>CM056060.1:28030292-29277792 GCA_029574335.1 Rana kukunoris
CCCTTTCTCTTCCATTCTGATTGGAAATGACAAGGGTTCATTGTTTTAAATAAATGTTATTGAAAGTAATTTTTAAATATTAATGAATTTCTCTCATACTAGGTGTGTGCCCATCGATATACATCAGTGCAGGTGATCCCGGGCACTAGTGAAGAACATTACAGGATGATTGGCAAGTGCTATGTTCGGGGAAACGACTTGTTATACAACAATCAGGATGAATGGCAGTCGTACCACAATGAGGTGTGCAACGTAAACACCGATCTGGACAAAACGGGCATGTGCCAGATGGGCATCAGCGGAGGATTCATCAATGACACGCTATACTTTGGAGCTCCTGGGGCTTATACCTGGCAAGGTAAGGATGTGTGTGAAAACCTGCCTGGAGCTGGTACAATGAGTATGATGAAGCCCTATGTGGGTGAAACGCGTTAGGAGGGGGTGGCTTGATGGGGACGGCTTGATGGGGACCTTAAAAAAACTTGATGTCCTTAGTGTTTGGCCTTTTCTGTCAATAGTGTCAGAGCAAAGGGGAATACTACAGAGAGTCACTGGCAGCGCCCAGCAATAGTTTCAGGGCCATTGGATGTCTACACAAAGGAGGCTTTTACAAATCACATGTATATATGTTCAACTCCCCTATAAACTTATAGGAGGATTGTTGTTAAAATGAATGGTTTGGTGACAGGTTCTCTTTAAAGTGTATTTGAACCTTTTTGGACTTTATTGCTTTGCCCCTCATAAAATTGGTTCATTGTACTTATATTGAATGCACATCAATTTCCTGGTGATCCCGCCAGTCTGTGACAGTTTCCTACAATGCTAAGCACAGAAGCAGATCTGTCTTGGCATAGTCAATTCACGTCTATTGGGCATCTATCTAGACCAGGGGTCTCAAACTCCTGGCCCGCGGGCCAGTTGCGGCCCGCAGACCGAGATTTTGCGGCCCACTGACAAGCCCTTCCCCCGGACAGTGTCATACTTTGCAGCGCCCTCGTCAGCAGCGTCCTTCAAAGTAAGCTGCTGCTACTGTAATGCCAGTTAGCAGATGCTATCACAGGGTGGTAGGGGGAATAGGGGGTGCTACTGCTGGGGGGGGCGGTTGTTGTTGGATGATTGGGAGGCTAGCACCCTCATGTTATTACCACAGGGGGCTACTGCTGGGGGGTGCTGATGAACAGTAGCACCCTAATCATTCACCAGCAACAGCCCCCCCCCCTGTGGTAATAACATGAGGGTGCTACTGCCCTTGCAGTAGCATCCCAATCATCCAACACCCCCCCCCCAGCAGTAGCACCCCCATCCTCCGTCAGCTCATGCTATTACAACAGGGGGGTAGGACGATTGGGGGTGTTTCGGGTGGATGGTGGGGGTGCTACTGCCCTGGCAATGGCATCCCAATCATCCAACAACACCCCCCCTACCCCAGCAGTAGTACCCCCATCATCCGTCAGCTCATTCTATTACCACAGGGGGGTAAGGTGGATGGGGGGGGGTGTTGCTGGTGGATCTCAATCATCCAAACCCCCCTTCAGCAGTAGCACCTCCCAACATCTGTCAGCTCATGCTATTACCACAGGGGGGTAGGGGGAATGGGAGTGTTGCTGGTGGATGATGGCAGGGCTACTGCTGGTGGGGGGTGTTATTGGTGGATGGTGAGGGGCGCATGATGGGGCATTATATGTGAGGGCCACATGATGGGGGCATTATGTTTGTGAAACCATATTCGCTCAGCCCTGATAGGAAATTTCTGTGGGTGGAACAAGAGCTCAGCCTATCAGGGCTGAGCGAATATTGGCTCACTGCCCTAATAGACTGAGCGCTAATCTATGTGATTGGCTGGCAGTGCCGAAAGAAGAATGGAGAAGAGTGAGTGTGTGTATGTGACTGCAGTCAGGGTCATAGGGACTGTCCTGGAGAGTGAACATTAGGGGCGGCAGGGGCGCAATCTGTGACATTTTGGCCCAATACTTGATGCGGCCCAGCCTCACCCAGCTTATACCTCCAGTGGCCCCCAGATAATTTGAGTTTGAGACCCCTGATCTAGACCTACAGGATCCTATTCTGATTCACAGCATACCTTTAATTGCAAACTCAGCCTGCCTTATTTTTTTTTATTTTTTTTACATTATGTTTATATATTTTAGTTTATTTGAATTTATTATATACATTTTTTATTTATTATATTTGTTGCATTTATTTTAATATGTTTTGTTTTAAAACAATAATTATATTGTATTTATATATTATGTTGTATTTATTATTATTTCATAATTATATATTGTGTTTTAGTAAAACAAATTATTAATTATTTATTTTATTATTATTATTTTATTTTTTGTTATGTACTGTAATACTTTTTTGCTATTATTATGTTTTCTTTTCTGTTATTATGTTTTTTGTTAGTATTGTGTTTATTTTTATGTTTTTAATGTTATTTTTATTTTTTTTTGTTATTTTTATGTTATTACATTTTTTTTATTATTATTTTTTGAACAGTTTTTTTTTGTTATCATTTTAATTGTTTTTTGTTATTATTATTCTTGTTATATTTATTTAGTTTCGCTCAGGGGTCGACAACCTACGACCGCGGGCTGCACCCATCCCACCGCCGCTAAATGTCCGGCCCATCAGTGCACGTGATGAATTCACGTGTACCCGTCCCGCGGAAATATTATAGACCCAAGATCCCTTCATAAAGAATACCTGTCACTGCCTATTACTGTCACAAGGGATGTTTACATTAATTCTGACAGCAATAAAAGTGATCAGAATTTTTTTTCTCAAAGAGAAAGGGGGGCTGTGTAATATACAGGGGGACTGTGTAATGTAAAGGGGTCCAGAGGTGCGGTGGCTGTGTAATGTAAAGGGGTCCAGAGGTGCGGGGGCTGTGTAATGTAAAGGAGTCCAGAGGTGCGGGGGCTGTGTAATGTAAAGGGGCCCAGAGGTGCGGTGGCTGTGTAATGTAAAGGGATCCAGGGTGCAGGAGCTGTGTAATGTAAAGGGGTCCAGAGGTATGGGGGCTGTGTAATGTAAAGGGGTCCAGTGGTGCGGGGGCTGTGTAATGTAAAGGGGTCCAGAGGTGCAGGGGCTATGTAATGTAAAGTGGTCCAGAGGTGCAGGAGCTATGTAATGTAAAGGGGTCCAGAGGTCCGGGGGCTGTGTAATGTAAAGGGATCCAGGGTGCAGGAGCTGTGTAATGTAAAGGAGTCCCCAGAGGTATGGGGGCTGTGTAATGTAAAGGGGTCCAGTGGTGCGGGGGCTGTGTAATGTAAAGGGGTCCAGAGGTGCAGGGGCTATGTAATGTAAAGTGGTCCAGAGGTGCAGGAGCTATGTAATGTAAAGGGGTCCAGAGGTCCGGGGGCTGTGTAATGTAAAGGGATCCAGGGTGCAGGAGCTGTGTAATGTAAAGGAGTCCCCAGAGGTACGGGGGCTGTGTAAAGTAAAGGGGTCCAGTGGTGCGGGGGCTGTGTAATGTAAAGGGGTCCAGAGGTGCAGGGGCTATGTAATGTAAAGGGGTGCAGAGGTGCGGGGGCTGTGTAATGTAAAAGGGTCCAGAGGTGCGGGGGCTGTGTAATGTAAAGGGGTCCAGTGGTGCGGGGGCTGTGTAATGTAAAGGGGTCCAGAGGTGCAGGGGCTATGTAATGTAAAGTGGTCCAGAGGTGCAGGAGCTATGTAATGTAAAGGGGTCCAGAGGTCCGGGGGCTGTGTAATGTAAAGGGATCCAGGGTGCAGGAGCTGTGTAATGTAAAGGGGTCCCCAGAGGTACGGGGGCTGTGTAAAGTAAAGGGGTCCAGTGGTGCGGGGGCTGTGTAATGTAAAGGGATCCAGGGTGCAGGAGCTGTGTAATGTAAAGGGGTCCCCAGAGGTACGGGGGCTGTGTAAAGTAAAGGGGTCCAGTGGTGCGGGGGCTGTGTAATGTAAAGGGGTCCAGAGGTGCAGGGGCTATGTAATGTAAAGGGGTGCAGAGGTGCGGGGGCTGTGTAATGTAAAGGGGTCCAGAGGTGCGGGGGCTGTGTAATGTAAAGGGGTCCAGTGGTGCGGGGGCTGTGTAATGTAAAGGGGTCCAGAGGTGCAGGGGCTATGTAATGTAAAGTGGTCCAGAGGTGCAGGAGCTATGTAATGTAAAGGGGTCCAGAGGTCCGGGGGCTGTGTAATGTAAAGGGATCCAGGGTGCAGGAGCTGTGTAATGTAAAGGGGTCCCCAGAGGTACGGGGGCTGTGTAAAGTAAAGGGGTCCAGTTGTGCGGGGGCTGTGTAATGTAAAGGGATCCAGGGTGCAGGAGCTGTGTAATGTAAAGGGGTCCCCAGAGGTACGGGGGCTGTGTAAAGTAAAGGGGTCCAGTGGTGCGGGGGCTGTGTAATGTAAAGGGGTCCAGAGGTGCAGGGGCTATGTAATGTAAAGGGGTGCAGAGGTGCGGGGGCTGTGTAATGTAAAGGGGTCCAGAGGTGCGGGGGCTGTGTAATGTAAAGGGGTCCAGAGGTGCAGGGGCTATGTAATGTAAAGGGGTCCAGGGGTGCGGGGGCTGTGTAATGTAAAGAGGTCCAGAGGTGCAGGGGTTATGTAATGTAAAGGGATCCAGGGTGCGGGAGCTGTGTAATGTAAAGGGGGCCAGAGGTGCAGGGGCTGTGTAATGTAAAGGGATCCAGGGTGCGGGAGCTGTGTGATGTAAAGGGGTCCAGAGGTACAGGGGCTGTTTAATGTAAAGGGGTCCAGTGGTGCGGGAGCTGTGTAATGTAAAGGGGGCCAGAGGTGCGTAGGCTGTGTAATGTAAAGGGGTCCAGAGGTGCAGGGGTTATGTAATGTAAAGGGATCCAGGGTGCGGGAGCTGTGTAATGTAAAGGGGGCCAGAGGTGTGGGGGGCTGTGTAATGTTACCTTTCTTTATTAGCAGGTGAATGCGGACCTCCATGCATTCTAAAAACATTGAATTCAGTCCTTAAGTGGAAAAAGGTTGCTGACCCCTAGTTTAGCTTATATTGTAAAGGGACTTTTTTAATATACAGAATTATATTTGGCCTGGCTAATAGCAGACTTCACATAAGCTTTAAGTGCAGCATACAAATTAAAGGGAGGGGTTCATAATAAATGAATCATACCAATATGGAGGAACCATGGCAGTGGGATAACGCATATCATTGCCATTGTTTCATTTCCGCAGATACAGAAAGATGAAACTAAACTGTTACTGGCCCGCCGTGCACTCGTTTTATTAGCTCGCTGTACAATAAATTCCTCTAATGTATTTAATTAGGACCTCTGATTACACTAACTGGTTTTCCTTGGCTTTGTTTTAGGCGCAGACTTCATTCTGCAGAGGGTGAAATCAGATTTCGGGATTGATGACACAGTGGATATCTCCTCGCCAAAGGGAGACTTGTACAACATCTACATGGGTACGTCATGATCTATGGCGGGCGTCTGCTCGCCCTTTCTACGTTCCCCATTGTCCTTCAACTCATTCTGTGCGACTTATCTCGTTAAGTGCTTCATGTTTCTTGTGCCAGTCTTCCTGCCTGAAGTCATCTGCTGTACCTACTAAAATTATACAGACGTCCATGCTTGATGGCTACAGAAATATCTCTCTGTGTAGTGCCAACACGACCAATCATATTCCTCCATTCACTTTATTAAAAATGACAGCTGCAATTGTATTGGTTACTATAAGGCATTTTGGACAGTTTTTATTTTAGGCACACAAAAGTGACCCTATAACTCGATGATGGCAGTATTAAAGTATATCAGACATTAGAAGGGTTATTGAAGATAATTGAGGTGACCCTATCACCCATTAAAGTGATTATGGAAGTGACATTACCCCTCTGACACCTAGGACAGTGCAGCTATTGGGATGAGCAATATCCTAGAGCAAGGGGTCTCCAAACTGTGGCCCGAGGGTCAAATGTGGCCCTTTACTAGCCTTTACCTGGCGCTTGGGGCACTATTCCTCTCACTGAAACCAACAATAGGGCACTATTTCTTCCACTGATACCAATGATGGGATACTACTATTCCTCCTACTAATAGGGGCACTACTCTTCCTTCTACTGACCACCAACTCTAAGGCCATATTTATTCTCACTGATGCCGGGCCTGGGACATTTTCTGATCTCGCTGGCCACAATCCGGCCCTCCTAAAGTGTGAAGGGCAATAAGCTGGCCCTTTGTTTGAAAAGCTTGGAGACCCCTGCCCTAGAGTAATAGAAGGGACTGACATCCTTTTCCAAGCTCTCTCTTCTTTCGACATGAGCTTAGCGGCTACGACAGGTGAGAGAACACACTGCACATGTGCAGTCCTCAGGAAAAGCGAAGCACTTCCTCCTATAGTGCTAGGGGGCGCTTGTCCTAACGGCTGCTTCATCATAGTAGTACTACAAATACATGTAGTACTTTTTCCCAAGATTCCAAGTGCTTTCTAACCCTAGTTATAAGGTCTGACCTGTTCCAAATCTCTCCTGTTGTGGCTGATCTGACAACAGCCCTGAAGAAGACAGCTGATGTATAGCTATAGCTTGTCTCGGCTGTGAACACATTCCACAGAAAAGCAATGGCAAGAGGAATGCAGTGGCTGATACATGCCTCCTCCTTCTGCATTCCTCTTGCCGTTGCTTGTCTGTGGAAATTCACAGATGAGACAGACTGCAGTTATGAATCAGCAGTCTCCTTCAGGACTGTTGTCCGATTTGCCACAATGGAAGGAATTTGGACACAGGTCGGACATCAGCATTGAGGATGATTGGACAACTACTACATGTACTTAGCCCCATAGGGAACAGAATTGTTGTATTAAAATAATAATGATAAATCTTCTTGTAAGCCCAATTGAACTGGTTTGGATCAACTAAATATATTCCAGGTGAATCAAATCAAACAAAAGAAAGCCTGTTGCAGAGTCGGATGCTCTCACTGTGTGAAAGCAGTGGTCTCTCTCGGCCAACACCACCCCCCACCCCCCCCATGCAAAGCCATGCCTATAGTTATGCAATGAGCTGAGCTCATGCTTCATGCTGATTGGAGAGATCTGGAGCTGACTCAGTGGGGGCTTGTTGGACCCTTACAGAGAGACTACTGCTTCCACTGCTTCTGAAGAGTCTTTCTCTGTAGCATACTGGTAAGTCTGTGTTTGCTTGCTAAAGAAAATAAACTGTGAGGGCCCTTTTACACTACTTGGTTACAGCAACATGCCATAATGCACATAACATGGGTTGCGGTGCCAATCAATTTGAATGTCACTCCAATGCATGGTAGTGCATGCGTGCGTGCATCCACTTCATTTTCTTTTATCACTTTTATTACAGTGTAAGTCCTCAGACACTTTCACCTAGCTGTGCGTCATCAATCTCACACCTGGCATCCTCCTATGAAGTCATCTCACTTGCACTTGCGGTTACAGTCGCTATCATTTCTTAGGAGGGATCAGGCTAAGCTGTGTGGAATGTCAGATCCTCGGTCAGGACTTGTTGTGTGCCGAGCTTCTTCAGACTGAGTCAGTGTTCCCTCTCTCCTTCTAGGTGTGTTTCCTTCAAGGGCTAGAAAACACAGGCTCACCTCTTAGACATGCTTAAAGTGGAAGCACGGTGATCGCGCTGTCACTGACAGCTCTCAGTCCCTGTTAACAATCTGAAACCGATGGGACTGGCTCCCAATCATGCGATCGCTGTCGAGTGGTTACAGTGTATCATTACCACTCACTGACTGAGTGCTAGAGGTTATAGAACACATTATGGCTCAGTGTTTATTTTCTAGAGGTTACAGCACATGACTTCTGCTTGTTGATTGGTTGCTAGAGATTACTGTACATCAATACTGCTCACTGATTGGTTGCTAGAGGTTACTGGACATCTATATCACTCACTAATTGGTTGCTAGAGGTTACTGCACATTATTACTGCTCACTGATTGGTTTCTAGAGTTTACTGCATATCCTTGCCGCTCAATGATTGGTTGCAAGAGGTTAGTGCACAGCAATACTGCTCACTGGTTGGTTGCTAAAGGTTAGAGCACATCATCTCCTCACTGCCTGCACACCATGGACTGGGAGGTGAGGGGATCCATCATCCATCAATAGACAGAAAACTCCTAGGACTCCCGGGATCAGTGGCAATCCTAAAAGCAAAATATAAAAAAAAAGTGATCTTTTGCTTTAAAAAAAATGTTTACTTTTGCCCTAGACCGGAAGTGACATCATGAAGTTGCTTCAGCCCAGCAAGGCCATAGAGGTGATCAGAGATGATCTGGTCTCTGTTTGCCTCTGTAACCATCTGGCCACAACGTTGGATCATTTCTTGGGCGCACTGCTAAAAATAGTAAGACTGAGAAACACCGGTGAGTTGGTAGGAACCTCCCCTCCCACTGCTTCTGGAAGCGATCCAGCAGCTAATGAGCCGCTCGGACCACTTTCATTAAAGCTTCAGCCATAACCACGGTAAACCACTTGAAAAAAGCAATTTATTTACGTATTGTGGTCAGCAAGTGTTTATATTAGAGCAAGGGGGTCAAAAAATGTCATTGCGGGCAGCAATAAGCATTATGGTTTTCTCTGAGGAACAGTTGTATCTGTCAGACTAGATGCCCAGAACATCCGACTCCCCTTACATCAGAGGTCAAGAATCCACCCCCACTCTCCCTTACATCACAGTGCACCCCTCTTGTGATGCTGTCGGGGAAGAGCTGGGTAGCATAAAGTGCAGTGTCTGGAGGAGGACCAGGGTTGCCTGAGATGAGGGGGTGCTGCGGCTGCATGTAGAAGCACAGGATCTGGTGGAGGAAATCTGTCCTCCTCTCTACTACTGACTGCTGAGACATAGTGGGTAGTGGAGATGAAGGGGGTTGCCACAGATGCAGGAGAGGTTCGAGGGGGTAACATGATATGGCCTGACGGGCCAAATTCGGCCCACGGCCTTGTGTTTGACACATGATATAGAGGATTACTGCTACATTCCAAAGGCATTTGGGCCAGAGCACCTGTTCCCAGCCTTTGAGCTAATGTGCTGTCCCTGCCCTAGAACCAGGCTCTAACGCGTTTCGTCCAGTCGGTTGTAGACTTAGGTGAAACACATTAGAGGACGGCGGTCCTAGAGAACCATCACTGCCATGCTTATGATAAACATGAATGCTTGTGATCTATTCGGTGTGCGGCGACTTTTCTTTCTACTAACATGCCTAGCTGATTACAATAGACTCTGCAGTCTCTAATGACCTGATACACACCTTACGCTCCTGGAACCCACTCATGTGTCTCCCAGGCTTTTGTTTTTTAATTCCTGATATTATATTATACTATACTTTTATACTGTGATTCGGTCATGGTGACAAGTGCTCAGCTGCTTCATGGAAAATTTGAATTTCGAGGATCAGTCCACTTTAAACATCCCCGTTATATGTGAGATTACGGGACTACTTTGGAGAGCAAATGGAGCATAGAAACCACAAAAAGCAGCTACTAATCGCAGAATAAACTCAGGAGCATGTGGAGGTGAAGCCAGCCAGACAGGAAGAGCAGACAGACAAATGGGGTTACAATGGAGAGTGACAATAGCAGACATTGTGTATGGGCGGTGTGTGGTCACATGACCAAGGAACGGAAACTGCAGCTTATCTATCCATTGCACGACCGTCCCATCTGCTGACTACTGAGGCTTTTATTGGAAGCTGGTGACTTCTTTATATCAGGGGAAAGCACCGGTCAACCATAACTAGGGCATTGCCGCGTTTTAAAGGGTAACTCTGGGAAAAGTTGAAAAAAAAACATGTGCCGACAATAGGGTGCGACTTGTCCTGTGATTTGGAACTGTCGGTGTGAACGGGGGGGGGGGGGGGGGGGCTAATGCTGCATTTGCACCTGAGCGTTTCGTGAACACGCACAAAAATACGCACGTTCATAAAACTCAGTAGCACCCTGAATCCATAAAGCAGATTTACGTTTTCGAGGCAAAACGTGCGATTTACGCTTTCAATTACATGCTTTTGAAAACACAGATATTTTCTTGTAAAAGTAGAAGTGACATAATCACTGTGCTGTACAAAGCCTGAGCAGAGCTGTAGGAGGGGCCCAGCAGGCTCCACCCACAACAGGCTGCCTGTAGAAACCTACAGGAGGGAGCGGAGACAAGACCAGTCACCCAGTACAAGGAGAGAGAGCAGCAGTGAGCGGTCTTTATTACAGGGCAAAGTCTCATACTTTATTGCTGCACAGATCTGGAAGAAATTCACAAAACACACCAAGATTTAAAGGAGAATACACGCGACAAATGTATTTAGACAATATTTGCTTACCCCTGAGTTCTGCTTTAAGATGAAAAATTCCTCATGCCCTCTTTAATTGTTCTTTGGATTCCTCCTACAGGGTACACAGTTAAGCTTGGCACTGGAGTCCTGTCCCGGGATCAAGGCACGGTGCTCTCTGGGGCCCCTCGCTGGCAACATAAAGGCGCCGTCTACATTTCTGAAATTGAGGCGCCAACGCTGAAGCTTAAACAGATCCTGAACGGGGATCAGGTGGGCTCCTACTTCGGCAGTGTCATTGCCCTGGCTGACTTCAACAATGATGGGTAAGTACTGAAAGTGTATAGTTTCTGTATGTACATAACTAGGACCAGGACAAGGGGTGGGCAGGAGGAGAAACTGCCCTTGGCACAGCGGAGCAAGAGGGGAGAGAATGGACACAGGGCAGTAACGCCATTCTACATCATGCATTAAAAATGGTACTTAACCCACAACAGTAAAATCAGTCTGTATATGCAGTAAAGCATGCTTGTTATACTGACTGTGTAACCTAATGCCGCGTACACACGATCGGATCGGATCGGATCGTGCTCAAGCTTGTCTTGCATACTTGCGAACTTTTGTCCGTCAAGAACGCGGTGACGTACAACACTGCGACGAGCCGAGAAAATTAAGTTCAATGCTTCCGAGCATGCGTCGCATTGTTTTCAGGCATGCGTCGGAATTTTCCGATAGGAATTTTTTTTTCATCTGAAAATTTGAAAACCAGCACTCAATCTCTTGTTGGCGGGAATACCGACAGCAAAAGTCCGATGGAGCCTACACACGGTCGGAATTTCTGTTCAAAAGCTCACATCAGACTTTTGCTGTCGGAATTTCCGATCGTGTGTATGGGGCAAAGGGGGTTAATCCTATGCATTGTGTGAAAAAGGCTGTCTTCTATGATCCTCCACTGTCCACAATCCATTCCTGATAGAACAGAGCCTTGGGGACACTCTGCACATGCTCAGTTTGGTGTGTATTGCTAGAGTTTTTTTTTTTGGGGGGGGGGGGTCAACACAGACCCAATTAGCACTGTCCAGACAGAGGATCAGGAGTCATTTGTCAGTAACGGGGGTGTGTGGAAGTAATCTGGCAGTGCTTCCATCTTCCTGCCGACTTGTCAGATTTACATACACTCGCGGAGCCTGCAGTGCATGTAAAACTCCTGTGTGGCATATGTCGATGGCAGTAAATGGGTTAAAGCAGAGCTCCAGCCAAAAATAGCAAGATAATAATGAATAGCCCATTAAAGCAAGCCAGCAAAACCAGCTTTTCCTGCAGTACGAGGTTCTGGACTGGATCCTTTATCCACTGGGGATCATTAATATTCATAATGGACATGTGCTTGAGAAATGCACATCCATTATAACGTCTAATACTTCTTCTTCTCCAATTTAGAACCCTTTCCAGGACATGCACTATATTGTAAGTATTGGGACACCTGCTTTTACACGCACATGAACTTTAATGGCATCCCAGTCTTAGTCCGTAGGGTTCAATATTGAGTTGGCCCACCCTTTGGAGCTATAACAGCTTCAACTCCTCTGGAAAGACTGTCCACAAGGTTTAGGAGTGTATCTATGGGAATGTTTGACCATTCTTCCAGAAGTGCATCTGTGAGGCCAGGCACTGATGTAGGACGTGAAGGCTTGGCTCACAGGCTTCTCTCTAATTCATCCCAAAGGTGTTCTATCGGTTTGAGGTCAGTACTTTGTGCAGGCCAGTCAAGTTCCTCCACCCCAAAATCGCTCATCCATGTCTTTATGGACCTTGCTTTGTACACTGGTGTGCAGTCATGTTGGAACAAAAAGGGGTCATCCCCAAACTGTTCTCACAAAGTTGGGAGCATAAAATTGTCCAAAATGTGTTGGTATGCTGACGCCTTCTGAGTACCCTTCACTAGAACTAAGGGGCCAAACCCAACCCCTGAAAAACAACCCCACACCATAATCCCCCCCCGCCACCAAATGATTTGGACCAGTGCACAAAGCAAGGTCCATAAAGACATGGATGAGTGATTTTGGAAAAGAGTACCGCTCTAAGCCCTGCGACCTATGCTGTGCTCCCGCCCTGTAGTACTGACAGGTGCAGACTCCGTGGAATAAAGAAAGGTGATTTGGGGTGGAGGAACTTGACTGGTCTGCACAGAGTCCTAACCTCAACCCGATAAAACACCTTTGAGATAAATTAGAGCGAAGACTGTGAGCCAGGCCTTCTCATTATTATTATACAGGATTGTTATAGCACCGACAGTTTGCGCACGCTTTACAACATGAGGACAGACAGTACAGTTACAATACAATTTAATACACAAAGGATCCAAGGGCGTTGCTCGTTAGAGCTTACAATCTAGAAGGGAGGGTCAAGTGATACAAAAGGTAAAAGCTCTGGGGGATGAACTGATGGAGAAAATGAAAATACAGTTGTTAGTTGTGGGTAGGATAGGCTTCTCTGAAGAGGAGGGTTTTCAGGGATTGTCTAAAACAGTGGTCATCAACCCTGTCCTCAGGGCCCACTAACAGGTCAGGTTTTTTGTATTACCTTGGGGAGAAGCAGACTAGAATACTGCAATCACTGAGCAGCAAATGATATCACCTGTGATGAATTTCACAGGTGATCTTGCAAATCTGGCCTGTTAGTGGGCCCTGAGGACAGGGTTGATGTCCACTGGTCTAAAAGCTAATAGAGTAGGAGATAATCGGACAGGTTGGGGTAAGGAGTTCCATAGGATTGGAGAGGCTCTGGAAAAGTCCTGGAGGCATGCATGGGAGGAGGTGACAAGGGAGCTAGAGGGCAGGAGGTCTTGAGAGGAACAAAGAGAACTATTTGGTTAGTATTTTGAGACTAGGCTTGTGATGTAGCTGGGGGCTGAGTTGTGGATTGCTTAGTAAGTTGTTAGTATTTTGAATGCAATGTGTTGGGTAATCGGGAACCAGTAGAGGGATTGACAGAGGAGTAGCCGACACAGAACGATTGGTAAGGTGGATGAGTCTGGCAGCAGCATTCATGATGCTCAGCCACATCAGTGCCTGACCTCACAAATGCTCTTCTGGAAGAATGGTCAAACATTCCCATAGACACTCCTAAACCTTGTGGACGGCCTTCCCAGAAGAGTTGAAGCTGTTATAGCTGCAAAGGGTGGGCCAACTCAATGTTGAACCCTACAGACTGGCATGCCATTAAAGTTCATGTGCATGTAAAGGCAGGTGTCCCAATACTTTTGACGATTTTGTTTATAGAGAGAGAGATGCTATGTGTATATATATATATATATATTAAATAATTAATATAAATTGTTGCGGAAAGCCAATTTTTGTCACTGAAGCCTGATACGTGGCTTCCTATTTTTGTTTCTGCTGGCTCTGATATACCATCACATTCATCCTGATCGCTCATAATATCCTCTTTATTCACAGCTGGCAAGAGATAGTGGTCGGAGCTCCATATTATTTTGACCGGAAGGAGGATGTGGGCGGAGCCGTGTACATTTATAACAACGAGGTTGGCAGTTTCACCGACAAGCCCTCTTTGGTGTTGTATGGGCCAGCGGCTTCCGGCTTTGGTTTTGCTGTGGCAAACATTGGAGACATTAACCAGGATGGATTCACTGGTAAAGAGACACTTAAAATACAGCGCTATATGGAATCATATTGTTCTAGAAGGGTAGACACACAGGACTCCCATAATAGACAGCAGTTGGAATATTATATTATCGATCAGATAGAGATTTGATTAGACTAACGATTAGAATATTGAAATTAAAAATACTGAACATGATTCTACTATTGTATACCAAACTTATATCTATCCATTAATGTAATACTGCTCATAGAGCACGGTTATATGGCAGCTGGGGATGCTAAGAAACATCAAATCCTTGACTCTCTATACCAGTCAGATATGGCTTGATACAAATCCGATCCAATAAGGTTATGCCTTTGAATACAATCATCATTCCCTTCAGGTATGATGGTCCCCTCCGACTCTCGAATATGCTTATGGGAAGATAGGAAAACATAACCTGAAACCGTTCAATAATATTTATTAAAACACAAAAAGGAACCCACGTATAATTAAAAAACAACATCACTGTTTTGGGAGACGTCATTAGTGACGAAACACATAGGCTGGAGCTGAGGCTTGTGACAACGCCACACATTGGGTGTGTGGTGAAGTCACATTCTATTCTACAGTGTTGTTATTTAATTATATGTAAGTTCCTTTTGTACTGATATCACTGGCTGAACCAGAGGAAATCCGATCCATTCATGGCCAACTTTAGCAGTGTGCTACGTCTTCATTTTGTCATAAGCTGGCTGGGGGAGTGTGTTTTTGTTCAGTGGAGGTGAAGGATCTGGTTGTGCCAGATAGGCAGGGGAGCCTAGATTACAAAGGTGGCTGAAGAGAATTATGAATCCTTTGGTAGTTAAAACAGCCCCCGTATTTCAACTGTGTATCCAGCTCTTAACCTGATGATAGACAACAGGAGGTTTCCATTAAAGTGCATGTAAAGGCAAAGTTTTTTCTTTTTTGGGGGGATCGAGTAGGGAAGGACTAGACATCCTATCAAGTTACTTTTTTAATTTCTGTGTCCCATTGGGAGATTTCCTAGTTATTTCCTGTCCTGGAGACTCAACGGGAAATGAGAGAAAAATGCTACCAAGAACGTGTAGGCAGGTGAAGCCTACTTTCTCCACTGCAGGTGGTTCTTTTCTGAAGTGACACTGCAGTTGGAGGGGAAGTCTAGAGGAACATGGTTTCTCTATGGTTTCCTGGGTTGCTGGGGAAGCTATCCACTTGGATGCTGCCACCCCATGTGACTCTGGCAGCCATCTTTGGTCAGGCAGAACCTATTTAAGGCCATGGCTGCCCGGTTTGGGAGTGGAGGGAGAAGGGACAGGTTCCCTGCCTGTTAAGGAAAGGTTCCTGATGAGGGAAAGAGTAGAGCTTATAACTTCTCTGGACATCTTCCCGCTTGGGCCTGAGACGGCCATTCAGCACTCTGCCCCTCCTAACAGGCGCTGTCAGTTTGGCTGAAACCTGCTTTCTACATGCTGTTGGACCTGTGAGTGTTCCCGGTTGGGTTGCCTTCCCACCCAGTTTATTGTGAACTGTCGTTGCATTCTTTCTTTCACCGAACTTGGACTGTGTGTGTTATTGCCACCACACCAAGCTGCATACCACCTACAAACGTATTTCCCATCTTAGAGAGTTGTCGCAGGAACAAGAGTCCCCATTGAAAGAACCTCCTTCTCATCTTGCTCTCGTGACAACTCTAAAATTTGAGTTTTTCCTTACTTTCTCACTTAAAGATAATGGTCACCAGGAAGTTATACAGAGGTTGTACAGGAAGTGGTAGAATTGGCAACACCAAGTCCACAATGTAGAAGAGAAGTAACGTTCATAGCATGTACCGTATCTCAGGTTGGATTGCCCCAACCTTTCTATGTAGATACATGACTTATGCCACGTATACACGATTGGATTTTCCGTCGGAAAAACCTTGAATGGTTGAATTCCGCTCAAGCTTGGCTTGCATACACACGGTCACACAAAAGTTCTCTGAACTTTGGACCGTCAAGAATGTGGGGATGTACAACTCTAGGACAATTCGAGAAAATGAAGTTCAATGCTTCCAAGCATGCGTCAAATTTTTTCTGAGAATTTTGCGTGTCGGAATAGCTACAGACGATCAGAATTTTTCGAGAACCAGCTTCCAAATTTTTGTTGGCAGAAATTCTGACAGGAAACGTCCTTTGGCGCATACACATGGTCGGAATTTCCAACCAAAAGCTCACATCGAACTTTTCTTTTCGGAAAATCGGACCGTGTCCGTGGGGCAATACAGTATGTTGGGTGTTGGTCAACCTCAAAAATGATATAAAGGGAACATTATCCAAAAGGGGAATCTAACCATCCATTGTTTTATGGCAGATCTGGCGGTGGGTGCTCCTTTTGAAGAAATGGGCAAAGTGTACATCTACCACAGCAAGTCCAGTGGGCTGCAGTCCAAACCAAGTCAGGTAAAGACCTCCTCTCTGTTCCTCTCTGTTCACCTGTGAAGATGACCATACACAGTCAGACGCGACCCTTCATCTGCGTTAGCTGCAGGAGGTAGGGTCTGCAACAAATTTGTCTTTCCATGGTAGTAACCATGTGGGTGGTAAATGCCCATATAGAAGTCATCATATAAGAGCTGAACAACGTACAGATGGCGACTTTCCTGGTCGTATCTTCTGGATATCTGAGTATAGTTCTTGGCCTTGAAAGCTTTGACTATCCCATACAATGAATGCTTTTCAGAATAGAACAGTTGAATGATGATTTACCTGTGTATGGTCACCTCTTTTATATATATATATATATATATATATATATATATATATATATATATATACTTTTTTTTTTTTTTCTTACCACTAAACTACCACCATGTTCTATAAGATGAAGATCATTCCTGTTTTTTTATTTTCACCACTTGTAGATTATTGAAGGATCTCAGATTGGTGGGATACCAACATTTGGATACTCAATCAGTGGTGGTCTCGATGTTGATGAAAACTCCTACCCAGACCTGCTTGTGGGAAGTTTGGCGGACCAAATTGCCCTGCTGAGGTAATTCGATGGTATATCTCGATGGCCAGCTGGTTGAATTTGAGTAAAGCTAATTGATCTAGGTCATTTAACGTGAGGCTTAGCACTGCAACGTTAAAAGGGCTGTACAGGTTCCTTTTTTTTTAAATAACAAGCATGTCATACTTACCTCAACTGTGCAGTTCGTTTTGCACAGAGTGGCCGCGATCCTGGTTTTCTGGGGTCCCTTGGCGGCTGTCTCTGCTCTTCCCTGCTTCAGCTAACCCCCTTATGGGACGTTCTATCCCAAGGGTTGTGGGCGCGCTCCCTTGATACAGTCGGTGGCCATAGTCGCCGACTGGATCACTCGGCCCCATTCCCTGGGGAGCTGCGTCATTGATTTGATTGACAGCAGTGGTAGCCAATGACTGCACTGCTATCAATCATCCAATGAATGAGCCAAGAAGCCAGTGTGTTCACGACGTGGGACTTTCGAGGGCTCAGGTAAGTAAACGGGGGGCTGGGGGGTCGCTAATCGTCAGATGTTTTTTCACCTTAATGCATAGAACGCATTAAAGCAGGGGTCTTCAAACTATGGCCCTCCAGTTGTTCAGGAACTACAATTCCCATCATGCCTAGTCCCATCATGCCTAGTCATGTCTGTGAATGTTCGATTTTCACAAAGCCTCATGGGAAGTGTAGTTCCACCACAGCTGGAGGGCCGTAGTTTGAAGATCCCTGCATTAAAGGGTCACTAAAGGAAAAAAAAATTTGGCTGAAATGACTGTTTACAGGGTATAGAGACATAAAAGTTAACTGATTCCTTTTCAAAATGATTAAAAATAGATAAAAATCAATCATATAATGTGTCTGCAGGTTAGTTTCACTTTTGAACTGGCTTCATGTTTCTGCAAAGTAGAAATAGAAACACAGAACAAAAACAAACAAATCCAGGGCAGTGTTTTGTTTTTAAAATGAATCTGATTGGTTCTGGGAAGTTTTAGACACACAGTAATGACAGCTCAGACCACCGTGAGAAAGCTCCCAGTATGGTGGTTATAAGGAAACAGACAAGCAGCAAGTGTGGAGAACAGAGCAGGATTACAGCAACTTCAAAGCAAAAACGAACAATAAGGACATGAAACCAGTACTGCAGTAAGGTAAAGGAAGCTATTTAGCTAAAAAAAAAATTTCCTTTAGTGATCCTTTAAGGTGAAAAAACATGTGCCTTTACAACCCCTTTAACCTTGACCCTCTCTCCACACATGTTCATGAGGGGGAGACTACTAGTGGGGCTCATCATCAATGCACCAAACACAGAAATAATGAGTGGGGCCACCAGCCCAGGTACCTGCCATGGCACAAGGGAAGCAAGCTCCATCCATCCATCCTAGGTGCTAGGTTAGGTTAATTTAGTCTTAAGCTCCCCTGTAATCAATTAAGCTGCTTGCGATTGGTTTGGGCTGTTCTATGTCTCACTGGTTTTGATTGACTGCTTCATCCTCCCTTCTAAGGGGTTCTGGAAAGTAGTGGGTGGGAAACTCAAATCAAAAGCTGAATATTTATCCAAGTCCAGTCAATCGATGGGGAGGGAGCCCAGGTGGTGGCTTGGAGGGAGCATAAATAGTGGAGCCTGGAACAGAGGGAATCCCTGTGTAGCTCAGCCCATCATTTGCTGCTTCAAGGACTATGCTCAGAATCACTAAGAGGAAGATGGGTGTCCTCAAGTTGCTGCTGGAGTATCTTGTAGTTAGTCTGCACTCATCCAAGTTCAAGTTTTTTTTTAATAAAGCAAGAAAAATAATTCCCCCAAAAATGGAGAGGAACTATAGCAGACATGTTTGAAGTCTGGCCTCGGCCGGGCCAACCATGGCTTCTTCCATAGGTACAGT
The DNA here is from genome assembly GCA_029574335.1 of Rana kukunoris. NCBI lineage: Eukaryota > Metazoa > Chordata > Amphibia > Anura > Ranidae > Rana > Rana kukunoris. The sequence goes on from CM056060.1 coordinate 28,049,023, forward strand.
GGGGAAGTGAGCGTAGTAACCTGAGGGATGGAAGTGTGTTATTTGCACAATTACAGGATAGAAAAAAAAGTAAATAAAATTCTACAAAAAAGACAAATGCCATTAACATATCTAAAAAATGGTAAGCTGCAATACATGATATTTTTGCTTTTAGGTTTGGATGCATTTTAGATGGACTTTACTTGTCCTATTTTAGAAATATATACATTTTATTCAGCATATTTTTCTTACAGATCTCGTCCTGTTATTAATATCGCTAAGGAGTTTTCTGTGACACCAACTCTTGTAGATCCCAATAAATGTTCCTCAACTTCCTGGTAAGAGTCCATATTGTCCATATCCCTAATATCCACCCTGCACTCCTTGGTGCAGCAGGGACGGCTGCTCTGGGCACTGTGGTATCATGGGATTCGATTTGGGGGGAGGGGGGATTTGTGGTGGGAGGGGGAATTTAGGAGATGACAAGGAGTATGGATTATTGGGGGGGGGGGGATTTGTGCTAGTAGGGATGATTGGGGGGTATTTGTGCTAGGAGGGAAAACCTGGGGGGAGGATCTGTGCTCGGAGGGAACACCTGGGGGGAGGATTTGTGCTAGGAGTGTGAATGGGGGAATTTGTGCTGGGAGAGGGGATTTGGAATTGGGGGGGGGGGTGTTTACTGGGAGGGGACATTTGAGGGGCAAAGGATTTGTGCTATGATGAGTGATTATTTTTTTTGGAGGGGGGGGGGATTTGTGGATAGAGAGGATTTAAGCTAGGAAGGGGACAGAGGCGGGGTGCGCAAAGATTTGGGCTAAGATTGGGGATTCTAGAAGGGGGTGGATTTGTCCTGGGAGCAGGAGGGATTTATGCTTAGGTGGCAAGCATGCAAATTAGTGCTTTTTTTTGGGGGGGGGGGGGTAATTTTGCTGACATGTAATGCTCATACATCTGGAAGGGGAGCAGTTTGGCATGTTCGCCCTGGGTTCCATATGACCTTGTCCCGGTACCACTTACCTTGCACTCTTTGGACCCCAGAAGGCAGCAGTGGTAGTGCAGAATTTGTCAATGGGTTGTATTCGCAATAATCTTTAAGCCCCCTGTAACATATTGCCAGGCTCTGAGTATCTCCTACAGCCAGGGTGCTCAACCAATGGCCCTCCAGCTGTTGTGGAACTACAAGTCCCATAAGGCATTGCAAGCAGCAGACAGTTACAAGCATGACTCCCAAAGGCAGGGGCATGATGGGACTTCCGCAACAGCTGGAGGGCCACGGATGAGCACCCACATGTAATTTTTCATTCCCATAAATGTTAATTGCATTTTACTTCTTTCCTCCATACAGCATGGATGTCCGTCTCTGCTTCTCATACATACTGAGTACCGGGAGTACCAGATACAAGAGGAATATTAGTAAGTATGGGTTTTGCAGGTTTCATTTTGTTTTTGACATTGGTTGCATGCTTAACCGCTTCAATACTAGGCTTTTATACCACCTCCATACCGGGCCTATTCTGACACTTTTCTCCTACATGTAATAATCATCATTCTTTTGCTAGAAAATTACACAGTACCCCCAAACATTATATATGTTTTTTTTAGCAGACACCCTAGGAAATAAAATGACGGTCATTCCAAAGTTTTATCTTGCACGGTATTTACGCAATTATTTTTCAAACGCTTTTTTTTGTAAAAAAAAATGTTTTATGAATTAAAAAAATAACAAAACACTAAAGTTAGCCCAATTTTTTTGTATTATGTGAAAGATTATGTTACACCGAGTAAATAGAGACCCAACATGTCACGCTTTAATTATGCGCACACTCATGGAATGGCGCCAAACTTCGGTACTTAAAAATCTCCATAGGCAACGCTTTATTTATTTTTTACAGGTTACAGTTTAGATTTACAGAGGAGATCTAGTGCTAGATTAGTTGCTGGCACTCTAACGCACGCGGCGATACCTCACATGTGTGGTTTAAACGGCGTTTACATATGTCGGCGGGACTTGCGTGTGCGTTCGCTTCTGCACGCGAGCTATCGGGGACAGGGGCGTTTTCATTTTTTTTTTATCTTTTATTATTTTTTTTTACTTATATTTTATTTATTTTTCCACTTTTTTTCATTTTTTTTTTTTTTTCCCACTTTTATTCCTATTACAAGGAATGTAAACATCCCTTGTAATAGGAAATGTGTGTGACAGGTCCTCTTTATGGAGAGATGTGGGGTCAATAAGACCTCACATCTCACCTCCAGGCTGGAAACCATGAGATCGGTGAAAAAAAATTCACCGATCTCATGAATGGTGACTTACAGCCGCAATCGCGGCTTTGTTTACATACGGGGACCCGGGCGTGACGTCATCAGATCGCGCCCGGGTCCTCCGACGGTCATAGAGATGACTGGTGACCATCTGGTCACCAGTCATCTCTATGCTTCCTGCCGCCGCCGACGATTCGTTCTCCGGGCCCCCGAAGGTACAGGTAAGCCCGGAGAAGCACCGGATGGCGGCGGGAGGGGGGGGATGTCCCCTCCCGCGGCCTGTAAGAACGATCAAGCGGCGGAACCGCCGCTATGATCGTTCTTACTTTGTGCAGAATCGCCGGCTGAAGAGATGGATATCTGGATGATGCCTCTGGCTGCAGGCATCGTCCAGATATTCGCCTGCAATACCCAGGCCGTCAATTGACGGCCACTTAGGATGGTAAATCCCATCCCAGGCCGTCAATTGTCTATGGCTGGGTATTGAAGTGGTTAAAGTGGTTGTAAACCTCAGACATGAAATATGAACAAAGCATAACCCTCAATACTGTGTACTTGCCTCAATCCAGACCACTAAGTGTAATTTCTGTTTGCTGCTTCATTCCTCTGTTATCAGCATGAATCACTTCTGACACGTTTTCCTGACACTAAGTGAAAAATGGTGACAGGGGAGGGAGTTTCTAGCTGATTGACCGCCTCAGCTCTGTTCCTGTGTACACTGTGTGAGGGGGGTGTGTCTCTTCCCTCCAATCAGCTCTCAGAGCTCTCCTCACTGAGCCCTCCGGAGTGGAACTTCAGCTCTCTGCAGGGGCGGACTGACAACTCATGGGGTCCCTGGGCAATAGAAGATTATGGGGCCCCCGGGACTACAAATGGCCACCACGCCAGGAGGCAGTGCAAAGGTGGGGCAGCTAAAATCTTGGAATTTTTACATCAAAAGCATGTTGGTATCGGAGATTTCAGGGACAGATGTAAAAAAAACACAGGTTTGTATATACTGTCCCTGGTTTTACTGAGCCTGGCAACCCTGATGGGGTCCTCGGGTAGTGCCCGAGGGCTTGAATGGTCAGTCCGCCCCTGGCTCGCCGCCCCCTTCTTTTCTGAACTTTCAGATAAGCTTTATAATTCAACACTTTGAACAGATGTAGAGAAGAGAAGAGTGAAGATAAACGGGTAAAACTTATGTAGGAGAATTTGTCCCTGTGTATCCTCTGAGGCCAGTCACATAACTGGGTATATTGCAGGGTTAACAACTACTTTATTAGGCTTTTTCCACCTCTGTTTTCACCTGGTGATCTCACCAGTAACACACCTCCTGTATTAGAGTGCCTCCAATCTGGATGAAGGAACATTGAGAAACATTTGGGCAACAGCATTGTTAATCTGGGGGAAGTCTGGTGTGCATTTGTATTCAGCCCCCTTTACTCTGATACCCCTAACTAAAATCCAATAAAACCAATTGCCTTCAGAAGTCACCAAATTAGTAAATAGAGTCCACCTGTGTGTAATTCAATCTCAGTATTAATACAGCTGTTCTGTGAAGCCCTCAGGTGACCTTACTGAACACATTAGTGGCTCATAGGCTGGTTATTTTTCTGTTCTATATTTGCTCTATTAGGATGAGAATTACCCAAATCACAATAACATTGTTTTTTTATCATTCTCACAGCCCTCCAATACACGTTGGATGCTGATTTTGACAGGCGACCTACCCGGGTGAGGTTTCAGGGGGCCCCTGGAGCCGTATACAAGGGCTTCTTCTCAATGCCAGAGACTACGTGTCAGAACCTCAAGCTTCTCTTAGCGGTGAGTGAGGCTCTGTGGCCACAGTGCTTACAGCATATAGCCTCTGCTTGGATGTAAATATAAAGGTTTGCCAAAGTGCAGTGGCGTAGCGTGGGGGGTGCGAGGGGGCCACCGCCCCGGGCGCTAAATTTAGAGGGGCGCTGTCACGAGTGTGGAGAGGAGGGAGCGCCAACAACAGATGGGACATAGGAACATATTTATGATGTCACCACTCCAGGCTTTACCAGTCATTATCGAGCACGCTCTCCTCTTCCCTACAGCCACCGCTGTCTCGCACAGTGGATCATGTGACCAGACTGCAGCTAGCTGAAAACAGGTAAGTCCGTGGGTCGGGGGGCGCAAATGACTTGCCTCGCCCCAGGTGCTGACAACCCACGTTACGCCACTGCCAAAGTGGACCTGTCAGGGGTGAAACGCTTTAGGGCTGTAACTTTGTGTGGAAGGACTGCAGAGAGTGTGGTATGCCATTTCTGCAAGCTCAATAAAATAACTTTTAGGATGTTATCGGTGTGACGCCCAACTTTCTTTGAAGTTGCATGTGATGTGAAATGTGAATGGGCTCCTGGGCTCCTGCATCCGGCCGTTCTGCAGAACTAAGGAGAGGAAATTGGACCTTAATGCACTGCTTAATTGGTGTGGAAAATGAGATTTAATGTTGATAAATGTAAACATATGCACTTAAAGCTGTTGTATGGTCATGATTTATTTTTTCCCACCTGTAAGGTAAAATGCATAATGAGCTAGTATGCACCGCATACTAGCTCATTATAAAATACTCCCCTTAGAACAAGGCGTCGGTATCTCTGCCGGTCCACGCAGAGGGAGATTACATTTTCCCTCGGTGTGTCTTCTGGGTATCGCGGCTCCAGCGCTGTGAGTGGCTGAAGCCGCGATGTCGTCACTCCCACACATGTGCGTGGGAGACTTCTTTCCGGAAAGGTCCAGCGTCTGGCAGCCCTTTAGCCGAGAATCTCCTGTGCGCATGAGCCGCGAATATCTCCTAAACCGTAAAGGTTTAGGAGATTTTTTTTTACCTACAAGTCTTATTATAGGCTTGCCTGTAGGTAAAAGTTAAAAAACGTGCCTATACAATCACTTTAAGGGCTAAGAATATGCATGCATTATACATACTAGGAGGAGTACAACTGGGGGAATCAATGGTGGAGAAGAAGTTGGGCGTTCTGGTCAATCATAAGATTAATAACTGCATGTAATCCTTTCTTGTATTAAGAGAGGTATGGACTCCAGAGATAGAGATATCATTTTGCCCCCCTGTACAAATCATTAGTAAGACCTCATCTGGAATATGCAGTTTAGTTTTGGGCTCCAGTTCTCAAAAAGGATATCAGGGAACTGGAGAAAGTGCAGAGAAGGGCAACCAAACTGATAAGAGGGATGGAAGATCATGCTTAGCTGGGGTTCTTTGCCTTCCTCCAGATAAACTGTGGGTATGGAAATGTAATAATTGTTTTTGCCCTTTTATTGGTTGAAAGATAACTCTGGATGCGAAGGGTTATCTTACTGGTATTAATAAACTTTAAAGGGGTTGTAAAGGTACAATTTTTTCCCCTAAATAGCTTCCTTTCCCTTAGTGCAGTCATCCTTCACTTACCTCATCCTTCCATTTTGCTTTTAAATGTCCTTATTTCTTCTGAGAAATCCTCACTTCCTGTTCTTCTGTCTGTAACTCCACACAGTAATGCAAGGCTTTCTCCCTGGTTTGGAGTGTCATGCTCGCCCCCTCCCCTGAAATACAGAAGTCAGGACGCCCACTAACACACAGCTCCTTTATCTGCAACGTAGAGAGCGTCCTGACTCTCCTGTAGTCCAAGGGAGGGTGCGAGCACGACACTCCACACCAGGGAGAAAGCCTTGCATTACTGTGTGGAGTTACAGACAGAAGAACAGGAAGTGAGGATTTCTCAGAAGAAATAAGGACATTTAAAAGTAAAATTAAAGGATGAGGTAAGTGAAGGAGGACTGCACTAAGGTAAAGGAAGCCATTTATGGAAAAAAAATTGTACCTTTACAACCCCTTTAAAGCGGTTGTATATACTTGCACCTACAGGTAAGCCTACATTAAAGGGACACTAAACTTAAATAACAAACATGTTATACTTACCTCCACTGTGCAGTTCGTTTTGCACAGAGTGGCCCGGAAAGCTGTCTTCTGGGGTCCCTCGGCGGCTGTCTGGGCTCCTCCTTGCAAAAGCTTTCCATCTTCATGCGAGGGCGCTCGCACGGTGGAAAGCTTTTGCGAGCGCGCTCCCGTGATACAGCTGGGGCCATAGCCGCCGACTGTATCACTCGGCTTCCCCCCTCCCCGGCGCGCCGCGTCATCCGCTGTGATTGACAGCAGCGCCAGCCAATGGCTGTGCTGCTATCAATCCGCTCAGCCTAGCCAATCAACGGCCAGGCTGGGGACCGAAGAGGATGACGCGAACGCGCCCGGGAGTTTCGAACGGTCAGGTAAGTAAAACGGGGGCAGGGGGGGGGGGGGGTCGGTGCTGTGAGATGTTTTTTTACCTTAATGCATAGGATGCATTAAGGTAAAAAAACTTTTACCTTTACAACCCCTTTAAGGCTTACCTGTAGGTGCTTGCAATATCGCCTTAACCGACATGGTTAAGGAGATATTTGCAGAAAAGCGGGTACCAATGTCTACGGTGCAGGCGCATTGAGCACGTTAGCTCTTGAATGGGAGCCTGCCGGAAAGTGCCAGAAATATGCGCATGTGTGGGGATTGTGACGTTACGCGCACATACGCGGGAGTGACGTCATCGGTGCTCCGGCCAGTCACAGCGCCGGAGCGGCGATACCCGAAAGTCACTCCGGGTATCATGGCGGCGACGGTGGACATGTCCGAGGACCGCTGCGGGGGCTTCGATCTAAGGTAAGTATTTGATAATGAGCTAGTATGCTAGTCATACTAGCTCATTATGCCATTGCCTTGCAGGTTTAAAAAAATAAAAAAAATGGGGTATACAACTGCTTTAAGGTATTGATGTTGGCATAAATGATCTGGTTCCTGGGCAGGCGGCGTCTCCACAGTCTCCTTGGCTTGTAGTGTAACGAGAATTGAAATTGAAGCGCCACATCACTCCTAAGAGGTCCAGATACTACTTTATTCCATTAAAAGTCAGGCCCTTTTTTGTTTGTTTTTTTGGAGTCTCTTTTATATTCCATATTATTTTTGTGTTTGAGGTTTGTATGCACACCTATTAACCTAAATCCCATTGTGGTTTGCTTCTTTTTTTACAAAAGTTTGTTTAAACACATTAAATACACAGTATTTTGTACAGGAGTGTGACATAGAATAGACAGTTTGTACAGTATACTACAGATCATTAGATTCCATGGCGTACTCACAAAACCACATTATTAAAGGAACATTCCATGCTGAAAAAACACGCATCTGTTTCTACTTGCACCATCTGCAATGTATATCTTAAGCTCCTGTCTGTGCTTATCAGTGTTTTTTGTTTTATTTTATACATCGCAGGACAGTATCCGAGATAAGCTGCATCCTATCCGCATCTCCCTGAAATATTCCATTCTGGACCGGGAGCTGAAGGCCCGATCTAATGTCGCCTCATTGGACAATTTCCCTGTGCTCAACCAAGATCAGAATATGGAGCAAATTGTGGAGGTAAACAGCACAAAACTTTTTATTTTGGGGTTGGAGCCTTTGGCAGTTTAATTTTTAATATGTTTTTTTTATTATTATTAAAGTGTCTGCACATTTGGAAGATTTCACACCACTTCCTGTTAGAACCTTTACTAGTGTCCCAGGGACAGGAAGTGATTGAAAATATTTCCAGTGCGGTCATAGGGTTCTTCCTTTCAAAACACAAAACTTTGCCTGGGGTTAATGCAGTGTTTCTAAATTCCAGTCCTCACGCCCCCCCCCCCCCCCCAACAGGTCAGGTTTTCAGGATTTCCATTATTTTGCACAGTAATTCCCACAGCCTTTTCATCTGAGGGAAATCCTGAAAACATGACCTGTTGGGGGGGCGTGAGGACTGGAATTGAGAAACACTGGGTTAATGTGACATTAATGCCCTGTACACACGATCGGTCCGATGGATTTTTTTTATCAGATATCCGATGAAGCTGACTTTCATCAGTCTTGCCTACACATCATCAGTTAAAAATCCGCACGCGGTGACGTAAAACACCACGACGTGCAGAGAAAAGTTAAGTTCAATGCTTCCGAGCATGCGTCGACTTCATTCTGAGCATGGGTGGATTTTTGACTGATGGATTTCCCCACAGACGATCGTTTTTTTCTATTGGTTTTTTAACCATCAGAATATTTTAAAACACCGATGGGAAAAAAAAATGGGGCCGACATCGGACCGTTTTCATCAGACGAACCGATCGTGTGTACAGGGCATAAGAGCCGGTTCACGTGGGAGCTGTGGTGGCTCAACGTGATTGGCACTGCACTGACAAGCCGTTCACCTCTGCAGCCAAGGGTTCGGATCCCGGTCTCGGCTACATGTGAATTGAGTTTGGTGGTCTCAGCCTGGCTCCCGGTGGGTGTGCTATGCAAGGTATACCTGTGCTTAGTATGCCCACCCCCCCCCCCCAAAAAAAACACCACACTTGCACGCACACGAAATTGGTTTAACACACACGCACTTTGGCCATGAGGCTGGGTGGGCTAGACCCCCTCACTCCCTCACTCCCTCATAGGGGGAGTCCCTCTGCCCCGTTGGGGTCCCGTTGGGCCCCAGTCGGGCTCCCAAGTGGAGCAGGTAGGGCGGGGTGAGTGGGAGGTCCCCCCTCACACCCGCCATTGCCATGGAGAAGGATGGCGATTGCCTCCGGGGGGAGGGTCTGCCTACTCCCAACTCCTGCAGTCCGGCTCCTCTCTCGAGTTCACGCACAAAATACACTTTAAAAAATAAAAAATAAAAAAAATAAAAAAAAGAGCCGGTTCACACACAGCCTGCACGACTTTGAGGGCGTCTCGGCAAGGTGATCTCAAGGCAACTTGAGAGGCAACTTGCAAAATGACTTGTGTATTCAAGTCAATGCAAGTCGCCCCAAAGTCGTTCGGGAACCTTTTTCTAAGTCGGAGTGACTTGCGCCGCTCCTATTAGAACGGTTCCATTGAATAGAGCGGACCGCGACTTGTCAGGCAGCTGAGCTGGGAGCCAATAGCTGTGCTGCTATCAATTTATCCAATAAAGAGCCGATCAGGCATGGGGAGAACGACGCGGGATCGTGCCCTTGGAAATTCGGGGCTTGGGTAAGTAAAAGGGGAGCTCGGCGGGGTCGGTGACTGCAAGGTGTTTTTTCACTTTAATGCATAGGATGCATTAAGGTGAAAAAAACACAAAGGTTTACAACCCCTTTAAGCTCTAATAATGGGCAGATACGAGGTGGTATCAAAACATTTCTAGACTCGTTATTGCCAATAGATGGCAGCACAAGGCTGCACGCCCAGTCACAGAGAGCACTCACCTTCATAAATCAGTGTGCCAGAGGACATCGTCCTGTGTACATCGGGAGCTGTGCAACTGGTGCTATTCTGACCACGTCTGTGTTTTCATCTTGGACAGCAAGTTAGAACAAAGAGCAAACGTGAAATTCTGTGTGAAACTGGGCAAATTTGCCATGGAGATGTTCGACATGATTCGGCAAGTTTACGGCGATGCTGCAATGAATGGTTGGAGGTGTTTTGAGTGGCACGTGCAATTGTTCTTCAATCATCATGAATAAGTTACCCAATGGTTTAGACTTTTTCAGAGTTTGAGCTTGTTGAAGGTCTTCCTGATCTTTTGTCATCTTCGAGTGATGTTCTTCCGGCACTTGAAGCGGGTGTGCCACTCAAAACACCTCGAATGACTCATTGCAGCATCCCCGTTGTTGTCATTATTGATATCATTGCTGTTCATGATGAACGAGCAGACGTGGTCAGAATAGCACCAGTTGCACTTTTCCCGACGCACACTGACTTATGAAGGTCGGCGCTCCCAGTGACTGTGCATGCAGCCTTGTGCTGCCATCTGTTGGCAAAAACTAGTCTCAAAATTGTTTGATACCACCTCGTAGTATTGTGAAAGGTTTCCCAATACAGTGCTCCCAGGCTTTATTCTGTGTTGTAGTTCAACTTTTGGACATCTACATGGCAGCTGTAATCATGCTATTTCTAGGTGGGGGGTGGAGGAGCTGTAATGAGCTCTATGCACAACCTTCCTATTCTATGGTAGCTATAGGTTTCAGGTGTGTGTACTTGTTATTGCCGCCAAGTTGGACACTGACTCGACAGACACTGGGCAGGGTTAGAAATGTAATATGTTACCTACCTCCTGGAGCCATTCACAGAGCCGAAACCGAAAGTGACACGGCCGCTGGGGAAAGCACCGCACATTTCCTACGGCGGTGCAGACATGAAGCAGAAGGACCCAATGAGAGTAGAGAGGCGCATATCACAGCGCAACAGAGCATAAAAAAAACCTGAAAATGAAGCGTCTTGCCTGCAATCACAGGATTGCATTGGCATGATGCTTCAATAATGCACTGTGCCCGGCGCCCGCTTGGAACACAGTGGACTTAAAGAAACTTTTTTTTTCTTAAAGGGCCAATTTTTTTTACATTTTTTATCTTTTTTTTTGTCACTAGCTTTGGGGGGCGGCGCCCATGCACCCCCTATGGACGGGCCGCCACTGCCACCAACTGAATGCAGGCCTGTGCCTTTTGGTTTATGAACTCCACTTGGCATGGTTACTGGTCATGAAATGTGTTGGCTGTAGCTTCTGGACCATTTGTAGACTTTCTCATCCTTGACACTTTAGTTGGATGTTTACTGGTCACGGATCAGATCCAATTATGACCACCCTGTTGGTTGGTAGCTGTAACAGACAGTATAGATAAATTATTATTTTTCCTATGAGAGCTGTTAGTCACTAAAGCAGCCTTTCTCAACCTTTTTACTGCAGAGGAACTACTATATTATTTTTAGGTTTGGGGAACTATACTAGTTTATTCTCAGCAAGATTATGCTTGGTTTATCTGTAGATGGCAGTGTGATGCCTCTATAGTGACCTCTAGTGGTTGTTTTTGTAAATGTAAAAAGCTGTGTTTTCTCATATGCTATATGGGTAAAATTATGTGTACACTTGTCTATCACACCTACTGTGTATGGGTAAAAGTATGTGGACACCTGACTATCACACCTGCTCTATATGGGTAAGCCTAGGTTCACATTGCTGCAGGTTAGAAATCGTGTTTCAAATTTCGAATTCAGGGGCGATTTGACGGACTTCTGATTCATGCACAGAGGTCTATACAAATCGCTCCCACAAAGTCACCAAAAGTATTACAGGAACTTTGTTTGGGAATCGGTTTTGCCATTTGGACGGTGCCATTGCCAATCTAACCAATGTGAACCTAGGCTCAAAAGTATGTGGACACCTGACCATCACACCTACTCTATATTAGTAAAATTATGTGGACACCTGATCATCACGCCTACTGTATATAGGTAAAAGTATGTGGACACCTGACCATCACACCTACTCTATATTAGTAAAATTATGTGGACACCTGATCATCACGCCTACTGTATATAGGTAAAAGTATGTGGACACCTGACCATCACACCTACTCTATATGGGTAAAATTATGTGGACACCTGATCATTACGCCTACTGTATATAGGTAAAAGTATGTGGACACCTGACCATCACACCTACTCTATATTAGTAAAATTATGTGGACACCTGATCATTACGCCTACTGTATATAGGTAAAAGTATGTGGACACCTGACCATCACACCTACTCTATATTAGTAAAATTATGTGGACACCTGATCATCACGCCTACTGTATATAGGTAAAAGTATGTGGACACCTGACCATCACACCTACTCTATATTAGTAAAATTATGTGGACACCTGATCATTACGCCTACTGTATATAGGTAAAAGTATGTGGACACCTGACCATCACACCTACTCTATATGGGTAAAAGGATGTGTACACCTCTCCAAATTAATGATTTCAGGTATTTCTAATGAAGGGTAACATTAATGCCACAGCATACAAAGAACTTTTAGACAAATAATGCTCTTATGGAAGGGCCTTTTCTGTTCCAACACCACAAAACCAGCTCCATACACACTAGGAAATCTTATATTGGTAACTTGCCCTTAAAAGACTTGCATACAAGAAACTTACAATATACTGTATATATTACATGATATATTCTTGTCGTAGGTTGACTTCCAGAAGGAGTGTGGATCAGATAACGTGTGTCGGAGTAACTTACAGATGGAGTACGAATACCTGGGAGAAAACAATGTGACCCTTCCAAGGTGTGAACCTACACAGTTATCTACATTGGATAAAATGCAGCTATAACAGTAAATCTTAGGCTGGGTTCACACATGTTCGGCTACGGTTTGCAGTCCAGTGTCCGATACGTTTCTGTTCACCGGCACCGGTTCAGGTGCAACAATTTCCCTGAATTTGCACCTGTACCGGGCACAGAAACACATAGGACCCTTTATAAAACTACACCTCGGACCCCCCGGACATGTATGACCTGAGAGCTGGTCCCATTCACATGTTATAAGACTTGGATGCGGCTAAAAACGCATCCAATTCGCATATATGTGAACCCAGCCTAAAAGCAGAACTCTGGATAAAAAAAATGGCATATATAATGTAGATCATGGGTGCCCGACCAGTGGCCCAGGGGCCACATGTGGCCGCGGAGCCCTCCGATGTGGCCCTCGGCCTCCTGCTCTGGGATAGCAGGTTGGCAAGCCCAGATCACATGTTGCCGACCGCCATCCAAAGAGCAGCAGTTTTGTGAATGAAGCCGCTGGTAGAGGAATGAAGCACTGAGCCATAGACTTCTGTTATTACCTGCGGGTTTGTTGCACTTTCAGAAAGTGCGCCACACCTGCAGCATATAATAGAAGTTTAAGGCAAAGTGCAACTAACCCGCAAAATATCCACAGGTGCACTGCACTGCACCTGTGGTTTGGGCAAATCGCAGTTCTTCAGTGTGAAAGCAGCCTTGGGCCCCTTTCACATGATCGGTCTGACCCAATCAGACTTAATATTCACCTCTATGGAGCAGCAGATGTAAACAGACTCGTGTCTGTTTACACCCGCCTACCTAAATATAGAAAGGGATCTGCCCCCTTTCATCTGTGCTAATCAGATTGGATCATAGAGTGGGCTGTGTCCGAGACACGGACCTGTCACCCTCACGCTCTGCTCATTGTGGCCGGCGACCAGTTACCAATTCACTTAAGTGGTCCTCGCTCTTTAAAATGGTGGGCACCCCTGATGTAGATGGTTTCTAGCATTAACATTAGGGATGTCCCGGTACTGATACCGAGCATTTCCTCGAGTACTTGAACTTGTACTTGACGCAATTTCCGACAACAAATTGGATAGCCATGCTGACAACAAATGTGTTCCATCAAATTATCCGATCGTGTATACATCATTCAGTCGGACTAAAATCCAAAGTACAAACACGCATACACTGAACCAATGCTCACCATCAGACAACATTAGCAGACGTTGCCAAAAGGGTGGCGCTAAAGGGCTTAAAAACAACATAGTTTTGTGTATGTTGGCTGAAAAATTTCTTGATGTATGTATGCATACCAAGTTTACGGCCAACGCCCTTCGCACAAAATTCCACAGATTTGTCCGATGGAAGTCTGATCATGTGTATGAGGCTTTAGTGTGTCTGCTAAACATTGGAGGTTATTTGCCTTACTGAATAGGCTCCTTTTTGTTTGCCACTTCTCCGCTTAGGAGGGGGGATGGGAAGCACCAAAGCTGCAGACAATAACTCACATGTCTCTGCTTTGTAGTTCATCTTATGTTTCATTACAGCTGCATCTGCTCAATGCAAAATACATACAAATTCCTAGTTGTTGGGTTGCGGTACTGTTTGAAAACGGTGATGAGATTGAGTGATGAGTATTTTTCTTTCTATCTCCCTATGTCCTGCCCACAGGGTAAATGGGAACCAGATCCTCCATTATGACCCCAATGTGAACAAGGTTAACCTGCGGGTAATCGTAACAAATGCCCCGATCCCCACGTCTCCAGCAGATGACGCTCATGAGGCCATGCTGAACATAACCTTTCCAGATGAGCTGGTCTTTTCTTCTGTATCAGTAAGTAACTTTCTCTCGCTCTCTCACTCTCTCTCTTACTCTCTCTCTCTCTCTCTTTCTCTCTCTCTCACTCTCTCTCTCTTTACCTCCTGCTACACCAGTAGCATAATGAGCAATATTCAGTAACCCATAACAGCCTATTTATTTCAGCTAACTAGATACATCTGTTAACAACTTACAGCTGAAGTTTAAAGATATATGGGATACAAGGTGGTATGCAAGGATACAAGGTGGTATAAAAAAAGACTAGACTAGAGACAAGTTTTGTAACACGCCAACAGATGGCACTTCCTCGCCTTTTGAGGGTATTTTTAATGAGTTTGTTGAGGGTAATGATATACAAAGTGGTATCAAAAGGTTTCAAGACTAGTTTTGTAACACACCAATAGATGGCAGCACAAGGTTGCATGCCCAGTCACAAGGAGCACCGACCTTCAAAAGTCAGTGTACCAAAAGACATCGTCCTGTGTGCAGTGGAAGCTGTGCAACTGGTGCTATTCTGGCCACGTGCGTTACCACATCTGCTATTTCTCCTTGGACAGCAAGTTAGAATGAAGAGCAAACGTGAAATTCTGTGGGAAACTGGGCAAATCTGCCACAGAGACATTTTAAAATGACCCAGCAAGTTTACGGCGATGGCGCAATGAGTCGTTCGAGGTGTTTTGAGTGGCACGCATGATTGTTCTCCGACGATCAACATGCACAAGTTGCCGAATGGTTTTGACATTTTCGGGGGCTGAGCTCGTTGAAGGTCTTCTTGACCTCTCATCGTTTTCCAGTGATGTTCTTCCACCCTTAAAGTTGAAGTCTTTCAGTGAGTTTCTTCTTCTCTTGAAGTTGAAGTCTTCCAGTGATGTTCTTCTGCTCTTGAAGTTGAAGTCTTTCAGTGAGTTTCTTCTTCTCTTGAAGTTGAAGTCTTCCAGTGATGTTCTTCTGCTCTTGAAGTTGAAGTCTTCCAGTGATGTTCTTCTGCTCTTGAAGTTGAAGTCTTTCAGTGATGTTCTTCCACCCTTAAAGTTGAAGTCTTTCAGTGAATTTCTTCTTCTCTTGAAGTTGAAGTCTTCCAGTGATGTTCTTCCGCTCTTGAAGTTGAAGTCTTCCAGTGATGTTCTTCCGCTCTTGAAGTTGAAGTCTTCCAGTGATGTTCTTCCGCTCTTGAAGTTGAAGTCTTCCAGTGATGTTCTTCCGCTCTTGAAGTTGAAGTCTTCCAGTGATGTTCTTCCACCCTTAAAGTTGAAGTCTTTCAGTGAATTTCTTCTTCTCTTGAAGTTGAAGTCTTCCAGTGATGTTCTTCCGCTCTTGAAGTTGAAGTCTTCCAGTGATGTTCTTCCGCTCTTGAAGTTGAAGTCTTTCAGTGATGTTCTTCCGCTCTTGAAGTTGAAGTCTTCCAGTGATGTTCTTCCGCTCTTGAAGTTGAAGTCTTCCAGTGATGTTCTTCCACCCTTAAAGTTGAAGTCTTTCAGTGAATTTCTTCTTCTCTTGAAGTTGAAGTCTTTCAGTGATGTTCTTCTGCTCTTGAAGTTGAAGTCTTTCAGTGAGTTTCTTCTTCTCTTGAAGTTGAAGTCTTCCAGTGATGTTCTTCTGCTCTTGAAGTTGAAGTCTTTCAGTGATGTTCTTCTGCTCTTGAAGTTGAAGTCTTCCAGTGATGTTCTTCTGCTCTTGAAGTTGAAGTCTTCCAGTGATGTTCTTCTGCTCTAGAAGTTGAAGTCTTTCAGTGATGTTCTTCCACCCTTAAAGTTGAAGTCTTTCAGTGAATTTCTTCTTCTCTTGAAGTTGAAGTCTTCCAGTGATGTTCTTCCGCTCTTGAAGTTGAAGTCTTCCAGTGATGTTCTTCCGCTCTTGAAGTTGAAGTCTTCCAGTGATGTTCTTCCGCTCTTGAAGTTGAAGTCTTCCAGTGATGTTCTTCCGCTCTTGAAGTTGAAGTCTTCCAGTGATGTTCTTCCGCTCTTGAAGTTGAAGTCTTTCAGTGAATTTCTTCCACCCTTAAAGTTGAAGTCTTTCAGTGAATTTCTTCTTCTCTTGAAGTTGAAGTCTTCCAGTGATGTTCTTCCGCTCTTGAAGTTGAAGTCTTCCAGTGATGTTCTTCCGCTCTTGAAGTTGAAGTCTTTCAGTGATGTTCTTCCGCTCTTGAAGTTGAAGTCTTCCAGTGATGTTCTTCCACCCTTAAAGTTGAAGTCTTTCAGTGAATTTCTTCTTCTCTTGAAGTTGAAGTCTTCCAGTGATGTTCTTCCGCTCTTGAAGTTGAAGTCTTCCAGTGATGTTCTTCCACCCTTAAAGTTGAAGTCTTCCAGTGATGTTCTTCCGCTCTTGAAGTTGAAGTCTTCCAGTGATGTTCTTCCACCCTTAAAGTTGAAGTCTTCCAGTGATGTTCTTCCACCCTTAAAGTTGAAGTCTTCCAGTGATGTTCTTCTGCTCTTGAAGTTGAAGTCTTCCAGTGATGTTCTTCTGCTCTTGAAGTCTTGACTCATTGCCACATCGCTGTTGTGGTCATCATGGATATCATTGCTGTCCATGATGAAACAGCAGACATGGTAATGCACGTGGTCAGAATATCACCAATTGCACAGCTCCTGATGTACACAGGATGGTGTTTTTTGGTACACTGACTTATGAAGGTCGATGTTTCCTGTGACTGCATGTGCAGCCTAGTGCTGCCATCTGTTGGCGCATTATAAAACTAGTCTCAAAACTTTTTGATAGTATATCATTACCTTAAACACACTCATCAAAAATACGCTCAAAAGGTGGGGAAGTGCTGGTATTTTTGTTGGCCCTAAAACGTGTTGGAGGCCTTTTATTTTTGTGTTGTCAGATTGTTATCAACTTTAAATGATTAGGGATTCGTGAGAGGATTATCTGGCACTCTTTTTGTTGATTTCTCATGGACTTCTGAATCTGGAGGATGGTTGCTTTTTGTGGCCCTGATAAAACCCTTACCACTTGTAACCTTGAGATGAAACCTTACCTGTACGTTCTCCTGTGCTGTCAGACCAGACTACCATTGAGAGTACTTTCGCCAAATAATGGTCAGGATCCAATCATAAACCATACTAGGTGGTGATGAGTGTTTTCAACTACTAGAAAGACTTATCGCTCCCAGAGACTTTCCAGTTTGATCGCTACAGTCAACAAGCAGAGGTTTTCCGTACCATTGTTCTCCATATTATTCTGATTGGGTGATGTGGGTTATAGAAATGTGCTTGTAGCACTCCATGCCACACATGATCAATCAGAGCTTTATTGTGTGTTTCTCTGATCTTGCAGAGCCGATTCTGTACCTTTGAGGGAACTATCCTGTGTAATCTTGGAAACCCATTTAGGAGAAACCAGAAGGTGAGTCAGAAAGCCCTGTCTATTTTTTTTTTTTTTTTTTACGCAATCTGTCAAAAAAAGAGAAAATATTTTATTGAGCGTGTAATTACGAGCTTGCTTCTCCATAAATGCAATTAATATAGATTTATAGGTAAGCCACTAGAGGAAGCCCTCAGTATGATTACTCTCTATTTATAACTTTTAATAAGATAGCCACACAGGGAGGGCATGCTTTTCATGTTGGCTAATTCATAGACCTTAGTGTGTTGGTTGACTCCTATTTATTATATATATATATATATATATATATATATATATATATATATATATATGTTCAACATAGAGGGATACCATACTAAGATAACATGGAGGTTTACCCCTTAAAAACCAGTCCTTTTCCATTTACATGTAAAAATCTGTATTTTTTGCTAGAAAGTCACTTAGAACACCAAACATTATAACACAATATTTATGCAGCGGTTTTCAAACTCAACTTTAAAAAATATTTATATTTTAATTCATTTGAATGCACAAAAAAAAAATATATAATATCAAATTGTTTATTAAAATATAAAAGAGTAAATAGATACCAAACATGTTATGCTTTCAAAATTGTGTCTGCCCGTAGAACGGCGCTAAACTTTGGTACCTACTTTAGGGTTACACAGGAGTTCTGGTGCTATAATTATTGTTCTCACTCTGATGTTCACAGCAGTACCTCACATGTGTGGTGTAACATGTGTTACCAGCCAGCATTTGGCTGGAGCAGAACTACTTGGTCTTCAGGAGAAAGATTAAGACGCATCTCTTTTGATCTCAAAGGAGACAGGAACAACAAGCGCCCAGAGGCGATTTACTTCGCATGTGCTGCGCTATATAAGTTTTTCATTCATTCATTCAATCACCGTGGTTATGGAGATGAGGAGAAGAGAGTGGATGAGTAGGGCTTATAGAGATGAGGTGGGGTTGAGAAGGGAATATGGAGATAAGTAGGAAGGGAATGAGAAAGAGTTATGAAGAGGAGGAGACGGGAGGGGATGAGGAGTGGTTATGGGGACGAGGAGAAAGGAGGGGAAGAGGAGTGGTTATGGAGAAGGGAGGGGGAGGAGGAGTGGTTATGGAAATGAGGAGAAGGGAGGGGATGAAGAGGGGTTATAGAAATGAGGAGAGAAGAGGGGCTGAGGAGGGGTTATGGAAATGAGGAAACGCAAGGGATGGTTCCTGTCCTGGTAGTTCTACCTATTTTTTTAATATTCTTTTAAAGCAGTTGTATACCCGCCAATTTTTTTTGACCTGAAGGCAAAAGGCATAATGAGCTAGTATGCACCGCATACTAGCTCATTATGAAATACTTACCTTAGAACGAGGCGTCATAGGTGATACCGGTCCACGCCAAGGGAGCGGAAATTTTCCCTCTGCATGTCTTCCAGGTATCGCGGCTCCGGCGCTGTGAGTGGCTGGAGCCGCAATGTCGTCACTCCCGCACATGCGCGTTGAAGCCTTCTTTCCGGCAAGGTCCGGCGTCTGCTAGACTTTCAGCCGAGAATCTCAGGAGTGCATACGCCGCTGAAGTCAGCAGCTCATTGCAAGGGGAAAATCTCCTAAACCATACAGGTTTAGGAGACATTCTTTTTTCCTACAGGTAAGCCTTATTATAGGCTTACCTGTAGGTAAAAGTAAAAAAAAAAAAAAAGTATACAACCGCTTTAATGCTGTTTTTGACTTTGAGAAGATTCTGCTCACTTCCTAGCTTGATGGCCATGCAGGAAGTGATACATGATCATTTCTGCCTATGGGAACACAGTAGTAAAAACCCAACAAGGGTTCTAAGTTTTTACACCCTATCCAGTGCTTAAAAAATATGACCCTTATGGTTCAGTATAAGCAGCTTATCAGTGATAATCTATAACTTTCTTTTTTAATGATAGGCGGAGGTTAATGTCACCTTTGAAGTAAAAGGAATTACCTTACAGACAAGAGAAGTGACCACTCGACTCCAGCTGTCTACGTAAGTTTATATCGGGAAACTTTGCACAAATGGATGCAAGCATAAAGCAGAACTTAAAGCGATATTAAAGACTATTTTTTTTTTTTTTTAATAACAACCATCTTATACTTACCAGCCCTGTGTAATGGTTTTGCACAGAGCAGCCCTGATCCTCCTCTTCTCAGGTCCCCTGCTGGTGCTCCTGGCCCCTCCCTCCTGCCAAGTGCCCCCATTGTAAGAAGCTTCCCACCTCATTCCCTCCACAAAGGATTGGATTAACCACTTGATGACCGCCCTATAGCAGTTTTACTGCTACAGGGTGGCAGCTGTGCGCAGGATCACGTATATGTGATCCCGCAATTCCGTCTGCGGGAGGCACGTGCGTGCCACCGGTAGGCTGCCTGTTTCCCCTGTCATTATTCACATTATAGCACACAAATAAAAAAAGGCAGAGGTGATCAAAAACCACCAAAAGAAAGCTCTATTTGTGGGAAAAAAATGACATAAATTTTATTTAGGTACAACATTGCATGACTGCGCAGTTGCCAGCTGTATCACAAAAAGTGGCCTGGTCATGAAGGAGGGTAAATGCTTTCAGAGGTCAAGTGGTTAACAGCAGCAGGAGCCAATAGCATTAGGAGAATGCATTAAAGCGAAGTTCCGCCCAAAAATGAAACTTTCGCTTTTCCTGTACCTCCCGCCTCCGGTGTCACATTTGGCAGGAAGGAGCAGATACCTGTCTAATACAGGTCGCAGATTCCGTGATGATCTACGCCATGTCCAGCCCCTCATCCGTCCCCCTGCTGTCTTCCGGGAGACACACAGGTTCCAGAAGACAGCAGGGACCAGTGAGGACGTGCAGCGCGGCTCGCGCATGCGCAGTAGGGAACCAGGTTGTAAAGCCACACTTCACTTTTTGATTCCCTTACTGAAGATGCCGGCGTCTGCACTCGGGAGCCAAGGGACAGGTCGGCTTCGGGTGAGGACATCATGGGCGCCCTGGACATGTAAGTGTCCTAATATTAAAAGTCAGCAGCTGCAGTGTTTTTAGCTGCTGACTTTGAATTTTTTTTTTGGTGGAACTCTGCTTTAAGGTAAAAAAAAATGAAGAATAGGAAATTAGGAGGAAGACCTCAATGAGAGACCCTCATTTGGTAGACCATGTAGGTCTGGTACCTTATTCTAATCAATGTTATACAAAATAATGAAATATAAGCACTATAACGGTACCCAATGTATACATATCAAAAAACATGCAAAACGCACAAAAACTGCACATAAAACATAACCAAAACCATCTAGTACTCCTTGGTGGCTCCCCTATGGTGGAACACAGTGAGTTGGTGTCATTTCGACACAGTTTGCGTTTCGCAGGAGATAACCTGCTTCTTCAGGAAAAGTGAGGTTAACCACTTCAGCCCCGGACCATATTGCTCTACTGGTCAATGACCGGGCCCCTTTTTGCGATTCGGCACTGCGTCGCTTTAACTGACAAACAAAATTGGCATTCTTTTTTTCCCATAAATAGAGCTTTCTTTTGGTGGTATTTGATCATCTCTGCGTTTATTTTTTGCGCTATAAACAAAAATAGAGCGTCAATTTTGAAAAACATTTTTTTGCTGTAATAAATATCCCAAAAAAAAAAAAAATATATATATATATATATATATATATATATATATATATGTTTTTTTCCTCAGTTTAGGCCGATACGTATTCTTCTACATATTTTTCGTCAAAAAATTTGCAATAAGCGTTTATAGATTGGTTTGCTCAAAAGTTATAGCGTGTACAAAATAGGGGATAGTTTTATTAATTTATGAATTTATTAATTCAGCGTTTTTTATCGGTACTGCGACCTTATGGCGGACACTTTGGACACTTTTGACACATTTTTGGGACCATTGGCATTTTTATAGCGATCAGTGCTATAAAAATGCATTGATTACTATAAAAAAGACACTGGCAGGGAAGGGGCATGATGGGATTTGAGGAAGGGGTTATGTTCCCTGTGTGTGTTCTAACTGAAGGGGGGGTGGACTGACTAGGGGTAATGACTTACAATGTATGAACAGACGATCCGTCATTTCTCCCCCTGACAGGACTGGGAGCTGTGTGTTTATACACACAGCTCCCGGTTCTCGCTCTGCAACGAGCGATCGCAGGTACCCGGCTGTGATCGCGCCCGCCGGGCACGTGCGTCGGCACCAGGGGAGAGTGGGCCCCTATTAACTGAAATGAGGGATGACGTATAGCTCTCACGCAGCCGAGCCGACCTGCCGTCTGCGGCGGCTGGTCGGCTAGGGCAGGGGTAGGGAACCTTGGCTCTCCAGCTATTTTGCAACTACAAGTCCCATGAGACATTGCAAGACCCTGACAATCACAGGCATGACTCCTAGAGGCAGAGGCATGATGGGATTTGTAGTTTCACCACAGCTGGAGAGCCAAGGTTGCCTACCCCTGGGCTAGGGGTTAATATGACTCTAGGTTAATAGTCAAAAACATCGCAATAGAAACACGTTGAATGGTCCTCCTACAGATGGTCATTGTCACCCAAATAATGCCACAGGACAAGATAGTCATTAGTTCGTATTTGTTTGGAACTAGATATCAATAGTCAAATCCTATAGTATGCATCTAGTGATAGTATACAAGGTATTATATTAGTTACGTAAAGATCACGTCGTTCCTCAGATCAGCATGGAGTGAGATATCTGTATATCTGTTTGTCTAAATATACTGTACATCTTATTTAGTTTTATTATTTTTTTCGCTTGTTTTTTAGGTCAAGTAAACAGGAAAAACTTGAAGAACAAAATGCTGACTTCATGGTGGACTACACTCTGGAGACATCATTATCAGTGTAAGTACTTCCAAGGTTCTCTTTCTCAACTTAAAGTGGTTGTAAACCTCAGACAGGAAATATGAACAAAGCACATCCCTGTATACAATGTACTTGTCTCAATTAAAAGCACTTTGTGTCATTTCTGTCTGCTGCCCCATTCCTCCATAAGCATGCATCACTTCTGACATGTTTTCCTGACACTAATGCCGCGTACACACGATTGGAAAATCCGCCAACAAATTTGTGGATTTTTTTCCGACTGAATTCTGGCTCAAACTTGTCTTGCATACACACGGTCACATCAAATTCTGATTGTCAAGAAAGCGGTGACGTACAACACTACGACGAGCCGAGAAAAATGAAGTTTAATGCTTCTGAGCATGCGTCGACTTGATTCAGAGCATGCGTGTTTTTTTCAAAAAATTGAGAACCAGCTCTCAAATTTTTGTTGTCGGAAGTTCCGACAGAAAAATTCAGATGGAGCCTACACACGGTCGGAATTTCTGACCAAAGGCTCACATCAGTCTTTTCTTGTCGGAGTTTCCGTTCCTGTGTACGCGGCATAAGAGATAAATGGTGACGAGGGAGGGACTTCCAGCTGATTGACAGCCTCATCTCTGTTCCTGTGTGCCATGTGGAGGGGGGCGTGTCTCTTTTCTCTAATCAGCTTTCCTCGCTAAGCTCTGCAGTGTGTGATTTTTAGCTCTCCGCCCCTTTTTTCTGAACTCTCAGACAAGCTTTCTAAATTCTGGAATTGAATGGCTGTAGAGAAGAGAAGACTGAAGATAAACAGGTACAACTGTAGGAGCATTTGTTTCTTCTCTCTGTATCAGTTGAGGCCATTCATTTTTTACTGGGTATATATAAAGGTTTACAACCACTTTAAAGCAGTATTAAACCAAAAGCCAGCATTTATTATATTGCAACTACTTTTTTCCTCCTCGTTTCTTTCTCCTTCCATATTCTCTCTCCTTCATCCTCCTCTTTATCGCTCTTCTTTTTTCTTCCTCGTTCTTCTTTCATTCTCATTTGTACTTCTTCCTCCTTTACCTTTCTTCTTCTTTCTTTATCCACATTCTGCCTTTCTTTTTCATCTGTCTTTCTCCTTCCTTCCTTCCTTCCTTCCTTCCTTCCTTCCTTCCTTCCTTCCTTCCTTCCTTCCTTCCTTCCTTCCTTCCTTCCTTCCTTCCTTCCTTCTCTTTTTTCTTCCTTTTTCTTCTTCTTCGCTCTTCCTCATTCCTGTTTCTTTCTGCCTGTTCTTTGTCCTTCTTCCTTCCTCTTCCATTCTTTTTCCTCCCTCTTTTCTTTTCTTTTCTCTTTCTTCTTCCTTCTCCCTGCATTTAAACAGAAGACAGTTTTTAAGGATCACAGGAAAAATTGTTGGCACTCGAGATAGCATCAAACAATCTTCCTTTATGGAAAAGCATGTATAATGGCTGCAGGGCAGCCATCACACATTTTGGGGCCCCTTACACAGCTTTGGGCAGGGCCCTACTAGAGCAGAGAGGTGCAGATGAAAAAAAACAAGTGTGATCTCTTCTCTCCTGACGCGAGATAATAAGCAGGATGGGGCCGGGCCCCTTACAGGTGTAATGCAAAAAATAAATAAATTAAAAAAATGGGAGGGAGACCGGCCAGACCTGTAGGGGGCCCTGGGGACTATTGGGCCCCTTACAGGTGTAATGCAAAAAAAAAACAAAAAAAAAAACAGGAGGGGGGCCAGCAGGGCCTGTATGGGGCCCTGGGGACCATCGTGCCCCTTACAAGTGTAATTCAAAAAATAAATACATTTTAAAAATAAAATAAAAAACGGGAGGGGGGCAGCCGGGCCTGTAAGGAAAAAAACGGGAGGGGGGCCAGTCAGGCCCCTGGGGACCATTGGGCCCCTTACAGGTGTAATGCCTGTACCCCCCTGATGGTGACCCTGTACAACACCCAATGTGTTTCGGCCTTCAGCTAAATCCATTTTTCTAGCCCTGACATTTGAGTCAATAGGAACGTGTTCTCGATTTTCTGCCTATGTATATAGCTTAGTTATCTCGAATGAGAACTAATTTCATACAAGAGTTCTTATCTGTCTGCATCTCTGACCTTCCTTAGGAATCCTGTTCATCGACAGACCTACTTTGGTGGTAAAGTGATGGGAGAGTCAGCCATGAAAAGAGTTCAAGATCTGGGAAGTCCCTTGAATTTTACTTTTAAGGTAAGGACAGAGCGGCGGACAAGAAGAAACCCTCTCTTAAAGTTATGTGTATTTTTAGAGAGCTCATCCTTCTTATCTTTGTACTTAGGTTTTAAATAGTGGTGACCCTCTAAACAATTTGGGCTCTCTCATCCTGGCGGTGGACTGGCCATATGAGGTGGCTAATGGAAAATGGCTGCTTTATCCAACAGAAGTGCTGGTCGATACAGGAAATGTGACACACTGTCACCCTCCTGGGCATGTCATTAATCCTTTAAATCTTACAGTAAGTATTTGTGCACTTCTACTCTGAATGTTTTATTAAGAGATTACCAATCGACTAATCAGTCGCCCTGCTTTTGAAATGTACAATGACATTATAAACGAATTTATTAAATCAGACAGCAATAAAAACTCAACAGAACCTTATGAAAAACATCTAGTTTGGGATTTTTGAGGCAATAAAAATATTTGAAAAATACATTTTATATAAGAATTGTATTTAGACATATAAACATTATGGAAAAAGTTAATTGAAAAAAATTCAACATAAAAATATTTGAAAAACAATTTTTATATATTACAATTTTATTTAGACATAAACATTATGGAAAAAGATCATTGAAAAAAATTCAACATGTTGAATTTTTTTCAATTAACTTTTTTCATAAAGTTTATATGTCTAAATAAAATTCTTATATAAAATGTATTTTTCAAATATTTTTATTGTCTCAAAGATCCAAAACTAGAGTTTTTTTCTCAAATTGTATCTGTTATCTGTTACTATAGGGATGATGGAAATTACACACCCGATTTCTTGATTCTTTCTATTTTCTCAGGACCTTTAGCTTTTCCCTACTCTAAAAGTATAATTTTGGCTTAAAGCGGGGGTTCACCCTAAATCAACTATCTACCATTAGATCCAGCATACTGCTGACATCTGCAGTATGCTGCCCCCCCCCCCCCCCCCCCCGCTGTACTTACCGTTTTATCGTTGTTCTCATCCGGCTCCGAGCGCGTCACGCCGAGCGCGTCACGCCTTCCGAAAATAGACAAAGTGTGACTCAGCGCCTGTGCAGTCAGCTCTACACGGCAGGTGCAGGCGCCGTATAGCGCTGTAAACAGCCGAGTCACACTTTGTTTATCTTCGGAAGGCGTGACGCGCTTTACCAGCACGTCAATCATCTACGTCTTGTCTTAGGAACGCCTACTCTCCGCGGGGAATCAGCTCAGAGCCGGATGAGAACAACGATAAAACGGTTAGTACAGCAAAAAGAAAAAAAAAACAGCATACTGCAGATGTCAGCAGTATGCTGGATCTAATGGTAGATAGTTGTTTTTTAGGGTGAACCTCCGCTTTAAGTTCTACTTCAAAACTGACCTTTATTTAAAAATGTGTAGAGAAAAACCGGGACGGCCTCACTCCAAAAAAATGGTTCCTTTTAATAAAACTGGTCACAACATGAACATATCACAGCAAAAAATCAGAAGAAAAGCTGACGCGTTTCACACTATCATACAGTGCTTATTGCTGTGATATGTTCATGTTGTGACCAGTTTTATTAAAAGGAACCATTTTTTTGGAGTGCGGCCATCCCGGGTTTTTCTCTACACATTTTTGCATACTATTGCAGTGCCTGCACCCAGGTGTTTGGACTCCACCTTGCAGTTCCCTGGGACCTCTGAGCGGTAAACTTTCTTTCTCATCCCTGACCTTTATTTAAATTGTCATCTTTCATTAAATGACATGTATGGCTCATCTATGTTTGCATTCATTGTCATGAGAAAATAGATTCAACAGGCAAGAATACTTGGCAACAATGGTTCCAATGTCCAAGGAGAAGGTGGCCAAGCAGAGTTTCCTAAATCCTCTAATGCCCCGTACACACGATCGGTCCATCTCATGAGAACGCTCTGATAGACCGTTTTCATCGGTTGACCGATGAAGCTGACTGATGGTCCGTCGTGCCTATACACCATCGGTTAAAAAAAGGATTGTGTCAGAACGCGGTGACGTGAAACACAACGACGTGCTGAAAAAAATGAAGTTCAATGCTTCCAAGCATGCGTCGACTTGATTCTGAGCATGCGTGGATTTTTAACCCTACCGATCGTTTTTTTTGTCTATCGGTTAAGAATCCATCGGTTAAATTTAAAACAAGTTGGCTTTTTTTTAACCGATGGTTAAATAACCGATGGCGCCAACACACGATCGGTTTGGACCGATGAAAACGGTCCATCAAACCGTTCTCATCGGTTTAACCGATCGTGTGTACGCGGCCTAAGCGTAAGGTGGTCACTTTCTATTAGCTGACTCTAAATATGAGTGGCCATTGGAAGCCTTAAAGCTAATCTGTAATTTGATAACATAATTCTAAAAAGACCCTGCAGATGATAACCCTTGTCCCTTATGCCGCGTACACACGACCGTTTTTAATGGTCTAGAAAAAACAACGTTTTTTTCAACCCGATTATTGTTAAGCCTGCCTTGCCTACACACGATCGTAAAAAAAAAAATGCTCAAGCAAAGCGTGGTGACGTACAATGGCACTATAAAGGGGAAGTTCCATTCGGATGGCGCCACCCTTGGGGCTGCTTTTGCTGATTTTGTGTTAGTAAAAGTTTGGTGAGAGACGATTCATGCTTTTCAGTTTGTTACAGCGTGATGAATGTGCTATCTCCATTACGAACGCTAGTTTTACCAGAACGAGCGCTCCTGTCTCATAACTTCTGAGCATGCACGTTTTTTTTTCACGTCGTTAAAGCCTACACACAACCATTTTTTACAATGTTAAAAATGTCAACTTGAAACAGGACGCGCAAATTTAGAGCATGTTCTAAATTTTTAATGCCCATTTTTAACATCGCGAAAAATGCTCTGGCGCCCACACACGATCGTTTTAATGACATAAAAAAAAAAAAAAATAATAATTCACATCGTGAAAAATGGTCGTGTGTACGTGGACAGATAAGGAACACCAGATAAGAGAGGTTGGCTAGCTCTGTGTGCTATCCTGCCTGAAGTCTTTCTGGGCTGCAACAAAAGCAACCCATTAGAGCACCAGCTCTGCCGGGGATGGGGGTGATGCTACACCGAAATTGAGGAGGAGGGGGTATTACTGCTCATGGTAGAAATATATCTTCTGCACAGCGTATTTATTTCAGCATAAGTTTCTCTAGTGTGGCTTATGTTGATGGGCCGTAAGTAAGACACCAGATTTTCCATGCTTACAGGCTTCTGATTACCGGCTTTGCCTCTATAGCATGCAGCATGCTACATTTGCTGCAGAACCAGTGACATTTGTCTCTGTCACTGCTTCCTCGTTAAAATGTTTGCCCTTAACATTCATTAAGAAAGGTGACAGTTGCATATCTGTAAATAATAAAATCAACATTGTTACATGACCTATCGTCAGCATGAGGACCTGTGTCGGTGGGCTTTTATTTTCATTTAGCAGGTTTTGCATTCCCATACTTCAGTGTGAGATATGTCAGCATGCATCACATCATATATATGTACATATGATTCCAGTTATGAATTATTTTGTATTAGTATTAGTATTATTATTATTATTATTGGTGGCTCTATAATGATTTTTTTGTTGATTTTCAGCTGGAGAATGGAAGGAGACGCAGAGATATTGTGGAATCAATAGATGTTCTTACTCTACCATCTATTAAAAGAGAGAAGCCCAACACTCAACTGGTAGGTGTCCAATTGTGGTTATGCATGAGATAAATAAATACCATAACACTGTCACCACCAAGCAGCCAATCAGATTTTAGCCATTATTTTTGTTGTGGAAGCCTAAAAGTGCTTGCTGTGATGAATACAGGAACGCAAAGTCGTTTTGCATATACTTTGCTGTGATTATAACTAAAAAAATGCATCTTAAGCCAGGTAAATATGAACTATTGTCAGCCACCAGGGTAAGCTTTCTTCACTTTTTTTTTTTTTTTTCAAATTTCAGGCTCTTTCTGCTCTAAAAATAATCTTATTATTTGTAGAGCTCAATAGCTGAAGGTGCAATTTCTACTCACAAGTGAATTTGTTTTTGTTTCAAGAGGACGCTATGGAGTTTCAATAAGAAAGAGAGAGTCTGAAGGCCAACAACTTCTGCTATGCTTTCTCTTTAGAAAACCCTGCATGCTCTATGAATCCATTGTCATAGTTGTTCCATGCATTACATTTTTATTTTTAAAACAGAGATTTCATATATAGTTGAAAAACACAGATTAAAGCGTCATTTTGAAAAAGCCTAATCTTAAAAAATAATAATAGATTAACTTAATACTATTATGGTTCTCTTTAAAAGACAAATAATGCAAGTAATGCTTTGTGTTTTCCTGTGGCAGTTTTTTTTTTTACAGTCTACCCTCCCCCACCTCACTAGAGAACCTTTCTATTTTATATAACTTGGTCCTATTATGCCTTGTACACACAGACTTTTGACTGTAAGTCCGTTGGAAGTCAGACAGAAAGAAAGAGAACAGATTCTCTATCTAAGGTCTGACAAAAAAAGTCAGATGAAGGCTACACACGGCCGGATATTCTAAAAAAGAGAGCCTGTCTGACTTTTTTTCTTGGGAAGTCCGGCCGTGTGTACCCCCCCCCCCCCAACAATAGTAATGACTTAAGGAATATACTGTTTTGGCATTGTTTATTCCTATGTAAATCATTAATATTAAAGAATCTCAATTCTCAATGTACGTATTGGCCAATAACAATCAGATTGACACCAGCAATGGAAGATGGCTGCTACAAATGGAAAGTGTGATTGGCTGCTGTGGGTTTGTACAGGCCAATGTTGATTACTGAAGTCCATCGTGTTTTGTAGTTTTTACTTTCAATTGTCTGAATATGATGTTGCACGTTTACAGAAATGCAAAGGAGGCGGTGCGAACTGTGTGCGTTTCGAGTGCCCCCTGGACAATATGAAGAAGTCAGCAAGTATCATAGTAAAAGCAAGAGTATGGAACAGTACGTTCTTAGAGGTGGGTCTGATTTTTTTTGTTTGTTATCATAGTCCAAGTCTGCAGTCGCAATTTAGGGAAGGTGGCGTTGTTGTAGAACAAAGGCAGTTTAGCGAGACATAAGAAAAGAGAACTTTGGATTGAGGATAGCCAGGTACCTTAGCTATGGGTTACCAACATGCATCTTTCTCTAAAGCCTCGTACACACGCTCGGTTTTCCGAGTAAACCAAGCGCGTGTACGAGGCTTTGAGGTTTCTCGTCTGGAAATCTGGCCAGAATCTCGACAAGAAAAATAGAGATCCTGCTCTCTATTTTCTCGTTGAGATTCTTGTTGGTCTGTTTCCCGACAAGCAACCCAAGAGTGTGTATACTTGCCTGTCGCCGTGGAAACCCACGCATGCTCGAAATGACTTTGACACATGCGCAGTAGCTTCTACGGTATAGGTAGGGTGAAGCAATATGGCGGCATAGTCATTGAATGTGACGAGCGCATGCTCGTCTTACGCAATGACGTCACCGCATTCTTGCCTTATTAAAGAACCACGGTTCTTTTGAGAGGACTGTGTGTCCACTCGGGCGGCAAGAGATTCTTGCCAAGAATCTCGTCAGGAAAAACAATGTTTTTTTCCTGACAAGATTCTGGCCTGTGTGTACGAGGCCTCACAGTATCTTTTAACATTAAAGTTTTAATAAACCCACAACAGTAAAACCAGACTGTATATGCAGTAAAGCATGCTTGTTATACTCTCTAACCTAAAGGTTTAACCCTGCCCTTTGTGCAAAAAGGCTGTTTGATCCTGTCTTCTCTGATCCTCCTTTCCTTACACAATCCCCAATCTATCTCCTGATAGTACAGAGCCTTGGGGGCAGTCTGCACATGCTTAGTTTGGTGTGTATTTCTAGCAAGTGTTTTGTTTTTGTTTTCTTGGGAGGGTGCATGTAATCAGCACAGAGCCTATCAGCACTGTCCAGGCAGAGGGTCAGGGGTCCTGCAGCCTCATAGGACAGTTAGAGTAGAATTAAAACTCCTCCTACAAGCTTTAACCAGACACTGATAGAAGTTATAAGACTGCTATATACTGCTGATGAGAAAAGGTATCCAACAGTTTATATTTAGTAAAATAAGTGCATTTCCATGTTCTGTGTATTGTGGGACACCAGATATAGTGAATGCAGAGTCCTGGGTTTAGTAACACTTTAAGGCTTGGTCTTGTAAAATGGCAACAGTAAAAGTGTGTCAGATAGGGATGCAGATAGAATTTTAGTGCGGCAGGTCATGGGTACAAGTCAATTGTGGGTAAGTTGCAGGCTTGGGTCAAGGCCAATTCTGCAGAAACTGACCCCACACATGTTTCTATTAAGCAACTGTTAAGACACTACAGTGGCATGACAGCTTTAAATTGACTTTATACAATAAAAAATAAAAAAAAATGGATCCAGGTGTCATGTTTTTGAAAGCTAGTGGGACAAGATGAAACATTATTAGAATGGTTGTTCCTTTTTTTTTTTTTTAGCTTTTATTTGCTTTATATATCTTGTACAGGATGCCAAGGATGTGTCCCGGACTGCAGGAATATTTCCCTACTATTTGGGCTGTGGTCCTTATAAGGGACATTTTTGTAGTTCTCAGGGGTTCTTACCCATGAAGGGTGAGGGGTTTCTATGGTAGTTTGCTTGGAGAGCAGAGGACTGGTTTCTAGCACACTTAGGATTGGTAAATTTTAATTTGGGACTTAAAGGTTCACAGAGACTTTGGGTGTGAAAGAACCTCCAAACCTTGATTACAGGGACTTTGATATGGAAAGGGTTATGCTACATGCATGGGAGTCTTGAAAAGCAACAGGAAGGAAGCATCATCTGTCTATGAGACAGTATGTAGGGGGCCACAGCTGTCAACAAATGTGGACTCTCTAGAACAGTGGTTCTCAACCTGGGGGTCGGGACCCACTCAGGGGTCGAATGATGATTTGCTGGGGGTCACCGAATTCCTGTGCTGTTTTTGACACCCACACCGATGGGCTGTTCCTGGAGCCCACAGCCACCCACTCAGCCTCTTTGCAGCCTCCCATTCAGTTCACAGAATAGCTGGGGGGGCAGAGACTAGAGGTCAGCTGACTTGTGAAGAATGTGAAGTGGGAGGGGCTGGAGGAGACCCTATCTCCTGATTTCGGCATAGGTGTCACTGCAACAAGACACCACAAAGTCGGAGACACAGTGAAGCCGGAGACGCAAAAAGTTACCATACTACCTGTATTTATAGTCCCCACTACAGTGCACAGATCAGCAGATGACCTTGATCAAGAGCGCCTAAGTTGGCTGATCAGAAATCCCCCCAGTATTGACACTCATCACAACCCCTCCAAGAAGTAAGAGAAGGAAAAAAAATTGAGGATACATGGAAGGGAGAGGAAAAGAGGGGGAGGAACAAAGAAAAATGGATCGAAAATAAGAGAAAGAACCAGAAATATGGCTAGAGAGAGGGATGGGGGGAAAAAAAACAGGAAATTAGGATAGAGAGAGATAAAAGGGAAAGACAGGAGAACAAAGAGAAAGAGTGGTACATCCTAAATGTACCATAATGTTATCTTGCCATGGGTGCTGACAACCCACGCTACAAAAATAATTTTATTGTTAGGGGTCCCCACAACTTGGGAAATTTTACCAAGGGGGTCACGGCATTAGAAAGGTTGAGAGACGCTGCTCTAGAAACTAAGCTTCTGTGGCTCCTGTGGATTGACATGTGCCTCATAGCAGGTGGGAACACTAAACTCCAGTGCGGGACTGTGGTACTGGCGGTGAGCCAGACTGCGTGTTTTTCTGTATACCTGGTCTATGAACTGTTTTCTTTATTTTTTGCTTTGAAAGGCCAATAAAGGACTATCTGGCGGTGATCCTAAGTCTCCATGTCGCAATCTACTTGTGACATAAATACTGCTTAAATCTAAAGCCTGTTGTTTTGTTTTTCAATGTATCCAACACCAACCTTCTTATATCCTACCAGGATTACAGACTGGTGGACAGAGTATGGGTGGAAGGCACGGCAGAACTGTATCTAAAAACCAATGTTCCGTCTATAAACATGCAGACACACCATGTAATGGTATGTATCCTCTATGTTTAAATGTATTCCTTAAAAATCATTCAGTGTATTTTATATTATTTTCAAATACAGCTAAAATTCCGTTGTTGTGCACATGTGCTAACAGTGAAGTGAGGATGACAGCAGGAGAGAGCAAACTGAGGACAACCAATGGCGCATCAATGTACTGTTGCTTCTTTATTTGCTAGTCTACAGATGGGGCATGAGTTCTTCAACACTGCCACTGCAGTGAAAGGTTAGGGCTATAGCTTCAGCAGTAGACCGCAATCAAAATTGTAAATGAAACATTATGGTGCCGGATTCAGAAAGAATCTACGCCGGCGTATCTCCTGATACGCCGCCGTAAGTTCAAATGTGCGCTGAAAAACATGGCTTCAGCCGTCCAACGTAACTTGCTTACACCGGCGTATCGTGGGCGCATAGTTACGCTGGACTCATTCAGCGTTCCCATAAAAAATATGCAAATGAGCTAGATACGCCGATTCACAAGCGTAGTTGCACTTACGTCGTTTACGTAAGGCGTATGACCGGCGTAAAGTTACCCCTGCTATATGAGGCGCAGGCAATGTTAAGTATGGATGTCGGAACAGCGGCGAATTTTCCGTTGTTTAGGTCGTTTGCGTAAGTCGTACGCGAATAGGGCTGTGCGTAAGTTACGTTCACGTCGAAAGCATTGAGTATTTGTGACGTGATTCAGAGCATGCGCACTGGGATACGTCCACGGACGGCACATGCACCGTTCGTTCGGCACCTCATTTACATGGGGTCACGGTTCATTAACATGTATCACGCTCACCTTCCACCTACTTTGAATTAGGCGGGCTTACGCTGGCCCATCTACGCTACGCCGCCGTAACTTAGGACGCAACTGCTTTGTGAATACAGCACTTGCCTCTCTAAGTTGCGGTGGCGTAGCGTAACGAAGATACGCTACGCCGCTCTAAAGTTACGCAAATGTATAAGAGGGAGCATAGTTTATATGTTGAGTAGTCCAGTTTTTCATCCAGATGTTGCTGTGTTGTACCAGTCTAGACTACACCCTTTGAGATGTAATGCGGTAATCCTGGAACACACCTGCTGGTGATACTGGAGCACTTTCTTCTGTGTTGACTAAATAGCGTTGGCGCACTGCTATTGCTTCTTAAAGTGTAAATACACTATATTGTCAAACGTATTGGGACACCTGGTTTTTACACGCACATGAACTTTAATGGCATCCCAGATTTAGTCCGTAGGGTTCAATATTGAGTTGGCCCACCCTTTGCAGCTATAACAGCTTCAACTCTTCTGGAAAGGCTGTCCACAAGGCTTAGGAGTGTGTCTATGGGAATGTTATGGGAGGTCAGGCACTGATGTTGGACGAGCCTTCCCTGAAGACTTGAAGCTGTTATAGCTGCAAAGGGTGGACCACCTCAAAATTGAACCCTACAGACTAAGACTGGGATGCCGTTAAAGTTCGTGTTTGTAAAGGCAGGTGTCCCAATACTTTCGGTAATATAGTGTACAGGTTTAGCAAAAAAATTATTCATAAAAAAAGAAAAAAAAATGTATTAAAAAAAGCCATGGAAATTGTTACAAAATAATTGGTGGAGCTTTAGACCCTAATATAAAAAAGTAGTCTTCCTTTTCTAGACAAAGGCAGTTCCCTAGAAACGGATGGACCAGGGAAGTTGCTTAATACATCAACAGTAGATACTAGATAGACAAAAGCACCAATTGGTAGTTGCAAGTCTAGTAAGTTTTAATTGGTCACAGCAAATTTTGCACAAATCAAATTGATCTTTCATAGACTCACCAGTCCCGCTCTGTCAGGGCTTATAATGATAGATTTTTTTTTAAATTGGACCATGGCAGGTATCTTTGATAGATAGGTTATAAGTACCGAGACTCCTTCAGGTAGCTGGCCTAACAGCCTGGAAATTGTTTATGATATTCTGTAAATTTAGCAAATTAAATGTCACCCAGTTAGGATTTACATTAACTTTAGACTGAAACAAGATATTTTTGATATCGTTTAAATTGATTTTTATCTTAAACGCTGCGTTTGTTTCCCTTTCCGTTTGTTTCTGGCTCACAGTTTTCCGTCGCTATAGACTCCGAATTAGAAGAGGCCCCACCAACTGAAATTCCACTGTGGCTGATTCTTGTGTCAGTAGGATCTGGAGTTTTGCTATTGGGAGTCATCATTTTATGCCTGTGGAAGGTAAGGAGTGTCTATCATGATGTTATAATAAAATAGATTTTGTTGTGTAGTGATAGGCTGAAGGCATTTACAGGAGAGATTGGCGCCCGCTGTTTAAATTTATGGGCGCCTATTAGAGCCTATGGTGCTTCCAAAAAACACCCCCACCACTGTAATTCAGGTGCCCGGAACCCGAAAAGGGGCCGGACACCTTAACAGACTGCATAGCTTTTATGACAGACTGATTATACCTAGGTTGATTGATCGATAGATTGATCAATCAACTTGGGTACAAGCAGCCTGCTATCTATGGCCAGCTTAGGGGTGTTTAAGGTTCATGTGCTTTTTTTTTATCACCAACAGCTGGATGCATTGTATTCTTCTATTACCTGCTATAATGACTTTACAACCCAACTTCAGCCAAAACATTTTATCTCATTTGGATAAAGAAAGGGTTACAGCTTCTGTCAAACTTTTTATTGTCACCTGTGTCCCTCCTGTCTTGTCATGGGACATAATGGGGTATAGTTACTAAATCTTGAGAGTGCATAATTACTTCTGTATAGAAACCAATCGGCTTCCAGGTTCTATTGCTAAAGCTTAATTGAACAAGCTGAAGTTAGGAGCTGATTGGTTTCTACGCAGTAGTAAGCCTGATTTTGCACTCTTTGGCCAATGGGGACACAGACAGAAAACATTATTTTTTCTACAATGAGAAGGTTAGGAACTGGCAGTGTTTTTATTACTGTTGGGTCTTCTTGTCCTGGGGACCACTTCTGTCCTAATTTTTTTTGTATGGGTGTCACAAGGACAGGAACAGTGGAATCATGGATAGAAATAACGACCTGACACTTTTTTTTAAAACTCTTTTCCACTCTATCAATAAGAAACAATTATGGATAGAAATGGTTGGGCTTTGAAGTGAAGGTGTCATTGAGCAACCCAAAGTAAAGATGCATTATATTCTAGTTGTGAGTACTATAAGGCGTTGTGCCATGAGTTCCATTTGGCTTACTGGAACTAAGAGCAGCCTAGACCTATTAAACCCAGATCTCATGCGGAATGCCAATGCTTACCCCCCAACCCGAAATGCGCAAGGTTGATATCTTCTCCCCAGCTTCCTTTAGGTACTAGGTCTTCAGAATACACCTAAGTTACTGTACCAAGGCACTGTACCAAGAATAGTGCTCAGTGCGAATAGTCAGGTCAGCTTGTTTTATTGCAGGAAAGAAACATGTCTTCTGCAA
Source organism: Rana kukunoris (assembly GCA_029574335.1). Lineage (NCBI taxonomy): Eukaryota > Metazoa > Chordata > Amphibia > Anura > Ranidae > Rana > Rana kukunoris. The sequence goes on from CM056060.1 coordinate 28,085,062, forward strand.
TAAAAATCTGCCTGCTGATTTTGTTCAATTTTAGCAAATCCCCTTCACTGACCTTCCACAATGCACTGCAGGCCGCTAAGTAAGCTACTGAGAGGTGTTTGCTTTATAGTTGGGGATTCATGCATAAGCATTAACCTATAGATACATTTGCAGTATATGAAATGCATGCAGTCTGGGTTCTCCGGGGTGCCAAGGTATTATAGAGGAGCTCCATTACTGCCAGTAATTTACTTTGGGTTGCTTAGTGATTTGCTTATTTTAACTACTTTCTTTTTAGCTGCTCTCTATTTCAGGCAAGCCTAGATTTTCACTGGTGCTTTTTTCTGAGAGTGTGCTGCTTGCTAAGTGTAAAGCCTCGTACACCTGCATGGTTTTCTTGGCAAGAAAGCTGCCGGCAGAGCTTTCTTGCCGAGTAAACGTGCGTGTGTACGAGGCTTTGAGGTTTCTCGTCAAGAAAACTGCCCAGAATCTCGACGAGACAAATAGAGAACCTGCTCTCTATTTTCTCATCGTGAGATTCTCAGCAGTGTTTTCCTGCCGAGAAACCCGAGCGTGTGTATACTTACCTCTCCATAGAAATGCTCGAAATGACTTTGGGCATGTGCGGTAGCTTCCAAGCAATAGGTAGGGTGAAGCAAGATGGCGGCGACAGCATCGAATGTGACGAGTGCATGCTCGTTGTACTCGATGACGTCGCCGCATTCGTGCCATTCAAAAGAACTACACCTGGCCGGCAAGAGAATCTTGCCAAGAATCTCATCGGGAAAAACAACGTTTTTTTCCTGATGAGATTTTTGGCTGTGTGTACAAGGCTTCATTCCACATTTCCAAACCTGTGCTGTTCTTTAGCTCTCTAGCCCTCTATTAATTTTGAAACAAACCTTTTCTTCAAAACTGTATACCTGTATTGAACAATCCATGACCCCTCTCCTGCCTTGTAGTGTGGATTCTTCCGGAGGGCCAACACCCGTGCCAAGTATGAGGTCAGAGGTCAGAAGGCTGAGATTAAGGTTCAACCATCAGAGACTGAACGACTAACACAGGATTCCTGAATACGACCTCTGACCCGTGACCCCCCAACCCTGCCCCTCGGGTAACCAAACAAGATCAGCTATATCTTGTAGACCTTTCTCAGTCTTCCAACTTACTCTGTGCACTTGCGCTGGTCTTCTTGCGCCAACCTAATCTCTTTACTAGTTTGACCTCTCTTATAACAAGTTAAACATTTGTTGCACTCTGGCTATAGATATCTATATGGAGTCTGTTTCTGTGTATCTCTGTTTAGTCATTTGAAGAATAAGTATAATCTGCTGTTGTAACCTTCTATTCTTCTGTCCGCTTTCTTATTATTTCTTGAAATACAGCATTTCCCAAATCCATCTCCGCACTTGAATAACACTAGTTTATCACATCTGTTTTCTAACTTCTTCATTGTCTTTAAATTCCACCCGAACTTTCTCTTCGCTTACTATTTCTGGTTGGTAACAGTCCACCCAAATCAACTATGTCTGTAATGATGCTACCCCATCATACACTCTGCTACCACATTTCTACCATCTCTCTAAAGTCTCTCAAACCTTAACTGCAACCTTATCCTTCATAATTACTAACTAGCTATGAGCTACTATTAAGAGGACCATTGCACTCCACTCTACATCCCCAAAAAAATCCTTCTAGAAATACAGAATCCAGGTTGTCTTTATATTTTATAGAGGTTCCCAAAGTGTATTCTGTATAAATTATAATTATATAACGATATTGATGGGCCCCATAGCGATATCTCTGCTGACATTAGACTTCTCCTGTCCTTCTGAAAGTGCCAAAAATCTAACATGTTGGTTTGTCCCCAAGTCGATCAGTTCCTTCTGAACCGGCCAAGATTCAATCCATCTATGATATCTAAGATTTCTTATCACTTTTTATTCAGGGGACAATGGTCAAGACAAAAATGAAAATAGAGGGTGAATCTCCTCAAAGACAACAAAAATACATGACAGGGATATCAACACTTTTTCCTTTTATCAAAAATAAAAAAACACTTTATGGCTTTAGATACATTTCAATGCATTGTTCCTCAACTTCATTGCCTGTAACAGGAAACTTCATATCCTCTCCTGTTTCAAACTTTCCTGGTGTTTTCAATAAAACCTCTACTAATCTGACATATCTTGTTACATTTACATAATGGTAATTTATTCTCAGTTTTAATTCCAAGCCTTCTATTGTCCATTTTTACTGGTTGTATCTTCTTCTGACATTGCTGTACTCTTCCATATCTTTTTTGGCTACACGTCCATTGGAAACCCCTCTCATTTGTCCCCATTATGTTATATGCCTTATCTTCCCTTTCTTCTAACCAGTCTTTCCGTCCACTGAAAAATTGTTTGTTTGCAACCCTCCTCTCCTCTTTTCTCACTGCCGACCTGCACCTTCTACTCTTCTTTATGTCCCATTCATTGAAACCTTCTCTAAATTCCAACATGTCTCCATTATACCATATGCATCACCTTCCCTTTTTTATATCCAGTCTTTTTATCCACTGAAAAATTGTTCCTTTGCAACCCTGATTTTCTCCTTTCTCACAGCTGACCAGCACCTTCTACACTTCTTTGGAAATGTTTCTAATTGCAACGTGTCTCTATTATCTCATATGCATCACCTTCCCTTTCTTCTATCCAGTTTTTCCATTCACTAGAAAATTGTTCCTTTGCAACCCTTCTCTTGTCCTTTCTCACTGTGACCTGCAACTTCTACTCTTCATTACGACCCATTGGAACCTTCTCTAATTACAACCTTCTCTTTGTCCCACCCCTACCTTCCCTGTTTCTTTTCACCCACTATCTCATAGGTTGGATTTTTCCATACCGTCAGACACTACAGTCTGAGACAGACTCACTATGCTGTGTGCGTCCCTCAAGAAGAGAGGCAGAAGCTGTGCGGCAGGCTACCACACAGCCAGAAGCATTGGGTCACCACCTGGAAAGAAGCTGCCAGATACTACTGAAGGACCAAAGCATTTTAGCTGCCAATACTCAATCTAGAGCTGGACTCTTACCCTCTGTAATGACAGTCACTTCAGTCAAACGAATATTTGGGGACACTGGGGGGGGGGGGGTGTATGCGTTATATTATGAACAAACCTATGTAGAGAAAACTATGTTATTATGCTTTGACAGCAAAAAGACTAAGTGTTCGCATGACACTGGATTAAGCAGGGGCTCTTTCTGTTGTCCAAGAGCTGCACCGAAATTTGGAACCTCGAAATAAAAGACATTAAGGGGTTGCAACCAATAATCACAGAATCCGTTAACACTGGAAAGGGATCAACTTCTCACTGGAATCCTGAAACGGGAAAGAGGCTGATGGTAATGTGACAATAGAAAGGGAGGGTACGAATTAACTTCTTGTGTTGAAATAGATTGGAACCTTTTTAATCTGTGACACTGGAATGGGAGGGGGGGGGGGATATTTTTAAAAATATAGGTACCAATTCTTATATGAAACTATGCTGTGACACTGGAAGAAAAGGATTATTTATCTCTGAAAACAGACACTGGAGGAAAAATATCTTCTGACGTTCAAAAACACACTGGAGAAGAACTATCTTCTAAAATTTAAGTAGACACTGGAGAAGAACTATCTTCTGACAACTCAAGGGACCCTACTGCTTGATTTGTAACACTGGAGGATATACCACTACCACTATGTAACACAGGTAGATGCGGTCCAATGGGATAGTTATAAAAAGAACAGACTGATCCAATATATAATGTATACCAGTCGGTATTAACATACTTGACCCAACATTCCTAAGCTTGAGGAACAAAGGTGTTCAGCTTTGAAATTGCTACCTATGCAGGACCTAATTGTCATAGATCTGTAGGCTGACGTGACTCACAGATTGTCGTCAAAACTCTATAAAAAAAAAAACACCTATACTTGATAAAAATAAACGCAGCAGAACCAGGCAAATTGGAAGAAGGGCAAGATGGCCCTTCCGGGTCTGCAAGCAAAAAAGGCAAAGCTTGTGACACTGGACAAATGTATTTCCTCACTGCTGTTACTCTGTGTCGTAAAATATATATTGCACATATGAACATGTATAGTTTAAAATATATAATTCAGTTGCATAAACCTCCAAAAAAAATACATATCATATTTACCATAGACATTATATGGAAATAACCGGTATACAAGAATATACTGTAGGATCTAAGTCGTGGTGTTTAGATTCCAAAGTTGTCAAATACATATCAGTGCTGTACCCACTCCTTTGGTAATGTCTCGTAAATATGGTATATAGAACACTCCCATCGACCATTATGTTCATTTTGCCCTAAGTCTGCTGAAAATATTATAGAATCCTGTAATAAAAAAAATAGAACTTTGTTTTCTTTTATATTTCTATACGTTCTGTGTGACTTTATAGCTCCTGTTGCAGAAGCAAGAAAGTGAAAAGAACAGCCAACTTAAAATATATCCATAACCAAAAATGTTTTTGGAGTGTATGTAACCCAGAATCTGTTTTTCATTATGTTTGGCATAATGGGGCAGATTCACAAAGACGTAATATTCCGCTGCGTAATCGAAATACGGTACGCTGCCGTATTTCACCAGACTCTACACCGAATTCAGGTAGTTTTTTTGCGCGTACGCTATTGTGTCGTATTTTTTTTCCGCCGCGCAATCGAAATACGTGATTAGGGGGCGTGAAGCATTTAAATTAAGCGCGTCCCCGCGACGATCGAACTGCGCATGCTCTGTTCAGGAATTTCCCGCCGTGCATTGCGCGAAATCACGTCGTGACGTCATTCGTTGTTTGAGTAGCGGCGTTTACGAACATTCCTATTCCCGGACGACTTACGTTAAAAATAATAAAAGACATCGGAAAACGTTGAAATTCGACGCGGGAACGACGGCCATACTTAACATGGGCTGTCTAATATTAGACCAGCAAAAAGCAGGTATAGTGAAACGGAAAAAAAAGATGACTAAAGGTGCCGTAAGAGATTGCGTTGAAAGTGCGAAATTTTGTGGATTGCAGGCAAAAGCTCATTAGCATACCCTGACGGCGAAAAACAACAGGAAGTCCGCCCAGTGGCCGCAATTTTCTGGCAGCGTAGATCTGAAGGCGTACTAACACGTAATACAGTCGAAATGAAGCCCGCAGGTGTCTTTTCATGGTTTGAGGATTTCGACTAGCGTAAAAACGCCCGTAAGTCGAAATTACTCCAGTCTAACAACATTTACACAGGCGTAATCGCTTTGTGAATCTAGGCCAATGTTTCAATGTATACCAGGAGTGCCCAACCTTTGGAAGAGCAACGGCGACTTAAGCGATGAGCGGAGCGGACGTATGATAGGTCCATGGAATAAACAGTAATATTAAAAAACATCTAAAACTATAAAAAGTCCCAGAGTTCAAAGAATATTGCTGTAGCAGCGCTCAAATCAAAACCCTGTTTGAAACAATCCTCTATATCAGTGGTTCTCAACCTGGGGGTCGATTGACAATTTGCCAGGGGTCATCGAATCCTGGGCTGTTCCTGAATCCCGCACTGCTCTCCCAGCCTTGTCATGGCTACCCAGTAGGGCTGTCCCTGGAGCCTACGGTGGCCCACTCAGCCTCTTCGCAGCCACCCATTCAGCTCACGGCATGGCTGAGGGGCAGAGACTAGATGTCAGCTGGCTGGTGAGGAATGTGAAGTGGGAGGGGCTGGAGGAGACCCTATCTCCTGATTTTGGCATAGGTGTCACTGCTGCGGAGACACAGTGAGTACCATAAGGGGTTTTAATACTCTACGAGTGGAAGGGACTGAGGAAGTGCTAAATATCTGTGGGTTAGGGGTGCAAATTACTTGTCTTGCCTTGGGTGCTGACAACCCACGCTACAAAAATAATTTTACTGTTAGGGGTCCCCACAACTTGGGAAATTTTATCAAGGGGTCACAGCACTAGAAGATTGAGAACCACTGCTCTATATCAGCTGAATATAGGTAGTGAAAGTGATGTGGATGGAAATGGAATGATAGTATTATAGGTCCATGTCCACTCTGCATATGCTCTACTCTATGTGCCCAATCCACCCAGATGGAAGGGGACAGATCCCCTTCTTTTATTTTTTTTGCGGATCAGATTGGAGGTAGGTCGGTGTAAATAGACACAAGTCTGTTTACATTTGCCGCTACATTAATAGTAATCAAGGGTCTGATTGGGTCTGCCTGAAAAACAGACAGGCAGACCCGATCGGACCCTTTACGTGAAAGGGGCCTGATGCCGCGTACACCCTCTCTATTTGCCCTGTTTACCATTGTCATTGAAAATTAAAGTAAAAAAAAAAATCCCATATTTTGGGATTGCTTTATCTAAAATGAAAAAAAAAAGTTTTGCCTTTATTTCTACTTTAAGGAAATTGTAGGGAGGCATAATACCAAACAAACTAAAAAATTATTTTAGGTTCTGGATAGAAGAGGGTGAGCAACTTTTTTTTTCCTCTAATTTTTAAACCTCACTGGTTGAAAATATATTTTTAAAGATAAGGATCCTGGTGTCTTAGCTTTGTGAATACATTTATTTTTTTGTAGAATTTTTTTATCTTGCCAGTTATTGTAAACCTATCCCTAGACAAATATAGGGGCTTTCATTATCTATTAGAAATTCGACTATTATGCTCACCCACTGGCTTCAATACATTTCGTCCTTATCTACATGCTTTTTACAGGTCAGTGACTCAAAGTGCCGAAGCAAGATTACGATGCCCATTGCCACTGTAAAAATGTAGATATCAGTTTGAACATATGTAGGGTTTATGGCCTTATGCGCCTGTATTTTCCAAGCCCCAGAGCCACAACTTTTGCATAATGTTGTCCATAAATATGTATTATAGAGTTTGTACTTGCATTTACATGCACGGGCATATGGCTGTATGTTCCTCTGTGGTGGAACCCCTTGGTAAGGTGAAGAAGATATTTGACCCATATCTTCAGGACAAGACTCCATCTGGGTAGAATACGATCTGGGCAGGAACCCTTCCTGGCAGAACCCCCTCTGGGTAGGGTCCCTTACTGGTGGAATAGCTTTAGTGCAGGGGCCCTTCCTGGCTAAACCCCTTCTGAGCAGAATCCCTCCCTGACAGAACCCTTTCTACCTGTTCTGTAGCTTTCCAAGCACATCTTGAGGATTGTATACAAGCAAAAAAGTTATCCCCCACTACCATGGCCCATATGTTGGGTGCCCCATTAGGCTGTTGGGTGCCAAAAGCAAGCAAGGGTTTGCCCTCATCCCAAACTGTCTGTATATTCAAGAGAAAGAACCCAACCCCACTCCATCACCTTCCTAAGTAAAGCTTTGTTGTTCCAGACAAGCAACACAAGGTTAACCAAGACCTCCTTCTTTGACACATTTCACCCAAAAACATGGACATAATAGTTCCCATTCTGTTTTGGGTGATACACATAGGTGGAGGAGGACCATGGGGGCTTCGTATTTCTCAGCCGGAACAAAAAAGCTTCACAAAGATTTTGCCGTGTGACACCAGCTTCTTTATTTTGAATCTACAGACAATGGGAACAATGGACTCTTCCTTTGTTTGGTCAGGTGAAGAAGATATTTGACCCAATGCACATTAGCTCTAACTAGACTCACTGTTAATGTATTCATTCAGATTTTATAAGCACATTCACTTGACTTACCAGGAAGACACGTAACATCATAAGCTTCTTTTGTAACTTGAATTTCTGGTCTGATCTTGTCTAGTCTGCGGTAAACATATTTCTTCATCCCCAAGGGGCGATTTGGGTTTGCTGATCATATCTGCATGACTAGATCCAAACTGAGTTTTCTAGGTCAATAAATGCAGGTAAAAGTAATGTAGAACACGGCATGTCTGTATATCAAGTCAGTTCAGTTCCCAAAATCTAAGGCGTGTAGGCGGTAAATGGCAGTTAGACATTAGGAAATAATCATCGCGCCAAAACACGCTCTGGAAACATGCACGCTGACAAAATGTCTCTGTAAGTCCAAAACACTATTCTAAAGCCCAACACTTAACTTTTTTGGGGTTAGAACCTCTGTTTTCCCTATTTAAGAGAGGATCAGGAAGTGATGGTAAAACTCTCCAATGGGGACACCAACAAAAATCAGTGTGGAACTGAAGGCTTACCATATATACCACAAACGTCAATCGGTCCTGTTTGATTTTGGCCATAAACATTAGATGGCAGCGAGAGGCCACTCATGGATCATTGAAAGCTGAAGTCTAGGATTCCATTCAGTCTTGCACAGTTGTACTGACTCTTTCCCTATACTGAAATTGCCTACTCTAATCTCACTCCACACTGTGAACTTCTCACATTGTACATGGGAAGCTGCAGGACATTAGATAGAACCCACCACATTTCCTGGCTAGAGGATGTACAACATCATCTGCTTCCTCCCCAGCCTGACTGTCCCTGGCCTGTCCTTTTTCATTTGCTGGATTTCAGTTACATAGTTTGTAAGGTTGAAAAAAGTCCATCTAGTTCAATCATAAAAAAATTAACAAATAAAATAAAAAATATCGTAAAATCCCATATACCCAATTCTATACCGACAGTTGATCCAGAGGAAGATAAAAAAAAAAAAAAACAGCAGAGCACGATCCAATTTGCTACAGCAGGGGAAAAAATTCCTTCCTGATCCCCCCGAGAGGCAATCGGATTTTCTCTGGATCAACTTTACCTATAAATGTTAGTACCCAGTTATGTTATGTATATTTAGGAAAGTATCCAGGCCTTTCTTACTGAGCTGGCCAGAACCAACTCTGGAGAGAGTCTGTTCCACATTTTCACAGCTCTTAGGCTCCATTCACACCTAGGCGTTTTGTCGCCTGTAGTGCAACGCTCACAAACGCCAGAGGGAGAAAAATACATGAAAGCCTATGGAGATGGTTCACATCTGAACGCTGATGCGCCTGACGCCCATCGCCTGTAGCTAAAAAAAAATCCGGACCCTTTTTTGTCGTGTGTATCGGGCGGTTTGGGCGTATTTGAGCGTCTCCATTTCCCATAGAAAGTAATGGAAACGCTCGATTCAAGCGACTAGCGCGACAACGAGCGTTTGCTACAGGCGTTTCGTCGCTTTAATCAATAGAACTTTTCACCCAGGCAGAAGATAAAAAAATTCTACCAACATAGCAACAAGTGATGAAAAGATGATAATTTTTCCTATTGGCTAAAATAATAAACGTCGAAGTACAAAAACGTCGGACGACGCTGTATGCAAACGCGCAAATAAGCATGAATACGCGCGACAAAACGCCGGAAAAAAACGCCGGAAAAACGACCGAACGACTGACGCTCAGGTGTGAATGCAGCCTTACTGTGAAGAAACCTTTCCGTATTTGGAGATGAAATCTCTTTTTCTGCAGACGTAAAGCGTGCCCCCTCGTCCTTTTGTGTTGACCGTAAAGTGAATAACTCAACACCAAGTTCACTATATGGACCCCTTATATATTTGAACATGTTAATCATATCCCCCCTTATTCTCAAGAGTGAATATATTCAGTTCCTCTATTCTTTCCTCATAGCTGAGCTCCTCCATGCCTCTTATCAGTTTGGTTGCACTTCTCTGCACTTTCTCCAGATCCCCGATATCCTTTTTGAGAACTGGTGTCCAAAACTGAACTGCAGTTCTTTCAATCATGATAGCTCAGCTTTTCATGTGGATGCCTACAGTGGTTGAATGGGGCATGATGCAATCTTTATTAGCATGGTTTGAGTCAGGGGTGTAACTGCAGTGGTCACAATCACATCCTGGCCCCATGCTCCGTACACCAGGATAGGAGGGGTGGTGGGGCGACATGTAGAGAAACGTATCCCTTGCTTTCTTCATCTACAGCTGCTGAAAGCCTTCTCTTCCTCCTCCTCCTCTCCCTCCCTGCAGGTATTCATTGGCTTCAGGAGTAAAACAGAAGGAATCGATTTCTCTACATGGCTCCCCCGCCACCCCTCCAGATCCAGATCCTGCTCCCCCTTGTACTCTTTGGCTCCCAGCCTCCTCCTTCCCCTGCCTTTTCTAAATGAGCAGTCAGTGTTCAGTACCAATCACTGACTCTGTCCATTTTTAATTGAAGCATAGTTGACTATAGTTTACTCTGCTTCCGTTTGTAAATGAATGGGAATCTCTGTACAGAGCTATTCCTGTACATTCATTCTGTGCAGCTGAGGCTGCAGAAATGAAGATCTCCTTTCTCTGGCTCAAAGGTGAAACATCAGAGGTTTGTTTAGACCCCTGATATTTCACCAAAGCACCCAACGGGGCTCCTAAAAATATTTAAAAATTAAAATATTTAAAAAAAATTATAGTATTAAAAAACTACTGACATCCGTGGTAGAACTACCAGGGTTGCAAAGGTTGCATTTGCAACCGGGCCCTGGTGTTCCACCACCAGGCTCAGAGGGAAGCACCCTGGGCTTGGAGGGGGGCCCTCTGTAGTTTATTGCGTTTGGGCCCTGAAGGTTCTAGTTATGCCTCGGTTTTTTGTTAAGATTATTCAAAGGCCCTAATGTTGGTGGACGGCTGATCAACATATAGGAACTTGGGGCCTAGATGTTCTTATTTTAGGAGTTTTTGTGGAAGCTTGAAATTCAAGATGTTGGGGTTATCTCTACAGGACTGGAGAAAAATCCTTTTTACTTTGGATATACAGTGGATCAAAAGAGAAAAGTTACCTATTAACAGAGGTCATACTAGCCCTGACATAGAGTGTGTATTCAGTTAAAAATATTGTAATGCAGGATTTAACTGAACCTTGACACAGGTGAATGTATACCACATTTTTAGGTGACTATGGCCAATATAAAACATATTTATGTGACTTTTTATTGTCTGCAGTGCAATGACTGTGCATTGTGATGTATATGTGAATAAATCCTTAACCTCCTAATTTACTGTAAGCTAATCCTCACTCAGGTCTCCACTTACCTCCTTAAGACTCACTGTCTGTGTCGTGTTTCTAGTCTTCTAGCTTGTTGTGCTGCAAGAAGCTGAACATTAACTTGCCATACACTTGAATGGGCTATACTGGTACCCGTTCAGCTAAAGTCTATGGGCCTATACTGGTACCTGTTCAGCTAAAGTCTATGGGCCCATTCAGCTAAAGTCTATGGGCCCATTCAGCTAAAGTCTATGGGCCTTTGGGGTGTGCGAGCTGTGCGGCCGCACAGGGCGCCATGGGCAACAGAATGTGAGTCTCAGTCAGTTACTCACATGATCATCACAGGAGTGCGACTCCTACGAGTCACAACAGCAGCAAGTGCTGCCAGGTCCCCCCCCCTGGGACTGGGTGAAGAGCAATGCATCAGCTGCGGCACCTGAAAAAAAATGGCTGCTGCTGGCCCCTACAGGCACACTGCGCATGCGCCGCTGCTCGGAGTCGGAAAATCCTGAAAATGCTCGGCTATTATCGGGCAAAGCCGCACCGTCCACCGAAAGGTAAGTCACACTGAGCCCTTGGCCTGTGTCACCAATGCAGCCTGGGCCTGCCCGTGTCCACCAGTGCAGCCTGTGTCCGCCAGTGCAGCTTGTGTACCCAATGCAGTACGATTGATAAGTGCAGCGGAGTCAGTTGAGATCAGACGTTGTGTAGTAACAGGAACTGGCTTCTTTATTGGAACATCACACAGACAAATATGTCTCTGCACATGGTAAGTAGAACAGACACACAGCTCACAGGCAGGACAAAGAAACCAACAAGTGGATTACTGTGGGCAGGAAAATACAACATATCATAGATCAGTGATGGCGAACCTTGGCACCCCAGATGTTTTGAAACTACATTTCCCATGATGCTCATGCACTCTGCAGTGTAGTGGAGCATCATGGGAAATGTAGTTCCAAAACCTCTGGGGTGCCAAGGTTCCATGGGCGTCCGCTCCATAGGGCAAGGGGGGGCAATTGACCCCCCCTGGAAAATAGAGAAGGTGTTGAAGAGTCTCGTGGGCTGTCTGAGTGGTCTCCCCCTCCAGTGTTTATGTGTACATAGGGGGAGGGAACCTGCTGTGATCCCGGCCATGCTGATGGCTGATCTGAGTAAATGTGATGTGGGAGGGGAGGTCCGTCTGTGCTGAAGGGGGGGGTTGTGCTGAATGGGGGTCCATCTGTGCTGAAGGGGGGTCTGTACGGAATGGGGGGGGGGCTGTGCTGAAGGGGGGTCCATCTGTGCTGAACGGAGGGGTCTGTACATTCTCTAGGCTATATTTATATGGGCCTGGAGTGAATCTGAATTATCTCAAGAGCTATTTCACACTGCCAATTGGCTGCGTTATCGGTAAAGCGCCACAGAAAAGTGCCGCTTTACCATTGTTTTAGCTGCTCTATTTGGCCGCTGGGGAGGCGCTTTTAACCCCTCCTAGCGTTTGAAGAAAGGGTTAAATGTGTATCACCGCAGCGGAAACGCCCCCCCCTGAAAAATATTCTGCGGACGCCCATGCCCCATCACTGTCATAGATCATACATAGCATATCATTAAGCATTAGCGACATCTTGTGCCCTTTTTGTAAACTGCATTTCATATAATAGGTTAAGCTGAAAGTTTTGTTGTACAGGAGAGCCATGTGTAAACACGGCTGCCCCGTGCTTCACTGTGGCGGCTGCATCGATCGCGTCATCCCTTTTATAGGGAGGACACGATCGATGATGTCACATCTACAGCCACACCCCCCTACAGTTGTAAACACACATTAGGGAACACATAACCCCTACAGCACCCCCTTGTGGTTAGCTCCCAAACTGCACTGTCATTTTCACAATAAACAATGCAATTTAAATGCATTTTTTGCTGTGAAAATGACAATTGTCCCAAAAATGTGTAAAAATTGTTCATAATGTCGCAGTCACCAAAAAAATCGCTGATCGCCGGTGCATTGCCATGAAATGAGATTTGCCATGGAATGAGATGGTCCGCCTCCATCACATTCTATTGGCTCACTCATGTCACGTGACCTATTTAAACGCCCTGTTCCATGAGCCTTAACGGGGGAGTAGAGCTGCGAGCACGGGGGACGGGGAAGAGCTGCGGGCGCGGGGTGTACTTAGCGCTGGCGGGAGGCACGCTGCTGACATAATAGCCTAGCTGGATGCTCTCCCTATGATAGCCTAGCTGTGACTGCGAGGACGGGGAAGAGCTGCGGGTGCGGGGTGTACTTAGCGCTGGCGGGAGGCACGCTGCTGACAGCGCTATCGGGCAATCACAGGGAGAGGAGATCCTCTCCCTATGATAGCCTAGCTGTGACTGATGTTTGCGTCAATACTTGACGTTTAAATAGGTCATGGCAATGCACCGCCATTAGTAGTAAAAAAAATATAAATAATAAAAATGCAATAAAACTATCCCCTATTTTGAAAAACGCTATCAATTTTGCGCAAAACAACCGATAAATGCTTATTGCGTTTTTTTTTATACCAAAAATAGGTAGAATACGTATCGGCCGAAACTGAGGAAAAAAAAAAATGTTTTTATATTTATTATAGCAAAAAGTAAAAAATATTGAATTTTTTAAAAAATTTACGCTCTATTTTTGTTTATAGCGCAAAAAATAAAAACCGCAGAGGTGATCAAATACCACCAAAAGAAAGCTCTATTTGTGGGAAAAAAAGGACGCCAATTTTGTTTGGGAGCCACGTCGCACGACCGCGCAATTGTCAGTTAAAGCGACGCAGTGCCGGAAGCTTAAATTTTGTCTGGGCAGGAAGGGGGTGTAGGTGCACAGTAGGCAAGTGGTTAAATATAAATACCCCTGTAATACACAAGCTTAATGTATTCTAGTAGAGCAGTGTTTCTCAACTCCAGTCCTCAGGGCCCCCCAACAGGTCATGTTTTCAGGCTTACCATTATTTTGCACAGGTGATTTGATCAATTTTACTGCCATAGTAATGACCACAGCTGTTTCATCTGAGAGAAATCCTGAAAACATGACCTGTTGGGGGGGCTTGAGGACTGGAGTTGAGGAACACTGTAGTAAAGTTAGTCTGTAAACTAATGTCCGTTTTGTTAGGTTGTTACAGCATTTAGATAGTTTATAATCTAGAAATAGACCGTGGCCATCTTAAGTGTGGGCATCATGAAGCCAGACTGTGTGACTTCCTGGATTTCAGCTTTGCATATCTCGCACATGCTCAGTGCTGCACAAGCAATGTTATAGGTTTCAGTCAGGTTTGCAAGGACTACTGGGAAACATGATGCCTATCCCAGAAACCCTTGCAAATAGCCATGTGACTTAATAGCCTAGGCTAATAAGGAGGAGGAAGTAATGAAGGACTACAAAATAAAGGTATTTACAAGCAACAAAATAAATAAAAATTGTCCATTCTGAACACTATGAGATTAGGGCATGCAGCACAGACAAACGTACAAAAATGGGTGGAACTCCACTTTAAGTGGTTATGAGCCTCTGTCTCCTGTTCATTCATCTTTACTGCTGAGAAAGGGACTGGGGAATGTGTCCTTAGTCCCTTTGTCTGTCTCAAAGAGGAGATGCCAGAGGTCTGTTTAGACGTCTGACATCTCACCAAAGCCCCCCCAAAAAATAAAAACAATTATCCCCAACCCCCTACCCCCCAAAAAGCAGTGTAATTTTTGGAAAAATAAAATAATTACTGCCACTGCCACATACCATCCACCCCCTTCCCCAGAAGCACTGTGAATGAATATTGAAAAAGTGATTTAAAAAATATTTCACCGCAAGGGGGGTATTGCAGGCGTGAAGCGCTACCTCCCTGAAATTCGTATTTGCAGGTTGGGATATCTCAAAAAGTACACCAGGGACATTAGGCCCCATTTACACCTCAACGCTTTTCATGCCTGTTTCCCTACGCTTGCTTCCGCCCAACATTTAGAAGTGTGCGTTCAGTCGCCCTATGGCTAAAAGGTACACCAGGGATATTGGCAACACTGCTGTCTGCCCGGTATTCGCTGCTGGACTTCACACTTTGTGACGAATGCGAAAATGAATGGCGCTACAGCACGTGAACACAGGCTGCTGTCACACACAACACCAGCCACAAATGAAATCTATGACTGGATGTACATAAGGGATATCATTGCTCCTCAAAAAATGCTAATTGTCTGGCTGTTTCTGGCTTCATACATTTCAGTCACACGCATGCAGAACTCTATAAAAGTGCATTTTTGTGACTTTGAAGCTGGTTTGAAGCCAGAAAATTTGCAATTTTGAAGGAGCAAGGACAGCCACGTATACATGCAGTCATAGATTTTGTCCTGCTTGTGTGTGTGTTATATATATACACACATTTACATATATATATATCGGTACTTTTATTATTGCCATTGTAAAGTTGTGATTTATGTCTATTTCACGGTCGTTTAATAATGATATCTTCCATGACAAGGCCGCCATTGGCACCCTCCACACATTATACAACTGGCACGAGGAACTGGGTGAGAGGTGAGCGCCTCGCTCTCCTCAGCTGCCTCTACCCCGGTGCACGTCGGGAGCGGAGGGGGCGGCCCTGACTCCGGGAGGAGGCGGGGTATGGAGATGACTGACATGTTGTTATGATCTCAGACCGGTTTCACCCGGTGAAGGTGGCGGAGTGTCGACATGCGGTGTCCGGGGGCTCGGCTCCTGCTACCCCAGCGGGGCTGGGAACAGGGGTGAGAAATGACCA
The DNA here is from genome assembly GCA_029574335.1 of Rana kukunoris. NCBI lineage: Eukaryota > Metazoa > Chordata > Amphibia > Anura > Ranidae > Rana > Rana kukunoris. The sequence continues at coordinate 28,100,728 of CM056060.1, forward strand.
GAGGCCTGTATGACTTTATTCTGTATGAGGGGGTGAGAGTACACAGTGTGTCTACTGCAAACCCTAACAGGACATCACTCCATAGACATATATATATATATATATATATATATATATATATATATATATATATATATATATATATATATATATATATATATTAGACAGCCATGTCTCTATAGGAGGTGTGTGTCTCCTGTATGGCAGTGGAGGGCAGAGCACACAGGCAGCTTGTTTACTGCACTCTCCTCCATAGGGAATCAGTCCCAGGACTCTGCTGACTATACATATCTATGGGGGGGGTTTGTATTGTACAGGGCTGGGAGCTGACAGGCAGATATCCAGTGTCTGTCCTGTCTATGGATTGTGTTGTTGTGTATGTACTGTGTTGTGTTTAGATTGTGTTGTCTATTGTAGATGAGCCACAATGTAAAGATCACTGACTTCTATCACTGCAGGGGTTTATGTGTTTACATTGTATCAGTTTGTCTCAGTTTGTCTATCTGTGTGATCAGTGCATCCTCCATGTGATCAGTGCATCCTTCCATGTGATCTGTACTGGGAATGGGAGCTCTGATGTACAATCACTGGGATCAGGGGATTGTGCTTGGGGGGGGGGGGGGATACAATAAATAGGTGTGTGTACAGCAGTGTTTCTCAAGGCGTTCCAACAGGTCATGTTTTCAGACTTTCTATTTATTTTTATTTTTTTGCACAGGTGATTTATTCCGTTTCACTTCCCTTAGTAATTACCACAGAGGGAAATCCTGAAAACATGACCTGTTGGGGAGCCTTGAGCACTGGAGTGGAAAAACACGGATATAAAGGGAGAAAAGAATGAGAGAGAGCAGGAAAGGAATGGCAGTTAGGAAAAAGAATGACAGTAAGAGAAAAGAATGATGTTGAGAGAGTGAGAAAAGAATAACAGTTAGGGAAAAGAAAAGAATGACAGGCAAACAAATGACGGGACAGTTGGGGGGGGGGGGGAGAATGACGGGACAGTTGGGGGGGGGGGGGGGGGGAGAATGACGGGACAGTTGGGGGGGGGGGGGGAATGACGGGACTGGACGAGGGAAGAATGACGGGACAGTTGGGGGGGGGGGGGAAGAATGACAGGACAGTTGGGGGGGGGGGGGGGCGGGGGAAGAATGACGGGACGGGGGGGGGAAGAATGACGGGACAGTTGGGGGGGGCGGGGAAGAATGATGGGACAGTTGGGGGGGGGGGGGGAGAATGATGGGACAGTGGGGGGGGGGAATAATGATGGGACAGTTGGGGGGGGAGAATGACGGGACTGGACGAGGGAAGAATGACGGGACAGTTGGGGGGGGGGGGGAAGAATGATGGGACAGTTGGGGGGGGAGAATGACGGGACTGGACGAGGGAAGAATGACGGGACAGTTGGGGGGGGGGGGGGAGAATGACGGGACAGTTGGGGGGGGGGGGGGCGGGGGAAGAATGACAGGACGGGGGAAGAATGACGGGACGGGGGGGGAAGAATGATGGGACAGTTGGGGGGGGGGGGGGAGAATGATGGGACAGTTGGGGGGGGGGGAGAATGATGGGACAGTTGGGGGGGGGGGGGGAAGAATGATGGGACAGTTGGGGGGGGGGGGGAAGAATGATGGGACAGTTGGGGGGGGGGGGGAAGAATGATGGGACAGAGAGAGAGAGAAAAGAATCAAGTGCTGTACACATGGCCCAGAATCTCGTTGTTTTTCCTGACGAGATTCTTGGCAAGAATCTCTTGCCGGCCGAGTGTTCAGACACTACATTCAAAATAACCGCTGTTCTTTTGAATGGCAAGAACGTGGTGACGCTATTGTGTACGACGAGCATGCGCTCTTCACATTCGATGCCGTTGCCGCCATCTTGCTTCTCCCTACCTATGCCTAGGAAGCTAACGTGCATGCGTCAGTCATTTCGAGCATGCGCAGGTTTCCACGGCGACAGATAAGTATACACACTCTCGGGTTTCTCAGCAGGAAACCACTGCCGAGAATCTCACGACGAGAAAATAGAGAGCAGGTTTTCTATTTTTCTCGTCTAGATTCTGGGCAGTTTTCTTTTTCGGTTTTCTCGGCAAGAAAGCTCTGCCAGCAGTTTTCTTGCCAAGAAAACCGAGCGTGTGTACGAGGCTTTACACCAGTGGTTCTCAACCCTTCTAGTGCTGTGACCCCTTGATAAAATTTCCCAGGTTGTGGGGACCCCCAACAATAAAATTAATCTACGGATATGGGGGGGGGGGGGGGGGTTTCTTAATCAAGGTCATCTGCTGATCTGAGAACTGTAGTGAGGACTTTTAATAGCAACTATAATCACAGGTAGTGTTACTCACTGTGTCTCCAACTTTGTGAAGTCTCCTAGCAGTAACACCTATGCCAAAATCAGGAGATAGGGTCTCCTCCAGCCCCTCCCACTTCACATTCCTCACTAGTCAGCTGACCTCTAGTCTCTGTGCCCCAGCCATGCAGTGAACTTAAAGCGGAGGTTCACCCTAAACATTACATTGTGCTCACTCTCGACATTGACAGTATGCTGATTTATTTTTTTATTTTTTCTGCCGTACATACCGTTGTATCGCTATCCCCCCCCGGCTTCCGGGTAGTAGCTCCCGCGGGAGTGGGCGTTCCTGTGGAGAGGCTAAGTGATTGACGTGATGACAAAAGCTTCCCCCCCAACCATAATGCGTGCCACAAGCTGCCGAACGTCGGTGCGCAGGCGCCATATAGCTCTGTATAGAGCCGACTCGTAGTTCGGCTTCTTTCGGCAACTCGTGACGCGCATTATGCGCCAGGGGGAAGCTTTTGTCATCGCGTCAATCACTTAGCCTCTGCATAGGAACGCCCACTGCCGTGGATATTAAGGGGAACCCTGTGCCATTTTATAACCCTAAACCAAAATAAAAAAACGCGTGGCCCCCCCCCCCAAATTCCATATCAGGCCCTTCAGGTCATGGGCGTCCGCTGAACTTTTTCCAGGGGGGGGCATAATTTTTACGGTCACCTATGCTCCGCTTCTTTGACAATGTCATTATCCCATAAGGTGCAGGCATGTGCCCATGATATGCAGCCTCACTGTGCTGATCAAATGTACAATACAGAGGGTGTACAGTATATGTATATAGAAGGGGTGGATGGTATTGGTATATAGAGGAAGGAGGGTGGGTATATACAGCTCTATATACAGGACATATGATGTATATCTGCTGTCAGTGATGATGGAGGAATAAAGGAAGGAAGATGGGTGTATATAGCTGTATACAGGACAGGACAGATGATATGATATTTCCTATATCTGGCACCCCCCCTTCACTGATCATACATGTATGCACTCATCTGCCCCCCTCATCTGTATATATGTCAGCCCCCCCCCCCTGTACACAAACGGGCCTCCTCCCTTCACTTGTACTCACAGCCCCCACTTCTAAGGTCACGATGGTCTTCCTTCTCCCAAGTTGCAGGCATCAAAGCAAACACGAGGGCGCACAAACAGGAAGCAGCCAGAGGTGGCAGTAAAGAGCTCTGTAAGCTCAGTGACACTGATCTGCAACAGCTGTGGAGCCGACTGCACAAACACAAAGAGAGTCAGCACAGCTACAGATGCGAGCATGGCAGACCCTTGCCAATTCCAGGGGGGGTCACTCGCCCCCCCTTAACCCTATGAGCGGATGCCCATGCTTCAGGTTTTACCAGACCTTTATCTGAGCACGCAACCTGACAGGTTGCAGAAAAAGAAGGGGGGGAGAGCCCCCCTCCTGAACCGTACCAGGCCACATGCCCTCAACATGGGGATATGCCCGGTGGTTGTGGGGGTCTGTGGGCGACTTATCGGAATCTGGAACCCCCCAATGTGAATTGGTAACAGGGTACAAACGGTTGGCGGTATATATATCCTGTACAGTAATATAATCTCGGTATATTTGTTTTATTCTATGATCCTGTGTGTGGTATAGGTGGCTGTGTAATGACAAAGTGATACGGGTTGTCGGTGATATGGGTTGTCGTACGTTTTCTCTATGTGTTGCCTTGATCGTTGTGTGTAATGTGTGTTTATTATCTGTGTGGGTGTGTTTTCCTGTATTTGTGTTTGGGGTGACCGTTGTACCATATGTGTTGTATGTGGAGGAAGTAGTTCTGTGATGACGGGGTACTTGTGGGGGGGGGGTGGGTCCATTTCGTCATGCTTTGGGAAATAATAATAGATATCTGACAACTCTTTTCAGGTAATTGAAAAGCGAAGGAAGAATGTAAGGGATTTGTGTAGGAATTGTACAGAGGTAGGTAGGCCCAGGGTTTTAGAGAGGGGTAGGTGCTGTAAAATATCTGATGGAGGTTGATAATTGGTTGGGTGTTCTGTAGGCACATCAGGTTGTTGTCTGGCTGATATCCTGTGTACTGTGCTGGTGACGATCATACTTTGGTGGTTTTCATATCCGGTACATAATGTTCTTCTCAACTTTTTTTTTATCTTCCAAGTCTGTATTATTTTTGTCTCCAGTACAAGGCTGCTTTATCTGTATTTTGATTGTCTGTAGTTCCTTAGCTCAACTTGGTAATAGCTGTTATGTAATGTGTTTTTTCTCTACCTAAGGCCTTGGGGCCACATGCAACCTTTTAACAGGTACTGTGTGGCCCTCGGGGGCCGGCAGACACTGGTTTGTTTTGGCGCGTACTCAGGAAAAATATATTGTTTAGCCCTCGTTCACATTGGAGCGACTTGTCATTGCGATTTGACAGGTCAAGTCGCAACCTATCAGCAGCAGTGGCACTGTTCAAACCGGTGCGACGCCGACTTTGCAGTGCCGCAGTGATTTGAAAAAGTAGTTCCTGAACTACTTTTAGCGATTTCTGGTGCGACTTGCTTAGACATCTGTGCGTGAAGCTGCACAGATGTCGTCCAAGTCGCACTGACATGCGGCTTTGAAAGTGCGATTTCAGATTAAAGTGATTTTGTAAAGGTGTTTTTTTTTTTTTACCACTTGCCGCCACCATATGGCAATATGTGGTTTTTCTCTGGCCGATGCCGATATTTGGAAAATCGGTCATCAATATCAATGGCAACATTTCATGACTTATGCAAACTTTTGAGTACAACTGTATAAACGAAAAAAGTCAAAGTTTTGAAAATCCAATCTTTTACCGTGTTTCCCCGAAAATAAGCCCGGGTCTTATATTAATTTTGGCAACAAAAGACACAGAAGGGGTTATTTTCGGGGTAGGTCTTACCATGTAATGTGATTATATAATGTACAATGTGTGTGTTTCTGTAATATAATTGTGCCAAATGCCTTCGTTATAGCGCCGATCTGCACTTCTGTGACCCGCCGGAGCTCTCTTTACCACAATTATATTACAGAAACATTGTACATTATATACTACTGTAATAGAGTGGATTATAGGATTTTACAAGCATTTTAAACTAGGGCTTATTTTCAGGGTATGGCTTATATTACTGCCCTCCTGGAAAATAACGCTAGGTCTTATTTTCGAGGTAGGTCTTATTTTCGGGGAAACGCGGTATACTTTCTGTTCTAAAACATATCCAATTACGAAAAAAAAATTCTTCATAAATTTAGGCCAAAATGTATTCTGCTACATGTCTTTGGTAGAAAAAAAGGAATTCCCAATAAGTGTATATTGATTGGTTTATGTGAAAGTTATAGTAAACTATGGTTTGTGTGTGTGTATATATACTGGAATTTGCGCCGATATGTTGATTTACCGGTAATGACGGTGATCAGTGACTTATAGTGGGACTGTGATGTGGTGGCGGGTAATATGGCTCTAATGGATACTATCTGGGAGGGTCATTAAATGACACTGAGGTCAGATCGCTATTCAAAGTACAGAGTTCTATGTTTTTTGTATACACAGAACTCTGTGTGTGATTGGACACTGCTGATCAGCTGACTTCAGCTAAAATCAGTTGCCAAACTTGTGCCATGTCCAACCACAACACAGGTGGGCAGGTGATGCGCACACCTGGAAAAAGGCCGATCATACATGTATGTGATCATGCCTTACCTGCCGCTCGCTCGCTTTTATTTACTGTGAGCGGTTGGGAGGTAGTTACAGCAGAAGTTGGGTTTGTTTTTACTTTTGTAGAAGTCGGTAGCTACAAATACTGCAGCTGCTGACTTTTAGAAACTTTTAGAAGCCAGCTACTTACTAGTGCCTGGAGTCCAGCACTGTCTTCCCACAGTCAGTTCTTCTCACTGCTGCAGGTCCCCGGTGCTGCCATTATGGATACTGGAATCGGCTATGGCTTCCTGAGGAAACACAGCCGACAGTCCACTACACATGCACAAGCTCATGCAGCATTTTTTGAATGGTCCGGTAGCCTCATGGTACATGTGATGTGTCCCAGGAGGCTGCGGGAGGGAGTGACAGCTGTCAGAGCGGGGTTTATATAAGGAGCAGGGTGGATTTGATTTAAATCAAGTCGATTTAAAATCATCATTTTTAAAGAGCAACTGTCATCTCTGCTTTGCAGCGGCTCCTTCCCTGACCTGCTGTTGGCTCACCGACAGTCCCATTCACTTTAATGGGACGGCTGGTGATGCGGCAGTGACACAACAAGGTGAGGGACGTGGTGGATGCCCGCTAACAGGTGCTGCCATGATGGATCTGAAATGACAGGTGCTCCTTAAATGTAAGGACTCATTCTTGCTGGTTGTTAAAATATTTGCAAAGAAACTTTAGAATAATAAGCTGTCGGGTTAGTAAAACGGCGATATCCGTACCGATCCAATCATACAGTTTGTAGGGTACATAGATTTGCAAAACAATGGGATTAAGGAATATTCCTGAACTTTGTTTTATCTCATGGTTACTGTGAAATTGTGTGCATCAATGCAGTGCATGTTATCTCAGCTTGCAGAGCTTGGATTCATTGAATGAGTTTACCAAAAATTTAAATATTGCAGAATATACATCCTCATGCTACATAACTAAGCTCCATTTAATGCTGAATAAACTAAATCATTAATGTATCTTAAATCAATAATAATATTTTTTTACTCCAAAAGCATTTTATATAAGTTTAATAAAAGTTGATTTAAATAAAATCTGATCTTTTTTTTTTTTTTTTCTTTTTTTTTTTTCTTTCTCTTTTTTCTTCTTTCTTCTTATTTATTTTTTCGGCTTTTTTATCCCCCCTGCTCATGAGGGATCTTTTTGTGCACAATATACAGAAGTGTAAGCGGATAACTTGTAGATTTGTGAAATATTAGGAAGACTTTATAGCTCCTGTGTATGGAAGGTTGCTAGTGATTATTATGCTGACTGTTTTATTTGTCAGTGTTCAGGTCGCAGTATAGTGTATAATGTGTTCAGTTGTGTGTATTTGGTGCACTGTGACAGCAGCCTGTCTGCACAGGTGAATATGTTGTATAACGTCTGCTCTCGGTTTTATATAACCACTAACATGCCTTGCTCTTTCTTTGTATCTGTGCAGTCACTCCTGGAATGAAGCGCACTGTCATTTATCATCCAGCAGGGGGAGACTGTGAGCCTCCCATCAGGCCTCAGGTAAGATGCATGTTGTCATGTCGGCGCAGCATTGCTCTGCTGCTTATCCTGCATACTAGATTGCCAGTTCAGCCACTTTATCAGCTCCCTGTAATAGCGGTCACGCCCGGCTCAGGGTGGAGACCGATAAGGGGGGGGTTGATGTGTTTAGTAACTCAAGTGTCTAATGTGTCTTACTGTTTCTTTTGCTTCTCGTTTTCCACTTCTTGCCTTCCATTCTTTCCCTTTTATTTATTTTCCCAATGTCCCCGTGTTCTTCAGGACCCCCACAGATTCCGCTCCCCCTGAGCTTCAATCCATCATGGCAGGGATGGCAGCGGAGGAAAGTGGCACCTTGCAGTGTGGCATCACGCCACTGCAGCAAATTCTGGCCTCGGGGACCGGAGCGCTCCTCACCTCTCTATTCGGTATGGGATGTGGCCAGTGACTGGGGGGGGGTGTATGTGGGCATATATTATATGTAGCTGTGTCTCACCTCCTTTGTCGCCCTGTTCATCCTCAGTGACCCCCCTGGATGTTGTGAAGATCAGGCTGCAGTCACAGAAGAAGCCATTCCACAAAGGTAGGGTCTCCTCCGCTTCTTTGCCAACACTCCCGTGCTTTGTCTGATCATCTGTAGCTTGCGTTGGCCATTCAGAGATCGATTGCTGCAAGTTAGTCTGTTTAAAAGCAATCCTGTTGTTTTTGGGGCAGAGAAGACATTCTCAGCCAGTCAATATCTAACTGTATATAAAGTGTTGGGTAATAGAAAACATCCCTTGGTGACGCATTCATACCGGTAGCAGAACTCATTCCATTGTCTTCAATAGAGACTTCTCTTTAGCTGCTAAGAGACCGCCAAAGCTGGAAGATCTGTAATGTGCCTAGTGCAGCAACCCTTAGCAACCAAGCTTGTGTGCCTGAAGTAAGGAAACAATTATAGTTGCTATGGGTAACTGCAGTTTATATATTACAGCTGCGGTGTGTGCTGCCTCATTAAAGTGGAGTTCCACCCAAAATAAAAAGGCATTACTGTGCATGATATACCGTATATACTTGAGTATAAGCCGAGGCCCTAATTTTACCACAAAAAACTGGGAAGATGTATTGACTCGAGTATATAGTCTCTAAAGCCTCGTACGCACGATCGGATTTCCATCGGACAAATCCCTGGATTTTTCTCTGAAGGGCGTTGGCTGTGAACTTGAAACTAAGTTTTTCTGCTCTTTAGCGCCACCCTTTGGGCAACTTCTGCTAATGTTGTCTGATGTTTAGCATTGGTTCGAAGCATGCTTGTTTGTACTTTGGATTTTAGTCCGGACTTGTCTACACACGATCGGATGATCCGACGGAACACATTTGTTGTTGGACAATTTGAGAGCATGGCTATCCAACATTTTGTTGTTCGGTGGAGCATACAGAGGGTCGGATTATGCGACAAAACCTTTCCATCACACAATTGTTGTCGGAATATCCGATCGTCTGTGCAAGGCTTGAAACAGGGGTAGGCAACCTCCAGCTGTGGCGAAACAACAAATCCCATCATGCCTCTGTCTCTAGGAGTCATACCTGTAATTTTTGGGGTCTTGCAAGGTCTCATGGGACATGTAATTTCAAAACGGCTTTAAAGAAACGTTGCGGTATCTCTATTGGAAAGCATTTGAAATTTTTTATAAAATTTTCGGTACAGCTGGAGGGCCGAGGTTGCCTACCGAAGTTTAAAGCCCTGTGTAAGCTCAATATTGGAGCTTACACAGAGCTAAAGATTCTTTCACCCCACCCCCACCTGGCAGTGCTCAGGTCTATTGACTGGCTGCTGAGGTGCTGAGCATAAGATCATTAAATGAAGGGGAGAGGGCCACCTGTTTCCCATACCTGGAAGTGCCTGGAACTTCACAGAGCTTTGCCTTGTGAATGGAGCATTGGAGACAGTGATCGTCTGCATTAGAGGGGGCAGGTTAGAGTGGTCGTAAAGGCAGAAGGTTTTTTTTTATTTATTTTTTTATCTTAATTAAAGTGGATGTAAACCCCTCTCATCATTTATAAACTACTGCCATAGTGCTGATCTATAAGGATATAGATGCCTCCTACATGTATCCTTCCCCTCTGTCTGTTATAAGAACTGAAAAACTGCAGATTCTGTGGGTGGATCTGTTGTCTGGAGCTCAGTGGGTGGAGTCATGATGTCAGTAGACTCCCCGCCCTCCTCTAAACTCCTCTTGTCAGTATGCATTTTGTCCTGTATATTCCTTACACTAAATTTTGCTATGATCAGTAACGTCCAGTCAAAATCCAGAAAAGTAACTACATGACTTCAGAAAAGGGGTGGGAATTAAAAAATAATGCCTGTCTCCAGGCAAGTGCATGAGATATGTAAATAACCTGTCACTCACAGCAAGGGGGAAGAACGGACTAAGATTTTTCTCTGTAAGTCCATTTTATTTCACTGAACAAAAAGAGGATTGCTGTATTAACTCTGTGTGGCAAGACTGGTGATGGGAAATCTTTATACTGTACATTGTGACATCAAAAAAATAAATAAAAAAATGTCAGGTTTACGTCCACTTTAAGATAAAAGCTGCCTGTGTGCAGCAGCTGCCCCCTAATACTTACCTGAGTCCCATCTTGATCCAGCGATGTTGCACAAGAAACTTGGCTGTCCGGGACGCTTCTCTCAATGGTTGAGACAACAAGAAAAGTGCTATTGGCTCCCACTGCTGTCAATCAAAATCAGTGAGCCAATAAGGAGAGAGAGAGAGGATGGGCCTGGCCATGGCTTTGTGTCGGAATGGACACAGGGAGCTGCAGCTTGGGTGCCCCCATAGCAAGCTGCTTGCCGTGGGGGCACTCAATGGGAAGGAGGGGTCGGGAGGACGAAGAAGGACCTGAGAAGAGGAAGATCAGGGCTGCTCTGTGAAAAAGAACACTGTACAAAGGAGGTGGGTATAACATGTTTATTATTTTTAACTAAAAAATAAGACAAGCCTTTATTATCTCTTTATGTGACAACCAATCAGAAATCATGTTTAGCCAGGCTGGCTTCAGGTATCGGGTTGGTATGTTTTAGTGCCGTTTGCATATCATCTACACTGTTTGCGCTTCTTTATTGGATAACCGCCCTTTAGCTGCTACATCTTCATGAAAAGCACTGACACTTTCATCTTTAACATCATGGCTTCTGATATTCATGCCTATATGTATGTATCTGTATGTTATTATACATATATTTCATATTTATGTTCTTACTCCCAATTTTTTCCCTCTTGTGTTGCAGTAATGTCTGTAAAGTCTCTTCCCTGGGCACCCCCCTTGCGCCAACCCAAATGTGAGTACAGGTTGGCCCGCTCACTTCTCATAGCATAATAAGAGAAAGTCTGCTGTGCAAACTCGGGCAATGTGGTGTGTTCCTATGGTGCCACTTGCCTCAGACGATGGTGTATTTGTCATGGGGATGAGTAGCTGCCGCCTATAGCAACCAATCAGGTTTCATTGTTCATTCTCAGCCCGGTTCTGGAAAAAATGTTATAAGGATTCTGATTGGTTCCTGTGGGAAAATTGCTGCTCCTGTGCTTTACTGTTTATAAATGTTGCAGCGTGTCCACATGTTGTCCTCACTTCCCAACCGCACTGTGACACAGAGAGAGGTCTGTGCTTATCAATGTCTACACATTGTCACTGGCCTGTTTATTATGTGGCTGTATCATCCTCCATGATCAAAGTGGCATTTGCTCCTGTCATATCTTTCAGATTAAAGGAACATTATCCCGAATACATAATAAAATAAATGGTTGCAGAGAAAACCTTTGGCACCAAATCAGCCCCTTCTGCCCCAGGCAAATAAGGGGGCAGTCTTGGTGAAAAAAGTATTTAAAGGGGTTGTAAAAGTACAATCCCCCCCCCCCCCAAATAGCTTCCTTTCCCTTACCTCATCCTTCCATTTTGCTTTTAAATGTCCTTATTTCTTCTGAGAAATCCTCACTTCCTGTTTTGACTGTCTAACTCCACACAGTAATACAAGGCTTTCTCCTTGGTGTGGAGTGTCGTGCTCGTCCCCCTCCTTTTGGACTACTGGAGAGTCAGGACGCCCACTAACACACAGCTCCTTTCTCTATCTCCAATGTATAGAGTGTCCTGACTCTCCTGTATCGCAAGGGAGGGGGCGAGCACAACACTCCACACCAGGGAGAAAGCCTCACATTACTGTGTGGAGTTACAGACAAAACAGGAAGTGAGGATTTCTCAGAAGAAATAAGGACATTTAAAAGCAAAATGTAAGGATGAGGTAAGTGAAGGAGGACGGCACTAAGGTAAAGGAAGCTATTTAGGGAAATTGACAGATGAGTAGCAGTATGCTATAGACATCCGCAGCTCTGGCTAAATCTAAAATTCAGGCAAGCAGATAAAATACATATAAGGGATTTGCATTTTGGTTAATCCAGTCCTTAGAATGACACAGCACTAACACATAGCGGAGCCCTGTCTTTCAAGTTTTGAGCCTGTGATTGGACAGGAGCAGGAGAAGCAGCAGACTGATGAGCTCTCGCCTCCTTTTTAGCATGAGGCAGACGCCGCAGAGCTGAAGAATGGGGAGCTGTCGGTGTAAACACAACATCACCCAGTTCTGCCTAGGTGACACTGTCACTGATCGTGTTCCCTGTCATCTGGAACATGATCAGTAGCGTGTCGCAGCAAGCCACGCCCCCTAACGGTTACAAGCACGCCTAGGACACACTTAAGCGCCCTCTACAGGTTAACCCCTTCACTTCCAGTGTCATTTTTACAGTAATCGGTGCATTTTTATAGCACTGATCGCTGCAAAAATGACATTGGTGTCAAAAGTGTCCGATGTGTCCGCCATAATGTCGCAGTCACGATAAAAATCGCTGATCCCCGCCATTACTAGTAAAAAAAAAAATATTAATAAAAATGCCATAAAACTATCCCCTATTTTGTAGACGCTATGACTTTTGCGCAAACCAATCAATAAACACTTCTTGCAAATTTTTATTTTTACCCAAAATATGTTGAATACGTATCGGCCTAAACTGAGGAAAAAAGTGTTTTTATATATATTTTTGGGGATATTTCTTATAGCAAAAAATATTGCATTTTTTTTTTTTTTGAATTGTCGCTCTATTTTTGTTTATAGCGCAAACAAATAAAAACGCAGAGGTGACCCAATACCACCAAAAGAAAGCTCTATTTGTGGGGGAAAAGGGACGCCAATTTTGTTTGGAAGCCACATCGCACGACCGCGCAATTGTCAGTTAAATTGACGCAGTGCCGAATCGCAAAAAGTGGCCTGGTCTTTAACCAGTAATATGATCCGGGGCTGAAGTGGTTAAATACTTTAGTTTGCTGCTATTGAAAGCGTGACATGTTGGATATCTATGTACTCAGCGCAACATCGTCTTTTAAGTTTTAGAAAAAAATGAGGACATATATTGTGTTTTGTGTGTGTGTGTGTGTGTGTGTGTGTGTATGTGTATATAATATATATATATATATATATATTCCATAAAATAGGATAAAAAAAAAAACGCTGCGCAAACAAGACGTGACATAAAAAATTGCAACGGTCGCCATTTTCCTAGGCTCTGTGCTAAAAAAAAAAGTATAATATTTTGGGTTCCAAGTAATTTTCTAGCAAAAAATATTGATTTAAACATGTAAACCAGGGATCCTCAAACTACGGCCCTCCAGATGTTGTAGAACTACACATCCCATGAGGCATTGTAACACACTGACATTCACAGACATGACTAGGCATTATGGGAATGGTAGTTCCTGAACAACTGGAGGGCCGTAGTTTGAAGACCCATGATGTAAACAAAAAGTGTCGGCGAGTAGTTAATGATTTATTGAAGGGGTTGTAAACCCTTGAGGTTTTTCACCTCCGTGCATTCATAAAAGACCATCTGTAGTGCAGCAGCCCCTCTAATGCTTACCTGAACCCGATCTTTACAGCAACAAGAACGAGCACAGCAGCTCCAGCCGCTGTCTCGGGTCCTCATTGGATAGATTAATAGCAGCAGGAGCCACTGGCTCCCCCTGCTGTCAACCAAATCCAATGGCGGCGGGGACTGAGTTCTGCTTCTGCGTCCATAGACGCAGCAGGATTCGGGAGCACGTCCGCACAGGTTCCCCCTAGGAAATCTGGTCTCCGAGGGGGCACTCGATGCAGAGAGGAGCTAGGAGTGCTGCTGGGGGTCCTCAGAAAACCCTTGCACAGTCACCCAACTGTTTTTAGCTTTACTGACATATAATCGCACACATAGGATGGCCTTTTTTCAACCTCACCTACTATGTAACTATGTACAACCCCTTAATAAATACAGATTATTTGCGTCTGGATTGAAGCTTTAGCCCTGGTCGCTGTGGTTACTCTGTATCCGCAGTCTCTGTCCTGCTTTATCTTGTAGCCTAATTAGTTTTCTTGTTGTCTTTCCCCGGTAATAATTATTCCCTGTGCGCCGTGGTTATGTGCGCTCACTGACAGAATGGGCCTGTTATATAAATCCTTGGAGGAAAAGGAAAATGTCCGGGTTGCACATGTAAACCAGGTGGATTCTTCAGCCTGCATTAGATTTACAATTGAAGTCAGGGTGCTTTGGGCCGGACCTTCATTTCCTTTATTTCTATATGAGGCCCACTGTTTATTTCTGTGCTCATGAGCCTGCTTGACACTTTGCCCACCCTGCCCCCCCCCCCCCCCCCAAACTAAAACTGCCTGAAAAGCTTCCGTCTGTACACTAATCTTATTATTTTTCTAACACTCTGACCACTTGCCTGCTCACTCATGGCTTTCCTAATCTCCTTATCTACCTTTTTAAGCACCAAGGTTTGTAGATTTCATCCTCTTATCTTTTCCTCTGTCATCCCCCACAGGGCGCTGCTTCCTGTATTGTAATGGACTCATGGACCATCTGTTTGTGTGCCAGCATGCCACAGCTTGCAGCACTTGGTACCGCGCACCCACATACTTCAATGGAACCTTGGTAAGTGCAAAAGGGGTCATGGAGGGGAGGTTTGTAAATATAGACCTAGACAGGAATGTGCAGATATACCGGCTCGTCCGCACATGTTCTCTGCTTTGTTTGCTGGCTGCACTGCTTGAGGCAAGCTGAAGCCATTGTGTGAATTCATGCAATTTAAATAGCCATTCCTCTGCAAATGTTATTTCTCTTGTGTTCATGGACGGACACAGCGGCTTATTCTTGACAGTAGGGTATTAGCCTTCTATCAGAAACATTGTTAATACAACTTTAAACTGTACAGTACCGCCCAGGGGGCGGTCCCTCTAGGTACAACCTCTCTCCCTGCACTCAGCAGCTCAGTTTTTTTTTCTTCTGCCTAGCATAGAAGGACCTGGCTCCCTGAGGGGCCTTTGGTCTTGGAGTTTATTTTTTATATATGCAGCTTTACTTCCTCTTTGTTTCCTGCAAAGTGAAAGCATAATGGGCTAGTATGCATCTCATAAAAGCCCATTATGTGCCACTTACCTGCAAATGATATCCAATGATATGAGAGTCGGGCGGCGTGGACACAGCAGCAGGACTCAGGAGCACGCACGGGTGCCCCCTTGGAATGCAGGTCTCAGAGGGGTACTTAATACCTACAAACTAAGCCCGCAATATCCCCGATGGTGGCCGCATCCATCTTGGCCCCTCTTCCTTCCAGGGCCGCAGACTCCGGCTCTGGCCAGTGAGAGGCGTTTGCGCAGGAGCCGTTAGGTGGGAAAACTGCACAGAGGTCCGTTTCTTCACAGCGCATGCGCTGATGACATCATTGGCGCACTACAAGGTAAATATCTCCTAAACGGCGCACGTTTGACACAGGCAGCGGGACTCGGCCCTTCCCCTCTGCTCCATCGTCACTGGAGTTGGTTGATAGAAGTGGGAGACACAATCTGATCCGACTGAGGTAAGAATAAGGGCCCTTTCACACGGTGCGGACCATTTTTCGGTCCGCACCGTGTGTGTCGGTCGGCTCAGCGGGGGGTCCCGCTCAGCCGTCGGCGGACAGGGCGGTCCCCGCACACTGTGCAGGGACCGCCCTGTCTCTCCTCCGCTATCCCCTATGGGGAATCGGATGGAAACGGACCGTCTGTCCGTTTGCATCCGATCCGATCCACCGGACGGAAGAAAAATAGGGTTTTCTTCCGTCCGCAAAACGGATCCAGGCGGACGCGGATAGTAGGCGGACGTTAGCGGATGCATCATCCGCTAACTGATCCACTCCCATAGGGCCCCATTCTAAGTCCGTTTACGGACTTAGAAAAAGCGGACCGTTCGTCCGCACGTGTGAAAGGGCCCTAAGGGGGGCTGGGGCATCCTGCAGCTGGAAAGGTTTTTTACCTTCATGCATAGAATGCAGGAAGGTACAAAAACACTTTAGGCTTTAGAACCACTTTAGTAGTAGTATTTATTTTATTGCATCCTGAGTTCTTCTTTTTTTAAGGAGTTTTAATTTTTTATTTTTTTTTCACCTCCCAGGATGCCTTTGTGAAGATCACACGCCATGAGGGGTTAAAATCGCTTTGGAGTGGCCTCCCCCCAACACTGTAAGTATAGGGCTTCAAGGTGGGGCGTTATATATTATGCCGCGTACACACGGTCGTTTTTTATCTTGTAAAAAAAACTTATTTTTTTTCTCATGGGAAAAAAAAAAGTTTTTCAAACTTCATTTTAAAAAACGACGTTGCCTACACACCATCGTTTTCTGAAAATGCTTTTGCAAAGTGTGGTTACGTACAACACGTACGACGGCACTCTGTTCCATTCAAGCTCGCATCATAACTTGCTTCTGAGCATGCGCCGGTTTAAAAACCGTAGTTTTAAACGTCGTTTTAGCCCACACACGATCATTTTTTTGTGAAACAAAAAAACGACATTCTGAAAAACGACATAAAAAATTTAAGCATGTTCGAATTTTTATTGAATTTTTTGTTGTTTTTCAGAAGACCTTAAACAACGTTTTGCCCACACACGATCATTTTAAATGACATTTTTTGAAACGTTGTTTTATTTCATCACAAAAAAACGACCGTGTGTACGTGGCATTATAGTATTGACAGAAAAACACAAATTGCATATTACTGCAACTTTTTTTTTTTTTTTTAATTCAACAAGGTGTTTATTGAGAAGAAAAAAGGATTGTATACATGGTCAAGAATTGAGTTAGCTTACATGGGTTACAGTAACAACACGCAGAGTAGGTACAAAGTATCAAACATTCACAGCCGACTGCCGACAGTGGTTTACAACCGGCTGCAATCCTATAGGCATAAACAGGCAGATCTCAGAACACAGTGAAGGCAAAAAAATAGAAAAAAAACACAATAACAAAAGGAAAAAAAGGGTAAAAAAAAAAAAAAAACCCTGGCAAGTACAACATCAGAATCCGCCAAGAGAGGTGCACTTTATCCAATGGTTTCTGAGTCCCCCAACCAGTGATCCCAGACCTTGTCATACTTGGCTGTGCAGCCTCTATTAATGTATATGCATTTCTTATAAGGTAAGGAGATGTTCACCTCTGCCTTCCATTCTGGATAACTAGGGGGTGTCGGTCTCATCCACTTTCTAGCTATGAGTTTTCTGGCTGAAAATAAGGTCTCGTGAACGAATACTTTGGTGTATTTGTCCATCTCCTCAGGGAATATTCCCAGGAGACACTGCTTGGGGTCAAGGGTAACAGGGGAACCCATATCATCATGTAAGAAGGTGACAATTTGTTTCCAAAGGTCTTGGATTTTTGGACAGGCCCAAATCAGATGGAAAAAGGTGCCTGTTTCCTGGCCACACATCGCGCAGAGGGTCGACTGATCACGCTTGTATCTAGCCACTCGAATGGGAGTGAGATAGCTCCTGTGTGTAATGAAGACTTGTGACAGTCTGTCCGAAAGCCTGGGGGACACCATCTTACAGGTCTCCAGTGCTTCCTCCCACTCCTCTATTACTGCAACTTTTAGTCCCAGTACACACAGGCATTTTTCTTAAATCTTTCCTTGTAAATGCTGGTCTGAACAACATAACTAGTGCACACTTTTCAAGCTTTAATTTGGCTTATTGAAGCCCCTGAAGCAACCCTTTTCTCTGGTCATGCAAGGTGAAGTGGAAAGGTCATTTCACTCCCCTCCCCTATGCCAGCTGTTCATACTCAAGCCAGCCATAGACGGTTTGAATCTCAGCCAGTTCTGCAGGAACCAGCCAAGTTTTTTTTTTTTTTTTTTTTTTTTCATTCAGCAACTCAGAATGCGTACAAACTAAAAATCTGAGTTGTGTATATAAGGGTTAGTACTGATAAGCTGGCTGTTAATCTTTTATTCAGAGTCATAGATCAGGAACATCAATTGATTTTTCTATTAGGCAATCGGATACTTTGGAACGGTTTTGCTTTAGTAGGTTAACACAGTTCACTCCATTTTTTTTTATTTAGTCCTAACCAAAACCATGTAAAGGTACACTGCATAAATAAGGCTTCCTATTCACCTTGAGGATTCTATATTGCATACAGGAAACAGACTGGCTGTAAGAAAATGATGCCATGGCCTTGTGAAAGTATGCAGAGACACAAGCTGCCACCCAATACAGGCATGCCCCACTTTTAAGTACACAATGGGGTTTATTTACTAAAGCTGGAAAGCGCAAAATCAGGCTCACTTCTGCATTGAAACCAATGAGCTTCCAGGTTTTATTATCAAAGCTTAATTGAACAAGCTGGGGTTAGAGGCTCATTAGTTTCTATGCAGAAGTGTGCCTGATTATGCGCTTTCCAGCTTTAGTAAATAAACCCCTTTGTGTACTTAAAAGTGGGGTATGCCTGTATATATATATATAACCGATATTAAAAGCCCAGGGGGTGATGTCCACCCAGAGCTACTATACTATTTTTGGTTGGGTCAGCCTTGGATTTTCCTTCAAGAGCATAAGTTCTGCTTAAGGTTGGGTTCACACTGGTGCGTTGTGCGAGGTCGCATGTGATTTGCTATGCAGTGCAAATCACATGCAATGTTTGTGCAATGTGATTTCAGCCATACAGATAGTATGACTGATATCGCACCACATTCAGATCAAACACAGGACCCTTTTTTTTGGTCCGCACCAGAATCGGATTGCATGGGTGTTCACACCTATGCAATCTGATTCATGTCTGACCTGTCAGTTCGCAGTGCGATATGCGAGCTGAAATGAGGGTGTTGTTAATGTTGGTTGACACTCCCCAGCAGTTTGCATATGGCAGTGTGAACTGCCATGCGAGTGGGCTGTGATGTGGGAAGCCGCAGTGGATTCGCAGGGTTCTCGCATCGCACTGCTGTGATCCGAGCCTAAATGTGTTTATTATCCAGGCAGTGTAGAGGGTTGTGCTGTCCTGATTGCAGAATGAAAATGACATTTGTCACAGAAGAATAAAACGAGATTAATTTGCAATTAGCGGAGGCTGTGTTGTTTTTATTCATATTGATCTGTAACAAGAGGTTTATTGGCCCCGGTAATTCTTCAAATACAATGACGCAAATCACACATAACATAAATATGCCATGGGCTCTCTTTATCTGCACACACATATTATTTTTATTTGTGTGTGTGTGTGTTAATATATATATATATATATATATATATATATATATATATATATATATATATATTTTTATTTGTGTGTGTGTGTGTGTGTGTGTGTGTATATATATATATATATATATATATATATATATATATATATATATATATATATATATATATATATATATTATATAAAAAAAATATTTGCGTACAATCGCCGGTACGGACATACCCACGAGTGTACGTAAAGTGCCTTGCAAGTACGTACACATTGGCATCTATAGGAAATCTTGGTCAGCTTGACATGGCACTGCTGCCAAACCATAAGTGACGAACGCCAAACTAAAGGAGCACTGAAAGGGGAACCAGGATTACAACATATCTGATTTTGGGCCGTCTAGGTAATCTACCATGTCGTAGTCCTGGGTCCCTAAGTTTGGTGTCCCTGTCACTTATGGTTCAAGAGCAGTGCCATGTCAATTTGGCCAAGATTTCCTATAGATGCCAATTTTAAATGTTGAAAACCGAGAGGGGTGCCATGTTGAGCTGACTAAGATTTCCCATAGAGCTAGTGTATTTACATGCATTGAGAAGTGAAATAGGGTATTGCTTCACTTGAAGTACATTTTCGATTGCAGCTCTGCATAGAAACCAACCGGCTTCCAGGGTTTTTTTTTGTTAAAGCTTAAATAAACAAGCTGAAGTTATAAGCTGATTGGCTACCATGCAGAGCTGCACTGGATTTTGCGCACTCCACTTTTAGTAAATCAACCCCAGCGGGTCTTGTGACAGGGAACGGGTGGCACCATTGCCCTTCCTGGGCTATTGGCAGAGCGGGTCTTCCGACTCTTGCCATCATTTTTATGTCGGTGGTGGTGCAGCACATGGTCCACCATGCTTGTCTGCACAGGCAGTGTGCAGTTTAGCAGGGTGGATTTGATTTTAAAGCGGAGGCGAATGTCTTGCCATCTTGTTCCCAAACTCAAATCACTTTGATGAAAGGCCCATCTGCAGCTGACTATGCTATTGTTGGACCTTTCTGATTGGATGGTTTTCAGGCTGTACATGTGTAAGGTGTATCTCTGAGAATACTTGGGATGTTTTCTGTGTGACTCCAGAGCCTGCAGACCTTTATTTTATTCAAATCAAAATTAAGCTGGTGCCTTTGCAGCCAATCGGATTATACATTTTATTCTTCGTGTGTTGCTGGTTTGGTGTGGGCGTCGGACCTGTTGGAACCAATTTTTATAAAGGATTCTTTGTTACAGTAACTAGCTATTTTTTACTGCTATCATCTGGTAAAGGATGTTTATCAATTGTTTTCTGTGCTTTAGCTGTATCCAAGAGGTAATCCCCCACCATGGTGACCATCTCTCTGTCTTCCCCCCACAGGGTGATGGCTGTACCAGCAACCATTATCTATTTCACCTGCTACGATCAGCTGAGGGACTTTCTGTATTATGGTGTGGGGTACAGTGGCAGTCACATTCCTCTAATTGCTGGAGCCATTTCTCGATGTAAGTGTTGCTGCACAAATGTTGATGTACTTTGTGTCGATTCTTGATTGCAGTTTATAATTTCTCTGGTTCTTCCCTGTTAGTGGGCGCAGTGACAGTCATCAGTCCTCTGGAGCTGATCCGTACTAAAATGCAGTCCCGCCAGCTGTCGTACATCGAGTTAGGAGCCTGTCTGCGATCTGCTGTATCTCAGAGCGGCTGGCTGTCGCTGTGGAAGGGATGGGGCCCTACAGTGCTGCGGGATGTGCCCTTCTCAGGTATGGTAAATGTTAGTAAAAATCTGTACTGAACATCCTCAGGATACCAGGCACTAATATTCAGTGTGGGGGTAATATACATGTGGTGCCAGAATACATTACCGTTACCTGTCAATGGATTTATATTTCTGTCCATCCAGCCCTGAAATGTATATAACTCTTCTGCACAACACAGCCCTGTATTTTCTATGCCACAGTTTGTCTCATTTATAGGTCCCACCTTCATTTCTCAGCCTGTAACTGGAAAGTGAAAGGAGAAGCCGCACATTGATGAGCTTATCTCTGTCACTCTGCTCTCTCCTTCTCTTAGCCTGTGGCTTAACCTCTTCCAGCCAACGCCTCCTGGCCTTTTAAGAGTTTTAAATGCCGGGAGGTGGAGGCAGGCATTTGGGTCATATTACTGCTGTGATTGGTTCTCACATTGGTCACATGATCGCAAAGCTCCAGATTGCAGCTTTCAGGGTGCCCACCGGTGACTGTACCAGGAGCGAGCAGTGCGTGATCTCTCAGCACAGCTTCATGTTTACACAGGGCTGCATATATATGGCCGATCGGTGTGAAGGCCCACTCACCGAGAGGCCACATATATGCGTTCGGTAAGAGGTTAAACTGCAGCATACCTGATTGGCTGCTGCATCTCCCTCTACATTTTGAGCGCAGATGTTTATTAGCGTGCAATGCATAATAATAAACCAACCAGGTCAGATTCATGTACCTACTACACTGCTTTCATTTAAAAAAGTTGGGGTTGTATTAATAAATACAGAGCTGCATTTGTTTGTGTACGTTTTTATATCTGCCTGGAGTTCAGCTGTAAGTTTTCTAAGCTTGTTTGTTATTGGAGCATCTATTGGCTGTATCCTGCCTTCTTATACAATCAGAGCGTTTTTATTTTAATCCTAATAAATCCTTGTGTTGCTTATGCCTCTACAGCTCTGTACTGGTTTAATTACGAGCTTGTGAAGAAGAAGCTTGGTAAGTCGTGGGGAGCCGAAGAGATGCCGTTTCTGATCAGCTTTACATCAGGAGCAGTTTCTGGAGCTGTAAGTCCTTGCCACTTCTCCACAATACACTGCTTCATCCATGTCCCCCCCCCTTTATTTACACCCCAGATCATCTATTTTATTTTTTGCCCATTTGCTATGATGTAACCAATTTTTTTGCTTCATTTATCTCTGTGTTTACATAAACCTTCTCCATGTTGCTTTGTTCTAGGTGGCAGCCATTTTAACTCTGCCGTTTGACGTAGTGAAGACGCACAGACAGATTGAACTGGGGAACATGGACATAGGTAAAGTGCTGGAAAGCGAGAAGGATACATAAATGCAGCATATGTAAATATATCATTGACATATTCAGAACCCCGAGGCCCCTTCCACATGGGGTGGACTCTTGTTGTGCACCTGCTCAGCGGGAAACAGACGCAGCCCACTCTTCTCTATGGGCAGTTGGATGTAAATGGACTGGCTCTCCATTTTATATTTGAATGCCATCTGATCCGCTCGATGGATGGGGAATAGATCCCCCATCAATCTGTTTTTTAGCAGACAAGATCAGATCACATGTTGGCAGGTGTCAACAAACACACGTCTGTTGACATCTTTCGCTCCATAGAGGGCCTTACAAACATTTTTATGTCACTGTGTTAAAGTAAAGTTATCATGAGTCCGAGCAATTCAGCCTAAGTGTTTGATGGAGCTATAAGCAGCTGAAGTTGCACGTGCCTCTAGTCCTTCTTTTTTCTTTTTTTTTTATATATATAAAGGTCAAGTCTAGACCTCGCATGTACCAAAGCTTCCCTATTGGTTATTTATGTAATGGACAGGGTCTATGACCAATAAGAAAGATCAGACTTATAGTATGATTTGATTTTTTTTTTTTTTTTTATATATATACTCATAGGGCCTCCATGCAACAGTAAAATGGTCATAATCATGGTAGCCTGTACAGTAGAAGGTTTTAGCATATTATTCCTGCATTCTGATCCAAAAAGTAATTTTGTAAGGGATAGCTTTTTGCTGATGGCCATGGGTATCAGAGAGCAGGACCTCTAGTCTGCAGGCATTCTCCTTTTCCAGTCATTCTTTAAATTTGAATGAAATCTGATGTATTTCCTCTTAGTTTGTAATGAGCGTAGATCAAGCATAATACACATGCGAATTATAACAACGTTCGTGCAGAAATGGCATCAGAATGTCTCGACCCTCATAAAGATGGAGGGTGATGAGTGCAGCAAAATGGAACTTACTCTGAAAGAAAATGCAAAATATAATGCAAACATCCAGTGATTGATGATTAAACAGCGGCACTATGGGGCACATCAAATACAGTCACTGAAACCTGATGTATTTGCTTCCAGGTTCATCGAAACAGAAGGGATCATCATCCACATGGGGAGCCATGCGCCGAATCCGTGCAGAGTCTGGAACCCGCGGTCTCTTTGCAGGTGACATTTCTTACCTCCTCCTGGTGAGCCGGGTTTCTCACCCCACCATTCCCGCTCCCTTACATCTCCCATTTCTTCTCTATGCAGGGTTCATGCCTCGGGTCATCAAGGTCGCCCCAGCCTGCGCCATCATGATTAGCTTCTATGAGTTTGGGAAAAAGTTCTTTGAACAGCAGAACCAGGAAAAGTTTAAGGCCCTGTGAAGAACAGAACCAAACTCTAATAGGGGCTGTGCAAGAGCTCCTAGAATGAACACCTCCATATGTGGGGAGATGTGTGTCAGACAGCCAGTTGCCTTCCAACTGTTATAAGGGATTTCTAGGAAAACCGTAACAAAGCTTTCCAAATGAGGTAGCCTTCTCCTTCTGATCCAAAGTATAGCGCTGCACTGATTCCTTTAACCTGTGGTACCAGCTGCTGGTGAAAGCTGGTATTGCAGTCCAGCCATAACATGTATGGGAATGGCTGTATTTTGCTGGAAAGCGACACGGCCTTAGTGTTTGCTTTGATTCGTAGGAGGTGGTGATGCCTGCATTCCATTCAAATGTGAACCTTGATCTAATCAGGGATTGCAATTTCCTTTAAATCCCCTTAAGTTATAAGGGCATGTCTTTACTATGCTGATCAATTAGAGCATGGGTCTTCAAACTACGGCCAGGAACTACAATTCCCATAATGCCTAGTGTGTCAGTGTGTTACAATGCCTCATGGGATGTGTAGTTCTACAACATCTGGAGGGCCGTAGTTTGAGGATCCCTGAATTAGAGGGAAGTTGGTTGCCTTATACTGGTGTACAATATTCTTTTAGTACGCACATTAGATCTGGAGGATCCACTTGGTTCTGACACCTAATTCACTTCTCAAGCACTTGATGTAGCACTCACTTGAAACCTCCTCAAACATGAGTAATCATGACTGACCACTAGAGGCCACTTTGTGTAAAAGCACATCAATAAAAAGACATCAGGTCTAAGCGCACACGGGGCTTGTTAATTAAAAAACAGATTTAAAAATAGTAGTTACTTATGACAGCCAATCAGGTTCTTTCATTTGAAAGATGAACCCTCATTGACTGCAGACAGGAGCTCCAATTTTTACACCAGATTTAAAAAAACAACCTCACTGTTTTTCAATTTTGCTACTGAAAGTCTTCAGCTGGTCTATATAAGGATTAAACGTAATGCTTATATTACCGCCTCTTAAAGCAATGCCACTTAAATACAAGTTTTAGGTGGTGTGTGGTTAGTTCAGTTGATGGGTGTAGTCATATTGGTAGTCACGGCTCTTCTGTGAAGATTTAAAGCGGAGTTCCACCCAAAAATTGAACTTCTGGTTCCTCCCCCGGTGACACATTTGGCACCTTTTATGGGAGGAGGAGCAGATACCTCTCTCTAATACAGGTATTTTCTCCCACTTCCAGCAATAGATCCATGTCCAGCCCATCTCCTCCCCCCCCAGAAGACAGCATGGACCAGGGAGGACGCAAAGCGCAACTCGCACATGCGCAGTAAGGAACCAGGCTGTGAAGCCGCAAGACTTCACTTCCTGATTCCCTTACTGAAGATGGTGGCGCCTCCACCTGGAAGCTGAGGGACGGTTGGCTTCGGGGTGAGGACATTGAGGGCGCCCTGGACAGGCAAGTGTCCATATTTTAAAAGTTTGTAGCTGCTGACTTTAAAAAATTGGTGGAACGCCGCTTTAAGTTCCTCTGGTGAGCTTATGATAAATTCTCCACTATGGAGCTCGTAAATAATTGTAACAGGCCCAGCCGCTAAGGGAGGATATTGCCAGTGAAACGTCACCCTAGATGCTTTTCTTATTAGAATATTAAAAAAATGTCATCAGAGAAATATGGACACTACTATTGTTAATAGTAGAGTTCAGCTAAAGCCTAACTAGTCTTAAAAATGTGCTATACTAATCTGTGTAAAAAAATATGTAAATACATATATTCAGCCTGCTCCATTCTGGTCACGTGATCCAGCTTCACTGGCAGTCGGTGGCATCTGCAGGGGAGAGGAGGGAGTGCTGAACGTCGGTGGCATCTGCAGGGGAGAGGAGGGAGTGCTGAACCATGGGAGCCTTTGGGTGACGACACAGGTCCTGGTTTTGTTGGGTGCTCTCTCCATTCCCATGCAGCTGCTACAAACATAGAAGACCACATGACTAGACTAGAGCGGGCTGAAAATAGGTAGGTATATAAATTATAAACTTTTTTATACAGGTTAGTGTAGGTGTTAGGAGAGGGGAGGGAGCATTTTTTTAAGACTAGTTAGGCTTTAGCTGGAACTCTACTTTAACCTATTGTGAACATGCGATGTGACTCGCTATTCTATACTTGAATCTATTGGATCAATATAATAAAGTACAGAGATGGGTAGCTGGGACTTTTCTCTGACATTAATTTACTACAAATTTTATCTGGATCTGAAGGCATACAGCCAAGCATCTAGCATTTTCAGAACAAGAATTAGTAGCCTCTGTATTTCTCTCATGCCAGGTATATTTTCATTTGTAGGGAGAACTTTATCCATCAACTGCCCTAATCAGCCACCATTCAGAACTAAATATTTTTAGGGGAAGTGATCTTTATAGTTGAACTCCAGCTTTTGGTACACTTTACATAGTTTGTTTCGGCCAAGCTAATGTGCGAGGCCGCTGGATGTGCGGTATAAACTGTATGTAGTAGCCTCAGCTACATACAGCACTGTGTTCTGGGTTAGAGCTGGGACCTTCTTCTCTCCTACCCAAAACCCACCGGTGCTCAGCCATTCATAGAAAGTGATGCAGTCTAGCAACGAATAGAAAGCTTTCTCTGATTGGAGCGGGCTAATGCTGTCACAACCACTGACTGCCAATCAGGGGAAGCAATAAAATCATTTCTAGAATGCATTGCTTTCTATGAAATGGGCTGAGCGCCTATCAGCCTCTAATGTGTTCTGGGTATGAGACGGGAAGTCTCGGCTCCAACTCAGAACACAGTGCAGTATGCTGTACATAGCCTCAGCTACATACAGTTTATACCGCACATCTATTGGCCTCCATATGTCAGTGAGGGACATGGTGGTCCTCTAATCTAAAGTATAACAAAAGCTGGAGTTCTGCTTTAAGTACATGCAGGATTCATGACTGAAATGAGATCTGGGAAAATAACAGATTGTGGTCTAAAGAGCATCTATTCCTGACAAGATGTTCCAGGTGGTGGTGCTTACACTGCCTTGTGACAGCAGGAGGCAACACTACTCAACAGAAGTTGAAGCTTTGGGACATTAGAAGCTCTACCTATTCATCTTTTGGTCTACAGCATGGGTCTTCAAACTACGGCCCTCCAGTTGTTCAGGAACTACCATTCCCATAATGCCTAGTCATGTCTGTGAATGTCAGTGTGTTACAATGCCTCATGGGATGTGTAGTTCTACAACATCTGGAGGGCCGTAGTTTGGGGATCCCTGGTCTACAGCAACTGATTGATTTTATGGGTTTATTTTGCTGTTCTCATTTTCCATTGCAGACAATTCCTCATTTTGGCAATGGGAATATTAATATACTTGTCAACTCCCAGAGCCTTACACAATAGATTTCCCAAATAGGAGCTCCTTTCCATTCCAAAACAGGTTCTGCAGTCTAGAATAGTCTAAATAGCTCTTCAGGAAGTCAACCAGTTCAAAACCAAAGAGCCATCTCCTGACTCCAAATATTACTATACTTATTAGTTATGACACTATAACAGATCAAAAAGTACATTTGAATTTTTCAAAAATCAAGGTGGATTAATGTTTATGGACCTGAATTTTCTTCTGGAGGAACCAGACCCACCAAAATATGAGGCTTTGCTTGGACAATGTTTGATAATTGCATGGAAAGGGTGCATTAGATAAGGAATTGGCCTCATGGACCTATTTGCCTTGCTCTTGAACAATGACAATAGCTAAAGGTTCATGGGGGAACCTTTGATATTGAAATGGATTGGGGAGCCTGGTCTGTGGATGAAGAATATGAACAAGACACTGGACTTTGAACTTAGAAGGTGCTTTGAAAACAGAGACTGAAACATTGGACTTCCAGTTGAATAGCTCAGCTTAAACCCTTCTAAGTATAAGCTATTTATTCCCAGTAGCCTCCCACCCAGAAGTCTATATTCACAGCACCCAGGGACCTAGGCTGGAGCACCATGCATGATCACTTGTCCTAAAAGTGCCTACAAGCCCATTTTTCTGGAAACAATCTTTTCAACCTGCTGATGCTGACTGAAGAGAGAACCAAGGTCATACATTGGAACATTGCTCCTACAACACCCCCTCATCTTTTCAATCGATGTTAGGACATTACCTTTTTTTTGTACTGTGATGGTGTGAATAACCATACATGCAATCTTTTTATTTTTTATTCTGCTTTAAGGATGGTATAGCCATGTGAAAAAGCAGACTTTTGATCATTGTTAGGGAAGTTGGAGCAGTGACATTTGCTTTAATATGTGCCACTTCATCGGATTTCTAAACGGCATTCAATTAATTTAGATGTCATATCAAACGGCATTTCTGATTGGGCATTAAAGGAGAGAGCAATATGGAGGCTGTCATTGCTGACCTCCTTCTGAAAATGCTGCCTGCCTTGCTTCAATACATTGAGTCACCGCTTCTGAACGAGCATGCAGATAAGAAAGAGCAAGTCGACGCTGCTACTGTGCACATTTGCTCCAGGTCAATAATTCAAAAGCACTGGGTCAGCATTTTCAGAAGCGGATGGCAGCTATCCTCACTCGCTTAAGGGCGAAAAGAAGCCCAATATTTCACCCGTAATTCTATGACAAGTCAAGGGTGTTGATAACACAAGGATGTATATGCTTGTTTGCTCACCTTTAAGTCTGCTTGTGTTACATTGGCTGTACAATTGACAAAGAAAACTGCCATTGTTGGACTTTGTGGATATATGCAATTTGGGTTCTAAAAGAAATTATGTTTTTTACAATTATGAAAAAGACCCTTTCACTGCCAAAATTGCAGGCATAACTGGCAAAGGAAGGTCTAAACTGCAGAGCAGTTATGTGAGTGTACTCTTCACTGTGGTGTAGCTCCTGTGTCCTGGCAAGAAAGGAAGGGGTTGAATCAAGAGCCAGTATCAAGGTACACTTAAAATCTACTTCTTAAAAGGTTAAGTCTATCCAGCTCTGAGTTTTATGTTGACTCATTTAATTTACCTTTAGTGCCTATGACTTCCGAGAAGGACAGTCCTTCTTGGACAACCATATATGGTTCTAAAGGGAACCAGTGGCCAGGCTATGGACACCAAATTTGCTTAACAAGCTTGAAAATACCTTCCAAACAAGCTCTACCTGATTCCAGACTGTGTAGACACTTAGGATGGCCATAGATTGAGCGTGTGGTTGCAGGAAAGAAAATCTTCTTAATCAACAGACAGTGTTTCCACTGAGCCATTGTGTTCTCCTGTTGGGAAAACATAATGATTATTGCTAGCAGCTATTAAAATCTGATAGGCTGGTTATGGCCAAGCTGATCGATCAACTTGGGTACATTCAGCCTGCCAATACAAGAAACCGTCCAAGATTCAAACCATCTATGGCCAGCTTTAGTCGTAATTCAAACCTGGATTATCATAGCTAGAGCCATTCCATTCAAGTCGTCGTCTCCTTGACCTGCTAACCCTGCTTCCTTCCACTCCTATTTGTGAAACTGCAGCCCTCTCAGAATCTCAAGCCATTTGCCTAACAACCTGTAGAGGGTAACCAGCACCCATCATGGGAACTGATCTGGAGTGTTCAAATTAAGAAAATGCCTGACTGTTGCAAGGAGATCAGATTGTGAGTGCTTCGGTTTGGAGGAACCAGGGCAGAGTAAGGGTGCAGATCCAAATGTAGGGAGAATGGGAGGTTATTGCCCATCTCTGGCTATCCTGGAGGAATTCAAGATGGTGGCAACCATAGCAACGTAACAACTCTGTGCAAGAATCCATGAGGAAAAGATTTTTTGACTAGTAGACTAATATTTTACAGCTATGTTTCCCCAATTTGGTAGAGATTAGTGGTTTCATGCCCTGGCCACAGGGCATGAAACCACAGAAGGGTGGTTTGAAATTGAGCTGACCACTTGGATTCCTCAGGAATTAAGCACTCATGAGTTGTAACATAAAACTTAAAAGTTGGATGGACTTAACTTTTAACTGACTAGGGTACAGTAGTGCCTGCTTCTACCCATTGGAAGTAGCCATGTTGTCAGTTGTCAACAGATACTTGTGAGCCAAGAAATTCTGGAAATGACTAAGTACAAGCAATGTCTAGATTTAAAGGGAATTATAAGAGAAATGGGTATAACACCATTGCTACCTTCTATGAAGATGCTAGTTGTCTAGCTTTACTAGCAAGTCATGGTCTTGGAACAAACAACTGGTGAAATCGGAACTACACACTTGTTCCAAGGTAATGACAAGGTCACACAGCTAGATAGCTAGCATCTTCAGAAAGCGGTCAGCAAAGACTGCTGTTATAGTTATTTCATGAAGGGTTCATTTTGAAAGGTAACTCCACTTTGTAAATGATAACCTAGCATACAAAAGTTGCGGCACAAACCATTCTGGGATTGCAAAATCGCCGATTTAAAAATGGCAGACAACTAGGATTTTCCTAAGCTTGCCCATACATGTTACATTCTAGTTTAGATTTGCCAAAACTTTAGTCCATTAAATTTGTATGCATTCATTAAGACTACATAGCAGTCTGTGAATCCAAAGTTGATTAAACAATCTGAATTGAACATTTGATGGGCTCAAACCTGACAGAAATTGTCATATGTATACAGACACGTCCCAAAATATTCTTAATTTGATTGGATTACTGCTGCTTTACCGGTTCATGTTTTAGTGCTGGGACTTTTAGTGGCAAAGATCTCATCTGCACAAAGCATGTAGGTAGTGCAGAAGCTCTTTCATCAGACATTAACCATTGTGACTAGGCTATGCAGTGTCAATATCCTTGCAAATAACGGACACACAGGGGATTTTTAACAAACGTGGAGTTATACTTCGAATGAAACCAGTCGGAGCTATGTACCTCTATTATAGGAGCTTTAACATGGGAGCCGATGAGGAATCAGCACTCTATGAAGCTTCAAGCCCAATTGGCACTCCAGGCCCAATTTTAATAATCAAGCCAGGGTGCAGTAAAATCATTAGTTTGCCACGTCAGTTACTTCTCTTTTGTTAATTGCCCACCCATCAGGGCTGTAAACTCCATATGTTCTACATCGGTCCAATATGCTTCTTGCTCAGGTAAGCAAACATTGCTGATTGACACAACTGGAGGCATGCTGGATCAATGCAGAGGGACCGATACATTCACCATTGAATACTGCGTTCAAAGGGTATTTTCAGCAGGGGTGGGATATGGGGGGTCCTAAAATAAACTTGTGATTTTACTGTACCCTAGGTACATTTCTAGTACAGAGGCCGATAATTCAGTTGGGCTTTAAACAGGTTCTGAGTCACTTCCTTGGACTGAATATGCAATTTCCGTATTCGGCTTCCACGTGAGGTTTGTCCCTTTAGGTATTTTGCTTTGTAATCCCTTTAAATACCCATTAAAAGTCTTTTTTTTACATATATATATGTTTAACCTTGCAGCTAAAAGTAGAAATTGCTCCTTTATGAAAACGTAATTTTTTGTGAAAAAATAAATAAATCCTTTGATCTGCGTACTTCTTAAATCACCCTACCAGCTGTCATAAACCTTTCCGGGGAATCAGAATTCAGTTTATTGTATGCAGGTCATTGAATTATTCATTTTTTTGGGTTGCTGCACCTTGCAATATTGATAAACTATAAAGAGAAATGCAGTGCAATAAGGCAACAAAACTATTATACGATTATAAATAGAACCAATTGGTTGGCTTAAGTTGCTGCTGCTTATGATAGGTTATTATATGAAACAAGTAAAAGCCAAGAGAATTGTATAAAAAATAAAATAAAAAAAAAGATATTCAGTTTAATATTTTGCAAGGTAATAAAATGTACTTATTTTATATAGGAGCAAGATATATTTTGGCTTTATCAACACTCTTTCATGTAGAGCGATCCTTTTATGTAAGCTCTCTTCAGCTGGCATACTGACCTGTTGACCACTGCTCTGTCTCACAGGGGTGACCCACAAAATGTGTGCTGGTGTGTAGTAATACAATTAAAATAAAACTGCACTCGCATGAAGCAAAAGTCTGAGTCGTTCTTTCTTGATGACTGGTAGACAGTACAATAGTACTCTCCATTAAGCATTGAAACCAAGTCAGTGCTTGCATTTTTCCAGGCATAGTTATAGAGCTCAAGACTATACTACTTTCTTTTGGCATTTTTGGAAACACTTTGTAAAAACAAGGCACCCTACCATCTCTTACATATAATAACATGTGGTAATGTCTAAAGTATGAATTTCTTCACTGCTACCAGTCTTAGAAGGTTAAACCTGACCAGTGATATTGAAGAGTATTCTTCAAGTATAATTTTTTTTACTATGGAGGAACTCCATTTTCAGGTCCAGCCAATTCCACATTGGTGGTCAATGGGAGAAGGGCCACCGTAATTCATGGTCAGTTGAAATCATACCCCTGTTACACTTGCAGTTAGTGAGTGAAAAGAACGCCTATTACGATGGTCGGTGTAGTTCCCCCATAGTTTTGTAGACAGTTGGAAGTATGCTGCTTACATCAGTGGGAACTATACACAGACATAATATGATTATTTGTGCAAGGAGTTACTTACCTGAGAAACCGAGGAAGAGGTTCCACTGGTTGGAGGCCACTGGCATCGGTGCAGTTTACATTCAATCCACCACTGCTTACTTGACCCCTTAGCAAATTCTGGAAGAACCCTGGTTGAGAGAGGCTACTTAAAAAGTATAACTAAAAAGGCAAAACTTTTTCTTTTTAGTTTTGGATAAAGTGGAGGAGGATTAGAACTCCTGACAGTTTTATTGCTGTCTGGTCTGTGCCCCTATTATGGAGAAATTTTGGGTTGTCCCCAGAAAAGTAATAGAGGGGACATTTTCCAATGGGGACACTAGTTCTGGTGACATGGGGGTCCCCAAATATTCCCTTCATTTGCAGGAATTTCCTCTAACTTCCTGCTTGGCTATGGGACAGAAAGTGACAAGAAATCTCCCCAATAGAACATGGATAGCAAAAAATAAAAAAAATCTGACATGACCCTCCCTTACCCTATCCAAAATAAAAAAAGTTTTGCCTATATTTCTACTTTCTAGTTAAATACGAAGAACTCACCGTAAAGTTGATTGAAGACATGTCCCAACACAGCTCAGATATTTCATGACTAGCATTGGCAGGTTACGACCTTAATTTCCGACCTTGCCCTTTCTATATTCATGCAAGTGAAGCTCCATATAACTGGCAGGTTGAGGCTCTAGGTCACGGGTCTTCAAACTACGGCCCTCCAGTTGTTCAGGAACTACAATTCCCATCATGTCTGTGAATGTCAGTGTGTTACAATGCCTCATGGGATGTGTAGTTCTACAACAGCTGGAGGGCCGTAGTTTGAGGATCCCTGCTCTAGATTTATAGTAAATCTGTAACTTTAAAGCCATCACCACGAATTACATATGCTTTGCTTCATTCAATTCGGCAGCTGACAGCAAAGCTAAAGGCACAACTTGTAATTTCCAATTTGTACCGCTCCCCTTTTGATATTTCGTAGCTCGTTTAATTTCCAAATCTCACCATCACAAGGTAATTTTTTTTTTTTTTTTTTCTTACCAGTTGAAACTTTTAAGTCGGCTCAAGTTCAGTTTAAGAGAGTTAGTTTTACAATGAAAGGGGGCAAGATGGTGAGAATGGGTGGGGGTTATTTGGCTCGGCTCCCTTTTATTGTGCCTAATGATTACATCAAGTGCAGAAATGACTTGATTACTAAAAGATGAACTTGGCTCAGTTGCTATGGGTTACTGTACTCAGTAGGGATGAGTCAAAACACCCCCTCAGTTTGGTTCGAACCAGAACCTACGAACGGACCGAACGTTTGCACCAACATTTAGAACCCCATTGATGTCTATGGCACTCAAATGTTCGATTTCAAAAGTGCTCATTTTAAAGCCTAATATGCAAGTTATTGTCGTAAAACGTCTTTGAGAACCCGGGTCTTGCCCGAGGGAACATAGATCAATGGAAAAAAAGTTTTAAAAAATGGTCGTTTTGTTCAGGACTCGTTTTTTCCATTTATACATGTTCCCTCGGGCAAGACTCGGGGTTCTCAAAGACCTTTTTGATAGGCATACTATAGACACCCTGCAGGTACAATATTTAAAGTCATTTTTCCTTTTTTTTTATTTTTTTATTTAAGCATCGTTAAAATCACTGCTCCTGAATCATGAGCAGCGATTTTAATGATGCTTAAATAATAATACAAAAATTACTTTAAATATTGTACCCGCTGGGTGTCTATAGTATGCCTGTGAAAACTTATTTAATCGTATTCAATCACCTGCCTGCCAGTAAATTAGGAAGAACTGATCTAGCTTAACTACACAGTGTATAAATATATGTACAACACCTGGGATGTATATATATCTATCCTCTACACACTGTAACATTAACTGACTAGCCTATCTGCCTGCAAAAAATCTCTCCCCCTCTCTCTCTCCAGGCGGCCTTTTATAGTGTGGGACGTGTACTAAACCTCCTGAGCCAGAGTTGGCCAAAGCCACCCTGGCTTTGGCCAATTATGGCTCTCCGGTTTTTTGAGGGCTGTGATTGGTAAAGGATGTGGGTCATAGTGCCTGCTTGGCCATTCATCAGCCAGCGATGCTGCAGTGAATTATGGTCTGTGAAACGTAACTTGAATTTGGCGCGAACGACCCGTTTTAGTTTGTATTTCGACGAACGATCGAACATACGATGTTCGAGTCGAACATGAGTTTGACTCGAATACGTAGCTCATCCCTAGTACTCTGCAGCTTATTGAATATGTTCCACATTGGGATGTTGGTATATTAAAACCCAGCTGCGTACAAAAGAAAACCCACCCTTATACATCTTTTTTTATTAGAAGTTTAAAACTTCTAAAAGCAACGTGTCCCTTGCGCCTCTTCTGGGATCCGACACCTGTCGTCCAGCGCTGCAGTCTATGTCCAAGCCAACTGGTCCCCTTGGTGCAGTGTTTCTCAATTCCAGTCCTCACGCCCCCCCAACAGGTCATGTTTTCAGGATTTCCCTCAGATGAAAAGGCTGTGGGAATTACTAAGGCAGTGAAACTGATCAAATCACTTGTGCAAAATAATAGAAATCCTGAAAACCTGACCTGTTGGGGGAGTGTGAGGACTGGAATTGAGAAACGCTGCCTTGGTGTAATGTCATCACACCAATGCAGTCTTCAGGACCATAGAGCACGCCATTGATGGCTGGTCAGTAGGCAACAATGTGGGCACCCCAAAAAAGTACCCTTTTACTCTGTAGTGAAGAAGAAAGAAGACTCAGAGGTTCATGTGACCATTGATTTAGGGCAGTGTTTCCCAACTCCAGTCCTCAAGGCACACCAACAGGTCATGTTTTCAGGATTTCCATTATTTTGCACAGGTGATTCGATCAGTTTCACTGCCTTAGTAATTACCACAGCTGTTTCAATTGAGGGAAATCCTGAAAACATGACCTGTTGGTGTGCCTTGAGGACTGGAGTTGGGAAACACTGATTTAGGGTAGCAAAAGGAGATTCTGTATTTTTTCCAACTAGCTTGGCGATAATTTGGTGGGAATAGATGTTCAGAGATCATCTTTAATGGACACACACAAAACAATTGGGCAATTTTAAATTCCTTCAGTTCAGCAGTTTAATGGACAGAATTGCACATATTCCTCTGACAGAGGCTTCCATAACAACCAGTTGTACCAGTGCTCAGTTACACAACATACAGTTTATTGGAGTCCAGACAAAGGAGCCAACTTCTGCCCTTACAGGGTTCATGAGTTGAAGGTCTCCACTTGGTCCATGAAGGGAAGTGAATATTGGATATGCCTATTTAAAAAGGCATTTCATTTTGTAAGGGAACAAGTATAGGAGATTGAATGCAGCAATAAAGTCTCAGACTTTTCATTTACCAATAGCAGTAGATATCCATTTATGTATTCAGATCCAGATCATTTCTTGTGTTTTCTACAAGGTTTACAGTGGATCAGGAACTGGTTATATTGGGGTGTTTTGGTTCTCTGTTGGGTGATGGATTATATACTGTGCTATTTTTTTTTTTTTTGCAAGTCCTTGTATTATCCTTAATAGACCACCATTAGAAGTTATGCAATTGGCCGAAGAAAAGTAACTTGGCAAGACGCTATCGAGAGATAAACTGGGCTTCTCCTACAGCGGTCAAGACGTAATGCATTGATAGTGACTTGTGTTTGGAAGACCTCAGCTGGGGCTTCCAGCAGGACTTGTCTCACTGCTATTACTGACAAGGCATTCATTGGATTTCAAGCTTGGCAGAGATTTACAGCTGGGAATAGATGCCAGGGAACCACACAGTCCCAGCATGGAAGGGGTTGGGTCCTTACCTATGGAAGGAAAAAAAGTTGAAAATGTGATAAGCCTAGAAATATAGTGTATAGTGGCCCTCCAGATGTTGCAGATCTACAAGTCCCACAAGGTTGACCGTTACAGGCATGATGGGACTTCTAGTTCTGCAACAGTTGGAGGGCCACAGGTTGAGTACCCATGGTGTACATAGTTCAAAGATATGGCTTACCCAAACTGCAGGTATTTTTGTGAAGACTTGACAATGTTAATAGATTTTTTTCCTAGCAACTTAAAGAAGCATGGTTTTACTTGCATAGGAAAGGGTTTCCTGTGACATTACTTAGTAAAATACCATATTAGGTGCACCAATTGAATTGTACTTATTGATGCCAATAGGAGTTCCAGAAATCCCTGCAGCCTTAAAAACGTTTACTTGGCTGGCCAGGGATAGAGAAGTGAGGACGGGGGGCTCACTTCTCTTCCAATGATTTGGAAGGGGGCTTTCTTTTTATTGCAATAGGGAAATGGGCCAGTGCCAAATATCAATTTACACTAAAGGGGGCATCCTGCTTGGCTCCTGCAATTAAAAATAGCCACCCTATGTGTTTGCACCCATTACATGCAGAAGAGAATACAGATGGTATTTGCACACTTTGCCATGGGGATAGTATACTGCATAACTGATGTGAGGCTGGTGTAGGGGGCAAGTATAGTTTTGTATAAAATGGAACAGTTTAATGCTAGCATGCTCATGTTATACACCATGCAGTTACAGTAATTTCAATAGCACCATCAGCACACAACTGACTTACCAATAGGACCCCAAGGCTCCCCGTCCTGCTTTCCTTCTGCCCTCTGGGATTCGGAACTCAGACTCAGCTCAGCTGAGAGGTGTTCTGTGCTCAGATAGCTGTGTCTGTGGAGAAGAAACAACTAGCCCAATAGAACATATGGTTCAGAAGACATGCAACGCTCAGCAGAAAGCAAACACTGCTACACATTAGTATTGAATAGCAGCCATTACACATTTTCAGGACTGTACAGTACACCTTCCCCTTCTTGATGTAGTTGACATCATAAGACAAGACAGCAAAATGATCAGCTTTGTAAATAAAATAATTTTCCCATCTTGTTTAGTTATGCCTGTACCGACTCTTAAAGTATCAACTGTGCCCGGTTGGAAATGTTTTCATTTTGAAGGTTGTCCTAGAAGAACGGACCTCAACTTTTCCTGCTCAATAATTAAGAGATTATTGCTGGTTCCCTTTATAAGGTCACAACCCCATCTGCTTGTGGACACCATTTTCTGCCACGTTATTTTGGCAAAGAGAGCTACCGCTTTGGTTTTGGGGTCATATACTTATCACATAATGGCAGGGAGACACAGCACACTACCCACCCATGCAAAGAAGGAACATAGTTGCAAAGTCAGTACCCTATGCCACTGGTAATGTAAAGGCTCTTATTGCCACGTAGGTATGAAGTACAAACAACTGAAAACAGCAATCTTTATTGTGTCTAAACATGCTCTTAAAGTTTCCACCAAGTTCAATGCAAAATGTTAATGCCTTATAGATACAGCTCATGCAATACTCCTATATACTCATTTACCTAAACCCCTGGTGTTGCTACCAAGTGCCTGTAGAAGCATACGGAACAAGATAGTTAATGAATGGGATTTGAAAGATTAATTATTTTGCTGTACAACTTCAAAATATTGGATGCCCTGTAGGAGCTAGTCAGATGTTCCATTGACATGAGACATAGATAACGAACGTTGAATGTAAACGTGTTATGGGGTGTAGGTGTCTTACCTCCTGTAAAGCGTGGGTTTAACAGATGTCTCGTTATCATTAAGGGTGCCCAGGGACGGCCACTGGTTAACCAGAGGGGCCCCAATGCTTGAGTTGAACTTTTTGATGGGGGCATTTTCAGAAGGGAGTAGGCCAGTGCTGGAATTACAGGGAGAGAATGCTCTAGTTATGAAATGCCAAGGTGCTTGATGGGTATGTTTGCTTTGGGATTGGAGTATGTCTGGTTGGTGTTTGATATGATATTGGATGCAGCTCCTAAATCCTACTGGATGATGTCAAAAGAAAAAACGAATAAAACGCAAAACCACACCTATCAATCAAAAATTAGTGTTTACCCAAGGCTAAGCAGACAATGAGTGGGGGTAATCTGAACACACTTCATGGCAATGCCCTGGTATACATCTTCTATATTGGGATTCTTTACGGGTTGATAATCAGTGGCAAGGCCATTCAATATGGACTTCTGTTATGCTCCCTGCCACTAGTGAAACATACACAAAAACTCTCTCTGTGATGTGTTTTGAGCTTGAAGCTCTAGTCGTGCCCATACACGCAGACAATGTATTCTGTTGAGTGTTTTTTTGGGAGCTGTATTCTATGACTAGTGCCTGGTGTTTAAATTGACTGTGCTCAACAGAGATGAAATATAGGCAAGTAATTCCAAAACTGATGGTAAAAGTATTAGGATAGCCTGGATGGCTGGTGTTTTGGGGAATTAGGATCAAGATTAGCATACATAGTTTTGGATATTGTAGAGAATGGTTAAAAACGCATCAATTTTTTCCACATCGGTTTCAAGTTTGGGAGATTTCCCTTTACTTTTTGTCCTAAGCACAGAACAAAAAGTGGGAAGAAACCCCCCCCCCCCCCCCCTCCTTATGCCTGGTACTTACGATCAGTTTATCGGATGAATAATCGTCCGTTTTTTTTTGCATGCTAATCTCATATCGAAAATTAAGTGTGTACTAAAGTTACGAAAACTCTCGTACGGCAGAATAACATTTTTGATGCAACATGTTGTAGTGTATTTTCAAATGACTACTGTACTGATTAAACGAAAATCGTACGATCTGGTATTATACGAGAAAAAATGTTCATGCTTGTCCAATCGGATAATCTGTCATGATTGGCTCTTGAAAGTGGTGTACCAATGATCAGATTATCGTACGATCTCTTCAAAAGCAGTATTTTTCATACGATTTGCTGATTGTTGCCACAGGAACATTTGTCCCCACGGCACAATTTCCTCTCTATTCCTGATCTGGTTACGATTCAAAGGGGTTGGTTTACTAAAGGCAAATAGACTGTGCACTTTGCCTTCACTTTCATTGCTGGGGACAATGATCACTACCTAGACAAATAAAAGAGGGCAAATCTCACTTGTGGGGGAGACAGACAGCAACAAAAACTTTCCCAGGAGGTGTAAAAATACGTTTTTGGGCTATAAAAGATATACTGTATTTAAATTAGAACTATAATGTAAAAATATACAAAATTATTGTAAAATGTCTCAAAGGAGTTAAAAGTGATGACCCAGAGGTTTTGGCAAAACCCCAGAGTGTCAGTCAAGATCTGATTCCAGGTATGTATCCATTGTCTGACAACTGAGTGTATATGAGATACAACAACTGGTGCAAAAATTGAAGCCTGCCCAAAGCAACCAATCGGGTTTCATTTTTTTTTATTGAAGAAAATAACTTTTTGCTTCAATACTAGTTTTCTTTGTGCTATTCTTTGTAAATCTTCCTCAATGTCCAGGATAATGGTCATGAATTATTATCAATGGAAGGGTCTGTGTACCCCATGGTCAGGGGATTAATGCCCAATATGTTTCTTGTAAAAGGATTGGTGAAAAACACATTTGTCCAAAGGTTGAGACGCACCAAAGAAATGGAACTTGCATTGTGATGCTGGAAAAATCAAATACCACTTAACGGGTGCGCTTAGAAACCAACATAACCTTAAGGCCCCTTTCACATTGAGGCGTTTTTCATGCGGTACAGCGCTAAAAATAGCGCTGCTATACCGCATGAAAAATCATGCCCTGTAGTGTTCAATGTGAAAGCCCGAAGGCTTTCACACTGAAGCGGTGCGCTAGCAGGAACACTCCAAAAGTCCTGCTAGCCGCATCTTTACCGCGGTATAGGAGCGGTGTGTTCACCGCTCCTATAGCGCGCCTTCCCATTGGAATTAACCCTTTTTCGGCCGCTAGCGGGGGTTAAAACCTCATCGCTAGCGCCCGAATATCGCGGTAAACACGACGGTATAGCGGCGCTACAAATAGCGCGGCTATACCGTCACCGCGGCTCCACGCCTCAATGTGAAAGGGGCCTAAGTGTAGTCAAAATATACAATTTAAAAATAGGATATAATGTTGACAAAGGATAGTGTTTAGTTACGGTGTGTGCCATGTATTCAGTGGATAGGCCAGTGAACTGTTGGGAGAAGAGTATGTATGTCTTATGGTGAGGGATTGGTAGTAATTATGTGTCTCTCACTTGGTCATGGACTTGATGGTTAGTGGTAGATGGTTAGTAATAGAAATCTGCTTAGATCCTCCTGAGCCTGTTGGGTCAGGAAATATAGTCAGATGCTTCCAATGCAGTAGTTTTCCCTTGTGAGGTTTCTTAACTAAATTGTGTGGAGCCATTTGCCTATATGACTGTGTATTGTATTGATGCCCCCCTCCAACTCACAGCTGTTCCTGCAGTTCTAGGATGACTCCCTCCAGCTGGTGTTTCTCCTGCAGGCTTTGCTCTCCCTGCTCCTGGATCCTCTGAGTCAGTCTTTTGTTTTCAGCTTCTAGATTCTTTAGCTGAGACTCCCGCAAACGGACCAGCTCCTCTAGGTATCCCTGTGTAAGAGAGGGGCAACACCTTTAAGAACAATGAACTTTCTGAAACCACATTTTACACCAGGCACTTCCTTAGACCAAAGCTTTGGCAACCGCCGGCCCTGCTGTCAGGTCATGGTAGCATGGCTGTATCTTTAAAATCTAGAAAAAGTCTGGTATCCAAATTTGGTCTGGGTCAAAATATCTTTATAGGTCCAGGAAACCTAAAGTTTAACTCCAGACAGATATAAAAGACACAAATTAAACATATAGTGCCTTAAAATGTATTCATACCCCTTGAAATTTTCAGCATTTTGTCATGTTACAACCAAAAACGTTAATCTATTTTATTGATTTTTTGTGATAGACCAACAGAAATTGGCACATGTTTGTGAAGTGGAAGAAAAATAATAATTGTTTTTCAATTTATTTTTTTAAACTGTCAAAAGTGTGGTGTGCAT
Source organism: Rana kukunoris (assembly GCA_029574335.1). Classification (NCBI taxonomy): domain Eukaryota; kingdom Metazoa; phylum Chordata; class Amphibia; order Anura; family Ranidae; genus Rana; species Rana kukunoris. The sequence continues at coordinate 28,141,641 of CM056060.1, forward strand.
TTGTATTCGGCCCCCTTTACTCCGATACTCCTAACTAAAATCTAGTGGAACTAATTGCCTTCAGAATTCACCTAGGAGAACCTGAGTAAACAAACTGCATCATGAAGGCCAATGAACACACCAGACAGGTCAGGGATAAAGTTGTGGAGAAGTTTAAAGCAGGGTTAGGTTATTAAAAAAAAAAAGATATCCCAAGCTTTGAACATCTCACAGAGCTCTGTTCAATCCATAATTAGAAAATGGAAAGAGTATGGCACAACTGAATACCTACCAAGACATGGCCATCCGTCTACCTAAACCATGGGTCTTCAAACTATGGCCCTCCAGTTGTTCAGGAACTACAATTCCCATCATGCCTAGTCATGTCTGTGAATGTCAGAGTTTTACAATGCCTCATGGGATGTGTAGTTCCACAACAGCTGGAGGGCCGTAGTTTGAGGATCCCTGACCTAAACTGACAGGCTGGACAAGGAGAACATTAATCAGAGAAGCAGCAAAGAGGCCCATGGTAACTCTGGAGGCGCTGCAGAGATCCACAGTTCAGGTGGGAGAATCTGTCCACAGGACAACTATTTATCATGCACTCCACAAATATGCCCTTATGGAAGAGTGGCAAGAAGAAAGTCATTGTTGAAAGAAAGCCATAAGAAGTCCTGTTTGCGAGAAGCCATAGCAAACATGTGGAAGAAGGTGCTCTGGTCAGATGAGACAAAAATTTAATTATTGGCCTAAAAGCAAAAGTGTCAATAAACTAACACTGCACATCACACTGAATACACCATCCATTTCAGCAGGGACAGGGAAGCTGGTCAGAGTTGATGGGAAGATGGATGGAGCCAAATATAGGGCAATCTTAGAAGAAAACCTGTTAGAGTCTGCAAAAGACTTGAGACTGGGTTGGAGGTTCACCTTCCAGCAGGACAACGACCCTAAACATACAGCCAGCGCTACAATGGAATGGTTTCGATCAAAACATATTCATGAATGGCACAATGTCCAGACCTAAATCCAATGGAAACTCTGTGGCAATACTTAAAAATAGCTGTTCACAGATGCTGTCCATCCAATCGGACAGAGATGGGTTTATTTTGCAGAGTAGAATGGGTAAAAATTTCTCTATAGAGACACCCCCTATAAAAGACTTGCAGCTGTAATTGCAGCAAAAGGTGGTTCTACAAAGTAACTAACACTTTTCAGATAATTATTTGTAAAAAAATTGAAAACCATTTATCATTTTCCTTCCACTTCACAATGTGCCACTTTGTGTTGGTTTATCACATAAAATAAATTTATGTTTTGGTTGTAACATGACAAAATTTGGTTTTCTATACCAACCCAGCTGCAACAGAGAAGAATCAGATCTCCTGCCCTGCCAAACAGGTCTGTGCTGTGTAAATCTCAGGACTGGATAGACAGAAATACAAATCCTTTTGGAAGGTAAAGCCGCTCCCCTATTTGCATTCCATCAGGGTGTTTAAGCATTTGCTGGAGTTCAGCTGTAAAAAATAAAAAAATTAAAAACAATACAGCAGTGGCGGTGCGTCCATAAGGGTGCACGGGCACCGCCCCCTCTCTCCACTCACCCCCCCCCCCCTCTATGACCAATGGATAGATTCATGCACATGCCGCCCCCTCTATCACGCCACCCCCTATATGAGTAATGGATAGATTCCTTCATGTCATGAATCCTGCACAGCATGAATCTATCCATGGCCGCCGCTGCCATCCCCTATTCAAGCGCCCGGCCCCTTTTCAGGCACCGGGGGCCTGAATTACAGAGGAAGGCAGAAGATGCATGGAGGACCCCGCTCCTCACCATCACCCGCTGTTCCACTAAGAAAGGGTAAGTGTCGGGCGGACGGGGGGTTGGTCACATAGGCAGCATTTGATAGGCACAGTGGCAGCATTTGATAGGCACAGTGGCGCTGCATTTGATGTGGTGTTTTTTCAAAAATTTGGAGCACCAGCTGCCACTGCAATACATATACCTGGATGGCATATACGAGCGTTTCAAGAAGGAGAACAGAGTGAGAGAGTGGTTATTGTGGGTAGAGACATTTTCTAATACATAAATGACATTTGTGTTCAGCGTTGTATGCAGGGACGCCTCTAGTAAACCTTATAAAAGGTAGCCACAATCAGAAAAGGATTACCACAAAAGGGGACACACATTCCTTTGTACTCTTGGCTCAAAAAAAAAAGGCCAACATAAAAGAATAAAAAGAAGGTGCTCTTAACTTCATCTGAGCTATAGATGTAGAACTGTTAAGTCACATAAACATTCTCTTAGTACCAGCTGCACCATCCCACGTCAATTGTGAGTCACTGGTAGAGCCGAGACATTCCACCATGTTTTTTTCAATGAATGGGTCATATAGGCCACATCTTTTCCAACACTCGTATGGAACAAAGACTGGAGTCAGCTTTACAATGAGACATTTCCAGTAACTACAGAACACAGTCATTAGATCATCAACAATTCACAGTACACGGCATTGACCATCACGGCAAGGCGCTTCATCAAGTGCATCTCTATTGATCTGAAATCCAACAAACGTAAAACTGCTAGCCGTTTTACAGTAAGAGAAAGAATAATGTGCTACAAACTAAAAAGGAATTTACTGACAAACGCATTAGGTAGGTATCTGCACACTACGGGTGGACATGAAATCCATGATATTTTGCAGTATCATGCAGGAACCTCTTCTGGATACACAGGGCATCAAGCTGTACACCAAGAGATTTAGACCAGAGACCTGGTGATTTGGACATTACCCCCAGTCCATTTTTATTTAGAGTGATACAACCGAGATATACCAGCATCACCTTGAAGGTGTCAAGGAGAGAACACGGGATAGGCAAAAAACAATAGGTACTAATTGGATAAAGGAAGAGGAGGTGCATGAATCCGATTGCTTGGTTCCAATGAATTAAATCCCTTCACGCATCAAATACAGTAATCTAATAAAGGAGTTAGCCTATGTATGGGGGCACAAATGGCTCTCTTGGCTACAAAATCAATATAATCTCAGATATAAAACCAGCAGAAAGCAATATGATTATTGTACCCAACGGAAACAGTTTCCAGCATCATACCAAAGTTCATCCTGGATGCCATAGATCTTATTTCCCTGGGTAGCTTTGCATGGCTAAGATAGTTAAGAAAAAGGGAGCTGTGGTGGCTCAACGTGATTGGCACTGCGCTGATAAGCTGTTCACCTCTGCAGCCAAGGGTTCGGATCCCAGTCTCGGCTACATGTGAATTGAGTTTGGTGGTCTCAGACCAGCTCCCGGTGGGTGTGCTATGCAAGGTACGCCTGTGCTTAGTACGTCCCCCCCCCCCCCCACAAAAACCACCACACTTGCACGCACACAAAATTGGTTTAAAACACATGCACTTTGGCCATGCGGTCTCTTAAAATAAAGAGAGGCGAAGGACCTACGGGGCTGGCTGGGTGGGCTAGGCCCCCTCACTCCCTCATAGGGGGAGTCCCTCTGCCCCGTTGGGCCCCAGTTGGGCTCCCAAGAGGAGCAGGTAGGGCGGGGTGAGTGGGAGGCCCCCCTTCACACCCGCCATTGCCACCAGGGGCATGGAGAAGGATGGCGATTGCCTCCGGGGGGAGGGTCTGCCTACTCCCAACTCCTGCAGTCCGGCTCCTCTCTCTCGAGTTCACGCACAAAAAATACACTTTAAAAAAAAAAAAAAGATAGTTAAGAAAATCTATTGTAGAAAAAAACATTTCTACTACCAGACCTGTTTAGATACATAAAATATAATTAAAGTATACAGACACATTTGAAAAAAATAAATCTATGTAGAGCTTTAGAGCAGTGGTCTCCATACGTTCAACACAAAGGCCAATTTACTGTCCTTTAGACTTTAGGTGGGCCAGACGTTGATAACAATGGAAGGAATAATGGCCAATCATTGATGTGATTGGTAGGAATAGTACCCTATCATTGGTGTCAGTGGGAGGAATAGTGCCCCAACATTGGTGTCAGTAGGAGAAATAGGGTCCCATAATTGGTGTCAGTGGGAGGAATACTGCCCCATCAGTATCAGTGGGAGGAATACTGCCCCATCATTGGTTCAGTTGGAAGAATAATGCCTCATTATAGGTTTTAGTCGGAGGAAAAGTACCCCTTTACTGGTATCAGTGGGAGGAAGAGTGCCTCATCATTTGTGTGTCAGTAGGAGGAATACAGTCTTGTATCAGTGAGAGGAACGGTGCCCTAAAGGCCAGATAAAGGCAAGCAAAGGGTTGCCCCCCGAGCCACAGTTTGCAGACCACTGATTTAGGGTATATTCTTCAAGTTCCTTTCTAGCTTTATTAGTGGGGTTTCCTTCAAGCCCCACATAATAATCATGTGTTCAATACCTAGAACTAGTAAGAATCAAAAAGTCCAAACAGCAGAATGCCCGTCGGATAATTAGTATTGTATCTGCAACACGTACTATGGGTTCTGGAGGTACAGACAGTGACAAGTGTATAAAGGAATGCTCCACCTATCTAAAAGATGGTTAAAACTCATTTTATTTGGATCTTTGTTGGCAGCTTGCAGTTTAAAAAAGGAAATACATACTCTACGATATCTCATTAATACGAAGATTTCCACCTACCTTTTGTGCATAGACAATACGAAACTTCTGCTCCATCTTACGCCACTTGCTGTACCACGTCTCCTCGTCTGTTAGCAGTGGTAAGTAGGGGTGTTCAGGAGAGCTGTCCTCACTGCTGCTGCCACCTACACTTTCTCTGTCTTCTTCCTCACTTAGGTAATCATAACTGGTCAGAGAAATGAGTAAAAAAATTGAATATTCATTGCAAATTTAATAAAACGGTCCTACAACCAGTATCATCGAGTAAAATATTTAAAGCCAGCCATATGAAGTTTCTCCTGCAATCTCTTCCCCTTTCTGCACAAGGTGGATTTGGAGCTGAAACAAAAGTAAAGCTAGTGCAAATAGCTCTATTGCAGCCTACTGCAGGTATCCCAGCTAAAGTCTACTGAAGGTATTCCAGCTAAAGTGATTGGGGCCAACAACCAATTCTGAAAGGCAGAAACAGTGGAGCAGAAAGGGGAAGATATTATCAGAGGAACATTATCCCGATAATAAAAGAAATGGTTGCAGAGAAAACCTTTAGCACTAAATCAGCCCCTTCTGCCCCAAGCAAATAAGGGGGAAGTCTTGGTGAAAAAAGTATTTACCGTGTTTCCACGAAAATAGGCCCGGGTCTTATATTAATTTCGGAAACAAAAGACACAGTAGGGCTTATTTTCGGGGTAGGTCTTACCACTCTATTACAGTATTATATAATGTACGTGTGTGTTTTTGTAATAGAATTGTGCCAAATACATTTGTTATAGCGCCGATCTGCGCTTCTGTTACCCGCCGGAGCTCTCTTCCCCCGCATTTATATTACAGAAACACACACATTGTACATTATATAATACTGTAATAGAGTGGATTATAGGATTTTACAAGCATTTTTAACTAGAGCTTATTTTCGGGGTAGGGCTTATATTGCAGCCCTCCTTGAAAATAACGCTAGGTCTTATTTTCAGGGTAGGTCTTATTTTTGGGGAAACAGGGTAAAAGGGGTTATAAAAGGTACAATTTTTTTCATAAATAGCTTCCTTTACCTTAGTGCACTCCTTCACTTACCTCATCCTTTGATTTTGCTTTTAAATGTCCTTATTTCTTATAAGAAATCCGCACTTCCTGATCGTCTGTCTGTAACTCCACACAGTAATGCAAGGCTTTTTCCCTGGTGTGGACTGTCAACCTCGCCCCATTCCATGGACTACAGGAGAGTCAGGACACCCACTAACACACAGCTCTTTTCTCTATATGCAACATAGAGAGTGTCCCAACTCTCCGGCAGTCCAAGGAAGGGGGCGAGCACGACACTCCACACCAGGAAGAAAGCCTTGCATTACTGTGTGGAGTTACAGACAGAAGAACAGGAAGTGAGGATTTCTCAGAATAAATAATAAGACATTTAAAAGCAAAATCGAAGTATGAGGTAAGTGAAGGAGGACTGCACTAAGGTAAAGTAGGCTATTTAGGGGGAAAAAAATGTACCTTTACAACCCCTTTAACCTCTACACTGCTTGGGCAATTTACCCAGATGCCCCTACCGATGACAAAGATATGTTTTTTGCATCAAATAAAAAAAATCTGTGTAGAACACTGCATTAAACTTTGGGGTTCAGTGCTTGAACAAGGTCCTCGGCACCTAAGTTAAGAAGGCCAATGTGCATCCCTCCCCCTTCATTCCAATGATCTGTTAATTAGTTTAGCCACATAGAGTAGGTTGCAAGTTCAGCCTTTTTTGTGCCTTCCACTCCCCACATCCCATTGAAGGCCTAAGGTGTTGCATCATCTGCTGACCCCCTTGTCCCAGATTCACCTAATATCCAGGTTGCCTAGTACACATGACCGGGATTCCCGACGGGAAAAGGTCAGTTGGAAATCCCGAGGGGAAAACCGGGAACCAGATGAGAGTTTTTTCCTTGGGAATCCCGACCGTGTTTTTGCTCCATCTGAGTTTCCCCCACAGGAAAACTGCCAAAAATTTCATTTTTTGCTACATACAGCTGGGTTTTCCGATAGGAAACAGTCCGTCAGGAATCCCGGCGGGAAAAAAGAGAGGGGGTTCTTTTTTTTTTTTGTCCGGTGGGTTTGACAGTTTTCCCGATGAAAAAAAACTGTGAGGGAGCATACACACGACGAGGATTCCCGGCCAAAAGCTCTCCTCGCAGTTTTCCCGTCGGGAAACCCGGTCGGATGTACAGAGCATAAGAAAAGGTATGATGACATACTACGCTGCCTCCATCATTCCCATATAGAAATGGAATTTTTTTTTTTCACTTTTTACTCACCTTTGTGTAAACTTTAAGTATGGAGTGTAATCTATCACTGCTGGAGTTTTGCCATCAATTCCTTCCCCTTTTAGGCAAAAGCTGCAAGACAAAATTAGAGGGCATCAGAAAGAACTGGGAAAGGCCGCTACTGGCAACACAATCGCTGGTAATTCTCATTCTCCCAAAAATATGGATTATTAGTCATCACGGTTCTCCACAATTTGCATTTGTCCCTCTGTTGGTGTGCATCTATGTATGTGTAATACTACTCATTGCATCCAACCAGCTTTTCTATTTGAGGTTGACAGGGCAGATAATAAAATGGCATAATCTCACAGGTTGCTTTTGGGTATGCTGCCAAATTCTCTGAGTGAGGAAGTTTTGCTTGGTCACATTCTTTAATTGTTACTCTTCTGTAGTATAGTAGAGAAGGTGAAGCTTGGCTGTAAACATTAAAATTGTAAAATCTCCGAAAATTATCCTCTCTCAACTTTTTACCTCAAAGGAACCCTTGAAATCATTTTCAGGTCTTACGGGGACCCGTGCTTAAACCAATTAGTTGGTAGTCAGTGTGAACAAATGTTCCTGCAATGAGACAAATGCCCTTCTTACAGTGGTGTTCAGAATGCCACCTTTACAGACAGCTAAAAAGATCCTTGGGTTTGTGTTGCCGACTTTGCCAAGTGGCATTGGACAGAGAACTATCCAAGCACCATTAAATTGGAGGTTAGTCGGCCATAGCTGACCCCTAGGGTTCCCAGACATCTGCCTAGCCCTTACATTGAACAGTAGTTGTAAATCTAAAGGAAAATGTACAAATCAGAATAAAAAAGGTATTTAACAAGCTTGAATATGGTTAGTTGTCATGATCTACAGGACAGGTCAATTATTCCTTCACACAAAGTCCACGATATACTAATGCCGCGTACACACGATTGGACATTCCGGTAACAAAACCGTGGATAATTTTTCCGACGGATGTTGGCCAAACTTGTCTTGCATACACACGGTAACACAAATGTTGTCGGAAATTGCGAACGTCAAGAACTTGGGTCACATACAACGGCACAATAAAACAGAAGTTCCATACCAAGTGTGACACCCTTTGGGCTCCTTCTGCTAATTTTGTGTTAGTAGAAATTTGCTGAGAGACAATTCAATTTTCAGCTTCGTGCTTTTCAGTCTGTTACAGCGCAACAAATGTGCCATCTCCATTACGAACGCTAGTTTTACCAGACCGAGCGCTTCCGTCTCGTACTTGATTCAGAGCATGTGTGGAATTTTGTGCGTCCAAAAAATGTCCGATGGGCCCTAGACACAGTTGGAATTTCCAACAAAAAGTTCCCATCGAACATTTGTTGTCGGAAATTCCGAGTGTGTGTGTGTGTGTGTGTACGTGGCATAACAGAAACATATCTATATAAAAACGTACACAAAATGACTGAAAATGGACAAAAGGAAGGAACCTTAGGATTTATAATAGAAAGTTGTGGAAAAACCTTGTTTAGCAGACAGGACATGCCAAAATTTCCACAATCTATATGTTCACAGTAAAAACATTTGTGGAAACGGTTTATAAAACAGAAGGGTGAAAGAAACACATTTTTCTCCTGACATGGACACATAAAGTGTCCCTCATTTAGAATAAGGCCTGATTCACACCTATGGCATTTTTAGTGCTTTTTGCATTTTTCAGATTCGCACTACAGAACGTGTTCCATAGGAAACCATGTTAAATGGACTGTAGTGCAAATCTGCACAAAGCACTAAAAATGCCATAGTTGTGAATCAGGCCTAAATGTTTTGAAGACTGGATTGCATGAAGGTCATTACATAGGGCCATTCAATGATCTTACCTGAAGTCAATGGCACTGAGGCCTATTAACATCCCAGTGAGAACAGAGGACTCCTCTCGCAGCAAAATAGCACCATCGTCATAAAACCTCCTAAAAAAGGAAAATGGTGACAGTGTCATCTTCTTGAGGTGACCAAATACAAAATAAGCTCTACTGGCACAGCCACATCAATGAGACATATGTTCGAGCTTGTGGCCATCAACAAAGGTACATTTTATCTCTATATAAGAGGGACATAAAACCTATAAATGCCTTTTGGTTACTATAGGCAGAAGCTACGACTCCAAGCTTTCTTAAAAAACTTGATTATGAACCCAATATATCAGAATGTTATTACGAAGAACTGTATATACTTGTCCTTAAGACTTCATGACTGGGAAAATAACTCAAGTACTTGGGGCCATGCAACACTAGAAGATAAAAATCTAATTTGTTGGTTAAATTTCTAGTTGCCGTTATAGAGGACACAGAGTTGTAGATGACTACATTGCTTATCTAGGCCCTTACAAATTGCCAGTGTGTTATGGTCAGGAGCATCCACATTGGATAATGTGAGAAGCTTCTTAAATAGAAATTCTCTCAAAATGTGGAGTATCACTCATTCTCTTCCAGCCTGTAACCGGAGAGGGGGGGGGGTGTAGGACATCAATGGAGCTTTTTTATGTACTAATTACTTAATGAAGTAGGTGACAAATCCTTTAGGGTTCTTTTTTGTACCTATGCATTTTGAAGACACCTTTTCTAGATTGGAAATAGGTTTGTAGGCTAAGGTGACCAGATTTTTAAAAATTTAAATTTTAAAATTAAATCCAGGGACATCTTTTTTTGCCGCCATTACTAGTAATGGCAGCAATCAGCGACTCTCTGCCTCGCAGCCTGTCAAGTCTTACTCTCCGGGCCCCCCGCTACTACTGGGTGGGGAGCGGAGGAAGACTCCACCAGGAAAGGCAATGAGATAAACAGGCAGGGGGCTGGCCGGGACTTGAGCCAAGGCAGAAGAACATGTGAGTGGAGCTGGATGGGCATGCACCCGAAACTGAAGAAGTATTCCCTCTGCTCCGACCAGTACATGATCATCAGAAAGGGGCACAGATAATGGAGAAAAAAAATACACCCCAAGCTAGTAGGAGCGGTGGAGCAGGGTGTCTGTAATTCAGATTTTTATATTTTTATTCTACACTGACTGTCTTTGAAATTGCCCCAGCCCCTGTTCAAATCCATTCCGGGGACAAAACTGGGGACAGACTTGGTCCAGGGATAGTGTCCTTAATCTGGGGACTGTCCCTGGAAACCGGGGATGTCTGGTCACCCTAATCCTTTAATATTGAATACAACCATTCCTGGTTCCAAACTGGGATATTTTGTTCAACCACACCAATCGCACATCAAAGCCCAGCGTTTTGGCTGCAGCAGCGAGGCAGAGGGCAAGAGAGGTGGAGCGGGTCTGGAATAGGCATACTTGGTCCTCTCCTCAATGTTGAGGGTGACTCTCCATGGATTTGTGGCATGCTTTGCTGGCTGGTGTTATGAAAACACTTTAGCAGCGAATAACGCCATGCGTCCTGCCCTGGCCTAGAGCATCATTGGTTGTTATGGTGCTGCCAAACAGCCTGCCAACACCATAGCAATTCCTGACATTGATTCTGGGGGAGCTCAGGTGGCACCCCAGTTGAGAAACACTGTTCTAAGCCCAATTACCGAGTGACTAACTCTTTGTAGCGTTTGCAGCTAGCTATCAGTTTTTGTAGCTAATCATGTTCCCCAATGACCATGGCACACCAGCGATTTGTAGCTGCCTAAATAAAATGTTGTAGTTTGCCAGAACAACCCTTTAGCTGAAATCTAAGGGCCCTTTCACACTGGTGCGTTTTTGCCGCTTTTTCACGGTAAAAATAGCGCTATTAAAACGCTCCTCATGCCCCTCTCCATTGAAATGAATTAAAAACGTGGTAAAAACGCGGTAACATCGTTGTGTTTTTTACCGTGATTTTAACGTGTTTTTACCGCGTTTTTTAATTCATTTCAATGGAGAGGGGCATGGGGAGCGTTTTATGAGCATTTTATGAGCGCTATTTTAACCGCGAAAACGTGGCAAAAACGCACCAGTGTGAAAGGGCCCTAAATAAAATTGCTATAAATCTCATATACAAAGTTACTAGTCCGACATGCTGTAGCCCATAGGACATGTTGATACTTCAGTCCCTACTGGGTTTCACATATGGTCTCACCTGGTTGTTCTGGTGTCTCTTAGTGCAGTTACAATGTATTCTGAAAGTCGTTTCTCCATCAGCGCAAGACGTATCCAGGCCCGACCCTACGACGACAGCATACATGACCACACTGTGTACCTGAAAGTAGGGACTGTAATGCTGGTGCTAATGTGACATAAAAGTAGAACTTAAAGTTTGAAGATTCGCTGTGCTATAGGGAATATTTAGTAATATTAAGTGTGGCTAAGTAGTACCCTGACATTTTTTTTTTTCTCTAAATTTACTCCTGAAATCAACACTTCCTTAATATGCAAGGGCACTATGCTGTACTTCCCAGCCATGGGAGAAATGATACCCCCTTCAAACAAGACCTATTCAGGTGTTCTGAATGCACTACTCTGCAAGCGCCCCACAACCATGCAACCAAGTGCAAAGCATGTGGTTTAAGTGTGCTAGTTCAGGGTTAAAGCAGGTGGCGAGGAAGCAATATGCCTCCCCTGTCTGTCAAAGAGCGACCAAAATGCTCACTTGAGTCCTTGAATTGTATTATTTTTTTTTAACTGCCCTGGGGGGGCTTTTGGTGAAATATCAGGAATCTAAACGGACCCCTGATGTCTCACATTTGAGACAGGAAAGGGACTGATGACAGAGATTCCCTCAACCCATTTCTCTGCAGCCTAAGTTGCATGGTCAGTGAATGAATGGGAAGTGCTCTGTGCTGAGTTGGCTTCCTGTTTATTCACAAACTGAACTTACTATGCAGTACCGATCACCTACTGTATTCATATTGCTCTCAATCCTGAAACAATTCCCATGTGTGCCCGCAGCAGCTGCCGGTGGATAAGGAGAGGAGGGAAGCCGGCTGGCTGTGCTGCAGAGGAGGGGGCACACAGGGAAAATTGGAGAGCAGGGTAGTGGGGTTGTAGATACCGGCCCTCTGTAGCACAGCCAGAAGAAAAAAAAAGGAGGAGAACCCTGCAGCTCTGCAGGGGGAAGCACAAGTGTTAGCAATAAGGCAGTACAGATGCTCCTCCTTCTCAGTAGGTGCTCGGGCACCCCATCTGAACTGATGGGGTTCAGGCCCTGTACAGGAAGGCTGGCTGTACTGCCTTATCTCTTAAAAGTTTTATTAAACAAGAAAAAAAAGCAATGGTCCTACTCACAAACCAATCAGAAGTATGCGCTCCTCGAAACAGCTGAGACTGGACCTCACGGCACCTGCCAGTCAAACCCTTGACATCAACATGGCTGACGCGTTTCTGGGGCGTACCCCTTTCCTCAAAGCCTAGGTGGTTTTCTTTTTTTATTGTAGTTCTATGAACACCCTTTGTTCTGTGGAGGGCTGCAAGACTTCAGACTTTGCTATCAGACTATACTGACATACCCAGTTTGGCGATACACCAGAGCGCAGGAGAATTTTTTGTGTACTGCCTGCAGGCCGGTTGCAACAGGACAGGCAAAACAAACAAGTGCTTGGGGCCCCAAGCTGGCCTGGGGCCCCCTACTTCCCCGGGGCCCCCAACTTCCCCTTCCCAGGTTGTAGCGTGGCCAAGCTCCTCTTCCTTCCATCCTCCTGGAGTCCTGTCAGTCCGGCCAGGTACCACGCGTGGTACAGGAGATTCAGTTTCCTGTTCCGGCCGGACTGACAGGAAGTGCTCACTTCCTGTCAGTCCGGCTGGGAACACAGGAAACTGAATCTCCTGTACCGCGCAGTACCCAGCACGGCCCGGGGACTATACGATAGGGGACTGGGGACCCATAATAATAGAACACCGGACTGATAGGAGGAAGAGGAGCTTGGCCACGCTACAGCGGCAGCCTACAGGGAAGAAGGGAGGTGAGAATAGAAAAACATAGGGCGTATGGGTGTAAAAAATTAGTGTAGAGCAAACATAGGCTTTGCTTATCAGCAACTCTGGATATCGCTACTGTTCTCCTTGCTGGAGTCTCTGATATAAGGAAGAAAAGACCTGCCTCTACCAAGATAGCCACCTTGTCACTGACACTGCATAGAATAAGGCATGTTAACTTAGCAATGGGGAAAAGATCAGCACCAGGGAGACCACATTCAATACTGATGCCTTGTCCTTGCCCTCTGTTGACATTTTTTTTGGCACAGCTTCCAGAGTTAAGCTACTCTCTATTGAAGACAACCCAGTGGGTAAGGCAGGTAACCAACATCAGGATCTATCAGAGATTGAGGCCCCGTACACACGACCGGTTTTCTCGGCAGAATTCAGCAAGAAACTCGATGGGAGACGTATTCTGCCGAGAAAACCAGTCGTGTGTACACTTTTCACCGAGAAAACTCGACGGGCAATGGGAAAATTTGGCACGCCAAGTTTTTTGACAGCCGAACAAGGAACTCGACGGGGAAAATGATGCGTTTCGCCCGTCGAGTTTCTCGGTCGTGTGTACGCGGCCTGATACACTATGGCCACTCATCACAAAAAAGAGGTTTAAACTGGATAAGCCTCCTGTATAGCTGACATTTTGAATGGCCATCCCTAAACATGGCTCAAACTTTGGCCGGTTCCTGTGAATTGGCTGAAATTCGAGGCGTAAGTGGCCCTGCTGACGCCACCTAGCTCAACAAATTTATTTTGAGAAAATCAAGGAACCAGGTAGAAAAAACTCAACCAGCTGCAGTCGTCTCAGTTCAGGTATGCCGATAGCCAGGGGTGCCAGCTGAAATGATTGGCAGGGTCGGAGATCTTGCTGAAGCTCTCAGACAACTGAAAGTAAATTGTTGGTCTTGCGGTAAAATGTGGTGCGTAGGCTGCTTCTAAACCAAAGTAACCACTAAAAGACTCTGGAAATCAAAGTATGAAAGACAACAAAGCACCAATTAAATGGTTTGTGGGATAGGTGTATTATTTATTTGGTGTAGATAGCCAACATGTATCAGGGGATTTTATTAATTCCCCCTTCTTCAGGCTTTAGAAAAGATTAGTGTAGGAAAATGCTGCTCTAGGCTTTGTGAGGCCTTAGGCAAAAAACTTAGACATGAGGCCCCACTCACGCCCATAATGGGAAAAAGTATAAAACTTTTAGTGCAGAGTCCTTGCATGAGGAGATTGGTCCCACACATCCGCAGGCAGTGCCATCATTCTTCCCGATGCTGGGCTCTCCCCTTCCTCCGTTAGGCAAACTAGGCGGCCGCGAGGCCCCTGTGAGTGCGAGGCCTTAGGCGACCGCCTAATTAAAGAGTCGCCTCTGAGTGGATTTATACTGATTTGTGAAAGATCAGGACACAACTACTGAGTAACTGGTTAGCTATCCTACAGAAAGGAGGATTTTATCACATCTGAACATCCCACCGAAAGAAGTTTTAAGTGCTTGGTTGTCTTATGTTTGGACAGAAATGAAACGATCGCAAAAGCAATATTCTGCATAGAAATTCTTCAGCTTGTCATATTTGTAATGGGAAAGAATTGTATTTGTTTTCATCATATGTTACTGGACATTGCCCTCGCCTATCACCATCTTTTTAATGGAAATCTGTACTGAAATAAATGGACTGGCATTGCTGAACTCTCTTTTGAAAAACTCCACTTTCTTACACACTAACATGGAACAAGTGTGCAGGTTGGGAGTTCTGACTTAAAAGCAGAGTTCCAACCACAATTACATTTTTTTAAATGTATGTCCTTTCATCTTGCGTTTTTATAATAAAAATGCGGTCACTTACTTTTTTACAATCCGCCACTGCTCCGCATATTTATTCAAAAAAGATAGTTTATAAAACTAGGTCCACACGGTTGTCATTTTGCTTGTGGGCATTGTGAAGCCCACAAACACTTACTTCCTGGAAGTCTTGGATGGGGAGTGATAATTGGGTAGCGCACTGCATCCTGGGAAATTATGACACACATTTCCCAGGAGCATTAGAGGGAGATGTCAGAATCCTAGGTGATTCCAAGGGCAGATTTCGTGGGACCGCATAGCAACAGGCATTTCCAGATGAGTAAAAAATAATTAATTTTTTTATTTATTTTTTATTTTTTAGGTTGGGATGAAAACTCTAAATTGGGATGAAAACTCCACTTTAACTGGCTGCATGGTTGTTTTGAATCGAAAACTCAAAGTAATAATCCTGAAACAGCCAGGCTAGTAGAATTTTCAGCAATGGCAGTCTTCATATTTCTCCAAGCACAGGCTTCCTGTAATATTTATTAACTGCCTTTCCTGCATCACCTAGTTGATATCATTTGCTGCATCATCCCATTATTAAATGTGTCCAGCCTTGTTGAGGATCGGCTATGACTCAGGACTTTGGTAGGCGGAAATGTACAAGCAGCAGCTCTTGTCCATTCCTGTTTTTTAGATTAATTGAATAAAATACAAGATACACCCAATACATATCTTCATCTGTAACGAGATACAAAACCACAGAATAAGGAGACAACACATGGTACGACAATACATGCAAGATTTAGAACCAGCAATAAAACACCTTTGCTCTAGCTGTGCTAATGTTCTCCATGTTCTCAATGCTGCCGATACAATTGTTGGGAACCTTGCTGCAGGCGATACGTATATAGTCCCAGAATCCTCTCTGGCCATCAGTGCTAAACCAGCTTACGTGACCTACAGACAACAAAAGAAAGGTCAGTGACATAGGAGTACGAGACTTAGGCCTAAATTATTCACACATCCTAAATTGGCCGTGGTGCAGCAAGTATAATGAGGATACCAGCAGCTGGGAACCCAAGTGTTCCAATTGGCAGTGGCTGCTCAATGACAGGCTGAAAGGAGCTGGGGCCCTCTGTATAGCCATAAGCATGTTGGGCCATGGACGCAATCTGCTGTATACAGGCAGATAAGTGCTGAATGTGCAGATACACGCTTACAGATGTGTAGGTCCCCAACTCCTTTCAGGTTGTCATCAATTTGTACAGGCTGTGCAACCACCGCTGATCGAACACCCAGGATCCCGGATGAAGGCATCTGCATACCTGCAGCCCATGGCTCATTTAGGATGTGTGAATGAGGCTGGGTTCACACTGGTACAACACCAGGGGCGGACTGACCATTGAGGCACCCATGTACTGCCCGAGGGCCCCATGCCACTAGGGGGCCCCATCAGGGTTGCCAGGCTCAGTAAAACCAGGTACAGTATGTAAAAATCTGTGTTTTTTATACATCTGTCCCTGATATGTCCGAAACCGACATACTTTTGATGTGAAAATCCTGAGATTTTAGCTGCCCCGCCTCTGCACTGCCTCCTGGCATGGTGGCCATCTGTAAACCCGGGGGCCCCATAATTTTCTATTGCCCGGGTGCCCCATGAGTTGTCAGTCCGCCCCTGTACGACACGACAGTCGTACTACTTTGGATCCGACTTTGCCCTGCGACTTGAAGTCTGACTTCAATGAACAGGGATCCGACTTTGATCTCAGACAATACCATGCACTGTGTCTGGTATGAATCTTTAGGAAGAACTCCACATTACATTTTAAATAAAAAAGCGGCATGGGTTCCCCCTCTAGAAGCATACTAGGCCCTTCGGTCTGGCCGTTGGTTGTCGGGTTCTGCAGGCGGAGTGCTCATTGGAATCTGGGGGCCTCCTTTAATAAGGTTCAGGAGGGGAGGCGCTTGCTTGTCCCCACCCCCTTTCCTGACCGGCCGGGCTGCGTGCTCGGATAAGGGTCTGGTATGGACTTTGAGGGGACCCCCACGTCTGACTTTGAGGGTTCCTCTTAAAATCCATACCAGACCGAAGGGTATGCTCTTAGAGGGGGAAACCATGCCGATTTTTTATTTTATTTGGCGTGGCCTCCTCAAGATGATCAGAGCACAAGTCGCATGCCAAAGTCGGATCATGCAAGACGGCTATCCAACGTTGATCAATGGGCTGAAGTAGGATCAAAGTCGGACTAAAGGAGTGCAGGAAACATTTTCAAAGTTGAAGACGACTCCCATAGGGAAACATTGATTTTCACACGTCATGCGACATGAGCTCCCAATGTTGGAGCTTTTGTCACACCAGTGTAAACCTGGCCTTAGGTTCAAGACAATATATTTATTGCACACCAGACTGGAATCTGTCAAAACGTAGAGTGCCGAAGCAAGTGGTGGATGGTGCCAGAGAAAATCTGTTGTTAGTACGCCTAAATCTTTCTATAATGAAACCACCTATGTCACTTCACCCCATGAAGGAAACCTTAGTGGTTCCAAAACATGCAAAACATACACAGAGTAGTTTCAATGTGGCTTCTAGGAAACTTAGGGGGACACAAAAAAGAAAAAGGTGGGGGACTGGAAGGGGGTCTGTCTGAAACACCCAAGTGAACCTTCCAGTGGACCAGTGCCGACAAGAAACAAGAATGGAGAGCCACACCCCAAAGTGAGGGCCCAAATATAAAGTCTGTTCCATAACAACAGGCAACTATATTTCAAGGAATGAAAATGCCTCCATCAGGGTTTGAAATGTTGATGGAGCCAAGGATGGGACTGGATTGGGAATGAATTAGGAGAATAAATATTCGAGTGTAATTAAGTACGCAACAGCAAATAGCCAACCACCAAACACCAGTGCTTGGAATTAAAGCAGTCTACAGCCCTATGTAAGCTATGAATTTTAGGTCAAAGCTTTAGGAATTACAACACTTTATTGAATAGGTGTCCAGAGCAACCAATCGCAATCCATCTTGAGCTTAATTGTCTACAACAGAGAAGATACATTTGAGTGGGCATATGTTGACCTTCCTCATGACACTGCACACACAAGATTTGCAAGCTCAAGCTTACCAACCAGCCAGAGACCAACCAAATTGACTTAACAACAGTGGCGGCTGGTGCTCAAAAGTTTTTGGTGCGGCGCAAACCATCTAAAAAAAAAAAAAAATCAGAAAAATACTGAAAAAACCCCCCCCATCAAATGCAGCCACTGAGAGCCCCCCCCCCCCCCCGTTTGCTGCATGCCCGACACTTACCCCATCATGGTGGGAGATCAGGCAGCGGGTGACGGCAGCGAGCTGTGGGATGCGCAGTGGGTCAGGTGGCGGTGGCTCCTATGTCCTCCCATTTGTCTCTTCTTCCTTTTTACTATGCGTTCTATCAGAGTGCCTGTGCCTTGAATGAATCTATCCATTCTATATGCATGAATCTATCCATTCTACACAGAGGGGGTGGCATCATGCCCATCGCGACAAGGCAAGCAAACCAAGCAATTGCTTGGGGCCCCGAGCTGGCCTGGGGCCCCAAGCAGGGCCCTTGCCGCACTTCCTCTAAATGCTGCAGCCGCCTGAGCGCTCTATAGAGCTGCTGCCTCTCTCGTCACTTCTTCCCCTTCCCTGTAGCGTGGCTGAGCTCCTCTTCCTTCCTCGTGTCAGTCCGGCCGGGTACCGTGCGGTACAGGAGATTCAGTTTCCTTTTCCCGGCTGCACTGACAGGAAGTGCACACTGAGTGCTCACTTCCTTTCAGTCCGGCCGGGAACAGGAAACTGAATCTCCTGCCGTGTGGTATGGTAGGGAGGGGAGTAAAAAAAAAAAAAAAAAACACACGGGTTGGGGGGCCCTCCATGTCCATTTTGCTTGGCGTCCCAAAATTCCTTCGAACGGCCCTGGGTGGCGCGACAGAGGGGATGGCACCCCTAATGGACGGGCCACCACTCCCTAACAATGTGCGTTGAGAACAGTCGCTGGCTGGTTGGCAAGTTTGAGCTTGGAAATCTCTTTGTATTTGTTTGACATACGTGTCCCTTCCAGTGCTCTTTGCTGCAAAGACCAGTTGTAGGTGGGGGCAGTGGCCACTTGTTTGTACACCTGTAGTACAAGCCTTAGCATGAAGGCAGTAGTACTACTAACATACATTTTGGTAAATTACTGGTTCACAGCCTATAACCTTCAGCCAATCAAATATACATTATAAAAACGACAAAATTGAAGCAACAAATAAGCAAAAAATAAAAATAAGTGAAAAGGTTTTTGGTATCCATGTACAGAGATTATGCCCATTAGAGTGGAGGTACCCTTTAAATCATCTGCTATAAAACCCGGCTCCCCATGAATCTCTCACCCTTGAATCGATGACTCAGAATGTGTTCCAAAATTGCAGCAAAATTTACAAACTCTTCTGAGGAATCATCGATGGGCTCCGCTGTGTATTTCTCCAGGAGCGTCTTCACTGAAAACCTAGGAATGAAGTGTAAAGTGGCAATCAATGCGTCAGAATAAACAGCTACAAAGTCTTCAAGATCTAGAACACATGACTAATACAAGGGCTACATATACATGATTATAGACATTTATATAGCATTGACGATTCACACAATCATCCATCAAAGAGCTTACAATCTAAGGTCACTATCTCGCATACATACACATATTAAGGCCAACTGCCTACTAACCCTTCTTTTTACTACCAAAGCATTTATTACTCTGTATAGAGGGTGCTGTAATCCAAGCGCCCCTGTCAGACAGCACGCCCATGTCCTGGACCCCTCTACAGACTACATGATGGTTAAGCAGTACAACTTGATTCAGCAGTTGTCCAAATTGGTGATTGGACAGCTAAATAGCAGTTATACCTGTGCTTTTTACTCCTGTAAGCATGCTTACATGTAAAGGCCCATACACACGATCGGATTTTCAGACAACAATTGTGTGATGGAAGGGTTTTGTTGGAAAATCTGACGATTTGTATGCTCCATCGCACAATTGTTGTTGGAATTTGACAAAAAACGTCTGGTTATTGTGACAGATTTTATGTCTAAAATCATCCTATGTCCACTAGGGGCATAGGATGACTAAAATAATATCTTGGACTACCTGAGATGGGATTATAATGTTATTATCCACAATATATTGCAGGATATCTGTAAAGAACTATTTACTGGTTGTTGATTCTGAACTCAATGGGTTATTGTAAGAGTGACTCATTCATACTGTTAGATGCCAATGCTGTCACCTCCAGCCATCTCTCTGTTCTCTGTGCCAATTGACCCTGCTATTGTGTGAAGATGTCCTGTGTTTACGCTTATGATAATGTGTATTTTATAGCAGGTGAGCGGAGACAGGACGTCTACTCTGAAAGGTCATATCTCGGAGTCACCTCGTCTGGGTAAATGATTAGTTAATTAGCTCATGTTAATTTATGTTCTGGTTACCTCCTCTAACTGTATATAAGGTTGCATTCTTGGTTCTATTTAACACTCCATGTTTAGCACACAAACAAGTCTCGTCTCGTTGTGTGTTGAGGGCAGCTGGAATATCCGATATCTCTATCCAGACTGATAGGAAGTGGTATATGACGGAAGCACTCAAGCGGAGTGTGGGACGTTCCTGTTACAGATAGCATGCTTTAAAACTGTCCGACAACAAATGTGTCGCATGTACACAAGTCTGTCAAAATAAAATCCAAAGTACCAACACGCATGCTCTGAACCAATGCTAACCATAGCACAAGTTGCCCAAAGGGTGGCGCTAAAGAGCAGAAAAGAGTAGTTTTGTGTATGTTGGCTAAATGCATACCAAGTGTACCCACGGACATCCGCATGGAAGAAAACCATCGGGCCTTCAGAAAAAAAACTTAAGACTCACCTCTTCTGAAGACACAGGACGGCACTGATTGCAAAAAGCGCCTTGAGACGATTTAGTTCACATTTGTAGCGCTATACAAGTTACTCACTCACTAAGCCAACGCCCTTCACACAAAATTCCACGGATTTGTCCTATGGAAATCTGATCGTGTTTACGAGGCTTATCTACAATAAGGAAACAACGTTTCAAAGGGCCAATAAAATTATCACTGGGCACGCTAGCGCCAGCTTGATAGAACTTGACAAAACATGGGCACCCCATAAAAACCCAAAGTTAAGAATCCAACCATCTACAGGCCAATGAGAGTGCCAAATGTCCAAAGTTTTTGAAAAAATTGGTTTATAGCAGAAAAATATTAAATATATTAAAGAAAAACTTTCACTGTAGTGAAGATAAGGGCAGGCCTGGCTGTCTATGGTCTACCTAATCACTGGCCGTTATTGCTACTACAACTAGTGAAATCATACTTGCTTGTGGACGCAATATGTTGAAACCTTTGGATGACATTCATGGATACTGGCCGTTTTTTAAACAAAGGCAATCTACGGCATAGGCGTGCGCACGGGGTGTGCCGGGTGTGCCTGGGCACAGCCTAATGCCCAGGCACATCCAACACACCCCAGGACTTTTTTTTGCCAGCAGAATGTGCAGCAGATGTTCAGGTTCTCTATTTCAGCACATCGGGTAAATAAACATAGGCAGCGCTGCTACTCTGTAAGTGGGACTACTTTTAAGTTTGCTGTTTGTGCAGTCCCTGATCGCGGCGTGAGCAGGCAAGAGGCCGCATTTGCCGATGCTACTACTATAGTTCCGGCTACAGCACCACTGACAGCTGAATATCACTCCGCTCCCTGCTGTCAGGGGTGCTGTAGCGTAAGGTGACCAGATTTTTAAAACTAAATCTGGGGACATATATTTTTTATTACTCGTAATGGCGGCAATCAGCGACTCTCTGCCTGTCGCCCTCCGCCTCACAGCCTGTCAAGTGTTACTCTCTGGCCCCTGGCTACTACTGGGTGGGGTACAGAGGAAGATCACTCCGCCAGGGAAGGCAAGGAGATAAGCAGAGACTTGAGCCAAGGCAGAAGAACATGAAGAACGGAGCAGAACAGGCATGCACCCAAAACTGAAGAAATATTCCCTCCGCTCCGACCAGCACATGATCATCAGAAAGGGGCACAGATAATGAAAAAAATACACCCCCTTAAGCTAGTAGGAGAGTGGGGGTGTAATTCAGAATGATTATTTTTTTTTAATTCTGTAATGACTGTCTTTGAAATTCCCCCAGCCCCTGTTTAAATCTAATCCAGGGACAAAACTGGGGACAGACTTGGTCCGGGGACAGTGTCCTTAATCCGGGGACTGTCCCCTGAAACCGGGGATGTCTGGTCACCCTACTGTAGCGGGAACTAGAGAAGTAACATCAGGGCTGAATTAACCCCACTGATTTTGTCACCTACCCTCTGCTTCCGCAGCCCACCACTGCCTTTTGTCAGCTGCAGAGAAAACATTGTTTGCCAGGACCAACCCAGGCAGAGGAGGAGGATGTGACTTTCTCATCTCTTCTATGCCTCTGAGTGCCTTGCAGTGAATACCGACAATGGTGAAGGAGACCTGCTGGGACTTGGGACTCAGGACGTGTCACTCCAATCTCCTCTCTGATGCAGCATTTGAGGGAAAACTGTCTCTCTCCTCGGGTTCCTATGTGGCTTTTAGTCGGGGCTTTCACAGATGAAGGACAGGTGGGAGGAGCCGGAAGAGGTCATCACAGTGCACCCTCCATCTCCTTCCTCCTGTCCAGCAGACAGCACGGCTCTCTTTGGTCATGACTGAAAATGTTAGCCTTTACCTGTGAGTACTCACCTTCGTTCTCTGCATTTTCCACGATATAATTCTGTGCTGTAAACATGCCCTGTACTTTGCAGGAGGGGGTTACTGAAAACGAAAGTAAAATTCTTCAACAGGTTAGGAATTCCTGGGACTTCTGAGGTGTTACATAAATGGATTCCACATACACATTATATCCAGTTAAAATCATTCTTTTTTAATAACACACAGCATGTGTATGTATATAGAATACATCTATGCAGCACCTCAGAAGTCCCAGGAATTCCTAAACTATCAAAAAGCTATCATAATAATACAGCCTAACTCCAGGACAGTAAAAAAAAGTGCAGCCTTGCAGTGTGTGGGGGGAGGGGGGGTAACCTCTTTCACTTACCTGATTCTAATCTCTCTTCCTTCACCCCAAAGCTGTGACATCATCACATACCATACAGAGACATTAACCCTGTATGGTATGATGGGGAGGTTAGAGTGTGACCACAGAAAGTAACTTAACATCCCTTTTCACACTGGGGTATTTTCAGGTGTTTTAGCGCCTGAAAAATGCCTCCTCAGTATGAAAGCCTGAGTGCTTTTACACTGGAGCTGTGATCTTGCAGGACGTTAGAAAAGGTCCTGCAAGCAGCATCTTTGGGGTGGTCTGGTAGCGCTGTATACACCGCTTCTAAACTCACCCATGCCCATTGGAATGAATAAGCAGTGCTGGCGAAGTGCCTGCAAAGCGCTTCGGCAGCGCTGCAACACGTCCAGTTTTAACCTTTTCTTCACCCGCTAGCGTGAGTTAAAAGTGCCCCGCTAGCGTCTAAAAAGAGCTGCTTAAACAGCAGTAAAGCGCCGCTAAAAGTTCCAGCACTTTACTGCTGATGAAGCCCACACCCCAGTGTGAAAGGGGTCTAAAACCTGAGGGGACAAGTCGCAGTAGTGGAGGGGGCCTGCTGGAGCAAGTCCAGTACGGCAGGCATAGCCTTAATTTCAGTTTGGGTTAAGCCCTCCCTGTAAGACAGAACCTTTTTTAATTAGTGGCTTGCAGCCGATCGCATACAGCACTAATCAGTGTATTCTGACAGTGGGGAGTCCCCCCATCAGAATACAGTGTCCCAGCATCACTTGTGTAGATGCAAGCACCTGTCAGCTAGTGATCTGAACAAAAAACGTGTGCACGTATTGCATCTTTTTGATTTCAATGGGCAGGGGCGCTTTAGGAACAGTGTATTACACCGCTCTTACAGCGCCTCAAAGATGTGGCTGGCAGGACTTTTTTGAGCATCCTGCCAGCGCACTGCTCCAGTGTGTAAGCACTCGGGCCTTCACATTGCAGTGAAAGGAGAGGCTCCTTCAGGGCGCTTTGCAGGCGCTATTTTTAGTGCTATAGCACCTGCAAAGTGCCCTGAAGGAGCCTCTCCTTTCACTGCAATGTGAAGGCCCGAGTGCTTACACACTGGAGCAGTGCGCTGGCAGGACGAGTGTGAAAGTAGCCTAATGCCGCGTACACACGATCATTTTTTGTGATGAAAAATAATGACGTTTTCTGTGAAGTAAAAAACGACGTTTTTGAAACGTCACTTTTCAAAGACGATGTTGCATACACGCCATTTTTTCACAAAAAGCGAGGTTACGTTCACCACTCTTTTCCATTGAAGCTCGCTTCATAACTAGCTTCTGGGCATGCGCGGGTTAAAAAACGTAGTTTTAAACGACGTTTTTGCTACACACGGTGACTTTTTGTGAAACAAAAAACGACGTTTTGAAAAACGACACAAAAAATTCAAGCATGTTGGAATTTTTTTTGAGTCGTTTTTTTTTAAGACAAAAAACAACGTTTTGCCCACACACGATCAATTTAAATGACGTTTTAAAAAACGACGTTTTTTTTCATCGCAAAAAACGACAGTGTGTACGCGGCATAAGTCATAGGAATCTGAGAATGTTTAAACTACAAGTTCAATCCAACACTGCAGCTGGCACACTGATCAGCACACCTGTAATTTATTCACACTGCCTACAACTCAGCAATGACAGCCATACAGGTACGGGCAACGGAACTGTGGGCAGTGTCTGCATGAGCTTGACCTTCACCCGCACTCTTCTGAGTGTAATACTTTGCAGTCTCCAGTTTAAAAAAATAATAAATGCCCTAGCAAAAATCTATCCATTTATTATTTTTTAATAAAAATGTGAACGTAGGTGCTTGGACAAGGCAGGCACATAAATGAGTGTGTGTATGTGTATATATATATATATATATATATATATATAAATATGTTTTTTGGGGTGCACACCCTAATTCAATAGGCTGCGCACGCCTATGATCTACGGTCTACTTATTTTCTCAGCACAGGCTTCTTTTAATGGGTAATTCCAACAAATTCCATGTCCCTTTCACACATTCCAAATGTGCCTTAAAAGCGGAACTGAACTCAAACGACATTTGTTTTTTATTCTGACCTTCTCCCTCCCTCTTTTTGTACTGCAAGGCACTACTCCTGGGTTTCCAGCCTATCCAAGGGGCAGTGGGTTACCAAGTAGCAAATTTCTACATATGTGTACACATGGCCAGATCTAGTGGGGTGCTGGGGTGGGCTGCACCCCTCAGATTTCAGTTGCAGCCTCCCGCCACCCCTGACGCAGTGCCAGCCATCTTCCATCCCCACACAGGAACACAGACCTCCAACTTCCCACAAAGCACACACTGTAGCTGAAATCTGATTCCATTACACACAGCCACAAGTTGCACATGATTTTCAGTGTGTACTGTGCAGGGATAAGAGAAAGAGCCCAGTGCCCTGCCAGTAGTGAACCCTGTCCTCTCTCCTGCCAGTAGGAACCCTGTCCTCCCCCCTGCCAGCAGGGGCCCCTGTCCTCCCCCCTGCCAGCAGTGGCCCCTGTGCACTGCCCTACTGACCATTATCCTCAGCTATGCTGACCCTTCCTTCACCCTGCTGACCCCCAGTACACTGCCCTATCAATTCCTGTACACTCCCAAGCGGACCACTATCCTCCGCCCTGTTGACCCCTATGTCGACACCCTGTACACTGCCCCACTGACCGCTATCCTTGGCCCTGAAGACATCCTGTACACTGCCCTACGGACCACCATCCTTTGCTCTGCTGACCCCCAGTACACTCCCTTGCTGACCTTCCATCCTTTGCTCTGCTGACCCCCAGTACACTCCCTTGCTGACCTTCCATCCTCTGCCCTGCTGACCCTTGTCCTCTGCCCCACTAGCCACTATCCTCGGCTCTGATGACCTCTGCCCTGCTGACATCCTGTACATTGCCTTGCTGACCCTCCATCCTCTGCCCTGCTGACACTCTGTACACTGCACCACTATCCTCTGCCCTGCTGACCCTTGTCCTCTGCCCTGCTGACCCTTGTCCTCTGCCCTGCTGACCCTTGTCCTCTGCCCTGCTGACCCTTGTCCTCTGCCCTGCTGACCCTTGTCCTCCACTGACTACTATTCTTGGCTCTACAGACCTCGGTCCCTTGCCCTGCTGACATCCTGTACACTGCTTTACCGATTCCTGTACGCTTCCTTGCTGACCTCCCATCCTGCACCGTGCTGACCTCTGTACACTGTGCCCCACTGACCACTATCCTCTGCCCTGCTGACATCCTGTCCTATAAACTAATAGCTCCTGTACACTGACCTACAAACCACTGACCCCATCCCTTGCTCAATTTACCCCTCATCCTCTGCCCACCTGACATTTTTTCTGCACCCCCCACATCAGACAAGCTATATTTGGGCCTGTGTGCTGAAATTCCACTGGGCACTTTATTGCCCATCCACCAGAAGCTGGTGGCATTTGCGTGCATGCACAGAAATACACCGCGCATGGGCAGACACCAACGGAGCATTTATGCGTGTAGCACCCCCTTGCGTTTAGTGCAGGTATTGCGCTTTAAAAAGAATAGTTAATTGGGAGAGTTACTTTGCTCTCAATCGCAATTGTTGAGATACTGGCCTGTCTTATCCTGGGATGGTCCACTGGCTTGGACTGCATTCTGGGGATGTAAGTTCATCCTTGGCCGGCAGTGGGAGCTAGAGGGATTCCCGGCAGATTGAGTGTTCCCCAGCAGCCAATTGGAGAGTTTTCCTCTCGCTGGGCATGCTGGGGGGGGGGGTATATCTGGACGAGAGTTCAGGTGTTCAGGGTTCTTTTGGCGTTCCCTGCGGGGGGGTCCTGGAGTTGGGGTGCGGCATCTACCTTCCTGGCCTTGCTGAGTCTCGGTCGGAGACTAATCTGAGGGGGACCACAGTAGATGGCTAGGTTCCTGAATGTCGCCAGGAAATAGCTGGGAGGATTTGCTCTGTTCGGGTGCTGACAAATTATTCAGATCACATTGGCCTGTGACAGAGGCCTAGAGCTGGGTCAGAGAGAGAGACCCGTTCCTCCTAGCCTGCATTGTGACGGTGACGCGTGTAAATTGGCACTGTCTGCTACTGAGTTGCGCTGTGTGCTTATCCAGGCCTGACATCAAGAATCTCTATCTCTTATTCATCAACCTGTCCTTCTTCATTGATTTGAAGTTTGGCTATGTTGGCCTGGAATTAAAGCATAAGAAAATCTTTATTGCCTGTCTGGACATTCAAGTTATTGCAAAGTATTCTGGTGCATCCCTAGACCAAGCAAGGGTAACTTCAACATGCCGATCCCATCATCAAACCAGCGGCTCCTTCGGGGGTGAGCGCTACATGCGTATGCGTGTTCCTTAAAAATGGCAGGACTGAGGAATGGGGGGGGGGGGGGGGATATATCAGGAGCAGTTTAGTTCCTATGCCTATTACTTTGAACAAATTTCCCTTGAAGGGGGGGCTGCATCTGCACATTAAGGGTTAGTTGCTCGGTTAGGTCGAGGGGGCATAAGAAAATGTACTTACCTGATCCTCTGCACTGCTAGACTAGTCCCTGCAGCGTCTTCTCTCCCATGCTCCAGCAGTCTAAAGGTCTTATGTGTGGACCATAGCCCTTCACTGGGCATGAGGATGCCAAGGGACGGCCGCTGAAGTGTGGGGGGACCACCGTCTGCCAGGGGAGGAGCGGAGGATCAAGAAAAAGTGATTTTGGCAGTCCATATATCAGGGGGTCTGAAAACTGGTGGCCCTTCAGCTGTTGCAAAACTACAAGTCCCATCATGCCTCTGCCTGAGAGAGACATGCTTGTAACTGTCAGCCTTGCAATGCCTCATGGGACTTGTAGTTTCACAACAGCTGGAAGGCCAGTAGTTTAAGACCCCTGCCCTAGACTGTGAAATGTCGTTAGTTTTGCCAGAATAGATTAGTAAACAGAAAAACAAAAGAAAGGACTAAAAGACTTACCTCTCTGGGAGTAAATATTGCTTGTGGCTCTCTCCAGTGCTGCTCACTTGACCTCAGGCCTAAGCTTTTAATCACCGGACCTCTGTTGTAAAAAGGGGGATCAGACAATAGGAAGTCTCTCTTTGTCCCATTCATCAGATGTTTTGGCTTCGGGTTATGTGAGCATCACATTCCCTTTACTTCCTGTCCCATAGCCAAAACAGGAAGAGAGAAGAAATCCCTCCAAAGTAAGGCAGCCCATGGTTGTCACCTGAACTAGTGTCCCCATCGGAAGATTTACCCTCTACTCCAGTTCTAGTGAGAGCCCAACGGTTTAAGATTTTCTTTTGCTTTTACTCTCAGGGATAACAGTAAACATGAACAATAGAGAGGGGCGATATACCTTAAAATCATGTTAAATTATCTAATCTGTCTCCACTCTATTCAAAATAAATAAAATAAAAAAGGTTCGCCCATACATGAAGTCTTATCTGCCACCTTGGTTCACCCCCCCCCCCCTTTCATCTGCTTATTGGATTTGTAAAATAAAAAAACTTTTCTTTGTTTCAATTTTACATCTTGTTTTAGACTAAATGGGGCCATCACTGGGTCACTGTGCTTCTCTATGCAATGCAGGCAGATCATGACAGATGGGAGCAGCCAGCAGGGTGCTGTACATAGCAATCTGAAAACCTTATAGGACTCTCACTAACCCTCTGCCCTGATGCAAGCAGTGAACTGGCTCTTGGGAATTATGCAAATTTCAAAATGCCTCAATGGGTGGATGTGGTATGTGAACGGACTCAGACTCCACCCGGTGCACACCAAAAAGTGAAACACAAAACGTGCGCAGGGTGTACACAAAGTCCGCCTCAGAAGAGAAAGGACCCTTGCCCAGATCCCCCGGGGCGTTAGGCTCCAGACGGGGACAGGGGTACTTCCCATGGTCCATCTGGTCAAAACCAGACAGACCCCGTTCTCTGGGAAGTCTGCCGAAACAGACCAACCCAAGTACTAGATGGGGCTCCCCCAAAGGGAGACCCCATGAGAGAGAGTGAACCAAGCCAGAAGGCCATGCCCACCGCCTCCCAAGACTTTCCGGGCAGGCCCGAGTACCTACACCTTACTCAAACGTAAAGTGTACAGCCAACCAAAAACAAAAAATAGAGAAAGTGACAAAACACGACAAACACACAAATAAAAGTGGAGAAGGTGTAAAACAATGGCCGGCCCTTTGGCCAAGAATAAAAAAATTCCTCTGGTCCTAGCCAAAAGCCTCGGCCCAAGAGGCAGGTGCAGAAAAAAGTGTGGAAGTGCAGTGACCTTGGTGCCATTACTCATGTGACCTTCACTCACAGTGAGCTTATGGCACCCCTGGACTGCCAACTCCATGGGCACATACACCACTGGCTTCTTTCAGGTCCCAGCCTTGAACCAGACCAGTGCAGACCGGCCCCATACCTAACAGGAAGGCATCAGAACTTAGAGAGCTTAGAGAGAGACCTACCTACAACTGGGGACAAGCCTTGTGCACAAGGCCAGATTCAACTCAGGTGGAAAAAAACTCTCCCACCACCTCCCACCGTTTACCACCTAATTACATTTGGGAAGTATTAGCCAACCCCAAATTGGCGAAAGGGGTCAGGGTTCTTCCCCTCATGACTGATAGGCTCAGGGACTACACTGATTTTAGCCAAAAACCCGAGAGGACCAACCTTTGGCCAGACCAAGTGCCTCTCCATCCCCATCAAGAGGTAACCCTTCCAACTTTCTCGGGGAGAACCTAGTGCCAGCCCTCAGTTACCGTTGAGCAGTCTGGGTTTGGTTCCCACCGATACCATTACACCAAGTGGATTTGCATAGCCACCACCACTAACCTACCGCTGTAGATCAAAGACGGCAGAACAGCGCCACCACTTGATAACTGGCAAGAACAGATACTACACTTGATCTTAGCTAAAAGGCAGAGAAGTGGTGGTCCGGTAGGGCAGGAGAGAAGAGGGCTAGAGGATGTTGGACATTCACCAGCCAGGAAACATGGTGGGCCCTAAGTTGCTGCAGCTTCTAATCAGAGAGAAATCAGAGTAAGCAACTTCAGTGCAGGAGAGAAGGTTGTACAACACTGAAGGGAGGCTGGGGTTTAAATTGAATTGTTAATTTGTGTAGGCGTTTTCAACAGGACAAAGAAGCAGTTGCGATTTGAGAGCAATAAGGTCAATTCTGTGGTTAAAAAGTTATACTAGAATAGAATATAGAAGAGACTCTATAATACATATATAAAATTTAAGGCCGTTTGGTTTAAACTGAAGCCAACTACTTAAGCAAAAATGAAAACGTACAATAAAGAATATTCAGATCCACCAGTAGCGGTATAAAAGCTTTAGACGGATCTATAAACTCTGCCATGTCCTTTAATACCCTTGATCATTTTCCACATTGATGTATATTACACATCTATTCTTACTCAGCCTATGAATTTGTGGCTGTGATGTCATTTCCTTTTCCATCACCACCGGCATTCCTCTAGAGAGGAATCCTCCACCCCTTTTAAAGCTACATGCTTGGTCTTCGCATATTATCACATTAACCTCTTCTACTCATTTTCATTGACATTTGTTAGGTCTCCTCCACCAAAATTAAGGACCTCCGTGTCATTTCATACCATTAACCTCTTCTACCCATGTTCCTCAGGGTCTATCAGGTCTGCTCCACCCCTATCACGGCTACCTACCTTGTTCCTACATATCATTGCATACTGTTATCTGTTCTGCCCATGTTCCTTGGTGTCTGCTAGGTCTCCTCCACCACTATCAAGGCTACCTGGTTGGTCCATCCATATCATTAACCTCTTCTACCCACGATCCTCAGTGTCTCCTACACTTCTCTCAAGGCTACCCTGGTTGGTCCATCCATAACATTAACCTCTTCTACCCACGATCCTCAGTGTCTCCTACACTCCCTCTCAAGGCTACCTGGTTGGTCCATCCATATCATTAACCTCTTCTACCCACGATCCTCAGTGTCTCCTACACTCCTCTCAAGGCTACCCTGGTTGGTCCATCCATATCATTCCATACCATTAACCTCTTCTACCCACGATCCTCAGTGTCTACTACGTCTCCTCCACCCCTACTAAGGCTACCTGGTTGGTCTTTGCATATCACAACATACTGTTAATCTCTTCTACCCATGTACCCGAGTGTCTGCTAGGTCTCCTCCACCCCTATCAAAGCTACCCGATTGGTCCATCTATATCATTCCATACCATTAACCTCCTTTACCCATGTTCCTCAGGGTCTTTTAGGTCTTCAAATTACAAATAAAAGCCTTGGTGTCAGCTTACCCCTTGTCTGCCCCTGCTATCACCCCTTCTGTCCTAGTTAGTAAGAAGTACAAAGACTGGTATTCTACACCAGTGGTTCTCAACCTTAGTCCTCAAGTACCCCCAACAGGCCATGTTTTGGGAATTTCTCCTACATAAAATAGCTGTCCAAAATGCCAAGCCATTGACTCGGATTTAAAAGCACCTGTGCAAGATAAAAGGAAAACCTGCAAACATGGCCTGTTGGGGGTACTTGAGGACTGAGGTTGAGAACCACTGCTCTACCCAGTACAGGAACCCATAACGACCCAATCATGGGTCAGCCCCCTAAAAAGGCCGTTTAGGTTGACCTTTCCTTTATTGAATAAGGCTAGAAGTTTTACTGGTACACAGTTACAGTTAGGTCTTACCCCATCTACAATCTACCAACACATTTATTCCAAAGGCCATTATAGATTCTTCTCAAACATGAGGGAATTCTTTCCTGTAAATTGCCTTTTTACCCCATTGAATAAGGCTAGAACTTTTAATCTGTACCCAATCACAGTTATGTATTCCCCATTGACAATCTACCACAGGTATCCAATTAGAGTTATATATTACCCAATTGACAATCTTCCACATTTATGATATAGGCCAAGGCCATTGTAGGTTCTTCTCAAACATGAGAGAATTATTTCCCCGTAAATTGACTTTTTACCACATTGAATAAGGCTAGAAGTTTTAAATCGGTACCCAGTCACAGTTATGTATTGCTCCATTGACAATCCACCACCGGTACCCAATTACAGTTATAAATTACCCAATTGACAATCATCTTCTACATTATATAGGCCATTGTAGGTTCTTCTGAAACACAAGAGACCTCTTTCCCATAGAAAACCTTATTTACCGTTTCCCCACTGAATAAGGCTACGAGTTTTACCGATACCTAGTTACAGTTATGCATTAACCATTAACAATCTACCACCTGTACCCAATTACAAGTATGTATTAACCCATTGACAACTATTCTCTACATTTATTCTATTGACCAATGTATGTTCTTCTTTAACACAGGAGACCACTTTCCCATAGAAAACCTTATCGACCACTGAATAAGGTTACAAAGTTTTACTGATACCCATTTACAAGTAAGCATTACCCCATCGACAACCATCCTCTACCATTTATTCGAATGACCGTTACATACTTCCCTTGAACAGAGGAGGTCTTTTTCGTATTGGAAACCTTACTGTCTATCCTTGTCAAACCTTTCCAAGCCATCCTTCCCTACAAAGACACAGAACCCTCTCCATCTCTCACCTGCAGATAGTGAGCAAATTTTTCCTCTCCACAGCAATGTTCCTTGAAGAAGCCTTCTTGGATGGCAAGCCTAAAGCCATGGCCGACTGGATGAAGCTTGGTTCCATAAAAATTGCTCAAATCCCACAAAGGATTGCCCACCTCCACCAGCAGGCCTGCAGGCTCCTCTCCAGCAGCCAGGACCCCTCCCCACCTCCTCCTGCAGGCCTGTGGCTCCGAGTGTCCGCCTATGGGCTATTAGGATGGTTGGATGGATGGATGGGAAGGATGAGATGGGAGAAGCTGACGCTCTCCCTGGTGCTGAAGCTGAGACACGTCCAAGTGACGTCACCAAGCCTGTGAACGAGCATGGAAGGGAATAGAGAGGAGGAGGAGGAGGGGGGAGGAAAGAATGGAGGGAGGGAGGAGGGGCGGGGGAGACAGCTCAGGTTAGTGATGGAGTCATGTGACAGAACAAAAACCTTACAATGGGCACAACAATCAAAGGGATGCTACAGGGAATACAAATTATATCTAGACAGCAACAAAGCACAACATGGAATCCCTGCATACACTTCATGGACTCATATTTTATTGACTCATTCTCCTGGACACTTCCAATTTATAAATGTTGAATTATTTATAAGGATGCGTTTTGTTTCTTGGAAACAACCAGCTTTGATCATAGATTTCTCACAATTAAAAATTGCATAATATTTCAAATGGTTTAATAAGGCAATAAGCTAAATACAGTGAGTCATAGAGAATCAGAATTCACTATTACTGCAGGGAATTCATATCAGAATCAGCTTTATTGGCCAAGAATATACACAGAATTGGCCTTTGGTTGGTTGCCGGGGGTTATTGCACTTTGGTTGGACAGGGTTTTGCACTTTGCAAGTCATAATTTTACTTTGTATTGCCTTAATAACCACTTCAATACCAGGCACTCTACACCTTCCTGCCCAAGCCAATTTTCAGCTTTCATCGCTATCGCAATTCGAATGACAATTGCGCGGTCATGTTACACTGTACCTAAACATTTTTTTTTAGAATTTTGTTTCCACGCATAGAGCTTTCTTTTGGTGGCATTTGGTCATCTCTGTGATTTTTATTTTTTGTGCAACAAATAAAAAAAAAACAGAAAAAAAAAAAACAATGTTTTTCTTTTAGGGCTGTGACTGATTAAAATGTTTGTGTTCGATTAATCGTTTTTTTTTTCATCGATTTATCAAACAATTTTGATGAATTATAACGCACATACAGATCCAACTACTTTTAGCTGATCTCCTTGCAGGCTGATTCCTAGTGCATCTACCAACCACTGGAAAAATGGATAGCAGGATACAAACACACACAAAGGCAGCGCTCGATGGGAATCGCATTAATAACTTTTATAGTCTTCAAGTAGGTAACCAAATAAATATTGCACTGGAGATAAAATCGATGTAGCTACATAAACTGTAAAAATGGTGTGAGTAATACCAAACGGTAGCAAAAGAAGTCATAAAAACATGTAGCCAAGTATGATACTGGTATAAAAATGTGTACAACGATACCACTGCTGAATCCAGATGAGGAGGGGGTTAACATCAGTCCGTCGGCATGTAGATGTCCCATGAAGGGAACTATCACAACTCCCAGTGGATGGCTGTATAATCCCAGGTTGATAGAGGGAAGTGATAGAGGGAAGTGTAACAGCCCTTGCGTGTGGCAGATAGTAAGGTCCCGCCGGCATGCAGATATGAAGGCACAGCAAAGGAGCCCTTTTAGATGGACACGGCAAGCCCCGCCGGTGTCCGTGACATCACCAGGATCTCCAACGGAACTCCCTGAAAGCCTGGAAGCCGGCAGAAAGGTGAGTACCAATCAAAAGAATTTTGTTTGTTTAAAAAAAATTAAAGATTAATCGATGAAATAATAGTTAATTTCCACAGCCCTATTTTCTTTGTTTCTGTTCATTTATTGTTGTAAATAAGTACATTTGTTTCTTTAATGAAGGGCACTGATATGGCTGCACTAACAGGCGCTGATAAGGTGGCACTGATGGTCACCGATGAGGTGGCACTGATGGGCATGATAGGTGGCACTGGTATGTGGCACTGATGGGCACTAATAGGTGGCACTGATGGGCACTAATAGGTGGCACTGATGAGCGGCGCGGATGGGCACTGATGGTCACTCATAGGTGGGCACTGATGCCACTTATGGGTGGCATTGCTGGGCATCACTACTTTTCTTTGTGCCATAATAGTGCCAGTCTGTGCCCATTTGTGGGCACTGATTGGCATATGTTGGGCATAAATTTGCACGTGGATGGCCATGGGGGACTTACCTGGCCATCCACATGTTAGGGGCTACCCTGGTGGTCCTGGCGGCTTCCCTGGTGGTCCAGTGTGGGCATTCGAAAGGGGGCAGCGCTGATAAACAATCAGCGCAGACCCCCCTGTCAGGCGAGCCTCCGATCGGCTCTCCTCTACTCGCGTCTGTCAGACACAAGTGAGGAAAAGTCAATCAACGGCTCTTCCTGTTAACATCGTGATCAGCTGTGATTGAACACATCTGATCATTTGGTAAAAAGCCTCCGTCTGAGGCTCTTTACCGAGATCGGCGTAGCGGTGTGTCAGCAATGCTGTGTGCCGCAATGCTCGCCCCCACAGGCGCACGACGGCTGTTATCCTGCTGGACGTCATATGACGTCCAGTCAGGATAACGCAACCACCACCCAGCCATCATTTTGCTATAGGCCAGGCGGGAAGTGGTTAAGCATCATGCAGTTTTGAAGCAGTGGTTCTCACTTTTGGGGTATGGAGGGTTTTGGATAAGGTTAGGAGACTCTGCAGCAGACTTGGTGGCCCTGTAGGAGATGAGGTTCCTAGGGGGGAGCAACTGTAGGGGGATGGGGTTTTTCAGGTGCAATGTGAGAATGGAGGGCACTGCAGGGGCTGGAAGGCACCATGGTACACCGTTGAGGGTACTACAGGGCGGTTGGAAGCTGGATATTACTGTGGAAAATTGCGGAGGCTGATGGCCCTTAGGGGCCAGGGGCACTGCGGACCACTATGGGCGACTTTCCATTCAAATACTTCCCTGCCCTGACCCTGAATTATTTTCACTACTTTTAAATCTGCAGCTTTTCTCTAAATAATACCGGATGATTCTGCCCCAATGGTCCTTGTGCAGACATATCCTATTACAGGGTAATAAAACAATGTCCCTACTGTGCTTCTGCATGGTCACCCAGGTTTGTAATTAAAACTAAAGATGGAGCCATGCTTTAGCAAATTATAAGATATTCAGTTTGGGTGTACATTTGTTCAGTGCAAATGCTGGCAGAATTAAATGTTACTAGGCAA
This sequence comes from Rana kukunoris, assembly GCA_029574335.1. Lineage (NCBI taxonomy): Eukaryota > Metazoa > Chordata > Amphibia > Anura > Ranidae > Rana > Rana kukunoris. Next base: position 28,177,230 of record CM056060.1, read on the forward strand.
TTTTTTTTTTTCCGGGTTGAGTGTTACTCACTGATAAGAATATAATGGATCAGGAAAATACACCATATGGTCACTAGGTGGAGCCATTTCCTTTGATCATCAGTTCCATCTAGTTAGTAGCCATAATGTGATATTTTTGGATTCACTGTGTTCTTATGAAGCATAAACATCGGACCTGGACAGTAAGTAGCCTAGTAACATTTGATTCTGCCAGCATTAGCATGGGACAAATGTACATACAGAGTTGCAGAATAAATGAGGCAACTTTTCTTAAATGCACTCTAAAACTAAGGGGTTCTTCTTACTCTATAAGTCTATAGCTTAGCATGCCAACCAACTGAGCTTTTGAGTACTCCGAGGTTATTTCTGATTGACAATTTTTTTTGTTGTTTAAATTTGTTTGCAATACATTAAAACATAGAAGTACAAGACACCCAACCAAAAAAAATCAAGAAGTCCAATTTCTTCTCATAATATGTCTACAGTTAAAAATTCAGAGAGGGAACACCCAGCATGAACAAGCTGTTTTACACTGATAATATCGGAGGCACAAAGTTTCCAGCGTCCAATCAGAATTTCTGTAGGGGATTCAAATTTTTCAGTCACATGGTATATCTGGGTAAACGATAAAGAAATAGAAAGATCTGTATAGCAGAGTGTATGATATTCTCCATTTCTGGCACAGCTATAGCTGGCGTCAGTTTGGGAATACATTGCATTGCATTACACCTCTAATAGTTTTTGCAGACATTTAAAAAAAAAAAATTGGCCAGCCTTGATGTCCTTTAACTGGGTTTTTATACTCTGGGGTCAGGAAGGACTACCCAATCATGTGACCACAGATTGACTGTCACAGTGGTCACATGATTGGGAGCCGGTCCTGCCAACTCCCGGTCATTACTAGAGACCGGAAGCTGTCTATGACAGCTGGGAGCTCGCTCTCGCAAACACACTGAAAAAAAATAAAAAAGCCACTATGCCCATCAAATGCGGCCACTGTGACCCTCTGATGGCATTTAACCAGCACCCAGCCTGCTCACTCGTTGTCTGACCGGCACTTCCCTCATCTTGGTGGCGGGTCAGGCAGCAGGTCGATGGCGGTGAGCTGTCAGACGGGCAGCGGCGAGCTGTGGGTCAGGCGGCGGCTCTTGTGTCCTCCATGCTTCCGCCGTGTGTCTCTTCTTTCCTCCTGCTAGGCGTCCAATAACATCGCCTGTCCTTTCAGCCCATCAGGTGATGTGTATCAGACCTGTGTGTCCCGATTGGCGGAGAGCCATTCAGTGTTAGAAAAGTGAACACTAATTTGCATTTCTAACACACCTGGGTGGGCTCTGAGCGCAATGCTCTGCGCTCTAAGCCCACCCTATTTTGAAGCCTGTTAGAGCCTCTGACTCTAATCGGGTGCTTAAAAAAAAAAAAAAAAAAACACTCTTGCCACTAATTCAGGCACCCTGAAAGGGGCCGGACGCATTAATAGGGGGTGGCTGTAGCGGCCATGGATAGATTCATGCTATTCAGGAATCTAGCCATTACTCATATAGGGGGTGGCGTGATAGAGGGGGTGGTGCCCGTGCGCCCTTAATGGTTGGGCCACCACGGCCTGTGTGTATGGGCACACACACACACACAGACCTTACAAACACAAAGCCTGTTAAAAGTATAAGTTCAGCCTCACTGAACATTTTCCAGCTGAGCCAGTGTGCTCACCAACACAGGCAGGTTTAATGGCCGGCAGCACTGTGCTCACTGTGCATGCACTTTTAGGCCTTGTTGACACCAGCATACTGAAGCGTACACCCATGCAAGGACCCAGTTTGTCTCGCATGGGATGCACAGGTGTTCTATGCCTCTGTGTGCAGGCAGTCCTATTCATGTCAATTAGGACCCAGCAGCTGCATGGACATGGCCGCCACTCCCAATTTGACACCCATGTGGATGCGAGTCCCTGAATGCAGACAATGTGGAGTACAGATTCAAATTAGGAGCAGCGGCTTTGTCTGTGCAGCCACTGCGCCCCAATAGACATGAATGGGAACATCTGTGCCTCCTGTACAGACAAAACATGGCCCTCACACGTGTGTGTTTTAAGTACACCTGTGCGAAAGAGGCCTTTACACCTCATCCCTTTACAACCAAACACATACAGTGGGGATCGAAAGTTTGGGCACCCCAGGTAAAAATTTGTATTAATGTGCATAACGAACCCAAGGAAAGATGGAAAAAATCTCCAAAAGGCATCAAATTACAGATTAGAAATTCTTATATTATGTCAAAAAAAGTTAGATTTTATTTCCATCATTTACACCTTCAAAATTACCGAAAACAAAAAAATGGCGTCTGCAAAAGTTTGGGCACCGTGCAGAATTTATAGCATGCACTGCCCCCTTTGCAAAGCCGAGACATGCCAGTGTCATGGATTGTTCTCAATCATCGTCTGGGAAGACCAGTTGATGTCAATCTCAAAGGTTTTAAATGGCCAGACTCATCTGACCTTGCCCCAACAATCAGCACCATGGGTTCTTCTAAGCAGTTGTCTAGAAAACTGAAACTGAAAACAATTGACACTCACAAAGCTGGAGAAGGCTATAAGAAGATAGCAAAGAGTTTTCAGATGTCAATATTCTTCGGAATGTAATTAAGAAATAGCAGTCATCAGGAACAGTGGAAGTTAAAGCAAGATCTGGAAGACCAAGAAAAATAGACAGAACAGCTTGTGCGAAAAGCAATTCAAAACCCACATTTGACTGCACGATCCCTCCAGAAAGATCTGGCAGACACTGGAGTTGTGGTACACTATTCCACTATAAAGAGATACTTGTACAAATATGGTCTTTATGGAAGAGTCATCAGAAGAAAACCTCTTCTACGTCCTCACCACAAAAATCAGCGTTTGAACTTTGCAAATGAACATATAGACCAGCATTTGGATGCATTTTGGAAAAAAGTTCTGTGGACCGATAAAGGTTAAAATATAACTTTTTGGCCAGAATGAGCAAATGTAAGTTAGGAGAAGAAAGAGCACTGAATTTAATGAAAAGAACCTCTGTCCAACTGTTAAGCATGGGGGTGGATCAATCATGCTTTGGGGTTGTATTGCAGCCAGTGGCACAGGGAACATTTCACGAGTAGAAGGAAAAATGGATTCAATAAAATTTCAGCAAATTTTGGATGGGAACTTGATGCCATCTGTGAAAAAGCTGAAGTTAAAGAGGATGGCTTCTACAAATGGATAATGATCCTAAACACACCTCAAAATCCACAGGGGATTACATCAAGAGGCGTAAATTGAAGGTTTTGCCATGGCCTTCACATTCTCCTGACCTCAACATAATTGAAAATCTATGGATAGACCTTAAAGCGGAGCTCCACCCAGGATAACAACATTTTCCCATGTTGTTTAAAAAAATTAAATAAAAAAAACCTGGAAAAAAAAAACTCACCCGAAATACCTGTTGCTATGCGGAAGTCCGTAATCTGCCTCTTCCACTCCGCGGTGCCTTTTCTTCTTGTCCTTCTCCTTGTGAATGGGGCGCGCTGCTTTCTGGGAACTGTGTGTTCTCAGAGAGCAGCACGCCCATTCACAAGCCAGCGTGAGACTCACGCAGGCGCAGTAGGAAATGGGCAGTGAAGCCGTACGGCTTCACTGCCTGTTTCCCATAGTGTGAATGGCGGCGCGGGACCCGGAGCGATCGTGGGACCGGCATCGGGGGGCCCATCAGCACGGGCAAGTAGGACAAGGTAAGTGTCCTTATTTAAAGTCAGCAGCTACACTGTTAGTAGCTGCTGACTTTAAAAAAAAAAATTGCGGCTGGAGCTCCGCTTTAAAAGAGCAGTGCGTGACAGACAGCCCAGAAATCTCAAAGAACTGGAAGACTTTTGTAAGGAAGAATGGGCAAAGATACCTCAAACGAGAATTGAAAGACTCTTGGCTGGCTACAAAAAGCGTTTACAAGCGGTGATACTTGACAAAGGGCCCATTACAAGATATTAACTCTGCAGGGTGCCCAAACTTTTGCAGACACCATTTTTTTTTGTTTTCTGTAATTTTGAAAGTGTAAATGATGGAAATAAAATCTAACTTTTTTGACAAGTTATAAGAATGTCTAATCTGTAATTTGATGCCCTTTGGAGATTGTTCCATCTTTCCTTGGCTTCTATATGCACATTAATACACATTTTTACCTGGGGTGCCCAAAAACTTTCGATCCCCACTGTATTAAATACACAGGTTCTAAGGCCAATTTAATGCAGATAGGGCATTGAGTTTAATTACCTCCTTAAATTGACCAGAGAACCTGTGTATTTAATATGTGTTCCGTTTTAAAGGGATGAAGTGGCAACCCTACTGGGAGCTCAGTCATACAGAGCCTGCTTTTTTACCAGGCTCAGCGTTATGAAGCTAAATTGAGAACAGTGTTCAGTATGGAAAGCTTGGCCCCAGGGCCTCTCCCCACAATGCTTCTATGGAGTACGGCCATCTCAATCTGGCAGAACAACCCACTTCATAAGCATCCCATGCCTAAAGTCAAATATTAATACATATAGTTGGAGTCGCTGGAGACTAAATAAAGAGATACAGACTTTGTGTCACCTGATATAAAATAATGTGTACTCTGCTGTATCCAAATATGTATTTCTCGTTTTTCTGGTATATGTGTACACCAGAAAAATAAAAGTGATAAAATTCAACAATAGATCTGCAAAATTGAACCTGCCTAGCCCCGGCCTACGTAACTTTACCACAAAGAGAGGCCTAAACACAGGATTGTTTACTACAGGTGTAGCGGTGTCATCCTATCAGAGACTATCGATAGGCCTGAATCCCACCGGAACTTTAGCTACACCTGTAAATATGTTACGATACCTTTAGGGAAGTTATGCATTGCGGGACTGCAAGTGCTGGGAGATATGGACTCCATTGATTCTTCGTAGAAACAGACTATGCTTCCCACAATGCCCTGCATTATTGGAACATGTGACACCTCCGCACAGACTTATGGGGGAGGTTACTTAAGGAAAGGGAGGGGCTGATCTCACTATCTCGGGACCTTCTTCTCCTCTGCGGAGCTGTGGAGAGCGGCACAACCGTGCTGTTAGGCCTGAAGCCTGGGGTCGCCAGGAAGCCAACCCGCCGGAGGGCAGCAAGACCACTGTACCTAGCTCGCGTTCCAGGAGACCGGCAAAGCCACCCAGCTGACAACTGAAACAGTGAAGGGCCTGATACCAGAGACCTTGTGCTACGGGACGGTGACTGACCAACGCGATTTGGAGAAGAACTCAGGCGGATCGGCCCGTTCCGGTGAGAGAGCACCTGCTCAACTTTCAGCTCTCCCCTTTAGAAAAGACAATCTAGTGCCACCCCACAAGCCAGAGACACGTGTTGGCCTCTGACTAGGTTTCAGGGCCTTCTAAGTTGATAGTTGTTACACAGGAGTGACTGACGCTGACAGCGATCAGTTCACTACCATTGCTATTCCTAATACCCTGTTTTGATTAACTTTATCTCATCGTTCATCCCTTTTGGATTACAATTCTAAAGTGCACCAATGGCCGCAACGTGGACTTTGGTCTCGAGATGTTTCTTTAGCTGTTCCGCAAAACTGCCCGCTAGGGGAAGCTCGCGAGCATAGACTGCCTATACTAGTTTAACTGAATGGTACCATTCCTTATCTTAGATCTTTTCATGTTATCATTTGCTGATTCCTGCAAGGGCCCTTGCGGAGTCATTTTGTGCCATTGTATGATTGTTATTGACTTATAATTCAAACCCATATTTGCTTTCTACCTAAATTAAAGTCATTCTTTTTGGTTTGAATATAATAACTGTGTGAAGTGTATTCTTTTTTCGCTTAAAGAGCTGGTAATATTGTTGTTGCATTGCCATTATATGCTATAATATATATATATATATATATATATATATATATATATATATATATATATATATATATATATATATATATATAGTGGCCCCAGCCAAGCAGAGGACACAATACATTTACTAGACATCTGATGTGTCAAGGGAGGGTTCGAGACAGTTAAAGCGGAGGTTCACCCAAAAATCCACTTTCTCTCACTAGATCCAGCATACATTTTTTTTTCCGTACTTATCGTTTTAGCCGGGTTTCTTCTCCGGCCCCAAGCGGGGAATAGGCGTTCCTAAATCAAGCCCAGTTGATTGACGGGCTTGAATAGCGCGTCACGCCTTCTGAAAATAGCCGAAGTGACACTGCCGTGTAGAGCTGACTGCGCAGGCGCCGTAAACACCCGAGCGTCACTTCGGGTATTTTCGGAAGGCGCGACGCGCTATCCAAGCCCGTCAATCAACTGGGCTTGATTTAGGAACGCCTACTACCCGGAAGGATACGCCGCTCGGAGCCGGAGAAGAAACCCGGCTAAAACGATAAGTACTAAAAAATAAATAATAATCCAGCATACTGCAGGTGTCAGCAGTATGCTGGATCTAGTGAGAGAAAGTGGATTTTTTCGGTGAACCTCCTCTTTAAATAGGGGTGAGCCAAAAGTAAAGAGAGTAGATCCCAAATCTAACCAGCGGCTCCTGAGGGGGTAGCGCTACACAGGACGCAGTGTGCAGTAGCCCATAGCAACCATTAAGGAATCAGCTTAGGCATTCATGTCCATTGGGACACAGCAGCTGAACAGATGTGGCTGCTGCTCCATAATAGGACATGAATGCAGATGCACGCCCCCCAATATAGAGAGTGTGGAGTTCAGTGACACGCACGCACACGGATTCAAATTATGAGCAGTGGCTGTGTCTGTACAGCCACTGTGTCCCAATAGATGTGAATGGGTTTGCACTGAACATCTGTGCATCCTCTACAGACAAAACACGGCCCTCACACCAGTGTTCACTTAAGTACCCCTGTGAAAAGGAGGCCTTAACAGGCTTCACATCACTGAAGGAGCTAGGCCGCTGCCCTGGCCTGCGCGACAGGAGCCTCAATTGGGCAGAACAACCCACTTCATAACTATCCTATATCTTGCCAGTCAAGTATCAATGAATTTAGTCGTTTGATACTAAATGAAGAGATACAGACTTTGTGTCACCCGATATATAAAATAAAGTGTACTCTACAGTATCTAAATATGTATTCCTTGTTTTTATTGCTATATGTTTAGACAAGAAAAATAAAAAAGTGTTAAAATATTAACCAAAAACACAATAGATATGTAAAATTGGACCTGCCTAAAGTGACTTTACCACAAACAGAGGCCTGGACACATGATTGTTTACTACAGGACACGGTGTCATACTTGCCAACAGTCCCGTTATTCCTGGGACAGTCCCGATAATTGGACCCTCGTCCTGATCCGAGTCTGTCCCGATCAAAATCCTGGGATTTTGCTTTTGTCGACTGAAAGCAGCTTTGGCTACGAAAATATGGCCACCGCCATGAGATACCTTTCCGGCTAGCTGGTCTCTTTCAGTGGAGAGCTGAGGGGAGAGGCCTCCGATCCGTGCAGCCAATTGGCTTCTCTCTTCAGTGTACAAGGAGTCAGCTTATTCATCCATGTTAGTTGGGACACAGCAACTGCACAGATGGGGCTGCTGCCCCAAAATATGACATCCATGCATATGCGCGTCCGCCGATGGTTGAGAGAATGGAGTTCAGGGACACACACCTGCACAAATCCTAATTATGAGCAGCGGCTGTGTCTGTGCAGCCACCGTGTCCTAATAGACATAAATGAGACTGCATGCCCTGTACAGACAAAACGTGGCCCTCACACATGTAGCGCCCTGGAGTTTAGTCAGGGAGCTCCTGACAAATTTACTTGCCAAGAGTGGTTACCTTGGTCAATTGATAGATCCCTATCAATTTCTTCCAAAGCTTGGCCTTGTTGCACTTTTCTCTTCTACCACTAGGTGGCCAGGTACTTGGTGGTACTAGATACGAGAAGGGCAACCCAAGGTCATGTTATGTGGGTGTTCCAGCCAATGGGCAAAGCTTTTCTTTAATCCCTTGGCCTGCTGGGAGGGCCTATATAGTCGGGTGAGGTCACGTGATCCGTGTCCTGTACCACCCAGGCTCCCATCATGTGCACGTGTGTTATCTGCCCTGGGCTGTTGGAGATTGGCCTTATCCTGGGGGTATCTGGCTGTGTGAGGGCCCATCCAGAAGAAGGAGGGCAGCGCAGGGTTGGGACTGCGGCTTGCTGTTCCAACCAAAATTGCCGGTTCTGCCGGCCGGAGAACCCGTCATTGATCAGAGTTATGTAACACTACCCCCGAAGGAGCTGCTGGCTTGTTTTGGGTGGCACGTTACCTCGTGGCTCCTCTGCCGTCCTAGCGGTGTATAGTGAATATAGCAGTAACAGAATGTCCACGACAGGTGTCTTTTTCTGTGCTCTTTATTACCCAGCTGGGTAAAAACATTAGAACTTGGGATGAGGTGAAACAAAAGGAGAAGTAGCAGACTCAGGTGTAACAATAGGGAAACAGTCCTGCTCCTAACAATGCTTTGTATTCTTCATCACTCTAGCCAAAGTGTTTATAGCGTACCTGGACAGGCCACTCCCACTGACCTGGCAGCCAGGGTATCGCTCGAACTTAAAGGAAAAGTCTCTGCCACAGACCCTCCTGGAGTGGATTCAGGGAAAAGCCTCTGCCACAGGCCCTCCCTGTGTTTGTGATTACGGAGATGATCCTTCTTGATAGAATTGTGCCTGGATCTCCTTCAGATAGTTTTCAGGCACCGACTGACAGGTGACCAGCCTCTCAGTGTCCGGCTACCTTGATCCCCGGTGGTTTGTCGAGACCCTATTGGATCGCCAGCCTCTCATTGGCTCTCCTCAGATGGACTCCCCACCGAACAGCTATCTTGCTGGGGATCTTCAGGATTGGGAACCCAGTCGCCTACTGGGCTCCCTGCCACAGCTTAAATGTTCCGGACCAACATGGTCCCGGAACCAGGAACACCGTGTGGCACGCGCACCCCGGCCTAGAAGGCCATTGCGCTGGGGCGCCGTCACCCTGTGGGTGCCGCACTCTGAAGAAGAACCCAGACCAATGGCATCTGCCTCATAAATACCCTCCCCCAGCATGCACAGCGAGGCTGAACCCTCCTGATGATAGGTTGCTGGGGAAGAGCACCCAAACCTCGACTCCACTGCTGCCACCCATCGCCCCGGGATAGGAACTACACCCCAGCAACAATAGACAGCCCACAGCACTGCCAAGCTGAGACAGAGACCCAGTTTTGAACATAATAATTGGATCAGAGTCAGTTAACACTCTGATCTCTCTTTAAATTTAACTAGCAATGGTACTTTTTAAGTAACCAGGCTCTACAGGTAGAAGAAAAGCTGTCGCCATAAAAAGGGACCAATCATCTTTACCAGGGACCACAGTGAGTAACTGAAGCAAGTACCGGAACCATATTCTCACCCAAGGGGACGGTGGAGAATCGGGAAACTTCAGGTGGTGATCAAGTCAGGGACCCAACCAGCGGAAGAGACGCTTGCAGAGCAGTCTTGTGTGCCAGGGACCGAGCCGGTTAGCAGGGGTGAAGCTTGAGGAGTATCTGGAGTGCCAAGCTAGGGACCCAGCAGAGAAGCAGGCGTGACAATTGAGGGGATACCACCGCAAACCTTGGGAGGAGCTTAAGGAATTCATAGTCAGTGAATTAGTGGGTCTAGTGAGAGACCAGGAGCTCAGTATTGAATAACTACAAGGAGCAGTTGTAGTGGAGCTGAAAGAACTGATACGTTTGTGTTAGGAACTGTTAAAGGACTCTTACCATAGGAGACCACAATACTGCACTGCAAGACGCTTTCCCGACTTGTTCATTCCCCAACTTAGTTGGGGTAGGCGGTACACTTTGGTGGGGGTGGATCAGCCACGCCCTATGACCTTCGACCTCTGGGAACCCACCTCCTGACTTTTGACATTTGGGGGAGGTCCCTGTTCTAATTCCTGAGTCCTAGCCATATTCTTCAATGGGAAACCCTAATCCTAACCCTAAATCCTATTGAAGTATTGGAGTCTGCCAATAAAGTTTGCAACTATCTAAGGGTGTCTTAGCCCTAACCTTCTTTCCCCCCCAAAATATATAAAGGAATGTCAAAAGAAATAAAACCTCTTTTACATCCAAGACGTGTCTGGCGCCCAACGACTTTCACCATCTTTGCACCCACTATGCCTTACAACCCACCATATATTGAAAGATGTCAGATGTCTTTGGCCTTGGAGGATCTCATGAGACCAAAAGAGGCAAAAGACCTTGCTACACAAGGGTGTACGCTCAAGTACGTCTGTAAGAAGGAGGCCTCAAAAGGCTCATCATCACTGAAGAAGCTAGGCCGCATCACTGGCACACAGGCAGCCGTTAGGCTGGGAGCTGCATTCTCATTTTTATTGGCATATGTGTACACTAGAAAAATAAAAAAGAAGTGATAAAATATTAACCAAAAACACAACAGTAGATCTGTGAAAATGGGCATTAAGGATGAGCTCCGGCATGTTCGCAAACCCCACGTGCAGAGCCCGCCAGGAAGTTGGCACTTCGCTGCGCCACTGCAGAGATGGGGAAATGTCTCACTGCCTGTGATTAGCGCCGTGCTGACTTCCTGGTGGGCTCTACACGGAGGGGGTTGTGAACACGCCAGAGCTCATTCTTAACCCCTTCCCTACCAGCCCATAGGGGAATCACGTCATGGTGATCCCCTCGCCGATGAGACAGGACGTTGCACAACGTCCTGTCTTCACGGCGTTCTAGGGCGGGCGCGCGCCCGCGGCAACACCCGCGATCCCGCGCGCATGCCCGACGTCCGTGATTGCCGCCGGGCACCCGCGATTTCCGGCAATCACGGCAGGAGTGTGGATCTGTGTGTGTAAACACACAGATCCACCTCCTGTCAGCGGTGAGGAGACTGATGTGTGTTCCCAGTACAGAGGAACACACATCGATCTCCTCCCCCTGTGAGTCCCCCTCCCCCTACAGTTAGAACATACTTTAGGACACATTTTAACCCCTTCAGCGCCCCCTAGTGTTAACCCCTTCCCTGCCAGTCACATTTACACAGTAATTAGTGCAGTTTTATAGCACTAATCGCTGTGTAAATGTGAACGGTCCCAAAAACGTGTCAAAAGTGTCCGATATGTCCACCGCAACGTCACGGTCACAAAAAAAAAAAAAAACGCAGATCCCCGCCATTACTAGTAAAAAAAATAAAATAAAAATGCCATAAATCTATCACCTATTTTGTAGACGCTATAACTTTTGCGCAAACCAATCAATATACGATTATTGCGTTTTTGTTTTTTTACCAAAAATACGTAGAATACGTATCGGTCTAAACTGAGGGGAAAAAAAGTTTTTTTTTTTTTAAATATTGTGAGATGTATTAAATAAAAAGGAAAAAATATTGTGTTCTTTTTTAAATTGTCGCTCTTCTTTTGTTTATAGCGCAAAAAATTAAAACCGCAGAGATGATCAAATACCACCAAACGAAAGCTCTATTTGTGTGGGGAAAAAAACATAATGATTTAATTTGGGTACAGTGTTGCACGACCGCGCAATTGTCATTCAAAGTGCAACAGCGCTGAAAACTAAAAATTGGTCTGGGCAGGAAGGGGGTGAAAATGCCCTGTATGGAAGGGGTTAATAGACATCACTAGCTCTGGCCTACATGACTTTACCTCAAAGGAGAGACCTGAACACAGGATTGTTTACTACAGGACACTGTGCAGTAGCCCATAGCAACCAATAAGCAGGTTAGAGTTGGCAGTCATGTAAAATAATCTCCAATTGGTTGTTTTGGACCAGAGCCCTCATTTGATAGAATCATTAACGGTGTCTATTCAGCTTTTAGAAGGCTGATGACAGGCCTGCGAGGAGGCGCACAAGACTGAGGAGGCAGAAAGCGCTTAGTCACTTCTCACAGCTCTGAATCCCCAGCTGCTAATATATCAGCAGCCGACAGACACTCCCAGCCAGCTGAAATAGCGTCACATAGAGAGGAGGAGGAGGCGATTCTTCATCGGCCTCTACAGTCAGCATAGTGCTGTGCAATGCAAGGGACAACGAGGAAGAAATTCAATTAGCAAGGCTATGATAGTATTGATCACAATTGATCTCCTTCCTGTGATAAAAAAGGAAGAAGATCGATAAGACCAGAGATTGACACAACTAATCTCTACTACCCTGCTGTCCTCGATAAGTCAATGCCAGGGCCTGTTGTCCACTCTCCATATACCTAAAGCACATATAAACCGTCCTCCCCTCTCCATATACCTAAAGCATGGGTCTTCAAACTACGGCCCTCCAGTTGTTCAGGAACTACAATTCCCATCATGCCTAGTCATGTCTGTGAATGTCAGTGTGTTACAATGCCTCATGGGATGTGTAGTTCTACCACAGCTGGAGGGCCGTAGTTTGAGGATCCCTGACCTAAAGCCACCCCCTCTCCATATACCTAAAGCATATCTAAACCGTCCCCCCCTCTCCATATACCTAAAGCATATCTAAACCGCCCCCCCCCCCTCTCCATATACCTAAAGCATATCTAAACCGTCCCCCCCCCCCTCTTCATATACCTAAAGCATATCTAAACCGCCCCCCCCCTCTCCATATACCTAAAGCATATCTAAACCGTCCCCCCCCCTCTCCATGTGCCTAAGAGTATAAAAACCCCAAAATTAAAATGGAATATATTGCAACACACCAGTCTGTAGATAAGATGGCTTGCATAGGTTTTCGTTGTGTAGCCAGCGCCTATGTACTTTATAGTACTGGCACTAGTTAAATGTAAGTATAGATCAGAGTATAGTTAGACTCTTATCCTGATTGTTAGTAGCCAATTGCTGTCTCTGTCTCAGCTTGGCATTCGGCTGTGCTGGGGAGTTCTTCCAACCCCAGTACTGCAGGTGGCAGCAGCGAAGTCAAGGTTTGGGTGCTCTTCCCAGCAGCCAATCTGGATGGTTTGTCCTTTATTGGACAGACGCCATTTTTTTTCAGGATCTTCTTGGTCCAGCGTGGCACCCACCTTTAGGATGGCCACATCACGGAGCCCCGGCACTATGGCCTACCTGGCCGGGGCGTGCGTGCCACACTGTGTTCCTGGTTCCAGGACCATGTTGGCCCAGAGCATCTGAACCAGCGATAGATATCCAGTGAGCGACTGGGTTCCCTCTTTTGAAGATCCCAATCTGTGTGCTGTTCGGCGGGGAGTCGTTCTGAGGAGCGGTCCAATAGGGCTTGGACGAAACCACCGGGGATCACAGGTAGCTGATCACCTGTCAGTCGGTACCTGGGCGACAAGTTAAAAAGGAGATTCAGACGTAAGTCAACCAAGGAGGCATATCTCCAAGAATTCCATCCAGAGGGGACCTGTGGCAGAGGCATCTTCTGAGGCTCTTTGAGAGGGGTCTGTGGCAGAGACTTTCTCTCACGTTCACCGAGAATGGTCTGTAGCAGAGACTTCATCCTACGATTGTCCGAGCGATACTCCGGCTGCCAGGTCAGTGAGAGAGAGGCCTGTCCGGGTACACTAAAGTTTATGGTTTTTACCTGGCTGGGTAATAAAGAGCACAGCAAAGAGCACCTGTCGTGGACATTCCTTTACTTCTGTTTATGCACATACGCATCATTCACCCCTAGAGAATTCAGAGGAGCCACGAGGTAACACGCCGCCCAACAATCCAGCAGCTCCAATGGGGGTAATGCTACATTTACCTTATCTCACTTTACTTCTCCTGGTGATCCTGCCAGTAACACTTCCTTTCCTATGGTGTCAACGCTTAATGCACTTATGAAGAAGCAGCACCATCAACCTAGGCTGCTCTCCTGGTGTGGACTACAAACACCTCCATCTCTCCTCATCTTCATTACATTACATTCTCATCTTCATTACATAGAGGGGGGGGGGGGGGAGTGGATTTGTAGTACACAAAAAGGGGGCTGAGAACGTTAGTGTAATTGTTTGAGATTTCAAGTTTAGTGCACAGGAAGTTGCAAACAAAACTGGATTTTTGCTAAGATTACCAGCTATTTTTCTCTACATGCAGAAAACTTGCTTACCCTGAAAAAAAAAAAATGTAGCCACTACATCTGAGAATTTGTAAGCTGCACTATATTTCTTGGCTTTATATACACTTTAAGTATGTATTGCATTAGGGTGTGCACTCCAAAACTCAAACACATATGCGTGTGCAAATGTGAATATATACTGACGGCGTCAGTAGAGCAATATAAGCTATCAGTATGGCAGAGATTGGGGTCAGTAGAGCAATAGATGGTATCAGTATGGCAGAGGTTGGTGTCAGTAGAGCAATAGATGGTATCAGTATGGCAGAGATTGGTGTCAGTAGAGCAATAGATGGTATCAGTATGGCAGAGGTTGGTGTCAGTAGAGCAATAGATGGTATCAGTATGGCAGAGATTGGTGTCAGTAGAGCAATATAAGCTATCAGTATGGCAGAGATTGGGGTCAGTAGAGCAATAGATGGTATCAGTATGGCAGAGATTGGTGTCAGTAGAGCAATATAAGCTATCAGTAGGGCAGAGATTGGGGTCAGTAGAGCAATATAAGCTATCAGTATGGCAGAGATTGGGGTCAGTAGAGCAATAGATGGTATCAGTATGGCAGAGATTGGTGTCAGTAGAGCAATATAAGCTATCAGTATGGCAGAGATTGGGGTCAGTAGAGCAATAGATGGTATCAGTATGGCAGAGATTGGTGTCAGTAGAGCAATATAAGCTATCAGTAGGGCAGAGATTGGGGTCAGTAGAGCAATAGATGGTATCAGTAGGGCAGAGATTGGTGTCAGTAGGGCAATAGATGGTATCAGTATGGCAGAGATTGGTGTCAGTAGAGCAATAGATGGTATCAGTATGGCAGAGATTGGTGTCAGTAGAGCAATAGATGGTATCAGTATGGCAGAGATTGGTGTCAGTAGAGCAATAGATGGTATCAGTAGGGCAGAGATTGGTGTCAGTATGGCAGAGATTGGTGTCAGTATGGCAGAGATTGGTGTCAGTAGAGCAATAGATGGTATCAGTAGGGCAGAGATTGGTGTCAGTAGAGCAATAGATGGTATCAGTATGGCAGAGATTGGTGTCAGTAGAGCAATAGATGGTATCAGTATGGCAGAGATTGGTGTCAGTAGAGCAATAGATGGTATCAGTAGGGCAGAGATTGGTGTCAGTAGAGCAATAGATGGTATCAGTAGGGCAGAGATTGGTGTCAGTAAAGCAATAGATGGTATCAGTATGGCAGAGATTGGTGTCAGTAGAGCAATAGATGGTATCAGTATGGCAGAGATTGGTGTCAGTAGAGCAATAGATGGTATCCGTATGGCAAAGATTGGTGTCAGTAGAGCAGTGGATGGGATCAGTATGGCAGAGATTGGTGTCAGTAGAGCAGTGGATGGTATCAGTATGGCAGAGATTGGGGTCAGTAGAGCAATAGATGGTATCCGTATGGCAGAGATTGGTGTCAGTAGGGCAATAGATGGTATCAGTATGGCAGAGATTGGTGTCAGTAGAGCAGTGGATGGTATCAGTATGGCAGAGATTGGTGTCAGTAGAGCAATAGATGGTATCAGTAGGGCAGAGATTGGTGTCAGTAGGGCAATAGATGGTATCAGTATGGCAGAGATTGGTGTCAGTAGAGCAATAGATGGTATCAGTATGGCAGAGATTGGTGTCAGTAGAGCAATAGATGGTATCAGTATGGCAGAGATTGGTGTCAGTAGAGCAATAGATGGTATCAGTATGGCAGAGATTGGTGTCAGTAGAGCAATAGATGGTATCAGTATGGCAGAGATTGGTGTCAGTAGAGCAGTGGATGGTATCAGTATGGCAGAGATTGGTGTCAGTAGAGCAGTGGATGGTATCAGTATGGCAGAGATTGGTGTCAGTAGGGCAATAGATGGTATCAGTATGGCAGAGATTGGTGTCAGTAGAGCAGTGGATGGTATCAGTATGGCAGAGATTGGTGTCAGTAGAGCAATAGATGGTATCAGTAGGGCAGAGATTGGTGTCAGTAGGGCAATAGATGGTATCAGTATGGCAGAGATTGGTGTCAGTAGAGCAATAGATGGTATGAGTAGGGCAGAGATTGGTGTCAGTAGAGCAATAGATGGTATCAGTATGGCAGAGATTGGTGTCAGTAGAGCAATAGATGGTATCAGTATGGCAGAGATTGGTGTCAGTAGAGCAATAGATGGTATCAGTATGGCAGAGATTGGTGTCAGTAGAGCAGTGGATGGTATCAGTATGGCAGAGATTGGTGTCAGTAGAGCAGTGGATGGTATCAGTATGGCAGAGATTGGTGTCAGTAGAGCAATAGATGGTATGAGTAGGGCAGAGATTGGTGTCAGTAGCGCAATAGATGGTATCCGTATGGCAGAGATTGGTGTCAGTAGAGCAGTGGATGGTATCAGTATGGCAGAGATTGGTGTCAGTAGAGCAATAGATGGTATGAGTAGGGCAGAGATTGGTGTCAGTAGGGCAATAGATGGTATCAGTATGGCAGAGATTGGTGTCAGTAGAGCATTGGATGGTATCAGTATGGCAGAGATTGGTGTCAGTAGAGCAATAGATGGTATCAGTAGGGCAGAGATTGGTGTCAGTAGGGCAATAGATGGTATCAGTATGGCAGAGATTGGTGTCAGTAGAGCAATAGATGGTATGAGTAGGGCAGAGATTGGTGTCAGTAGAGCAATAGATGGTATCAGTATGGCAGAGATTGGTGTCAGTAGAGCAATAGATGGTATCAGTATGGCAGAGATTGGTGTCAGTAGAGCAATAGATGGTATCAGTATGGCAGAGATTGGTGTCAGTAGAGCAGTGGATGGTATCAGTATTGCAGAGATTGGTGTCAGTAGAGCAGTGGATGGTATCAGTATGGCAGAGATTGGTGTCAGTAGAGCAATAGATGGTATGAGTAGGGCAGAGATTGGTGTCAGTAGCGCAATAGATGGTATCCGTATGGCAGAGATTGGTGTCAGTAGAGCAGTGGATGGTATCAGTATGGCAGAGATTGGTGTCAGTAGAGCAATAGATGGTATGAGTAGGGCAGAGATTGGTGTCAGTAGCGCAGTGGACAGTTTGTCATTTTTTTTTTTTAAATTTCATCTTTTTATTATTATTTTTTCTTTTTAGAAGGCCCCCCCTCCCAAAGGGGGCTTTGGTGAAATATCAGGGGTCGAAACAGGGGGAATCTGCACCACACAGGGCTGTTAGGGTGTGCCCAGGCCCACCTGGCACACGCCTATGAAGTGTATATATTTAAAGGGGTTGTAAACCCTCACTGTTTTTCACCTTCATGCATTCTATGCGTGAAGGTGAAAAACCTCCTGTGCTGCACCAGCACCCTCGAGCCCCCTTATACTTACCAGAGCCCCGTAATACCCAAGATGGGAACAAGCACACGGTGTCTCGTGTCCTGATAGGATAGATTGAAAGCAGTGCAGCCATTGGCTTCTGTGGCTGTCAATCAAATCCAATGACGCGGGGGGCGGAGCCAAGTCCTGCTGTTTATATCTACGAACGCAGCAGCAGGACACGGGAGTGATTCCACATCGGTGTCCACGAAGGAGAGCGCTTCTTCGACAGGGCATTTGAGAAGAGGAGGAGGAGGCAGGAGCGCCGTGGAGGGACCCCAGAAGAGGGGGATCGGGGCCACTCTATGCAAAACCAACTGCACAGTGGAGGCACGTATGACATTTTTTTGTTTTTTAAACCAAACATTTACAACCACTTTAAGTGTAAGTAACCCTGACAATCGGGGGCGGACTGACAACTCATGGGGCCCCTGGGCAATAGAAGATTATGGGGCCCCTGGGCTTACAGATGGCCACCACGCCAGGAGGCAGTGCAGAGGCGGGGCACCTAAATCTCTAGATTTTCACATCAAAAGCATGTCGGTTTCGGACATATCAGGGACAGACATACTGTCCCTGGTTTTACTGAGCCTGGCATGGGGCCCTCGGGCAGTGTCCCAGTGACTCAATGATCAGTCCGCCCCTGCTGACAATGAACTTTTGTTGCGTTCTATATCGTTTTTTCTTTATACACTATTGAAAACATTTTATTGGATTTCCTTATTGAACATAGACAAGGATAACCAAAAATATTGTCAGCCGATGACTTCCTGTGCTCTTCCTGCACGAGCCGGGAACGTCCTGTGCTGCTCTTTGTACTACAAACCACCTTGCTCCTATGTTGTGGAGGGAAATGAGAGAGGAATGATTTTTGTTGTTCTGCCAATGCTGCTCCTCTATAGATACAATAGAATGAGTATTGTCACCCTTGGGCAGGAAGTGCGTTACTAGGAGCATCAGCGGGCAAAAAACATTCTACGTAGCTTGAATTTCAGCTGATTAACCAGGAAATTGGGCGAAATTTGAGTTTCGGGTGGCCCTATTGGCACCACCCTGCTTGACAGACTGCGATCTGAAATTGTAAGGAGTCAAGAGGAAAATTCTCTTTCAAACATTGACTGTATTCAAATCAGATGCAGTCACTGTTTGGGTGCAGGATGATGCAATTTTTGCACATGCACAGGAGTACAGATTCCCCCTACTGTCCTGGTCCCCCCCCCCTTTAGCGCTACCGGCTTCCCTACTCTCCCTCCAGCTGTTGCTGCAGGGGTGTTTTAGGATGAGTGGGGGAAGGGGGTCGGTAAATATTTAACCTACCGGCCCCTTCCTTTTATCGTGAGTGATTGGTACCATGTGTTTGATCTTTGGGGTGCACAACCTAATGCAATATGCTGCGCACACCTATGCCTGTGCATGATGATATTTATTTTATTTTTTAAAAGGGGCCCAGGAGAGCCCCAGCGCCAGCGCAGTAGTTCCCCCACTCAGAAGGTCCACAGCTCATTAGTACCCTTGTTCAGCAGAAACCCCAGCTCTGCTGATCCCCAGCTCAGCAGTAACCCCCACCTCTGCTGATCCCCAGCTCAGCAGTAACCCCCACCTCTGATGGTCCTCTGGTTTGCTGATCCTCCTCCCATCTCTGGTATCTGTTCACCTCCCACTATAATTGCTCCCATGCTGCGCACCATGTCCAACATTGCCAATTTCTCCTGCTCCAGTCCCTCAGCTCTGCTGATCCTCTGCCGCCCAGTTCTTTCTCTCTCTGGTTCCTGCTCACTTTCTGCTATAGTATTCCCATTTTGCACACCATATGTGCTGTCTGTAGGGTGCCCACGTGTCCCAGATTGCATGTCTGTCCTGGGTCCCGGGCACCCTCATTCCAGGACACCACAATGTCCCAGAAAAAAAAATAGGACATAGCTACCCCCTACTTACTAATAATTACATTTCCGGAACAGGTTACTAAGGCCAGCGCTGCCTGGCGTCTTGCAACCAGTGACAATTTACTCTCAGACAGTAAGACCAGGAGCGAGGCCTGTGCCTAATGCAGCACTGCTGTCCCCACCCACCTCAGCACCTCCTCCTTCCCTGGTGGCAAGCAGCAGGGACTGGTGTGATCTTCACTCTCCAGATAGTGACGCCACCCCTTTACTTCTACGCACGTGGCTCATGCAGAGAGAGTGACAGCAGTACTGCATCTGGTGGCAGGCTATGGGTGGCAAGCGGCACTGCATCTGGTGGCAAGTGGCACATTCACCTGACAAATAACCTGCTGCCAAATTCCCCCATCAACCCGGAGACTACATTTTCTCCTCCCCCTCATCTTTTTTTTTTTGGGGGGGGGGGGGTGTGGTAGAAGAGGGTGTGTGTCCCTGAATGGCAGTTTGGAAATGTGGTCACCCTAGCTGTCTGTTAGTTGCTCCGCTCTGTTCGGGACCCTGCTCACCGGAAGTGACGTCTGCACCACACTCTCCGAATATATACACATGAACTGGAAGGGACTGCCGATATCTGGTTCGCTTTTTGGTTTCCCAGTGCATCCTGGGATCTCTCATGCCTGCAATACCTCTAAAAACAAGGTCAAGCTGAATAAAAGCCTCTCTTGTCATAGACTTCAATTGAGGCTTTGGAGATGCTTTGCAGCACCAAACAAGCAACATGGGATTAAAATTTTGAAGCAAAGCGAAACACTAAATAAGTTTTAGCGAAATTATCCAAATTAAAAAAATGTACATATTCTCTTATAGAAAAAATGCGATGGATTAAATGAGACCACTGGGACGCGTATAATCCCAAGTAGCACAATTATCTTTAACACAATGCCAGGAATTGGAAGTCGGAGTAAAGAGTCTAATTGGCTCTTTTACACCGTGAAACCCTATGCCTTCATTTCCATGATGAATTCCTCGTAACAGGTCACTGGTGTCCTATGGGGCAAGTCATACAGGCAACCGTCACTATGACAGTCCTATATGAGATTAGGGAGGAGCGTCCCCCTCTGGACTGCTGTGTGCGAGATTCGTGGAGTTTCTGCATCAAAGACTATATCACACTAGTAACTAGTAAATATGTTGGAATATGTTAACAGATGTCAACATGGTGAACGAGAACCGTGGATGCAACAACGATGACGATGGAGTGCTGTCTTGCAGAGCTTACTACAGCTGTGAACCTGGGCAAATTTTCGGATACTGGTGAGTGCATGTATTAGGTTATTATTGTAGCACCCTCTTAGTCTCTCCCTGAAAGTCTCTGTTGATCAGCAGTGGGAAGCAGAGGGTAATTGAACGCTCCAACCTCTCTGCAGTAACAGTGCAGGATCTGTTATGCAGGCAGTGCATGTCCTCACTCCCACTCTCAGACTCGCATCTCCACTGGCAGGGGAATTCTCGGATAGATGTGCTCTGCTCTCCCTCTTATTTTGGTGCCAAGAGGAAGAACATACCCTGGAAAATTTAACAAAAATCCTCTCTCCATCCTTCCTGCTGCACAGTGTCATTTGGGATATGTAGTCCAAAGAGTCTATGGGTCCCATTATATGGCTGACTTCCCCAACTACAACACCCAGGATTCTCAGCACTCTGCATAGAAGTCTATGGACGTGTTTGGCTTTAGCTTGCCCTCTGCTGGCCAGGCAGAATAACATTAGTATCTCTGTAGAGGGAGAGAAGAATTAAAGCAAAGGTCGCTGTCTCTCCATATTGCTGTAGCCCAGTACATGGCTACTTTTCAGTGGTTCTTAAAGAGTTAGTTAACCTTAAAGTGATATTTTGGCTCTGAGGCCTGCTGGTCCAGCCCCTAGCTTTTTATAGGTTTTTGATACCTCAACAAGATTTTTATGACATAACTTTTATATCCGTTCCTTTTAGCCAACTCCACCCACCTTGTATGTCTCAGCTCCTCCCATTGCATTCTCAATACTATATAAAATATAAAATGATCAGGGAACAGCACTGCAGTGTGCAGATTCTGGTGCAGAGATCTCTCCAATAGGGATGAGCTCAGACATGTTTGGATCCTAGTCTGAACCCACCTGAGTGATCCCGCCAGGAAGCCATCACTGTACTGTGCCAATCATAAGCATGTGTACATACCCCTTGCATATGTGCAGCTGTTGGGCGGGGAATGCTTACGATTGTCCCAGTACAGTGGTGGTTTCCTGGTTGGATTGCTCTGGTGGGCTCAGACTTGGATCTGAACCTGCCTGACCTTAACCCTACTCTCCATAATAGATTAACCAAGAGATGTACATGTTGCAAAAAAAAAAAAAAACAACAGCAATTGGCTGATTATTCCAACATCTACCAATATCTGAAATATCAGATTGGGGTGGACTGACCCTTTATTGGGGAAAAAAAAAAAACGTTGCCACCCCTCTCTTCCACAAACCAACTACGGCAAATGAAGTTCACCCAATAAATCAATTATTCCCACGATGATTTATTTATAATTTAATTGGATAAACATTGTTTAGACTGCATACGGTCCGAGGTTAAGGAGATTATCCAGATAGTGATCTGGCTGGTGGAGGATCTGCCTGTGGGGTGTACCGAGTGTGCGCAGGTGATCACAGACAATACCCAGATCTATAATTCATGGTCTGTTTTAGAAGAGACAGATCCTAAATGTTGAAGGTTCAGCTCTATTTCACTGCAAGGTTGCGAAGATGGAACAAGTGTAACCGTGTCGAGGGCGTAGGGAATACAAATGATCAAAAGGGTGTGAAGTACAAAGGATGCAACTTGAGGACCAAGATGCAACGGCAATGTATTTTTTTTTTCCAGCTTCATTTTGTAGCAATCTTTTTGCTCTTTTAACTTTAGAGAATTACCTTAATTGAAAGGCGTTTAGTTTGCTTAAGTATCGTGCATCTTAAACCATTTTTTAAACAGTTTTGTGCCTATATGCACTCCAGCGATGGTGGCAACACTCCTGATGGCGACAACAGAGGAACATGTCTGCATAATGTGCGTTGAAATGACTACTTGTAGACTCCATTGGAAGCTTGTATGATAGAGTGACAACACAGGAACACAACTGGACAGAGCTTTGTCACCTTATAACAGGAATGGCCTAAACCACGACCTTCATGGCAGGATCAACAGGTATTTTTTTCTAATAAAAGCTGCAGATTTAAAAATATTAATAATAGCTTTTAAACTTATTTTAAGATGTTAAAACTTTTTAAATGAATGGATTTAAATATACACATTTTAATTAGGCACTGCAAATGCCTTACATAGGATAGGAAAAAAAAAACAGAGAACTACTTTTATATTTTTCATTGTATACCAAAAAGTCTGGTTTGTATCCCAAACATGACACCACCTTCCTGAAGTTTGCATGATCTCCCTGTGCCTGCTGGGGTTTCCTTCCTTTTGGAGAAAAGACATGCTGGTAGGTTAATTGGATCCTGTCTAAATTGGCACTAATATATATATATATATATATATATATATATATATATATATACACACATACATATATATAAAAATAAATAAAATGTATGAATGTGGGTTAGGGACCTTATATTAGCTCCACGAGCGTAGGGACTGATGTGAATGTACAATGTATATGTAAAGCTCTGCGTAAATGGACGGCGCTATGCGGCCATGGCCAAAAGTTTTGAGAATTACACAAATATTAATTTTCACAAAGTCTGCTGCCTCAGTTTTTGAGATGGGAAATTGCATATACTCCACAATATTATGAAGAGTGATCCCTCTTTGCCATGAAAATTAACTTAATCCCATAAAAAGAATTTCCACTGCATTTGTGAATAAGGCTTCAGGGTGCCCAAGAAAGTCTAGCAAGCGCCAGGACCATCTTCTAAAAAGGATTCAGCTGCGGGATCGGAGTGCCACCAGTGCAGAGCTTGCTCAGGAATGGCAGCAGGCAGGTGTGAGCGCATTTGTACGCACAGTGAGGAGAAGACTTTTGGAAGATGGCCTGGTGTCAAGAAGGGCAGCAAAGAAGCAACTTCTCTCCAAAAAAACCCCACCAGGGACAGATTGATCTTCTGCAGAAAATATGGTGAATGGACTGCTTTGGACTGGGGCAAAGTCATATTCTCCGATGAAGCCTCTTTCCGATTGTTTGGGGCACCATGTTTGTCCTAGGGGTCCTTCTTGAAGAGTTATAAATGTCCACACCAACACTTGGTTTCCTTTTCTTCAAGCGTTTTATTAAACAAGTTCCTTTAGGAGGGACAGAGGGTTAGGGAAAATTCAGGTACCTTGCTTTGCGGATTGCGGGTATGATCTTGGATCTTGAGGGCAAACTGTTTCCACACTGGATTCAGCGACTATCGCATAGGCCTCTCTCACTGGCCTTGCAGCTGGTGCAAAGCTCGTTCAAAAGCCTCTGCCACAGACTTGATGAATGCCACTGAGTCGTTACTCGGATCTCTGCCACAGGATCATGTAACCACACATGCACTTTGCAAAGTTCCAAAAGAAATTACACAGCTCACAGTGCCAGGATCTTTCAGCCAAACCGGCCACACTGCAAGGTAAATTGGCCATGATGCGTCCTCTAATTGAATCCTCAATAATTAGGCTCCTTCCTGCAGAGAAGACAGCACAGGACTATTCCTGGACTAGTAGGCCCCCAAAACTTCTGGGCCTACTCGCAGTAACAAAGCCTCGGGCCAGCAGGCCCCGAGACCAAAAGGGTGTTAATACATCCCTGAGGCCAGGAGGGGCAGAACAGTGTCTGCCCCTTAAGTACCCCTCCCCAGAATGCACAGTGGCGGGGTCGACGCCAATGAGCTGCTTCTGGGCAAGAGGCACCCAATACACCCAGCCCATTGCAGTTCCAACCTGAACCCTGGTGACAGCGACACCCACAGTCAGGTGGAAGATGCACAAAGCAGCCGAGTTGGAACAGAAACCCATAATTTGGCATGAAATTCTGAGCTGAGCTACAGCTCAGATAACTAAATTTACAAATAGCGCCTACTCAACAGGAGCAGGACGCTACACATACCTATCATCACTGAGTCTCTGTGCTTTTCTATGCAATGATCTTTCCAAGTTGCATAGAAAAGCTATTCCCAGGCATGCATGTTTGAATGCGGACCACCCCAGGTAACACCCACGTTTGATGCGGAGTCTCCATGATTGAAATAACTGAAATCCAATGAATAGGATAGTCCAAGGACAGTCAAGCTGTGGAGGAAAGATATATAGATGATGCTTAAACCAGGGAATAAGGCAGGCTCTGACTTGCTGCATCTTCTAATGCACACTATAAGCAAATCGTATTGAGTGGGTAAAATCGGAGTATTTGTAGAGGAGCCTATACAACTGTGCAAGACTGAATGCAAGGCTGGAGTTCTGCTTTAATTTTACAAAACGGTTTTCTACAATTGAGGATAACAGTATACTTGTTGTTAAACTAGGCAGGGGCACTGCTGGGCATGGCTGGATTGAGGGAAAAAAATAGTATATACCACACAGACCCCCTGCCCAGGACACAGACCCCCTGCCCCGGGCACAGATTCCCAGACACGGAGAAAGGACATACGAGAAAGGACTAGCAGTAATGTTTCTTAACTTTAAAGCATGCTGACAGCACTGTCCCAGGGCCAGGAGAGGCGGGGTAGCCGGCCTGACACCCCCCCCCCCCCCCAATGGGTGGCACCCAGGGCAGATCGTTGCTGTTGGTAAAAAAATAAAAATATTGGTGCAGAGCACGCAAGCACCCTCCATTTTCAGGGTAAAAAAAGTGTGTTATACGCCAATAAAAACAGTAGTTTAAATCTGTCCAAAATAGGATGTCATTGAACAATATGTTTCCTTCAAAAATAGTGCATGAAAAATGAAAAACAGCAGATGAAGGAAAAAAACAAAAAAAAGGAGAAAATAAATAAGGAAAAATAAAATATATAAATAAAAAAGGAGAAAAGAAAGAAAGAAAGAAAGAAAGAAAGAAAGAAAGAAAGAAAGAAAGAAAGAAAGAAAGAAAGAAAGAAAGAAAGAAAGAAAGAAAGAAAGAAAGAAAGAAAGAAAGAAAGAAAGAAAGAAAGAAAGAAAGAAAGAAAGGAGTAAAAGACAAATGGGAAAATATGATGCACATAAAAATATACAGTACGTTTTCAAAGCAGGGCGTCCTAATGTTGGATAGAGCCATTTGGTTATACCCTTAAACCCAAGTATACATTTAAAAAAAAAAAGTATTTGTAGGTTAGAAGGTAGACTAAGCAAATAGAGTATTGGGGGAACAGCCTTCTTCATTGGAGGAGGGCGGAGAGGTGGAGGTTTGAGGGAGCAGAGTGTAGGTGAAGATAAGCTTTAATTCTGGCAGAGATAGGAGAGCCGGTGACTTCGGTGACTCAGGGCTTTTTTGGAAGGAACAGTTGGTCTCAGGAGAACGAGACCCAACGCAGGACAGGAGCCCCAACGCTGGTCACCAAGGTAGGTTGCAATGGGTTAAGGGCTACTAAAAATACAATAGAAATGAATATGCAGCTTCTATAGTAAAAAGGCATGAATTTACCAATCTTTAATTATCATCAAAAAGCAATAATGTGTAGTAACCCTTGGCGACCAAAGTATTTGCTTAGCATTGTTAAACTGATCAAAATTTTAAAATGTGGTTGGTTTCCATAGGTTACAGCTCATCCAGGCACACAGGCTTATGTCTGGGGCAAAAAGGGATGCTCTTATAATGTATTGGGGCAAAAAAATATATTGACTGATTGTATAGATTATTTCGTTAGATTTTTTTTTAAACTACTTACAGTATTTTGCATTTCTAAAATAAGATGCCTTGAATTTTGTATCATTAGTTGAATGTGCTTTAGGGGATACTTTATTATTCAACCAGTTATCTTTATTTAGTTATAAAATGTCCTTTGGGCAAAGTCAGGGTTGCCAACTGTCAGTAAATTTACAAAGAGTTTGTAAAATCTGTCATTTTGGCATCGGTCCAAAAAAAAAGTCCATTACGGACATACAGACCACACATCCATAATGGACATTTATTACGGATTACGAATTTTACAAACAGTTTGTAAATGTACTGAAAGTTGGCAAACCCTGGGCAATATCAGTTGGGTACATATAAGGTTATTACAAATGTGTTACATTGTAGAACTCTGAATCTGCCTACTTGACCAAGTTGGAAGTGCAGAAAACTTTCCATCTGATGTTGCCTATTAACCAAGAACTGGATCGGTTATCCTTACTGCTTGGTCCCTTGGCTTACAAACATGAGATCTTGGTGCATACTCAAGGAGTCAGGTGCAATTTGTAGTAACCCATAGAAAATAATCAGGAATGGCGTTTATGTGCATCATGACACGTCATCCATCATGATGTGCCTTGGCGTATGTGTTTACGGATGCGGTTTAATCCATTTCAGTGGAAAATAATTTAGGGCCCAATTCAGACCTGTTCGGGTACATTGTTAATTTAAAAATGTTTAATGAATGAGCCACCAAGGCACCAGAAGAGTATAAAACTAGACATGCACCATTTTGCCTGATATTGTGCTCCCAAACACATGGTAGTTTACCATGCGTTGTGGTGCTCTGCAATGCAGGGTTTATTGCATAGGAGTGTGAAAAGGTGCATTTTAGGCCTTAATATTTTTGTGGCAGGCTCCCATGTATCTCTAACCAAAGCGCACACCATAATCTTTTGCTCAAAAGATTCTTGTAGCTTTGTCTCTGGATATTTTTAGATCAAATTCTATGCTAGCCAAAATTGGCCATATATACTATTATATTTGAATTCACCAAGAATAATATGCTTAGTGCATAATATCAATTTATTGAAGTTTTGCCATGTAGGCTAATATGGTTTAGGTTGCATATTTTATTGCAGATTGCCCCAGAAACTATTTTTTTTTAAACGCTGGTTTTAGGGATGCAGTATTTTTATTTTTCTATAATATATTAATTTTAATTTTCCTTTAATAAGCCGTTTCATTTTATAAAGTTTTGTAAATATGGCCAATGAGCAGTACCCTCTAGAAACCAGCCAGCTCCCACTTCTAATTAGTTATTCACTGGAAGTGCTGCCTTTGGATGTATTCGCATCCATCATTTTTATTGTAATATTTGTGTGGGTTTGCTGCTATATTTGATTCTTTTTTTTTTTTTTAACCACAATATTTTTTTTTAATCTATTGAATATTTAATAATAAATTGTTTGTTAATATTTGTGTGCACAGTGCCATTTTATGTTCTTATTACATTTTCTCCTTGTGATGTGCCCTACTATATAAGCCCATCGCAGTCAAGACCACATAATTGTTCCATATAGTATCAATTATTCTTTAAGAATTCAAATAGCATATAGCTGGGGGAATTGCATTCACCCTTTTGTACTGTAACAATGCATCTTAGGTTGTGTCCGAAATAAAAAAAAAAAAAAAAAACTTTAATATCGCAAAGAACCCTAGGCAATCTCTCTGCCCTGACCATGAGGAGGTGGAATTCTGTTTTTTTGGGTCACTGCATGTGGAAATCATTGCTCTCAGTCTTGCCTTATTAAACATAAGCAAGTCTGCATTTAAATTTTGCCGCTCTAATTTAAATAATGCCCTGGACACCAATTGGTTGCATTGTCTGCTCCACCCTAATGTGCTGATATGGCTGTTTGCTCCCTATCAGCCCATAAGTTCTGCAGAAAATGCAGCAGGCTTATACTGTAAAGCATAAGATTATTTTTTGAGTGCTAAAGGCTGCGTTATGTTATCTTCAGAATAATAGAATTATCAAAGATTGCTTGTTTTCAAGATCGGGATCAATTCAATGGAGCTTAAAATAAATATTCTTATTACTCTGAGTTTGTGATTTTTTTTTATTTTTTATTTTTTTTTCATATGGTGAAAAAAATTAAGCTGAATTTGCCATAAAAAATGAATTTAAAAAAATTAATTCACAGAAGAAAATGGTATAAGTTATCACTTCCTAAAATCTTCATCATGACATTAAAATGTATGTATAGCCCATTTTTTTTTTTTTATTATTTTGGGATAGAGTAGGAAAGAGTTAAATCTCCATCAGCTAATTATTATTTTTTTTGCTGCCCCACTGGGGAGATTTCCTTTTACTTCCTGTCCCGGCAAATGAGAGCGGATCACTACATAGTGAAATTAATTCTGATCCTAGCTATTCATATAGAAGAGTAAACCAAGCTATTGACAACCCTTCATTGAAGTCAGACTGGCAGTGGTACCCAATAGGATTGGTGAAGCTGATGGTGATATTTTAAAAATTAGTTCACTGAAGAGTGGAGAGCTTTAAAAAAAAAAAAAATCATACCCCCTGCATTTGCAGGTCAGGTTTAATTTGAGGTGCAGTCATCCAATCAATTTTCGCCATTTCATGTTTAGTCACCATAAGACTTGTGCCTTAAGGAAAAAAAAAAAAAAAGGGAAGGAGGAGGACCAGGCTGCTTTTTATGTGGAAAAATGCATTAATGGGAAAGGGTCAAAGTTCAAGACTTTTGGGTAGAAATTTTTAGTAGTTCTCTTTTGCATATCTATACATAATCTCCTAAAAAAAATATTGTACTGCCCACCTGGCACCCCTTGATGGGTAGCATTTGGAGCCAGGTGGGATGGCCCCTCTTGGACCTCCATCAAACATGTTGGACTGGTTTCTTATTCCAAGTGCTCTTTGATTGGTATGAAAAGGTTAAAAAAAATAAAAAAATAAAAAGAAATCACCAATGGGTTATGATATATTTTTTTTCTTAAAAAAAAATATTATTCACCATATGAGATCACTCTGCATTATTTGAACTTCTTATGCCTCCTTGAATAAGTGTTCCAAGAAATGCATTGAATGTAAGCCAACATATGCAGCTTCACTTGTGATGCTATAATGGATGAAAACCAATAACAGCAGGCTTATCTGTGGCATAGAATTTAAAACTACAATGCCAGAAGGAATATTTTATAGGCTTAAACTAAAAGAACCTATGTTAAAGTTAAAAATGATGACTTCTAAAAAAAAATAAAAAAAATAAATGATGACTTAATGCAGTTTTCTTTGGAAAATTTAAATTGTACAGTAAAATACAGAAGACTTGTAGCCAAGATCCTTTTTCAGGTCTTTATTGGGGCACGTGTCCTTTTTTAGAGACTTACTTCCTATGTGGTCATTGGGACAGGAAGCAAAAAGGAGCCTCTCTAATAAGGACACTAGCAAAAAAATAAAAAATAAAGTACAGTAAAGTGGAGAAGGGATAAAACCTCATGTTTTTCCTTTCATTCAAGTCCCCATTGGAGGATCCCTCCACTTCCCGTGTGAACACCATGGCTTTTTTTCAGCGGGAACGTGGTGGAACACAGTTCTGGCACCTCCAGAACTGAATTTATGTAATGCGGGGGTGTGCTGGAGGGTATCTTGATGCTGGCTGCTGGGGAACCTATTGTTGCTAGAGAGGATCTATTTTTGCAAAGGAAGAGGGCCTATTGTTGCTGGGGAGTTCTTATGTTGTTCGTGGGGGATCTATGGTTGCTAAGATGGGTCCTATGTTGCTGGGGGGTCAGTTGTTGCTGGGAGGGATGTACTGTTGAGGGAGGGGTCTTTGTTGCCGGCTGCTTGAGGATCTATTCATGTTGGCTACTGGGGAATCTATTGTTGCTAGAGGGGTTCTGATCTTGCGGGGGGGGGGGGTGTCTATTCTTGCCAGGGATGTCTACTGTTGCTGATGGGGGGGTTCTATTGTTGCTAGGGGTGGGTCTTATGCTACAGGGGGGTCAGTCATTGCTGGAAGGGATCTACTGTTAAGGTAGGGGTCTAATGATGCTGGTTGTTGGGAGTCCATTGTTACTATAGTGGATCTATTGTCGCTGGGGTGTACATTGTTGCTTGATCTATTTTATGCCTCTCTTGTTATTAACAAATGTCATACAATATACTTAACACCACAAAATGATACTTGGTTCTGTATTCTCTAAAAGGGGTAGTACTGGGAGGTAGGTAGGGGGTGGAACCTAGGGATGTTGCTCAGAGGTGGGTAGGGGATGAACTCAGACAGGAGGAGTTCCTGCACCTATTCTCTGAGAAAAAAAAGCCCTGGTGAACATCAAGACTAAAAACAAGGGTAAATCTTTCCAGTTGGGACACAGACACACCAAACACAACAGAGGTTCTACCCCTTACCTACTTTATCTTCATAAAAAGGAAAAAAAAAATTTGGCTTGAATTATACTTTAAAAACAGCAAGTGTTATGTGTTAAATGGAACACATCAACTCCATTTAGAGCCTCAGATGTAAACAGAGTGCTATGAGAAAATAACTAACTGTAAAACTGAAGCTTTAATAATATATTAACCTCATGATGTGCAATGAAATACATTGATTTGACTGTCAAGTGCAATGCATGCATCTTAAAAGGAAGGACGTACTACATCAGTAAAATATTAAAGCGTATTACATTGTAGAGGGTTTATGTACATGCAGTATAGAAAGCTAAATTAATTTGTAAAAGCTATGATCATACTACATTGGGAAGCATTCTAAAAGGTGCTGTAGCTCCCCCTTAGTTTCAGTATGGACACTACGCTAAAGTTAGTGGGGGAGTGAGAGCGTTATGTTGCTTCCTTTCCTAATTTTTGCTAAATTTGGGCTGCTGTCATTCTGGAACTGTCCTGTGGGTCAGTCTGCGCTCCGGGGGAGTCGATCCCACCCCCGGGCGACAGATGGCGTCAGAGGGGTTCTAGCAGAGTCACTTTCCCCAGCAGCCAATTAGAGGAGTTTTTCCTTCACGGGGCATGCTGGGAAGGGGTATATCTGTTTTTGGGGGTCTTTGCGGGTTCCTAGTTCCAGGTGCTGCACTTCTACCAGGCCGGGGGGCGCAAGTTACGCGGAGTTCCTGCCGGATGCTGCCGAGGGGCCCCATTGACTTGCTGGGTCCCCTCACTTCTATGAAAGAGATCCTAAGCTGCTGGCTGTACGGTGGGGAATTGGCTCAAGGAGAACCCGGAGACAGGTTATCTGAGAGACTTGAACGAACCATTGGGGATCTCGTGACTGACACACTGACAGATACATTTCTATTGTCAACCGGCGACCCAAATGTAATTGACTGGAAGGATTCGCTCTGCTGCTCACATTGTCAGCATAGAG
The DNA here is from genome assembly GCA_029574335.1 of Rana kukunoris. Classification (NCBI taxonomy): domain Eukaryota; kingdom Metazoa; phylum Chordata; class Amphibia; order Anura; family Ranidae; genus Rana; species Rana kukunoris. The sequence continues at coordinate 28,208,676 of CM056060.1, forward strand.
CCTGTGGCAGAGGCCTCATCTGGCATCTAAAACCAAATCAGAGCCAGGTCCATGGCAGGGACCTGTTCTTTCCAGCAACCTTAAAGTGGAACTCCGGCTGCCAGGCCTGTGGCAGAGGTCTGTCCGGGATACACTTCACCCACTCTGGCTAGAGTGGCGACGCAATATACAGTTACTGAAAGCAGGTTTGCTTTCCTGTTCATCCAAGCCTGATACTGCAAGGTTTTCCTTATTTCATCAACCTGTCCTATCTACCTCCTGTTGATGTTGGTCGTGTTGGACCTAAGAAATAAAGCATTTGGAAAACCTGAACTACTGGACTGGACATTCGCTTATTGCTCTGCTCACTATCTTCACCCCTGGGCAACACTTAGAGATAGAGCGGCCCTTGAGGGGGTATCGCTACAGTGCATGAATATGAATCTATGCTGGTGGCATGAATTAATGAATGAGAAGTGCTTGCACCAGGCAAACCATTAAAAGCACATCAGAATAGTCTTATCTTCCAATAGCGTTGTAGCCAAGTTCAGCCATTTTTGTGACTCATATGCCAATGCACAGCCAGAAGGAGGGCACAACTTTCTCAGTTAGTACCACCCTGCTCATAGCCTGTTGATTGGACAGTGAAGTGCAATACACGAATAGGACAAACTCTGCCCCCTAATATGGCCAGCACATGTGCATTCAACACTCCTGATTGACTCCTTTCCTATCTGAGTATAGATGTGTAGGGATTACAAGAGGCAGATATCAAAACAGATGTGGGCATTTTTGTTACTTGAAAATAAACTTTTAAAGTATAACACAACTGGTGGTTTATATTACTGCTAGTGTATCGAAAGTATCAGTCTCCTGCCAAGGCGTAAATGCAATGTAGTAAAAAGGGGCATCCAGCATTAGAGGCCTAATCTTTTATTCAATAATCATAAAGACATTCCTGGTATTTATTGCTTATCAGTTACTGTATGGGCCTTGATATATATTAGAGTATGTAATGTATAAAAGAGGTCTAGACTCTTGATAGACTGGCATCTCTACCATTGTGTACCCCTTACTTAAATCATTGGTGTGCAATAATTTACAGCAACCAAAAAGATTTCAGCTTAAGTCATTGTAAGACAGTCAGGATCAGAAATGTTATAGATCTTGATAAACCAATTGCTGTGGCCGTTTAGCCTAAAAGATAGGCTTTGATTGGTTGATATGGGTTAATCATTGCTAGTGTATAGGTCTTGATTTGTCAATGCCCGTGTCTCACTTTATATTTTAGGGTAGAGGTTCTAAACATTGATGTCTATGTCTGTTGGGATTTTTACACATTGAGGCCCATGGCATTGGCAGACAGTGCTTTTGGCCCCACTTGTGTGAACAGAGGTCTAGTTCAATCATTCTCAAACAGGCTATAATGGAACCCTAGGGGTTCTCCAGAGGTTGAAGGGGGTTCCTTTAGCTGTGGCTTATTACCACAGATTTGATGGGGCCTGCATAGTTATAGGGCCAATTCCACTTAGTACTTTAGGGCCAGCTGCATGACACCAATGATATTTTTAGCTGCCTGTAAGATTGGCATTCTGACCAGTAATCATTGCTGTAGGTCTGACATTCTTGCCATTGGCCTCCAATGAATTGGTATTAGCAGGGGTTCCTCAAGACCTGAAAATTATATTAAGGGTTTCTCTGGGGCAAAAGGGTTCAGAAAGGCTCGTCTAGTTCATAGATTTAACTCAATGACCATGACTTCTTACCAGCTATGAAATTCTAGTACTATAAAATATCTTTGCCTTCCGTTATATTTTTGGCATTGGAGGTTTTTTATGATAATATTCTGCACTACACTTGATTAGGCAAAAGGTAGAGCTACAGCCAATAGCGACAAATCAGAATCACTTTGGTAGGGGTAACAACCACACTGAACCTCCTTTTTATATATACCTCAGCCTAAGTGCGTTATTTATGTGAATGGTCAATGCGCAGTCGTAAATACGATGACAAAGAGTAAAGGTTACGTGAAGACAGCTTGGGGTATTTTGTAAACTAGGTGTGGTGGGGATTCCTCTTGTAGCCTTATCTTCGCTCTCACGTAGTTGGGAGTTCCCTGCCACTACATCGTCTTATCAAACAACATACAGAGAGGTCTGTGAACTACAGATCCAGTCAACAACATGCAGTGCATCTTTGCACTTGGAATGCAAAAATATTTATAGGCCACAGTACATAAACCATAAGAGCCGGTTCACACTGGGGCGACTCGTCAGGCGACTCAGCCACCTGACAAGTCGTGTCCCATTCCATTCAATACAACCGTTTTAATAGGAGCGACGCAAGTCGCTCCGACTTAGAAAAAAGGTTCCTGTACGACTTCGGGGGCGACTCGGGGTGACTTGCATTGACTTCTATACAGAAGTCATTTTGCAAGTCGCCTCTGAAGTCGTCTTCAGGACGCCTTGCCGAGTCGCCCCCGAAGTCGTGCCGCCCCAGTGTGAACCGGCTCTAAAGCATATGTTTGAAAAAAAAAAAAAAACACACCAGAACATGGTACATCTCATCAATTTATACACTTTTCTCCAGTTTTAAAATGTTTTACGTTTAAAAACTATGCAAGTACAGAAGCCTGTTGACCTGCCAGAAATCGGGTGGACACCCAACTCCCTTAAGTGAGCAATGCTGTCTGTCTATCAGCCCTACTTGAGTGCTCCCCTGATGAGCTACAGAACACCTCTCCCACTCCATCACAAAATTTGTGGGGGTTTTTGTACACAGACTCTCTCAACCTTTTTAGCCCCTTAAAATAATTTTCAGGTCTCAGGAAACCCCTGGTAAGATTACTCTATTTGGGGTAAAAGGCCCTTAGGCCAGACATACACAGTTCGAATCTCAGCCGGTTCAACAGGAATCAGACCATTAATGGGCAGGCTAAATGTACCAAGTTGATTGATCGATCAACTTGGGTACAACCAGCGCTGCAGGAGGGATTTCCGCATCAACACTGTCTGTGTTGAAATTTATTTCCTGCAAACCATGGTTGCAGGAAAGCAGCTCACGCCTTGTATGGCCAGCCTTACTTTGGTGGTGGCAAGTGGGAAGAGTGCCCCCGTTGCAGACATGCTTCTGCCAAGTGACGCTGGAACTGGAACTATGCAGGCACCATAAAAGATGGGAGGCCAATTCAAGAAACCCCTAGCCACCCCTGGAGGAACACTAGGGTCCCCCGAAACCGTGGTTGAGAATGGCTACTCTATGTAGTTCAATTTGTTATTTTCAACAGAAAGGAAGACCCAATGTAGTGAAAGTAGAAATCCTAGCTGGCTTTTCTTTCTAGTTCACCCAATAAAAAAACAGGACCCCCCTACCCCTTTCCAAAATACAAATAAAAGATAATGGAGTTTCTGGCATTACTTGCTCTACACAACAGAAGGAAAACATTTTGCCTAGAGTTTTACTTTAACACAAGGGCATTTCTTTAGCTCTAGAGAGAACTATTAAATAAAAAATAAATAAAAAAAACTGTGGTAAAACTGTGAAGTCCAAGGATTTTTTGTCCATGGGTGATGTTAACCTATCTTCTGATGAATTGGCATCACCCATGGCCAAAAAATCCTTGGACTTCACAGTTTTACCACAGTTTTTTTTAAAGAGTTTGTATTTTTCTGTATCTAAAAGGTTGTAACTCTGGTAGCTGATCGCATATTAGGGGTAATATAACAGTGTTTGGTAATGTTGGCTAATATTTGTATTACCAAGTCTTGCTTTCTTACTGACCATTGATTAAATGTTTCTCCTTTTACAGGTCTAAGCCCTTGTGTTATGTTCATCCCTCGTTGGGCACTAGAACAGTCAGGGCAATAACCAGCTGACATGACGTCTCCAGTGAGTACAAATTGGTGAAGTACAAAACCTGAACCGTACATACTATATGCAACAATACAAAGAAAAGTTAAATGTAAAAAATAAAAAAAGTTAAATAAAACGTAGAGCGGGAGGAGCGACTTTTAATGTGACTTTGAAAATACACAAATGAAATATGCTTGGGAATACCTTAAAGTTGTTGCTTTTTTTTAATTTTACAGTTAGCTTACCTTACATACAGCAGCACTACTTTTTTCAGATTTATCAGCAACACATGCTTTTTCATCAATAGGTAATAGACCCGCTTTGGTAGAAATCGTCCATTACTCACTGTGGGTGTCCCGGATCTGCTTATGTTCTGTTACTGGCCAATTTTTATCAAACCCTCATGAAGAAGTAATTTTAAATAGCAAGGCTAGGCCCAAATGTACAAGACACAAAGAGCACCAGCTGGGGCTTCACTACAAAAATACTGCAGAGGACACAACAGTGTAAAACTGGCTTGTAGCTGAAGAGTTTTAATAGGGATAAACAGGCCAAAATGAGCAAGAGACAGAGTGTTTTACTACAAGAATAAGAAACTGCAGATGATACAGTAGTGCAAAACTGGCAAGCCACAGGACAATATAAAATTAGCAAGGCTAGTCCCAAATTACCTAGAGAAAAAAAGTAGAGCAGGATGGTGTTTTACTATAAGAATTTAAATATTGTAGTAGATACAGCAGTGTGAAGCTGGCCAGTAGCCATATAGTTATAATCAGTAACAATTCTGACCCCCTTTTAAATGCAAAAAAAAGACCCAATCAACATAAAATAAGAAAGAACACTTGCAGCAATAAATAAAAAGTAGCTTAATCTAAAAAAAAGGCCATTTGAACCACATTTATTTTTTACTGAGCATGCCCATTGCAGTTGTTTCATTGTAATAAATTTCAATATATCTGTGAAGCGGGGGTGTGAAATGTAGATAGGTGATGGAAGAGTATTGCTTCTCACATTTATTGATTTCTGCTGTTTCCCCTAAAAGTTTGAATATGACAAAGACTTGGAAGGAGTCCTTGGAAGTTTTGATGACCCTGAGGAAACCATAACCAGCGATGACCGTAAGTAACAGGGAAATATGTGATAAATGTATTAGTAATATATATACCCTGTAATTAAGACCTCTTCACCCAGATAAAATGCACCAGTTTACTTAAGATTATTAGTGAATAGGATTTTAGTGTGGACTCTTCAAGGCCAGGTAAATGCAGAACCTTAACAATTCATCACTTAAGGCCTCAGTTTTCACAGAGAAGAGGGAGAAACTGATGTTCCTTCTTCTTTGTGTGCTGCCAATCCGACCAGATGGAATGGGAGAGCCTGGGAAAACAGGAGAGGGCTGTGGCTGAAAGCAGCAGGGATATCGCTGCCATTGTCCATTAGCAAAGGTACTGAAAAGGAGATCCAGCCTATGCTCGGGAGGAGGGAAGAATAGACCCTCAAACCCTGCTAAGTACCTTGCTGCCCAGCCACTCATCAGCGCCTCCTTCACATGGCACCCATGGCACTTGCCATGGCTGCCATACCCTAGATATGCCACTGCTCCCTCCACTAGTTGTGTTCTCACCTGGGATATATGACCGTGCAGTTATGTATGGTCACTAAGCACTTGTGCCCCCCATTGTGGCCATAATAAAACATTCCCAGATGGATGGACGTCACAGATGCTTCTCAATACCTGTGTCCAATTTTTTACTCCACTTAATAACTCTGCTCAGCTACACATAGAGAAAGAGAACTGACCAAACATAATGCTTAATCCTTTTAAAACAATTACTCCTAAAATCAGAAAAAATAAAATAAATTTAGAAACACTGATGAAGCCACGTGACTCTATGGTGTAACACGTAGGGAAGGGTCAGGATGACATCACAATGCTCTGTACACAAGGAAGTGTGGCAACTATATACTTGGGAAACACGATATTCTGTATAAGTTTGGTACTCTTTAGCACCTCTTAAAAGTGAGTATGTCTGGAGGTTTTTAGGAGTAATAAATGGTTTTAAAAGGATAAAGCACTAGGTTTGCATCTGTGAAGTCCAACGATCTTAAAAATGTTTTATTGAGTTCACAATGGAGTACACAAATGCTTACTGACGATATTTAACTGTAGAGTCACAACATACCGGAGGGCTCAACCACCTCATGCATTACCATTGATAATGCACAAGGTAGTTGCGCCTTCCTGATCGTTTTTGTAATTTGTTTAGAAGACTTCCCGGTCGGTGGAGGGCTGCGCCTTTGAAGGGCATTGTGGAAAGAAGCGGGATCCACGAAATCCCCTTGGGTTTAGCGCCAAGTGTTTTGGACTACATTGTTAACTGTACAGTCATATATCCCAGGTGAGAGCACATCTGGTGGAGGGAGTCCATGTCACTTTAAGTATTTCTGCACAAAGTGGTGGAATGACATAATAAGTTGAATAATTTATAGCAATAACAGCACTGTGGACTGCGATTTTACTGCACAATAATGTGACCATTATGTAGTGCAATATATTAATATTCTAAAACATAAAAAGGTAGCATATTGTGAAGCATGGCAAAAGTTGATTGTAATTTACTATAGCACAGATATAGGAGAGCGTGTAAGTTGTGGGCGATTCACAAAAGGTAATATGATTTTGGTCATAGCAGCTCACAAGGTTGTTATATTTTTAATATTTCCATAGTTATGATTAAGCACTGATAGTGTGAAACTCGTCAGCTCTTCTGTGCGTGGCATGAATTTTTTTAAACCATTTTTTGAATAAAAGGCAAGTTTTGGAGTACGGTTGTCCATAGCTTCTTCCTATCTCCTAGCAGACACTATTGGGTCTGAAAACGTAAAAACCACATCTCTGGGCTACTTGGATAGGTTCTCTCTCTGTTGTCGTCATTTTAGTTTGGCATCTAGGCTCTAATCATTTCACGTTCATCAGCATATTAAGTTCTACTGTACTGCAAGGGATTGACTCACCATCTGTGCAGCTCTGCAAGGTCCTTAGGGGCCCATGTGATGTAGACCTGGATGTGGCGCAGTTTGGTGAAAGTGAGAATCTAGAACGTTTTTCCATTGTGCCCCAAACCTTATTTGTAATATCCTAGTGGTATCGGGCAACATGTGCCACCTGACTGGCACTAACATAGTCAGAATAATTCTTAAGTTTCCTCTTGAAGAGTTAAGCTGGTCAGTTATGGCTAAGTTTCGATCCATGTAAAGCCAGCTATAGAGTCAGGCGAAAATGAAGATGTTGTTTTCTGTCTAACCCCATTTGCATATTATGGATCGGGGGAAATAGAAAGCCTCGTACACGCTACAAATTTGTTTTTCCGTAAAACCCAGCAGGTAGAATGAGAAACAAACTCACAGCTCAGGTCAGAGCCACTGTACTAACAATCCAATGTTACTACAGCGATCTCCCCTGCTAAGCTATTGTGTTCCGACAGGGGACGGCCCACCTGCCAGAACACACCGGTCAGCGCTTTCAGCCATAGGCTAAGAGCGCTGATCGGCAGACCTTTTTTGGTCATGAGCCTTTGACCATCGGACTGGCTGCCGTACACATGGGCCGAATGATGGGCGGTTTCCATTGAGCCGGCCTACATTCAGCCCCTGTGTAATAGGCTTTAGGCTACTCTTCATCTACCCATCTATTGTTACATAGTGCATAAATTTGTTACTTTGTTGATAATTGAATGAGATGGGCTGAACAAAAAAAACAAAAACGTTTTAGTTGATTGTTCGTCTTTGCACCCGAATTCATCTTTTAAATTGTTCCTAATGGAACCAATATAGAAGGACAATATGGAAGGGATCCAAAACGCTGACTGTAAGAGCCCAGTACACACATTGGCAGGAACTGCGGATATATTTGCGTACACTATGATCCAGGGAGCACAGTGCTAATTGTTCCCTTTTGAGGCCCTCTTAAACATCATTGTATGGTCGGATCTCTAACAAGAGATATTGTGGTTGCTGGTTCTGCATGTTGGGCATAATATGGCAAAGTTTCTGCTTTGAATAGGAGACACCAGTCAGGAGAAGAAGAGGAATTCCAAACTGTACAAATATCTTAGGTGAGTCTGCATGACATCTTAAAACTTCTGTCATTTGTAGGGACCACAATCCATTTCTGTAGTCTAACTTGATCTGCCAGTCCCCATATTCCTTAGAACCATTTTCAGGGCTGCTTAAGCACCAGTCAGACCAATCACTGCAACCCAATACAAGGAAAATGGATATAGGCATTACAAACTGGGAAATATGAGACACTCAGCCCAGACAGGCATTAAACTAGATGAGTTGGTATACCCATCCCATGGTGGCGTCCACTGACAAGACTTACTACATTGCTGGAAACCTGCCATGATAAAAAAAAAAAAAATACCTTTCCTTCTGAAAATGCTAGTTGCCTGTCTGCTATACTGATACTGTGCTTTCAAAACCCAAGTCAGTGATCTGGGACTAGGACTGCTTGCTTTCCTTTGGTGTTGGCTTCCATATTTGATCCAAATCAATTACTCAAAATAGAAATCATATAACACTCACTGCCACATCTGAATATATTGTAGAACAGCAAAATATTGTAGAAAAAGCACTTGTCAGACTTTACTGGCGCAAGAGTACACACATTTAACCAACTGCAGAATATCATTACATATACAATGTATGTCGAAAGGCTTGCTTACCTGATATCAAATAGTGATCATCGTTCCTCATGGCTCAACGCATTTCTATTTTAAGCTTCCTCAGGACCCATGAAGACGACTGCACTTTTAATAGCTATACAACAGGAAACACAATCTTTTTAATCATACATAGTAATTATTGGTTACCAATCAAATTTTCATCAAACATACATGGGCCACACCTTGGCAATAGCATACAACCTACGTGCGATACTCCCTAGGTGGGCACCAAGGTAACAGGAAGGACCGACTAAAGGCGACAAGATTATAATCAAGACCTGTACAGAAATATATGTAATAACTAATTACTTTATACGATTATAAAGATTGTATTTCCTTTTGTATAGCTATACAACTGCAATCACCTTCACGAGTCCTGTGGAAGCTTAAATTAGAAACACGTGGACCAATGAGGAATAATGATTGCATTTTGATAGTAGACAAAGTCAGACTTTTTTTTTGGGGGTTCTACGATTTCTCAAAATGAAGGGATGGAGTCAACAAAAACCAAAAGGTTGTCTTTAATGGCAACTTACATATTTATCTCATAACAGGATTACTGTAAACCTCATACCAGCATCAAGGTGATGTGAGCAAGAGTGCAAATTCAATTCATGCCCTCTATAAAAAGGCCTATGGGACTCACTACCCACCAAGTTGCATCTTAATGGCAATGCCACCACTTAACATAAGAGACAATTCAGACATACTTGTTTTACAGTGTAGTGGGTACTCCTTGCGCTCGGCCATTTATCCAGCATTCATCCAGGTCAACAAACTAGATGTTTACCTCTATTGTCCAATGCCCATTAGGCACAATTGCTGACTGGTTGCTTTGCACATTAGCAGCTATACATGAACAATATTCTTCTAATAATAGACTGACCTTTAGTAATGCTTATTGTAAAAATAATTTAAAAAAATTTAACGATTTTTGTTGGCCTGAAGTAGAGCAGCCATAGATTATTTAATTGATAAACCAAAGATTATCAGTATTATAATACTTCCACTCTCCTCCTGCGAGTCTATCTTTCAGACGGGTGACAAATTGGGGGATCCGCGACTCGTATAATCTGGAAAGGAGGAGGCAGAAGGACGAAGGGCAGGGAGGAAGATTTCGTAAAAGCCTAAGTAGGTAGCTAACAAAATACAGTGCCCAATCAAAACTTCTTGGTAATCTGTGTGACATTTAATACCAATTTATTATGGGATCGAGTTTTGACGTAAACAGGTCTAAAACAGCCTAACCTGCAACAATAACTGTTAAGACATCATACATTGGTATTTGCATACTTCAGCTATACAAATGAATAAAATCATACATAAATTTTGTGTAATGAATGAAGCAATACCCATTTCCAAGGCCAATGTTCGGAAAACATGGTGCAACCCTGCAAAACTCCATCCATAGAAGGGAAGAGAGATCATGTAGTATAGGTGTAGCGATACCCCCTCAGGGGCTGCTGGTTAGATGTGGGATCAGCATAAGTTAAATTACCTTTGACGAGTCCAGGGAAATTGATTGCAGCAACTGTGAGAGCAGTAATAGAATGTCCAAGCAAAGGTTGATGTTTTCTAAATGCTTTATTCCTCGGTCAAACACGACCAACATCAACAGGAGGTAGACAGGACAGGTTGATGAAGTAAAGGAACCTTGCAGCATCAGGCTTGGATAAACATGAAAGCAATAGAAATAGTCACTGTTCGTCGCCACTCTAGCCAGCGTGGGTGAAATGCCCCCGGACAGACTTCTGCCACAAGCCTGGCAGCCGAAGTGCCACTTTAGATTGCTGGGAGGTAACAGGCCCCTGCCACGGACCTGGCTCTAAGGATGCCTCTGCCATAGGCCTAGTAGTTCCTGATTAGGTGAGCAGATCCTCCCAGTAAATTGAGCTAGGGTCACCGATTAACAGTTGAAATATACCTGTCACTGCTCGGTCACCAGATCCTCGATGGTTCACTCAAATCTCTCAGGTGCCGTACACACGGCAGAGAACCTCGACGGGCAGAACACATCGTTCCGCCCGTCGAGGTTCTCTCCCGGCCGTCGGATTCGGCGACCCGCCCGTCGGGAATGGCAACCAGCCATTCTTCCAGGCGGGCCGTCGAGGAAATAGAGAGCGTGCTCTCTATTTCGGCTCGACGGGCTTCCCGACGGGAAGCTCGCCGAGACCGTACACACGGCCGAGGTCCTCGCTGGAATGTGCATTCCAGCGAGGTTCTCGCTGATTTTCAGCGAGAACCTCGGCCGTGTGTACGGCACCTTAGACAACCTGCCTCCGGGTTCTCCTCGAGCAGATTCCCCATCGTGCAGCCCTCAGCTTAGGATTGCTTCAGTATAGCTGGGGACCCAGTAAGTCACTGGGGCCCCTATCAGCATCCGCTTGGAACTCCGCGTAGCATGTGGCCCCGGCCTGGAAGGTCGTATCGCCGGGGCCCGTTGGATGTGCACACCCTAAATGTGGGTGCCGCCAACTGGAACCCGCAAAGAACCAAAGAAAATGGCATCTGCCACAGATATACCCTCCCCCAGCATGCCCCGCGAGGGAAAAACTCCTCCAATTGGCTGCTGGGGAAAATTGGCTCTGTTAGAACCCCTCTAGCGCCATCTGTGGTCCGGGGGTGAGACTGACACCCCCGGAGCGCAGACTGACCCACAGGACAGTTCTAAGATGACAGCAGCCCAAATCTAACAAAATTAAGAGTGAGAGCAACATAACTCATTCCCCCACTAACTTTAGTGTAGTGCCCATACTGAAAGTAAGGGGGCGCTACATAGGATAGACTTTATATATTAAAACAGAATAGTATTAGAAGGTCTTATAACAAATAGAAATTCAGAACAATTGGTGAGTTCATTAAAAATGGCAAGAATAGGATGGACGGTTAAGAAGTAAGGGTGCCAACTAAGCAGGGCTGGAACAAGGGGTGGGCAGGAGGGCCTGCTGCCCCGGGTGCAATGGTTTATTGCAGGGATGGGGGCGCCATGTGCCAGTTGCATCTGTTACAAAGCTTACAGGATTAGTGACTGCAACATCACTGCTATTCCTAACCCTAAGGGAAAAGGCGCAGTTTGGCATCTTTGACCTAGGTCCTGGATGACCTTGTCCTGGCATTGCAACTTTAATAGGTCCAGTTTTTTCCCCAGAGGTAGTGTCAAAAGAGTAGTCAACGCGTTTGAGGGCCTCACCAGTCTACCTTCATCAAGGCTTGTAGTTGAATACTAGGTAGCATACTGGATTGGGATGGAATGGTTGAAAAGAATCTAAAAACATGTGTTGGAGGACTTGTGCTTTTTAACCATTTCATCCCAATTTAGTAAGATACATAGGGCTTTTATTTGTAGCATAAAAGACTGATGAAGGACTGGTGAGCCCTGAAACAAATTGGTCCTGTAGCTTCTACTCTGATAAAAGGTCAACTGGACCAATAAACGTAGTTGATACTTTCTCTTTCGTCCATGGCCGGACACAGCTCCTTAAATCTTGACATTTGGGTTATGTTCCGTCTATTAGGAGAGGACTAATAGACGGAACATAACCCAAATGTCAAGATGTAGGGAAGCTGTGTCCGTCCATTTACTTCAGAGAAAAGGATTTTACGGCGAGTACAAAAATAGTATTTTTCTTTATCCTCTGATGAGTTCACTGATTTTACAGAGAACCCATCCCACTACGTGCCTGCAGATCATTCTTTACACTGGTGTCCAGCACTCTACCAACACTTCTCTAGAACAATCTAGAAGAGAAGAAAGAGGCTACTTCCCATATGCAACCAAATTTTCATTGGCGCAAGGTCATTACAAAAATAACAGCTTGTTACTATAGACACAACATGCCCCCTTTTTCATCTTTTGGGTTTCCATAAATTCTGCACCTGTAATGGCTCTAGAAATACTTCCAAGTGCAACCAAGAAAAAAAAAAAAAACAGCAAAATTTGCCCCCTTGTGCATTTGGTCCAGGTTCGCTGCACCAATGATCACTTCTAATAGAAATGGACAGCACAGTAGCTTAGCGGTTAGGACATCTGCCTTCAAGCACTGGAATGCTGGTTTCAAATTCCAACCAGGACACCATCTCCATGGAGTGTCACTGCCCTTGCTTGTGTTTCCTCTCAACTACAAAGACATGCTGGTAAGTTAATTGGCTCATATCTAAATCAGATTTTAAGCTCCTTCAGGCTAGGTTTACACATTTGGCAAGTTTGCCACACCTCTGAAAAGTGATCCACTTTGTTTAACCCCATAAATGCTGCAGCCACATGCATTGCAGAGCAGTCGCAGCCCTATTTGCTTGATTGATACAGAAAGAAAGTTTTTTGCCAAGACAAAGCAATGCAGCTGTGGCATGTGTACTCTAGAGTTGCCACCTTTTCTTCAAGCAAAACCTGAACACTTTAGCAATTTTTTTTCCATAGTATGCACAATAGGATTATAAAAGACCTGGGACACCTTTGGGTGCCCCAAGTAAAGTAGTAATGCACCACGCATAGCGTGCAGTGGCAAACAGTGGGTGTGGCCAAAATTCTCTTGCTGGCATCAATGCCCGGCCTCCCAGTGATGCCGAACCTGCCAGCCGACATCCACCTGCAGCTTCTGGACGGCAACAGATTTGCATGTGGCTATCACAGTTACCTGAGGTGTGTGTGTGTGTATATATATATATATATATATATATATATATATATATATATATATATATATTACATACACACACACACAGCAAAACCTTGGATTGCAAGCATAATATTTGTTCCAGAAACATGCTTGCAATCCAAAGGACTTGTATATCAAAGCATTTTATTTTACAGGGTATAGAAGAGAAAAGAGGCACCTCTAAGTGTAGCAATAAGTTGCTAAATGATGTACCTTCATTACATGTAACCATATTGCTACACTTAGAGGCTCCTCTTTTTTATACTCAGTTGTGACATGACGCTACTCTTATATCAAGACATCGCTTGTATATCAAGGCAAAATTAAAACATTTTGCTTGTCTTGCAAAACGCTCTCAAACCAAGTTTTTTTTACAGCCTCCCATTGCTTTTTAATAGGGCTGCCTCCAACAACAAATCACAGGGATCCCCTCCATGCTGATTTTCTCACATCCACTCATCGCTGGTGACAATGCTTGTCCCCGTTTGATCTTGATCTCTTGCATCATTACCCCGTTTCATGGGCTTGCAATTGAGACTGCCAGTGGCCATTTTAGCATTAATTGCACAGCTATGGCCCTCTGTTATCACCATCAGGAGACCAGCCTTGAAAATTGCCACGTGGCCATCACTGGAGCGCATGTAGGCAAGAAGTGGCTGCAAAGAGGCTACAGGTGATCTGCAGCACTGTGATGCAACAAAGAATAAAAGAGTGGGTACAAGAATTCTATTAGAAAAAAAAAAAACATAGGCCCAGATTCACAAAGCACTTACGCCGACGTAAGTGGAAATTTGAGCCGAAAAGTGCAAATGTGCGCCAGCGTATCTGTGCGCCGGACCCACAAACCAACATACGCCTAAAGACTGGCCACCCTACGCCAACGTAGCTTACATACGTCGGCGTAGCGTGGGCGCACTTTTCGTCTGGACGCTATGTTGCTGCTCCCATTGATTAGGCATTCCAATATGCAAATGAGGGAAATACGCGTTTCAGGAATGTACGTGCGCCCAGGGCATGCTGTGCGAGGTGCGTTTAAGTTTTACGTCCGGCGTAAAGTTATTCCCCATAGATGAGGCGCAACCCAGCAATAGACATGCAAAGGTCTGCACCAGAGAACACAGGCCGGTGTATTGGGCGTACGTTACGTTCACAGGGTACGTGGTGATCCAGCGTAGCTTAGACATTTGTCCCAGCATGGTTGTAAGAATGCGCATAAGGGTGCCGTTTCATGCGTTCACATCACGGCGCATGCGCCGTTCGTGATACGTCGGGCGTAAAACACTGCACCATGTTCGGACCATCATTTGCATGCTCACTCCCACTTCCAAATGCGTGCGAACAAAACCCCTGTTTTTAACGCACATTGTTAGACAGGTTAATTGGTTGTTCTGCTAGCTGGTCGGTAAGTAGGCTTGGTTATTCCCTGGGCATTCCCCAGGTTCTTGTTGTTATCACTCCCACTTCCACCTACGCCTTCGAACTTACGCCACGCCGACGCAGTGTTGGGAGCAATAGCTTGCTGAATGCAGTGCTTGCCTCTCCGCGCTGCGTCGGCGTAGCGTACAGCGTTTGAGCTACGGCAGCGTAATGTGCGCCATAATCTTCTAAGCACTGTCTATTCTACACATAATTTGGTTACAGTTTACTTCGGTTACAGTTTACTACTTGGAGCCCCGGCCATTGTAAATGCTGGGAGGACGTCTATTGACGTCCTCGGCTCCTCCGGCCACTGGGGGGCACGCAAGCGTCCCTGGAGGTGCCGATGCGCGTGCCTGTCGGCCGCGATGTCCACCAGGTACCCGCGATCTGCCGTTACACAGACAAGGACGTGGATCCCTGTCCTGTCAGAGAGAGGAGACCGATGCAGAGTCTCTTGTACATAGGGACACAGATCGGTCACCTCCCCCAGTTAGTCCGCTCCCCTCACAGTTAGAATCACTATGCAGGGTACACATTTAACCCCTTCCCCGCCCCCTAGTGGTTAACCCCTTCCCTGACAGTCACATTTATACAGCAATCAGTGCATATTTATATCACTGTTCGCTGTATAAATGTGAATGGTCCCAAAAATGTGCCAAAAGTGTCCGATGTGTCCGCCGTAATATCGCAGTCCTGACAAAAAAAAATAAAATCACAAATCGCCGCCATTACTAGTAAAAATAAAAAATAAAAATAATTTAAAAAAAATAAGTCATAATTCTGTCCTCTATTTTGTAGGCGCTATAACTTTTGCGCAAACCAATCACTAGACGCTTATTGCGATTTTTTTTTTTTTTACCAAAAATATGTAGGAGAATACGTACCGGCCTAAACTGAGTAGTTTAAAAAAAATAATAATATATATATATATATATATATATATATATATATATATATAATTTTAATAATTTTATTATTATTATTAATAATATAGCAAAAAGTAAAAAATATTGGGCCAGATTCAGAACGTAGTTACGTCTGCGTATCTAGAGATACGCCGCGTAACTACCAAGAATAGCCGGCGTATTCCGTTGAATAGGGGGCGCTTCCGTTGATTTACGCGTCAAATATGCAAATGAGCTATATACGCCGATTCACAAACGTACTTGCGGCCGGGCGTCGTATTTTCCATCGTTTCCGTAAGCGTTAGTCAGGCGTAAAGTTACCCCTGCTATATGAGACGCAACCAGTGTTAAGGATGGACGTCGGGACAGTGTTGAATTGTACGTCGTTTGCATAAAATCATTCGGGAATGGGGCTGGGCGTAAGTTACGTTCATGCCGTTTACATTGACTACTTGCGACGTGATTTCGCCCATGCGCACTGGAATACGTCCATGGACGGCGCATGCGCCGCTCAGAAAAAACGTAAATTACGTGGGGCCATTATTTCATTTACATGGATCACGCCCCCTACCTGCCTATTTTGAATTAGGCGCCCTTACGCTGGCCAATTTCCGCTACGCCGCCGCAACTTACGGAGCAAGTGCTTTCTGAATAAGGCACTTGCCTGTGAAAGTTGCGGAGGGGTAGCGTAAATAGCATACGCTTTGCCGCCGGAAAGATACACCAAGCAAGTGCTTTCTGAATAAGGCACTTGCCTGTGAAAGTTGCGGAGGGGTAGCGTAAATAGCATACGCTTTGCCGCCGGAAAGATACACCAAGCAAGTGCTTTCTGAATAAGGCACTTGCCTGTGAAAGTTGCGGAGGGGTAGCGTAAATAGCATACGCTTTGCCGCCGGAAAGATACACCAAGCAAGTGCTTTCTGAATAAGGCACTTGCCTGTGAAAGTTGCGGAGGGGTAGCGTAAATAGCATACGCTTTGCCGCCGGAAAGATACACCAAGCAAGTGCTTTCTGAATAAGGCACTTGCCTGTGAAAGTTGCGGAGGGGTAGCGTAAATAGCATACGCTTTGCCGCCGGAAAGATACACCAAGCAAGTGCTTTCTGAATAAGGCACTTGCCTGTGAAAGTTGCGGAGGGGTAGCGTAAATAGCATACGCTTTGCCGCCGGAAAGATACACCAAGCAAGTGCTTTCTGAATAAGGCACTTGCCTGTGAAAGTTGCGGAGGGGTAGCGTAAATAGCATACGCTTTGCCGCCGGAAAGATACACCAAGCAAGTGCTTTCTGAATAAGGCACTTGCCTGTGAAAGTTGCGGAGGGGTAGCGTAAATAGCATACGCTATGCCGCCGGAAAGATACACGATGTATCTGAATCCGGCCCATTGTGTTTTTTTCAAAATTGTCGCTCCTTTTTTGTTTATAGCGCAAAAAATAAAAACCGTAGAGATAATCAAATACTACCAAAAGAAAGCTCTATTTGTGGGGGGAAAAAAAAGAACGTCAATTTTGTTTGGGTACCACGTCCCACGACTGCGCTAATGTCAGTTAAAGCAACGCAGTGCCGGAAGCTGAAATTTCACCTAGGCAGGAAGGGGGGTATCTGTGCCCAGTAAGCAAGTGGTTAATGCTACCAAATAACACCTTCACCCCAGATTAACCAGCATCAGACAAACAGAAGCAATACATGGGGGTACCCTACATAGTAAGTAGCCCATGGCTCCTACTAGCCACCCTTACTTATTTGATCCATCATGGTCATTTGCTACCAATTAGACAAAGCATACATTTCCATCATTATACAGACAGCAATGAATCATGAAAACATGGCATTTAGCAGTCCAGGGAGCCAAGCCCTAAGCAAAAATTTCCCCATATCACTTTATTTTTTATTGTACCTTGCCATTAGATAAGACAAGGTCTGACCTGTCCCAGAATCAGGCCATCTATATTTAAACTATACATACACTACATCCTAAGTGATATGATGTATACCTATACACAAAGCATGTTTATAGAGAGGAGTACATACACAAACCTCCAGTCCTTTAAGGTCTGTTGTCAGGATAAGCAGGTCAAGTGTAATGGATATCCAGGTCAGAGCTCAGGTGAAGTCATCAGCTATGCAGGCTTTCCTGAATTCACTCATCAGGGGTCTCCTCCTGGGAAATCTATATAATATGGCCTGTTAACAAACCATGAAGACAGGTAGGTATGCCTTCTACTGTTTCCTATTGCCAGAGGACCAGTCTTACAAACGGGTTCATGTAAAAATGGTTTTCTTAAGATATGTGTATAATTAGGTAACAGTTACAGAGGATATTTAACCACTTAAGCCCCGGACCATTATGCAGCTAAAGGACCTTTCCCCTTTTTGCGATTCAGCACTGCGTCGCTTTAACTGACGATTGCGCGGTCGTGCGACGTGCCTCCCAAACAAAAATGGCGTCCCTTTTTTCCAACAAATAGAGCTTTCTTTTGGTGGTATTTGATCACCTCTGCGGATTTTATTTTTTTGCGCTATAAACAAAAATAGAGCGACATTTAAAAAAAAAATGCAATATTTTTTACTTTTTGCTATAATAAATGTCCCCAAAAAAGATATAAAAAAAAAAACTTTTTTTTCCCCTCAGTTTAGACTGATACGTATTCTTCTACCTATTTTTGGTAAAAAAAAAAATCGCAATAAGCGTTTAAGGTTGGTTTGAGCAAAATTTATAGCGTTTACAAAATAGGGGATAGTTTTATAGGATTTTTTTTAATATTTTTTTTTTTTTACTACAAATGGCGGGATCAGCGATTTTTCTAGTGACTGCGACATTATGGCGGACACATCAGACAATTTTGACACATTTTTGGGACCATTGTCATTTTCACAGCATAAAAATGCATTGTTTACTGTGAAAATGACAATTGCAGTTTAGGAGTTAATCACTAGGGGGCGCTGTAGGGGTTAAGTGTGACCTCATATGTGTTTCTAACTGTAGGGGGCGGGGCTGGACTTGTGATGTCATTGATCGTCTTTCCCTATATCAGGGAACAGACGATCAGTGACATTGCCACTGTGAAGAACGGGGAAGGTGTGTTTACACTCACTTCTCCCCGTTCTTCAGCTCCTGTGACCGATCGCAGGACACCGGCGGCGATCAGGTCTGCAGGTCCCGCGGCCACGGTCACGGAGCTTCAGACCGAGTCCTGGGCGCACGACCCACGGCTGGGCACTTAAAGGGGACGTACAGGTATGTGCCTGTGCCCAGCCGTGCCATTCTGCTGACGTATATCAGCGTTAGGCGGTCCTTAAGTGGTTAAAGCTAAGCTCCAAGAAAATGTCTAAATACGCAAATGAAATCATATCGGAGAGCTGTTTTACATGCTGGGGGGGATTTGTATTTCTATGAATCCAGTCCTGATATTTACACATCTCTGCCACACAGCGCAGTTCTCTGTTTGGCAGGGCTCTTTTTTTTCTGCTGCAGTTAAGCAACACTTACAGGTCTTTCCTCAACCTGTGATTGGGTAGTGAAAAAAGAAGCAGGACACTGAAGAGTTTATCTCTTGGTCACTCTGCTCTCTCCGCCTATCAGCATGCTCTTTGCACAGCAGCCCAAATGATTGGCTCCTTGTGCTGCTTCTAGACTGAGCTTTGTGGTATGGTAGACTGCAAAAGGCGAATAGCAAGTCAAAGTTAGGCACTTGCACTGCCTGCAGTTAAAAAAAAAATACATTTAATTGCAGATGATTAGATACGGAACTGCCTTTATTTGTGTCTTTTATATCCGCCTGGGGTACAGCTTTAACCACTTCAGTCCCGGACCATATTGCTGGTCAAAGACCAGGCCCACTTTTTTGCGATTCGGCACTGGATCGCTTTAACTGACAATTGCGCAGTCGTGCGACGTGTCTCCCAAACAAAATTGGCGTCCTTTTTTTCCCCACAAATATAGCTTTTTGATCACCTCTGCGGTTTTTAGTTTTTGCGCTATAAACAAAAATAGAGCGACAATTTTGAAAAAAATATATATTTTTTTACTTTTTGCTGTAATAAATATCCCCCAAAAATATATAAAAAAAACATTTTTTTTCCTCAGTTTAGGCCGATACGTATTCTTCTACATATTTTTCAGAAAAAAAAAATCGCAATAAGCGTTTATTGATTGGTTTGCGCAAAAGTTATAGCGTTTACAAAATAGGGGATAGTTTTATGGCATTTTTATTATTATTTTTTTTTACTAGTAATGGCGGCGATCAGCGATTTTTATCGGTACTGCGACATTATGGCGGACACTTTGGACACTTTTGACACATTTTTGGGACCATTCATTACTATAAAAATGCCACTGGCAGGGAAGGGGTTAACACTAGGGGGCGAGGAAGGGGTTAATTATGTTCCCTGGGTGTGTTCTTAGGCTGCTTTTTACATTGCAGCGTTACCCGCGGTGGCGGTATAGCAGCGCGATTTTTAGCGCTGCTATACCGTCGTATTTACAACATTCGGCCGCTAACGGTGCGGTTTTAACCCCCGCTAGCGGCCGAAAAAGGGTTAATACCGCCCGCAATGTGCCTCTAAAGGGGCACATTGCGGACGTTATTTCCGCGATTTCCCATTGATTTCAATGGGAAGGAGCGGTATAGGAGCGGTGAACACACCGCTCCTATACCGCTGTAAAGATGCGGCTAGCAGGACTTTTGGAGCGGTCCTGCTAGTGCACCGCTTCAGTGTGAAAGCCTTCGGGCTTTCACATTGAAGCCTGAAGGGCAGGTTTTTTCACGCGGTATAGCAGCGCTATTTTTAGCGCTGTACCACGTGAAAAACGCCCCAGTGTGAAAGGGCTCTAACTGTAGGGGGGGGTGGACTGACTTGAGGAAATGACAGATCACTGTTCATACATTGTATGAATAGACAATCAGGCATTTCTCCCACTGACAGGACCAGGAGCTGTGTGTTTACACACACAGCTCCCAGGTTCTCGCTCTGTAACGAGCGATCGCGGGTGCCCGGCAGTGATCGCGCCCGCCGGGCACGCGCGTCGGCGTCAGGGGCGTGCAGGTGGCATGCGTGCGCGCCTCTATTGGATGCTCAGTGAGATGATATAGATATACGTCATCTCGCCCAGCAGAGCCGACCTACCGCTGTAAAACTGAGGCTGGCCGGAAAGTGGTTAAAGTGGCTGTAAAGGCACAAGATTTTTTACCTTCATGCATTTCAAAACCTGTGTGCAGCAGCCCCCTAATGCTTACTTGAGCCCCATCTCGATCCAGCGATGTCCATGAGAGTGTTGCCTCTCTGGGGACTCACACTCCTGATTGGCCTTTGGCAGCAAAGGGGGCCATTGGCTCCCGCTATTGTCAATCACAGCCACTGAGCCAATAAGGAGAGGGGGCAAGGGCCGAGCTGCGGCTCCGTGTGCGAATGCACACACAGAGCCACGAGTCTGGCATGCGCCTCCTCGGGTGCCCCCACAGAGCACCTGGCATGGGAGAAAAGCCTGGAGTGCCATCTAATGATCGACTTCTCATGAATGGGCTTTTTGGAAAGTTTTTGTTTTTAGCAGTGCTGACCAATGTATTCTGACAGTGGGGAAGTCACTGCTGTCAAAATACAATAACACAGCAGGGAGGATTCCTCCATCCACTTCAATTGTGTAGATAGGGTAATCTGTTCAGTTTTTTTAAACAAACTGATCCATGTATGGCCAAACTTGGCTACCTGTAGCCTAAAGCTCTGTACACACGCTCGTTTTTCCCGGCAGTAAAAAGTTAGCCGGAAAAACTGAGCGGAAAGCCGAGAAGCCGGCAGGAAAACTGCCACAAGAGCTTTGGCCGGGAATCCCGGCCGTGTGTATGCTCCATTGACACTGCCTCACAGTGTTTCCCATAGTAAAGTATTAGTAAATCTGGCGGGGAAAAAAACGCTGGGAATCCCGACGGGAAAATAGAGAGCAGGTATTATCTATTTTCCTGCTGTTTTCCTGTCGGGAAATTTACAAAGATACAAATTTACATGCATGAGTATCTTCAGCAATCAGCACGCGTCTATTGCATCTACCAATGCTCCTTTGCTTACAAAGCCCTGATGAAAGGATATTGTTGGTCCCTGAAACTTTTTGGATAACCTTTATTTTACTGTTGTGTTATTATTTCTATCACCAGTAAATGATTAAAGACTGAGGAATACCACCTGGTGTTCTTTTTGGTGATTTCACTTGGATTTTTCTGTTGGGGAGGCCATTGACACATGAGGGGCCCCATGCTTTGTGGTAGTGCTGCCGAGATTAAGTCACAAAGTCAAACCAATACCCTTTGATTGATAGATTGATTCAAGTCTTGCATACACACGGTCACACCAAATTCCGATCGTCAAGAATGTGGTAACATACAACACTACGACGAACCGAGAAAAATTAGGTTCAATGCTTCCAAGCATGTGTCGACTTGATTCCGAGCATGCGTAGGATTTTTCTCCATCAGAATTGCATACAGACAATTGGAATTTACGAGAAGAACTTTTCCCGTCTGAAAAATTGAGAACCAGCTCTCAATTTTTTTTTGGCGGAAATTCCGCCAGAAAAATTCTGATGGAGCCTACACACGGTCGGAATTTCCAACCAAAAGCTCACATGTGACTTTTCTTGTCTGAATTTACGAAAAAAGCCTTGAAAGAGGTTCCATTTAAGAGGACCTCTTAGACTAGGCTAGACCAGCCCAAACTCTGAAAGAGATCTACGGTGGATGACTTTTTCGAGTGTGGCTAAGCAACCGCCATCAGGTGTCCAGGAGGTGATCCTGTCATCCTTGTTTTTTTCGACAATTTATAATGTGGCTAATGCATTGCAACTGTGAGCCAAGCATTTGGCTTGCCGGTTGAAATCTACTGACTTAAATTGCCAAGATTGACAGGCGTTGCTGCTTGTCAACTCAATATGCCTGTCACATACTTGATGGTAGAGCCTGATATGCAGGGGAAGGCCTCTCTTACACCTCTGACTCGAGAACCCATGATAGAGCAGACAGGAGACTCGTGCAGAGTGGCACAAGTGTCTGGCAGGATCGCTGGTGAAGGGGCTGGTAGGAAATTCCAATGGCACTGTGGAGAACCTCCAGCAAGGAAGACGACCAGGAACGGCTGAAGACTGGAGACTGGAGCAGGCTGAAAGTAGAGTGCCACAGACTGAAAGATGGACACAGCAGTCAGCGAAGCAGTGTTTTGTAGGTAGGAAGACAGACAGGTACAGGCGGGCCGAGTCATACACAGACGGGCAGATCAGGAACAGATGCAGGAGCTAGAGCGAAGTTGGGGTAAAGGCCGGGTTGGAGCAGGCGGGCAACAAGGTAACCAGAGGAGTAGACAGAAGCAGAGTCAAAGGCAAGCCGAGATCAGGTGCAGGCGGATAGCAGGAGTAGTCAGTAACAAGCCAAGCAATAACTGGTAACAGGTTTTCAGGAAAACAGATGGCAGGGTTCACAGGAAATGCTGTAGACCAGACAGCATTGATCCTAGGCATTTGCCTTGTTTAATAGCCCATTTGGCAACAAGAACCGTCACAACGTTCACGCGCACTGCGCATGTGCCATGTGGCTTTCTTCATGGGAATGTGGAGAACAGGCATCTTTCTGTGGCTGCCATCTTGGTTTCTGGCTTGCCCTTCCTGACAATACCACATTAAAATGTCCATCCTCTGGCTGTAATTTAGTTTTTGGGTGGGCAATGAGGAAGGGGGATGGGCAGTAAAACCGCGGCTCATCCAGCATTTACTGCCTGTGTGAAATAGACCTAAATTCATTTTATAAATAGAGGCACCTTCTTAACTCATTGAGTTTAGTATAGGCGCTCACCTTGCAGAGTGAATATTAATGGTTAAGGTGAAGCTGTATTCATTTGGAGTCCCCAATCATGTTGACTGTCAGGTCTGCATATCGGAGAACACAAACTGCAGACACCTGTGTTTTGTGTACGCTGGTGTGACACACTGACACATAATGGAGTGAAATTACTAAAGGAGTAGAGGCTGCCTACCTAGCCAAGTGAATATAATTTTTTTTAAATGAATGATATGGAATAAAATGAAACTGTATTCACTTTGAATAATCTATCATGTTCAAGGAACTTTAAA
Organism: Rana kukunoris; assembly: GCA_029574335.1. NCBI lineage: Eukaryota > Metazoa > Chordata > Amphibia > Anura > Ranidae > Rana > Rana kukunoris. Next base: position 28,232,321 of record CM056060.1, read on the forward strand.
ATGGAGATTTTTTTTCTATCACGTGATAAAGTGTTTACGGTAAACATAGCTCTGCTTTATTCACCAGCATTCAATTTGCTTAGTGACCATCCTCTACTTCAAATTCAATCCCAGTGTATTTTTCTGTAACCTTTGATGGTATGTTTGCGACTAATAGCTGGTATTGGCTGCCACAAATGGTGGGCATTTGTGAGGCCACGTACACACGATCGGTTCAAACCGATGAAAATGGACTGAAGTCCAGTTTCATCGGTCCAAACCCACCGTGTGTGCGGCCCATCGGTCCGTCGTCCTTCGGACCAAAGTTTGAAAACTTGCTTTAAAATCGGACTGATGGACGCCTGACCATCGGTCCAAACCGATGGTTAGTACGCAAAAGCATTGGCTCAAAAACCCGCGCATGCTCAGAATCAAGTTGACGCATGCTTGGAAGCATTGAACTTCATTTTTTTCAGCATGTCGTTGTGTTTTACATCACCGCGTTCTGACACGATCAGTTTTTGAACTGATGATGTGTGTGTACATTAGACCATCAGTCTGTGAACTGATGAAAACGGTCTGTCGGACCATTCTCATCGGGTTGGACCGATCATGTGTACGCGGCCTGAGTGTTAAGCTTATGGCATTGACACCCACATGCCAGGGAAAATGAGAGAAAAAAAATCTGCAGTAGGATGGGAGGATACCTGAAGACATGGCTACTTGTCAAGTACACACTTGCTGTTTCTTATATACTCGCAGACTTGAATGCTTTAGTGGCCTAACATTTGTTATTACAATTTCCAAGGATTTTGCTGTTTCTGAACTATATAAACACCTTGCAGAGCATGCCTCCATACTCCTAAGGCTACAATGATTTGCTCCTGCTTATCTCAATACAGAATAATAGTCAGTAGGCAAAAGTATTCCAATCTGACACGTGTGGTATATCTGCTGTTCTCATTTTTACTTCACTCTTCTTTTATACGACGGGGGCAAAATTAAAAATTATACTTTGACTAGTCTAGAGCTTGATCATCCACAAGGAAACCTAGGCAGGAGCCAGGGACTATCCCAGTAAAGACAATACAGATGGAGTGGTTTCTTCGTGCCTATTGAAAACCTTACCAATCACAATTAAAGGGATGAGCAGGGGGGATTGGGCAATGTTGATTCCTTGCCTTGGGCCCCATACATAATCTATCTCCAGGCTAGTCAATCATCTTCCTTGAAGGATCAGTCTGCATAAAACTTATATTTTACTAGAGTAGGGTAGAATAAACATAGGAAAATTGAACAGAATTTTTAAGGTGCAAAAAATACAACTAGAGTAGATGCTTCTGGGTCCTGCTTTGTTACATCTATTTGGGATTCCAGTGGTATGAAATATAAGTAAAGGTTCCTGACTCTACTTCCCTAATTTAAAAAAATAAGCTACCTGTTGGATAATTTTTTTTATCTAGTAGACAATATTGAGAATACAGCAAGAGCATGAGATCTAACCAGAAAACTCTACTGTTAGTAGGGTCTGCACTGCGCTCCATACCAAATAAAGCATGCCACCTGGAGGCTAGTCATCACTCCTGATGCCTCGTTCACACGACCAGTTTTCCCGTTGAGAAAACTGCTATGACAGCTTTTGGCCGGGGAAAACTGGCTGTGTGTATGCTCCATGGCAGTTTTCCGACAATAAAAAAGCCGGGAAAAATTAGAACATGTTTCCTTTTTTCCCGCCGGGATTCCCGGCAGTTTACCTATAGGTAAAGCCGGTGGGGAAGCATACACATGGTCGGGTTTCCCGACCAAAGCTCTCATGGCAGTTTTCTTGCCAGGAAAACCTTATGTAGGGGGAAAAAGCTACTGAGCAGGTTCTCGGTTTTCCCGGCGGACTTTTTACCGCCAGGAAAACTGATCGTGTGTAGAAGGCATAAGGCTTGATTCACACCTGCTGGATTTACATCCTTTTATGTGTGTATTTATGTATGCTTTTTTTTTTTACGTCCTTTATTTTAAAAGGGCTATATCACATACTTCAAACAAAGTGATGTAATACAGATCATATTCAGTAGGAAGAGCATGGCATAAATCAAATAGACATTACAACATACATAAAATCTAAAGATTCAAAACCCTCTATAAGCGCACAAAATTATTACAAGGCGAATGTAACCTCAACACATTTTTTGTAAATTACAAATAAAGACATGCTCCAGGTGTGGTGATGCCACTTAACTAAAGGGCTACGTCACATACACCAAACAAAGAGATGTAATACAGACCATATTCAGTAGGAAGAACACGGCATAAATCACATTACAAGGCGTGGAATTGATTGATTAAAAAAACACTATAAGCAGAAAAAATTGTTGCAACCTCAAGAAAATGTAAATTGCAAATAAGGAAATTAAGACGTGATCCAGGTGTTGTGATGCCACTCAACTTTTTACAGGAAACAAAAGGGAACTTAGCTGTGAAAGAATAGTTTATAGGGTAAAGGAGGATAGGTCTGCAAGGAGAGCACAGCCTGCTGCCCTGGGGGTAGTTTGCCAGTCCTTGTATAGTCATTGTGGCAGAAAAAAGATAGGAGGGAGAGAAGGAGAAAAAAAGGGGGGTGATAGGGGAAGAGTACAAGAGGAGAGACCAATGGGGGGGGGGGGGGGTACCATGCGGAGGAGATGGGAATCATAACTCAGTCCCATCTACTGGGAGGTGTAAGTAAGGTTTAAGATACTGTCCCGCTGGATCCCCTCCCATACAGCTCTGACGCAGTAGAATTAAGTAGAGTAGAGTAGATAAACTCCTGTCTAGTCAAGGGAAACAAATGCTCATAGCCATTGATTGTATCTGGATTAGTACCAAAAATCTTTCCAGTGGAACTATTTTTCCTTCACTTCGGAGGTCTTGTCCCCAAGGACTGCTGTGAGCTCTTCCATTTCCTGTATAACATTCACCCTGACAAACCATTATCTCACATTTGGAGCTAATTTTCCAAACACTAGGAATACAGGCATTTATGTATTTTTAAATGCATCATCTACAAACATTATCATCAATAGGCCCTATAATACACATTGATGCATTAAAAAATAGACAATGCGCATCAGTACATCCAACAGATGTAAATAAAAGCACCATTTAAACCAATGGCTAATCTTTATACATGCATTGGCATGGGTGAATGGGCCCTAGATAAAGAATTTTTTTTTGGTAACCCTTGAGTGAATCCTTCATTAAAAAAGGAGACGTATAGATTTGTGTCAGTGTTTTTTGGTAATCCTATTTAATGTAGGAACTAATACTAAAGATTATAAAGATCATTCAGTAGGCTTAACTCCTTCTCAGCTGAAAAAAGAATAACGTGGACTGTGGAAGAGTTAAATGATGCAAACAGATTCACTTTATCAAAGCTGTTTACAGTCAGCAATGGTGAATTGCTGAGTAATTTAGTGTAAACACAGGTTGGATGAATGACACCATATCACGGTTATTGGTACAACTCAGAAATGGCAGGTGATTGGCCAACGTCAGGGAGAACATGGGGTGTCCTCCAATAAAAGGTGTAAAGTGACACCCTGTCCTCTCGGTCTTATCTCTTCAGAGGGCATTGAGTAGGTGAGACGTCTATCCGTTTCCATATTGTAATTATTATTTTTTGGTTATTCTTATATTTCCTACCTTCCTCCTCTTCAGAATTAGTGAAGGCAGTTTTATTTTTGCTCTTTCCTTCCACTTTTTAGGGTTCTGTCACTTCTTGTGCCATTGTATCAATGTTTGAGTGGATGTCAGCCAAGGGATCTCTTGGCAAATTTTGGAGGAGTAAAGATGGTCTTGTTTTGATTATATCAATTTTTGAATACACCTTTTAATAAGCACAACAAATTTATTAATGAAATCAATTAAAAAAGAAGTAATAGATATTTTTGATAAAATATTTGATCTTAAAGGGATTTACCTGCACTTTAAATGAAAGCACTTTATGGAGGATTTGTCTGAAAAAGGTATGAATGAATGAGTAACTCATATAGCGCTACAAACACGAACTAAATCGCCTCGGGGTGAAAAGGGTAGACATCAACGGTCTGATTCTTCAAAATGGAAGAAGTTAAAAACAGCAAAAAATGAGTTCTTACCTACAAGAACAAATTAGAATCCTTGTTTCATATTTCATTAAAATGAATATTGAAATCTGATTGGCTGCTTTGGGAAAAATTAACAATTTGTGCTCATTTTTCTTTCACTAATTTTAAGGCATCAGATACAGAAAGAAATGGATGGAGAGATGGATGGATGTATGGGAGATGGATAGATAGATAGATAGATAGATAGATAGATAGATAGATAGATAGATAGATAGATAGATAGATAGATAGTGGGTGGAAGCAAGTCTTACTAAAACTGGAACATGCAAAATCTGGTGCAGGTCTGCATAGAAACCAATCAGCTTCCATGTTTTATTGTCAAAGCTTTCTTGAGTTACAAGCTGATTGCCTACCATTCACAGCTGCACCAGATTCTGGGTTCTCAAGTTTTAGTAAATCTCCCCATTAAGTTGTCAGACACCAGCTGGTGTTAGGTGTCTCAACTAAAATGGAGTAGTGTAGAACTACAGATCCCTCTATATAGCACATAATGGGTAGGTGGTTATGGGACATCGGTCATTGGTGGACTGTGCTTTTCCAGTCTTTAGGCACGTAAAGGTATTACTATATACTAACACTGATAAGCACAACACATGTATTAACAAAAATAAATAATACAAAATTTTTAATAAAATATTTGATCTTAAAGTGATTTATCTGCACTTTATCGAGGATTTGCCTGCAATAGGTAGACATCAATGGTCTGATTCTTTAAAACTGAAGAAATTAAAAACAGCAAAACAAATTGTTATTGCCTACAAGAACAAATGAAAATCCTTGTTTCACATTCCATTAAAATGAACAACGAAACCTGATCGACTGCTTTGAGAAAAACATCCAATTTTGTGCTCATTTTTTTTCTCTAATTTTAAGGCATCAGATTAAGAAAGAGATGGATGAATGGATGGAGAGATGGATAGATTTATGGTAGATAGATTGATAGATGAATAGATAGATAGATAGATATGTGGGTGGGTAGAAGCAAATCTTGCCATTACATTGAGTTGTCAAACACCAGCTTGTGGTAGGTGTCTCAAGTGGAATCCAAAGAAGGAATAGTGTATAACTGCAGATCCATCGATACAGCACATCATGAGTAGGAGGTTATTTAACATTGGTTATTGGTGGACACTGCATTTCCAGGTTTTTCATAGATACGAACGATAGATAGATAGATAGATAGATAGATAGATAGATAGATAGATAGATAGATAGATAGATAGATAGATAGATAGATAGATAGATAGATGGGTGGAAGCAAATCTTGTCACTACAATGGGGGGTAATATACTAGAACTGGAGCATGCAAAATCTGATGCAGCTCTGTATAGAAACCAATCAGCTTCCAGGTTTTATTGCCAAAGCTTACTTGAACAAGCTGAAATCAGAAGCTGATTGGTTACCATGCACAGTTGCACCAGATTCTGAGTGCTCCAGTTTTAGTAAATCTCCCCCATTGAGTTGTCAGACACCAGCTGGTGGTAGGTGTCTCAACTGTAGTCAGAATATGGAGTAGTGTAGAACTACAGATCCCTCTATATAGCACATCATGAGTAAGTTTTAATTTTGGATAGAGTAGACCTGGGTTACAACAAGTTTTTATTGCAGTCTATGTCCCCGTTGGTGAGATTCACACTTTGTCCTGATGGCCAATGTCATCAAGACTGAAAGTAAGATAAAACTTACAATGTTGAGTTATCACCAGGATAACATATTATGCACTGGCATATAGCACTTATCCCCTTTCCCTTCCCTTTTTTATTTGTGTGTATGTCTTTTGCACTTTTTGCACAGCACGTTTGCACTCTACCCACGCTGAATATTAGGGTGCAGGTCCTTGGGCTTACCTTGAAAGTCTTGGAAGAGACATGGCCTTTTGTTTAGGGTCTCCCCCTCCCATGGGGTCTTCCTTTGGGGAAGGCCCAACTAGTACTTGGGTAATCCTTGCTTTGGCAGGCCTACCGAAGAAAGAGGTCTGCCTGGTTTTGGCTGGGTGGACCATGAGTAACCCCAGTCCCTGTCAGGAGACTTGCGCCCTGGGAGATTATGATACCGTAAAAAAACTTAAACTAATTGCATGAGACTAGGGGCAACGCTTTTACAAAAGGGTATCAGCATTCAGGGAGCATTTAAGGAGCTTGATCCTGGAAACAATTAATGTAAACAACAGAAAAAAACTGACACCCCTTTTGTTTTTGATAAATACTTCTGTACTTTTTTTAAAACTAAAAGGTTTTGGCTGGAGATATACTTTGATATGGCTACCACTTCTAACCCTGCTGCCATAGGTACTGATCTTACAGTGCCATTATGTTCATTTAAAATGATATCTCAATAGCCACAATGGGTCTGAATCCACCAAATGAGAATGCAAACAAAGATATTACCTTGTGAAAACAGCAGCGACAACATCACTGTGTTGCACATGGCCTTTGTAGAGAGCAGAGCTATAGGAGTGACCTTAAAGGTCCACCCGCTACAGGCTGCATGCAGAAAATATAGGAAGGGGCGGAGACAAGACCTGTCACCTTGTATAAGTTGAGAGACCAGCAGTGTCTGGTCTTTATTACACGGAGCTCCTGCATAAAGGCAAAGTTTTACACACAATCGGTTTTCCCAGTGGTAAAAAGTTCCCCCCAGGAAACCGGCAGGAAAAAAGAAACATGTTCTCATTTTTTCCGCCAGGTTTCCCTGCGTTTTTGCTGGCCAAAAGCTGTCATGACAGTTTTCCCGATGGGAAAACTAGTCGTGTGTACGAGGCATTACAGTGGATTACCGCACAGATCTGGAAGAAATACACAAAGTAAACCAAGTTTCAAATAAGAATAAACACAACTTTTGTATTCAGACAATATTTGCTAACTGCAAATTTCAGCAACACAGCTGTGGGTACACATTAATGGACCGTGTAGTGCTTAACACTTCTCTTTGCCTAAACACCGCTATTCAGCATGCCTAGGATGACGTAATAAAATGAACATGGTCTCAACAGGAACATTCTATTTTATCTAATTAGTGAACTGCTACTTGTCAAAGTGCTCCTTTATAAAAACAGATCCCATGTAAGCAGAGAAAGTAATGCCAGCGATAAGCTAACAGCGGGGTGGTAAGTGGCATATAACGCAGGAAACCAATAGCGACTGAGACATATGATTTTCATTTTTCCAGAAGCTGGGTACAACAATGTTTTTTTAGGGTGAACACCAATTGGTTTGTGATTGGTTGTTTTGGGGTACTGCATTTTTTACATTGTCTTGTTAAAAATTACATTATGTAAGTATAATGTGGATGTCTTGAGTGGTTAAGACTGCTTTTACAATGGAATTAGAAGTTACATAGTTAGTCTGATTGAAAAAAGACCATCTAGTTCAATAAATGTATGTAACCTGTTGTATATTACAAAAGTGACGTGTTTATTAGAGGTGACCTCTACTATGTAAAAGAGATTCACGTATCATTACTGAAAGTCACCAAAGAGGGCTCTAATGGCTTGTGTACACAAGGTTTTTGTAGTTAATTACAGCATTGCTTAAAGGCATGCAAAAAAGCTGTGTACGAGTTGCTTTGCCTACAATACAAATGCATAATTTCTTGTGAACGAAGGCGTAAATCCCACAGATATCTACAGAATGGTGTAAATGTTTCAAAGATGGGTGTATGTCTGTCAGTGACAATCCCGGCCATGAACATTCAGTGGCCTGATTTGATCACTAAGAATGTCCTGTTTCTCCAGGACAATGCAAAAGCTAATACTGCTCACCACATTACAGCAACTCGACTGGGAGGTATTGTCACATCCTCCTTATAGCCCAGACCTTGCTCAGAGTAATTTCCATCTGTTTGGACCCCTTAAAAACTTCCTCTGATGTTAGCACTTCAGCACTGATGAGGAAGTGAAGCAGGTTGTCCTAGGATGGTTCAGGCTTACTGGCAAATTTTTATATGCTGACTAGGGATGAGCTTCACGTTCGATTCGAACGTATGTTCGACTCGAACATCGTCTGTTCGACCGTTCATCGAAATTCGAACGCTATGGGCCGTTCGTGCCAAATTCGAGTGGCGTGTCACAGCCCATAATTCATAATGCTTGGCCAATCACAGTGCGCAAAAACGAAGATCCATAATTGGCCAAAGCCAGGGTGGCTTTGGCCAATTATGGCTCAGGGGGTTTAGTACACGCCCCACACTATAAAAGGCTGCCTGTAGGGCGGCCTTGTGTAGTGTGTTGCGGCAGTTAACAGAGAACAGAGAGAGACAGAGAGGGTGTCATTTTTTTGCAGGTAGATAGAGCAGGCAGGCAGGCTAGTCAGTTAATGTTACAGTGTGTAGAGGATATATATACATCCCAGGAGTTGTACAAATATTTATACACTGTATAGCTTAGCTAGATTAGTCCTTCCTAATTTACTGGCAGGCAGGTGATTGTGCTATTTAAAGACGTTATCACAGGTTTAGACACCCAGCAGGTACAATATTTAAAGGAATTTTTCATTTTTTTTTTCTTTAAGCATCATTAAAATCACTGCTCCTGATGCAGGAGCAGTGATTTTAATGATGCTTAAATAAAAAAAAATGAACTCAAAATTCCCAGTTTGACTTGAACTCTCCTCTTATATCTATCTCATTAAACAGATTTCCATTCACTTCCTGTCGTGTGGACTCAACAGGAAGTGAGAAGATTTGTTTTCAATGTAAGGGAAATCTCCTTGTAGATGTACAACATTTCCCCTCTATTTCTGTTCTGGTGGCAATCCAACTCATTGGTGATCAGGGCAATTAGAGAGGACACAGGCAAAAAAAAAAAAACTAACAGCAGTTCTAACTTATCACCATTCTAGCCAATAAAAAAAAAATGCTTTAAGATATACTTTAAATTTGAAGTGTTTGTGAGTGCCAGCTAATACTTTGTATTTTTAATCAGCATCCACAGTGATGTCATGCTCCCTCCTCCATGGAGGAAGATACCTATAGTCTTTTAGACACACCCCTGAGCAATAATATTGGAGGGACCCTCTGCTAGAGACATATAGCAAATCTCTGGGTGTTCTTCCTATTAACCTAGAAAACAATGGCTTTTTACACAATGATGTGTGTTTTAAAAAAGGATTACTATTGATATTTAGAGACATCTTAGAAAATAACATATGACTTACTTACACTTACTTTTGTGTGGTTACCCTTTAATTTTTTTATGTTAGACGCTGATTGATGCCTCCTAAATAGTATGAAATGTGCACTGTGGTATCTTGTTAGATATTTCCCAGCAAGTTTAATAGTGATTATAAAAACGTACATGCATAGAAAATAAGACGAGTTGCCACAAGTTAGCCAGTTCTTGCCACAATTAATCGTTCTTTTATAAAAATCATGCAGCAATTGTTATCTGTGGAGACCACAAGTGATATTACAGGTATGTGTTGACTACAGTGGGCTGGATGAGCTTCTGGTTCCTTGCTAAAAGTGGGAAATCACTGCCATGGCTCTTTGTCCAAGGCCATTGTGTTTTCAGTATTGCCACCTACCTTTGGTGTTCTAATTCCTTCATATAGGTTGAGCCTGATGTAATGAGTGAACCCATGGCTTCTTATGTCATGTACACTTCAACAGTAAGGCCTCCCTGCTGTAATTATTGACTCTATTGACCTGATACATTTGATTATATTCCCTCCCATTTTTGGGTGTCACAACTCCTCCTGTTACATTCTCCATAATATACAATGAATAGAAATCCAACAGGAAGGGTACAACATAATGGTCCCAGGAACTCCCTGAAACATCTACACAGAATTTAACTCACTAGCATCCACCAAACACTGAAATTTTCATTTGGGTGGACCTACCCTTTAAAGCAGCCATTCTTGAACATGGTTTGGTGCAACCCTAGGGTCCCTTTCCAAGGTTTTTAGGATTCCTTCAGATGTAGCTGATTCAACTCTTATCTGATGGTAGCTGGATGGAGTCGATTGCCAGTCTATTGTTAGTAACAGAGGCATTGTGACCTCTGTTATTCTTCCCATTGACCAGAAACCTAAAAAAGGATTTCGGGGGTTCCTCTGGGGCAAAAGGTTGAGAAAAGCTGCTTTAAGGAACCAATACACCCAAAATTATTCTTTGAGTTTTGGGTAGATACTAGCATTTTGAGTACATCTTTCTCAAAGTCTTCAGGAGCTAAATCATTCCTCATCTATTCATAATTATACCAATCTGCTTCATCCATTACATGTAAGTCTTAAACTTCCTGTTGGATTTGTTTAGTTCACTTTTTATAATGAAGAATGCTGCTAGAAGAGTAAGAGTTCCAGACTTCAGATGAATCAGGGCTTGGAACTCAACTGGGGGGATCTCATGTTCAATTAGGTTTAAAGAACAAAATGAGTAAAAGGACCAGGATCACCTAGCACCAACAGTCCTTATGTTTTGTTTTTTGCTTTTTATATAAAAGCTTTTTGTTGTATGTTACCCTAAACCACATGGTAATTTTTTTTAGTTGAAACCTGGTCAAAATTGCATGAAAATAGCAATGTGTATCGCCAATATTTGAGATAAATTAATCTAATGGATGAATTAAGTCTTTGGGGCCAACAACCCTTTATTTTTTGTTCTACATAAATAATAATGCATGGTAGAATCTGAAATGTAGACAGTTTTTCTAGTTGCATAAAAGCTTAGATATGTACATACTTATTCTTGTCTCTTTTTGTTTTAGATCCCTTCCAAGAGACCCCTGCCCCTTTATTCCCTCCTGAAACTCCATCCTTTATCCCACCCAAACGTGGAGTGGAAGAGGTAGGTTCCTTCTCTGCTTTTTTTTTGTTTTGTTATAAAAATAAAACTCTAAATATGAAGACGTGTTGGTTAAATAGAAAGCTAGGTCCTTCGCTTTCAAGTAAATCAATGTAATATAAATAATAATGTGAAAAATTGCTGCTAGACCGAAAGGGTCCACAGTGCACAAAAATTGGTAATGAATAAAAAAGGTAATGAATAAAAAAGTGATCATGAATAAAAAAGTGGTAATGAATAAATACATATGATTTATTAGTCCGTTTAGCACATACATACACATTTTTTACTATTAGTTGGTTAAATAAACATACTGATTTGTTTTTTTTCATACCAAATTCCTCAGCTCTTTACATAGACCATTTACACGGGTCCCTGCCCACAGGGGATAATCTAATGTTCCTATCAAAGTAGTAAACCGTGGTGAATTTTCACCCCAGAGGAAGCCTAAAAAAACCTTCAGGTCTCAGGAAATCCACGCTAAAATTATTTCATGGGGAAAAGTTAAAAGAATGCCTCTGAAAGCTAAAAAAAAAAAGATCTGCCAAGTGGCAATGGGCAAAGAATTTCGTAGGCACCATCAGATAGCGAAAGCTCAAGGAATACCTAGCAACTTCTGGTTGAGAATGTATGCTATAGACAGCATTGCTTGAGTTAATGCTAACCATTTGGCCACACAGTTGAATTTCATACCAAAATGCATAGTCACATGAATATTTATAGGCAAAACGATATGAAAGATCACATAACTCATTTATTTTTTATATTCTCCAGCTGCTTCAGATTGGCAATTAATAATAAGGTGCAAGTAGACACCAGAGGACATCAGTTTAGTAAAGATAGTGCATGCTTCTTCAACCATGCCAAAATATACCTGTGTAACTGTAAGGCCACGTACACACGATCGAATCTATCTGCTGAAAACGGTCCGACGGACCGTTTCAGCAGACAGATTTGATCGTGTGTACGGGCGGACAGACTGGATTCGACGCATGCGCGGAAGTGTTTTACTTCCTTGTGACGGTGACGTGGCGGCGTCAACGTCACCGCCACGTCACCTCGCTGTCTGCCGGCGGGGATTTTGGTTTGATCGTGTGTACAGCGATCAAACCAATCTATCCCAGCAGACAAATCCGATCAAAATGGTCTGTCAGACCGATTTGATCAGATTTATTTCATGGTGTGTACGTGGCCTAACAATGAGAATACAACATTTTACAGTTTTTACCAGAACAAGAGGTGTAAATCTTCGAATAGGTAGAACGATTTCGGAGCAAGAGCATGATGAATAATTGGAGCATGAGCACTATAAAATATTGAAGCATGAGCACTATACAATATTGATGCAGGAGCCCAATAAAATATTGAAACATGAGCACTATGAAATATTGGAGCATGAGTGGAAGCTCCAAAATGCCTCCTCTGTTTGTTCAATAACTGTTAGGATGCGGTGATCTGACAATATGGTTCCTCCCATCGAGATGGTTCCTGTCTTGACTGCACAGGCGCAATCCTTGCCGATGGAAATGACCAAACCTCCAGGGCGACGTGGAATTTGAGGTAAGTGGCTCGCTACACTCGCTCAACCTCCTGGCTCTTTTTTTAACATCCTCCAATCCACGGGGATGTTAAGGAATGAGCCTGGATGCCGCCCGAGGATTCGGAGAATTCCGTGGGCTTCGTCCGCGCCTGTGCAGTCAAGACAGGAACCATCTCGATAGGGGAACCTATCAACAAGACATCGGCTCCTATAACTTGCATCCGCTTGCAATAAACTGGAAAAACAAATTGGATGTTGCACTCTATTTTATTTTGGGAAAAAAAATGTTTTATTGTTTTCAATAACCCATATAGTATTTAATAAAAAATTCAAGGACCACACACCACAATACGATGAGCCAGTCCAAAATCAACCAAAAGCACGAGGATCCATGTGAAAAACTACCCACACTCTTCAGAGAATACAATTTGTGTGTCCCACCATTCAATATTGCAGAAGGACCACCAACTCACCTTTTAGAAGAGGGGAGGTCTGGACAGCCACACTGCAATAAAAACACCTTTATTGTACAAAAGTACAAACCACAGCAGGATACAGGATAAAAAAGCTGACGCATTTCACACTCTCAACAGTGCTTAGTCATAGTTATCACCTTGTCGGAGGTGATGAGGTGCATATCAGAAAGTCTCATGGAACAGAAAGGATAACATTAACAAAAGGTTAAAACTAGTCTGTTACAGTGAAAGGTGAGGCCATCCATCCGCACCAGACCTTATCAAATTTGAGAAGCACCCCCCTGTTCAGATATGTGGCTTTATAAAAGGATGGGGGCCTATTCACTAAACCTTCCAGGACTCTATCCATGGAGGAGTAGAGTAGAAGTAAGGGCCATTTTGTATATGAGGACAATCCCAGAAGATATGCATACAGTCAGCCCCTTAGCAGGGATTCAAGGGCAGACACTGAAAAAAACCATGTTCAAACTGTATTTGGTATGCATGTCTTAGGTGTACATAGTAAACAAATTGGTATTTGGCAATTGATGAAAAGATTTTGGTTCATCAAACGATTTCAGCTGCCCATTTGTGGTGACATTGCCAATCTTTTTAATCTCAAATTTTGTCCAGACCACTGCATCTTCAAAGGCAAAAACATTGGGCATAAGCACTATATAATATTGGGGCAGGAGCTCTAAAAAATATTGGAGCAGAAGCCCTATAAAATATTGGAGCAGAAGCCTTATAAAATATTGGAACAGGAGCACTAAAAGCTAATGGGCCCGTAGCGCTATAAGCTATTGAAAAATAAGCACTATAAAATATTGGAGCAGGAGCACTATAAATTGATGGAATATGAACACTATAAAATATTGGAACATAAGCCTTATAAAATAATGGAACAGGAGTACTATAAACTATTGTAGCATAAGCACTATAAAATATTGGGGCAGGAGCACTAAAAAAATATTGAAGCAAGAGCGCTATAAACTATTGTAGCAGGAGCAATATAAAATATTAGCAAAAGCCCTATAAATATTGGAGCATGAGAACTACTAAATATTAGAACAGGAGCACTATAAAATATTGGGCCAGGGGCCCTATAAAATATAGGAGCAGGAGCACTATAAGATGTTGTGGCAGGAGCGCTATAAACTATTGGAGCATATGCACAATAAAATATTGGGGCAGGAGCTCTAAAAAATATTGGAGCAGAAGCACTAAAAGCTAATGGGCCCAGAGCGCTCTAAGCTATTGAAATATAAGCACTATAAAATATTGGAGCATAAGCCCTATAAAATATTGGAGCAGGAGCACTAAAAAAATATTGAAGCAAGAGCACTAAAAGTTATTGGAGCATGAGCACTATAAGATATTGGAGCATGAGCACTATAAGATATTGGAGCAGGAGCCCTATAAAATATTGGAGTAGAAGCCCTATAAAATATTGGAGCAGGAGCCCTATAAGATATTGGAACAGGAGCCCTATAAAATATTGGAGCAGGATCCCTAAAAAATATTGGAGCATGAGCACTATAAGATATTGGAACAGGAGCCCTATACAATATTGGAGCAGGAGCACTACTAAATACAGTATTAGAGAAGGAGCCCTATAAAATATTGGAGCAGGAGCCCTATAAAATATTGGAGCATGAGCACTATAAGTTATTGGAGCATGAGCACTATAAGATATTGGAGCATGAGCACTATAAGATATTTGAGCAGGAGCCCTATAAAATATTGGAGTAGAAGCCCTATAAAATATTGGAGCAGGAGCCCTATAAGATATTGGAACAGGAGCCCTATAAAATATTGGAGCAGGAGCCCTAAAAAATATTGGAGCATGAGCACTATAAGATATTGGAACAGGAGCCCTATAAAATATTGGAGCAGGAGCATTATAAGGCCGCGTACACACGATCGGTCAAACCAATGAGAGCGGTCTGATGGACCATTTTCATCGAACCAAATCGATCGTGTGTTGGCGCCATCGGTTATTTATACATCGGTTAAAAAAAAGGGAACTTGTTTTAAATTTAACCGATGGATTAAACGATCGTTAGTAGGCACGACCATCGGTTAAAAATCCACGCATGCTCAGAATCAAGTCGACGCATGCTTGGAAGCATTGAACTTCATTTTTTTCAACACGTCGTTGTGTTTTACGTCACTGTGTTCTGACACAATCGTTTTTTTAACTGATGGTGTGTAGGCACGACTGACCATCAGTCAGCCTCATCGGTTAACCGATGAAAACGGCCCATCAGACCGTTCTCATCAGTTTGACTGATCGTGTGTACAGGGCATTAGATATTGGAGCAGGAGCACTGTAAACTATTGGAGCATGAGCACTAACTATGAAATATTGGAGCAGAAGCATTAGTAAAAGTTTTTAGTGGAAGTTTGAAGTGAGCCTCTTATTAATGTGTCCTTTACTGTCATTGCTTGTTAAAAATTCCGCCATGGAACACTGACACTGAGTCATGTGACAAAAACTCATGATGGTATTTTCTAAGTAGAAAGTTTCATATTTTCACATATCTGAGAGGCGTCACAACTTTCCATTCAACATAAGGGCTTCTTAAAAGACCAGTCCATCAAAAAGTGATGCTTTAGTTATCGTGGAGCCAGATCTGAGCTGGTGGGTTCCAGTTTTGGATGTTCTCGGCCACCTTTGTGTGTTTTAGTTCCTCCTCTTACATTCTCCATGGGGCTCAGTTCACACTGGTGATTTAAACTTTCCCCAATTTAGAACTGGCATAGCAAAGAAAGCGGAATTCTGATTAATGGCAGCACTCTGTACATTTGTGTTTTCCCTTGTACTGAGAAAAACATGGAGGGACGCCATTGCTGATCTCCTCCTGAAAATGTCAGTTGTTTGGCTGTCATGTTGACCCTGCGACTTCACCTATCTGCTGAGTTACTGATCCAGATCAAGACATCCAGAGATCTGAATGCAATCTCAATTTACTTGCTGCATATGGAGACCACCAGGCAGCTGGCATATTCATAAGCAAATCAGCAATGGTAGCCTCCATAAATCTCCCATGACAAGTATTTTTCTAAATGTACTCTTTTTGGCCTCATGCACACTGGGCGTTAAAAGTACGTTTTATAAAACCGCCAGCAGCTTTGTAGTGAGTTTTTCAACTTTTTTCAACTTTTTTGAATGTTTTTGCAATAGCATTTATTAGCGTTTTTTGCGTTTTTCCACGTCAATGGATCAAAAATTTGAAGAAAACGCTGGTGAGTAAAGTTTTTGAGCGTTTATCGACGTTTATTGACGTTTATCAGCGTTTATCAGCGTTGGAGTGTTTTTACAGCTGAAAAGTGTCTCTCAGAACCCAGTCGTTTTTTTTTATTGCTCAAAAACTCCACTGCCCAAAACTGCTGATAACAGCCTAGCATGGACACATAGGATAACATTATGGAGAGTTTAATGACTGTAGAAAAAACATCTAGCTGCTGTAAAAACAACAAAAAACGTCCAGTGTGCATGAGGCCTTAAAGTGCGGTAACTCATCAGCCAACCAGAATTCAGCACCAGTTCAGCAACATTTCTGATTGGTTGTTATAAATGACTGCACATATCAATGCCTTATGGAGTTGTTTTATTTTATCTGCTGTCGCTATTCATCTTCTGTGACCTTCTGACCGGTTACTTGATATTACCTTCTACCTTCTCCCATGTCCTCCTCCTCTCCAGCATACTGCAGCTCAGGGTGTGTGCAGGAATGGAAGGCTGTGTTTACAGATGAAACATTTCCTTGTATTTTTACTTAACCGCAATGGTTATAAACTAAACATAACTGCTTCACTTACGCCAGTACCAAGGGGTGGCAGGACTTAAAGGGACAACCATGGTCATTGCATTCATTGTTTCACATTATCTGGGTCTACCCTTCCCTACATCGTAGGATCTCACTCCTCTTTCTGACGTGGAAGGATGCTTATCCTTCATGCTAGATCACTCGTAGCTTTAGGCTGCATTCACACCTGAGCGTTTTGTCGCCTGAAGCGTGACGCTCAAAAACGCTAGAGGGGGAAAAAAACATTATTCTCTATGGAGATGGTTCACATCTCCACTCCAAAACGCCGAACGCCGAACGCCTGAAGCTCAAACAAGTCCCGGACCCTTTTTGTTGCGCGAATCAGGTGGCTTGGGCGTTTTACATTGGTGACAATGACCTGTACAAAATTGCGGTAAAAAAACGCTGCGTTGTGACGCGGGAAATCGCGGTAAAAAACTCCTCTATTTGTCGCGGCAAATCGCAACGCCTAGGTGTGAATGCAGCCTTAAAGTGGAACTCTAAGCAGATGGCTACACACTGTAAAGTTGCATATACTGTATATACACTGCTCAAAAAAATGAAAGGAACACTTTGAAAACATATCAGATCTCAACGGGCAAAAATCTCATGCTGGATATCTATACTGATATGGACGGGTAATGTGTTAGGAATGAAAGGATGGCACATCATTTGATGAAAATGATAATTATCCACCTACAGAGGGCTGAATTCAAAGACACCCCGAAAATCAAAGTGAAAAAATGATGCAGCAAGCTAGTCCATTTTTCTAAAATTTCATTGCAACGCCTCAAAATGGTCCTCAGTAGTTTGTATGGCCCCCCAAGTGCTTGTATGCATGCCTGACAACATCAGCGCATGCTCCTAATGAGACGACAGATTGTGTCCTGGGGTATTTCCTCCCAGATCTGTACAAAAAGATTTTATAATCAATGGCCAGCTTTAAATGATCCAATTATTAAGTCAACTCTTCATTGAAAGAGAATAATAATCAAGTTAAAAATCCACTACAGTGGAACCTTAGATTACTAGCATAATCTGTTCCAGGAGAATGCTTGTAATCCAAAGCACTCGTATATCAAAGTGAGTTTCCCAATAGAAGTCAATGGAAACTAATATAGTTCTGCATTGACTTCCATGGCCGATAATACCACATGTGGCCAGAGGTGGGGGGCACTCGGAAATACTCAGGGACAGCTCAGCTGATCTCGCAAACCCTCGGAATGTCTCGGAAACAACCAGGAACTAAGTATTTCCAAGTGTTTCTGAGGATTTCCTTACATATCCGAGTGTCACTGGCGCCCCCACACCTCTGGCCAAATGCGGTACTGCACACCCCATTAGCTTGAATTCTCCTCGTTTTGCGAGACAACACTCGCAGAATTTTCTTTTAAAAGTTGCTTGTCTTTCAAAACGCTTGTTAACTGTGTTGCTCGTAAACCGAGGTTCCACTGTATTTTTGATCAACCGTTGGTCAGTCGATTCCAAGAAACACAATTCCAGAGCCACGGAAAGATGAATCGCTTGATGTGACATTGCTTGCCAGGATTCTTGTTTTTGATCTTTTTTTTTTTTTTTATACAATCACAATAATTCAATACGTAAAATTGATCAGCATTTGCAATTGAATTTGGTATTTTTTAACCGCTTGCCGCCCGCCGCACGCAGATATACATCTGCAGCATGGCATGGGCAGGCAGAAGGACGTACCTGTACGTCCCCTTTAAGAAGCGGTTGTTGCCGCGATCTCTGTGAGCGCGCCCGTGGGTCCTGCAGATTTGATCGCTGCGGGCATACCCGCGATCGTCTCATGGAGAGATAAAACGACAGATGTTAGTGTAAACACAACATCTCCCCGTTCTGCCTAGTGATACTGTTACTGATCGTGTTTCCCTGTCTTCGGGAACAACGATCAGTGACGTGTCACAGCAAGCCACGCCCCCCTACAGTAAGAATCACTCCTTAGGGAACACTTAACCGCTACAGCCCCACCTAGTTGTTAACCCCTTCACTGCCAGTGTCATTTTCACAGTAACCAGTGCATTTTTATATTTATAATTGCAAAAAGTAAAAAATATTGATTTTTTTTTCAAAATTATCGCTCTATTTTTGTTTATAGAGCAAAAAATAAAGACCGCAGATGTGATCAAATAGCACCAAAAGAAAGCTCTATTTGTGGGGAAAAAAGGACGTCAATATTGTTTGGGAGCCACGTCGCACGACCGCGCAATTGTCAGTTAAAGCGACGCAGTGCCGAATCTCAAAAAGTGGCCTGGTCCTTTAGCTACAAAATGGTCCGGGGCTTAAGTGGTTAAACTATAGTTCAGCCCAGTGCTTCCCACAGTATTAGAGATCAGAAGCTGATTACAAATGGTTGACATTACCTAAAAATGTGTATATGCAGGTCCAGCATTATCCTTTCAAATAAGTAACATTTTTAACAATCTTTTCAATTTTCAAGGACTTTTTCAAAAACCAACAAGTACAGCATCCAAGCCTGGGGCAAAGCATCCAAGCTTGGGGCAAAACATCCAAGCTTGGGGCAAAGCATCCAAGCCTGGGGCAAAGCATCCAAGCTTGGGGCAAAGCATCCAAGCTTGGGGCAAAGCATCCAAGCCTGGGGCAAAGCATCCAAGCCTGGGGCAAAGCATCCAAGCCTGGGGCAAAGCATCCAAGCCTGGGGCAAAGCATCCAAGCCTGGGGCAAAGCATCCAAGCCTAGGGCAAAGCATTCAAGCCTGGGGCAAAGCATCCAAGCTTGGGGCAAAGCATCCAAGCCTGGGGCAAAGCATCCAAGCCTGGGGCAAAGCATCCAAGCTTGGGGCAAAGCATCCAAGCCTGGGGCAAACCATCCAAGCCTGGGGCAAAGCATCCAAGCCTGGGGCAAAGCATCCAAGCCTGGGGCAAACCATCCAAGCCTGGGGCAAAGCATCCAAGCTTGGGGCAAAGCATCCAAGCTTGGGGCAAAGCATCCAAGCTTGGGGAAAAGCATCCAAGCTTGGGGCAAAGCATCCAAGCCTGGGGCAAAGCATCCAAGCTTGGGGCAAAGCATCCAAGCCTGGGGCAAACCATCCAAGCCTGGGGCAAAGCATCCAAGCTTAGGGCAATCCATCCAAGCTTGGGGCAAAGCATCCAAGCCTGGGGCAAACCATCCAAGACTTGGGCAAAGCATCCAAGCTTGGGGCAACCCATCCAAGCTTGGGGCAAAGCATCCAAGCCTGGGGCAAAGCATCCAAGCCTGGGGCAAAGCATCCAAGCCTGGGGCAAAGCATCCAAGCTTGGGGCAACCCATCCAAGCTTGGGGCAAAGCATCCAAGCTTGGGGGCTGTCCCTTAATCTAGAGGGCAAAATCTGCTGTAATATCTGCCCTTGCCCCGAGCCCTAGTAACCCCAAACTTGTAAGGTCACCAAGGAATTGAGTTCATCAGTGGAGTGAATGATCTAGTCCCTGTCCCAGCACCCGCATGATCACACTGTGTACTAGTATAGGGACAGACTGATTTTCAGGTTTATCCAGAATCCTTCTACACACTTGCCTCCCCCCTTTTCCTCCTTCTCTTACCAAACGAGGATCAGACATAAAAGACAAATGAAGGGCACACTCTTTCTGATGATGCCCCGGTTTACGCCACGGAGACCCTGCAGGGGGGGAACCTGGTCACCCTCTGCCTCCAGACGCTCGGAGCTTTAGGGGTAAGAGATCTGGGACATAAAGATTGGAATGTTAAAGTGTGTGCAGTGATAACGGCTAAATTGTGTTTCTGTATACACAACTGATATGCGTTTAAAGGATAATTATGGCGTGTTTATTTCTATATTGTCTGTATACACATATGAAATTGGCGTGCGCAAAGTATTTATAGTAAATCCACACTAAGCTGTTTATTTGAAATAGTTGCCTATGGTATGCTTGGTTTGCATTCTTCTACACCAGGTAAAGAAGTTAACGTATTTAGGCAACTATTGGTTACTCGAAAACTTTTGCATGGTAAAAATCCTACTGGAAAGTTCAAGGATAACAAATCAAAATCTTGCTCCAGTTAGAATACCCACCTTAAGGTACATGTATGCCCAAAAACGTAATACAGTGGAACCTCCGATTGCAAGTAACGCGGTTAACAAGCTTTTTGCAATACGAGCACTGTATTTAAAAAAATCCTAACTCGGTTTGCGTGTGCAATACCGCGTTTGGCCTGGTGGGGGGGCACCGAAGCCCAGCGGAGCCGAACGGCGCCGATCGCAGCCAATTGGCACAATTCGGTAATGCTCGGAAAGACACGGTAATGTCTCCCGAGCCCTTCCGAGGTTTTCCGAGGTGTCCTCGGGCCTTTCCGCCCATTTCTGAGGCTCTCCGGCGCTCCCACGCCTCTGGCTGCATGTGGTATTGCATGCCATTAAAATCAATGCGGAACAAATTATTTTTGTTTCCATTGACTTCAATGGGGAAACTCGCTTTGCTATGTGAGTACTTTGGATTACGAGCATTCTCCTGGAACAAATTATTTTTGTTTCCATTGACTTCAATGGGGAAACTCACTTTGCTATGTGAGTACTTTGGATTACGAGCATTTTCCTGGAACAAATTATTTTTGTTTCCATTGACTTCAATGGGGAAACTCACTTTGATATGTGAGTACTTTGGATTTCTAGCATTCTCCTGGAACTAATTATTTTTGTTTCCATTGACTTCAATGGGGAAACTCGCTTTGATATGCAAGTATTTTGGATTACGAGCATTCTCCTGGAACTAGTTATTTTTGTTTCCATTGACTTCAATGGGGAAACTCACTTTAATATGTGAGTACTTTGGATTACGAGCATTCTCCTGGAACTAATTATGCTCATAATCCGAGTTTCAACTGTATATTGTAGCTTCTTAGATGGGGTGGCTGCGTTGGTTTTCTTTTTTTAGGCTAAGCACATATTCAACACGTATAGAAAATACACGTTGATCCTGCCAGAAATTCAGTGTGCTTATAACTTCCTGTTCATTGAATTTAAATCTCAAACATTGTTTTCAGCCTTACACCCCATTCACACTTGTGTGACTTGTCATGCGACTTTGGACATCAAAGTCACATGAAATTAGAAGAAATTACCGCACACCCCTTAATGTAGACCAAAATCCTTTTTATTTGGACATCCCAAAAACGACAGGAATCAGAATGTTGGGTAGATGTGTTTCGGACACTTCACTTGTGCTTAGTCATTACCATCAAAGTCAAGTTATACCAGATGTTTTCCAATGATAACCATTGATATATGTGCGACTTACTTGCTTCTTCATGCACTACTTTGCTCACTTCCTCCAATGAGAGGACTCCAATTGGGGACTCCTTAGGTTACTCATGTTGATAGAGAGTTCCCTCCAGAAAGTTCAGATATTTGAATACCTATCCTTCTCCAGGATCCACCATGTAATGGGGAAGAAGAGAAAAAGAGGAGTTCTGTAGTCTTAACACCAGGGCTTTTTTTCAGCGGGAACGCAGGTCAGCGCAGTTCCAGCACCTCCTGGACTGACTGTATGTAATGGCAAGGGGTGCTGGGGTGTGCTGCAGGGTATTGATGCTCACTGCTGGGGATCTATTTTTGCAGGGGGGTCTATTGTTGCTGGGGAGGTCTATTGTTGCTGGTGGGGGACCTATTGTTGCCGGGGGGTCTTATGTTGCTGGGGGTCAGTTGTTGCTGGAAAAAAGATCTACTGTTGGAAGAGGGGTCTATTTTTGATGGCAGCCAAATAGTTTATTAATGCTGGATGTGCGGAGATCTGAAATGTTGTTGTGGGTGGTCCATTGTTGTTAGGGGGATCTATTTTACTATTTTTCTTGATATCATTACCAAATTCCATACAAATTACTTAGGAATGATACTTGGTTCTATATTGTCTAAAAGGGGCTGGAGAAAAGGGGTGATTTGTTAAGTGGGAGTTCCTGCACCTATTGTCTGAGAAAAAAAGCCCTGCCTAACACACTTCCTGTCCTAGGGTGTCAACACTACTCCTCCAGAGATACAGTACAGTGAGTGAGCGTTGACACCCTAGGACAGGAAGTGTTCTACTGGCAGGATCACCATGTAAAAATCTAGAAAAAAAGCCTGAACCAAGAAAACAAATGAATTCACCAGATCTAAGGACTGGTAAGCTGCAGTATTTTGCAATTTTGTTCTTTAGAACGCTCTTTAACCTATAGATAATCCATCAGGGGTCTCAAACTGGCAGCCCTTCAGCTGTTGCGAAACTGCAAGTATTATCATGCCTCTGCCTGAGGGAGTCATGCTTGTAATTGTCAGCCTTGCAATGCCTCATGGGACTTGTAGTTTCACAACAGCTGGAAGCCCACCAGTTTGAGACCCCCCGATCCAAATGCAAGCAGATCTGGTAACCAGCACACAGGGCATGGGTGTTGGACTGCAGCCTCTGGTCTCATAATTCTACGACTTGGAAGAAAAATGGGCAGCACATGCACAAGGCTCAAGAGATGGTGTTTCAGGGAAAGTAGCTGCAGGCATTGTGGAGATGTTAGCAGAGGGGGCGCCGTTTTGTGCACTTTATGCCAGGGCCAGTTTCCAGTTTTGACTGGTGTGTATTGTGGAAATATCAGTCTAACCAAAACAGATATTTCTGGTTTGGTGGATGGTAGCAAATTTCATTGCCTTTGGCTTTTTATATCCTTCCAGGTCTTTATCAGTAAGATATCTCCTCTTTTGTTCCCAAATTGATATCAGACAACTAGAGCTTTTACAAAGGCACACCTGAGTGTTACCATCTAGATAGGCATCCTGCTTTATTGATTTCAGAAAGGGAAGCAAGCATGGTACCCAAGCTGGGGTAAGTAACAATCGTAGTAGGATAGGGTGACCACTGACCGGACATCCCCATTTTCCGGGGACAGTTTCCGGGGACAGTCCCCAAGTCTGTCCCCGGATTTCATTTAAAACATCTGGTCATCTTATAGTAGGACATTCATGAGAAGACAACCTATCCCTTTGCTAGGCACAGGGGAATTTCACAAATCCCTACAAGTGGACCGAAATTCCCATTGTGCCAAAGCACAGGAGGCATTTAACAGGTTCCTACAGTTCATCATACCCATATTTTGTCTTCTTCATTAGTATTTTTTTTTTACTGGTTACTTTGGATTCTCTACCCTGCTCACCTTTTGTCTTCTTTTTTATCAGGCGTACGTGGAGCTGCAGGAGCTAGTTATGGACCCCAATAATGATATGCACTGGGTGGAGGCTGCCCGATGGCTTAAGAACGAAGAAGGCTTCCAGGACGATCTGAAGCAGTGGGGAAAACCTCAGCTGTCCTACCTCACATTTCGCAGCCTCTTGGAGCTACGGCGGGCACTGAAAAATGGTACATTTTGGCAGCTGCTATAAAATTGTGGGGGGGGGGGGGGGATATTGCAAATAAGGCATGCAAAAAAAAAAAAGGACGCTGAATTTGGTTTGCCAAGTAAAAATGTACTGACAACCAACATGCCAGTAACAGGAGGGAGTGCAGCGAGTAGAGTAGAGGTCTCCAAACTTTCTGAACAAAGGGCCAGTTTAGTGTCCTTGAGGCTTTAAGGGGCCAAACTGTGGCCAATGGGTTTAAAAACACCCTGGTGTCATTTAGAGTAAACTGTGCCCAGGGGCGATCTGACAACCCATGGGGCCCCCGGGCAATAGAAGATTATGGGGCCCCTGGACTTACAGATGGCCACCATGCCAGGAGGCAGTGCAGAGGTGGGGCAGCTAAAATCTCAGGATTTTCACATCAAAAGCATGTCGGTTTCGGACATATCAGGGACAGATGTAAAAAAAAAACATAGATTTTTACATACTGTCCCTGGTTTTACTGATCCTGGCAACCCTGATGGGGCCCCCTAGTGGCATGGGGCCCTGGGGCAGTGCCTGAGTGACTCAATGGTCAGTCCACCCCTGACCGTGCCCCATCACTGGTTTTAGTGGAAGGAATAGTGCTCTATTGTTGGTATCAGTGGGAGGAATGGTTTCCCATTGTTGGTATTCATGATAGAAATGGGGCCCCATCATTGGTATCTGTGGGAGGAATGGTGCCCCATAATTGGTGTATGTGGAAGTAATGGTGCCCCATTATTGGTGTATGTGGGAGGAATGGTACCCCATCATTGGTGTCAGTGGATGGCATGGTGCCTCAAGGACTGGATAAAGGCAAGCAAAGGGCCACTTCCAGCCCCCAGGCAGTAGTTTGGAGTTATTTAAAGTAGAGGGATGGTCTCAACAGTCTTCACTGTCCAATCAAAATCTAAGAGCAAGAAGGTAACCAGGCTGTATTGCTTAACTGCAGCAGAGAAAAGTCCGGTCACCAATCAGTTCTACAGAAAACAGTGTATGAAACAGAATTTCAGCTTTAATATATTCTTGCAGCTTCTGTTGTGACCTTTTTAGTTGCGATGTGCCAGCCTAAAACATGGTCTTCATTAAGTCTAGGACAGGGGTCTCCAAACTTTTCAAACAAAGGGCCAGTTTATTGTCCTTCAGAATTTAGGCGGGCCGGATTGTGGCCAGTGGGCGCAGAAAATGTCCACGGCCCAGCATCAGTGAGAATAAAAATGGCCTCAGGGTTGGTGGTCAGTAGAAGGAGTAAAGCCCCTATCAGTAGGAGGAATCGTATCCCATCATTGGTATCAGTGGAAGGAATAGTGTCCCCTTGTTGGTGTCCGTGGGAGGAATAGTGCCTCATATCAGTGGGAGGAATAGTGTCCCAAGGGCCCGATAAAGACAAGCAAAGGGCCACATCTGGCCCCCGGGCCGCATTTTGGAGACCCCTTCTCTAGGATATGAAACTACAGTATTTCAGGTAAAATAATGTTTGCATATATAGTATGGCGTACTTGTCAGTATTCCAGATTGTGTGATATTGTACAGGTTGTAAAAACAATGAAAAAACATTGCAAAAAATTCTATTCGGTTTGCAATTAGTAAAAACTGCATTTAACGTGTAAATGTTTTATCACTAGGCACAGTGATTCTGGACCTGGCGGAAAAGACTCTTCCAGGAATCTCTAGTCATGTCATTGATCAACTGATTTATGAAGGTCGTCTGAATCCCAATAACCGGGAGGAAGTACTGAGAGCCCTACTTCTGCGCCACAAGTAAGCCACATGCCAACCCAATTAAGGGAAAATTCCTCCCCAAATTAATCACGTAGTTTTGATTGGTAATTGGTTTATTGAACTTTATTAGGGAATCGATGATAAATTGTAAGCACAATATAAGCAGATTGAACTTTAGCTCTAAATAATTTCTGTTTAAAACGGAGGGCCACTTTAGATAAACTCCAAATTCTTTTGGACGTTTCGGGTACTAAGTATTTACCCGATTGAATAATCAGTCCATGAATATAAGTCATTAGTGTTGGTTTTTCAGACCATTTTTGTATGTAGAGATTGTGAAAATACTACGTGCCATAATGAAATAGCTCAGCACTGGTGTATATTACCGTGTTTCCCCGAAAATAAGACCGGGTCTTATATTAATTTTAGTCTAAAAAAACACACTAGGGCTTATTTTCAGGGTAGGGCTTATTTATTTACGGTATATAAAATGATGATCTAAAAGTGGTTGTAGCCCTAAAAGAAAAATAAATAAATATCCTGTTCCTTTAAAGCACAGTGCTTGTGCTTGGTGCTGTGTCATTTACCTCTAAATCAATAAAATATTCCTGTGTCCCCTGTCTTCTCTCCGTCTCCCCCAGTCAGGTCAGAATTTTGACATCATTTAAAAAAAAAACATTTTGCTTAAAATCATGAAATCAGTTTTAATAAAAAGATTATACTGGTATAACTGTATATACTGGCAGTCTCCCTTTGCAACAGTTGCAACAGTTTTATCGGAAATACGGTACAGTACCTTTCTAACAGATGCCCTGGGCCCGCACATGATCTGCTCTTCTCTGCTCTGAGATCCCTGCTGACGTCAGCCCGCTCCAAGCTCTGAGAATAGAGGAACCCCAGATGTCAGCCAGATGGAGGGAAGAGCCGAGATCCCTGTCAGCCCGCTCTGAGCTCTGAAGAGGGAGGAGCCGCAGACGTTACCAGGAGGAGGGAAGAGCCGAGATCCTGCTGACGTCAGCCCGCTCCGTATGGTTTTATTAAATACAGTTACAAACGGAGACGCACACTGCACCTTATACTAGTTTAACCGGTTTTTAATGAACGTTACTAGGGCTTATTTTCGGGGTAGGGCTTATACTGCAGCCCTCCCTGATAATCCGGCTAGGTCTTATTTTAGGGGGAGGGCTTATTATAACGGTATGACATTAATATTCTCTAAGAAATGTAACAGTCGCATCAAAAATGTATATTAACAGCCGGCCAGATGAAGAGCTTTCCAAAGGAGACCTTGAGAGTGGACAGTCACTGATTCACCAGATTGAGATGAAGACCATAGAAGAAAAGGTAGGAAGGGGAAGCCAGTAAGCCTCCACCAATGGCTCAAATGGCTTCCAGCAGATATTGCAGATGGCAGCCCATTAGCTGGTTCTCAGTTACAAAATGTATTATTGAATAACAATATTAAAACAGTAAAATAACGCTATTGTTGAGTTTAGCCATGTTCTTTGCTGAACATTTCTGTATGTAGAGCAATACAAATCAGTTCTTTGCTTCTTCTGGCATCAGGGAGTGCATTGCACAAAGCCTCCTTAAGCCTCATGCCCACGGACGTTTTTACAGCCACTTTTATTAGCGTTTTTGCAGCTTAAAAACACCTCTACATGTTAGCCTATGGCCTCATGCCCACCATGACGTTTCTGAGCTGTGAATGGCTGAGACGTTTTTAAGCTGCAAAAAAAAAAAAACAGGACCAGTGCTTTCTGAAGCTCCAGCATTAGAGCTGTAAAGATGTCAGTGCTGGAAAAACGTTATTTAATGAGGCTTAACGCATTGTTAAGGCCCGTCCGGCATTTCTTTCTCAATTCAAAATCAATGGTTCCTTATGGAAGCCCATTGATTTGAATAGACGTTGCGGATCAAAATGATGCACGGGATGATGCAGGGGAAACCTGCAAAAATGTGAAAAAATTTATTGCGTGAGGTTTCCCTCCCCAAGACGATACCAGACCGTACGGTCTGGTATGGATCTTAAGAAGAGCACCCACACCAAAAGAATAGACATCGCACCAGAAGTTGGATCAAGATGATGCACGGGATGATGCAGAGGAAACCTGCAAAAATGTGAAAAAATTTATTGAGTGAGGTTTCCCTCCCCAAGACGATACCAGACCGTACGGTCTGGTATGGATCTTAAGAAGAGCACCCACACCAAAAGAAATGGGGTGGGGGGTTCCCCTAAGATCCATACCAGACTGAAGGGTCTGGTATCGTCTTGGAAGGAACCTCACACAATTTTTTTTTAAATTTTCGCAGGGTTCCCCCCTTCAAGATTTTCAGCACACAAGTCGCACCGCACGTTGCATCATCTTGATCCGACTTCTGGTGCAACCTCTACTCGAATCAATGGGCTCCCATAGGTAACCATTGATTTTGAATAGCGAAAGAAAAGCAAGACTGAAAGCTAGCGTGGCGAAACGTGCATTAAATTCAATGCAAAACGCGGGGAAAACGCATTAAAAATTCTTTTTTTTTCCTGGCGTCTGTACTAGCTTTACAGCCCATTTTTTTTAAACGTCCGTGGGCATGAGGCCTTCGTTTTATTTCCATTTATATTACACCAAACCTAAAACAAAAAGACCCATATTTAAGCTATTTTTATTGAATGTTGTTCACAAGCTAAAAAAGACTGGTGGTCCCTGCACCAACATTCCAAATGATATATGATGTGGGTCTCCTATGCCCCTATGTGTCCTTAATTTAGCAGAACATTCTCAATCATCAGCCCTCAAGTAGTGAGACTTAATTGGTCAGTAGGCAAAGTGGTCTTGTCATCTGATTGCAGAGTATTAAAGCACCACTTCAATGGTGTGTAGGAATTGGCCATCTTGCCCATTACACAAGGTTGACGTGAAATGAAAATAATGATTTAGCCAACAGCATATGCTCTCAGTTTCTTACCTGTAGATGTTTGTTGGTTGCAGTGGAGGACACCTTTATTGCATTTGAATTTAGAAATCAAAAGCTCTGTGAGAGTTAACATTTAAAGGAACAGTCCAATGAAAACCGATATTTCAGGTTTTGGAAGATGCTGAAGAGTTCAACCACTTGACAGTTTCTTATGTCTTTCAAGGACTCTGGTCTCTTCCTTTAAAGTCCTTGGTCTGCACACCTGGTATGGCCATTATTAGGGGTTCCCATTAACTTTGTTGAAGTTTTTATTTATTTTATATTATGGATAATGTAATAGGAGGAGCTGGAACACACAAAACTGGGCAGGAACATCCAAACCTCCCAGGTGGATAAGAACCGAATTTGAAATTGTGGAAGGAGAGCTCTATATTGGAGTATCCCAGACATAAAAGAAGCCAGGTGCTGACTCAACCCACCCGGCACCACCTATAGTTAAACTATCACTTGCTTTTGGACTGGCCCTTTAATTCACTCATCTGCATTATAGCTTGATGAATATCTATAGCAGGGCTCAAAATTTCAAGTCCTGAGCTACTAACCAGGCCTCAAGAGTTACTCGCCACCAGTTGCCCCACCTAATTTATACACTGCCCTGCGCCTAATTGCACCCGTAAACACGTCCTCGTAGATTATCTCATGGAATGACACTGTTAAATGTTTTATGCAGAATCAAGTTACAAAATTAAATATTACTAACAACAACTTTAACAAAATAGGACAGGGCACTGGGGGCAGACCAGAGGGACAGGGCACTGGGGGCAGACCAGAGGGACAGGGCACTAGAACTGGGTCTCTTCCCCATTCTCTTGCTGTCTCCTGTGCAACTCTCTCTCTCCCTCTCCTATTCATCTCATCATCAGGAGCCTGTGTGCGCGGCTCCACGCTTGCATGTCCCCACTTCCCCCTTTTATTCAGGCTGGCAGTGAGGAAAGAAGGTCCCATGGCTTAATGAGAATTGTAAGGAGAGGACTTGTGTACTGCTCTGCCTGTGCACGGCTCACCAGACTACTTTTCCAGAGCATGCACCTTTCCTCTTCGGCCGCCAATCTCATCGGGACTCTTAAGTGTAGGCACAGATTGTAGAGAGATTGGTTATGCAGCCCTGTCATCACTCGCCCCCAGCTTAAATCCACTCGCCAAATGCTAGTAGGCGAGTGGAAATTTTGAGGGCTGTCTATAGTATGCCATTTATTTAGACTAAATAATTTATTTCAATTCAACAGTCACATGCCAAAGGGAAGCTGGACGAAAAGGTACCCGAGAATGCCGAAGCCTCAGTGGTCATGGTTGGTAAGTATATCCCTTTATCGCTTTATTGCCCACTTTATTCCCTTTATTGCCTTCTACCATGTCTAATTTTTCAGTTCTCTCAAACTTGTTACTTTATTTATTTAGAAGTCAAATTATTGTATTAAATATTCTCTCCTTAATAAAAAGAAAAGACAATCAAATCAGACCTATAGGTAGATTTAAGCCTATATTGATGGCCTTTTGTTCACTTTAAATGGTTTTGGCTACCCATATACTGTGAGTCTATAAGAATGCAAAACCCAGTTGAAGCAGGTCAATTGCAAGTCTATAAGGCGGCCAATTGCTGGCAAATGCACCTGTCAATGAATTCTGAATGATCTAAAATCATCTGAAGTTGGTGTCTAACTGACCTCATCAACACAATCTCAAAGTCAATCCAAAAATGTGATTTTAATGAGTATATAAATCAGTGTTTATATTAGCATCCTGTAAATTCCTATATAGCGGCCAGCCCTGACCTATTGCATTGCATCATGTTCTCCATAGAAAGCTTAGCTCTATAGAAAGCCATTGACTAATCTCTATGGCTATAACTGAGGTAGAGAATACTTTGACAGGAGTGAGTGAGTCTCAGAACTGGCTGAACAGGATTAAAAATCTTTTGGCAGCTGAAAAAGTTTGAGTCCAGTATATGTATTCAGCTGTGTATTTAGCTGTTTTGTGTATTGTTCTGTTTTAACTTTAATTTGCAAAAAGACTATCTATTGCATGTAGGGTGAATATGCCAATCAGTGCCGAATTTTGGTTTAGGTACTTTTTATTTATTTTTGCTGATATTTAAGTCATTTTTTTAATTGTATGTGTTTGGAATTATTAACTTGATAAATTCTTGGCTAGGAAGGAGTGTTGTCTGTATCTCTTAGTCTTTTAACTGCTCTTTCTCTCCTCTTTTATTACCGTCTACTTTCTAGGTAGTCTTCATTCTTCACGCTTCCCTCTTCTCCTCATCCTTACTCTTTCTCTGGACCTTCCAGACATGTCCTTCTTATCATACCATTCTCATCCCCATCATCTACCCACATCATAGGCTGTGCTAGTTTCCTGGAGGCCCCCACACTGGCTTTCGTACGTCTGAAGGAGGCTGTGCGTCTGGACTCAGTCATTGAGGCTCCTCTTCCTATCAGGTTCATGTTCATCCTTCTTGGTCCCAAGAATGCCACCACCAGCTACCATGAAGTGGGGAGAGCTATATCTAGCATGATGGCTGAAAGAGTGAGTAGATAAAAATAAAATCTGTATCTGTACATCTGTGCAAAGCTAGTTATTATTAATACATAGGTAGAGTCAACCCTAACATTATCTTTTAAAAAAAGATATATATATATTTTTCTCAATAATGAATATTGACAGTGATAAAAATGCCTGTTGATCTGCCAGAAAACCAGTCAGCTGCAGTGAGCTCACAACACCAAACCATCAAGTAATGTTGCCAGCTCTGCCGAGTTCTCAACTGCTGGATTACAGAACACCTCCCCCTATCCTCATCACTTACAGAATCAACAAGTATTTTTTTTTTGCCTAGACATACACATTAATGTGGTAAAGAACAATACTTTACAGCACAGTAAAATGCTTATGCATTATTATAAATGAAGGATCAATAAAATAGTGCTGACATATTACCCTATGACGATCATTTCAGATTTCCTTTTTATTATATTAACTTTCTTCAATTTACCAAATTGCTCTTTTAATTATTGACACGTTCTCCTCTGCAGGTGTTCCGAACAGAGATGTACCTTGCTGGTGGCAGTGAGGATCTTCTCCACTCTCTAGATTCCTTTTTGGATTGTTGCATAGTTCTTCCTCCCACTGACTCAACAAATGAACAGCTATTAAAGGATCTGGTACCAGTTCAGCAGAACCTGCTTAGGAAGAGGTACCAAGAGGTGAAAATTGTGCCAGGTGGACATAAAGGTACAGAAAACTCAACATCACTATTAATGGTTAATAGTTAATATCCATGTCCAAACTACTTTTATGGTTAATAGCAATATTCATTCAATGCACATCATCAATATAGCATGGTGGGCATTTTCTAAGAAGCTATAAATTGCAGTTTCACCGTCTTAATGCATGTTCCAAACGATTCTCCACTAAGACGTGTCTTGGTTGTGCTGCCTTGACATCTGCTTAAGGATCATGTATAGGGCTATGTAAATTGTATATTTCTGCCTATGTAAGTTAATTTTACCTGTAACTACTGACTTATAGCACTGATATAACCTAAGAGCTGGTTGGACCTTGTTAGCCTTTTACCAGTGCAAGAAACAATACATTTTGCTTCTTAGGAGTAAAGCCCCGTACACACGGTTGGAATTCCCGACAGAAAAAGTCCAATGGGAGCGTTTGGTTGGGAATTCCGACCGTGTATATGCTCAATCTGACTTTTTCTGTCTGAATTCCAACAGAAATAGATTGAGAGCATGTTCTCAATTTTTCTGTCGGAATTTCCGACTTACTTTTCCCGATAGAAATCATTATTGTGTGTACAGGGCTTTAGGCATGTATTTCTGGCATGGCTATTTATTTTTACTTTCCTTGTGTTTCACAGATCTAAAAGCTAAAGAGGAGCCCCAAGAAGACCCCCTACAGAGAACAGGAAAGCCTTTTGGTGGTCTGATTCGTGACATCAAACGACGTTACCCCCAGTACCTCAGTGACATACGTGATGCTCTGAGCCCGCAGTGTCTGGCTGCTGTTATCTTCATCTACTTTGCTGCCCTCTCTCCTGCCATCACTTTTGGAGGTTTAATGGGTAAGCATGTGATACCCGATGCTGGACATCGTGCCAGCATAAGTGGGTAATACACATCGGCATTCTTGGATTCCTAAAAGCCCCTCTGCCTGTGCACTGAAAATGCTGTGAGGCTTGTAGCATACCATTAGGAAAGTGAGGGGAAGGCTATTTCTTGTCCTCCATAGTATTCCTTCTATCTTCTCCATTATCTTTGCTCTTTTCCCTCCATTTCTTCTTTCTGCTCTCTGTAGAATTTAGCCACTATTTCCACCACACCTTTCACTAGTCACTAGAACAAGTGTCCCCACTGGACTGAAAGTTCCTTTACTCATTCTGAAAACAATCATAATCTTTTGAATTTCTGTGATGAAGACAATAGTCACCATGGCAATAGTGCAGAATTTAGTCCTTGAAGGGCCCGGGGAACTTCAAGTTTGGGGCCCCCCCAGCATAGCAATTAAATTATATAACAAATACAAAATGAAATTAATGGTAAACCTCATTTGTTTTAAATAAATATGTTAGGTTCCGAAAATGACACTTGCCTTTTTTGGTTTTCTCAATTTTATTGACTATAAGAATACACATATATATTTGGAACTGGCAAGTCATACATCACAGTTATGCATTGCACTACAATATTTGCAAAACATCTTTCTTCCTGCACTTAGCATCTCCAAAATCTTTAACTAACTCATCAAACTGTCTCATCTTGAGAACACTGCTCTCGACAGCCAGTAGGCACATAGCACTTAGGCCGCGTACACACGATCGAATTTGTCCGCTGAAAACGGTCCGATAGACCGTTTCAGCAGACAAATCCGATCGTGTGTACGGGCTAGCGGACAGCATGCTTTGAAATTTGTCCGCTACAAACCTGTCCGTCAGATATGTCCGCTGGTTAGTACGGGAAACCAGCGGACATATCCTCCCGCACATGCGTCGTATCCTGTGAATGGATCCGACGCATGCGCGCGGAAGTGTTTACTTCCTGGTGCGGTGACGTGGTGGTGACGTGGCGGCGTCAACGTCACCGCCGCGTCACCGCGCTGTCCGCCGGCGGGGAATTTGATCCGATGGTGTGAGCAGCCATCGGATCAAACAGTCCGGCGGACATATCCGATGGAAACGGTCCGTCGGACCATTTCCATCGGATACATCCCATCGTGTGTACACGGCCTTAGTCTTTCCTGGGTCATTATGGTGCTCAGATAATTCTTTATCATTTAGTGAGTGACCTTTCTCCCAAACAACTGGTGACCATCACGCGCAAATATAGTCTAACAGCTACATTACCACCTAGAAAGTTATCGGCAAGCTCTTCATCATGTAAAGCTGCCTGTTGAGATGGAATGAGACAATTGCCCCTTTTGCCCCCTTAAAAATCTGGCACTGCATGGAAAATAGTATAATTAGACCTCCCAAGCAGGAACATAGATAGTTATGCAAAGCCAACAATGGTTTTAACTCTTCTCTACACTATAAAAATCTAGCAAAAATAGGCTTCTAGTTTTATATTGCATCTCTGTGGGGTTTATGGAAAATTTCAGACTTCAATTTCAAAAACATCATGTAGATATACCTGTTTCTCCTTCTTTGCAGCTCAGAAAACAGAGAGATGGATGGGTGTCCCAGAGCTGATGGTGTCCACAGCTATTCAGGGAATTCTCTTTTGTCTCCTTGGTGCCCAGCCTCTACTTATTCTAGGTTTCTCTGGACCTCTTTTGGTGTTTGAGGAAGCTTATTTTAACGTAAGTTTCATTCTTCATTCTTGATTTTTATATCTAAATCAGTTGAGCACACAGAGCCATATGGAATTGTTGGCCTACCTGTAAGAACATACAGTATATGGATTGAAAATTGTATATTTTATTTCAAAACTAAAAAAAGACGACGTCAAGATATTTCATTTGAAGGCATTAGAATGTTTAAATATTCCGTAATTCCGTAATTAATGAACTATATTAACTATATTTAATCCAGACTATAATTTACATTGTGCTTTTGGTTTGCAGGCTATATTAGTACTTATATACTGTACAAGGTAAAAAAAAAGCCTTCTGATTTTTAAAATGTTGACTTACCAAAGTTCAACCCATGCGCAAATTTTAAGGGAAAATATTAATTGTCATTGGTTGTCAATTCTTAATTTTTTATTTTCCCCTTAGTTCTGTGACAGTCAAGGCATTGAATACATCGTGGGGCGTGTGTGGATTGGATTGTGGCTAATCCTGATTGTTATTATTGTTGTGGCCTGCGAAGGAAGCTTCCTGGTTCGCTTCATCTCCCGATTCACACAGGAGATCTTTTCTTTCCTGATCTCACTCATTTTCATCTATGAGACGTTTTCCAATGTGGCCAAGGTGAGATGGGGGTATAAATGACATAGGACCAGTTTCTAAAAGTTGAACTAAACATTACTGAAGTAGCTGTTTTACTAATGTACCAAACAAATGCTAGCACCTACACCCAATGCATAGTTCTGTTACCTGATCACCCTTCTATGTTGTGGGTCTACAAGAGCTTACAGGAAAACAGTTCTAGCCTTCAGACATAAATATTTTCTTATGTAGTAGCAGGCAGTGCTTTAAGTGGGCCAAAAGAGGTGCCGGTACTCTAGCGCTAGCGCATGACCACATACGCCCAATCACAGGGCACCATGCCATCAAATGCAGCCACTGTGTCATCAATTGTCACCACTGTGCCATGCCATCAAATGCAGCCACTGTACCATCAATTGTCACCACTGTGCCACACCAAACGCAACCACTGTGCCATGCCATCAAATGCAGCCACTGTGCCATCAATTGTCACCACTGTGCCATGCCAACAAATGCAACCACTGTGCCATGCCATCAAATGCAGTCACTGTACCATGCCATCAATTGTCACCACTGTGCCATCAATCGTCACCACTGTGCCACCAATTGTCACCACTGTGCCACCAATTGTCACTGTCCAGACATCTATCCACCTCGGAGCTTTATATTATAACCTGCTGGGACTTGTAGTTCTCCATCGTCTCCTGGGGCTCAGGTGCATGCGATCCACCATCTTTGTTCAGTTTTTCTTACTGCTGGGACTTGTAGTCCCATAGATGGTGGATCGCATGCACCTGAGACCCAGGAGATGGAGAACTACAAGTCCCAGCAGGTTATAATATAAGGCTCCGAGATGGATGGGTGTCCGGACATCCATCCACCTCGGAGCCTTATATTATAACCTGCTGGGACTTGTAGTTCTCCATCTTCTCCTGGGGCTCAGGTGCATGCAATCCACATCCATCCACTTCAGAGCCTTATTGTATGTATAACCTGCTGGGACTTGTAGTTCTCCAATCTCCATGAGCCCCAGGAGAAGATGGAGAACTACAAGTCCCAGCAGTCTTACTAAAATGACAGGCTCTGATGTGGATAGGTGGGGATCAGGCAGTGCACCCCTTTAGATTTACACCGACCCCCCCCCCCTTTCTCTCTCTCCCCTGTGGTACAGGAGAGTGTTTTGCTTACCTTGCTGGAGATGGAGAAACTTGCCGCCGCACTGTAAACACATGTTCCAACTTCCAGGACAATCAGCGCAGCACAGAGGTACAGCGCCTCCCACTCCACCGCCCGCCAATCTCCTGCGCCGTTATCTGTTTTTT
Source organism: Rana kukunoris (assembly GCA_029574335.1). Taxonomy (NCBI): domain Eukaryota; kingdom Metazoa; phylum Chordata; class Amphibia; order Anura; family Ranidae; genus Rana; species Rana kukunoris. The sequence goes on from CM056060.1 coordinate 28,268,773, forward strand.
TTTAGCCCTTCTGCCTAGTTGGCTGGTGTTTCCCGCCACTCCCACATCAAAGGAGACAGACAGTTCCAACAGCCAACCAGGCGGAAGGGCTGAAAAAAAAACTCATCGCGCCGCGCCGCCGGGTGTACCAAGATGGCCGATAGCTCCAGAGCTAGGCCAAAGCCGCGGCCTTTCCTAAGGCGGCGGCGGTGGCGGCGGCGCATTCCACGGACGCCAGGATTTTGCCCCCCCGCAATTTTTCGCCCGGTGCAGGAGCCCCCCCCCCCGCTACGCCAGTGCTTTCCGGTACGGGAAACCCACTTACTGGGCGCACGGAGAGGTGCTGGTACTCTCCAGGGCCTTTTTTGGAAGTGGCGGTACTGAGTACCGCCGCGATCCGGCCCACTTAAAGCACTGGTAGCAGGGCTGATCCAGTTTTAACATGAGAAAGTTCAGGTCAAAGTGTACACATCTAGGAGCCTTAGAGAGAATTTTCACAGTTTTCCAACTCAGTAGACAAAACAGCTAAAGGAAATCATCAATGTATCTGCATACTGGACACTTTAATGTGCTATAGCCTTTGATAGCTAAGATGGACCCATGTTAAACAGTCCTTTAAGTGCTCTGCCATGCATTATAGACTTATGCCCTGTACACACGATAGGATTTTCTGTCAAAAAAAGTTGGATGTGAGCTTTTGGTCGGATATTTCGACCGTTTGTATGCTCCATCCAACATTTTCTGTCAGAATTTCACCAGCAAAAGATTGAGAGCAGGTTCTCTATTTTTCCGACGGAAAAAGTTCTTGTTGGAAATTCCACTCGTCTGTATGCAATTCCGATTTGCAAAAAAGTATGTATGCTCTAAATCAAGCAGAAGAGCCAAACTGCCTATTGAACTTCAATGATCTCGGCTCGCCGTATGTCTGGTACGTCACCACGTTCTTGGCGGTCAGAATTTCAAACAAGATTTGTGTAACCGTGTGTATGCAACGCAAGTTTGAGCCAATATTCCGTCAGAAAATAATCCACGTTTTTCTTGTCAGAATTTCCGATCGTGTGTACGGGGCATTAGCAAGAGGGGTTTAAGCAATTACCAGAATGACTGCATTCTACTGCAATTGGCCTATTATTAAAAAGCAATTGCTGGGGTCCCTCCTAACCTCAACACAAGGACATACAGCTTCCTGGGCCTATAGTACCAGCTTTTTTAGTGTGCCGAATCCCACTAAATAGGAAACAGGTCCAATTTGTATAAGCATTTTGTACAATATAATGCATGTTTTATTATTTACAGGAAATATAAAGACAGTAATTTAATTACAAATTTTCATATTTTTTTTTTTTTACACAGATCTTCATAGCACATCCTCTCATGGAGTCTTATAATGTATCCGTAGTGTTTTTAGCAGACCATCCCCAACCAAACACAGCTCTGCTCTCTCTCGTTCTCATGGGTGGAGCCTTCTTTATCGCCTACTTCCTGCGTCAGTTCAAGAACAGCAGCTTCTTCCCTGGCAAGGTAACGGTGGTCCTTCAATATTAAATTGCCAAACTACCCTGGTTTATCCTCATTGGACAACAGAGGAATGTCATGTAGCTGTTTAACCTTGTGAATGTCATTTTTTTTTATTTTCTCTACTGAAGATTGTGTTTGGGCTTACAGTCTGATTGACTTGTGTGTGAAAATCTTCAATAAAACCTCTTTATGGAAAAAGAAATCACCAAACTACCCTGAAAGACCATCCAAAACTGGCATCCCATTGTTGTGTTTATGCCAAATGCTAATAATTACAATTAAAACAACCTATTAATTAAATAATCTGTCCAGGTAGGGAACCTTATCCATCAAGTTTTTCCTGATGCTCCTTAATTCTTTGGATGTCCAAGACCTCCAAAATTTAGAACTGGTTTAAACAATCTAAGGACCTCCATTTTCATGATCCTCGAGTTCAAGCTGCCTGAGCCATCAACTTGATAGCAGGCCATTCTTTGACTTTTTAGTTCCCCACATATTCAAGATCACAATCATAAATCATAGCAGAGATTCGAAACCATGTATGGGTAGGCTAAATGTACCCAAGTTATCAATCAATGAACTTGAGTACAACCAGCCTGTAATATGACTTGTCAAATCACATGCCAAATCGGCAGCTATTGCCGGAAATAGCACGGTCCAAATCGGTGCAATGCCGGCTTTGCGGCGCCGCGCTGATTCCCAAAAGTAGACCCGCACAGATGTCTTTGAAATCGCCCCGAAGTTGGACTGACATGCGGGGATGAAATTGTGCGAGTTCAATCCCGCTGTCTGTGTAAACCTAGGCTATATCTCATTAGGTTTTTATTTGTATCTATCAGCATGGTAACCAAAATGTTTCTCTTTCAGCTGCGTCGTATCATTGGAGACTTTGGTGTCCCTATTGCCATTCTAGCCATGGTGTCAATTGATTTCTTTATTAAAGATACGTACACAAAGGTGAGCCTGTTTCCAGGTACTGTGATATAATATAATGCCATTTGTTCATATTGTAGGAATTTATATAAAGCAATCTTATTGCATGTACATACATTGAACAGAAACTAAATTATGGTTTTGTGCAATACATATTTTGAGATACTTAAGGAGTATTAATACATTTGATAATGATTTCAACATTGGTAAAAGATTGATTTTACCTATTTATGTCATGGTAAAAAAACAGAGACATTTTTAATTAACCACTAGAGGGAGTTCTTGGTGACTGAGTTCAGTACTTTTCAATCTCTCTTTATAACTATTGAGATATCAGCCACACAGGGAGTGCGTTGTTTTTAATAAGTTTGCTGACTCGTAGACCTGCATTGTGAGAAGGAGCAGTGAAACATAACCAATTAACACTGCAAAGCAGAAGGCAGAGCATTAATATGTTACAAGCAAATATGGCTGCCTTGTGTATATACTGTACAAGGAGGGAATCTATTAATAGTGGAGCAGCCAGAATCTGGAGAAGCTGGTAATCAACTGGAAAGTGCAAAAGCTGGTGCATCTGTGCATGGTAACCAAAAAGCTTCTAGCGCATTGTCAGAGTAAGCTATTTCAGATGTGCACGTAAAAATGTTTAGGATGGAAGGCAAGGCTGGAGTTCAGATTTAAGTCTAAGCTGTTCGAAAAATTTGAGCTTGTGCCTATTTTGACATGCATGTTCCAACCGAAAAAATAATAGCTTGTATTCCTTGTGTTTCCAGAAACTGTCCCTTCCCAAGGGTCTTAGTGTTTCCCGACCTCGGGATCGAGATTGGTTCATCCCACCAATGGGACTAAACAGCACTGCAAATCCTTTCCCTATCTGGATGATGTTTGCCTCTATAGTCCCTGCCTTACTGGTCTTCATTCTCATCTTCATGGAATCCCAGATTACCACGTAAGAAACTAGCAGATCTCGCAGCCAGGTTCTAAAGATGGAAATGGATCTCATGTTGTGGCTTTGCTGCCTGACAGTCAGATCCTTCCTTTAAACTAACAAGATGCAGAAAAAAAGTTAACACTTTTCTTGTAGAATCAGTTTATATTATAGTCCTCATTTGTGCATGTGCACCTCATCTATCAACTGATGATCTGTGATGATGTTTGGCAGTTGAAGGCAGTTCATGGAACAAGTCATATGAATATTCATCTTCTTCCACTTATAGAAAATCGTGATAGGATATGGTGAAGTAGCTATACCATAGTTCAGGGGCGTACCTACAGGGGTCGCAATTGTGACCCGGCCCCATGCTCCAGGGGGCCTGTGCAGCCCCCTGTATGCCTGGATAAGAAGGGCGGCGGCATATAGAGGAACCAATCCCCTCCCTCCTGCAGCTGCTAAGAGCCTGCTTCTCCTCCTCTCCCTCCCGCAGGCATTCAGCAGCTGCAGGAGGGAGGGGATAATTTCCTTCATATCTCGCCACCCCTGCTGACCCTCCTCAACTGCTTCTTTATGTCCCACTCAACCCCTGATCTCTCCAGCCTCCCTGTTCTCTCCCCCAGCCCTCGCCATTCCCTGCAGCTCTGCCGGGTTTCCCCCCTCTCCTCTTACGTGGGCTGCAGCAGGGATCTGTGAGGATGGAGAACGGGGAAAGTGTCATCTAAATGTGTCATTTACCGGCCCCTTCCTTTTCTGAATGGAGAGTCAGTGATCCATACCAATCACTGACTTTGTCAGTTCATAACTGCAACATAGTAAACTGTGTTTATTACGCTTCAGTTTGTGAATGTATGGGAAGCTCTGTACAGATCTATTCCTGTCCATTCATTCTATGCTGCTGAGGCTATAGAGATGGAGACTGAGTGTCCTTATTTTCCTTTCTTTGTCTCAAAGGTGGACCATCAGAGGTCTGTTTAGACCCCTGATATCTCACCAAAGCCCCCAATAGAGCTCCTAAAAAAAAACTGTTAAAAATAATATTGTAAAAAATAAAATGAAAAATAATATTGTAAAATATTTATATATATAAACAACTGGCACCAGTGGCGGAACTACCAGGGCTGCAAAGACTGGGCCTTAGTGTTCCACCACCGAGCTTGGAGAGAAGGACCCAATTCGGGGGTCAGGGGGCCCTTCATTGTTTCTTGCACCGGGGCCCTGAAGGTTCTAGTTATGTCTCTGCCCTAGTTCATATGCCACAAACTAGTCCTGGGGTAGCGAAGATCATCGAGTCACTGTCCTGGATGTAGTGAACGTCATTTAAAACAGGGTATAGCCAATTCCTCAAATCATAATCACATCTGTTTTTTAAGGTATCCTTAGATGTTAGATGGTCATTGCAAAATCTTGCCAGCCAGGAAGATTTGGCTGAACATATTGTCCATATGGTCAACATAGATATAGGGGGAAAGGTCTGTTAGTTAAACACATCTGAGGAGCAACTAATGGTGGCTGCTCCAGTTCATGCCTCCATGCAATGGATGGACCAATATAATGACAATTACGAATAAGGAATAGTACTAGCATATTAATTCTCCATCATGCTGGAAAATAATATGCGATTACAAGCTATTGTGATATTGCACTATTAACCTCTGTATGGCATAATTGTCTGAAGCCATCCTTCTGTTGAGCCTTTAAGCCATTTAACTGAAAACTCCTGCCTGATAACAGACCTGGGCGATATCTTTGATGTGCCCCCCTGTCCCTGGTTTTACTTAGTTAATAACATCTTACATTACCTACTATTGGGCTAAGCCCCACCCCAGAGGTAAGATCCATCCAACCAACCATCATTTCCCTCTTCTTTATGGCCACTGAGAAACTCTTGTTAGACAGAAAGATGGCTTAAATTGTAAGCTCCTTGAGGGCAGGGGCTGTCTCCTGGGACCAGTGTGTTCCCCAGAAGACAGCGGGGGGTGACGTGAAGGGGCGTGACTCCCGCGGAAGTCTATTCCCGGAAGTGGTGCAAATACCTGTATTATACAGGTATCTGCACCCCCCTCCCCGAACGGTGGCAAATGTGACACCGAAGGGGGGAGGGTTCCGAAAAGCACGGGTGCACTTTTTGTGTGGACTTCTGCTTTAAAGAAAGGACTTTTAAAGTTGAATGTTTAAAATGGCAGACCAGTTCTCTTTAAATTGGTCACATCATATGGAAATGTCAGCAGCATATGGTCAGCCTTACAATAACAATATACAGTATAATGTGCTTATTTCACCCTTTAAAGTTGATGCCTAGTCTTTCTCTCTGTCCTGTAGGCTCATTGTCAGTAAACCAGAAAGGAAAGCAATTAAAGGCTCTGGATTCCACTTGGATCTCTTGCTGATTGTAGGAATGGGTGGTGTTTGTGCCCTCTTTGGATTACCTTGGCTCAGCGCCACAACGGTGCGTACAGTCAGCCATGCCAATGCTCTCACCATCATGTCCAAAGGAGAAAAGCCTCAGATAGAGCGAGTTATCGAGCAAAGAGTCAGCGGACTGCTGGTGGCTCTTCTTGTTGGTAAGTATATTTAATGCGTATCAAATGTTGTCTTGGCTAGCAGGTGGATAACAGAGTGGTGTCGTTTTAGTGAGTGTAGGCTAGATGTAGAAAAGTTGTTGGCGTGTGGCTGGCAAAGACTGGAGCCTGGAACTACCAATCATTATGTCACCTTGTCTGGATCCTGAAGAATAACAGAGGACTTTATCAGCAACTTGACGTCAGGGGTTGTTCCTATACAGCCCGATAATTACATTCTCTAGATTTCAAGTATCTTTGGACCCTAGTAGGTCAGCAGACATGTCTGAAATCCGACAGGATTGTATGGAGCGGCCGCTCAGGTCTGCCGACAAAACTGACAGACAGACCTGAACGGCCCAACCATGTGAAAGAGGCCTTAGGGTAAAAAATGTTTTAGTTTAGAAACTATTTAAGTGATGCTTTAGTACTTGAAATATATTTAATCAATGCTGTGCTGATACTGTCCCTATGGGGTATCTGGACAGGGTGATATGTGGGCTGCTTCCACACACCAAAGAACTACCACAAGAACCTCAGGATGTAAAGGTAGTATTTAAATTAGGAATTGAAGTGCCACACCAAAGTATCAGAGTTCCAAGTAAGGTTTTTTTTCCTAAACATATATTGGGTACAAAAGTCAGCGTGTTTCACACATTGCCCCCTTTATAGGGGCTTATGGAAATATAAGATCTGTTTGGGCTACCAGAACAGAGCAAGGGACCAAAATGTAATATACACACGTCTATCAGCATCAGACAACAATCGCAGTGGTCTCGGCACTTAGGAAACTCATTTGTGGATGAGCATATATCTCCCCAGTCCTTGTCCTTGAGGGGAAATTTGCTCATCTGGAACACTATTTCAATCTTTGGGGTCCTCTCCTCTCCTGGACTACTGCTACCATGTTTCCCCGAAAATAAGCCCAGGTCTTATATTCATTTTGGCAACAAAAGTCACAGTAGGTCTTATTTTCGGGGTAGGCACCAGTGCGGATCTTGGCATATCGTGTAAAGGCTGAGCTTGGCCTCATCCCCTAGAGCAGCCTTTCTCAACCTTCTTACCGCTGGGGAACCCTAAAAATAATTTTCAGGTCTTGGGGAACCCCCGATAAAACCCATTCATTGGGGGTCAGTGGGAACAATGCCCCTTACTTTGGTGGTCAGTGAGAAGAATGCCCTTTTTTACAGTAGTGGCAAGAATGCCCCCCCTTACAGAGAACTATGAAGATCATTGGTGTAATACCACTGGCTCCTCCAAGTGGAACTGGCTCAGAACTATGTAGGCACCATCAAACAGGAGGTAAATCAGCCACAGCTCAAGGAACCCCTAGCCACCTCTGGAGGAACCCTAGGGTTCCACGGAACCCTGGTTGAGAATGGCTGCCCTAGAGCCTCCTGGACCTTCCTATTTGTCATCTAGGTCATCTTTTACTAAAAGGAACAATGGGGAAACCTTTGGGTTTCCCTAATGGGGAAAATTTCAGCTGTCTATATGTCTGGATCTACATTTTTATCGTATGCTTAGCTTTTATTGCTTTCTATATTTTCATACATAGCTTTTGATATCAAATTATTTATCAAGGTCATGCTTTAAATATCGTTATTAGGGTAATGTCCAGAGATGGCATCTGCATCAAGGAGTTTGTTGGACTTGTATTTTTTCTTATGTGCATGCAAGATGGGGTATATGTATATTTATTCATAATGCATGCATTGCCCTCCTCTGACTGTCATAAACTACATTCTGCCTGGAGCTACAGAGTGACCTCTCGCTCCTTCCTCTCTGACAAAGACTTTCAAACAAGACTGAAATTCCCCTTGAGGGTGTACAGATTTATAGGAAACACAAAATAGAAACTGGGTCAAAAATAGACGTAAAGGACACACAATGGGATGTGAACCGGCAGGAACATACTGTAGTTGCAGAGAAGCATGGAGAATAGTAGGTTCCAGCATTTTATATTTTGCCCGCTAGTCCCACAATTCTTGGAGGATCGTGAATCACTATACAACTAGTCAAAATTACTGAAATAAAAATAATTTAAACGCAGCAAGGACCAAAAAAAAACAAGAACCAGGAGTGTTTCACTGCTGTATTTTTTTTTTATAACACTATGTAGATTGCACAAGGAAAATAAGTAATTCCCCCTACTGTGCCCCAGAGTAGCCAGAGATGCAAATCCAGAAACTCCAAAGCCCCTTTGGGGCCCAGTCTAAGACTGCTTTCATATTGCTAATGAAACCTTAAACTTCCATAACTGTGAGTGCAAACCCCTTCCCTCGCATCAAAACCCACACACCTTCTAACTCCCCGCTGGCCTTGCTGGCCAATAATGGCATTTTGATTGGTCTGTAGCCAACTCATGAGCAGGACTTAGCATCACGATGGGGGCTTAGGTCCAAAATTAAGGCCGCACTAGCAAACTATTAGCAATCTAATATGGGGCACCGAAGATGTTTTTCTGGTCAAGCAACTTTTTAGTGTTGTTTTTTTCAGAATGTATAATAGGTTCACGTTCACCACTTCAATACCGGGCACTTTCACCCCCTTCCTGCCCAGGGCAGTTTTCAGCTTTCAGTGCTTTTGTACTGTGAATGACAATTGCGCAGTCATACAACAATTTACCAAAATTTTATTTTTAGCTTTTTTGTCAGATAGATCTTTCTTTTGGTGGTATTTAATCACCACTGGGTTTATTTATTTTTTTGCTAAAAAAATAAATGTTTTTCTTAGCCTCTGCTATAAAATTTAGCAAGTATTTTTTCTCCTTCACTGATGTGCGCTGATGAGGCTGCATTGATGGGCACTGATGAGACTGCACTCAGGGCCGCCATCAGGAATTTACACAGCTTGAGGCATGGGCCCCCTGGAGCAGAGATCCGGGGGGGAACCACGAACTGAGAAGTGGGGGGGATGTCACGAATTGAGAAGCGGAGGGTGTGAACTGAGAAGCGGGGGGTGTGGCAAATTGAGAAGCGCGAGGGCGCGAATTGAGAAGCTTGGGGGTTTCCGTGAATTGAGAACCGGGCGGGGGGGCGCAAATTGAGCCGTGGGGGGGGCTTGTTAAAAAAAAAAAAAGGGGGGGTTCCAGCCGGGCCCCTGGGGACCATCGGGCCCCTTACATGTGTACTGTCTGTACCCCCTGGTGGTGGCCCTGACTGCACTGATGAGGACTGATGGGGCTGCACTGATAATCAGGGCATGGATGATCCATGTGCTTATTATCAGTGTAAACCTTGTACTCATTCTGCCCTATCAGACTTTCTTGTTATCGGCTCTCCTTTCCTCATACAGAGACAGCATGTGAGGAAAGCAATGCCGATAATCAGCAAGTCTGTTTACATGTGACCAGCTGGGATTTGACATAGCTAATCACATGGTAGAACGCCGCTGTGGTTGGGCCTTTGCCCTGATCTGTAATCAGCTGTGTCTAAATGTCACAAAGCGTGTCCCAGTGGGTTCACAGGAGGCACGCACGTGGGAGGACGTTCATGGACATCGTCCCAGAACTGGAGAGCTGCGCTGTAGCTGTCTTTAGGCTATAGCATAGACAGAAACCGGTTAAAATTAAGCTGTGGCCAGGCTATGGATTTTTTTCACATTTTTATCAAGGAGTAACTGAGCTTTAAAACAAGCCCTCATTGTCCTCTGTAGCTGCAGCCACTGTGAAGCAATTCATTTTCAAAATCAACAGCAAGAGCACTGAAGGCTTTTCCTCAGCGTCTTAGCTCCCGGTGCTACATACCCAACCCACTTCTGCCCCCCCCCCCCCCCCCAGGAGTGATTCAGCAGATCAGCTTTCCCTGGTCCCCTCTACCAGCCTAAGGGGGAGCAGGGGAAGTGGAACTACTGAGAAAACTATGACTTCACTGCTCCTGAACATTGTGGGTGAATGGCTCCACAGTTTCTGCGGCTACAGAGGTCAATGTGGGCTTGTTTTAAAGTTTGTATACTGCATGTGAAAATGTATGTAAATTCAAAAAAATCATTTATTTTATTTGCTTGATTTTGATCTGCTCAAATTACTATTTGAATCATCTTGTTATACCTGTTTGATAAGTGAAAAAAAAATCATGCTAGTACTGCTAGAGATCCTTGTTTGCTTGTGCTTCATTTTTATCAGATACATAGTAAGTCAGAATGAAAAAGGACACAAGTCAATCCAGAGGCACAAGTTCTTTTAGATTCCAAGCAATCTCTCAGGACTGCTGCTACTACTATTCATGGTAGGGGGTGCTCTGTAGTCCTGTCTTAGGGTGCTCCTCACATTATGGTGAGAAAGCATTGTCACAATTGAATAGGAAGCCACGACTTCAAAGTAGTTCCTGCATTACTTTTTTTCTGAAGTCAGATCAAAGTCGGATTCTGTATTAAAGCGGATGGCCCATTAAAAAACAATATTAAAAGCCAGCAGCTACAAATACTGCAGCTGCTGACTTTTAATATTAGGACACTTACCTGTCCTGGAGTCCAGCGGCGTCTGCAGCAGAAGACGAGCGTTCGCTCGTCTCTCTGCTGCTCCCCCCTCCATCCACGATGAGGGAACCAGGCAGTGAAGCGCTCCGGCTTCACTGCCTGGTTCCCTACGGCGCATGCGCGAGTGGCGCTGCACCCTCCGATTGGCTCCCGCTGTCTGCTGGGAGCCGAGAGTTCCCAGCACACAACTTGGGGGCGATGGGAAGCTAGGAAAACCCGTCTTTTGCCCGACTCTGTTGTGGCCGGAAGTGGGTGCAAATACCTGTCTTTAGACAGATATCTGCACCCCCCTCCCCACTGAAAGGTGTCAAATGTGACACCAGAGGGGGGGAGGGTTCCGATCAGTGCGACTCCACTTTAGGGTGGAGATCCGCTTTAACAGATCTGACTTTGGCATGCGACTTGTACACGACTTGTGCATGAAAAAAAAAACGGCATTGGTTCCCCCTTTATAAGCATACCGGGCCCTTCGTGTCAGGAAAGGGGGTGCGGACGAGCGAACGCCCCCCTCCTGACCTGTACCAGGCCGCATGCCCTCAACATGGGGGGGTGCATTGAGGTAGGTGGGGCCCAAAGCACCTTGCCCCCATGTTGATGAGAACAAGGGCCCCTTCCCGACAACCCTGGCTTATCGGAATCTGGGAGCCCCCTTTAATAAGGGGGCCCCCAAATCCCGGCCCCCACCCTAGGTGAATGAGTATGGGGTACTGACCGGCCGGGCTGGTGCACGGATACGGGTTCCCCTTAAAATCCATACCAGACCGAAGGGCCCGATATGCTCATGAAGGGAGAACCCATGCCTTTTTTTTTTTTAATTGGCGTGGAGTTCCCCCTAATTATTGGGGGGTCAAAGTTGCGTCCCTGCTAATTGAAGTCATACTTAAAGTTGTGGGGCACAGTCGGATCCACAGCCGTATAACTGTCTTGTCAAAATTGCGCGACTTTGAAGTCGCACAAGTGTGAAAGGGACCTAAGCTCCTTCTGTTGATAAGTTTAGGTACATGTTAAAATGTATATACTTGAAGCCACAGGATTGCTCAAGACCCAGAGAATCAACTTGCTAATCTATAGTGGAAACAATAGATTTTAGATAATAAGTACCTAAGTAATCTGCATACATACTTGCCTAATATAAGTCTTAACAATTGAATTTTCTCAATTGCAAACTTCAATTTCTTTGCAGGTCTCTCAATTCTAATGGAACCAGTTCTGTCCCTCATCCCTTTGCCCGTTCTGTTTGGTATCTTTTTGTACATGGGTGTCACCTCTCTGAATGGAATACAGCTGTTTGATCGGATCATGCTTACTCTAAAGCCTCCTAAATATCACCCCAAGGAGTCCTATGTCACTCGGGTAAGTGCTGGTAGAGATTGATAGGCAAAGGCAGGGATGTATTCTGGCCTAGGCCAACAAGGCCCAGGCCTAGGGCGGCACTTTGTGGGGGGCGTCCCTCTGTCCTCTTCCCACGGCGTCCCTCTGTCCGTCACCCACGGCAACCCTCTGTCCTTCTCCCAGGGCGTCCCTCTGTCCTTCACCCACAGCATCCCTCTGTCTTCTTCCCATGAATATGACAGGGATGTGGCTTTGACAGGAAGGGGTGGGTCATATTTAAATCAGGGGGTGCACAAGTTTAGTCAGGCCTAGGGCAGCACAAAACCTAAATACACCTCTGGGCAAAGGGGACATAGGGCAGTTATAATGGGAAGGGGAATAGTGAAGGTTTATGAAAAAGGATGACAAACACAGCAAAAAAATGAAGATTCCTAATGGTAATGAAAAAGAATAAATGATAGGTAAAAATAGTCAAATTAAAAGAAAAAAAAATATATAAGGGACAGTTGCAAAACATTTGAATATGCCTTCAAAATCCATTCAGCAAAATTTAAAAAAGTTTGACATTTCATCATGAGAAAGCCATCCTTGAGCTTCCATACAATGACATTACCTTCACAAGATGGGAGGCTACAGCAGGGGCAAGGCCAGGAAAAGAGGTGGGCAGGAGGGGAAGTTGTCCCCTGGGCGCAAGTATTTATGGGGGGCAGCTTCCTTCTGTTGCATGTCTAACAGGAGCAATTACAGCAGCGATATCCTCTAAGTTTGCACATTATGAATGGCGCAGTTTGACATCTTTACCCTGGGCACTGGATGACCTTGTCCCAGCACTGAGCAGCCTAATGTGTAGCAGACATTTGTGATCACAGCCAACAGTTGTACAGGATTTAAAAAACGGTGTCATCTCTGAGCATAGGTGTACACCCCAAAGCTCAAACACGCATGCATTTGACATATTTACCGGCCTCTTCTCCACTCTCCATCCTGAAACTGTGGGAAGAAGGGGGAGCCAGGAAGCACACAGAGGGACCCGGGAAGTAGAAAGATGAGGAATAGGGATGAGCTTCGATTTCGAGTCGAACTCATGCTCGACTTGAACATTGCCTGTTCGCCGAACAGCGAACAATTTGGGGTGTTCGCGGCAAATTCAAAAAGAACACCCTGTTAAAGTCTATGGGAGAAATCTAAAGTGCTAATTTTAAAGGCTTATATGCAACTTATTCTCATAAAAAGTGTCTGGGGACCCGGGTCCTTCCCCAGGGGACATGTATCAATGCAACAACCTACCTGGGGAGGGGGGTGTGTATAGTATGCCTGTAAAGCAGCGATTGTTTCCCGTGCATAGACTGTCCCTGCACAAAGTGTTATTTCTGAAGGATAAAAATCACTGCTCCCAAAAAAACTGCAGTTTTTAAAACTTTTTTTGCATTGATACATGTCCCCAGGGGCAGGACCCGGGTCCCCAAACACTTTTTAGGACAATAACTTGCATATTAGACATTAAAATTAGCACTTTCGATTTCAAACGTTCGAGTCCCATAGACTTTAACGGGGTTCTAAAGTTCACACAAACCTTTGGTCTGTTCACAGGTTATGGTGCAAACCGAACGGGGGGTGTTCGGATCATCCCTAAAGAGGAATAGGGACAGAAGGGGTGACGGGGGTGGCATATATTGGTACTGATCCCCTGTATTTTTCTCCTGTGGCAGCTGAATGTCAATGAGAGGGAGTGGAGGAGAAGCCTACTTTCAGCTGCTGCAGGAGTAAAATACAGGGGATCGGTATCAATATATGCTAACCCCGCCACCCCTTGCCAACCCCAGGATTAGGGTGTGCCCAGGCACACCTGGCACACCCCTTGCACACGCCTATGTCTCTGAGCCAGCAGCTCAGTCCAGGTTGTTGTCCTTGTATGATGCCTACACAAAGATGAATCCATCCTTTCAGAAAGAGAAGCAGATGAATGGGCAGTACTGTGATCTCTGAGATGTAAATGTTAAATTACACTTTTTACGTGGTGTACATACACATAGGATGAAAAAATATTTCTGATGCTAGGTCTGTTTTAATGCTTGGCTGTGGGTTCTATTCCTGAAAGTGATTTTGGCATTTTGTTCACTCTTTCCCCTAGGTAAAGACTTGGCGCATGCACGTCTTCACTCTGATTCAGATGTTATGCCTGGTGGGGCTGTTTGCAGTGATGTTAACCCCTGCTTCTCTGGCTTTGCCCTTCCTCCTCATCCTCACTGTGCCACTCCGCAAATTCCTTCTTCCCGTAATCTTTACTGCCCTGGAACTCAAGTGTGTAAGTATTACAGATAACTCCTAGAAGCTTTTTGGTTGTTTGGGAGCCAATGCTTTACACAAATAGTAATGGATACAAGGGAACAACTACAACCGTATCAAACTATTACTACGAAGCCCAGCAAAACACAGTGCTCGGCATAGACTCACTGTGTAATAGTATATTCTAAATCGGGGCTTCTCAACCTTAGTAAAACCAGGGCCTGGTAAATATTTCTTAACTGTGCCATGCCCCAACAATGAATGAAAAGTGGGATCGTGATCATTAGGAAGAATAGTCCTTCATAATATTGCTGTCAGTGGGATAGCGGACCTAAGGATAAATAGACCTTCAGATCATTGGTGTCAGTGGGATAGTGGGCCCAAGAATAAAGAGTCCTTCAGATTACAGGTGTCAGTGGGATAGTGGGCTCCAAAGATAAACGGTCCTTTAAATCATTGGTATCCGTGTGATAGTGGGCCCAAGGATAAAAAGTCCATCAAATTATTGGTGTCAATGGGATAGTAGGCCCCAGGGAACAATGGTCCTTCAAATTTTTGGTGTCAGTGGGTATAGTGAACCTCAGGGAAGAATAGTCCTTCGAATTATTGGTGTCAGTGGGATTGTGAACATCAAGGAAGTATAGTCCTTCAATTAATTGTTGTCAGTGGGATAGTGGGCCCAAGGATAAATAGTCTATCAAATCATTGGTGTCAGTGGAATAGCGGACCCAAGTATAAATAGTCCATCGACTCATTGGAATAGTGGGCACCAGGGAACAATGGTCCTTTAGAATTTTGGTGTCAGTGGGGTATAGTGAACATCAGGGAAGAAAAGTCCTTCAATTCATTGGTGTCAGTGGGATAGTGAGCTCAGGAATAGATAGTCCCTCACATCATTGGTGTCAGTTGGATAGTGAACATCAGGGAAGAATAGTCCTTCATATCAGTGGGATAGTGGACCCAAGGATAAATAGTCCTTCAAATTATTGGTGTCAGTCGGTTTAGTAGACCTCAAGGAACAATAGCCCTTCAAATCATTTGTGTCAGTGGGTATAGTACACCTCAGGGAAGAATACTCCTATAAATCATTGGTGTCAGTGGGATAGAAGGCCCCAGGGGCAGGGGCTGCAGCCCAGTGCATGAGAAACATTGTTCTAGATCAGCAGAATATCCCAACATATTTATATGTCATCAAAACAAAACATACCTCTACCATGGTTGTACAGACCATGGACCACTTTAACCAGATAGGTGATATGTACCACAAATGTGTGTGTGATGGTGGGGAGGGGGGCTGTAAATAAAGAGATACACATATACAGATGGGATCTTATGAAGAACTGTTCAGCTGAGAATACAGAGTCTATTGAGGGAGCATTGATGGAGTGGTCTCTTGTTGGTTTGGCCACCAAGGAAATGATGGAATGATCTCTCTGCTCTCACAGGATTGCGTGACAGTGATAGTGTTACATGGCCAAGGTCTCTGAAGCAAATATAGACTTATGCGTTTAGTTGAGGATAGGACTAAAGAGTATCTGTCATTTGGCCCACTTAGGGTGGGCCAAATGATGCATTCCATGATAGACATGTGCATTTGTTTTCGTTCGAATGCATTTTCGTCCGTATTTCTGGGATTTTTGCGTGCGTTTTAAAAAAAGAACACGAACGCGCAGAATCCGAAATCCGAAAGATCCAAATAAAAAAAGCTTTATTTTCATTTTGTTGCAACAACAGTTAAATATAGAAAGAAGATTCGACATAACGTTGACAAAAGCGATCTGTGTCTATCGAACCTGTGGTTGAATGTGCCTAACCTAACTCTAAGGCCTCGTACACACGAGGGGATATGTCCGCTGAAAACGGTCCGATGGACCGTTTCAGCAGACATCTCCGCTCGTGTGTATGGGCTAGCGGACAGATTTCTCCACCCGACAGATTTCAAAGTATGCTTTGAAATCTATCCGGTGGGAATCTGTCCGCCCGACATGTCTGCTGGTTAGTACACTTACCAGCAGACATGTCGTCCCCCACCGCCGCCGCGCCGCCGCCGAATGGATTCGGCGCATGCGCGGAAGTGTTTAACTTCCTGGTGCGGTGACGTGGCGGTGACGTGGCGGCGTCAACGTCACCGCCGCGTCACACCGCCACGTCACCGCGCCGTCCGGCGGCGGGGAATTTGATCCGATGGTGTGTACACGCCATCGGATCAAACTCCCGATCGGACATATCCGATGGAAATGGTCCGCGGACCGTTTTCATCGGATATGTCCGATCGTGTGTACGAGGCCTAATAGTCCAAGATTATTCGACATAGAGAGAAAAGATTCGACATTATAGAGACATGAAGATTCAACGAAGCAGCTAAAAACATACGATCGGCACGAGCGGACATTTAGCCCATAGGCTATAGAAGAATTTTAATGTTGGTTGACTAGTAATAATAATTAATAAATATATTTATTACTAGTCATACAATGTTAGAATTCTACTATAGCTTGTAGGCGGAACATTCGCCCAGAAATGTACAGTTGCGGTGTCGTACAGTTTAGCTACTTCGTCGAATCTTCTTAGAACATTCGACAGACACCATAAGCCTTCAATCGACAAATTCGACCTTAAAACTAATTTCTGGAGAAACTAAATTTAATACATTTTTCGGAGTAAACCGAAATATTTCAGTGTGTGCATGTCTATTCCATGATATGTGTTATGGATATGCAGTAATGTCTGGCAGCTTACCTTGCTCTCCGTGTGTTCATCTTAGAGGCCTGGCCCTCTCACCTGGCTGCCTTTATCATCTCTCCTCCATGTATGGCCCCACCCCAGACCATTCCAGGAGCTCTATATTAACCAGTGCACTGCAGGTCTGCATTGCTGATCAACGTTGTTTGATAGCTTTGTGTTCCTGCTTGCTGTGTGCTACGTTAAATCTCTGTGTACCAATTTTGGCTTGTCCCCGACTACTCCTGTTTGCTTGTGACCCTGACCCTTGGCCTGTCCCTTGGTTATTCTCATCTGCCTGTTGTCCCAACCTCGGCCTACCCTTCACTATGCCTTGTGTCCTGGCTGCTTCCCTTCTCCTCCCACAGAGCGTGACCTGGGGGACTCCAGGGGTCGCGACCTGGGTTCAGTTTCAGCAAAGGCCATCCTCACCACTAAAGGCTCTGGTGAACACCAGCTGGACCTTAGACTCCGCGCCCTGGGGAATCTTGGGGCTCAAGCTTCCTGTCCATCTGTAGCAGTCTGCTATAGGGTTCACTACCTTGCGGTGCACCCCTGACTCCAACGGGGTGCATTTGTCATCTGGCCACAAGTGACCTGACAATATGGTACTGACTTGTAGTATCCGCCAAACATGAGACAGAGGCAGATATTTATGTATCCTGAGACCATCAGAGCTCAGAAGCCATGTAATGCAAAGAGACCCTGGATCGTGCATAATATAATGATTTTCTTATTGTTTAACATTTTTAATCTTGCTCTTTTCCAGTTGGACGCAGACGACGCCTCCGTCAATTTGGATGATGAAGATGGTCATGATGTCTACCATGAAGTGCAAATGCCTGTTTAAATTCTCTATAGCTATCTCAAAATCTATATGTAACACTGCCAATAGAGTTTAAAAAAAAAATGCATTTTGCTAAAAGTTAATATTCAAAGCCAGTGAACAACAAGGTATTATGAAGCTATGAATTTTGTTGAATCAATGCAAACTAGTAAGTTTCTGAAGGTTTTTTTATCATTTATATTTTTATTATGTGCTATGTGCTCACAGCACTATCTTTCCAACCTTATTCAGAAAAAAAAGACAAAAAAAAAGTATTTTTACATTATAAAACGTATTTTTTTCTGTGTATTTTAACATAAAGAACCCTTTTGATTAAGGTAATAGCGCTCCATCTTGTTTTACCTTTTCAGATGATTTCTTTTTGTGCTAAGCCCTAGCTTTTTTTTATACTATCTGCTTTGCTTTAAAAAAAAAAAAAAAAAAAAACTGTAAATATTCATTTAATATAATATATTTAGATAGAAATAAATAATATATTTTACAGTCCAAGTTTGAAATACATGTTTATATATTTGTATCTGATTTAAAAAATTAAAAATGTTAATCAGAAACGTCTCATAGGAAAAAGTGCCATTTTCTTTTTAAATTGGCCAATCAAGTCATAGTCTGATTGCACAATCTAGTCATTTTACGTTTAGGTATTCAAAAACTAAAATATCTGAAGTCCAATTAAACTCTTTGTTTAATAAATTATTATTTTCCAGGTACATTGGAACAAAAGGTATGCAAAGTTATACACTTGGTTTTGTTTAGAAAGCAGCCACATCCTAAGTAGAAAAGCCTGTCCCCTGACAGAAGGATCCTCAGCCTCAGTGTGGGAGCAGTGGTCTCTCTGCAGAGGTCTGACATGTCCCCTAATGCAAAGCTTACACTCCCTGCTGAAGGGACACGGCAGACCTCTGTAGAGAGGCCACTGCTTCCACACAAAGATTAACTCATCTTCTCTGCAGCGTGCTGGCAGGAGATGGGCTTTTCTACTCAAGCTGTGGCTGCTTTCTAAAAAAACGAAACTCCAATACCTAGCACATCCTTTTGTTTTGATGTACCCGGAATGCATTCAGCAGATTTAAACTGAAAGTTGAATTGAAATTTAAAGAGTAATTTTACTTTTCAATGAAAAATTAAAAGATTAATTATCTCCAAACATCCTGGTCACCCCTCCAGACCCTGATGCACATAGTGACCGTGATGGCCCGTGCTGATGGTGTAGTGGTCTGTACATCATATACTGCAATTCCCGCCCCCCCCCCAGGGGTGAGTATCCATCATAATATACCCTTCATGACTCTTATAATGCTAGGTGCTGACTGGTGACCATGCTGACCAATAAAAACGACTTTTCTTTTCAGGTACACCTTACCGGAAATAGAAGCCTCAGGTGTACTATGGTCATGTGGCTGTGCTCTCCAATGATCACTTCCCATCACAAACATTATGATGGGAAGTGATCATTGGTGAGCGCAGCCACGTGACCATAGTACACCTGAGGCTTTTTTTTCCGGTAAGGTGTCAGTCAAAAAAAAAAGTGCTTCTCATTGGTCAGCACGGTCACCAGTGAGCACCTAGCATTATGATGCCTAGTAGACACGATCGGTTTTCCCGACGGTCAAAAGACCGCCGGTAAAACCAAGGGGAGTCTGAAAACCGGTTCGGTCTCTTTTCCCCTGTACACACGGCCGGTTTTCCCGGAAAACTGCTAGGAGAGCTTTGGTCGGGAAAACTGGCTGTGTGTGTGCTCCCTCGCAGTGTTTCCCATAGGAAAACTGCGATTTGCGACGAGAAAAAAGACCGCAGTTTTCCTGCTAAGGAGCATACACACGGACGGTTTTCCCGGGCAAAGGAAAACAAGGCAGTTTTCCAGACGGGAAAATCGATCGTGTGTACTAGGCATAAGGCCGCGTACACACGAGGAGACATGTCCGCTGAAACTGGTCTGCAGACCAGTTTTAGCGGACATGTTCGATCGTGTGTACGGCCTAGCGGACAGGTTTCCAGCGGACAAAAGTTTCTAAACATGCTTAGAAACTTGTCCGCTGGAAACCTGTCCGCTGGTTAGTACGCCCAACCATCGGACCAAAATCCTGCGCATGCGTCGAATTGATTCGACGCATGCATGGAAGCATTGAACTTCCTTTTGCCAGCACGTCGGTGTCTTCTACGTCACTGCGTTCAGGTCCGCGGGGATTTTGGTCTGATGGTGTGTACGCACATCAGACCAAAATATCCCTTCAGACATGTCCGATGAAAACGGTCCGTCGGACCTGTCTCATCGGACAGGTCTCCTCGTGTGTACAGGGCCTAAGGGTTATGAAGGGTATACTTTCTGGGGCTGAATATTTCAGTGACCACTACATCTGCAGCATAGGGCATCGCGGTCACTATGCGCAGCCGAGTCCGGGTGGGTGGACAGGATATTTAGAGTTAGTTCACCTTTTCATTTTTCGTGACTTGGTGAACCTACCCTTTAAGTAAAACTTTGGATCATAAATTATGTCGGTCTTTGCAAGATAACAACGATTTTTCCAATTTTACCAATCACTACTTCATACATCCTCGTTCACTTTTAGTAAATAAATTAGATCTCCCCCCCACACCTTTCGACTTTATTAAAAAATCTAAACTGAATGGATTGTCCAATCAGATTGCAGCACGTTTGATAAGGTAAATCTCTGCTATAGACAAGTTATGTTGACCTTTTAACATCCTGAAATATTAAAAGTCTTCAAAGAATGTTATATTTAAATAAATTGAATTTTTTTTTTTTGTTGTAATATTGTAATATTACATCATTTCTTTGTAATATTTGATTTTACTTTATTTTTGAGAAAAATGTGATGCTTTGCTAATCTGAATGTTTTAAAAAAAAAACAATTATGGAGTATTTTATACAAAGAATAAAAGTCCTTTTTAAAATGTGTTTATTGTTCTCTGTATGGAGCAAAATGTCAAACAACACAATTATTGTACATTTTTTTGTGGGGGGGTCAACATCTGATGCCCACCAATGCGCAAATCAGTTTGAATTTTGCTCATATTTGAAAATACTTTTCTCTGGATTTGCCCAAGTACGAAATTTACAATAACTAATAAGCTGCACTCATGAGGCTGTATTGTTATGCTGCACTGATGGTCACTGATAGGCTGCATTGATGGGCTCTGATGGGCTGCGCTGGTGGGCTCTGATGGGATACATTGATAGGCACCGATTGGATCAAAAATAAGGTTATTTCCACAAAAAAAAAATCTACTCTGGTTAATTGTTTGGTTTGCATTCTGTGAAACTATCATCTGGAAGTTCTTTTTAATATATTTATTAATTAATTATTATACCGCATAGGATACAACCCCATTGAAATGTTAAAACAATCCCAACCTATGCAAGCGCTTTCTTTCCGATTTGACCAAGAAAATCAGTTAAAGTGATAACAAAGGTTCACCTTTAAATAACAAATGTGTCATACTTCCCTGCTTTGTGGAATGGTTTTGCACAGAGCAGCCCTGATCCTTATCTTCTTGGATCCCTCCGCCAGTGCTCCTGGCTCCTCCACCCGCTGAGTGTCCCCAGAGCAAGCTGCTTGTTCTGGGGGCACTCATGCATGCTCGCCGCAGAGCCACGTCTGTGTGTCAATAAGACACACAGATCGTGCCTCTATAAGATACACAGAGAGCGTTTCGGCCCTGCCTCCCCCTGCTCCCTCCTCACTGGCTTTGATTGACAGAATTGGGGGGCAATTTCTCCCACTGCGGTGTCTCAACCAATGAGAAGGGAGAGACCCGGGAGAGCCACTGATGGGCACTGGTGAGGCTGCACTGATGGGCACTGATAAGGCTGCATTGATGGGCACAGATAGGCTGCATTGATGGGCACAGATAGGCTGCATTGATAGGCATTAATAAGGCTGCACTGATGGGCACCGATGAGTCTGCACTGATGGGCACTTATGGACACTAATAAGCTGCACTGATGAGGCTGCAATGATATGCTGCACTGATAGACTGCATTGATGGGCACTGATAAAGATGTTAATATTTATTTTTGTAACTTAATTCTGCATAAAACATTTACCAGTGCAATTTAATGAGATAATTTAGGAGGGCATGTTTACAGGGCACAGCAGCGACGAAGGGCACAGTGACAACAATGGGCACAGTGGGGACAATGGTCACAGTAGGGACAATGGGCACAGTGGCAACAATGGGCACAGTGGCGACAATTGGCACAGTGGCGACAATTGATGGCACAGTGGCTGTGTTTGATGGCATGGCACAGTGACTGCGTTTGATGGCATGGCACAGTGGTGCGAATTGATGGCACAGTGGCTGCGTTTGATGGCATGGCACAGTGGCTGTGTTTCATGGCATGGCACAGCGGTGCGAATTGATGGCACGGTGGCTGCGTTTGATGGCATGACACAGTGGCTGTGTTTGATGGCATGGCACAATGGCTGCGTTTGATGGCATGGCACAGTGGTGCGAATTGATGGCACAGTGGCTGCATTTGATGACATGGCACAGTGGTGACAATTGTTGGTACAGTGGCTGCGTTTGATGGCATGGCACAGTGGCTGCGTTTGATGGCATGGCACAGTGGCTGCATTTGATGGGCACAGGGAGGCTGCAATTTTTTACTTTTTAGTTTGCGCCCTCCCAAAAATTTTGAGCACCAGTCGCCACTGCTTGTACGGTATGCCGGACCTTCGGAGCGCATGTGCTGGTAATGTCACCAGCTGCATCCAGAGTAGGGTGACCACATGTCCCGGATTGCCTTGGATAGTCCTGCATTTTGCAGGTCTGTCCCGGGCACCTTCATTCCAGGACAATACAGTGTCCTAGAATGAAACTGACACAGCCAACCCCCGGGCCAATCTGATGCCCTCAAAAATGGCCACCACATCACTGCTTTACTCACTGACAGTACTTGCCCTGGCCGTGAATGCCATACTCCGCCCCCTGCTTGTGATTGGAGAAATCATAAATCCTGCCTCTTGTGTCCAATAACCTGACTAAGTTCTCTGAGGACTCTCGGGTGTAAACCATCTGGTCCTGGTGATTTATTTGTGTTCAGCTTATCTAGTCTTTCCTTGACTCCGGCCTCTGTTAGCCACAAGGGTACATCCCGTGATGTGTTATTTACAATCAGTGGCGGCTGGTGCTGAAAATTTTTGGGGGGACGCAAACAAACTGAAAAAAAAAATAAAAAATCATCAATTGCAGCCACTGTGCTATCAAACGCAGCCACTTTACCCATAAATTGCCACCACTGTGCCCATCAAACGCAGTCACTGTGCCTATCAATTGCTGCTACTGTGCCCCAGATGCTGCTACTGTGCCCCATCAGATGCCACCACTGTGCCCCATCAGATGCCGCCAGTGTTCCCCATCAAATGCCGCCAGTGTGCCCCATCAAATGCCGCCAGTGTGCCCCATCAAATGCCGCCAGTGTGCCCCATCAAATGCCGCCAGTGTGCCCCATCAAATGCCGCCAGTGTGCCCCATCAAATGCCGCCAATGTGCCCTATCAAATGCCGCCAGTGTGCCCCATCAGATGCTGCCAGTGTGCCCCATCAGATGCTGCCAGCACTTACCTGTCTCAGAGCGGGTCAGCGGCAGTCTTCTGCACATCCTCCATGTCTTCTTCTGTCCTCTCTCAGGCGTTCAATCACAGTGCCTGATGTTTCCCCCAATCAGGTGACCGGTAACAGACCCGGCAACCTGATTGGCTGAGAGACGGATTCAGTGTTAGCAGCGCAAGTTGATCAGTGCAAGTAGTAGCAGCGCAGCCTGATCAGTGCAGGTAGTAGCAGCACAGCCTGATCAGTGCAGGTAGTAGCAGCCGAAGGTTGATCAGTGCAGGTAGTAGCAGCGCAGCCTAATCAGTGCAGGTAGTAGCAGCCGCAGGTTGATCAGTGCAGGTAATAGCAGCCGCAGGTTGATCAGTACAGGTAGTAGCAGCACAGCCTGATCAGTGCAGGTAGTAGCAGCGCAGCATGACCACTACATGTAGTAGCAGCAGAGCCTGATCAGTGCAGGTAGTAGCAGCGCAGCCTGATCCGTGCAGGTAGTAGCAGCCGCAGGTTGATTAGTGCAGGTAGTAGCAGCCGCAGGTTGATCAGTGCAGCCTGATCCGTGCAGGTAGTAGCAGTGCAGTCTGATCATCTTATCAGTGCAGGAAGTAGCAGTGCACGCTGATCGGTGCAGGTAATAGAAGTGCAGGGTGATCATCTGATCACTGCTGTAGTATTGAAGGTAGTAGCTGTGCAGGCTGATCATCTTATCAGTGCAGGTAGTAGCAGTGCACGCTGATCGGTGCAGGTAATAGAAGTGCAGGGTGATCATCTGATCACTGCTGTAGTAGTGAAGGTAGTAGCAGTGCAGGCTGTTATAGAAATGCAGGCTGATCAGTGCAGGTAGTAGCAGCACATGCTGTAGTAGCAGTGCAGCCTGATCAGTGCAGGTAGTAGTAGTGCAGCCTGATCAGTGCAGGTAGTAGTAGTGCAGGTAGTAGTGCAGCCTGATCAGTGCAGGTAATAGTAGTGCAGGCTGATCAGTGCAGGTAGTAGTAGTGCAGCCTGATCAGTGCAGGTAGTAGTAGTAGTGCAGGCTGATCAGTGCAGGTAGTAGTAGTGCAGGTGGATCAGTGCAGGTAGTAGTAGTGCAGCCTGATCAGTGCAGGTAGTAGTAGTGCAGCCTGATCAGTGCAGGTAGTAGTAGTGCAGGTAGTAGTGCAGCCTGATCAGTGCAGGTAATAGTAGTGCAGGCTGATCAGTGCAGGTAGTAGTAGTGCAGCCTGATCAGTGCAGGTAGTAGTAGTGCAGGTAGTAGTGCAGCCTGATCAGTGCAGGTAGTAGTAGTGCAGGCTGATCAGTGCAGGTAGTAGTAGTGCAGGCTGATCAGTGCAGGTAGTAGTAGTGCAGCCTGATCAGTGCAGGTAGTAGTGCAGCCTGATCAGTGCAGGTAGTAGTAGTGCAGCCTGATCAGTGCAGGTAGTAGTAGTGCAGCCTGATCAGTGCAGGTAGTAGTAGTGCAGCCTGATCAGTGCAGGTAGTAGTAGTGACGTGTATGTACGGAGGTGTAGTGGAAGCGTTAGTGATGATCGGTCAGTCCTGTACGTGCACAGAGGTGTCAGTGTAGAGCCCGCCCCCTCCCCGCCCATCACAGATTATTGTCACCGTTCATCCCACACAGATGTGCTCCCGGATTGGCTGCCTTTTATATGACGGTGTGAAGGGAGGCGGAGCCCGGAGGAGAAGAATGAGATGATATATAGAGAAGAGAATACATAAAGAAAGATCTCCGGTATGAACGAAGACGGTGATGGGGGGTCCTGTGTGTGATCACCCCCCCCCCCCCAATACTACAACCTGACATCCTTTATTAAAGACTGATCACCTGTGTGTACCGGGGGTGGAAGGGGGAGATCTCTCGGTGTCTGGAAGTGATGGAAGGAAGGGTGACGTGTCCCCGGTTGGAAGGGAGTGCTGGTGGCTGGAAATGTTGGAAGGGAGGGTGATGCCCGGTTGGAAGGGAGAGATCTCTGGTTGGAAGGGTGACGTGTCCCCGGTTGGAAGGGAGTGCTGGGTGGCTGGAAATGATACAAGAGAAGACTGGTTGGAAGGCAGAGAGCTCGGTATCTGGAAGGAAAGGGTGGCTGGAAGGGAGGGTGATGTGTCCCCGGTTGGGAGGGAGGGTGATATGTGCCCGGTTGGAGGGAGGGTGATATGTGCCCGGTTGGGAGGGAGGGTGATATGTGCCCGACGGTGGCTGGAAATGATGGAAGAGAAGGCTTGTTGGAAGGGAGAGATCTCTGGGTGGAAGGGAGGGTGATATGTGCCCGGTTGGCAGGCAGTGCTGGGTGGAAGGGAAGGTGATGTGTGCCCGGTTGGGAGGCAGGGAGGGGGTGATGTGTGCCCGATGGTGGCTGGAATGGATGGAAGAGATGGCTTGGTGGAAGGGAGAGTGATTGTGAGCTGTAAGGCAGTGCTGGGTGGGAGGGAGGGTGATGTGTGCCCGGTGGTGGCTGGAAATGATGGAAGACAAGGCTTGTTGTAAGGGAGAGATCTCTGGGTGGAAGGGAGGGTGATATGTGCCCCCGGTTGGAGGGTGGGTGATGTGCCCCCGGTTGGAGGGTGGGTGATGTGCCCCCGGTTGGAGGGTGGGTGATGTGTGCCCGGGTAGAAGGGAGGGTGATATGTGCCCAGTTGGAGGGAGGGTGATGATTGCCCGGGTAGAAGGGAGGGTGGTGATTGCCCGGTTGGAAGGAGGGTGATGTGTGCCCGGTTGGAAGGAGGGTGATGTGTGCCCGGTTGGAAGGAGGGTGATGTGTGCCCGGTTGGAGGGAGGGTGATGATTGCCCGGGTAGAAGGGAGGGAGGGTGATGTGTCCCCGACGGTGGCTGGAAATGATGGAAGAGAAGGCTCGTTGGAAGGGAGGGAGTGTTGGGTGTCTGGAAGGGAGGAGGGCCGCCGTGTCTGTGGCTGGAAGGGAGAGCCCTGTGGTTGGATGGGATGGATGGAAGGCTGGGCTGGGTTGGTTGGCTGGAAGGCTGGAGCGTGTTGCAGGGAGAGGAGGATGGAGGGGGTCCGGCTGATTGGAAGGCGGCTCAGGCACGGCGGAGGCGGGGAAGAGGAGATCTCTGCGGGGACGGGAAAGAGTCCACACCCGGGACCACACCGAGCCTGACCGGAGGTGGGTAGAACGGAGGATCTGATTAGATCGGTGTTCCCCGGGAGAAGGACGGACCGGGGGTGGGCACATCGAAGGTGTTTATTTCATTGTTCCCTGTAAATCGGTCCCACCGATTTAGGTAGGTCGGTGTTGGGTCGCCACTGCCTGGCGGATGATCGGTTTCCCCGGAGGAGGACATATCGAGGTCCCCCCCTGCCGGGCGGAAGACGGTGTTAGATTCCCCCCCATATGTAGGTCGTTCAGTCGTCGTCGCCCCCCCCCCCCTTCGCCAGGTGGTGCCCCCTGTAAAAGGCAAATCGGTATCGGTCGGCCCCCTCGGTAAAGAACAGATTGGGTCGGGGGGGGGGCTCACTCGGGGTCCCCCGGTATATAGTGATATCAGGGGGGGGCGCACGGTCAGTCGGGGTCCATCGTGTGCAGTGATACCGGACGGAGGGTAGATCGCCCCCCCCCCCCGAAGAATCGGTCGGTTCCCCCCGGTAAAGGGTAGATCGGGGTCCCCCCGGGGGGGAGAATTGCTCGGTCAGTCGGGGTCCCCCCTGGCGGGCGGTGGCCGGCGCGGTGCGGAGTGTAGCGGGAGGAGGAGGAGGCGGCTCCCGCAGCTCCGTCTGGCCGGCTGCTGGTGCAGAGTCGCTGGGCGGGGAGAAGGAGCAGGCAGCGCCCCCCCTCCCCCGGAGCTCGCCATTACCCAGGGGCTGCCGCAGCGGCTTTGTCTTGGAGATCGGAGCCCTTTGTCTTCGGGAAGGCGGATCGGTGTGAGTCAGTCCAGCCAGCCGGGTAGGTGGGGGGAAAATTTCGGGAGAACTACCGATCACATGCCCGTGTGCTCCTATCCGGGGGTCACCTCCGGAGAAGCGGGTAGAGTCCCAGCACCGATCCCCGGCCATCGGGGAGAATTTCTCGGTAGGGGGGGGGGGGGGGTGATCGGAGACGGATCGGGTGATCGGGGGGGGGGTGCCCGGCTCTCCCCTCCTCCCTACCCCGGTGGCCGCTCTTGTTTTTCTCGGGCAGCCTGCTAGTTCCGCGCTGGGTCTGGTGAGGTCGCTCTCCCCCGACTCTCCGGCTCCTCCTCCTCCCTGCGGCCGGAAGGTGAGGCCGGGTAGCCGCTTGTGTGCCCCTCGGGAAGGAGAACAAGGAGATCGAGCTGGAAGACGGAGGATCGTGGTCACCTTCTACGGGTAACCATCGGGGCCGGGGATGGGGGAGGATCGAGCGGGGATGGCCGTGATCGGGCGCGGGGAAGCCGGGGAGGATTGGAGGGGGAGCCCGGACACGTGGAGGGGAGGCTGATCGGCCATGGCCGGGGTGGATGGATCGGATGCCATATACAGCCCGGACTCCGATCACTCCCTGCCACTAGGAGCCCGGTGTTAAGGATCGGGTGTCTGCAGTGCTCGCCGATCTCCCGGGATCGGGTGTGATGGCGGCGGCCGCCGCTGATACTTGTCGGCCCAGCGATCGGTGCCCGGTGAGGCTGCAGATCCTCCCCGCACTGCTGCTTTCCGGATCTCGTTCCCCCCTCCCGGTACTGGGCGGCCCCTGTGCTGGGAGGCGGCGGGGGCCCCCTGCAGGCTAATCCGCGGAGATCACCGACCTCCGCCTGCCCTTCCATGGGGGAGGAGGGGGGTGATGTCACCGCCCGGAGACACCCGCACCGGGCGCTGCCAATCACTGCCCGCTTCCAGCAATTCCACCCATCGCCATAGAGATTACCCCAAATCTCCCGCCGACCAATCCCGGCAATGCACACCCCCGCCGTCATTTCTAACATGGCTTCCCCTGCCAATCATAAACTGGCCGATCGATGTCACCGATCCTAAAATCACATCATCGTCACCCTTAAAAAAATCACATCGTCGTGAGAATCACTAAGACTTGGTTGTGCTGCTGGGGGACCCAGGCCGCCCTTTGCAATCAATCTCATCTACATTTTATATCTCTGGGGATCGGTTGTTCTGGCGTCACCTGTTTTCACAAAATTATCCAATTATCGAGAACGTTTATTGAAATGTCAAAAAAATCTGTCTCTGAAAGCTGAACTGTTTGTGTTGCCAGAATGATTGTGTTTGCTGTATATCAGTGTAAAGGGGGATGATTATTATTTCTATCATATATTAGTGATCTGATATTAACAGTCATATAACATGATAAAAGACTCATTCACCTGTATAAGATTTACGTCTGATAAATATTTACGTCTCAACTCGCACAAATGTAAATGCACTTATTTCTGTATGAGCTGAGGGGCGCATACGCCGCGCTGCCGCTGATGATTATATATTGGGGCGTATGTCTTCCCCCAATGAGAGCGCAGGATAACCCAACCTTCAGTTATTCTGAATAAGTAAAGCCAGGGGCCATTTTATGCCCGTACGCTTAATGACTCAACCTGTGCCTGTGTTTTCATTCAGTGGGAGATATAAATAGCAAAAAAGCACAACCAGCCACAGGAGCGGTGCAGAATGACCCGACCTGTGGCCATTTGTGTGGTGGTGGTGGCACAGGCATATAATGACCCCGGCCTCCAGCCATTTGTGTGGTGGTGGCACAGGCATATAATGACCCCGGCCTCCAGCCATTTGTGTGGTGGTGGCACAGGCATATAATGACCCCGGCCTCCAGCCATTTGTGTGGTGGTGGCACAGGCATATAATGACCCCGGCCTCCAGCCATTTGTGTGGTGGTGGCACAGGCATATAATGACCCCAGCCTCCAGCCATTTGTGTGGTGGTGGCACAGGCATATAATGACCCCGGCCTCCAGCCATTTGTGTGGTGGTGGCACAGGCATATAATGACCCCGGCCTCCAGCCATTTGTGTGGTGGTGGCACAGGCATATAATGACCCCGGCCTCCAGCCATTTGTGTGGTGGTGGCACAGGCATATAATGACCCCGGCCTCCAGCCATTTGTGTGGTGGTGGCGGCACAGGCATATAATAACTCCGGCCATTTGTGTGGTGGTGGCACAGGCATATAATGACCCCGACCTGCGGCCATTTGTGTGGTGGTGGCACAGGCATATAATGACCCCGACCTGTGGCCATTTGTGTGGTGGTGGCACAGGCATATAATGACCCCGACCTGCGGCCATTTGTGTGGTGGTGGCACAGGCATATAATGACCCTGGCCTCCAGCCATTTGTGTGGTGGTGGCACAGGCATATAATGACCCTGGCCTCCAGCCATTTGTGTGGTGGTGGATCAGGCATATATTGACCCCGGCCTCCAGCCATTTGTGTGGTGGTGGATCAGGCATATAATGACCCCGGCCTCCAGCCATTTGTGTGGTGGTGGATCAGGCATACAATGCCTCCAGCCATTTGTGTGGTGGTGGATCAGGCATATAATGACCCCGGCCTCCAGCCATTTGTGTGGTGGTGGCACAGGCATATATTGACCCCGGCCTCCAGCCATTTGTGTGGTAGTGGATCAGGCATATATTGACCCCGGCCTCCAGCCATTTGTGTGGTGGTGGATCAGGCATATAATGACCCCGGCCTCCAGCCATTTGTGTGGTGGTGGATCAGGCATATAATGACCCCGGCCTCCAGCCATTTGTGTGGTGGTGGATCAGGCATATAATGACCCCGGCCTCCAGCCATTTGTGTGGTGGTGGATCAGGCATATAATGACCCCGGCCTCCAGCCATTTGTGTGGTGGTGGATCAGGCATATAATGACCCCGGCCTCCAGCCATTTGTGTGGTGGTGGATCAGGCATACAATGCCCCCGGCCTCCAGCCATTTGTGTGGTGGTGGCACAGGCATACAATGAACCCTGGCCTTTAGTCATTTGCATGGTGGTGGTGGGACAGGCATACATTGACCCCAGCCTTCAGCCATTCTCCGCCTGCAGACATGGAATGACCATGGCCTTCAGTCATTCTTGTGGTGGCGGCCCTAGCATAGGATAACCTTGGCCTTTAGTCATTTCGCTCCTGCACCTCAAACTAGGGGATACGTATATCATAGAATCAGCTGAGGTGGAGTGGCACAGAATAGCATCAGGGTTTCAATCATTTGTGTGGTGGTGGCATAGCATAGAATATGTATACTGTAGAATCAGCTGAGGTGGCAGTGTGCAGAATGGCCCTAGGCCTTCAGTCATATGTGTGGTGGCGACACAAGCATAAAATAACCGTCCTCGGCCTTCAGTCATTCTGCGCCTGCACCTCATTCCAGGGAATATGTATACTGTAGAATCAGCTGAGGTGGCGGTGTGCAGAATGGCCCCAGGCCTTCAGTCATATGTGTGGTGGCGACACAAGCATAAAATAACCGTCCTCGGCCTTCAGTCATTCTGCGCCTGCACCTAATTCCAGGGAATATGTGTACTGTAGAATCAGCTGAGGTGGCGGTGTGCAGAATGGCCCCAGGCCTTCAGTCATATGTGTGGTGGCGGCACAAGCATAAAATAACCGTCTCAGCCTTCAGTCATTCTGCGCCTGCACCTCATTCCAGGGAATATGTATACTGTAGAATCAGCTGAGGTGGCGGTGTGCAGAATGGCCCCAGGCCTTCAGTCATATGTGTGGTGGCGGCACAAGCATAAAATAACCGTCTCGGCCTTCAGTCATTCTGCGCCTGGACCTCATTCATGGGGAGATGTATAAGGCTGGGTTCACACTATTGCAAATTGGATGTGGGTTCCCCCGCATCCAATCTGCATGTCAGGAGACTGCGACCAGCTCTCAATGGAGCCGGTTCACACAGCTCCAGGACGGCTGCGGAGAGAAATGCACAGGAGTCCTGTGCGTCTTTTAGTTAATTTCAGGTCTGAAATGGTGAACAGGGACGCACCAGATCCCTGCTGTGAGCCACTCTGCATGGCAGTGTGAACCGAGCTTTAAGTATAATCAGCTGAGCCTTTAACCATTCAGAATAACTAAAGGCCGGGATCACATGGATGACTCATTCTGAAGGCAGAAGTCATTCTGTGATTGCCCCCTCAATTAAATGTAAACATCAACAATGTGTGGTCAGCGGTGGCACAGAATGGCCCCGGCCTTCAGTTATCCTCATGGTGGAGGTGCAGGCACGGCACAGATTGACAGAAGGCTGGGATCATTCCATACCTGTGTGTCTCCACCACACAGGCGACCTGAAGGCCTGGGGCCATTCTGCGCAGCCTCTGCAGATTATACATTGTTGATGTTCTTTATAGCTCTCTAAGTGAGTTGCAGGCGCAAAATGGCTGAAGGCTGGGGTCATTGTATGCCTGCCCCACCACCACACAAATGGTAGCATAGGAAGCCCCTGGCCTTCAGTCGTTCATGTGGTGGCGACGCAGGCATAGAATGACCTCAGCCTTCAGTCATTCAGGGGGAGATGTACAGTGTACAGGACTTCAGTCATTTGTGTGGTGGCAGCACATGCAATAATTCACCTCGGCCTTAAGTCATTCTGCATCTGCACCTCATTCGGGGGGAGATGTATAAAGTAAAATCAGCTGAGGTGACGGTGGTGCAGAATAGTCTCCCATCAGTCATTCAGAATAAGTCATTTACAGTGAGTATGGGAAAGAATCGCCCGTTATAATTATCACATTTTGTTGCGTTGCAGCCTGTAATGAAAACACACAGTTTTTTTGTTTTATCTAGCTGTATTTACTAGTACAACTTATAACATCCAAGTGAAAGATATACCACCAACATGTCAGAAAAATTAAGCAAAATACAAAAACAGAATCACTAAGTTGGAAAAAGGACCACCCCCCCATATGACAGTATTTTGTTACACCACATTGTGCTTTAAATACAGCCTTTAGTCACTTAGTATATGTCTCTACTAACCTTGCAAATCTAGACTTTGCAATCTTTGCCCACTCTTTGCCGAACTGCTCAAGTTCAATTAAATTTGATGGTGGCCGTTTGTGGACTGCAGTCTTTCCACAGATTTTCAATGGGGTTTAAGTCTGGGCTATGACTGAGCCATGCAAAGACATTCACCTTTTTCTCCTTCAACCACTGTGTGGTAATTTTTTCTTTGTTCTTTGGGTCATCGTCATGTTGGGAGGTAAACCTTCTACCCATTGACCACTTTCTGGCAGAGTGCAGCAGATTTTCCTCAAGAATTTAAAGGTATTTTGCCCCGTCCATTTTTCTTCTATCCTGACAAGTGTTCGGTTGAAGAGTCCCTAATGCAGAGAAACACCCTCATAACAGGATATTACCCCCTCCATGCTTTACTGCAGGACTGGTGTTATTTGAATGGTAAGCAGTATTGGATTTCCGCCAGACATATCATTTGGTTTTGAGGCCACATAATTCAATTTTAGTCTCGTCTGACCACTGTAAACACACCTTGAAGATTCTCAGGCCACACAGAAAAAAATGTTATGGTCAGATGAGACTAAAATTGAATTATTTGGCCTCAATACCAAATGGTACGTCTGGTGGAAATCCAATACAGCTCACCATCCAAATAACATTTTTACAGTAAAGCATGGAGGTGGTAATATCCTGTAATGGTGGTTTTTCTCTGCAGCAGGGACTGGAATTCTTGTCAGGATAGAAGGAAAAAAGGATGGGGCAAAATACCATCAAATTCTTGAGGAAAATCTGCAGCCCTCTGCCAGAAAGTTGTCAATGGTAAGAAGGTTTCCAACATGACAATGACCAAAAGCACGCAGCAAAATGAGCACACAGTGGTGGAATAAGAAAAGGGTTAATATCCTTGCATGGCCTAGTCAGAGCCCAGACTTAAAGCCCATTGCAATTCTGTGGAATGACTTGAAGACTTCAGTCTACAAATGGTCACCATCAAATGTAACTGACCTTAAGCAGTTCTGTAAAGAAGAGTGGTCAAATATTGTAGAAACATATCCCAATAGACTAAAGGCTGTAATTAAAGCAAAAGGTGGTTCGACCAAATACTGAACACCCTGCACTGAAATAAGATCGCATGGGTGTTCTCACCTATGCGAACCAATTCCTGTGCGAGTTCACAGTTCGCACTGCGATCAGCAAACCGATCTGGAGGTGTCATCAACATTGTATTGACACCCGCAGCGGTTCGCAGAGGGCAGTGTGAACTGCCTGCAGGAGAGATGCGATGTGGGAACCACCCCTGTGAGATGCGGGAGTCAGCGCGACTACAAGTGTGAACCTAGGCTGAATGTTTTTATTTTTGTCTAGGGCCGAAAACAATAATCGATTATGAAATGAATCGATTACTATTTTCATAATCGATTAATCGGCCAGTAACATAATGGGGTTAAAAAATAAATAAAATGATCCCTTTATGGTACAAAAAGAGCAAATTGCTACTGTAAATATTACTTTCACGGTCCCACAGTAAAAAATTAACCCCCTTACAGTAGCAATTATTTGTTCTTTTTGTACAAATTTTTTATTTTTTTAATCCCATTATGTTACTAAACATCTCGGGCCTGGGTCTCACCTTTTTTGTTTCTTTTTGCAGAAACATACTACAGTTCTTTTACATGGTTTCCTATGGAACACGTCCACATCTATGCTTTTTTCAGCTGCTGCATATTTGAAAAAGGGCAAAGCGGTGCCATTTCGCTTTTTTGGGTTCAATATACTTCAATGGAGAAGCTGCAGAAAAGCATATACTGCGTTTTTGCAGCAATTTGTGTTTTTAAATCTGCCCAACAACAAATTGGGCAAAAAAAAGGTAAAATTGCAAAGTTATTAACCGATTAATCGAAACAATAATCGGCCAACTAATCGATTATGAAAATAATCGTTAGTTGCAGCCCTATTTTTGTCTAACGCCCATTGTACATGACAATGCACACACATAATTACCTCGGCCTTCAACCATTCAGAATAACTAAAGGCCAGGGGTCATTCTGAAGGCAGAAGTCATTCTGTGCTTTGCCCCCTCATCTAAAGAGAGATGTAAACATCAACAATGTGTGGTCAGCTGAGGCAGTCACTGGCGTTCAATCACTCAGAATGAGACATTCATATGGCGGAGGATGACCTCAGCTTTTGTCATTCTGTGCCTGCAGTTCATTCAGAGTGAGATGTAAAATCAGTCGAGGCAGTGGTGGCTCAGAATGACCCCGGCCTTCCACCATTCAGAATAACTGAAGGTCAAGGTAATTCTGCCCCATGGCCACCATCACCACCATGTGATAGACCTATTCAGGATGACTGAAAACGGGAGTGTTCTGTGCTTGCGCCTTCATTTAGAGGGAGATGTAAACGACAACATGTAACACTCTGAGGCGGTGGTGGTACAGAATGATCCCGGCCTTCAGTTATTCTGAATGAGTTGTGTCATTGCAATGGTGCAAAATGCCCCTTCAGTCATCTTGAATAAGGCATTCATGTGGCGGCAGCACAGATAAGGAATGACCTTGGCTTTCATTTGTTCTGAAGGGAAGCCTTCTAGCCCATGGCCTCATTCAGGGGCAAATGTAAATTATAACTGTGTATTATCAGCTGAGGCGGCAACAGCACACATGCCAATGGCCCTCAGT
The DNA here is from genome assembly GCA_029574335.1 of Rana kukunoris. Lineage (NCBI taxonomy): Eukaryota > Metazoa > Chordata > Amphibia > Anura > Ranidae > Rana > Rana kukunoris. The sequence continues at coordinate 28,303,495 of CM056060.1, forward strand.
CATTCAAAATGAGCTGTTTATGTGGCGGCGCAGGCACAGAATGACCTTCAGCTAGTCATTCAGAATAATTGAAGGCCTGGGTCATTCTGCGACCTGGGCTGCCACATAAATAGCTCATTTTAAATGACCAAGGGCATGTGAGCTGTTGCCGCCTCAGCTGATAATTCACCCCTGAATGTCTTAGTTTATTCTAGGATGACCGAAGGCCGTGGTCATACTGTACCTGCGCCCTCATTCATACCTTAACGCACTGTAATCAGCAGAGGCAGAAGTGACGCAGTATGACACCAGCTTTTAGTCATTCAAAATGAAATATTTTTGTGGTGGCGGCAGTGCAGAATGACCACAGACCTTCAGTCCTTCATGTGGTGACATTGCAGGCGTAGAATGACCTTGGCTTTCAGTCATTCATATAGTGGCATTGCAGGCGTAGAATGACCCCGGCCTTCAGTTATTCTGAACGATTTGAAGGCCAGCGTCATTCTGCACCTGAACCCTGATTCAGGGGGGAATGTAAACTAGTAGTCTTCCCCCGGGATGGCATATCGGCCATTAAAGCCTTTGCTGCTTAGTCCAGATGACTTGTATACAGGCCTTGTGTACCTTGGAAATGGTGTCAGGGGCTACAGATTTTTAGCGGTTAAACAGAACTGGACTTGAGTACATAACATCATTTAGTGTCATTTGTTGGTCATCATGAGGTAGATATTTGCCAGCACACCAAGGATTGGCACAGAGTGGCATCCAAACGGGTAGTGACAAAGGGATCTTGCGTGACTCCCAAACGCTGCACTTTTCTTGTGTTGTGATAATGCAATAAACTACCCATTTGGATGCCAATCTGTGCTGATCCTTGGTGTGCTGACAAATATCTACCCTGTTACTTGAACCAGTATCCAGCTGGTTGTTGCTACAGCACCCTATTTCTGAGAGCTTATACCAGGAACGTGTGCGATGGGAATATGAGGCATTACTTGTTGGCCATTATGCCGCAAAATCCTTTGACTTTAACTGACTTAAAGCAAACTGTCCTAACCCATCCCTGTAAGGTGCAGCCTAAAGAGCAGAGCACATGTCCAATATTGATGACCAGAAATAAGTTCTGGGGTGCTGGACAAGAAAGTGGCATCTTAGCTCAAAAAAGTCTAATGCCCCATACACACGAGCGGAATTTCCGCCAGCAAAAGTCTGATGTGAGCTTTTCATCGAAAATTCCAACCGTGTGTATGCTCCATCAGGCTTTTGCTGTCTGAATTTCTGCCAGCAAAAGTTTGAGAGCAAGTTCTCAATTTTTCTGACAGGGGAAAAAAAAAAAGCATGCTCGGAAGCATTGAACTTCTTTTTCTCACCTCATTGTAGTGTTGTTTGTCACCGCGTTCTTAACGCTCGAAAGTTCAGAGTGACCGTGTGTATGCAAGCCACGCTTGAGCAGAAATCTGTTGGGAAAAACCATCCAACTTTTTGCCGACGGAAATTACACTTGTGTGTGCAGGGCATAAGACTTCATGTACATGTTTTGCTGCGTTTGCGTTTAGAAGTCTTTAAAAAATATATATATTATTTTTTTTCCAAAATAGACAAAAATGAAAAATGCCTGTAAACAAAATGCGGCTAAATGCTAGTTACTGTGTTTAGCCACGTTTAGAAGTCTCTGGCACTTGAAATGCCTCTAAATTTAGCTTCTGAACCCATTTTTTTTTTTTGCGTTCCAAAAAAAAGCTTCTAAATTGAACTGCCTAGAAACGACCCTGTGTACATGTATGATAAGATAACAAAGAGGAGAGTTCAGGAGCAGTTGAAAAAAATGCCCAACTGCTCCTAAACATCAGTTTAGCAGCAGCAGTGTACATGAGGCCTCAAAGCCAATCAAATTTCTGTATTTGTTGCGGACTGGTCTATAGTGTGTGAGTTTGTTCCTTGGATTCGTGATAGCGACCGGTCATATTGACTTTGTTTATCTTATTTTACAGACTAGCCTAAATTTGGTGCTAAGGTTCCACCCGGCAAAGGATGAACGGAGCAGCTGGTGGGCAAACCAACACCACCATGACCGCCCCAAACGATCAGGGTAAGGAGACAGGGGGGTTGCTTTGTACTGCTTGATATTCCACACCAGCTCTGGAAGTTGTGCGCTTATGTAGGGCAGCCAGTGGATTACAAGGGATCTGGCTCTCTCTAGTGGTAGGACTCTGAAGTTATGAGTACTAATTAAAGCAAAACTCCAATTTAGTTGAGCAAATAAACTGTCCTCTCCAGGGCAAGTATACCAAGATATTTCAAACTTTTTGTGGATTCCCAGCTCTTTCTATTATCTGTAGAGGTGATTGTAGCCATATTAGTACTGCTTGGACCTTGAAGAACGGGACACACCCTGAAAGTTCGTCCATGAAAAATTATATGTTTGTTCAAATAAAAAAAGTATCACGGACAGTACTCAATTTTCTTTATTATCTATAAATAATGCCATACTTGTGAACTGGCTAAAAGGGAGTGTTAAACCAGAAGGCTGACTTGCTTTAATCGGATTATAAGTGGCAGTGTTTTAGAAAAAAAATTCACTCCCTGCCTACCTTAGTCCATAGGGAGACATTGTTCCATCTGTCTAGCAATTAGCAATCAACTGCAGCTTTTAGGGATTAACCCTAGTTACCCAACTTACCTATTCTGCATCCATTTTGCATGAGCTTACTTTAGATCTACACACATTTGTGAGTATTGCCTATGTAGCTGTTTATTCACATGTTCCTTTTCTCTTCCTTTTTTCTCCAAGACCAATGGTCCCAAGATGACATGCTCACTCTCCTGGAGACAATGAAGACTCTCCTACCAGGCCAGGACAACACAAAGTTCAAGACCACTGAGTCCCACCTGGATTGGAACAAGCTGGCCTTTAAGCATTACAACGGTTCCATGTGTCGCCAAAAGTGGACTGAGATTTCAAATGAGGTAGGGTGGAGGACTGAGAGTGATCCTGCCAGTGCCCCATAAGTGTCCAGATTTATGTTTAGGATGACGTAGAACTGCCCTTCTCAACCTGGGTTCCTTAAAAGTGGTCCCATGAAAAATTAGCGGTTTCTTATTCTCTATATAATCACTGCCACAGATGATCTTTGTAGCCATCTGGAAGTGGGGGATTCTTTCCATTGACCACCAATGTAAGGAGTATTCTGTCCCCTGCCCCAAAGCACACCACCCCCTATATGTTGAGGGCATGTGGCCTGGTATAGTTCAGGGGCCTACCATGCTGCTTCTTTGGATAAGGGTCTGGTGTCATTTTTTTTTCTTTTTTCCCCAGAAAGCAGCAGCAGCCTAAGTAAAAGAAAACCTATCCCCCCGTCAGTCAATCTAAATGAGTCATAGGGAAGAGTTATCCCTTGCAGGATGGATCAGTCCATAGTTTGACAGGGTCTGCTATTCTGTCTCTTTGGATAACCTATAGTGCTCTAGGGTTCCTTTGTCATGAATTTGTATTTATTTGTAAAACAGTGGTTGTGTAAGTTTTTATATAAGTTTGTTTATTACATGTATTTATACAATAAATACAAAACAGTTCACCCAAACCTATTATAGTTTTGCTATGCCTGATGATGGGTATTGTGCGTCACAGCAATCGTACAGAAGGGTGGGACCTACCATCAAGTGCCTGCCCCCTTTGCAGCATTTCATTTGATCCAAGACTACAGGGACTCTTAAATAAAATAATATAAACTCATGCACTATCACTTGCAGGTCAGGAAGTTTCGGACACTGTCAGAATTGATTCAGGATGCAGAAGAACACGTGAAGAACCCATACAAGGGAAAGAAGCTGAAGGTGAGCAAATAGTTTACAATAAGCTCCATTGTTGACCTTTTTGAGACTTTTTTTGTTTTTAATCTTGCCTCGAATTATCCTGAACGCACTAAGCAGCTCAATTCTTGTCTTCCAGAAACATCCTGAGTTTCCCAAGAAGCCCCTGACCCCCTACTTCCGCTTCTTTATGGAGAAGAGAGCAAAATATGCCAAGCTGCATCCAGAGATGAGCAACCTGGACCTCACCAAGATCCTATCTAAAAAATATAAAGAGTTACCAGAGAAGAAAAAGGTAATGTAACACAACATCTGGTTTGAATGGGTTGACCCTTGAAAGTAACATATACTGTATGGCAGACCTGAACGCATATGGACAGTTATACATACTTTTAAAGTGGAACTTTATTCAGAAAACTAAGTCCTACTAGATGACTTCAAGCTGGTCCCTTTTCCAGGTATAGCTATGTAAAACATAAAAAATAAGTGTCTGTACTGTTTAAAGGGGTGGTTCCCCTAAAAAGAAACTTTTAACATTGCATTTCTCTTCTTAATTACATGTAGAATCGGCTGGTAGTTTTAAAAAAATACGTCCGTACATACCATTTTCTTCATGCAGCCTCACCGCAGCTTCCGGGTATGATGGTTGGGGACAGGCATCCGATCGACGCATACAGCGCGTCACGAGATGCTGAAAGAAGCCGAACGTTGGTGCGGCTCTATACGGCGCATGCGCACCAACGTTCGGCGTCTTTCGACATCTCGTGACGTCGATCGGATGCCTGTCAATCAAGTAGGCACGCCCTACCCCGACCGAGACAACATGCCGAAAATGGTATGTACGGAAGTTTTTTAAAAAAAATACCAGCCGATTCTACATGTAATTAAGAAGAGAAATGCAATGTTAAAAGTTTCTTTTTAGGGGAACCACCCCTTTAATGCAGACCTTCAGTCAATTTATAACGTTTATTTATTTATTTTTTTCTATTTGACTTGTCTACCTCTCCTTTTAATATCGTTGGTTAAAAAAAAAAAATGCATTTATCTACCTCTAAATCCCTAATTTCTTCCTATTCCGGTTTCCATCCATGTCATTCGTCTAGGCCAGTGATGGTGAACCTTGGCACCCCAGCTGTTTTGGAACTACATTTCCCATGATGCTCATGGACTGTGCTGTGTAGTGGAGCATCATGGGAAATGTAGTTCCAAAACATCTGGGGTGCCAAGGTTCGCCATGGTCTAGGCGAATGATGTAGCCAGGTCGTCGTAAATCCTAGGAGTCATCAGTCTTTTTTTTATCTCATGAGAGCGAGTGGAGGTGTTCTGGAGGAGCGCCAGATAAGCACAAAGGGGAACGGAGATGGGGGTGGTCTTGAACCACTGTGCTTTAGTGCGTATACGTGGCACCCACAGCAATACTATGCATGCGCAAGATTTAGCAATGTGGAGCAGAGAAGCGGCTGGATTACCAGGAAGCGAAATGGCACCGGCTTCAGCTACTCAGTTTAAATGATCAAATACCACCAAAAGAAAGCTCTATTTGTGGGGAAAAAAGGACGCCAATTATGTTTGGGAGCCACGTCGCACGGCCGCGCAATTGTCAGTTAAAGCGATGCAGTGCCGAATCGCAAAGAGTGGCCAGGTCCTTTAGCTACAAAATGGTCCAGGGCTAAAGTGGTTAGGCATCTGACATTAGATGAAGATTTTTGTCTTTGAAGGGGTCTAGTACCAGGTTGGACCCCCTTTTGCCTTCAGAACTAGCTTCATGGCATAGATTCAACAAGGTGTTGGACTCCTCAGAGATTTTGGTCCATAGTGACACAATAGCTGTGCGTCAACTAGCATACCAACCTTTTAGCTTTGATTGAAGCTGGTTTTAAAATTTGCATGACCCAGGATCTCGTCTTGTCTTTTGCAGATGAAATACATCCAAGATTTCCAGAGAGAGAAGCAGGACTTTGAAAAGAACCTGGCAAGATTCAGGTGACTAGGGTTCATTTACAACTTGGCAGCTAGGACTACAAAGTTGGTTTGTTTTGCCTAATTTTCCTTTGTGTTTGTGTGTACAGGGAGGAACATCCAGACCTCATGCAGAGCACCAAAAAATCAGACGTCCCTGAAAAGCCTAAGACCCCTCAGCAGCTGTGGTACAACCACGAGAGGAAGGTCCACCTTAAGCTGAAACCTGATGTAAGTGTGAATTCTTGTCCATTGCCTTTAGAACCCTCCCTAATCCTATTTCCGATTTTACCCATTCGTGTTGCCCAAGCGCTTTGTTTAATCGTAAATCTTTGTCTTTGATTCCAGGCCAGCACTAAAGATGTGAAGGATGCTTTAGGAAAACAGTGGTCACAACTTACAGATAAGAAGCGTCTAAAGTGGATTAACAAGGCACTTGAACAACGCAAGCTATATGAGGTAATTGTGCTGTTTCCCGCCAAAACCTGCCGTATAGCTTGAGTAAGAGTTGCAGTTTTTTTTTTTTAACACAAGACCTAATCTGATTGGTTACGTTGGGATGAGGCAGATATTTCAAAGAGATATGGTTGTGATTGCAGAAGTAGTTTCTCAACGGATTGCTGTGTATTTCATTTGTTATCCTTCTGTTACAGAACGTGATGAGAGAGTACATACAGAAGCACCCAGAGATGAATATTACTGAAGAGGGCATCACCCGCTCTACGCTGACCAAGGCAGAGCGTCAGCTTAAAGACAAGTTTGACGGTCGACCAACAAAACCCCCTCCGTAAGTAGTTAGCATGAAGTTGGGGTTTTCCTGCAGAGCAGATTGATAATTTAAAACGGAATTCAAAACTATCGTAGATGAGTCTTAAAAATGTCCCCCCTCCCCTGCTCCTACCTTTCATGCCTAATGCCTACCCTATGTAAAATGTGACTTGACCCCCCCCCCCCCCGGTCAAGTCACATGATCCTGCAGCTCCAGCTCCCCTGTGTTGGTGAGCAGCCGCTGCAGGGGAGAGGAGGGAGCGCAGATGTCATGTTGAGTGCTCCCGGGAGCCAGAGCTGCAGGATCATGTGACCAAATTGAAAAAAAAAACGTGAGTATTTACAGATCCTTTTTTAGAGTGTAGACAGGATAGGTAGAAGTAAGAGGGAGGGAACATTTTTTTAAAATGGCGTTAGGCTTGAAATCCACTTTAAAGTGGTTTAACCACTTCCCGATGGCCGTACGACTTTGTACGGCCGCAGGGTGGCTCTAATTCTCCGGGAGGCCATCTTTTTACGGCCTCCGCTCCTCCAGGCCACTGGGGGGCGCGCGCGTGCCCGCCTCATCCCTGAGATGCCGATGCGCGTGCCTGGCGACCGCGATGTCCGCCAGGCACTTGCGGTCGACGGTACACAGACATGGACGTGGATCTGTGTGTGTAAACGCACAGATCCACGTCCTGTCAGGGAGAGAGGAGACGAATGCTGTGTCCCTTGTACATAGAGACACAGATCAGTTACCCCCTCCTCCCACAGTTAGAACACAATGCAGGGTACACATTTAACCCCTTCCCTCACCCCCTAGTGTTAACCCCTTTAATGCCAGTCACATTTATACAGTAATAATGCATATTTATAGCAATGATCGCTGTATAAATGTGAATGGCGCCAAAAATGTGTCCGCCATAATGTCGCAGTCCCAATAAAAATCGCAGATTGCCGCCATTACTAGTAAAAAAAAAAAAAAAAAAAAAAAATTATAATAATTCTGTCCCCTATTTTTTGTAAGCGCTATAACTTTTGCGCAAACCAGCCACTTATTGCGATTTTTTTTTTTTTACCAAAAATACGTAGAAGAATACGTATCGTCCTAAATTGAGAAAAAAATGTTTTTTTTTTTTTTTTTTTTTTTTTTAATTAGGCTTTTTATTATAGCAACAAGTAAAAAATATTGATTTTTTTTCAAAATTGTAGCTCATTTTTTGTTTATTGCGCAAAAAAATAAAAACCGCAGAGGTGATCAAATACCACCAAAAGAAAGCTCTATTTGTGGGGAAAAAAAGGACGCCAATTTTGTTTGGGAGCCACGTCGCATGACTGAGCAATTGTCAGTTAAAGCGACGCAGTGCTGGAAGCTGAAATTTTACCTGGTCAGCAAAGGGGTATACGTGCCCAGTAAGCAAGTGGTTAAGGATCTAACATTTTCTGTTGTAGAGGGTCCATCCAGCCCCCCCTTGAACTTACCTGAGCCCAATTTCTATCCAGAGATGTGCAGCTCTCTCCCTCCTCACTGGGCAGATCGTAAGCAGCAGAAGCGATTGGTATCTTATGGCGGAGGACGAGCCCCCACTGTCTGTGTCAATAGGCGCAGATGGTGCGGTTCGGGAGCCCTCATAGAAAGTGTATTTCTATGGGAGTACTAGCCATGGGGGGGAGCCAGGAGTGCCAGCAGAGAACCCGGGAAGAGCAGGTTTAGGGGTGCTCTGTGCAAAACCACTGCACAGAGCAGGTAAGTATAACATTTCTTTCTCGTACATCACGGGACACAGAGCGGCATATTCATTACTATGTGGGTTATATGGAGTACCTTCAGGTGTGGACACTGGCAATCTTCAAACAGGAAGTCCCCTCCCTATATAACCCCCTCCCCTAGAGGGAGTCCCTCAGTTTTTTCGCCAGTGTCTTAGGTGTTGGTCACGGAATAGCTTTGCTCCACATCCTTGGGATTAAGGGCGGGCTAACCGGATCTGTCCAAGGAGCCTCAGTGCCAAAGTGGACAGTACCCGGGCCCCAAACCGTGGGGTTTTGCCTATAATGCTCCTCTTTGGAGGGCTGGACCCTGGGCCCAGGACTTGGAGTTTGCAAAACCATAAAGTTCCTGTTTGCCAGGGTGCTATATAGGTCCAGGACAGTGGGTACCTTCATAGGACCCCAGGGCCTGAAGGTCTACTACGCTACCCACGGAGATGGGAGAAGATTGGATCAGTTTGCTGGTCAAACATCCTGCAGCATGGAGCAGGTAAGGGGGAGCCTGCGGGACTTGGTTCGACAGCAGGCTCCCCGGGGTAACCTAAAAGGGGGGATAGCCTAAGTATGCTCTGCATGGGCAACCGTGATCACTATGTCTAAGAGAGACAGGATGACACCCTTTCTCCCCCCATCACTAGGCCCCCCTGTCTAAATAGGTGTTGCTAGCTAACCTGCTGTTTCTTCCTAGGGCTAGTAAGGATCCCTAGGGGCCTTGAGAGAGTCCTACCTGGCCGGGGGTTTGAATCTGCCGCCTGTTTCTGCGTGCCTGGATCTCCAGCAGCGCGGCTCCTCCATGTTCCTCCTGTTTCCGGCATACGCGCGTGCGCGCGCACGTCTTATTGACGTTTTTCGCGCCGTCCAGACAGGAGGGCGGGGGGGGGCGGGCCTGCGGCGTCATACAGGGGCGCGCCTTTGTGCTGTTATAGACAGCAGGCTTTGTCAGTGCTCAGTCTGAGGCTGATCTTTCAAGGAGAGGACGCAGAGCGGCAGAACAGTGACTCCCGGTGGCGGAAGAGGGGTAGTACATATGGACTTTGTTCCAATGCCTTTATTGTTAAGCCAAGAATCCCCCTTATTTTGCAGCAGGTTGGAGGCTGGCAAACTTAAATTAGGGTCACTGTATGTTGTCAAGGAAAATATATAATATAATATATAATTATTAAAAAAAAAAAAAAGAAAAAACCAACATACGGGCCCATCAGTTTTTGGGACACTAGTGATCTATTCTCCCCTAAACTCTGAAATTTGTACTCCTGCCCACTACAGTCTGTTGTGTGGGCGGAGTCCCTCGATTTTGTATTATGGCTTCCAAGGGTTCGGGGTCAAAGGGTACAAAAAAGACCAAAAAACAAAAGGGTTCCCTTTCTGATTCTGATATGCCGATTCTTTCCCCGCAGCTTATTAATTTAAGAAGCGCCTTGGATGAGCCATTAGGGGGATCTGGTGCGGAGGCTGGCCCAGATCAGCCCAGCCCTGTGTTTATCACAGAGGAGATGCTAGCCGTATCCCTAGGGGGGCTAGAAGAGAGAATAGCGGCATTGATCGCTAGAGCTATTCCTGGTAAGAAACGGGTTAGATCCCCATCACCAGGGGGTGTATCCTCAGATGCTGAGATTCTCTCTCCGGAGGAATTAGAATCACAGGAGGATCAACTGGACCTGAACCAAGAGGGTTCAGGGATGGAGGGGTCTACCTCTGAGGAACCATTTTCAGACTCCCAGACAGAGAGACTGTGGGTACAGTCTTTGACGGACATGGTCCGCTCGGCATTTAGTTTACCATTGCCAGAACCTCAGGTTCCTCCGGTATCCTCTCTGGGCTCTTTGAAAGCCCCGTTAAGCAACGCAGTTTTTCCGGTCCATCCTCTCTTGGAGGAATTGATCTTTCGGGATTGGGTACGGCCGGACAGGATTTTTCTGCCACCGAAAAGATTTGCGGTCATTTATCCCATGGAGGAAAAAATTCTCCAAGAAGTGGAGGCTCCCAATAGTGGATGCAGCCATCTCATGTGTGAATAAATCACTAACTTGCCCGGTGGAAAACATACATATGTTTAAAGATCCGGTTGATAAAAGATTAGAGACACTTTTAAAAGCATCCTTTGCTACGGCAGGAGCAGTGGTGCAGCCAGCGGTAGCTGCAATTGGAGTTTGTCAGGCATTAAAAGACCAGACAAAAGAGATGTTAAAGGACATGCCTACCCAACAAGCAGAGGAGTTTGCTGACATTCCCAGAGCTCTGTGTTTCGCGGTAGATGCTATAAAAGATTCCATCCAGCAGGCTTCTCGTTTATCACTATGTTTGGTGCACATGAGAAGGCTCTTATGGTTGAAGAACTGGGCGGCGGAGCCCCCATGCAAAAAGGCTTCTGGCAGGATTTCCCTTCCATGGAGGACGACTCTTCGGAGAAGATCTGGATAAATATATTCAGACTATTTCAAATGGCAAGAGTACCCTTTTACCGGTCAAAAAGACATTCCGGGCTCCTACATTTAGGAGGCAGCTTTTTCCTGTCTCGGGGCCCTCTAATTCCAGGCAGTATCGACGGCCGCCTGCACGATCCAACGTTATCAGTAGATCGCAAGGACAGACCCCTGGGGGTAAGAAGCCGTGGTATCGCAAGCCGTCAAAGACAGCCCCTAAGTCTGCATTATGAAGGGGCGCCCCCACTCTCACGGGTGGGGGGAAGGCTTCGTCTCTTCTCAGAAGTTTGGGAAGCCAAGATCCCCGACAATTGGGTCCGGGCATCTGTAACCACAGGTTACAGACTGGAGTTTCTAAGATATCCTCCGCCTCATTTTCAAGAATCAAGGCTACCAAGGGATCCAGCAAGGAAGGCCTCAATGCTGGCAGCTTTGGATCACCTGCTTTGCCAGGACGTAATTATAGAAGTGCCAGCCCAAGAGCAAGGCCTAGGTTTCTATTCCAATCTCTTTGTCATACCAAAGCCCAACGGCGATGTCAGGCCAATCTTGGACCTAAAGAGGTTAAACGGTTATCTAAGGGTGCGTTCCTTCCGGATGGAATCCATCCGGTCAGCAGCCGCCGCGCTTCAGAAAGACGATTTTCTGGCCTCCATAGACATAAAAGATGCTTACCTTCATGTACCAATCTTTCAGGCGCATCAAAGGTTTTTACGCTTCGCGGTGGGGCAGCGACACTTCCAATTCAGGGCGCTCCCTTTCGGGCTGGCCACGGCCCCCCGGGTATTCACGAAGATTCTAGCCCCAGTTCTGGCCAATTTAAGGATCCAAGGAGTCACAGTCCTAGCATACTTGGACGACCTTTTAATCATAGATCACTCACGGACGGGTCTGCAAAAGGCAGTAAACCTCACGGTTCGGTACCTCGAAGAATTCGGCTGGGTCCTAAACCAGGGAAAGTCAGCATTCCAGCCTACAAAGCAGTTGGAATACCTCGGCATGAGGTTAGACACAGAACATCAAAAGGTGTTCCTGCCCCTTGTAAAGATCAAGTCGATCAAGGGGTTGGTTCAGTTGGTTGTAAACAAGAAAAGACCAACTATTCGCCTGTGTATGCGATTACTAGGCAAGCTAGTGTCCACATTCGAGGCAGTACCATACGCTCAGATCCACACTCGCGTCCTACAGGCAGCCATTCTAGCAGCCTGGGGCAAGAGGGCACATGCCTTAGAGTCCCCTTTGACGCTATCATCAAGGGTCCGACAAAGCCTGGCCTGGTGGTTGAACCCTCAGAACCTTCTAAAGGGAAGATCCTTCAGCCCTGTTGTCTGGAAGGTAGTTACCACAGACGCCAGCCTGGCAGGCTGGGGGGCGGTCTTCGAGGGGTTCTCCCGCCAGGGAACTTGGGTGAAAGCAGAGAGGCAGCTCCCCATCAATATCTTGGAGATCAGAGCTGCTCGCCTAGCCCTTCTGGCATGGACCTCCAGATTAAAGGGGTTCCCGGTGAGAATCCAGTCAGACAATGCCACGGCGGTGGCATACATAAACCACAAAGGGGGAACCAGGAGCCAGGCCGCTCAAAGGGAAGTGAACTTGATGTTTCAATGGGCAGAGGTTCATGTACCCTGCATTTCAGCGATATTCATTCCCGGAGTGGACAACCTGCAGGCAGACTTCTTAAGTCGCCAGAGTCTGTTGCCAGGGGAGTGGTCTCTGCATCCCCAGGTCTTTCAGACAATCTGCCAGAGGTGGGGAACGCCAGACGTAGATATAATGGCATCCAGGTTCAACAAGAAACTAGACAGGTTCGTGTCGCGAGCGAGGGATCCTATGGCCTGCGGAACCGATGCGTTGGTTTGCCCTTGGCATCAATTCAAACTTCTATATGCATTCCCTCCACTACAGTTACTCCCCCGCCTGTTGCGCAAGATCAGAGTGGAGCACAAGCCAGTCATTCTAATAGCTCCAGCTTGGCCCCGGAGGGCTTGGTACTCACTAGTCCTGAATATGGCAGTGGGAGACCCTTGGACTCTTCCTCTACAACCAGACCTACTCTCACAAGGCCCGATCCTCCACCCTACATTACAGCGTCTAAATTTGACGGCCTGGAGGCTGAATCCCTGATTCTCAGGGGTAGGGGTCTGTCTAGGCAGGTAATCCCTACCCTGATTAAGGCTAGAAAGCCGGTCTCCAGGGTAATTTATTACAGGGTGTGGAGGAACTATATAGGCTGGTGTGAATCCAAAAGATGGAATTGCCGCAAATATACTATTGATAGGGTGTTAAGTTTTCTCCAGCTAGGAGTGGATAAAGGCCTGGCATTAAGCACAATCAAAGGACAGATCTCAGCTCTGTCAGTGTGGTTTCAGAGGCCGCTGGCCACCCACTCGCTGGTAAAGACCTTCTTACAGGGGGTCTTGCGTATTAATCCTCCTGTCAAGTCACCAGTTTGTCCTTGGGACCTAAATCTTGTCCTGTCCACTCTACAGAAACAGCCTTTTGAGCCTTTGGCTGAGATTCCTTTACTCTTACTGACAAGAAAATTGGTTTTCTTGGTCGCCATAGTTTCGGCCAGGAGAGTGTCAGAATTAGCAGCCTTATCGTGTAAGGAACCATATCTTGTTCTGCATAAGGACAGGGCAGTTCTCCGGCCCCATCCTTCCTTTCTACCAAAGGTTATATCCAAATTTCACTTAAACCAGGATTTGGTACTTCCATCCTTCTTTCCAAAACCTACATCTAGAAAGGAGGGGTTGCTGCATACCTTGGATATTGTCCGGGCCATGAAGGCCTATCTTAAAGCTACGGAAAAGATCCGGAGAACAGAGGTGTTATTCATTCTACCAGATGGCCCCAAGAAGGGGCAGGCAGCTGCAAAATCCACCATCTCGAGATGGATTAGACAATTAATCATTCAAGCCTACGGATTGAAGAGGTTGCCCCCTCCGTTGTCGGTAAAGGCCCATTCTACCAGGGCCATGGGCGCCTCTTGGGCAGCACACCATCAGATCTCTATGGCTCAGATATGCAAGGCGGCAACGTGGTCATCAGTCCACACGTTTACAAGGTTTTATCAAATAGACGTGAGAAGGAATGCGGATTCTGCCTTTGGACAGGCAGTACTACAGGCTGCAGTTTGAAATCCTCGGGATCAGAAACACCCTTGGTTATATAAAAAAAAAAAAAAAAAAAAAAGAAAAAGGTTCTTCTTTCTTGACTAATTTGGAATTATTATTATGATTTGAGTTTATCTCTAAATTGAATCCTTCTTTGGAAGATGTCTCCCTCCCCTCATTAAAGCATTGCTTTCGGACATCCCACATAGTAATGAATATGCCGCTCTGTGTCCCGTGATGTACGAGAAAGAAAAAGGGATTTTTAAATACAGCTTACCTGTAAAATCCTTTTCTTGGAGTACATCACGGGACACAGAGCTCCCACCCCTCTTTTGGGTGACCATTTTGGGAGGCATACTGCTTGCTACAAAACTGAGGGACTCCCTCTAGGGGAGGGGGTTATATAGGGAGGGGACTTCCTGTTTGAAGATTGCCAGTGTCCACACCTGAAGGTACTCCATATAACCCATATAGTAATGAATATGCCGCTCTGTGTCCCGTGATGTACTCCAAGAAAAGGATTTTACAGGTAAGCTGTATTTAAAAATCCCTTTTTTTGAATAAAAAATTGACCCTTTAAGATATAAAACTATGGTATGGGAATTCTGGCATTTTCAGAAAGGGTAGGTATTTTCATGCAGTCACTTGGGTGAATCTGATAGTTTTTTGATGATTTGTGGTGTTACTGGGCATACTTATACCGAATGGCGTAATTTCTGATTTGCTGCAGTTGGGAATTGGGGAATTGCACAGTTCCCAGTGGTGTTGCTGTTCATAGTGAACCTCAAGCTTCCTGGAGCTACAGGCTCTTAATACACGAGTTGTGACCTGTATGTTTAATGCTATGGCCTTTTCCCCCCTTTACAGAAATAGCTATTCCATGTACTGTGCAGAGCTGATGGCCAACATGAAGGATGTGCCCAGTACAGAGCGTATGGTGCTGTGCAGTCAGCAATGGAAGCTGCTCAACCAGAGGGAAAAAGATGCTTATCACAAGAAGTGTGAGCAGGTAATCTCATCACGATCTAAAAGCATTTGTGGTCTTGTGATTGGAGGCACTGGCTAAAGCAGCGAGAGGAACCTGCTGTCGGGGGAATATATAAAATGTGCAGTAACAATAAATGAAGTGGACTTTGTAGGTATTAAAGCTTAATTTCAGACAGGGCGCTAAATACACAGATGTAATGCATATATGGGAGCTGTTTTAACCTTCCAGGTGTACCACTCCATTAAAATCAAAGGGATTTTGCTAACACATGTTTGACATGCATTTCAAACACGCATATACAGTGGAACCTCGGATTACGAGCATATTCCGTTTCAGGAGAACACTTGTAATCTAAAGCACTTGCATATCAAAGCGAGTTTCCCCATAGAAGTCAATGGAGAACAAAGATAATTCGTTCCACATTGACTTCTATGGCATGCAATACCGCATGTGGCCAGAGGTGAGGGTGCGCCGGAGATGGCTCGGCTGCACTCTGAAACACTTGGGAACCAAGTGTTTACGAGTATTTCCAAATGGCTCCGTGTGTCACCGGCGCCCCCGCACCTCTGGCTAAATGCGGTACTGCACACCGCAAAAGCTTAAATCCTGCTCGTTTTGCAAAACAACGCTCGCAAAGTCAGGAGTCAGGATTTAAAAAAAAAAATATTGCTCGTATTGTGAAACGCTCGTTAACCGCATTACTTGCAATCCGAGGTTCCACTGTATAGTGTATACAAAAACCCACTGACATGAGCACTATGACTTGAAGGTCTTATCCCTCCCACAACTTGTAACTAACTGGACAGTAAATGAGAAGCAGAAGAACAATGAGCTCATCTCTCTGTCACTCTGCTTTTTCATGCACTGCAGTACTGGCTCTTTGTGCTGCTTCTCTCACCTCCAGTCTGTGCTTTGCTGTACAGTGGACTGGAATGGGCTGACGTTGCCAAATGTAGGTACTTAACTGGTTCCCATCCGCCATATTGTAAATTGATGGTCGGACTGGACCACTCTCGTTCTGGGAGGACGATATTTGACATCCTCCCATTCTTGCCCTGTGGGCATGCAGCATGCCAAACAATGGTGCACTGTGTCCCTCAGACTGATCTCGGTAAAGAGCCAATGACGTAGGCT
This sequence comes from Rana kukunoris, assembly GCA_029574335.1. Classification (NCBI taxonomy): domain Eukaryota; kingdom Metazoa; phylum Chordata; class Amphibia; order Anura; family Ranidae; genus Rana; species Rana kukunoris. The sequence continues at coordinate 28,319,421 of CM056060.1, forward strand.
CTTTACCATGTGATCAGCTGTGTCCAATCACAGCTGATCACATGTAAAACAAATGCAAGTTATCTGCATTTCCTTTCCTCAGCGCTGTCAGAGCCGATAACCGGCATTGGTCGCTGTCGCAGCCATAAGTACTGCATATTAGTGTCCATCCCTGGAGCATATAAAGGCGGCCATACACGGTTCGAATTTCGAAAGAATTTTCCTACGAAAATTGTATCAAAGAATTTTTGTACGAATTTCGCACCGTTGGTGAGCTGCAGCAACAGTCGATTTTCGTGCGGCAAACAAATTTGAGAATGTTGCAATTTTTTTTAAAAACAAACGATTTTCTGTTTAATGATTGGAGAATCGTACGAGAAATGTAATAGAAAAAAAAATACGCATGTGCAAGAAAATAATATTTTCCTGGAGAGAAACGAAGATTCCCGGCAACATGAAGGTTTTGTCGGCCGAATTTCGAAAATCCGTAGTGGCATCATCAGATCATAAAACAAAAAAACAAACTTTCTGATTTCGAAAATAAAATTTGTTCGAAATTCGACCGTGTATGGCCTGCTTAACTGCCACATATCGGTGCCCATCAATGCTGCCTCATCAGTGCCCATCAGTGAAGACGAAAGAGTACTTATTTGTAAAAGTTTACAACAGAATCAAAGAGTTTTTTTTTTTGTTTAGCAAAAAAAATTATTAAAAAAAACAGAGGTGATTAAATATCACCAATAGAAAGCTCTATTTGTCAAAATAAATAAATGATAAAAATGTAATTTGTGTGCAGTATTGCATGACCGCGCATTGGCCTGGGAAGGGGGTGAAAGTGCCTGGTATTGAAGTGGTTAAATTGCTTATTTATGGATTTATTAATTAATTAATAATTTAATAATTATTTTTTTAGTCCTGTGTTTGACTTGCACCAGAGTACTAGAAACAAATGGACCAGAAATGTGATTCCCACCTGCTCATGTCTTGATAAAGGGGAGCAGAAGGATCTGTGTCAGTTGTACCATTACATCAAAGCAAATGTGTTAATCCATTGATTTTTCTCCTCTGTGCAGAAAAAGAAAGATTATGAAGGGGAATTGATGCGTTTTCTTGAGGTGAGTTTTGTTTTGTAATACAATCCATCCTACATACAGAGCAGTGCTGCGACTGTGTTTTTGGTTTACCAACACGCCTTTTCCTTCTGTAGACTCTCCCAGAAGAGGAACAACAGAGGGTCCTGGCAGAGGAAAAGATGGTCAGCATGAACAAGAGGGTATTGAGCAATGCCACCACGAAGGGAGCCCAGGAAGCAGCGAAGGTGAGCAACCAATGTGAAGGCTGACAACTTTACAACATTTTTATTTCAAGTTCTTCACGTTCTGATAAATGTATTCTCCCCCCCCCCCCCCCTGGTTCAGGCAAAGAACAAAAAGAAAGGTGCAGATGAGAAGGGGAAACTTCCAGAACCGCCAAAGACGGCTGAAGAAACTTGGCAACAGAGCGTGATTGGGGACTACCTTGCCCGGTTTAAGGTACATTGGAAATGTGTCTAAATCAGTGTTGTGCACATCTGGAGACACGTTGTATGTCCTAAAATCTGCTTTTTGTACAGTGGAACCTCAGTTTAAGAGTAACTTGGTTTGAGAGCATTTTGATTTGCGAGCAACTTTTATTTTTTTTATTCTGACTCGATTTGCAAGTGTTGACTCGCAAGACGAGCAAAATTCAAGCTAAATAGGCCTGCAGTACCTAATTTGGCCTGAGGTACGGGGGCGCAGGAGCCGAGGAAAACGAGCCAAAGTGTCCTCGGGCCTTTTCGATACTCTCTGGCGCCCCCCACCTCTGGCCGCATTCGGTATTGCATCTCATTGAAGTCAATGCGGAACTAATTATTTCTGTTTCCATTGACTTCAATGGGAAAACTTGCTTTGATATGCGAGTACTTTGGAGTCCTGGAAAGAATTATGCTCGTAATCCGAGGTTCAACTGTATTTTTATTTTATTTTTTAACTACTTGAGGCCTGCGCTATAGCCGAAAGACCACTTCAGCACGGACCTGAAAATCCAGGACGCCGTCATTTGACGTCCGCCCCATTCCTCGTTCAGAGTGCGCAGCGGGGAAATTCTGTGCTGGCCGTGTCCTTTGGACACAGCCAATCACAGATCGCTGTGAACGGCCAATCAGAGTGGCTGTTTGGTATGCGATCTGTGCGGCCAATGAGAGATGATCTCAAATGTAAACATATGAGATCATCTCTCATTGCCGGCTCTCCTTCCTCACACAGAGACCAGTGAAAATAAAGTGCCCATACAGTGCCTATAGGGATCTGCGCCCACCTGTGCCAGTCTGGGACCACCTGTGCCGTCAGTGATCTGTGCAGTGCCTATCTGCTCCACCTCATCAGTGCCCATCTGCTCCACCTCATCAGTGCCCATCTGCTTCACCTCATCAGTGCCCATCTGCTTCACCTCATCAGTGCCCATCTGCTTCACCTCATCAGTGCCCATCTGCTTCACCTCATCAGTGCCCATCTGCTTCACCTCATCAGTGCCCATCAGCTCCACCTTTATGAAGAAAATTTAATAATTTGCAAAATTTAATCACAGAAACTCATATTTTTCATTAATAGCGCAAAAAAATTAAAAACCCAGAGGTGATCAAATACCACCAAAAGAAAGCTCTATTTGTATGGAAAAAAAGGACAAAAAAATCATTTGGGTACAGTGTTGCATGACTGAGTTATTGTCATTCAAAATGTAAGAGAGCTGAAAATTGGTCTGGGCAGGAGGGGTGTTTAAGTGCCCAGTAAGCAAGTGGTTAATAAAGGCCACGACCTAGAAGGGTGATGGTTGTCTTTCTGTGGACCAAAATCGACCTCTTCCTCATGAAGGAGCGACTTCCCTCTACTTTTGGAAACAATAGAACATTGCCCACTTCCGTCCCTTCCCCGTTCAGGAACAACCTTGTATTTTTGTCTGAACACTAGACCCGGCTCTGATTGGCCTAGGTGGAGATCATGTTGGCAACTTCCCCTCCTCTCCACCTCAGCCAATGAATGCCTGTCTAATATTCATAGACAAAAATACAGGTTGGTTTATGCGTGGCAGAGTGCCCAGCCCTCTTCTGTTTCTAGCAGAGGATAGCTGCCCATCCAGAAGAGGACAGCACTAATACAGTGGATTGCAATGGCCCCACCAGCCATAAGGTTGTCGCATGTGTATCATAACTTTTAACCAGGCTAGGCCACAGTGTATCTCATGTAAAATTATTTGTGGAGTTGTAAACCCTTAGGCCGCGTACACACGACCGGTTTTCTTGGCAGAATTCAGCAAGAAACTTGATGGGTGATGTATTCTGCCGAGAAAACCGGTCGTGTGTACACTTTTCGCTGAGAAAACTGTCGAGGAACTTGTCGAGCCAAAAAGAGAGCATGTTCTCTATTTCCTTGATGGGCAATGGGAAAATTTGGCTCGACGGGGAAAACGATGTGTTTCGTCCGTCGAGTTTCTCGGTCGTGTGTACGCCGCCTTATATGTACCCAATGAAGTGACCAACTGGCCTCAGGTGATGCACAGAGATGAAACAAATACTCCTACATACATACGTTGTAACTGTTTACAACAACTAGAACTAGAGTGAAAATCCTAAGGAAATTCTTTCTTATTTTGTAATTCTAGAATGACCGAGCCAAAGCCCTGAAGAGTATGGAAGTCACCTGGACGAACATGGAGAAGAAAGAAAAGATCATGTGGATTAAAAAGGCAGCTGAAGACCAGAAACGATACGAGGTATTCAGAGATGACATGGCGCGCTGTATAAAAATCTATAAGCGCCGAAAAGGGCTCCATCATTGGCTGTTTTTCCTGCTTCCTTTCAGAGAGAAATATGCGACATGAGGTCACCTCCAGCAATGGCTCCAGCAACTCCAACCAGTAACAAGAAGGTGAAATTCCAGGGAGAACCCAAGAAAGCCCCAATGTAAGTTTGTGCAATACTCCTAACCTGTTTTATTATTGTTTTTGTTGGCTGAGCAAAAATCCTAGGCATATATCCAGGGAGATATAGGGTGTGTACTGCTGCACAGGGGCCCTGAGGTTAATAGGCTAAAATGGTGGTGCAAGGGGGGAAAAGGGTCAGGGTGGAGAAGGGCCTTGAGTAACAGTGGATCATGTGGGATTGTCTATAGAAGGGCCACTGTCCCTATAAAGGGCCTTCACTCTTGTATAGCTGCTGGGTGATTTTCTCTCCTAAAAAAATAAAAACAATTCGAATCAAGTTTTTTTATTTTATTTTGATTGACATGGCTCTGTTCCTGAGGAGCTGCGGGCAAGAGTATTTAGGCGAGGCCACAGCTTCGGCCTAGTCCATGGCGCCTGGCCTCGCGGGCACCGCACCAGAACCGGAGCAGTGTCAGCGACGGTACTGGGAAGCTATGGGCAGGAGTCTTTAGGCGAGGCCACAGCTTCGGCCTAGTCCACGGCGTCCGGCCTCACGGACATCGCGCCAGAACCGGAGCAGGCTGGCAGCGGTGCCCCATGCTGTGCAGAACGATACCTATTATTTCGCAGCCAGCAGGGAGGGGCAAGGCCGAAGCGCCAGTGATGTTCTGACCCCACCCCATGCAGCTTGAATGCTCGGAACTCGAAGGCTGCAGGGTAGGAGCTGGAGTGGGAGCTCTGAGAGCCCACCTGCGGAAGTTGCATTGTGGATGGTGTCATGGTGAGCCCAGCTGTCCAGCACTGTTTGCACCGAAAGGCTTGGAATGCCCAGAGGGATGCTTCGTTTACATTGTAGTGGCCCCAGAGCATTACTTTGCCCAGGGGCCCATGATGTTATTAAGGTGGCTCTGAACCCAGAGCCTAAGCAGATCTCCTTGTTATTTATGTCCCTTTTTTGTGTGGACATTTTTCATGACCCCCACTTTCCTCCATATCACAATGTTTTTTTTCCCACTAGGAATGGCTACCAGAAGTTCTCCCAGGAGCTGTTGTCAAATGGAGAGCTAAATCACCTTCCCTTGAAGGTGCGGATGGTGGAAATCGGAAGTCGCTGGCAACGGATTTCACAAGCCCAGAAAGATTTTTACAAAAAGCAGGCCGAAGATCAACAGAAAATCTACCGTATGCAGCTCGAAAACTGGATGAAGGTAAGCCGCCGCCTTTGACTTTGACTAGGCCAGCTGTGCTGCTTCTTACTTGTCTTCCAACCTTGCTATAACCCAGCCCTCAAAATTTCCACTCGCCTACTAGCATTTGGCGAGTGGATTTAAGCTGGGGGCAAGTGATGACAGGGTTGCATTACCAAACTCCCTCCAATCAGTGCCTACACTTAGAGTCCCGATGAGATTGGGGTCGAAGAGGAAAGGTGCATGCTCAGGAAAAGTAGTCTGGTGAGCCGCGCACAGGCAGAGCAGTACATAGGTGCTCTCCTTACAATTCTCATTAAGCCATGGGACCTAACAGTATGACCTCTCTGAGCCTGCCCCCCGACCAATGTAGCTGGAGAGCACAAAGTAATGAGTGAGGTGGAGGATTGCGAAAATTTCCACTCCGGTGCAGCGCTCACTGAAAGTTGCCCTGACATGAGAGCGGCAGCCTTCCAGTTTGTGCAGTTTTCTTCTCCTTGTGCTCTATGTAAGTGTCCAACAGTTCAGCCTGAGCACTGTGAACAGACCGGTCTCAATGTGTGCTGTGCGGTGTCAGTGTGCGCTGTGCTATGGTGTCAATGGCTGTGCAGTTGTGTGGATCTCAGCGCTGGATTGTACTCCCTCCCGCTGTGCTGCAGCTCCTCTCCTCACTGCCAGCCTGAATAAAAGGGGAAAGTGCAGACTTTCAAGCGTGGAGCCGCACACACACAGGGGCTCCTGATGATGAGATGAATAGGAGAGAGAGAGCGAGGATGGATGGGAGTTGCAGAGGAGACAGCAAGAGAATAGGGAAGAGACCCAGTTCTAGTGCCCTGTCCCTCTGGTCTGTCCCCCGGTGCCCCGTCCCTCTGGTCTGCCCCTAGTGCCCTGTCCCTCTGGTCTGCCCCCAGTGCCCTGTCCCTCTGGTCTGCCCCCAGTGCCCTGTCCCATTTTGTTAAAGTTGTTGTTGGTAATATTTAATCTTGTAACTTGATTCTGCATAAAACATTTAACAGTGTCATTCCATGACATAATCTACGAGGGCGTGTTTACGGGTGCAATTAGGCGCAGGGCAGTGTATGAATTAGGTGGGGCAACTGGTGGCGAGTAACTCTTGAGGCCTGGCTAGTAGCTCAGGACTTGAAATTTTTAGCCCTGCTATAACCTTTTCACTTTTCTCTTGCAGAGTCTGTCATCTCAAGAACGTGCCGCCTACAAAGAGGCGAATTGCAGTGTGAGTATGCCAACTTGGCAAGAAACCTACTTTGATCTGTTAGGGAAGATCTTTTGGGCTTATCTCCCATATTTATCTTGTTTTTGCAGAAGCGGAAGAGTACTACGAAGCTCAAGGGACCTGCCCCCAAATCCAAGCCAGCCGCTCAGAAATCCGTAAGTGACAGAACCTTCAGGGCCCCTGTGAAAGAAACCATATCACCTCTTCTCTTCCCCCCCCCCCCCCCCCCCCCCCCACCAACACGAATCCCCCTAATCACCACTCCTAGCACAACCCCCCCCCCCCCCCCCCAAATTTTAGAACAATTCTTACTCTCTGTCTGCAACCACCAAATTCCCCCTCCCACCCACCACCTCACATGATACCACAGTGCCCAGGGCAGCCGCCCCCTCCTACCTTGTTCTGGCCCTGCTGCAAAATACCAGTTATGCCTCGTTTCCACTGAACGGAAAGGTTCGGGTCGGTACAGTTTGGAACGGTTAGAATGGACCGGTCTATTCTTGTGAGCGTTTCCACTGCAAGTCGGACGGTCAGGGGTCATTCATGGTTTAGAAAAAATGCCTAGGTGGTCCACCAATCAGTGGAATGTATTGTAGGTCCGCCCTAACCGAACCGTTCCATTTTCTATGGCCCCACATCTGAAGCAGGACCTAGAATGGTGCGGTACGGTTCGGTTTTATGGCACATAATGGAAACGCCCAAAATAGTGTACCGAACCGATCCGATCCGCTCAGTGGAAACGAGGCATTATTTTTTCAGGGGGGTGAGGGGAAGGATGCTCTGCACAACATGCGAGTCACCCAACTTTGGAGTCCTGGAATTTTATTACTTGGGTTCATAGATTGGTACAAAGTCTCACAAGCACCTGGGGGGGGTTGAGCACCTCTACCTTGGCAGGACATGGATTTGATTAAGAGCACTTCTCTGGAGATTGTTTGGTATGACTGACATACCACCATCATTTCAGGATGACGATGATGATGACGAAGACGATGATGATGACGACGATGATGACGACGACGATGATGATGATGATGACAATGACGAGGATAAGGACTCCTCTGAGGGAGACTCCTCTGACTCTAGTAGTGAAGACAGCGAGGATGGGGAGGAGGTGAGCTGATGAAGTTAAACTTGTTAAAGGTATTTGAAAAGTACCGATATGTAGTACTAACCATTGTGTTTCCTACCAACAGAATGAAGATGAAGAGGAGGATGATGAAGAAGATGATGACAATGAATCTGGTTCCAGTTCCTCGTCTTCGTCCTCGGGAGATTCCTCAGACTCCGACTCCAACTGAGGGAAACTGACATTTTTTTTTAAGAGGAGATTGAGTGGGACTGATGTGTTTAAAGTGTACCTGTCTCCGCTACACTGGAAGCAGCCATTTTTTTTTTCTACTAACCCATTCTTGATCAGAGCGCAGCCTGTTTCCGTCTAGGAGCGAGGAATATCATCTTATCAACAATTTTGGATGCAACCAGTGATGTCATCAGTACTCTGTGATCCGATAGGCTGCTTTATACTGAGTCTTACACAAAACGGCCTCCTCAAGTGTGTCAGCGACTGGTACACTTTAGTTTCAGGGCTGTAGCGGTCTGATAGGGTATCTTGGAGCATGATTAGCCTCCATGTAAAAAAAAAAAAAAATCTGTATCACAGTTGTGGCACCGTGAACTTTGAGCCTCTCCTACTTTTCTACCTTGGAAGGAAGTTCAGTTTTTCCTTCCCTGACTGACTTTATTTTTGTGCAACCCTCCTTAACATCCCTGTAAATTATGGGCCTTAAAGTGTCTGAAAAAAGAACAAGTTCCCATAGCAACTAGGCAGCTGCTCTTTTATTTTCGAACTGAGAGATGCTAATTGGTGGTCATGGGCAACAGCTTTTTTTTTTTTTTTTTTTTTTCATGAGGTTTCTTCTTTACTTTTCTTTTTTTTTATTTTTTACCACCCCATGCATTTTTTTTTCCTCCAGCTCTGCTTAAAGCTCAGATGAAATCGCCGAGCTAGATGTGTAATCAGACATTGTGCTAGCAACCCTGATTTTAGTGGTCTCTCTTCTATTTTTTTTTTATTACAGCAGTTGTGCATGGTGTCTGTAGTCTAGTAGGCACCAGAGATGCACTTCGTGATCAGCACTCAGTAGCAGAGCTGGTTAAACACGCCTCCTCCTCTCTCTGCAAAACAAGTCTGAGGGGGTGTGGCTGTTACTCAGCTCTGCCAGGATAAAGCACTGCAGTGTGAAGTATTTTAAGGCATTTCCTAGCAAGTCACGAATCATAACCTAGACTTCATTTGGGCTTTAAGTTGACCTAAAATTTTACTACTTTTGCATAAACCAGTTTTGCATTTTTGCCTGTGTAGTAGTGTCCTTCTCCATCAAGGAACGACCAGAACCGCCATATGATCTTGTCAGTGTACCAAACCTGCTCATTTGTCCCATTGCTTTTTCTGCTATGTATAAAACTAATTTAAGGCAAAACACACCTCGATTTGAGAAGGGCCCCTGTCGTATACAATCTGCTTTTCCATACAATTATTTTTTCCCCTTCTGTTTTTGTGTTCGTTGCCCATTCAGACTCGCTGTACTTGGCCCTCCTTTCCGATCCCGCCGTCCTTTGTCCTTTCTGCTACCCTTGGCTCCTTTTTGTTCAGAGCCAAGTGTGCGGCAGGGATTTCTGATCATTGGGGCGTTTTGGCTGAAATTGTCTAAAAGGGGCGTCCTTATCACTTGTTATCAATATAAAGAATGGGCAAGTTGGCTGCTTGAGGCAATACACGGTTCTCCAGAACTTTAAATCATGAGACTTAATATGACCGGATCTGCTCCGCTTGTTTGCAATCACGAATGTCCTAGAGGTTTGAGTTAATGTCAATCTGTTGCATAAGAGAGAAGGATGTTTGAGGTAGCCATCACTTGAAGCTGACCTGCCTAGGATAACTATTCTTCATAGCAATGCTTGGGTCCCTGTGGAGCACTTTGGTGCCCAGGTTGCAAATAGGGTCTCAACTAATCTCCACACTAAGGTTGCTATAGATGGTTCAATACTTGGCCAGTTCAGCAGGACTGGCCAAGATTCGAATCGTGTGTGGGTAGGCTGAATGTACGATCGATCAATCAGCTTGGGTACAGAAAGCCTGCCGGATTCACTTGCGATTATCGCTGACGGCGATAGCCACTAGCAATAATCATTTTCTTCTCCCGGCGGGGACAGCTTCCCTTGCCGGGAGCAGACAATGGCTTAGCAGGAGGACACTGTTTGTGTTGATGGGTGAATCATGCAACCTGTGGTTGCAGGAAAGAAATTTGCACAGTCTATAGCCTCCCTAAGATAAAACCCCCACCGCCATCATTAAAATTTGACTTCCAAAGCTTCGGTGAGCAGTAGAGGCCCTGACATTTAACCGAACCTTGGGTTTATTCTCAACATGGAGAGAAGTTAAGGTGGCCATGCGCACAGCCTGAGCTTGGAATCCATGGGAGGAGCACCACACGGAACCAGGGGTTGATTTTGAAGATTAAAACTGGTCATGCACATGGTAATTAGATTGAGCGATAGAACTTTGGATTTCATTTTTTTTTTTTTGTCCATAATTGCTTTGGAAGACCTAAGAGTTGGTTTCCTTCTCTGCTTAGTTTTGACATGGCAATGGACCAATTTCTGGTGGTCTGTCAAAGTAGATTTCTTATTTTCTGTCTTTTTTTTTTTTTACTTTTGATCGCTTAAACCAGATCCCAGTGGATCAAAAGTGGTTGAAATTAAATGAAAATTGTCATGTGTATGGCCAGCTTAACACTTGCAGGAAAGGTGTCTACACTTGAGTAATGTTGGCCTAGGCACACTGTGGGCCCTCTCAACTTCATTTTAAAGCGAAGTTCACCTTTTTCAGAAAATTACCAATACAGTGAAAGGGTCCCAGTCTGTTCAGCTTGATAAAATGTTCCTTAAAGGGTCACTAAAGGATTTTTTTTTTCTTTTAGCTAAATAGCTTACTGCAGTCCTGTTTTCATGTCCTCATTGTTCGTCTTTGCTTTGATGTTGCTATAATTCCTCTCTGTTCTGGACACTTCCTGGTTGTCTGTTTCCTGATAACCACAGTACTGGGAGCTTTCTCACTGTGGTCACTAATCAAGAAGGTGTGATTACTGTGTGTCTAAAACCCCTCAGCACCAATCCAGTTTTGTTTTACAAACCATCACTGCCCTCTATTGGCTCTCTGGCTCTATACATCAGAGAGACAGGAAACAACAGCAAAAACAAAACTAGAACTGTAGGTGCATTATATGATTGATTTTTATCTTTTTTTTAATCATTTTTAAAAGGAATCAGTTAACTATTATGTCTCTATACCCTGTGTAAACAGTAATTTCAGCCAAAAAAAAAAATTTCCTTTACAACTCCTTTAAATTTATTGTCATACCAGTAGGCCAGTTGGGCCCCCTGGTGCCTGGATGAAAAACTCCCAGTTGGCAACCCCCATGTCCTGCCTTTTTGGATTTTGCTCCTGTAATGCTGGTAGTGAGCGTCCAACGGTTTTGACGTTCCTAGCAACCAGGCAGGATGTGATAATCGCTAGCTGGGAGTTTTTCAGGGGGCTCCAAATGAAATTATTGGACATTTTACAAAGCTGCAGTTTTTTTTTTATATCTACTGGGGCCCGTTAACTGCGTAGGCTTTTTTAATTTTTCTGGAAAAGATGAACTTCGCCTTTTCGATATTGGACCATGTCCCGAAATGGCTTACAGATCCTATTCTGTACAGGTGACAGAAGCACTTTGGGTCTTAAAGCCTAATTGATATCGCAAAAAAAAAACGAAACATTAAGCCAGCTTGACCTCGTGCTAACAACCTCAGTTCATATAGTCTTTCCTCCACTACCCTGTTACAGCAGTTATGCATTATGTCTAAATATCACTAATAGAGTTCAGTTGGTGCAAGGGGTTGGACATCCTTGCCCAGTGCAATCTCTAATCTAACAGACCTGGTGAGACACGCCCCCTTCTCTTCCTCAGAGGATACTTATCTTGAGGGGTGTGGCTGTTACTCAGCTCTGCTTGCATAAAGCCCTGCAGTGTGAACAGAGGAAGCAGCATTTTAACTACATAGTGCTCCTCTATTTTAGCAGAACTCACTGGACCAGGAGGGCAGAAAGCAGCAAAAATTAGTTCCCCTTTTGCAGTCAAATTTCAGAAAACCCTGCTATATATTTACCATTCACGCAGCACACTTATTTTGAGGGGTGTGGCTGTTACTCAGCTTTGCTTGCATAAAGCCCTGCAGTGTGAACACAGGAAGCAGCATTTTAACTACATAGTGCTCCTCTATTTCAGCAGAACTCACTGGACCAGGAGGGCAGAAAGCAGCAAAAATTAGTTCAAGTTTAGTTCCACTTTTGCAGTCAAATTTCAGAAAACTCCGCTATATATTTACCATTTACATATCAAACTTAAAAATTGTATTATACAAAAAAAAAAAATCTTCCCTTTCTAGTTGTTTTTTTCAATGCCTTTTGGGCAGACTGCAGGCTACTCTGAACAGTTTTAGAGTCAAAGTGGAGCGACAACAAAGGGGCATTGCCATGCAATGCAGAATTCAGGCCTTTAACCCTTTTTTTTAGAACAGTGGTAAAATGTAGTTTACAACTGATAATGAGATCTGCCAGCACAGTACAGGCGGTTCATTATGGTAAACATTAATACCCCTGACCCCCTCTTTAATATTCTATAGCTGAGGAAATATTACCAAAAGGTAATCAGCAATTTTTTTTTTTTGTGAAGTAGGTGTTATCCTAATTTTGTCTGCAAAATCAGAAATACGCTTTGAGGCAATCGGTGTGTTGCCATAGCAACTCAGCGACATTTTACTTTTTATTTTACACACTGTTAGCAAATTAGAAACTGGAATCTTGTTGCTATGGGCAACACACACACACACCCCCCCCCCCCCTTTCTGCTGCAATGGGACCGGGGTTAGTGAACAACAGTCGCACATCAGATCGGAGATGACAAACCGAAAACAACGTCTTTTATCTCCAAAAACAGTTGTTGCCCATAGCAACTAACCCCCATGTTTCCAGACATTGGTTGCTCAGGGAAGCAGTCCGCTTTTGTATTTGCTCTGGTTATTCTCAGTTGGCCCAGTGGTTGAGAAGGAGAGGTGTTTTTTTTTTTTTTTTCCTGTTTGTTACATGTATCAAAGTTGTATTTTAGCCACATGTTTTAGTATGTACATCATATTTTTTTTTGGCGTCCGTTTTAAGAAACCCGAAAAAAAAGCCCCGAGTTACTTTGTATTTTTTTTCCTTTAAAATAGTTTTTCTCTTTTTGAGGGAAATGTAGATTCTTTCTGTGTCCGATGTTGGCACGGTGAGATGCGACACTTTTAGTGCATTTTTAGCACTATGGAAAAAAACAAAATAAATAGGATGTGAGCTACGTTACAACAATAAAAAAATAAACTTTTTTTTTTTCCTATATTGACGATATTTAAAAACACGGAAAAAAAATGTTTTTTTTTGTAGGTTAAATTGAAAACAAAAAAAAAAATGTGTTTTGTAACAGATTCATTGGTTTAGTGTAGACAGTTTAAAGATAATGAAGTGCGTTCTCATTATTTTTGTTTTGTACAAAAAGGGGGATGGGGAGGGCAAGAGTTTTCTGTTAATTACTCTGGAAAAAAATAAAATAAAACTTTAGGGATAATAGATTTGTCTGTGTATTTTTTTAGATATTTTTTTTTTTTTTAAAGCTTTAACAGGTTCCTATCCAGCCATTGTACATAAAGGGCTGGGTGGAAGCTTGCTTAATGCAGCAGAGCGTATATGCAGTATCTCACAAAAGTGAGTACACCCCTCACACTTTTGTAAATTATTGATTCTATCTTTTCATGTGACAACACTGAAAAAATTACACTTTGCTACAGTGTAAAGTAGTGAGTGTACAGCTTGTATAACAGTGTAAATTTGCTGTCCCCTCAAAATAACTCAACACACAGCTATTAATGTCTAAACTAAAGTGAAAATGTCCAAATTGGGCACAAAGTGTCAATATTTTGTGTGGCCACCATTAGTATAGCATACTAGCTCATTATGGATTACTTACCTCAGATCAAAGCCCCCGCAGTGCTCCACGTCTCCCCCTCCGGCCGCCGACATGTTGTCCCGGAGTTACTTCCGGGTATCGTGGCTCCGTTGCTGTGATTAGCCGGACCTGCGATGACGTCACTCCCGCAAATGCGGACGGGAGCTGCCGGTAACGGCACAAAGACTGAAGTGACTTCACATAGGTCCCATTGCTTCAGCTTGCCCTAGTGCACATGTGCTGATAATTTTGGCACATGCAGACACAGGGGGATATCTCCTAAACCGCGCAGGTTTAGGAAATATCCTGGGTAGCTACAGGTAAGCCTTAAAAAGGAAGTAAAGCCTCCTGGAAAAAAAACAAGAAACCCTGCAAGACAAAGGCACAATGAGCTAGTATGCTATGCATACTAGCTCACTATGAGGTACTTACCTGAGATCGAGGCCCTTGTTCGCCTCCTCCGTCGCCACCATTACTATCAGAGTGACTTCTAGGTATCGTGGCTCCGGCACTGTGATTGGCCGGAGCCGCGATGACGTCACTCGGCACGATCACCTTCACTAACAGCGCGCTCAGTGCGCCCGCACCGTTGTCTACGGGGCGTGCATGCGCCGTACACATAGGTGCAGCCTTTTCTACAAATATCTCCTAAACCGTGTAGGTTTTAGTAGATATTTCTTGTACCTACAGGTAAGCCTTAATCTAGGCTTACCTGTAGGTAAAAGTGGTCTGTAAGGGGTACAACCACTTTAATGTAGGCTTACCTGTAGCATAAAGTTGTTAAAAAGGTGTTTTACAACCACTTTGACTCTCTTGGGCACAGAGGTTCACAGGTTGCCACTGGAGTTCTCTTCCACTTCTCTGTGATGACATTACGGGGCTGGTGGATGTTGGATACCTTTTGGATGGTCAGCCTGTTAGTGCTCAGACCATACGCTGCACACTGCATCAAGTTGGTCTGCATGGCTGTCATCCCAGAAGAAGGTCTCTTCTAAAAATGATGCACAAAAAATCCCGCAAACAGTTTGCTGAAGACGAGCAGACTAAGGACATGGATTACTGGAACCATGTCCTGTGGTCTGATGAGACCAAGATAAACTTATTTGGTTCAGATGGTATCAAGTGTGTGTGGTGGCAACCAGGTGAAGAGTACAAAGACAAGTGTGTCTTGCCTACAGTCAAGCATGGTGGTGGGAGTGTCATGGTCTGGGGCTGCATGAGTCCTGCCAACTCTGGGGAGCTACAGTTCATTGAGGGAACCATGAATGCCAACATGTACTGTGACATACTGAAGCAGAGCATGATCCCCTGCCTTTTTCGGAGACTGGACTGCAGGGTAGTATTTCAACATAACAACCTCAAACACACCTCCAAGATGACCACTGCCTTGCTAAAAAAGCTGAGCGTAAAGGTGATGGACTGGCCAAGCATGTCTCCAGGCCCAAACCCAATTGAGCATATGTGGGCCATTCTCAAACGGAAGATGAAAGGTAGAGACCATCCACCAGCACTGTGATGTCATCATGAAGGAGTGGAAGAGGACTCCAGTGGCAACCTGTGAAGCTCTGGTGAGCTCCATGTCCAAGAGTGTTAAGGCAGTGCTGGAAAATAATGGTGGCCACACAAAATATTGAAATTTTTCCCAATTGGGAAATTATCACTTAGGGGTGTACTCACTTTTTTTGCCAGTGGTTTAGACATTAATGGCTGTGTTGAGTTATTTTGAGGGGACAGCAAATTGACACTGTAATACAAGCTGTACACTCACTACTTTACATTGTAGCAAAGTGTAATCTCTTCAGTGGTCTCAAATGAAAATATATAATAAAACATTTGCAAAAATTTGAGGGGTGTACTCACTTTTGTGAGATACTGTATATACACATGTCATCTCGACAGCACATCGCAGTATTTGATTAATTTTGTGTAAAATTATATAGACATAATTAATTAGAGATGGTAAATTGGAATTGAATCCTATTAAAGGCATATGGCTCCATCCTAAATCCCTGACGCGTTTTGTGTATAAACACTTCCTCAGGGGTGGATGCTCAAGGATATCTACAAAAAAAACAGTGTAATTGTAATCACTAAACACAGCAGGAAAGGACAGGATTGCCAGTCCTGTGTACTTACATAAAATGGAGTTCGATGGCATGGACTGGCAATCCTGTCCTTTCCTGCTGTGTTTAGTGTAACATGAGATTACAATTGCAGTCCCAACCCTTCTTTTTGTTTACTTGAACCAGGGATGAGGGCACGTACACTATGTGCTTTATATCATGTCCCAAATGCCTCCTTTATTTTAATTATCCTATTAATTCATAGCCATGTGTAAAAAGTACAGTTTCATTTTCTTTCTTTGTTTTTCAAAAACTTGTATCAAAAATGTGATCTTCAAAAGACTTACCATGCATCTAATTAAATACATTGGAGGATCTAGTGGGCAAAATGGGGTCATTTTGTGGGTGATTCTTCTGTCCTGGCACTTCAAGGTCTCAAGAAATGTGATCGCTAGTCAGAAAATAATTTGTAGCATTAAATATGCCCTTTGAAAGCCTGAAAGTACTCCTTGGATTTTGGTCCTCTCTATGCATCTCAGCGGTGAACAAGTCCCACTCATACTGGGTAGTAGAACAATGTGTTTTTGGGGTGTAAGTCTAAATATGCCCATACTGTGTGTGAGAAACAATTTTAAATGAAAACTTTGTGAAATAAAATCATATTTTATTAACTTTTTTTTTTAATTTTCTGAAATCCTATGGCAAAAAATGACAACTTTAAAAAACTCACCATGCCTCTTACTAAATACTTTGGACTGTCTACTTTCCAAAAAAGCATTATTTTGGGGGTGTTTGCGCTGTCCTAGTATTTTAGGGTCTCAAGAAATGAGATAGGCACAGGAAAAAACAAACACAATGATGGCGCAAAAGGAGGGAGATTTGAACCACAATACCACAAAAAGTGAATAATTAAATTGTTATAAAAAAGGGAAGGGGAGGAAGGGAAACAAAAAGACCAGTAACTGGATAATAAAAAGGATGGTAATGAAAGGTAAATTAAGGTTTGTATATAAACAGTTCAAAATGATATATACACCGTGGCAGCACTTTGGAGAGTGAAGCAAGACTCTGTAATGGCAAAAACAAAAATAAAAAATGCGCCCACTAAGTGCAGTATGTCTGATAATATGGGCCAAAACTCACTGGCTCTCACTCAGCCGGCTCTCATCGCGGTTACAGCCTGGAGGTGCTCGGCCAGGAAGTCCTAGCCGTAGTGATTTTTACGAATGAAGCCAAGTGTACTGCACTCGGTATATGTTGGTGGCGTTCAAACACAGCACGGGAAGCGGGGATCGGCTCACAGCGAGACAGCGGGGAGGACACCACAGAGGCTGCAGACGGACGCCGGACCGGACATGGACGCCAGGCAAGACACCGACGAGGGGCATTCAAACCGTGGCAGAATCCAGCGAGAAGCTCGCTGAGATCCATATTCTGCCGAGATACTCGTGTGTACGTTTTCGCCGAGCGTCCCGTCGAGAAAGCTGTCAAGCCAAAATAGAGAGCAGGTTCTCTATTTGCTCGATGGCCCATCGAGAACCATGGCTCAACGGCTTGGTCGACGATTTTGACGGCCGGGCGAGAACCTCGACGGGGGGAACGATGTGTTTGGCCCGTCAAGGTTCTCGTACGTGTGTACGCGGCCTCAGTATTTTTATTTTTTTTCTGAAATTTTCCTTCTAGGTTGGGGGTGCGCGCTATACGCGGGTGCGTGCATTACCCCGGTAAGTAAAAATAAGCTCTATAGCGCTACATATATACAAGGCAGCTTCCACAATTCAGAGAGAACTGAACAAAACTGTTTGACATACATGTCATGTGTCTGTTCTCTGTGGTAGCATAAGATCTTCTTGCACACTGCAATCATCTTATGCCGCGTACACACGTTTGGAATTTCTGACAACAAATGTTCGATGTGAGCTTTTGGTCAGATATTCCGACCATGTATAGGCTCCATCGGACATTTGTTGTCAGAATTTCTGACAACAAATGTTTTAGAGCAGGTGCTCAATTTTTCCGACAACAAAAGCTCTTGTTTTGAAATTCCGATCATGTGTAGCCATTTCCGACGCACAAAAGTGCTGTGTATGCTCGGAACCAATTTGACGCATGTTCGGAATCATTTTACTTCATTTTTCTGGGCTCGTCGTAGTGTTGTACTTCTCCGCGTTCTTGACCATCGGAATTTCCGAGCAACATTTGTGCGACTGTGTGTATCCAAGACATGATTGAGCCAACATCCATTGGAAATTCCGATCGTATGTACGCGGCATTAGCTTTTTTTTTTTGCAGCACTCAGAATATTGAAAATAGTGCCAGATAATAAAAAAGGTGAGTTGGTAATTTTTTTACAGAGGATGTTATTTTACATGGTTCTTCTATTTCCATTCATATTAACCACTTCAGGTTCACCCCATATCAGTTTTACTGCTACCTGTGAGCACATGCGATCACACACAGTGCAGGCCCAGCGGTGGGTACCGTGAACTTGATGTCTGCCGGCACCCATCGTTGATCTAGCAGAGAGGCAGGAAGGCAGTTTGCCTATGTAAACAAGGCAAATCACTGTTTTGACAGGAGGGAAGGCATGAATCCTGTGTCTCTGTAAAGCTCTGCCAGGAGTTGTTGTCAAATGGAGGGTTAAATCACCTTCCCTTGAAGGTGAAGTTGGTGGAAATCGAAAGTCACGGGCAAAGGCTTTCCCCCAAGCCAGAAAAAATATTATCAAAAGCAGGCAGAAGATCAACAGAGAATCTACCGCATGCAGCTGGAAAACTGGATGAAGGTAAGCCTTCTTCTATTGCCGCGTACAAACGCTCGGAATTTCCGATGGAAAAAGTCATTGCATATTCTGATCGTGTGTATGCCCCATGGGACTTTTTCCCTTGGAAATTCCGACGGACTTCGATAGAGAGCATGTTCTCTTTTTTTCAATTCCTCTGTATTTTCCGACCGACTAAAAACCATGCATGCTCGGATCAATTCGACGCATTCTCGGAATCATTGAACTTCATTTTTCTGGGCTCGTCTTAGTGTTGTCTGTCACCGCGTTCTTGATGGGCCGAATTTGGTGTGAGCGTGTGTATGCAAGACCGCTATGAAGCTGAAGGGACCTAATCCCAAATCCAAGGCAACATCTCAGAACAAATCAGTGATTTATATATTAATTTCCTGTCCCAAATACATACCAGGAAGTAGGAGAAAATCCCCTCTTCATTTCTGGGAGCACTATTTCTGGTTGGCAGTAAAGTAAACAAACATGGCAAATCAACACATTCACCTATGCCCAGCAGCACATTCCCAACTTCTGTTTCCTCCCTTGCTTTAATGTTCAGATGCTGGAAAGAGAAGAAACAACCTTGTGTAATGCTGCATGCACGCGACCGTAAAGGGCCCCCCCGCTTCTCAATTCGCGGCAGCCCCCCCCCCCGCTTCTCAATTTCAGGCGGCAGCACCCCCCCCCCCCGGTTCCCTGTGCTGTGTAAGGGGCCCCAAAATTCCTGATGGCGGCCCTGTATGTAATAGATTTAGGAAACCGGGAGATGGAAAAAGATGCGTGGTTGATCCTCCTACTTCCAATTTGGGGCTCTGCGCGTGCGCCGTGCAATGTACTGTGCCACCAGATATGAGTGGTGTGTTAAAGTGGAGGTTCACCCTCCAAACAAATTTCAGGCATGCATTGGAGCCCACCCACCCGACCGGCAGTATGCCGGTGTTTTTTTTTGCGGCCCTATACGGCGCCTGCGCAACGACATTCAGGTTCCTTCGGCATCTCGTGACGCGCTGTCTGCGCCGGGCTGAGGGACGTCAATCACAGCCTGTGATTGTAAACGCCAAGTCCCGCGGGATCGCCGGAGGGGACGAGAGCCCGTAAAAAGGTATGTATAGAAAGAAAAAAAAAAACGCCGGTCGGGTGGGTGGGCTCCATGGCATGCCTGAAATTTGTTTGGAGGGTGAACCTCCTCTTTAAGTAGTACTATTCCTATCAGTTTAATCCCTGTCGTGCTTTTTAGTGCTATCTCCATTACGAACGCTAGTTTTTACCAGAACGAGTGCTCCTGTCTCATACTTGATTCTGAGCATGAGCATTTTTTCCCCTTGGAAAAGCATACACTGGAGCGGTTTTCGCAACGAGAAAAAGAACGACGGGAAAAACAACGAGCAGGTTCTAATTTTTTTGCAGGCAGTTTTCTCGTTAAGAAAACTGCTATGGAGCATACACACTACCGGTTTTCACGACCAAAATAAAAAATGGCAGTTTTCTTGTCGTGAAAAACGGTCGTGTGTACGTGGCATTAGGCGTAAAAATTGCACGGTCATGCAAATTTTAATACATTTTTTCCCCACAAATAGAGCTTTCTTTTGGTGGTATTTGATCACCTCTGCAATTTTTTTTTTTTGCGTTATAAACAAAAGAAGAGCGACAATTCTGAAAAAAAGCAATATTTTTTACATTTTGCTATAATAATCCTCAGTTGTGGCCGATACATATTCTTCTACATGTTGGTAAAAAAAAAAAAAAAAACGCAATAAGCCTAAATTGGTTTGCACAAAAGTTATAGTGGCTACAAAATAGGGGATAGATTTATAGCATTTTTTTTTCTAGTAATGGCGGTGATTCAGTGATTTTTTATCGTGACTGCGATATTGCGGCGGACACACCGGACACTTTTGACCATTTACATTTATACAGCAAACAGTGCTATAAATATGCACTGATTACTGTGTAAATGTGACTGGCAGGGGTTAACCACTAGGGGGCGGTCAAGGGGTTAAATGTGTTCCCTAGTGAGTGATTCTAACTGTAGGGGGAGGGGACTGACTGGGGGAGGTGACCGATCTGTGTCCCTATGCACAAGGGACACAGCATTGGTCTCCTCTCCCTGACAGGACATGGAATTCTGTGTTTACACACAGAGATCCACGGCCCTGCTCAGTTATTGGGCAATTGCGATGTCCGCCGGGCACGCGCATCGGGTTTCCAGTGACACGGCGCATGTGCGCCAACGGCAGCACACGCTCGCCCCCCTACTGGCTCGGCAAGACGAGGACGTCATATGACGTCCTCCCAGAACTAGAGGATTATTGTGCGGGCGGTCATAATGTGGTTAAAAATAGTAGAAAATATATTGATACAATCTATCAAGGGTTCTGTACAAATAAATGCCTGTACAATAGTGTAAAGAATATATATATGATGAAAAAATAAATAAAATATAGAAATATAAATGATTATAATTCTAATATAATATTGTATAGAGTTGTATAATAAGTGACAGATTTTTTCCTGGTTAACTGCTTCCCGCCCGCCGCACAAACATTTACGACGACAGAATGGCACGGATATATATATATATACACGTCCCCTTTAATTTGCCGCCGTGTGATCCAGCACGCTTCCGCCGGAGTCGATGTCCGCCGGTGTCCCGCGATCATGTCACAGAGCTGAAGAATGGGGAGATGTCAGTGTAAACACAACATCTCTTCGTAGTGACACTGTCACTGATCGTCTGTTCCCTGTCATTGGGAACAGCGATCAGTGACATGTCACGGCAAGCCACACCCTCTAGCAGTTAGAATCACTCCCTAGGTCACGCTCAACCCCTTCAGCGCCCCCTACAGGTTAACCCCATTTACTGCCAGTGTTATTTTTACAGTAATCAGTGCATTTATAGCACTAATCTTTGTGAAAATGACGATGGTCCCAAAGTGGTGTCAAAAGTGTCCAATGCATCCGCCATAATGTCGCAGTCACGATAAAAATTGCTGATTGCCGCTATTACTAGTAAAAAATTTATTATTAAGAAAAATGCCATAAAACTACCCCCTATTTTGTAGACGCTATAACTTTTGCGCAAGACAATCAAAAAGCGCTTATTGCGGTTTTTTTTTACCAAAAACATGTAGAAGAATACGTATCAGCCTAAACTGAGGGGGAAAAAAACATTTTTTATGTATTTTTGGGGGATATTTATTATAGCAAAACGTAAAGAATATTTAATTTTTTTCAAAATTGTCGCTCTTTTTTTGTTTATAGCGCAAAAAATTTAAACCGCAGAGGTGATCAAATACCACCAAAAGAAAGCTCTATTTGTGGGGAAAAAAAGGACGTCAATTGTGTTTGGGAGCCGCGTCGCACGACCGCGCAATTGTCAGTTAAAGCGACGCAGTGCCGAATCGCAAAAAGTGGCCTGGCCTTTGGCCAGCAAAATGGTCTGGGGCTTAAGTGGTTTATGGAATTCATTCTTGTTTTTTAATTGATTTATCGGAATTGAGGAAGATTTCCAGTGATGAGCCAATGAATTTCTACACATATGGTGTGATCCAGTCTCATAGACAGTCCTTTGGTTTTAGAGAATAATAGACAGTTATGAAACACTTTTCAGTTTTTCCTTCCCGAAATTATTATATTTTTGTGCAACCCTCCGTAAAATCTCTGTAAAGGATGGGCTTCAAAGTGTCTGAAAGAAAAACAAGTTTCCATAGCAACTAGGCAGCTGCTCTTTTATTTTCTAACCTGTGACGCTAAGAGAGAAGCTGATTGGTGGTTATGGGCAGCTTTTCTTTCATGACGTTTCTTCTCTTTCGTTACATTTTTTCCTACCACCCCATGCACTTTATTTATTTTTGTTTATCTCAAAAAACATTGGAGAGAAAAACAGCTGTTGCCCATAGCAACAAACCTCCATGTTTCTAAACTGTGGTTGCTCGGGGAAGAAGTCCGCTTTTGTATTTGCTCCGGTTATTCTAAGTTGGCCCAGTGGTTAAGAAGCAGAGGGGCTTTCTTGTGTTTTTTTTTTACATGTTTCAAAGTTGTATATTAGCCACTTTAAATTTGGCTGTTAGTAAATGTAACTAATACAAATTTATCTGAATTTACGAATTATCCGAAATAACGAATGCCGTATCTAAACAAATGGAATGGAACAAATTAATAATAATAATAATAAAAACACCTTTTTTTGTTATTATTATTAGATCAGTGCATTTCAAATTTCTGATTTTCGAAATTTTGAATTTTCAAATTTCCGAAATTCCGAATTTTTGAAAATTTGGAAATTCGAAATTTAGATGCGGCATTCGTTATTTTGGATAATACGTAAGTTTGGATGAATTTGTATTTGTTACGTTCACTAACAGCCAAATTTGAAAGGAAATTCCAATACCTAATTTCCAAATTTCCAAAATATTGAATTTCAAATTTCTGAATTTCCGAAATATGAATTTCTGACATTTTGAATTTCCGAAATTTTTAATGATCAAATTTCGATAAAAAAATCTGTTAAGTGTATAAAAATTGGTTTGTGTGATCATGGACAGATGTGCGCAGGTGATCACGGACATATGTGTGCAGATGATCATTGGGACATGTGATTTTACTGTTACATATGTGGGGGACAGATGTTTTTACTGTGTGGGGACATGTGTTTTGAAGACACTATTTTGGTGTCCGCGTACGTCCTCCCGTGCCCCCTGTTGGGCACTTGCATCTCGCTCTGTCATCAGCGAGTCTACGAGACTCGGCTGATCATAGATCGGCAAATCAGTGCTGCCTATCAGTGCCCCGTACCAGTGCCACCTATTAATGCCGCCAATCAGTGCCCATCAGTGCTGCCTATCAGTGTCACCTACCAGTACTCATAGGTGCCACCCATCAATGCCACCCATCGGTGCCCACCAGTCCCGCCTTATCTGTGTCGCCCTATAAGTGCCCATCAGCGCAGCCTATCAGTACCCATCAATTTTTTTTTCAAAATTATTGTTTTTTTTTTTTAGTAAAATAAAAACCCCAGTAGTGATTAAATACCACCTAAAAAAAAAAATTGTGTGGGACAAAGCATATAAAAATTGTATTTGGGTACAGTGTTGTATCACCACGCAATTGTCATTCAAAGTGCGACAGCACTGAAAGCTGAAAATTTGGCCTGGGCAGGAAGGGGGTTTAAGTGCTCAATAGGCAAGTGGTTAACCGCTTAAGCCCCGGACCATTTTGGTGGTTAAAGACCAGGCCACTTTTTGCGATTCGGCACTACGTCGCTTTAACTGACAATTGCGTGGCCGTGCGACGTGGCTCCAAAACAAAATTGACGTCTTTTGTTTCTCACAAATATAGCTTTCTTTTGGTGGTATTTGGTCATCTCTGCGGTTTTTATTTTGTGCGCTATTAACAAAAAAGTTATTCTTCTACATATTTTTGGTAAAAAAAAACGCAATAAGCGCTTATTGATTTTTTTAGCGTAAAAGTTATAGCGTCTAGACAATAGGGGGTCGTTTTATGGCATTTTTATTAATAATTTATTTTTTACTAGAAATGGCAGCAATCAGCTATTTTTATCGTGACTGTGACATTATGGCGGACGCATCAGACACTTTCTTTTGGTCGTATTTGATCACCTCGGCGGTTTTTATTTTTTGCGCTAGAAACAAAAATAGAGCGACAATTTTGAAAAAAATTCAATATTTTTTACGTTTTGCTATAATAAATATCCCCCAATAATATATATAAAAAACATTTTTTTTCCCACAGTTTAGTTCCGATACGTATTCTTCTACATATTTTCGGTAAAAAAAAAAAATCACAATAAGCGTTTATTAATTGGTTTGCGCAAAAGTTATAGCTTTTATTCTATTCATTTTTATTAATATTTATGGCGACGATCAGCGATTTTTATAGTGACTGCGACATTATGGCGGACACATCGGACACTTTTGACACTATTTTGGGACCACTGTCATTTTCACAGCGATCAATGTCATCAGTGTTATAAAAATTGCACTGTTTACTGTAAAAATGACACTGGCAGTGAAGGGATTTTGGGACCATAGGAACATAATGTTTTAAATGCATTACCTTGTGTAGAGAATTTTTTTTTTTAAATAAAAAAAATTGTGTTTGTAAGGAAAAAATTCTACAAAAACAGCCACGGAGCCAGTGTAAAGGTTCCATTTTACTATATTGAAATAAGACTAATTTAATGGTGAGTTAGAAATATGAGACACATTGGGCTTCCAAAAGCTTTGATTTACTTAAACACAAGCTGTTCCATCATGACTCGATCATCAATCGCCTGCATGACAATTGGCGTCCTTTTTTTTTCCCCAGCTTTCTTTTGGTGGTAGAATGTATTTTTTGCGCTATAAACAAAAATAGACAATTTTTTAAAAAATGTCTTGCTATAATAAATAACCCCAAAAAATATATAAAAAAAATATTTTTTCCCTCAGTGGTCACTCCTGTAAAAAAAAAATGCAATAAGAATTGGTTTGCGCAAAATTTATAGTTTACAAAATGTAGAATTTTTTTTTTCAAAATGGCGGCGAGCATGAAAAATTGAGAGGCCATTTATACATAAAGCTATAAATAGCATTGATTACTGTATAAATTCCATTTCACTATATTGACTGTAGGGGGAGGGGGGGTGACTGGGGGAGGGCACATGTACAAGGGCCACCGCTCTCCTCTCTCCCTGCAAGCTCTGTGCATTCATGCTAATTGCCGCCGGGCACTCGCACGGGATCCCCGCGGAGCGGCGGGTGGTGAGTAAAGGGACATAGTCATAACAAAATATGAGACACATTGGGCTTCCAACATTGCGCGGTCGTGCGATGCTCCCAAACAAAATTGGCGTCCTTTTTTTCTATTGCTTTGCGCAAAAGATAAGGATTTTTTTGTTTTTTTACTTAATTTTTTTTTTTTCGTGACACTTGGCGGACACAAGACTTTTGACCGGATTGTCGTTTTCAATAAAAATGCAGGTTAAGGTTAACTACTACCTAAGGGGTTATGTGGCCCTAAGGGAGTGATTCTTTTAGGGGGGCAGGGCTGCGATCCTGATAGTCGTTTCCTATAACACTGCGTCGCAGTGAAGAATGGGGAAGGTATGTTTACACTACCTCTCCCCGTTCTTCACTGGCAACCGTGGGCGTGTTGCGCGGTCGTGCGACGTGGCTCCTTTAGTGGTTAAAAATGCAAACATTAGGGAAAATTGGTTTGCACATTATTATTAAAAGTTGACCCCCCCCCCCCATAGCCTCTGGATTTGATGGCTTCTCTGCTCTTCTTCTATGCTACCACTCCATAGCTCCCGACTGTCCCTGTTTTGGAGCAATGTCCCTCATTCCTCATGATTTGTCCCTCATTTTGTTTTCAATTTCTTTTTATTAATATTTTACCCAAATACGAAAAAACTATTTTTTTTTAATTTATCCAAGATTCATTTGCAATATACATTATTGCCATTAACTATTCAATAAACAGAATCTAGATAAATATCTATTATATATATATATATATAAAAAACTTTAACCCCCCCATCTCTCCCACAATTCTCTTCCATATTCTGCTTAATTTTAATTTCTTATTTTCATTTATATATAATCTTTTATCCCTTCAGAGAGCCGAAATTCGTCCCATTTTTACCATATTGCTGGCATTTGACTATTTATGTATCCTTCTTCTCTTATCTGTTTTTTCATATATTGTATTTCGTTCATCTCACATATCCAGTCTGCTATATTTGGGCTTCTACTTTCTCTCCATTTGCGAACTATTATTCACTTGTATAGTGCAGCGCTCCTTTAACCACTTCCCGCCCGCACGTCAGCTTTTTACGGCCGCAATGCGTGAGGCCATCTTTATACCGCCTCCGGCCTCCAGGCCACTGGGGGGCACGCGCCCATGCCCGCCACGTCAGTCAGTTGCCAATGCGCATGCCTGGCGGACGCGATGTCCGCCAGGCACCAGCGATCAGCGGTCACAGGGACAGGGACGTGGAGCTCTGTGTGTAAACACAGAGCTCCACGTCCTGAGAGGAGACTGATGGTGTGACCCTTGTACATAGGGACAACCATCGGTCAGCTCCCCCAGTCACCCCCCTCCCCCCACAGTAAGAATCACTAATTAGGGAATACATTAACCCCTTCCTCGCCCCCTAGTGTTAACCCCTGCCATTCACATTTATACAGTAATCGATGCATATTTATATTATTGTTCCCTGTATAAATGTGAATGGTCCCAAAAATGTGTCAAAAGTGTCCGATGTGTCCTCCGCAATTTCGCAGTCCTGCCAAAAATCGCAGATCACCGCCATTACTAGTAAAAATAATAATAATAAAAAAAAAATGCCATAATTCTATCCCCTATTTTGTAGACGCTATAACGTTTGCGCAAACCAGCTCCCAGTCACCATTCATGATTGGGAACCAGTAGGTTGGACCAGTAGGTTTGGCTCTGAATCATGTGACTGCTGTAAAAGCCATTGACAGTGATCACATGATGAGAGACTCCACCTCTTAGGTTTACGATCCACTTAACCACTTGCCGACCGCCTTCCCGCATATATACTGCGGCAAGGCGGCTCGGATGCGCAAAGCCGTGTACCTGTACGTCAGTCTGTGCTTGTGATAGTGTGGGTGCATGCACCCGCTACACATTGGGGGATCGCTCACACGGGTCCCACGGACTCATTGTCCGTCGGACACCCGCGATCGCGGTACAGAGAGGCAGAATGGGGATCTAAACAAGGCGGATCCCCGTATGGCGATCTGCTGTTCCTAGTGATCAGGAACAGCGATCTCTGTGTTGTCCCAGTGAGCCCATCTCCCTCACAGTTAGAACACACCCAGGGAACACAGTTAACCCCTTGATCGCCCCCTAGTGTTAACCCCCTTCCCTGCCAGTGTCATTTATACATTGATCAGTGCATTTTTATAGCACTGATCACTGTATTGGTGTCACAGGTCCCTAAAAAGGGCCATATTTGTCTGCTGCAATGTCGCAGGCCCGCTAAAAATCGCAGATCGCCGTCATTATCAGTAAAAATAAGAAACAAAAATTAAAAGTCCTCTAAATGTTTTCCCTATTTTGTAGACGTTATAGCTTTTTGCGCAAACCAATCAATATAGGCTTACTGGGATTTTTATCCAAGATAAGGACAGCGGGTGGTGGGGGCAGTTTGATTCCCTGGGGAGGGGGTGTTAATGCTGTGGGGGTGTTAGTGCCGCGGTGGGGGGGTTATTTGCAAATAACCCCCCCAAAAAAAACACCAACCGCCACTGGTTGCCATTGGAATTAGAGTTACAATTGGGTTTAGGGTTGGGGTTAGGGTTACTATAAGGAAAATTTATAACCATTGAGGCTAGAGTTACCATTGAGGTTAAGGTTAATACTTTTGACATAAAAACTGTTAAAATATTGCTGAAAGGAGCTTCTTGAACCCTCAGGAGCCTGCACCATAGCAACCAATGATGCTGTGTAAAGCCCAGCCGCCAGCCTCCTTGCAACCAACTCAGTTCCTCATCTCAAGAGCCCGCCCCATAACAACCAATGATGCTGTGAAGCCCAGACACACTTTGTCAGGTGTATGCCTTGGTTAATTGCCACCTTAGGTGGGTATTTTATCTTCCTCAGCATCTCAGCAACCAATGACACTGTGGCCCAGCCAGCCTCCTAGCAACCTGCGTGTCATTGGTTGCTAGGATGCAGGCATCATTGGTTGTTATTGTGCGTCCTAGCAACCAGCTCAGTATCACCACCACTTTCGGTGATACTGAAAAAAATGTTCTGCTCACCACCATTTTCCCTTATTGAGGTATTTAATAATAAATAAAACCTACAGCTTTATAGACACGTGAGCAGATTTTAAAGTTATTTCGATTTGATATGAAAAGAGGAAGCTATGAGGCTGGAGGAGCAAGTCTTATCGTTATCGATCGCTATGGCTCAGCTCTTGACAACAATGCCTACACTGCGAAGCTCTATTTCCATGACAACACCTCTTCGCCTCCGCCCACACACCGCTTTTCCCTATAACTGGCGCCTTATCAACTCGCTTACCCCGCCCCTCCGCCCCGCTGATTGGCTCCGGCCTTTTACTCCCTCCCCGTCCATTGGCCGCTGTGTTTTTTTTCTTTTCTCGTCTCATTTATCCTCACAACACCGTAGTGCTGCAGTCTGGAGGAAACCGCAGTGGATCCCCGAGCGTGAATGCTGCTGTTCGGGGCGGACACGCCCAGAGTGGGCGTGGCCCGCGGCTCGATGTTCTCAGCCGGCGATTGAGGCCGCCTGGGCAGGCTAAAATGGCGGCTGGTGCTATTAGGTGCTGAGGAGACCGGACAGAGGAGACAGACATGACTAATGCTGGGTAGGAACAATGGGGGAAGGCTGGGCTGGCCGGAGGGAGCCATATGTGTGTGTGTGGGAGAGGACTGTGTGTGTCAGTAGTCTCCCCCTGTCTATGGAGTGTGTATTGTGCAATGGGCAGGCATGGGACTCACAGGCTGGGGAACCACAAGGCCCAGCATGGCTCTGAGCTGTGAGGAGACCCATAGGCCCCAGGCTGTGCTGTGTGTATACAGGGAGGTGTGTGGCCCCTAATGGGACATTAAAGAGCCCCTGTCACCTCTCTGCACATGATAAAGTAATGGCAGACAGAATAGATAAATAACCGCAGGTTCATTCATCATGAAGGCCACATTATCTGTGATTCTTATCCCAGCCTGATAAGGTTTTGTTTCTCTTTCCTGCTGAAGTAGGGTATACGCTCACCGCCGCTGTTTCCATGTGCAGAGGACCGCTGGTCCCACCCCCGAGGAGACCCACTGCTGGACGGCCTATAGAAAGGCTCTGCATCACACAGGACACCTGAAGAAGGACCCCCTCCGGATGTAAACAGAGGAAGTCTCAGGACCTGAGTGTCACCTGACTGCAGCTTTGGTAAGTTCCAAAAAACTTTTCTGACCCCCACCCAAGTGCCTCATTTGGCACCTTTCAAGGGGGAGGGGGGGGGCAGATACTTGTATAATACAGGTATTTGCCCCCACTTCTGGGAATAGACTCCTGCGGGAGTCACTCCCCCCTCACTGTCTTCTGGGAAGCACACAGGTCCTTGGAGACGGCGGGGACCAGTAAGGATGCGCTGCGCGACTCGCACATGCGCAGTAGAGAACCTGGCAGTGAAGCCGCAATACTTCACTTCCTGATTCCCTCACTGAGTAATACACTGTGAATGGATGAGGGGCAAACAAAGGGCACAATCTCCCCTCCTCCAGTCAGAGTGCTTTGCATTCTGCAAAAGAATACTGTAAGTTCTATGAATATGGGAAGAGCGAGCAGCACCGATGCGTTACAGTGGCTGGACTTAAAGGGGTTGTAAAGGTAAAAAAAAAAACCTTACCTTAGTGCAGTCCTCCTTCACTTACCTCATCCTTCCATTCTGCTTTTAAATGTCCTTATTTCTTCTGAGAAATCCTCACTTCCTGTTCTTCTGTCTGTAACTCCACACAGTAATGTGAGGCTTTCTCCCTGGTGTGGCGTTTTATGCTCGCCCCCTCCCTTGGACTACAGGAGAGACAGGACACTCTCTATGTTGCAGATAGATAAAGGAGCAGTGTGTTAGTGGGCGTCCTGACTCTCCTGTAGGCCAAGGAAGGGGGGCGAGCACGACACTCCACACCAGGAAGAAAGCCTCTCATTACTGTGTGGAGTTACAGACCGAAGAACAGGAAGTGAGGCTTTCTCAGAAGAAATAAGGACATTTAAAAGCAAAATGGAAGGATGAGGTAAGTGAAGGAGGACTGCACTAAGGTAAAGGAAGCTATTTAGGGAAAAAAAATTGTACCTTTACAACCCCTTTAATTCTTTAAATCACAACTGTGAGGTGTATCTGGTGTCAGTGGAGGGAAGATTCTACAGTAAGCAGCAGCCAGCAGGACATGGGATACATGTCATTAGAGGTAAGTTATGTCCCTGGGGCTCTGTCCACAACTAAGATTTGTTCCCAGCTGTGTAAATTTCAGAACTGGATGGACAGAAATATACATCCAATGGTGGGTAAACTGTCTCCCCATAGACACACATTATGCTCTGTTACACCTTAACCACTTAAGACCCGGACCAAAATGCAGCTTTTTGCGATTCGGTACTGCGTCGCTTTAACTGACAATTGCACGTGCGATGTGGCTCCCAAACAAAATTGGTGTCCTTCCCCCCACAAATAGAGCTTTCTTTTAGTGCCATTTGATCACCTCTGCGTTTTTTTTTTTTTTTTTTTGCGCTATAAACAAAAATAGAGTGGCAATTTAAAAAAAAAATCAATATTATTTACTTTTTGCTATAATATCCCCCCCAAAAAAAATATATATATACATGTTTTTTTCCTCAGTTTAGGCCGATACGTATTCTTCTACCTATTTTTGGTAAAAAAAAATCGCAATAAGCGTTCATCGGTTGATTTGCGCAAAATTTATAGCGTTTACAAAATACGGGATAGTTTTTTGCAAATTTTTTTTACTACTAATGATCAGCTTTTTTTTTTTTTCTCTAGTGACTGCGACGTTATGGGGGACACTTCGGACAATTTTGACACATTTTGGAGCCATTGTCATTTTCACAGCAAAAAATACATTTAAATTGCATTGTTTACCGTGGAAATGACAGTTGCAGTTTGGATGTTAACCACAGGGGGCACTGTAGGGGTTAAGTGTGACCTAATACGTGTTTACAACTGTAGTGGGGTGTGGCTGTAGGTGTGACGTCATCGATTGTGTCCCCCTATAACAGGGATGACACGATCGATGCAGCTGCCACAGTGAAGCCGTGTTTACACACGGCTCTCCCCGTTCTTCAGCTCCGGGGACCGATCGTCGCACTCCAGCGGCGATCCGGTCACGGAGATTTGGACCGGGTTGCGGGAGCACGCCTGCGGGTCTGCGACCCACGGCTGGGCTTAAGGGCAACGTACATGGTTTGCCCAGCCGCGGCATTCTGCAGATGTATATTGGCGTTAGGCGGTCCTTAAGTGGTTAACAATCACTACTTCTCAGTATGTATTCCAGCCAAGCAGTGATTACATGTTATTTGTCTGAATACATGCTGTGATTGTAGGTGTAACAGAGTATGTTCTGTGGTGATTGAAGTGTAACAATCCACCTTCCTACTCACAGGAAACATTATCCCAGCTTCCCCGCTAGTAATGGAGGACACAGCGTTTTCTGCCAGGTATGGAGCTGTCAGCTTTGGACATCACAGGTAAATGTCCTCACCTACCTGTAAGTAAGTCTACCTTTATTTTTATTTTCATTCCTCGGATGTCATGAAATCTTCACTTTATAGCTTCTGGGAATGGTGGAGGCTCTGCATTTCCTGGCTGCCTCTTATGCCTGGTCCTGGCAGTGGCCGGGGAAGCTTCATGCAATTGGCATAACTAATCAGAATTGATGGCACAAATCTTACCCGACCACCACAGAAAGGGAAGCAGCTAAGGTACTCCAGTGTGAGCAGCCTGCTGTCTGTGTACCATTGATTGTCGGAATCTTCCTTCACTTCCTCTCCCTGAGACACAACTGGAAGTTGGAGGAAATCTAATGTGAGGGGAACTCCCCCTTCTTTGACAGTCCTTCTCAGTGGAAGATTTACCCACACCTTCTTGTTCTGGGGACAACTCTAAAACGCAGAAAGCAATAAAGACTAAAAGAGGGTCTAACCCTTCCCTACTTAAAGCGGTTGTAAAGGTTTGTTTTTTATTTTCTTAACCACTTCATTACCGAGCCTGTTTTTCAGATTCGGTGCTTACGAGACTAAAACAGTTTTTTTTGCTAGAAAATTATTTAAAACCCCCAAACATTATATATATATTTTTTTCTAACACCCTAGAGAATAAAATGGCGGTCATTGCAATACTCACACCGTATTTGCGCAGCGGTCTTACAAGCGCACTTTTTTTGGAAAAAATTCACTTTCTTGAATTAAAAAATAAGACAACAATAAATTTGGCCCAATTTTTTTATATATTGTGAAAGATAATGTTACGCCGAGTAAAATGATACCCAACATGTCACGCATAAAAATTGCGCCCGCTCGTGGCATGGCGTCAAACTTTTACCCTTAAAAATCTCGATATGCGACGTTTAAAAAATTCTACAGGTTGCATTTTTTGAGATGACGAGGAGGTCTAGGGCTAGAATTATTGCTCTCGCTCTAACGATCGCGGCGATACCTCACTTGTGTGGTTTGAACACCGTTTTCATATGCGGGCGCTACTCGCGTATGCGTTTGCTTCTGCGCGCGAGCTCGTCGGGACGGGGCACTTTAAAAAATTTTTTTTTTGGTTTTGGTTTTTATTTTTATTTATTTTATAATTTTTAACACTGAAAAAAAAAAATAAAAAAAAAAAAAAATTATCACTTTTATTCCTATTACAAGGAATGTAAACATCCCTTGTAATAGAAAAAAGCATGACAGGTCCCCTTATATATGAGATCTGGGGTCAAAAAGACCTCAGATCTCATATTCAGGCTTAAATGCAAAAAAAAAAAAAAAAAAGTCAAAATGTAAACATATTAAATGTCTCTTTAAGACGCTGGGCGGAAATGACGTTTTGACGTCACTTCCGCCCAGCAGAGAGAGGGGGACGGCTGAGGGACATTTTTTCCCTCAGTCACATCCCCGGACAGACAACGAGCGGACCCGATCGCCTCCGCCGCTACCGACGGCTACGGTAAGCGGCGGAGGGCGCGGGAGAGCGGCGGGAGGGGGGGGGCACCCTCTCCCGCCGCCGGTAACGGCGATCTCGCGGCGAATCCGCCGCGATGACCGCCGTTATCGTTAACAGGACCGCCCCACGAAGAGATGGATATCTCGGTTGTGGCAGCAGCTGCTGCCGTTACCGAGATATCCATCTTCAAAAACGTGACGTCTTTGGACGTGGGGCCGGTCACAAGTGGTTAATAGGTTCCTTTAAACTAGTGCATTGTTGGTTCACGTTCCATTTCCCTTCTAAATGTGTTTTTTTTGTCTGAATTTCTCACTTCCTGTTCCCTCTCAGTAAGGTGTTCAGTAAGCTGTTCTGAGGTGACTATTCACCGCTCGGATGATGGTGAAAAGCTTACTGAGGAGAAACAGGAAGTGAGAAATTCAAACAAAGAAAAAAAACATTTATAGAGGAAATCGAAGGAAAAGGTAAGTGAACCAACAATGCACTAGCTTAAAGGAACCTATTTAGAAAATAAAAGACGAACCTTTGCAACTCCTTTAATCCATAATTAAAAAGATGGGTTTGCCCTCAGTTGACTTGACTATTGATGAGTTTGCTTGCTATGTTTCTCTGGCTGTGCATCAGGTGGTGACAGGGTCTCTTTAATTTGGGCTTTTGCCCACCTCCGTCATACCAATTACCAAACTGTGGCCAATGCTGAGATTTCTACTCCCCATGAGGTCTCCAATAGCAGGTTTTGGTTTGACAATTTTGGGAGCATGTTTCTGAATGGGGGGGAGCCCAGCCTGCTCTTTACATGGTTATTCATTTAGAAAGAAGTATGTGTGTATGTGTATATATATATATATATATATGTGTGTATTCCTTTTTAATTGTAATGTCAGTTTTGCTATGTTAAGGCCCCTTTCACACGTGGCAGTGGAGGTGCGGTGGCGGTATAGCGGCGCGATTTTTAGCGGCGGAAAAGGGGTTAATGCCGCCCAGCAGTATTACTGCCATTTTCTATTGATTTTTTTTTTTTTTTATTAATTTTTTTTTTTCCCTCCTGCCAGCGCATCGCCTTAGTGTGAAAGCCCTCAAGCTTTCACATTGAGAATGCTGGGGCAGGGTTATTTCAGGTGTTGTTTATGCGCTATCTTTAGTGTGACAGGGGCCTTACATTGCTGTGTGCAGTCATAAACATCCTGTGCTTTAATATGTATCAGTCTGTTTTTTTTTATTTTTTTTTATTGATCTTGACAATTTGATTTCTCTTGCCCAGTAAAGTAACTTGGTCATAGTGCACATGTAGTCTTTCTTTTAGGTTGGAACGGGGTATTCCCACTTTGTTGCAAACTTCTGATTTAACGTTCTCCCCCCCCCCCTTTTTTTTTGTACAGATAAAAGGGAGTGGTCGTCTGTTCTCTGCCTGGCCAGGCAGCCTCCTCCACCAAGCATTGGTTGCAAATGAGAATGGAAGACATGTCTCTATCTGGCCTGGATAACAGTAAACTAGAGGTAAGGATGGGTCGCTGTAACAGAGTTGATTATTTAGGGTTAAGTTTGAGGGGTGTGCCTTCATCTCTTGCCAGGTCTTCTTTGGTGGCTTAGCGGGAGGATTGAGTCCTGCCAAACCTCATCAAAAACATATAGTAGAAACCCATTTGGGATGGTTTGGTCCTTAACCACTTCAGCCCCAGAGGATTTGGCTGACAAATGACCTGGTCATTTTTTGCGATTCGCCACTGCGTCGCTTTAACTGACAATTGCGCGGTAATGCGACGTGACTAATTGACGTCTTTTTATCCCACAAATCTTTCTTTTGGTGGTATTTTATCACCTCTGCGGTTTTTATTTTTTGCACAACAAAAATAGAGTGACAATTTTGGGGGAAAAAAGCTATACATTTTTTATTTTTTGCTATAATAAATATACTCAAATATCAGCTCCCATACACACCCCCCCTTTCCCCAGGGCCTGGCTGTCTCTTCCGTGTTTTTTTTTTTCAGCTGCACCATGACTTGAGGCCAGAAAATGCCAGTATAGTACAAATATCCCCCAAATGACTTTTTTTTTTGGGGGGGGGAAATTAACCACTTGCTACCCAGGCCAATTCTGACACTTCGCTCCTTCGCTCCCTTTTTTTTTTTTTTGCTAGAAAATTACAGGGGGTCCTCGAGTTAAGAACTTCTACTTATGAACCAGGCGCTGCGGGGACCCTCTGCCATTTTGTGTAAACCGTCTTATGAACATTTCTGATTTAGAAAAGGAGGAAAGTCCCTAACGGGTTCGTAACCCGGAGACCCCCTGTACTTGGAACCCCCGAATGTTATATATGTTTTAGCAGAGACCCTATGGCTGTGATGGCGGACCTTGGCACCCCCAGATGTTTTGAAACTGTTTCCCATAATGCTCAACTACACTGCAGTGATTTTGATTTTCGGGAGTGCTGCAATTTTCAGATTTATTATAAATTTATATTGTAGAAACTTTCAAAGTGAGTGCTGGGAGGGAGGTTCATATCCTCTGCATCCCTTGTGTGCCCATTAGAATAGCTAATTTAGTGACCCTACCTCATTGGGGTAGACATAACTGGGCTCATGTTGGCATATATGGTTGAAGGTTTTTGCTGGTGTCAGACCATTGGGACTAAGGGAAGTATTATTAGTTACACTTAAATTGCTACATTAACTCTAGGGCATGGGTCCTCAAACTACGGCCCTCCAGCTGTTCAGGAACTACAATTCCCATCATGCCCTAGTCATGTCTGTGAATGTCAGTTTTACAATGCCTCATGGGACTTGTAGTTCCGCAACAGCTGGAGGGCCGTAGTTTGAGGATCCCTGCTCTAGGGGATGAGGAATAAGGTGTAAACTAACTCTGTGCTTCAGCAGTCTTCCTCCATCTGTGTGCTCACTCCTCTGAAACTACTCTAAAAGGTGCTTTGTGCTGCAGTCGCAGGATGATGTCATCAAATACGACACAGGGCCAATAGTTCTACATCATATGGGGGGGGGGGGCGGGCGGGCGGCCAGATATCACCAACAAGTCAGAGAGGAGTAGAGCACGTCAGAGCCTGCCGGAGAAAAAGCCATCTTATGGCTCATCCTTCACTGTTAACCAGCATTGAACCCTTGCAGTGTGAAAGGTGACTGCAAGGGTAGGCTCTTCTAGTCAGACAACCAAAGAAAGTTCCTAGCTCATTGTACAGACCAGCTTGCAACCAACCAAATGATCCTATCAAAACAGTATGCGTTTGCAAATGTGTGCAAATTTAACACCTATTTTTAAATTCCTTTCTATTCCTATCCATTATAATGCATGTGCTTCCACTGTGGAGGCTCTCAAAATTCAGTTAGGACTGCATATAATACTGGGGTGCCATGAAGAGGCTCTGCAGCCTGCACGTGTATTTGCAAATGTGTGCAAACTAAACCCATGTTGATGCATACTCTTAGACAGGACAGTTTGGTTACAGGCTGACCTGTAAGTTGAGCTAGGAATTTTTTTGACAAAATGCCCTTCTCCTTGCTGCAAAGGCCAGTTATAGGTGGGGCAGTGGCCATTGGTTTGTAGTGTTGGGGGTCTTAGTCACCTAGCTGCTCCTTTTGGGATACAGCCGGAGACTCTCCCGCCGGTTCATCAATATTCCCATTGCACACGTTTCTGGAAAAAGCTCCAAGATTTTGGGTGCTGCAGCAACCACCAATAGGAGATTGGATCATACATGAAGCGGTGAAGACATCTGCCACCACACCATAGATCTTAAAGTTAAGGCTGGGTTAACAGTATTGCGATGTCAGACATTGCATGTGATTTGCACCACATTGCTGTGGAGATCACATGCGATTGTCTATGCAATGTGAATTCAGCCTTACAGATATTCATTTAGAACAAAATGGTACAGGACTCTTCTTTTTTTTTTTTTTTTTTTACCGCTTTAACCTCCCTGGCGTTATGATTCTGTCTGGAATTTTGTACCAAAAGCGTTGCAATTGTTTTGCAAGGAAATGTGGTGTTATGTATTATAGGCCTGCAATTCTTAGTAAGTACTTACTTAAACCTGACCAAACAAGACTCTAGTAGACATCCCAGATGTGATAAAAGATGAAACACAAAATCATGAATTATAATCTAATAACTAATATTATTTTATTTAATACTGTAATAAAGAATGAATTTAGTCAAATAAAGAAAATTCAATATGCATCTTGAGTGTGATACACTTTGAAGCAGGGGACTGCACAAAGTCCGACATCGCAGTCAGGACAATAGTATCTTGTCTCTTTTCTGACTTTTTTCCCCTTGCTATCTCTTTTTGAGCAGCACACTACACACTTCTGGCAGGTGCTGCCTTTTTTGCAGTTGGTGGGATATAATCCCAAAAATGGCGACCCGTCAGACGCTCTGGATTCACCACAACAGCCCGACGTCCTGGTCTGTTTGCAGATACAGATGGCACCTGGTGGTTGACGAAAATCAGCTCAGCCACCTTCCAGATGAAGTCAGAGTGGACAAGAGGCTTGGCACTATATGCCCTGTGCAGGATGTAGGCGTTCCAAAGGCATTGTTCCAGAAGATGCCGGAATATTTTTTTGTAATATTTTTTCTGTTTCCGCATAGCGGGGTAGTATGTCATAGCCTGATCGGCTCTATCGACTCCTCCCATTGAGCTGTTATAGTCGACCACGACTTGGGGCTTCAGCACGTCTTTTCCACCTTTTGTGTGGACCATGGCAGTGGAGGTATTGTGGACAGTGCTCATGATCTTACCCTTTTGCCAGGCAACAATTTCTCCGATTTTTAATTTTCTCTTCCCAAATGCAGATGGCATGTCACGTCGGTTAGGCCTAACGGTACCATAGGCATCAGTCTTATTCTGTATCAGGACTTCATATAGTTCCGGAGATGTATAGAAATTATCGGTGATCACACAGTACCCCTGGTTCAGCAATGGCTCCAGTATTGTAAGCACAGATGATGTGGCCATCCCATAGCCGCTGTACCTGGGGTTGAACTTTGTGCCTTTACCAGTATAAATGACGGAGTTCCATATATACCCAGTGGATGCCTCGCAGAGCATAAATGACTTGATGCCAAACCGCGCTCTTTTTGAAGCGATGTACTGAATCCAACTCAGGCGACCCTTGTAGGCCATCAAGCTCTCATCCACACAGACATCCCTATCTGGCACATAGGTCCGCTGGAAATTACCAACAATAATTTGCCATACCTCCCATAT
The DNA here is from genome assembly GCA_029574335.1 of Rana kukunoris. Taxonomy (NCBI): domain Eukaryota; kingdom Metazoa; phylum Chordata; class Amphibia; order Anura; family Ranidae; genus Rana; species Rana kukunoris. Next base: position 28,357,618 of record CM056060.1, read on the forward strand.
TTTTTTGAGTTTGGGCGCAGGATGCGTGGCCTCATCGAACTCTTCATTGTTGGTGAAGTGGAAGTTCTTCATGATGAGAGAGAAACGGCATTCTGACATCACAGTGCCAAAAAATGGAGTGGCCAATAATTTGTTGGTGGTCCAGTACCACTTCTGGAGCGGTTTCCCCACCACGCCCTGCAGAATAATGAGCCCCAAAAACTGCCAGATGTCCTCTCTGGTCACCGGTTCCCATTTTCTGCTGCGGGAAAATTTGGCATGCGGCGTAGCGGATTGCTGCTCCTGGTAGCGGTTGGTCTCCGTTACAATTTTTTCTATGACATCCTCTGTAACAAATAATTTTAGGTAGGCCAGAGGGTTGTCCTGCTCCACATCTACCTTCAGCCCTGGTGATCCGGTAAACGGAAATCTTGGGGGCGCAACCTGGGCCGTATCGGCAATAGGGCACCAAGTGCGCACATTACTGAGGCTAAGTGCAGGTTCTTCGCCTTCATCACTTGACAGATCAGTGTCGGTCTCGGGGTCAGATGACAAATCCCACGACTCACTTTCACTCTGTTCGGCGAGCATCTCTGCACCTTTGTCGCTGTCACTCAGCTGCTCCAAAAGCGCTTTTTGTGAAAAGTGGCGCTTTTTTTATGTCATTTATTTTTATTAGATGGGCACTATGGGGAAGGCAAGGGCACGTAGTGTTGTAACTACTAAAGGTGATACATTGTAATCTGAGGGGATTGCACTGTATCACCTCTTTTATGTGTAACTTTTTTTGAAATTCCCGCCCAGTTCCGCACCCGTGCGTCGCTACGTCGCAGAGAGCGGAACAAGGAAGTGACAGATCCAGCGAGCACAGCGTCGGATCGCGGGAGAAGGTAAGGCACTCGCTGTGCACTCTGCAGCTCACCCCGTGTCTGACACGGGATCAACGATGGTAGCAGGAAATTTTTACCCCGTGTCAGACACGGGAAAACCGCCAGGGAGGTTAATACCCAGCCATAGTCAAATTACGTCCTGGGCTTTGTGTGGTGATATCTGAATGACGGGGGCAGCTAGAGGCATCATTCAGATATCATTCTTTAGTGCCGGCGATTCTGTGCACCATAAGAACGATCATAGCGGCGGTTCCGCCGCTTGAAGTGTTTTTTTATTTTTTATTGAATGGGCACATTTCAAACAAAAGAATTACCATGTTTTGCGGTCACGCAGATCCCCCCCCCCCCCCCCTGGTCAGGCATGTAAAGATCACATGCAGGATGATGGGGTCCTGCGCGACTCCAAAATGCTTGGCCTCAACCTGAAGATCCGTTGTGTGCTGGGAAATCGCTTCACTTTCACTTGCTGGTCCCTCGCCTCTTCTGCACATGTGCAGTGAAATTTAATTCATTCCTATGGAGAACGGAGATTCAACTATGGATAGCTTCTCCATATGAATGAATGTGATCTCATCAATGTAGGGGCAGCTGAGAATACAACTTTGGAAGGAGTGTAACTTCATTAAAGTATAAATGTGCACCCAGGAGCACCCTCTCTGCCCAGCCTCCATGCTGGATGCGGACAGTAGACTCTTGGGAGATGAATCGGGACCATGCTCCACCGCGATTAACGCTGTACAGTCGCGTTTCGCAACTTAAACATGGGCTACACCACCAACTTATTTTATTTTTTTTCTGCAAAAAGCAGCGTTTTGCATGTAATATGATTCAATGGACCCGCATCCAGAATGCAAGTACTGCGATTTGCGGTTTCTGTTTGTTTATTTTTCTGTTGATCTAGCCAGTAATGCATTTTTCCTTCCACTTCACAATTATGTGCCACTTTGGATCTATCGCATAAAATACATTTACCTTTTTGCTTGTAACATTATGAAATGTGAAAAGGGGGTATGAATACTTTTTCAATCCACTGTAACTACATTGCCATACTCCAGCTCATGCTTTATAATCAGTTACAGAAAAGTGTGTGTATCCCAAAATTCTTTTTTTTTTAGATGAATGAAAGCTGCCAGTGTTAAATGGTTTGTCTCTTCAATTGATACATTTTGCTGTAGAGCTTGTGTTTTGAAAAACAGACTTGCTGGATAACCAGATAAAAATAGCCTGGCTCTACACTAAAGTGGCCACTAAATATTTAGGAATAAAGGGATAATGTTTTGGTCTCTAGCCCATATTCTGGTGTTTGCAGATTATAAGTGCCAAAAAAAAACTACTTAAAATAAACAAAGCATCTGTGCCCTGGGCACAATTTCTGGTTGGGGGCAATAGTCCAAGTGACTGCGCCAGTCTGAATAAAATACTGTAAGTGAAGGTTATCATACTGCAAGCGCTGGCACCATGACAGGGCAGGGGGAAGATCAATAGGGCCAGCAGGCCAGATGACTGTAGATTGCCTTGGTCAGTCTTTTCTGGCTGTGGGAGCCGAGTCTGCTGCAGGAAGGCTGTGTCATTCCCGCATTCCATTGCTGGAGGAAGTGGAAGACAAATACAGCTTTGCATAGTGATGTAACGGGCTGCGTCGCGTTTGATCCTACCAATGGGTCGGGTTCTTTCATCTACTCCAGGCTGGAATCTGGTTGGTTGTTTGGGGCAACAAGCTTTTAAAAAAAAAAAATGTGTTTAAGCAGCTGTTATGTGCACTTTAGCATTAGTGTTGCTGCTGCATAATACGCTTTTCAGTGTTTTTTTTTTTTGGTAGACTTATTGGGCATAAATTCCTGCCAAAAAAATGAATGTACTCCGCATGAAGTCTATGGGGCCACAGATGTACTCTGTTGGACCAAAAGCAGCTCCTGCATCTTGTTGCACTGAATTGAAGAAGCACCTTAGAGAATGTGATTTTCATTGTCCTGCATAGCAGTGCGATGGCAGATGCAGGAGATGTTGCACTAGTGTAAACGCCCCCCCCCCAGCAGATTGCGTGAACACTATGCGATGCAGAAAATGCAGCAATTCCTGTGCATATCCCGCATCTTGTCATTGTAAACCGAGTATTTTTTTTAAACTGTGTGACAGTAATATCTGCTTCTGTCGTTTTTTTTTTTTTGTTCCGTTTACATGGCTTTTTATCTTTTCTCCTACGATGTGTATAAAACCTACTTCAGTGTCGTTGCTTCTTCCATTAAATTCCTGCTCCTTTTTCCCCTCCTAGGCCCTTGCTCATGATATTTATACGGATCTGGTGGAGGATACGTGTTTGGGGTTGAGTTTTGAGATTCATCGAGCTGTTAAGTGTGGTTATTTCCTGCTGGATGAGACTGATCCTGAGAGCATGAAAGACTTCGGTAAGTCACTAAGCATGGGTCTTGTTTGTTTTCTGCTAATTGTATAAAAGAGTTACCAGTGTCACGGGTAGAATATTGTTGAGGGTAGTGGGAAGGATTTATGTATGATGAGGAAATCCTGGGCTTAAAGTGGATGTAAACCTGAATATTTTTTTTGTCACAATGTACAGTATAAGGCCTCGTACACGCGAATAAATGTCTGTTCAAATCGGTCGGTCCGACCGATCTGTCTGCTGGGATTTTGGTTTGCTCGCGTGTACACACGAGCAAACCAAAATCCCCGCCAGAAGACAGCGCGCTGACGTGTCGGTGACGTTGACGCCGCCACGTCACCGTGCCAGGAAGTAAAACACTTCCGCGAATGCGTCGAAACCATTCGGCACGTGTGCGAGAAGACATGTCTGCTGGTTAGCGTACTAACCAGCAGACATGTCGGGCGGACGGGTTCCCAGCCGACAGATTTCAAAGCATGCTTTGAAATCTGTCGGGTGGCCAAATCCGTCTGTTTGCCCGTACACACGATCGAATCTGTCTGCTGAAACGGTCTAGCAGACCGTTTCCAGCAGACAGATTTGGTCGTGTATACGAGGCCTAAGATTTCCCATCATCTGTGCCCAGTCTTGCCACACAGTTAATCCAGCTCTGAGCAATCCTCTTTTATTGTTAAGTGAAATAAAACGGACTTCCAGAGAAAAACCTTAGTCCGTTCCGCCTCCTTTCTGTGAGTGACAGGTTATTTACATATCTCATGCACTAGCCTGGAGACAGGCATTATTTTTAATTCCCACTCCTTTTCTGAAGTTGTGTAGTTACTTTTCTGGATGTTAGTGACCGTAGCAGAATTTAGTGGAAGTAATACACAGGCGAAAATGCATGTTGACAAGGAGTGTAGAGGAGGGCGGGGGGGACTACTGACATCACTACTCCGCCCACTGAGCTCCAGACAACAGATCCACCCACAGAATCTGCAGTTTTTCAGGTCTCGTCACAGACGGAGGGGAGACATTTGACAGGTAAGGATACATGCAGGAGGCATCTATATCCTGATCAGCACTATGGCAGTAGTTTAGAAAGGATGAGAGGGGGTTCACATCCACTTTAAGGCCTGGTTCACACAGGGATGCACAGGTGTTCATGCGTCTCCATGCAAGCAGTCCCATTGATTTCATACGACACGCAGTAGCTGGACTGACACAGCCGCTGCTCCCTGTTTGACAGCTGGGCAGATGTACGGTCCTGACAGGGTACTGTACCCGTAACCACATGGCTGTCAAAATGGGTCTGTGTACCTGCTTTGTCCAAATCCTAATGAATAGGACTGCCTGCGAGGGGATGCATGGAACGTTTGCACATCTCTGCGAACAAACATGGCCCTTGCACGGGCGTTCGCTATAGTATGCCTCTATCAATGGGGCCTAAGGGACTGAACACTTTTAGCCCTGGTTCACACTGATGCCAGTTGACATGTCAAATTGGCGGCATTTGCTGGCAATGACACTGTCCTTATTGGTGCAACGCCGCATTTGCGCCGCTGCACAGATTTCAAAACATTTCTGTACTATTTGCGAAAAAAATATAATAAAAATAAAGAAATAAATATATAACTATATATATTTCTATTGTGTGGGTGTATCTGTTGCTTTTTTGCAGTGCTTGCGGCGTTTATTTTATTTTTTTCCGCTGTTTTTTTTTTAACATTTCCCTTTTAAAAACCAGCTATAAACAGGTTAAAAAAATATATAAAATAAAACCCAAATCGCGGTACTTGCATTTTTGGATGCGGGTCCATTGAATTTTATTACATGCAAAACGCTGCTTTTTGCAGGAAAAAGTCCCCGACTCTTTACAAAAAGCATTGATGTTCCATAGAAAACCATGTTCAATTTCTCTGCATTTCTGCAAAATGCATCAAAAAAAGCATTTTTGTGTGAATGGAGCCTAAGTGTTAAATTTGTGTTCCTTCACCAGGTTGGAGGTAATGGGAGAGCTACTGTTGCTTTGCGAGTAATTTTTTTTTTATATTTTTCTGTGGTATTGGGTTCTTGCCAGGATCAGTTGCATAACCAATGACCTCATCATAGAATGTGTATTCTGGCGGAACTGTAACCAATCACAATCTCTTGTATGTTGCTAGTATAGTATGGGAGGATCGGGTGCTAGTAGCCCAGGAGAGGGTGGTGATGGGGCAGTTCTAGAAAGTTGTGTTGAGCTGGTGGCCCTACATGTGTATTCTGTACTATTCAGCCATCGATCGGCGCAGGGCCTGCAGGTGGTTGGTTACACATGATGGTGGGTATTGTATAACCACCTGCTCCACCTTTCAGACCCGTGATCACAGCAGCTGGTGGACGGGAGGTTTTCCAACACCAACTTCCTTTGTGACTCCAAAATGCCATTAGACTGACTGAGAAGCCACAAAGGAGGCTGATCCTGGAAGATGTGAGAAGGTGGATAAGTGTATATTCCCGCTCTATTATGGAGATAACAAGTAGTACAACTGCTGCAAGCACCGAAAGTGGTCAGTCCATACCCATTTTTTTTTTTACAGGGAAAAGTTCTTTAGACAAATCATCATTACATTACAGGTGTACTACATTAAATACATTGATGTACAAATCCAGTATCAGGAGTGTGAATAGCCATCCGGCCAAGGGTATGACCCACCGCACGGTCTCGCTCAGAGAGGATGACAAACTAGTGAATCCCAGCAAACTCCACACAGCCAACCCACCCAAACTTTGATACATAAGGAGTACAGGAGTGTAGTAGGGAAGGTGGGGGGGGGGGGACCCCGGGTAACGACTGTCCCATCCCATGGAGCCGCCATAGGCACCCCTCCTCAATCAGGAGAAGGGGGGTCAAGGGCAACCCTAGTTCCCGTCCAACTGGACCAGATCTTGTCAAACTTGGCCGGGCATATTTTCAAAGGTCAGCTGATAAAGGGGTAGGACCGAATTTACATGTTTAAAAAAAAAAAAAATGTTTGGGATGAGGCTGTTTGTTGTATGTCATTCATAAGCCCACAATAATTTGGGGTGAACATCAGTACCTGTCCTAATGGCAGAATTCAGTGATTACATTCTAGGCACTGGTATGTCAGAGTTGAGTAGATTTAGGGCCCTTTCACACGGGGCGGATCAGTATTGATCCGCCTTCGTGTGTCCATAAGCTCAGCGGGGATTGCTCCGTAAATCCCCGCTGAGCCGTCGGATGACAGGGCGGTCTCCGCACACTGTTTTTTTCTCCACTCTCCCCTATGGGGGAGCGGATGAACACGGACCGTGTGTCCCGTGTTCATCTGATCTGCAGACGGAAGAAAAGATAGGGTTGCCTTCCGTCTGCAAAATCGGATCTTTGCGGATGCGGACAATTACGGGTGTCGGCAGATGTTCTTCCGCTGACACCCGCAATCACATTGGTCCCAATGTATTTCCCTTTTTTCATCCGCAAACGGATGGATGAAAAAGCGGACGTACGGTCCGCTATTGTGAAAGAGCCCTTATGGCCGACCTTGATGCCCCAAGTCTACATACACTATATTGCCGAAAGTATTGGGACGCCTACCTTTACACGCACATGAACTTTAATGTCATCCCAGTCTTGGACCCATAGGGTTCATTAATGAGTTGTCTATGGGGATGTTTTCACATTCTTCCAAAAGTGCATTTGTGAGGTCAGGTACTGATGTTGGATGAGAAGGCCTGGCTTGCAGTCTCCGGTCTAATTTATCGCTAAGGTGTTTTATCAGGTTGAGGTCAGGACTCCACCCCAAACTCGCTCCTCCATACTATATTGCCAAAAGTATTGGGTCACCTCTCCAAATAATTTGGAGGGGAGATTATAGTGTGGGGGTGTTTTTCAGGGAACTCAAGGTGTCAGCATACCAAGACAATATCACAGCTTCCTTTATGTCAAATCCCACTCCTATTCTAGGAGTGTCTGTGCTGGCCCAGCTACTCGACCTCCCTTCTTAGCCTTTCATGTACCTGCTGGGGGGAAGAGCGAAGTGGAATACTATAAAAAATCTGTCGAGTGTAAGCTCGGAGTCTGCTGGGGCTGCTGACATCGCATCCAAGATGGCTACACCCAGCAGCAGTCGTCTCGGATCATTTGATTGTATACAGAGGGGCTGTTTCAGATAACATGTATAAAAGATGTAAAAAGTACATATGATGGCATAGGAAATTATAGTTAAAATCAACGGTCTGTTTAATGTTGTGGTTGTCTACCCATTTTCATTCGGGTTATTTAACGCTTTACATGTTCTCTTTTTTCCCCACACTTCAGAAATCATAGACCAGCCAGGTGTGGACATCTTTGGTCAGGTTTATAACCAGTGGAAGAGCAAAGAGTGTGTTTGTCCAAATTGCAATCGCAGTATAGCAGCCTCCCGCTTCGCCCCGCACCTTGAGAAATGTCTGGGCATGGGCCGAAACAGCAGCCGCATCGCAAATCGCAGGTACATGGGAGGCTCAAGTTCAGTTTTGGGTAGCATTTTCTAAACTTCAATACATTTTCCAGAGGTCAAGTGGTTAAAGGGGAGTTCCAGGAATAGTATATTTTTACATAGTTACAACGGTCCAAGCAAGACAAATGTAACTATGTATATACCCCCCCCCACCAGAAGCTGGAAATCACGGAGGGTGATCACCGTTGCTCCAGTGATCTCCCATTTCTGCTTACTAAATGCTGAAGGTCAGACGCTTGGCACATGTGCTAGTTCTTGAATAATTTGCTGCCCCACCTTGTCCATTCAGAAAATGCAATGTCGTGCTCTCTACCTTGTCCAATTTCAGAACGCTTTGCAATCATTCTGTGCTGACCCCCCATATAAAAAAATGTGGGTAAGGCTGGCCACTCGGCACAGGAGCCACCCAGAAGCTAGCGGAGATCTCTGAAGTAACCGTGTCTACTTTAGCCCCGGACCATATTGCTGTCCAAAGACCAGAGCACTTTTTGCGATTCGGCACTGCGTCGCTTTAACTGACAATTGCGTGGTCATGCGATGTGGCTCCCAAACAAAATTGGCGTCCTTTTTTTCCCACAAATAGAGCTTTCTTTTGGTGGTATTTGATCATCTCTGCGGTTTTTATTTTTTGCGCTATAAACAAAAACAGAGCGACTATTTTAAAAAAAAATGCAATATTTTTTACTTTTTTCTGTAATAAATATCCCCCAAAAATATATAAAAAAAAATAAAAAAATTCCTCAGTTTAGGCCGATACGTATTTTTCGTAAAAAAAATCGCAATTAGCGTTTGATTGGTTTGCGCAAAAGTTATAGCGTTTACAAAATACGGGGTAGTTTTATGGCATTTTTTTATTATTTATTTTTTTACTAGTAATGGCGGCGATCAGCGTTTTTTTTCAGTACTGCGACCTTATGGCGGACACTTTTGACACATTTTTGGGACCATTGGCATTTTTTTAGCGATCAATGCTATAAAAATGCATTGGATTACTATAAAAATGCCATTGGCAGTGAAGGGGTTAACACTAGGGGGCGGGGAAGGGGTTAAGTGTGTTCCTATTTGTGTTCTAACTGTATGGGGGGGTGGACTTACTAGGGAGAATCACTGATCTTCTGTTCATACATTGTATGAACAGAAAATCAGCGTTTCCCCCGCTGACAGGAACGAGCGCTGTGTGTTTACACACACAGCTCCCGTTCCCCGCTCTGTAACGAGCGATCGCGTGTGCCCGGCGGCGATCGTTCCCGCCGGGCACACGCACGGGACTCGGGGGCGAGCGGGCCGCCGGCGGCGCGCACGTGCCCCCTAGTGGCCGTCGAAAGTGGCGACGTAGAGCTACGGGCTCTCGCGCAGCAGATACGGCGGCTGGTCGGCAAGCGGTTAATGATGACCGATGCCCCTAGAAGGTGGCAAGGGATGGTATATGAATAGCTGCATTGCTCCAAGCTTGACCAATGTAAAAACATACCATGCCTGGAATTCCTCTTTTTAAAGTGGAGTTCCACCCAAAAGTGGATCTTCTGCTCCTCTGTTTCTTCCTGCCCACCCCCTCGGGTGCCACATTTGGCACTTTTTTTTTTTGTCCTGCGGATTGGATGCGGTTTAAGCTGCATCCAATTTGCATAGGTATGAACCCAGCCCTTCAGCTGTCAAATGCTAGTACCTTGATATTTTACAGTATGACTGGGTAGGAGGTATCAATTGGAGTGATATCAATCGTGACTTTTATACATGATTGTCTGTATACAAAGTAGTCCTAGGGGCCGTCACTTTACAAATGTTTATGCCCTTTACTGATATGACAGGTTGACTTTGGCACTTTGTATTACAAATGCCTTAAGCTAATCTACTGTACATTGGAGTTTTTTATCCCCCACTTTTTGTTTTGTCTTTTACCCCCTGAGGTATAAAAAATACACATCCTTTAAAGGATTGGTCACCCTTCTCCGCCCCCACCCCCTTTTTTTTTTTTTTTAACAATTGGAAATGTATGAGGTGTGTGTTTGGAGGGGACCCTTGAGCTACTGGTCAGCAATCGTGTGTGTGTGTGTGTGTGTGTGTGTGTGTGTGTGTGTGTGTGTGTGTTCAATTTAGTTCCATGGCCAAAGGTGTGTGTGTTGTTGTTTTTTTTTTTTTTTTAGAAAAAATGACAACTAATTGGAAAGGCTGATACTTTGTCTTTCAGGATTGCGAGCAGCAACAATATGAACAAATCCGAAAGCGACCAAGAAGATAACGATGACGTAAACGATAACGATTGGTCGTACGGCTCGGAGAAGAAAGGTGCGTTTAGTCAGTCTGGAGGTAACTAACCCGTGCAGTATTTTTTTTAATTACATACAACGTTTCTGTGATTTGATTCATAAACCTGGTCTGAACTTTTTATTTATTTTTGTTTGTTTTTTGTTCCTTCCCTTTTCCTTACCTGGTGTGCCTTTACATGTTCATTCTTTAATTTTTTTTCCAACCGATGTTTGCTCGCTGTTCTGGCAAAATTGGGATTTTTTCTTTGTTTTTGTCATCTTGTATACATCTTGTCTTACTGATTTTCCTGTACACCTGTCTCATCTCCTACTCGCCCGTTTTTCCTGCCTTGTCCTGTCACCACTGCTATATATCTCTATGTTCTTTCTCTCATTATTATTTTTCTGTATCTGCTGTACAACTTCCCCCAATTCCAGCAAAGAAGAGGAAATCGGAAAAGGTAAGATCTTTCAATTTACGTTTTTGGAATATAATGGGTAAGGGTTTATAAAGACCAGATTGTGTATGGAGGACCCCTGGAGGACCCGATAACGGTAGGTTTATGTCTTCTATTTAGCCTGGATGTGTTCTTAAATAACCCGGGGGGGGTACCTTGAGTTTAATCTTTTCATTGCTCAGGTTTAAGGCTAGCCACTGATATGACTCCAAAACAGAAGCATAGACTTTTTTTTTTTTATAGACTCTCTGCATTGAGCTCTTTAAACGAGTTGTACTATGGAAGCGATGCCAAAAAACACAAGTAGAGGGGGGAAAAGAACTAGTCGCCAATGTTACCTGTGGACTCCTTGCAACAAATGTTTTCTCCAGGGCTGGCTTACCATTCCTTGTTAGGCTTGCTGTAGGCAGATCGAAATTTGACCAGTTAAACAGGAACCAGCTGAATTTCAGTCCATCTACGTACAAGCTGGTTGTATTGAAGACCATCAATCCATCAGTCGACTTGAATACAACTAACCTGTCGGGTGTTGTTTTGTGCAATCGCTGCCAGCAGCGATCATTGTATTCTGTCGGCTGGGAAACCTCCCGCTGTCAGAATACAATGGCACCACGGGAGGGATTTCCCCAACACTGACTGTTAATGGAGATTTTTTTTTATTTTTATTTTTTTCCACTACAATCTGTGGCTAGTTTAGGTTATCTTTTTTTAGGTTTGATTCCCTAATACATGTCTAGCAAATTCTCGCATTAAGAGGAAAAACTTGAGAAATGATCAACCATAACATTATAACCACCCATTGAGGCATAGACTCCACTTGGACCTCTGAAGATATGCTGTGTGGCATCTGGCACCAGGTACCAAGCCATCAGTAGCAGATCCTTTTTAAGTTTCCAGCATATCCCACAGAAGCTCAGTTTGGATTAAGATCTGGAGAATTTAAAGGCAGTCGTCTTGAATTCCTCAGACCAGGAAATCTTCTTCCATTGCTTCGTAGTCTAGTTCTCATGCTTGGGTGCCTATTACAGGCGCTTTTAGCTGTGGACACGGGTCAGCATGGGCACCCTGACTGATCTGTGGTTACACATTAACCATACACAACAAACTGATGCACTGTGTGTTCTGACCCCTTTCTATCGGAACCAGCATTAACGTTTTCCCCAATCTGAGCTATATAAGTGGCTCTTGTATTGGATCAGACTACACTGACCAGCCTTCGCTCCCCACGGGCATCCAGAAGCCCTGGCTGCACATGACGTTTGTCACCAGTTTTTCCTTCTTTGGAACACTTTGTAGATCCTGACCACTGCCAACTGGTTACATCTCACAAGAGCTCCAGTTTTGGAGATGCTCTGAGCCAGTTATCTAACATCACAATTTAATTGACTCGAGATCGCGATTAATCGTGCAGCTCTAAGCCAGTGGTTCTCCACCTGGGGGTCGGGACCCCTTGGGAGTCAGATGATTTGCCAGGGGGGTCACCAAATCCTGGGCTGTTTCTGGAGCCCACAGCCACCCATTCAGTTCATGGCATGGCTGGGGGGCAGAGACTAGAAGTCAGCTGACGTGAGGAATGTGAAGTGGGAGGGGCTGGAGGAGACACTATCTCCTGATTTCAGCATGGGTGTCACTCCTACGAGACCCCACAAATTCAGACACCGTGAATACAGAGTAACACTACCTGCGATTATAGTTAAAAGTCCTCGCTACAGTTCTCAGATCAGCAGATGACCTTGATTGAGAACACCTAAGTTGACTGATCAGAACTCCCCCAGCACTGCCAATGATCCTATTAACCCCACACCCACCAAGAAATAAGAGAAGGAATAAAAATGGAGACTACATGGAAAGGAAAGAGGAAAACGAGGGGCAGAAACATAGAAAAAGGGCTAAAGAAAGGGATGGGGGGGGGGAAAGGAGAACAAAGAGAGAGGGGTACATCCTCAAATGTACCATATGGGGTTTTAATATTGTATGAGTGGAAGGGACTCGGGGAGCGCTAAATGTCCATGGGTTAGGGGCACAAATTACTTTGTGGGGGTCCCTGCAACTTGGGGAATTTTATCAAGGGGTCACGACACTAGAAAGGTTGAGAACCACTGCTCTAAGCTAAAGTCTCCATAGAGGTATAGACTTATCTCAATCTTACTTTTGTTGGCTAAGTTGACTGTTGTTCATCTCCTATATATGGCCAGTTGAAGGGAGCTGGCTAAAGATTACATTGGACAGTTCAATCTATTTTATACAAACGCATGGTAGAGTTTGGAACAGTTTGTCAGCACCATAAATTTTGGTTTGATGGTTTCTTGTTGGCCACTCAGTCACATTTATCTACAGACCCCTTTTTTTTTTTTACTGCCAGCTTGTTTAATGTTCTGACAGGTCGCTACTGATAGCATATAAGCACTAATTTGTTTCCTCTTCCAGAATCCAAATTCCCCACGGAGATCAAAGTCCATAAAACACAAAAATGGTATGCAGTACGTTTATAATTGAGCTTGTTTCATGGCGGCAATGTTGTGGAAGTGTTCAGATGAGACACTGGTTGCCTTCTGTCATTTTCAAGCCACTATTCATTTTTTTTTTTTTTCTTCTCTTTTAGGTGATCTCTCGGTTAACACTGACCCATTTAAGGTACAGTCCTGGTTCCTGTTTGGCTCCCAGGGTTTTTGTTCACTTTCTATTTGCAAAGCAGTAACTGGATAGCCAAAAAGGTAGAAAAAAAAAGATCCTTCTACTAATTGTGAAGTATAACATTGCTTCATAAAATTTCAGGTTTACCACAGTGCCAGGGGCAGTTCTACCCATCACTAAAAAATGTGTCCCAACGCCGGGTTGGTCGACAAGCACCTTCTGCATGGCCCCAAGTGTAACCTTAGGAGAACGCACACACGTCCGCTCTCCTCCCCATCTAGTTGACGTGCGACGTCACTTCCAGGTCCCCATTGACTGTTTTTCCAACCACCAAGGCCAGAAAAGAATGTAATGCAGTGCATTACATTTGGTGGGGCACGGAGGAGGTCTCATTAAAAAGAGAACCTGATGGCAAAAAAAAACTTTATTTTTTATTTTTTTTATTGTAATTGAAAAAAATGACAGCCAAGCACATACAATTTTGATCAGACTCTCTGACCAAATTTGTTGTGCTTGGTTGTAATTTATTTAATTTTTTTTTTTTTTTTTTATTACAATAAAAAAAAATGTATTTCTTTCTCGTACATCACGGGACACAGAGCGGCATATTCATTACTATGTGGGTTATATGGAGTACCTTCAGGTGTGGACACTGGCAATCTTCAAACAGGAAGTCCCCTCCCTATATAACCCCCTCCCCTAGAGGGAGTCCCTCAGTTTTTTCGCCAGTGTCTTAGGTGTTGGTCACGGAATAGCTTTGCTCCACATCCTTTGGGATTAAGGGCGGGCTAACCGGATCTGTCCAAGGAGCCTCAGTGCCAAAGTGGACAGTACCCGGGCCCCAAACCGTGGGGTTTTGCCTATAATGCTCCTCTTTGGAGGGCTGGACCCTGGGCCCAGGACTTGGAGTTTGCAAAAACCATAAGGTTCCTGTTTTGCCAGGGTGCTATATAGGTCCAGGACAGTGGGTACCTTCATAGGACCCCAGGGCCTGAAGGTCTACTACGCTACCCACGGAGATGGGAGAAGACTGGATCAGTTTGCTGGTCAAACATCCTGCAGCATGGAGCAGGTAAGGGGGAGCCTGCGGGACTTGGTTCGACAGCAGGCTCCCCGGGGTAACCTAAAAGGGGGGATAGCCTGAGTATGCTCTGCATGGGCAACTGTGATCACTATGTCTTAGAGACAGGATGACACCCTTTCTCCCCCCATTACTAGGCCCCCTGTCTAAAGTGTGTTGCTAGCTAACCTGCTGTTTCTTCCTAGAGGCTAGTAAAGGATCCTTAGGGGCCTTAAAAGAGTCCTACCTGGCCGGGAGTTTTTGAATCTGCCGCCGTTTCTGCGCCATGGATCTCCAGCAGCGCGGCTCCTCCATGTTCTTCCTGTTTCCGGGTACGCGCGCGCGCGCGCGCGTGCACGCGCGCGTCTTATTGACGAATTTTCGCGCCATCCGGACAGGAGGGCGGGGGGGGGCGGGCCTGCGGCGTCATACAGGCGCGCCCTTCTGCTGTTATAGACAGCAGGCCTTGTACAGGGCTCAGTCTGTGGCTGATTGTTTCAAGAGAGGACGCAGGGCGGCAGAACAGTGACTCCCGGTGGCGGAAAAGGGGTAGTACATGTGGACTTTGTCCCAATGTCTATTGTTAAGCCAAAGAATCCCCCTTATTTGACAGCAGGTTGGAGGCTGGCAAACTTAAGTTAGGGGCATTATGTATGGTCATAGAAAATATATAATTATTTAAAAAAAAAAAAAAAAAAAAAAAAAAAAGACCAACATACAGGCCCATCAGTTTGTGGGGACACTAGTGATCTACTTTCCCCTAAACTCTGGAATTGTACTCCTGGCCACTACAGTCTGTTGTGTGGGCGGAGTCCCTCGATTTTTTATTATGGCTTCCAAGGGTTCGGGGTCAAAGGGTACAAAAAAGACCAAAAAAACAAAAGGGTTCCCTTTCTGATTCTGATATGCCGATTCTTTCCCCGCAGCTTATTAATTTAAGAAGCGCCTTGGATGAGCCATTAGGGGGATCTGGTGCGGAGGCTGGCCCGGATCAGCCCAGCCCTGTGTTTATCACAGAGGAGATGCTAGCCGTATCCCTAGGGGGGCTAGAAGAGAGAATAGCAGCATTGATTGCTAGAGCTATTCCTGGTAAGAAACGGGTTAGATCCCCATCACCAGGCAGTGTATCCTCAGATGCTGAGATTCTCTCTCCGGAGGAATTAGAATCACAGGAGGATCAACTGGACCTGAACCAAGAGGGTTCAGGGATTGAGGGGTCTACCTCTGAGGAACCATTTTCAGACTCCCAGACAGAAAGACTGTGGGTACAGTCTTTGACGGACATGGTCCGCTCGGCATTTAGCTTGCCATTACCAGAACCTCAGGTTCCTCCGGTATCCTCTCTGGGCTCTTTGAGAGCCCCGTTAAGCAACGCAGTTTTTTCCGGTCCATCCTCTCTTGGAGGAATTGATCTTTCGGGATTGGGTACGGCCGGACAGGGTTTTTCTGCCACCGAAAAGATTTGCGGTCATTTATCCCATGGAGGAAAAATTCTCCAAGAGATGGAAGCTCCCAGTAGTGGATGCAGCCATCTCATGTGTGAATAAATCACTAACTTGCCCGGTGGAAAATATACATATGTTTAGAGATCCGGTTGATAAAAGATTAGAAACACTTTTAAAAGCATCCTTTGCTACGGCAGGAGCAGTGGTGCAGCCAGCGGTAGCTGCAATTGGAGTTTGTCAGGCATTAAAAGACCAGACAAAAGAGATGTTAAAAGACATGCCTACCCAACAAGCAGAAGAGTTTGCTGACATTCCCAGAGTTCTGTGTTTTGCGGTAGATGCTATAAAAGATTCCATCCAGCAGGCTTCTCGTTTATCACTATGTTTGGTACACATGAGAAGGCTCTTATGGTTGAAGAACTGGGCGGCAGAACCCCCATGCAAAAAGCTTCTGGCAGGATTTCCCTTCCATGGAGGGCGACTCTTCGGAGAGGATCTGGATAAATATATTCAGACTATTTCAAATGGCAAGAGTACCCTTTTACCGGTCAAAAAGACATTCCGGGCTCCTACATTTAAAAGGCAGCTTTTTCCTGTCTCGGGGCCCTCTAATTCCAGGCAGTATCGACGGCCGCCTGCGCGATCCAACGGTAACAGTAGATCGCAGGGACAAACCCCTGGGGGTAAGAAGCCGTGGTGTCGCAAGCCGTCAAAGACAGCCCCTAAGTCTGCCTTATGAAGGGGCGCCCCCACTCTCACGGGTGGGGGGAAGGCTTCGTCTCTTCTCAGAAGTTTGGGAAGCCAAGATCCCCGACAAATGGGTCCGGGCATCTGTAACCACAGGTTACAGACTGGAATTTCTAAGGTATCCTCCGCCTCATTTTCAAGAATCAAGGCTACCAAGGGATCCAGCAAGGAAGGCCTCAATGCTGGCAGCCTTGGATCACCTGCTTTGCCAGGACGTAATTTTAGAAGTGCCAGCCCAAGAGCAAGGCCTAGGTTTCTATTCCAATCTCTTTGTCATACCAAAGCCCAACGGCGATGTCAGGCCAATCTTGGACCTAAAGAGGTTAAACGGTTATCTAAGGGTGCGGTCCTTCCGGATGGAATCCATCCGGTCAGCAGCCGCCGCGCTTCAGAAGAACGATTTTCTGGCCTCCATAGACATAAAAGATGCTTACCTTCATGTACCAATCTGTCAGTCGCATCAAAGGTTTTTACGCTTCGCGGTCGGGCAGCGACACTTCCAATTCAGGGCGCTCCCTTTCGGGCTGGCCACGGCCCCCCGGGTATTCACGAAGATCCTAGCCCCAGTTCTGGCCAATTTAAGAATCCAAGGAGTCACAGTCCTAGCATACTTGGACGACCTTTTAATTATAGATCATTCACGGACGGGTCTGCAGAAGGCAGTAAACCTCACGGTTCGGTACCTCGAAGAATTCGGCTGGGTCCTAAACCAGGGAAAGTCAGCATTCCAGCCTACAAAGCAGTTGGAATACCTCGGCATGAGGTTAGACACGGAACGTCAAAAGGTGTTCCTGCCCCTTGTAAAGATCAAGGCGATCAAGGGGTTGGTTCGGTTGGTTATAAACAAGAGAAGACCAACTATTCGCCTGTGTATGCGATTACTAGGCAAGCTAGTGGCCACATTCGAGGCAGTACCTTACGCTCAGATCCACACTCGCGTCCTACAGGCAGCCATTTTAGCAGCCTGGGGCAAGAGGGCACATGCCTTAGAGTCCCCTTTGACGCTATCATCAAGGGTCCGACAAAGCCTGGCCTGGTGGTTGAACCCTCAGAACCTTCTAAAGGGAAGATCCTTCAGCCCTGTTGTCTGGAAGGTAGTTACCACAGACGCCAGCCTGGCAGGCTGGGGGGGCGGTCTTCGAGGGGTTCTCCCGCCAGGGAACTTGGGTGAAAGCAGAGAGGCAGCTCTCCATCAATATCTTGGAAATCAGAGCGGCTCGCCTAGCCCTGTTGGCGTGGACCTCCAGATTAAAGGGGTTCCCGGTGAGAATCCAGTCAGACAATGCCACGGCGGTGGCATACATAAACCACCAAGGGGGAACCAGGAGCCAGGCCGCTCAAAGGGAAGTGAACTTGATTTTTCAATGGGCAGAGGCTCATGTACCCTGCATTTCAGCGATATTCATTCCAGGAGTGGACAACCTGCAGGCAGACTTCTTAAGTCGCCAGAGTCTGTTGCCAGGGGAGTGGTCTCTGCATCCCCAGGTCTTTCAGACAATCTGCCAGAGGTGGGGAACGCCAGACGTAGATATAATGGCATCCAGGTTCAACAAGAAACTAGACAGGTTCGTGTCGCGAGCGAGGGATCCTATGGCCTGCGGAACCGATGCGTTGGTGTGCCCTTGGCATCAATTCAAACTTCTATATGCATTCCCTCCACTACAGTTACTCCCCCGCCTGTTGCGCAGGATCAGAGTGGAGCACAAGCCAGTCATTCTAATAGCTCCAGCTTGGCCCCGGAGGGCTTGGTACTCGCTAGTCCTGAATATGGCAGTGGGAGACCCTTGGACTCTTCCTCTACAACCAGACCTACTCTCACAAGGTCCGATCCTCCACCCTACATTACAACGTCTAAATTTGACGGCCTGGAGGCTGAATCCCTGATTCTCAGGGGTAGGGGTCTGTCTAGGCAGGTAATCCCTACCCTGATTAAGGCTAGAAAGCCGGTCTCCAGGGTAATTTATTACAGGGTGTGGAGGAATTATATAGGCTGGTGTGAATCCAAAAGATGGAATTGCCGCAAATATACTATTGATAGGGTGTTAAGTTTTCTCCAGCTAGGAGTGGATAAAGGCCTGGCACTAAGCACAATCAAAGGACAGATCTCAGCTCTGTCAGTGTGGTTTCAGAGGCCGCTGGCCACCCACTCGCTGGTAAAGACCTTCTTACAGGGGGTCTTGCGTATTAATCCTCCTGTCAAGTCACCAGTTTGTCCTTGGGACTTAAATCTTGTCCTGTCCACTCTACATTCGGCCAGGAGAGTGTCAGAATTAGCAGCCTTATCGTGTAAGGAACCATATCTTGTTCTGCATAAGGACAGGGCAGTTCTCCGGCCCCATCCTTCCTTTCTACCAAAGGTTATATCCAAATTTCACTTAAACCAGGATTTGGTACTTCCATCCTTCTTTCCAAAACCTACATCTAGAAAGGAGGGGTTGCTGCATACCTTGGATATTGTCCGGGCCATGAAGGCCTATCTTAAAGCTACAGAAAAGATCCGGAAAACAGATGTGTTATTCGTTCTACCAGATGGCCCCAAGAAGGGGCAGGCAGCTGCAAAATCCACCATCTCAAGATGGATTAGACAATTAATCATTCAAGCCTACGGGTTGAAGAGGTTGCCTCCTCCGTTGTCGGTAAAGGCCCATTCTACCAGGGCCATGGGCGCCTCTTGGGCAGCACATCATCAGATCTCTATGGCTCAGATATGCAAGGCAGCAACGTGGTCATCAGTCCACACGTTTACAAGGTTTTATCAACTAGACGTGAGAAGGAATGCGGATTCTGCCTTTGGACAGGCAGTACTACAGGCTGCAGTTTGAAATCCTCGGGATCAGAAACACCCTTGGTTATAAAAAAAAAAAAAAAAAGTTTTTTCTTGACTAATTTGGAATTATTATTATGATTTGAGTTTATCTCTAAATTGAATCCTTCTTTGGAAGATGTCTCCCTCCCCTCATTAAAGCATTGCTTTCGGACATCCCACATAGTAATGAATATGCCGCTCTGTGTCCCGTGATGTACGAGAAAGAAAAAGGGATTTTTAAATACAGCTTACCTGTAAAATCCTTTTCTTGGAGTACATCACGGGACACAGAGCTCCCACCCCTCTTTTGGGTGACCATTTTGGGAGGCATACTGCTTGCTACAAAACTGAGGGACTCCCTCTAGGGGAGGGGGTTATATAGGGAGGGGACTTCCTGTTTGAAGATTGCCAGTGTCCACACCTGAAGGTACTCCATATAACCCACATAGTAATGAATATGCCGCTCTGTGTCCCGTGATGTACTCCAAGAAAAGGATTTTACAGGTAAGCTGTATTTAAAAATCCCTTTTTATTTATTTTTTTCCTTACGGGTTCTCTTTTTAATGAGACCACCTCCGTGCCCCACCGAATGTAATGCACTGCATTATATTCTTTCCTGGCCTTGGTGGCTGGGGGAAACGTTCAATGGGGACCCGGAAGTGACAAAACCTCCAGGTCAACTAGATGGGGAGGAGAACGGATGTGTGTCCACTCTCCTACCTCACCCCGCCCCCTCTACCGTGTGGTGCCCAGGATACATAGCACAGGGGCATGCACAGGGTGTGGGATTCATTGGGGTGGCAGCCCAGGTGCCAGGTCAAATATAGCTGATAGCAGAAATCGCCGTATTCTCCTGACGGTGTTGATGGGGGAAATCAAGTGATTCTTTCTCAATTTTCCATGGTTGCAGGAAAGAAAATCGCTCGGTGTGTTGTCGGCTTTAGTACCAGTTCTGAGAGTTGGTGTTTTGTTTGCAGGCAGGAAACAGCCATGTTCACCACTTGCTATCGCTGTCAAAGCGGTTCCCTAGTAACTGTCTTCAGGTGCCTTTCTGTTGACGCACAGTTCCTGTCCAAGGATGTAATGATCCACCCCCTTTCCTTCTACTGCACAGCCATGGTTTTTCTCCACTTATAAGCTCTGTCTTCAATTCCTGGTCTCCCACAGTACAAGGGTGAATCTCCATGGCACACGAAGGGCCATTTTACAATGAGGATTTTTTCAAGTGATGGAGATAGAGAGAGAGAGAGAGAGAGATAGATAGATAGAGATATATATATATATATATATATATATATATATATATATATATATATATATATATATATCTATCTCTATCTATATCTCTATCTTCCCTTTTAAAATCAATGTTTTCACACTGAGGCGATGTGCTTCCGTTGCCATGAAGAAAATCCTGCTTGCGACCTCTTTGGAGCATGTTTGGGGAGTTTAAAAAAAAAAAGCACCAAAAATGCTTCTCTCCATTGAAATATATGGGCCCACCCTCAAGAACGCCCCTACTAAAGTTTTTTTTTTATTTTATTTTTTTGCAGTTTGAGTCACGTCTTAAAAAAAAAAAAAAAATTACCACAAACTCAAAAGTTCTACAAAAAAATGCTCTGTTAATGCATGGGCGTTCTTAAATGGCAGTTTTGAAGCGACCCAGTGTGAAAGTGCCCTTAGGTGCATACCGGTAGTTGCTGTATAGGGGACCAAAGCTGATTGGCTGCTGTCTGGCGGATCTAGAAACAAAAGTTGGGGGAAAATACCAAGACAGCCTAGAAATTTGCCCCTGTGTTCTGGCCTGATCCAAATGTACAATGTTCTGTAAAGGCAATATTCTGTGACTGATGACCCATTTATGCATCTTTCTGTCCAAACATAAGCCCCACACACACGATCTGAATATCGTACAAAAAAAAATGCTTTTTTTGAAGCAATCGTAGGGATAATCTGATCATTAGTAGGCAGCTTTAGTACAATTTTTTTTCTGAAGGGATGAACATAATGATTTTTCCTGTACAATACCAGATCGTATGGTTTAGAATTTTTATTCTGTGTACGAGAATTTTTGTACTTTAGTAACCTATTTGTTTTCGATATGGAGAGCAGCATGCAAACCCCCCCAAAAAAAAGACGCATCCGATTAATCTCATTGTTTGTTGCAGTAAGCTTGAAAACGTGAAATGAAGCCTCTTGCTCGAGGGTTGTGCTTTTTGGTGGCCGTGACATCAGTGGGGTTAAAATCCAAGTAGAATAAATTGTGATGTGCTGGATGGCAAACCAGGATGCTTTGTGTTTCAAGGTCATCACTGCACTTGTATTGGCTGCTTGTGACAAAGTATTATAATCCTCCTTTTTCTTATAGTGTGTGTGTGTGTGTGTGTGTGTGTGTGTTTCAATAAAAAAAAAGGCTACTAAAATATACATTTTAAAGCGGAGCTCCACCCTGATTTTTATTTTTTTTTCAAAAATCTAAAAAAAAAAAAGAGGGGGAAAAAAAAAAAAATACTCACCCTAAATAGGCTGTTGCTATGCGGAAGTCCCAAATCTGCCCTCATGATCCGCGGTGTGGTTTTCTTTCTCCCTCCTCTTCTTGGTGTCTTCTTGTGAATGGGCCGCGCTGCATTCTGGGAACTGTGTGTATCCCAGAAAGCAGCCGGACCATTCACAAAGCGCCTGTTTCCCTGACTGTGGATGGCGGTGCCGGGATCGAGGATCGGCATCGGCGGGGGACGTCAGCGCGGGTGCCTAGGACAGGTAAGTGTCCTTATTCAAAGTCGGCAGCTACACTGTTAGTAGCTGCCGACTTTGGAAAAAAAAAAATGCGGGTGGAGCTCCGCTTTAATATTCTAGTAGCATTTTTTTTTTATTGAAACACACACACACACACACACACACACACACACACACACACACACACACACACACACACACTAAGAAAAAGGAGGATTATAATACTTTGTCACAAGTTATTGCTGCTTGTGACAAAGTATTCCTCCTTTTTCTTATAGTGTGTGTGTGTGTTTCAAAAAATACTACTAAAATATACATTTTAATATTTGGTAGAAACATATAATTTTATGTAAAACCTATTGCTATATCATTTTAATTTAAAACATATGTGTGTTTTTGCAGTATAGTAGCAGTTCCGGAATTAGTTACGAAAACCTTGGACCAGAAGAGCTTCATACACTGCTAACGACGGTAAGGGTTGCAGGCATAAAAGCCTTGTACTAGATTAAAGTGGAATTCCTGTCTAAGGCCAGCTATAGATGGAGTGAATTTCATTCCTGCAACCATGGTTTGCAGTAAAGAAATTGGCTTTTTTTTTTTTTTTTTCTCCCATCAACAGACAGTGACGGGGGAATCCCCATGATTATAGCTAGCAATAATTGTGTGTAAAATCTGGAAGGCTGGTTGTAGCAAAGTTGATTGCATCAGCCTGCCCATACATGGTTTGCATATTGGCCCGTTCTGCTGAACCGGCCAAGATTCAAACCGTCTATGTCCGGCTTAACACTAACTGTCCTTAAAAACATCTCCTTCCCCTCCTGTTATCTATCCCGCCTAACCTGTGTTTAAATTTTGTGGTCGCATGATCCCCGGGCTCGATTCACATCTATGCATGTTGCTCTTGAGCATTTCTGCAGTGCATTTTTTTTTTTTTTTTTTTTTTTTACCGTGATTTGCGTTTTTTTTTTTTTACATTGGTTTTTTTTTTGTTGTTGGTCAGATTTAAAAACGCAAAATTACGGTAAAACCGCACTACATGCCTTTTCTGCAGCTTCTCCGTTGAAATCTGTTGAACCAAAGAAAACAAGAAGGCAGCACTGTTTTTGCATTTAAAGTCCCAGACCCTTTCCAAAAAAGCGGAGGCACAAAAAAGCATTGATGTGAACATGTTCCATAGGAACCCATGTTAATAAAATGCTCTGCATTTCTGCAAATAAGCATGAAAACACATTGGTTTGACTGGAGCCTTCAGGGCTGCAGGGGGGAGGAGGAAGCACTGAACAACGGTTGGGAATTCAGGGAGCCCTGATGTCACTCGGAGGCTTCCATGGCCCCAGCTATTGTCGGCACTCATCTCCCCTGCAGCCACCGCTCACTGACACAGGAGCTGGACCTCTGGGGGGTCATGTGACCAGACTGAAAAAAGGTAAGTGTACACAATGTTTTCCCGGGTGCTGTTTTTTGTGATATTAGAGTTTTGCACTCCAGAGGTGCCTGATGGGATGGATTGTTGTAAGTGTGCAGACAATCCGGGTTTTCTGTAGATGTAGTTCTAGGCATCTCCAGGCTCTTAAACAGAGAACATCACATAACTGAAGAATACCAGCTCTGGGGTGTGGCACCACAAGTGTGATCATGCCCCTCCGGCATTTCTCAATACCAGAAATTAAAGTGTATTGTTACTGAGTCACACACAATACGTGTGATGGCATGCCATAGAACATTGGCACTCTTGTTTGAATTCCTATAGCCTAAGTTGAGTGTGTGTGTGTGTGTGTGTGTGTGTGTGTGTGTGTGTGTGTGTCAGGCAGTGCCAGACCCCTGCAGCAGTAATTTCTTGTAGCTTCAGCGGTTTAACAGCTGCTGGACTGGTCAAGAATCCTGGCTATGTTCCCCTTCTCCTACCCCACAATTCATCCTAGCTGTACTATAGGCTTCAATCAATCTATAGAGGTGGCCCTTTCCTTCATCCACTCCTTATCCATTTATAGAATGCTTTCCATTGCTCCAAGCTTATAGTACAACTTCTATGAATAGGGGGCTGAATGTGTGGGCATAGTCGGCTCTCTCAGCGAGGTGTCTATAACTGGTCCCGTGGCTTTATGCATTATGAATATGGAAGTGGAGGGGAAGATACAGATGACTAGACTGGAACCGAGAGGAGCCCGCCAATACAATTCTAATTGAATGTAGGTACTGTCCTTTGTGTCGAAAAAAACAAATTGACTAAACGTAGGCATTGAGGCTCCTTTTACACGGGGCGGACTTATCAGAGAGATCACTCCACTGAGCAGGCGGATAACGGGTCCGTCTCCGCTCACTGTGCAGGGACGGATCTGTAAGAGCCCTGCTGTGTCCTCTATTGGAAGATCAGATGAAAACGGACAGTATACGACTGTGTTGAGCGGAACTTATCTGATGGCAGGCAGGTGTCGGCGAACAGATCTCCGCTGACATCCGCCTGCCCATACAAGTCAATGGGTGGCACGCTCAGATCCGCCTGAAAAACGGATAAGGTGGATCTTTGAAGGCTGATCGTGTGAAAGGGGCCTAAGGGAACCTATCTGATGTCTATATAGCAAATAATCAGATGCCAGCTGTCACTTTTTTGTATGTTTTTGAAGAGGTAAAACCCAGTGGATATATGTAGGTAGATGGTTACAGTGCCTTGTAAAAGTATTCGGCCCCCTTGAACTTTGCGACCTTTTGCCACATTTCAGGCTTCAAACATAAAGTAATTTTTTGTGAAGAATCAACAAGTGGGACACAATCATGAAGTGGAACAAATTTATTGGATATTTCAAACTTTTTTTAACAAATAAAAAACTGAAATTGGGCGTGCAAAATTATTCAGCCCTCTTAAGTTCTTCATCACGCCTAGATGCCTAAATGCATGGAGTTGCTGCCATGTGATTGGCTGATTAGCAATTTGTGTTAACAAATAAATGAACAGGTAGGTGTACCTAATAAAGTGTCTGGTGGATATAGATAACAGTGAAACATGATGGCTCAGTCTCCCCACACTGAGTTTTGTGTCACTGAAATATTATTCCATGGGATGGAGATGAACACTTCTGGTCCACATTGTTCTGTGATTGAAGGGATTTCCTTTTATTTTCTGCAAAAAGAAAACAAAAAAAAAAATCCCTTTTACCTGGTTGCATTTTTGTTTATGACTACATGTTGTGAGATTTGTGCCATTTGGCCCCTTAATATTATGTGTTATGTAGTGCACCAATGTCTCTCTAAATTGGGATTTGTTCTCTTTTAGCAATGTGGAGTCATATCAGAACATACCAAGAAGATGTGCACCAGGTCAGTGGGACGCAGAATGCTTGTAACATCCGTCTGCTATACAAACATGGCAACTATACAACTTCTTTCCCTTGTGGATAGATGGCATAAATGCTACAGAAAACGCCTCCATTGATGTCCAAATTTTCTTTGGATTTGGATATATATACAACTAGAAAAAACTTTTATTACATTCTCCTGTATATGTATGTGTGTGTGTATATATGTATATATATATATATATATATATATATTTCTTTCTCGTACATCACGGGACACAGAGCGGCATATTCATTACTATGTGGGTTATATGGAGTACCTTCAGGTGTGGACACTGGCAATCTCAAACAGGAAGTCCCCTCCCTATATAACCCCCTCCCCTAGAGGGAGTCCCTCAGTTTTTTCGCCAGTGTCTTAGGTGTTGGTCACGGAATAGCTTTGCTCCACATCCTTGGGATTAAGGGCGGGCTAACCGGATCTGTCCAAGGAGCCTCAGTGCCAAAGTGGACAGTACCCGGGCCCCAAGCCGTGGGCATTTGCCTATAATGCTCCTCTTTGGAGGGCTGGACCCTGGGCCCAGGACTTGGAGTTTGTAAAAACCATAAGTTCCTGTTTGCCAGGGTGCTATATAGGTCCAGGACAGTGGGTACCTTCATAGGACCCCAGGGCCTGAAGGTCTACTACGCTACCCACGGAGATGGGAGAAGATTGGATCAGTTTGCTGGACAAACATCCTGCAGCATGGAGCAGGTAAGGGGGAGCCTGCGGGACTTGGTTCGACAGCAGGCTCTCCGGGGTAACCTAAAAGGGGGGATAGCCTAAGTATGCTCTGCATGGGCAACCTTGTTCACTATGTCTAAAGAGAGACAGGATGACACCTTTTCTCCCCCATCACTAGGTCCCCTGTCTAAATATGTGTGCTAGCTAAACCTGCTGTTTCTTCCTAGGGCTAGTAAGGATCCCTAGGGGCCTTTGGAGAGTCCTACCTGGCCGGGGGTTTGAATCTGCCGCCTGTTTCTGCGTTCCTGGATCTCCAGCAGCGCGGCTCCTCCATGTTCCTCCTGTTTCCGGCATACGCGCGCGCGCACGTCTTATTGACGTTTTTCGCGCCGTTCAGACAGGAGGGCGGGGGGGGCGTGCCTGCGGCGTCATACAGGGGCGCGCCTTTGTGCTGTTATAGACAGCAGGCATTGTCAGTGCTCAGTCTGAGGCTGATTTTCAGAGGAGAGGACGCAGAGCGGCAGAACAGTGACTCCCGGTGGCGGAAGAGGGGTAGTACATGTGGACTTTGTTCCAATACCTTTTTGTTAAGCCAAGAAATCCCCCTTTTTTGCAGCAGGTTTGGAGGCTGGCAAACTTAGTTTGGGGTCACGGTATGTTGTCAAAAGAAAATATATAATATATTTAAAAAAAAAAAAAAAAAAAAAAAAAAAGAACATACGGGATCCCATCAGTTTTTGGGCATTAGTGATCTATTGTCCCCTAAACTCTGATTTTTGTACTCCTGCCCACTACAGTCTGTTGTGTGGGCGGAGTCCCTCGATTTTGTATTATGGCTTCCAAGGGTTCGGGGTCAAAGGGTACAAAAAAGACCAAAAAACAAAAGGGTTCCCTTTCTGATTCTGATATGCCGATACTTTCCCCGCAACTTATTAACATAAGAAGCGCCTTGGATGAGCCATTAGGGGGATCTGGTGCGGAGGCTGGCCCAGATCAGCCCAGCCCTGTGTTTATCACAGAGGAGATGCTAGCCGTATCCCTAGGGGGGCTAGAAGAGAGAATAGCAGCATTGATCGCTAGAGCTATTCCTGGTAAGAAACGGGTTAGATCCCCATCACCAGGAGGTGTATCCTCAGATGCTGAGATTCTCTCTCCGGAGGAATTGGAATCACAGGAGGATCAACTAGACCTGAACCAAGAGGGTTCAGGGATTGAGGGATCTGCCTCTGAGGAACCATTTTCAGACTCCCAGACAGAAAGACTGTGGGTACAGTCTTTGACGGACATGGTCCGCTCGGCATTTAGTTTACCATTGCCAGAGCCTCAGGTTCCTCCGGTATCCTCTCTGGGCTCTTTGAAAGCTCCGTTAAACAACGCAGTTTTTCCGGTCCATCCTCTCTTGGAGGAATTGATCTTTCGGGATTGGGTACGGCCGGACAGGATTTTTCTGCCACCGAAAAGATTTGCGGTCATTTACCCCATGGAGGAAAAGTTCTCCAAGAGGTGGAGGCTCCCAGTAGTGGATGCAGCCATCTCATGTGTGAATAAATCACTAACTTGCCCGGTGGAAAACATACATATGTTTAAAGATCCGGTTGATAAAAGATTAGAGACACTTTTAAAAGCATCCTTTGCTACGGCAGGAGCAGTGGTGCAGCCAGCGGTGGCTGCAATTGGAGTTTGTCAGGCATTAAAAGACCAGACAAAGGAAATGTTAAGGGACATGCCTACCCAACAAGCAGAAGAGTTTTCTGACATTCCCAGAGCTCTGTGTTTTGCGGTAGATGCTGTAAAAGATTCCATCCAGCAGGCCTCTCGTTTATCACTATTTTTGGTGCACATGAGAAGGCTCTTATGGTTGAAGAACTGGGCGGCGGAGCCCCCATGCAAAAAGCTTCTGGCAGGGTTTCCCTTCCATGGAGGACGACTCTTCGGAGAGGATCTGGATAAATATATTCAGACTATTTCAAATGGCAAGAGTACCCTTTTACCGGTCAAAAAGACATTCCGGGCTCCTACATTTAAAAGGCAGCTCTTTCCTGTCTCGGGGCCCTCAAATTCCAGGCAGTATCGACGGCCGCCTGCACGATCCAACGTTAACAGTAGATCGCAGGGACAGACCCCTGGGGGTAAGAGGCCGTGGTATCGCAAGCCGTCAAAGACAGCCCCTAAGTCTGCCTTATGAAGGGGCGCCCCCACTCTTGCGGGTGGGGGGAAGGCTTCGTTTCTTCTCAGAAGTTTGGGAAGCCAAGATCCCCGACAAATGGGTCCGGGCATCTGTAACCACAGGTTACAGACTGGAGTTTCTAAGGTATCCTCCGCCTCATTTTCAAGAATCAAGGCTACCAAGGGATCCAGCGAGGAAGGCCTCAATGCTGGCAGCTTTGGATCACCTGCTTGGCCAGGACGTAATTATAGAAGTGCCAGCCCAAGAGCAAGGCCTAGGTTTCTATTCCAATCTCTTTGTCATACCAAAGCCCAACGGCGATGTCAGGCCAATCTTGGACCTAAAGAGGTTAAACGGTTACCTAAGGGTTCGTTCCTTCCGGATGGAATCCATCCGGTCAGCAGCCGCCGCGCTTCAGAAGGACGATTTTCTGGCCTCCATAGACATAAAGGATGCTTACCTTCATGTACCAATCTTTCAGTCGCATCAAAGGTTTTTACGCTTCGCGGTGGGGCAGCGACACTTCCAATTCAGGGCGCTCCCCTTCGGGCTGGCCACGGCCCCCCGGGTATTCACGAAGATCCTAGCCCCAATTCTGGCCAATTTAAGGATCCAAGGGGTCACAGTCCTAGCATACTTGGACGACCTTTTAATCATAGATCACTCACGGCCGGGTCTGCAAAAGGCAGTAAACCTCACGGTTCGGTACCTCGAAGAATTCGGCTGGGTCCTGAACCGGGGAAAGTCAGCGTTCCAGCCTACAAAGCAGTTGGAATACCTCGGCATGAGGTTAGACACAGAACATCAAAAGGTGTTCCTGCCCCTTGTAAAGATCGAGGCTATCAAGGGGTTGGTTCAGTTGGTTCTAAACAAGAAAAAAACAACTATTCGCCTGTGTATGCGATTACTAGGCAAGCTAGTGGCCACATTCGAGGCAGTACCATACGCTCAGATCCACACTCGCGTCCTACAGGCAGCCATTCTAGCAGCCTGGGGCAAGAGGGCACATGCCTTAGAGTCCCCTTTGACGCTATCATCAAGGGTCCGACAAAGCCTGGCCTGGTGGTTGAACCCTCAGAATCTTCTAAAGGGAAAATCCTTCAGCCCTGTTGTCTGGAAGGTAGTTACCACAGACGCCAGCCTGGCAGGCTGGGGGGCGGTCTTCGAGGGGTTCTCCCGCCAGGGAACTTGGGTGAAAGAGAGGCAGCTCCCTATCAATATCTTGGAAATCAGAGCTGCCCGCCTAGCCCTTCTGGCTTGGACCTCCAGATTAAAGGGGTTCCCGGTGAGAATCCAGTCAGACAATGCCACGGCGGTGGCATACATAAACCACCAAGGGGGAACCAGGAGCCAGGCCGCTCAGAGGGAGGTGAACTTGATTTTTCAATGGGCAGAGGTTCATGTACCCTGCATTTCAGCGATATTCATTCCCGGAGTGGACAACCTGCAGGCAGACTTCTTAAGTCGCCAGAGTCTGTTGCCAGGGGAGTGGTCTCTGCATCCCCAGGTCTTTCAGACAATCTGCCAGAGGTGGGGAATGCCGGACGTAGATATAATGGCATCCAGGTTCAACAAGAAACTAGACAGGTTCGTGTCGCGAGCGAGGGATCCTATGGCCTGCGGAACCGATGCGTTGGTTTGCCCTTGGCATCAATTCAAACTTCTATATGCATTCCCTCCACTACAGTTACTCCCGCGCCTGTTGCGCAAGATCAGAGTGGAGAACAAGCCAGTCATTCTAGTAGCTCCGGCTTGGCCCCGGAGGACTTGGTACTCACTAGTCCTGAAGATGGCAGTGGGAGACCCTTGGACTCTTCCTCTACAACCAGACCTACTCTCACAAGGCCCGATCCTCCACCCTACATTACAGCGTCTAAATTTGACGGCCTGGAGGCTGAATCCCTGATTCTCAGGGGTAGAGGTCTGTCTAGGCAGGTAATTCCTACCCTGATTAGGGCTAGAAAGCCGGTCTCCAGGGTGATTTATTACAGGGTGTGGAGGAACTACGTAGGCTGGTGTGAATCCAAAAGATGGAATTCCCGCAAATATACCATTGATAGGGTGTTAAGTTTTCTCCAGCTAGGAGTGGATAAAGGCCTGGCACTAAGCACAATCAAGGGACAGATCTCAGCTCTGTCAGTGTGGTTTCAGAGGCCGCTGGCCACCCACTCGCTGGTAAAGACCTTCATACAGGGGGTCTTGCGTATTAATCCTCCTGTCAAGTCACCAATTTGTCCATGGGACTTAAATCTTGTCCTGTCCACTCTACAGAAACAGCCTTTTGAGCCGTTGGCTGAGATTCCTTTAGTCTTACTGACAAGAAAATTGGTTTTCTTGGTCGCCATAGTTTCGGCCAGGAGAGTGTCAGAATTAGCAGCCTTATCGTGTAAGGAACCATATCTCGTTCTGCATAAGGACAGGGCAGTTCTCCGGCCCCATCCTTCCTTTCTACCAAAGGTTATATCCAAATTTCACTTAAACCAGGATTTGGTACTTCCATCCTTCTTTCCAAAACCTACATCTAGAAAGGAGGGGTTGCTGCATACCTTGGATATTGTCCGGGCCATGAAGGCCTATCTTAAAGCTACAGAAAAGATCCGGAAAACAGATGTGTTATTCGTTCTACCAGATGGCCCCAAGAAGGGGCAGGCAGCTGCAAAATCCACCATCTCGAGATGGATTAGACAATTAATCATTCAAGCCTACGGGTTGAAGAGGTTGCCTCCTCCGTTGTCGGTAAAGGCCCATTCTACCAGGGCCATGGGCGCCTCCTGGGCAGCACACCATCAGATCTCTATGGCTCAGATATGCAAGGCAGCGACGTGGTCATCAGTCCACACGTTTACAAGGTTTTATCAACTAGACGTGAGAAGGAATGCGGATTCTGCCTTTGGACAGGCAGTACTACAGGCTGCAGTTTGAGATCCTCGGGATCAGGGGCACCCTTGGTTGTAAAAAAAAAAAAAAAGTTTTTTTCTTGACTAAGTTGGAATTATTATTATGATTTGAGTTTATCTCTAAATTGAATCCTTCTTTGGAAGATGTCTCCCTCCCCTCATTAAAGCATTGCTTTCGGACATCCCACATAGTAATGAATATGCCGCTCTGTGTCCCGTGATGTACGAGAAAGAAAAGGGGATTTTTAAATACAGCTTACCTGTAAAATCCTTTTCTTGGAGTACATCACGGGACACAGAGCTCCCACCCCTCTTTTGGGTGACCATTTTGGGAGGCATACTGCTTGCTACAAAACTGAGGGACTCCCTCTAGGGGAGGGGGTTATATAGGGAGGGGACTTCCTGTTTGAGATTGCCAGTGTCCACACCTGAAGGTACTCCATATAACCCACATAGTAATGAATATGCCGCTCTGTGTCCCGTGATGTACTCCAAGAAAAGGATTTTACAGGTAAGCTGTATTTAAAAATCCCCTTTTTTGCTCCTGTCTCCAGCTTCAGTACTTGAGGCCAGAACTGGAAGCAAATATATAACGTAACATTAGTAAAGTCTGATTTCCTGACCTGGACCAAGTATTCAGATTCAGGAATTTTACATCTTGATATATTCAACAGCCGAGTGCATTCCTTTTTGTGTTTTTTTTTTTTTTTTTGCACTGATCACTGTATAAATGACACTGGCAGGGAAGGGGTTAACATTAGAGGCAATTGGAGGGTTAAAGCAAAACTATTTTTTTTTAAAATAACAAACATGTTATACTTGCCTCCGCTGTGCAGCTCATTTTGCACAGGGTGTCCCCTAACGCTGTCTTCTGGGGTCCCTCGGCGGCTGTCTTGGTTCCTCCTTGCAAAAGCTTTCCACCTTCATGCGAGCGAGCTCGCATGGTGGAAAGTTTTTTTGCGAGCGCGCTCCCGTGATACAGCGGCGGGCATAGCCGCTAACCGTATTACTCGGCCCCGACCCCTGGCGCGCCGGGTCATCCGCTGTGATTGACAGCAGCGCCAGCCAATCGTGGCTGCGCTGCTATCAATCCGTCCACCCTAGCCAATTAACGGTCAGGCTGGGACCTGAAGAGGATCACATGGACGCGCGGGACTTTCGAGGGGGCAGATAAGTAAAACGGGGGTTCGGGGTGGGGGGCGGTACTGTCTGATGTTTTTTCACCTTAATGCCCTATGGGTTGTAAAAGGTAAATGTTTTTCACCTTAATGCATCCTATATGCATTAAGGTGAAATAACATTTACCTTTTACAACCCCTTTAAGTGTGCTCCTAGGGAGTGCTTTCTAACTGGTGGGAATGGTTTGACTGGAGGGAGAGGGAGATCTCTCTTCCTGATTAGCAGAAACACAAGATCTCGCTCTTCCTCTTGGACAGACGTCAGGTCAGTCTGCCTCTACTCCTTGAGGTCTGTGGGCCTTAAGTTGCATTAGAGTAGTGCAGGAACTACTTTGAAGTCGCAATTGGTGGGTAACAGCACTAGGGTCCCTGATTCAAATGCTGATCAGGATTCTACCTGCATAGAGCTTGCACATTATCCCTGTGCTTCCATGGGTTTCCTTCGGGTACTCCTAGATCGCTCCCACCCCCCCTACCAATGAGATCTTTTATATAAGCTGTAAACAAACACATGTGCTTGTGTACAGTATGACATTGACACCTCAAAAATGACCCAGTAGTGTGTTTTTTTTTTTTTTTTTTGTTTCCCCCCCCCTTGTTCTATGCATTTGGGATGCGGTATTGTGATTTCTATACGTTGACTGTATAATCTGATTAAATGTCAGGTCACTGGTCTCACTCTGCTGTTTGGCAGGATGTGCAAACCTCAGGACTGGATGGACAAATACTTTTTGGAGGTAAAACCACTCCTATGTATAGGAAGTAAGCCGGTACTGGAAGCATACCATACACATATTACACAGTGCAGACTGTACTACAAATGAGCGAGTGAAAAGAAATGTCCTAGGCATCTTCTGATGATCTTGTGTTGTCATCTTCCTCTTTACAGGTCATTACGGTGTCCCCAGCATACGGATGACCAGCGTAGATCTGTCAGAGTTTACCTCCTAGGCTCCTCCGCGTAAGTCTTCACACATATTGGACAACGTGGCGTCGGCTACAACCTCTTCCACGATTCCACTACTTACACAGCCCTCCTCTCGTAGGTCTCTACCAGAACCCGATGGCATTACAGACAATGACAGCTTTGATGTGGTGGAAGGACAGGGTCTAATGGGTCGACTTCCGTGGGATGGATCCTCTGATATCTCCCCATCCGACTCGGCCTCATCCAAAGCCAGTAAGATCTGGGAGATGGGCAAATGAAAGGGAAACTAATGGGTTTATAAGTCCATTTTAGTTTTACATTTAGTTTTTCACATTTGTAAGAGTGTAATAAATACATAAATAAAGGCTGTCCAAGGTTTAGGAGTGTCTATGGGAATGTTTGACCATTCTTCAAGAAGCGCATTTGTGGAATCGGGCACTGATGTGGCTCGCAGTCTCCACTCGTAATAATCTTAAAGGTTGTTCTATCAGGTTGAGGTCAGGACATCTAACCCAAACTCACTCATCCATGTCTTTATGGACCTTGCTTTGTGCACTGGTCCAAATGATTTGGTGGAGAGGGGATTATGGTGTGGGGCTGTTTTTTCAAGGATTGGGCTTTGCCCCTTAGTATCAGTGACGGGAATTGTGTGATGCTAGGCTGTTGGAGAAAATCTGACCATTTGTACGCTCCATCGGACGGTTGTCAGATTTTCTGCGGACAAATGTTGGTTGGCTTTTTTCTGCGGTCTGTTGTCGGATTTTCCAATTTGTGTGCACAAAAGTCCAAAGTACAAACCTGCATGCTTGGAAGCAATGCTCACCAAATGCAACGTTGGCAAAGGTGCCTAAAGGGCGGCGCTCAAAAGCTGAAAAACCACGTATGTAGCTACGTTCGTGTTTGTTGGCCGACAATTGTGTGCCGTTTTGACCTTTTGTCTGTCTGAAGGATGTTGGCCAAAAACTTGCATACAGAGGGTTTGTTTGCAGAAAATCCGATCGTGTGTACAAGGTGTCGGCATACCAAGACATTTTGAACAATTTCATGCTCCCAACTTTGTGGGGGTGGCCTCTTCTTGTTCCAACATGACTGCACACCAGTGCACAAAGCAAGGTCCATAAAGACATGACTGAGTGAGTTTGGGGTGGAGAAATATGACTGATCTGCACAGAGCCCTGCCCTTAACCCGATGGAACACTTTTGGGATGAATTTGAGTAGAGACTGTGAGTCAGGCCTTCTCATCCAACATCAGTGCCTGACCTCACAAATGTCAAACATTCCCATAGACACTCCTAAGCCTTGTGGACGGCCTTCCCAGAAGAGTTGAAGCTGTTATAGCTGTAAAGGGCGGGGCAACTCAATATTGAACCCTATGGATTAGGCACCGTTAAAGTTCATGTGCGTGCAAAGGCGGGCGTCCCAATACTTTTGTTATTGTGCGTGAGTAGATGGATAAGACTGATGGATTTGTTTTTTAATTCGCTGATTGAAGTTTAAATGACTGAGGAAGGCGGGTCTGTCACTGTCATAAGATTCCTTTAGGTATCACGCCTGTAAACTGCAGTATGTATCCAATGATACATTGATACTATGTACCAGCGATGCCCCTTGGATCCTATAGGGGCTCAGGCTGTACATGAGGCCTTGACGTCAGTCCTATTCAAGATCAGGTCATGTCAAGTGCCTCGCCCTTCCTAGATCTAAGTGTAGTTTGTCAGCTTTTTCACTTTATGGTCCTGGAGTAAAATGGAAACACAAAAGCAGCACCAGACCCGTTACAATTTCCAGTCTTTATTGTAGGAGACTGTGACAGATCTGAGTGATCGCCATGGGCCTTGCTTATGTTTTTCCAATTTTATGATAGATAGATAGATAGATATATATATATATCTATCTATCTATCTCTATTTTTTATTTTTTTTTTAATGTACGTTACTGCTGGTAAACTGAGGTTTAGGAGCAGTTGGGCATTTTTTTTCCCAACTGCTCCTGAACTCTCCTCTATTATCTTATCTTGCATGTACAGTTGAGTATAGGGGCTTTTTTTTGTTTTTTTTTGGAACACAAAAAAGGGTTCGGAAGATGAGTTTAGAGGCATTTTTGGCTATTTTTGCAATTTTTTTTTTTTTTTTTTTGTTGCTATAATAAAATATATATTTTGCAAAAAATAAATACATTTTATTTAATTGTCTGGATATAGAGGGATAGAAATCTATATCTGACAATTAAATAAAATGTATTTATTTTATATATATATATATATATATATATATATATATATTATATATATAATTTTACGCCAAACGCAGGCATGTAAACCAGTGTTTAATTTTGGCAGCAAATTTCAATTTAGTTTTAGGACTAAAATGGCATTTTAGTGTTGGTCCCATTTTTTTTAGTCTTCTGCAATTGTTTTAGTTGTATTTAGTCGACTAAATCTCCACTACGTTTTTAGTCGACCTAAAATCTCAGTACATTTTAGTCCATCTAAAATCGAATGAGTGTAATCCAATTGTAATGCATTAGTCTGCATTTCTCTACAATTTCCAAACTCATTATATACTGCTGGAGTGAAAAATCGAATATGTTGTTATGTATGGTACTGGGGTATGACCATGCACTACAGACAAGTGTTCATTTTGAAGTCCTATATCAATTTATCGCCGTATAGCGCGCACCCCCACCTAGAAGGGAAACCTAAGGGGGAAAAAAAAAAAAATACTGGCAGTTTACAGTTACAGTTGCCCGGCGGTCTTATCCAGTCCGGCTGCAGCCTTCGTGGTGTCCTCCCCGCTTCTTCCGCGCTGCGATCTCCGCTTCCTGCGCTGTTTGAACGCCGACATATACCGAGCGCAGTTCACTTGGGCACGCTCAGCTTCTCTCGCATAAAGGCTAGGAGACGACACAGGGTGTGACCGTGAGGGGAGCCAAGTGAGTGTACTGCACTCGGTATATGTCGGCTTCAAACACAGCGTGGGAAAGCGGGGATCGGCGTATATCACGCACCCATGATTTTCCCCTGATTTTAAGGGGGGGGGGGGAGTGCGCGGTATACACCGATAAATACGGTAGTTTTAGTCTTGGTCTTTTGACCAACATGACATTTTAGTTATCTCAATTGTTTTTAGTCGACTAAAATGTTTTAGTCAAAGAAATTGACACTGGTTTGAACACGGCAAAACTTTTTTTTTTTTTTTTTTTTAAGTGGGTCACTATGTGTCAAGTGAAATCGTTCAGGAGAGGTTGTAAAAACGTCCCGTGAATATAATACAGGATTTATATAGCGCCAACAGTTTACACAGCACTTTACAATTTAGAGGGTGGGCAGCACACTTAGGCCTTGTACACACAACGGGAAATATCCGCTGTAAACGGTCCCCGGACCGTTTACAGCGTATATTTGCGCCGGGATGTTTTGATCCGATGGCTGTACACACCATCGGATCAAATTCCCCGCCGGCGGATAGCGCGGTGACGCGGCGGTGACGTTGACGCCGCCACGTGACCGCCACGTCACCGCACCAGGAAGTAAACACTTCCGCGCGCATGCGTCGGATCCATTCACAGGATACGACGCATGTGCGGCAAGATATGTCCGCTGGTTTGCCGTACTAACCAGCGGACATATCTGCCAGCCAGCTATCCGGCAGAAATATTTCAAAGCATGCTTTGGAATTTTTCCGCCGGATGAATCCAGCAAAAAGCGTCCGTTTGCCCCTACACACGAGGGGATTTTTCCGCTGAAATGGTCCGTCGGACCATCTTCAGCGGATTTATTCCCTCGTGTGTACAAGGCCTCACAGTACAGTTCAATACAGAAGGTAGAGGAGGGCCTTGCTCATAGAGCTTACATTCTAAAGGGAGGGGGTGGTGGTACAAAGGTAATAGTTGCAGAGAAGGTGGGCGTGGAATAGGCTTTCCTAAATAAATTAGTTTTCATGGATCTCCTAAAGGTGGGCGGGGTAGGGGCTGATCGGACATATTGAGGCAGGGAGTATTGGAAGTCATGGGAGGTCATCAGCTGGCCCAGGGAGGAGGTATAGAGATAATAGGAGGGGCTCAAGGACGGAGCCTTGGGGTACCCCAACAGTAAGAGGAGTGGGGGAGATGGGTAGGAGGAGAACCGGGATAAAGCGGAATCACGGAGGCCAAGGGAGTGGAGTTTGCTGAGGAGCAGCAGGTGGCGAACTGTCACCCCCTACTGTGTACATCAAGGATAAGCAATTAGCGGACCTCCAGCTGTTGCAAAACTACAAGTCCCATCATGCCTCTGTCTCTGGGTGTCATGCATGTAGTTGTCAGGGTCTTGCAATGGCTCATGGGATTTGTAGTTCTGCAACAGTTGGAGGTCCACTAATTGCATATCCCTGGTGTACATGAAGCCTTAATGTTTTTCTTTTCCTCCCAGTTGTCGGCAATAAATGATAACTTGTTCCATATCTTGTTTCCCTGTCTCCTGCTTCCCAGGCACCAATAACTCAGACACTCGGAAACCCAAGAAGAAAAAGCCAAGTCATATCAGCATGGGCAGCGCCGGGGGTGGAGGTGCCAGTAAAAAGAAAAAACCCAAAGCCCCCGCACCACACACACCCGGAATGTACAGTGAACTCAACTGAGACAAAAGGACGTTGCAATGCTATGGACCAGATGCCGGTGGGCCTGTTTGTACACAGGAGGGTGCCCATCGGCTGCAAGGGGATAAAAACAGGCTCGCCCCCCCTCCCTCTTTCTCAAGTGATAAACCTTCTACTGTGAAAAAGTGGCGTCTGTATTGACAGGAAGAAGTAATGCCAGAGTACCAATCTCCATCAGGCTTTTTCTGACATCTCCTTGTGCTGCCATGTTGCGTATGCCATGTGTCTGCTGCCTGGCTGCCAGTAATGTCATGCCCAATTGTGGAAACGTGGCTGTGGCAAAGATTTGGGGGGAGGAAAAACGGGGGGGGGGGGGGGTGGGCTGTGCAGAACGGGAGGTCAAAATGGAGTTTCCTCCCTTTGTCGAAGTGTTAGACCTCTGCTGCTGTGTCGTATAGTGACATCGGGTCTTTCAGCGGATAACTGGACCTTTTTTTTATTTTTTTCATGAGAAGACGGGGCACTGCCCTCCCCGTGCTGTAACTCTCTCTCATCTCTGGAACTTTCTGGAATGCGAGGCCGTAAACTTGAAGACTTTCAAAAACTAAAAAAAAAACACACGTGACCTCATCACTTCAGGCACAAAGTGTTCTAGGTGTTGATGCGCAGGGCCCTGGCGCCAGTCGGGGGCGGTGGCATCGAAGTGTATCTGCCTCTGGCAGGTGGAGGGTATAAAGGATATCTTGCACGTATTAAAAAAAAAAAAAATCACACTAAGTATTTCATTGCAAGCCTATGTGCTTTATTGTAAATGTGTATAATGGGTGCATCCATCACATTGTAATTTTTAACAAAGAGAATCATGTAAAGGCAAAGGGACTTTGGCCGCAGACGGGTAATGGAAAGGTCATATTGCTGTAGGCGTAATCTGACAGTGTTCACACAGGTGATTGTTTTTGTTGTGATAAAGACAAATGAAATTGTATTCATTGTGTTTTACTATGGGGGGGGGGGGGGGGGATGGGAAGGACGGGGGAGGGGTGTGCGACATGAAACGCTATGCCGCTAAAGCCGACCTGTCACATTCTCAGGCAAGTAGAAATGATCCCCTAGCTAAATGAGAAGATGTGAGCACTGGAGGTTATCGGCTCAAGATTTCTAGCATGGTCAGCAGGTACTTCTTTGTTTGTTTTTCCCT
Source organism: Rana kukunoris (assembly GCA_029574335.1). Lineage (NCBI taxonomy): Eukaryota > Metazoa > Chordata > Amphibia > Anura > Ranidae > Rana > Rana kukunoris. Next base: position 28,396,449 of record CM056060.1, read on the forward strand.
GAAGTGCTTGTAAACCTGAGAGGTCGGAGCCTCAAGTCTGTGCCATGAGAGATTGTAAACGTCTACTTTCCCCCTTCTTTTTTGGTGAAGGCCACACTCTCTGGCGCGTTGGTTACTGTTTACTTACCCACTCCCTGGCAATACTAATAAATGTGCCCATACCAGAATAATGCATTACATTGTGTGCCCCCTTCAGGCTACCCCTATAAATTGGTTACCACCACTCCCTTATATCGGTTGTCCTCAGTGTCGCCTTACATCAGGCATTCCCATTGAAGTGCCCACTTGCATCATTTGTCCCCATTGCAGTGCCCCCTTGGCATAATATATGCCCATTGACGTGCCCTCCCTCCCCCAACATGTGTTATGGGGCAAGCTAATGAGCACATTTTGTTGTGCCGATCAGTATGCCCCTTAAAGCAGAAAAAAAAATTAAACCAGCAGCTACACCTACTGCAGCTGCTGGCTTTTAGTAATCGGATACTTGCCTGTCCTGGAGTCCAGAGATGTCGGCACGGGTTCTGCCGTCATTGCGGTTAACGATACCCGCAGTGTAACCTTTTGGCTTCACGCCGGGAACCCTACTGCACGAGGCCCGCTCCACACTCCTATTGGCCCGGTGACAGGGGAGGAGGAGGGAGCCCGAGCCGTGACGTTTATGGCAAAACAAAAAGGATTCTGCTGGACAGCCGCACTCCGAACAAAAGTTGCCTTTATTGTAGAAAAACAGCACTACATGTCACAGCATACCGGCAGAGCTGACGTGTTTCACACTGTATTTAGTGTTTAATCATAGCGTGATGTCGATACTCGTGGCTAAGTCTCCCGGAAGTGGGAAAGGATGCCTGTCCAAGACAAAGGTATTCTGTTCCGGCTCCAGAGGGGGGGAGAAATCAAATGAGTGGAAATTTCCACCTTTGGGTGGAACTCAGCTTTAAGAAGTGTACCCATCAGCATGCCCCTGTAAATGTTACACCCCACATACTCCAAAGGCGTAGCTGTGGCAGGAGTCTTATTGAAGGGGTGGGCGGGGTGCGCATATGATATCAAACCATACCTCGTGGCCGGCAAGGTATTGGGGTTGGGAGCCACAAGATAATAAGCAGCAGCAGGGTGCGCAGTGACGTTGCCCCTTACCTCGTGGCTCTCACTTTCTGATAGTCAACAGCAGGGGGCGGAGCAAACATGCAACATCATTGGTTGCTGGGATGCCCGCGGTCCCAGCAACCAATGGCTGCTGAGCAGCTGAGATGTGCCACTTTACCCTGATGGTAGAGCAGAGAAGGCTGCTGATAGACAGGTCTTATTTAGGAGGTTTTGTTTCATCTCTGTGTACCACTTGTGGCCAGTCACATCACTTGGGTATGTGTAAGGGTTTACAACCACTTTAACGCTTTCCACTATGTTTAACAGACAAGAAGAAGCAAATAAGTTCATTGTTTTGGGTATAACTTCTGAGTGTGACCCCAGATACAGTGCTCTGTGCCATAATTCTCAATTGCCTGACCTAAACGCTGCCACCTGGTGGTGGGGGTAACAGGTAGGCTTACAGGAAAAAGATGGCACGTGGGGCATGGCTTTCTATATCTTCAGGGTTTTGTACTCCCTATGCCCATGCAGTATGTGTGCTTACAGCTGAAGTTCCTGATGTGGCAAACGTTAGGCAATCGCATTGTTGTGATTATACAGAGGGCCTATTGTATTCTTTTAGTAGTAGGCGGCAACCTCATCAGGAACCAAAGCCGTTTCCTTTAGTCCATCTTGGTGATATCGGGCACTTTCATTGCTGGTCAGAGGGTCTTGTTGCCCAAGAGTTTGTGTGTGTGTGTGTGTATATATATATATATATATATATATATATATATATATATATATATATATAATATATAAACTACTGTCATTCCTATGGTGTTTTTTTTCCCCATCAATAACTTTTTTCTTTTGCTGTATGGATATATTGAGAGAGATAAAAAAAAAAGTGTGTGTGTAAAATGATATATTATAATATTGTCCTGATGTATAGAAACTGCATTTTTTATGTCTTCAACAGCGACTTTTTGAACTTATCAGCACAACATGTTTTTTACATTGCAGCTGCCAAACTTAACGTTCAAAGAAAACAAAACCTCTATTTCCTTGTGTAATGGCCTTAAATTGCACTAAACTGATATGCAAATCCTTGTGTCTTCTAAAATGCCTGAATGTGTGCGTTCCCTAAGCATATGGCCTTATAAAAATGAGATCACGATCACCTTGTAAAACAACCCATTCAGTTTAAAATAGAAATGAAAGGCAAAAAAATTGTGGGAATTATCCAGATTTATACTTTTATATAGATTATTTGTGTGTATATATAAATATATGTAGCTATATTTTTTTCTTTATAATTGATCACATTCCGTATGTTCTCAGCTGCATAAGAGTTGGAGGAGAAGCAGCGGCACACTAAGCTTCCCAGTGAAAGGGGGTGGGGGGGACAGGATCTGATCATTGGAGGCGAGCAGGCGGAGTTCTCAGCCTAGCTATAGAACTGACCACCGTGTGCTCCCTTGCTTATTGTGGTCAGTTTTAAATAGGAAAGCAGGGGGACTGGCAGGAACACCAGGGATTTCACACAAAGCGAACAGGATATGAAATATTGTGTTAACAAACTGCTTAAAGGGGTAATTCCCCAAAAAAAACTTTTTTTAACATTGATTGAGGCTCGTTATGTCAAGGGGAATCGGGTGTTTTTTTTATTAGAAACGAAGCAGTACTTACCGTTTTACAGATGCATCGTCTCCGTCGCTTCCGGGTATGATCGTCTGGTCTGGGCGTGCCTATTTGATTGACAGGCTTCCGACGGTCGCATACATCGCGTCACGAGTAGCCGAAAGAAGCCGAGCGCCGGTGCGGCTCTATACTGCGCCTGCGCACCGTCGTTCGGCTACTTTCGGAAAATCGTGACGCGAGGTATCAGACCGTCGGAAGCCTGTCAATCAAATAGGAACGCCTAGACCCGAAGACCATACCCGGAAGCGTCGGAGACGATGCATCTCTAAAACGGTAAGTACTGCTTCGTTTCTAAAAAAAAAACACCCGATTCCCCTTGACAAAACGAGCCTCAATCAATGTTAAAAAAAAAGGTTTTTGGGGGAACTACCCCTTTAAGGACTGTCCCATGTACATATACTGCGTTAGGGCGGCCCTTGGGTGCAAAAATCACGTACCTGGATGTGATTGCTTGCGAGTCACTAACCAGGCAGGATTTTACTAAAACTGCAAAATCTGGTGCAGCTCTTCTTAGAAACAAATTGGCTTCCTGTTGTGTGTGGGGTGTGTTTTTTTTTTTTTTGGTCAAAGCTGCATCTGTTTTTATGCACTCCCGTTTTAGCAAATCACCCCCCATATGCCATGCAAAAGGGTTTTTGTGTAGTCTCCTTGGGCTACTTTCACACGGCATGTGTTTTCCTGGTATTTTTAGTGCTAAAAAATTTGAAAACCGCCTCCCCAGTGCGCCTGCGGGATGTTACAAAAAGTCCTGCAAGCGGCATCTTTGGGGCGGTTTGGCAACGCAGTATACACTGCCCCTGCCCATTGGATGCATGAGCAGCGTCCGAAAAGCACTTCGGAAGCGCTGCTACACGGGCGGTTTTAACCTTTTTCAGATGCTAGCGGGGGTTAAAAAGTGCCGCTAAAATGAGCACTGTGATCGTGGTACAGCTACAGTGTGACAGCAGCCTTCTAGTATTTGCTGCAATCCCACATACCACCACTTGGTGGCATGGTAGGTGAACTGGGTTATTGTAGCTCCCAGTCCTGCTAAAGCTTGATGTCTGCTTTAAGCAGAACCTTCTCTTATGGCTTTTGAATAGGTAAAGGATGTTAAGATCGGCCATTCCATGCTAAAACTCGCATGAAATATCAGGCTAAATGTACATTTGTGCAGTGTTTTGTCCTCTTCAGCTCCCTGGAGAATACACACTTTACTTGAACAACCAGTGAAGATTTGCAGAAGTGGTGGGTCCAACCTTTAAATTTGCTTACATTTTTAGGATTCCGGGTTTAGATGTGACTAAATGGGGCTCAAGCTGTGTGTTGTGTGTTTTTTTTTTTTTTGTACTGATCACAAAATGTTTAAAATGATAGAAGTGGCTACAGTTACTAACTATACTTACCATAATAAAGCGATAGACTGATCATGTCATACCGCTGGTTGTATAGATGGCAAAAATTGTGCAGCCTCTGTGTGTATTTGGTCAATTGGTGCAACCAAACCTGCTCTTATCACCCCAAAACCCCCTCCAGTTACATCTAGTGGAGAGATCGCAGCCGCCCACTCCTCTCGATCTGCAGAGTAGCTATGTGGAGCAAGGAGGAATGTTGTATTCCTGTCGGAATAATGAGCACACTTTTATAAGGGTTGCTTTTCTCTGGATCAGTTTTAATATTTTATATATTTTTTTTTTTATTAAATATATTTTTTTTATTAAATAAATATTTTATTAAAATTAAATAAAATATATAAATATATAATAAAAAATATAAATATTTATTTTGCCCCTCATCACCACCGAGTGACTTAAATGACCTGCTGCCATTAGAAAGCCTTGTTATATGATTTGTCCTAGAGCTGCATTGGTGTTTAATGGTTTGTTTTATACTTCTTACCTAGAGAAGCATCTTGGAGCTGATGGAAAGTGAGGTCCTGACCTCCCCAAGCCTTCAGAGATCCACCCTGAGGAAGTGTAAGAGAAAAGCCTCTAATATTTCATTTGATGCCTATTATAAGGTGTGCGTGTGTTTTTTTTTTTAGAAGGGGGGGGGGGGGGGGGAGGCTCTAAAACAGGGGTGGCCCGCGGAGCCCTCTGATGTGGCCTTTCATCTGGGTGGATCGGAGGGCCTATAGAGTAGCCGTGACCTGTCATCCACCCGCTCCCCTCATTGTGGCCCTTGACTGGTTACCAAGTTGCTTAAGTGGCCCTCAACCCTTTGAAGTGCGAAGTGGCCCTGCTCCAAGAGCTTCCTCTTTCAGTATAGTTGGTCTATGGCAGGGTCCAATAATGTCCATGACCCTGCATGACTCTGTTCTATGTTGGTCTTCTCTCCAGCCTCCCTTCTAGGAAAGCTGCCACCCCCCCCCCCCCCCTCCGCTCTAGACTCGCATCCCTGCCAGTGCTGCTTGATTGGCTTTCATGTTGATATTCTGAGATCGGCACATAGAATCGCTGGTTGAGAGCAGTGGTTCTCAACCTCGGTCCTCCAGTACCCCCAACAGGCCATGTTTTGGAAACTTCTCTTCGATTTCAAATGGCTCTTATCATACCATGTCCTTGATAATGATTTAAAGCAGCTGTGAAAAGTAAAGGAAAACGTGGCCTGTTGGGGGTACTGGAGTACTGAGGTTGAGAAGCAATGGTTTAGAGCAAGCATAGAGACTGAGTTCTCCCTTCCCTACCTTCATACTTGTGCCTCTTCATTCAGAAGGGGTAACAAAAGCAGAGGACCTCTGTGGCGGATATCATGAGTTTATCATAATAGCCTATGGGGTAGCTAATGGGCTTGTTCAATTGAGCTGTGACCAAAAAAAAAAAAACCTGGAAGCTGTGCCAGATTTTTTGCCAAATTTTTAGTAAATCATGTTCTTTTTATGATGGGTAAAATCGAGTACTGTCTGTGATACTTTTTTTTTTGCACTGACATAATTTTTCATGGACAGGTTTTGGGTTGTGTCCCCCTTCAAGGTCCAAGCAGTACTGATGGGTGAAACGCTGGGGTTGATTTACCAAAACTGAAGAGTGCAAAATCTGGTGCAGCTCTGCATAGAAACCAATAATCGGCTTGCAGGTTTTTTGTCAAACCTTGAGGCTACTTTCGCACTGAGGCGCTATTGTGCAAAAAATAGCGCCTGCAAAGCACCCCAAAAAAGCCTCTCCTGCTCTGGCAGGAAGGTAAGTGCATCTTTGAGGCACTATAGGAATGGTGTATACACCGCTCCTTAAGTGCCCCTGCCCATTTGAAATCAACAGCGATTTGTTCTATGGTATGTCTGCCTTGGAAATTATTTTGTACCCTTCTCCTGACTGATACCTTTTTAACAATGAGATCCCTCTGATGCTTTGGAAGCTCTCTGCGGACCATGTAGGATGCGACTAAGAAAAAGTCAGGAAAGACCTACTAGAACAGCTGAACTTTATTTGGGGTTAATTGGAGGCACTTTAAATGATGGAAGGTGTATTGTCCCACGATTTGTGACTGCAGAGTAGCATGACAAGTAGTTTCCCATGAATTCCAATGACAACCATTCATATTAATACGACTTCAAAGTAGTTCCTGCACTACTTTGGTCCGTTTTTTTGATGGCAGTTACACAGGCATTCCCTAAAATCGCAGCGAAGTTGCAGTAGTGTGAAAGGGGCCTAAACATGAGTTTGAATGTGATTGCTTAATTCTGAACACTGCTACCTACATCCCCAGTTACAAGATGGTGTGCACACTTGTGCAACCACATTATTATTATTTTCTTTTTTTCAGTTTTCGAGTTGTACAGCTTACCTATTGATGTATTTTTATTTTTTTACACTTCTTTGAAACTTGACATTTTAACGGGTGTGTAGACTTTTTTTTTTTTTTTTATATATATATACACTGTATATGAATCTGTTTTAGGACGTGGTGACGCTAAGTGTCTATTGGGACACCCCATCCTCTGTGCAGCTCCACATTACTGAGCTCTCTCCCAGTCTGACGGGTACATGGCTGAGGAGTTTGCACTGCGGTGGACAGAGCCTGATGGGGGAACTGAGAGACTAGGACCATATCTGCTCTATGCCTGTGATTGACAGGTCATGGCAGTGGGCAGGTGGGTTGAGCCTGATGGGGCATTGCCATATCTGGGGTAATGATGTCAGGCACTATCCCCTGCCCCTTTTGTGTATATATGTAGCTTTTGGCCTGGGATTTTTCCTGTGGCAGATGAAGGGGGACGAGCCTTGTGTTAGGACCCCGATGAGTGCTGGTAGCCTAGGCATCACAAGCCCTGTGCAGGAAGCTGTCACATTAAAGCTCTGCTTTTCCTCCCCCCTATAATTTTTTTGGGTGGAGCGGGTTTTTGTTTTTGACAGGTGCGCACTGCAACTTTTGGGTTAGATCACCACGGCAGTTCAACCACGACAGGGTCTCTTTAAAGGCTCGGTGCTGCTGCACATTTCCTGGTTGTGTTGGAATATTTAGCTGGTACATTCTTCCAATTAACGTGTTGCATCCTCTGCAGTGCATGAGTCGGTGCAATACCCAATTGGCTGTGATGTATGATGGAGTACTCGGCAAATAACATCTCCCCCCTCCCCTTTCTTCTGTATCATCCCAGAAACCTTCATGCTGTAAGCCCCAAAGGGGTGCTCTATGCAAAGAACCAAGATTATGATGAAACCTCCATTCCTGATGCAACAGGTTGCAATTGTTGTTAATTAACATTTAAAAATGATAATTGCTTCCTTATTGTCCTGCAGGTTTTTCTGTAAACATAAGAGAGCCATGAAACGCATGACCACCACATCAGACTCTGGGTATAGCGTCTACAAAATAGGGGGTAGTTTTATGGCTTTTTTATTTATTACCAGTAATGTTAGCGATCGCAATTGTTATTTTTTTTTAATCAGGACTGTGATATTGTGGCAGACAAATTGGACACTTTTTTTTTTTTTTTTTTTTGGACCATTCACATTTATACAGCGATCAGTGCTTAAAAAAAAAATGCACAGATTACTGTATAAATGTCACTGGCAGGGCAGGGGTTAACACTAGGGGATGATCACGGAGTTAACTGAGTTCTAACTGTAGGGGGGGTGAGATTTACTAGGGGAAGCAAGATCGTTGTTCATACTTTGTATAAGCATACGATCAGTCTCTCCTCCCCTGAGAGAACCGAGATCTGTGTGTTTACACACAGAGATCCCGGTGTTTTCTCCGTCACGAGCGATCGCACTCGTATTGGCGAGCTGTGGGCCCCTAGTGGCCAAAAGGCAAAGCGATATAACACGGTATTGCCCAGCTGTGCCATTTTTTTTTTGTGGCTGGTCGGCAAGTGGTTAAAGTATCCAAAGAGTAAAACCGCAGTTCAAAAATACTTGGTATTGATGGTGCACCACAATCCCACCACCAGGTAACTTAAACAATGTCTTTTTGAATAAACGTTTGGATGTTTTATTACTATATATTCCATATATTTCCAGTGTTCCCCTTTCATTTTGGATAGAGCAAGGGAGGGTTATAACCCCCTGTAACTGCCCTCTGTGTCCCAGTGTGGAGATTTCCCTTCACTTCCTGTACCATAGCCAAACAGGAAGTGAGAGGGAATTCCTTAGGGACCCCCTCCCTCCGATCTATTGATGATGTATAATGCAGGGAAATTGCAATTAGTTCTATTGCCTGTGCGATATTGCCACTCTTATGACTTAAAGTAAATCCGTACCAAAGTGTTTTTGTTTTTAAAACCCCTGCATAGTAAAGGCATAATGTGCTAGTATGTATCGTCTATTCCGAATTTTCATACAACAAAAGCTGGATGTGCAGGCTATATAATTTTTGTCATACTTGTTTACTAAATGCAAATCCACTTTGCACTACAAGTGCACTTGGAAGTGCAGTCGCTGTAGATCTGAGGGGGACATTTTAATGGCTTAACGACCGCCGCATGTGTGTATATGTCCACAGAATGGCACGTACAGGCAGATGGACCCCCTCCCCCACTAAAGAAATCCTTTGATTTTTTTTTATCTATTTTTAATCATTTTTTAAAAATCGATAAAAATCAATCATAATGTGCCCGCAGGTTAGTTTTGTTTTTAGACTAGTTTCAGTTTGTTCTGTGTGTACAGAGACACACAGAACAAAAACAGGGCAGTGTTTGTTTTTAAAATGAATCTGATTGGTTCTGTGGAGTTTTACACACAATAATCACATCTTCTTGATCATGGACCACAATGAAAAGCTACCATGATTTTTTTTTTTTCACAAGGAGCCAGACAAGCAGGAAGTGTGGAGTTCAGCAAGGGATTACAGCAACTTCTAAGCAAAAACGGACAGGGGACATGAAAACAGGACTGCTATAAGGTAACGCAAGATATTTAGCAATAACTTTTTTTTTCCTTTATGGCTGGAATCCATGGCATATTTAAACCCAACAAGCTCCTTGGCTATCTTATCAACTATTATGTCTCTATACCCTGTAAACAATCGAGGACAGAGGACAGAGGACAGAGGACAGAGGACAGAGGACAGAGGACAGAGGACAGAGGACAGAGGACAGAGGACAGAGGACAGAGGACAGAGGACAGAGGACAGAGGACAGAGGACAGAGGACAGAGGACAGAGGACAGAGGACAGAGGACAGAGGACAGAGGACAGAGGACAGAGGACAGAGGACAGAGGACAGAGGACAGAGGACAGAGGACAGAGGACAGAGGACAGAGGACAGAGGACAGAGGGACAGAGGACAGAGGACAGAGGACAGAGGACAGAGGACAGAGGACAGAGGACAGAGGACAGAGGACAGAGGACAGAGGACAGAGGACAGAGGACAGAGGACAGAGGACAGAGGACAGAGGACAGAGGACAGAGGACAGAGGACAGAGGACAGAGGACAGAGGACAGAGGACAGAGGACAGAGGACAGAGGACAGAGGACAGAGGACAGAGGACAGAGGACAGAGGACAGAGGACAGAGGACAGAGGACAGAGGACAGAGGACAGAGGACAGAGGACAGAGGACAGAGGACAGAGGACAGAGGACAGAGGACAGAGGACAGAGGACAGAGGACAGAGGACAGAGGACAGAGGACAGAGGACAGAGGACAGAGGACAGAGGACAGAGGACAGAGGACAGAGGACAGAGGACAGAGGACAGAGGACAGAGGACAGAGGACAGAGGACAGAGGACAGAGGACAGAGGACAGAGGACAGAGGGAGGGACAGAGGACAGAGGACAGAGGACAGAGGACAGAGGACAGAGGACAGAGGACAGAGGACAGAGGACAGAGGACAGAGGACAGAGGACAGAGGACAGAGGACAGAGGACAGAGGACAGAGGACAGAGGACAGAGGACAGAGGACAGAGGACAGAGGACAGAGGACAGAGGACAGAGGACAGAGGACAGAGGACAGAGGACAGAGGACAGAGGACAGAGGACAGAGGACAGAGGACAGAGGACAGAGGACAGAGGACAGAGGACAGAGGACAGAGGACAGAGGACAGAGGACAGAGGACAGAGGACAGAGGACAGAGGACAGAGGACAGAGGACAGAGGACAGAGGACAGAGGGACAGAGGACAGAGGACAGAGGACAGAGGACAGAGGACAGAGGACAGAGGACAGAGGACAGAGGACAGAGGACAGAGGACAGAGGACAGAGGACAGAGGACAGAGGACAGAGGACAGAGGACAGAGGACAGAGGACAGAGGACAGAGGACAGAGGACAGAGGACAGAGGACAGAGGACAGAGGACAGAGGACAGAGGACAGAGGACAGAGGACAGAGGACAGAGGACAGAGGACAGAGGACAGAGGACAGAGGACAGAGGACAGAGGACAGAGGACAGAGGACAGAGGACAGAGGACAGAGGACAGAGGACAGAGGACAGAGGACAGAGGACAGAGGACAGAGGACAGAGGACAGAGGACAGAGGACAGAGGACAGAGGACAGAGGACAGAGGACAGAGGACAGAGGACAGAGGACAGAGGACAGAGGACAGAGGACAGAGGACAGAGGACAGAGGACAGAGGACAGAGGACAGAGGACAGAGGACAGAGGACAGAGGACAGAGGACAGAGGACAGAGGACAGAGGACAGAGGACAGAGGACAGAGGACAGAGGACAGAGGACAGAGGACAGAGGACAGAGGACAGAGGACAGAGGACAGAGGACAGAGGACAGAGGACAGAGGACAGAGGACAGAGGACAGAGGACAGAGGACAGAGGACAGAGGACAGAGGACAGAGGACAGAGGACAGAGGACAGAGGACAGAGGACAGAGGACAGAGGACAGAGGACAGAGGACAGAGGACAGAGGACAGAGGACAGAGGACAGAGGACAGAGGACAGAGGACAGAGGACAGAGGACAGAGGACAGAGGACAGAGGACAGAGGACAGAGGACAGAGGACAGAGGACAGAGGACAGAGGACAGAGGACAGAGGACAGAGGACAGAGGACAGAGGACAGAGGACAGAGGACAGAGGACAGAGGACAGAGGACAGAGGACAGAGGACAGAGGACAGAGGACAGAGGACAGAGGACAGAGGACAGAGGACAGAGGACAGAGGACAGAGGACAGAGGACAGAGGACAGAGGACAGAGGACAGAGGACAGAGGACAGAGGACAGAGGACAGAGGACAGAGGACAGAGGACAGAGGACAGAGGACAGAGGACAGAGGACAGAGGACAGAGGACAGAGGACAGAGGACAGAGGACAGAGGACAGAGGACAGAGGACAGAGGACAGAGGACAGAGGACAGAGGACAGAGGACAGAGGACAGAGGACAGAGGACAGAGGACAGAGGACAGAGGACAGAGGACAGAGGACAGAGGACAGAGGACAGAGGACAGAGGACAGAGGACAGAGGACAGAGGACAGAGGACAGAGGACAGAGGACAGAGGACAGAGGACAGAGGACAGAGGACAGAGGACAGAGGACAGAGGACAGAGGACAGAGGACAGAGGACAGAGGACAGAGGACAGAGGACAGAGGACAGAGGACAGAGGACAGAGGACAGAGGACAGAGGACAGAGGACAGAGGACAGAGGACAGAGGACAGAGGACAGAGGACAGAGGACAGAGGACAGAGGACAGAGGACAGAGGACAGAGGACAGAGGACAGAGGACAGAGGACAGAGGACAGAGGACAGAGGACAGAGGACAGAGGACAGAGGACAGAGGACAGAGGACAGAGGACAGAGGACAGAGGACAGAGGACAGAGGACAGAGGACAGAGGACAGAGGACAGAGGACAGAGGACAGAGGACAGAGGACAGAGGACAGAGGACAGAGGACAGAGGACAGAGGACAGAGGACAGAGGACAGAGGACAGAGGACAGAGGACAGAGGACAGAGGACAGAGGACAGAGGACAGAGGACAGAGGACAGAGGACAGAGGACAGAGGACAGAGGACAGAGGACAGAGGACAGAGGACAGAGGACAGAGGACAGAGGACAGAGGACAGAGGACAGAGGACAGAGGACAGAGGACAGAGGACAGAGGACAGAGGACAGAGGACAGAGGACAGAGGACAGAGGACAGAGGACAGAGGACAGAGGACAGAGGACAGAGGACAGAGGACAGAGGACAGAGGACAGAGGACAGAGGACAGAGGACAGAGGACAGAGGACAGAGGACAGAGGACAGAGGACAGAGGACAGAGGACAGAGGACAGAGGACAGAGGACAGAGGACAGAGGACAGAGGACAGAGGACAGAGGACAGAGGACAGAGGACAGAGGACAGAGGACAGAGGACAGAGGACAGAGGACAGAGGACAGAGGACAGAGGACAGAGGACAGAGGACAGAGGACAGAGGACAGAGGACAGAGGACAGAGGACAGAGGACAGAGGACAGAGGACAGAGGACAGAGGACAGAGGACAGAGGACAGAGGACAGAGGACAGAGGACAGAGGACAGAGGACAGAGGACAGAGGACAGAGGACAGAGGACAGAGGACAGAGGACAGAGGACAGAGGACAGAGGACAGAGGACAGAGGACAGAGGACAGAGGACAGAGGACAGAGGACAGAGGACAGAGGACAGAGGACAGAGGACAGAGGACAGAGGACAGAGGACAGAGGACAGAGGACAGAGGACAGAGGACAGAGGACAGAGGACAGAGGACAGAGGACAGAGGACAGAGGACAGAGGACAGAGGACAGAGGACAGAGGACAGAGGACAGAGGACAGAGGACAGAGGACAGAGGACAGAGGACAGAGGACAGAGGACAGAGGACAGAGGACAGAGGACAGAGGACAGAGGACAGAGGACAGAGGACAGAGGACAGAGGACAGAGGACAGAGGACAGAGGACAGAGGACAGAGGACAGAGGACAGAGGACAGAGGACAGAGGACAGAGGACAGAGGACAGAGGACAGAGGACAGAGGACAGAGGACAGAGGACAGAGGACAGAGGACAGAGGACAGAGGACAGAGGACAGAGGACAGAGGACAGAGGACAGAGGACAGAGGACAGAGGACAGAGGACAGAGGACAGAGGACAGAGGACAGAGGACAGAGGACAGAGGACAGAGGACAGAGGACAGAGGACAGAGGACAGAGGACAGAGGACAGAGGACAGAGGACAGAGGACAGAGGACAGAGGACAGAGGACAGAGGACAGAGGACAGAGGACAGAGGACAGAGGACAGAGGACAGAGGACAGAGGACAGAGGACAGAGGACAGAGGACAGAGGACAGAGGACAGAGGACAGAGGACAGAGGACAGAGGACAGAGGACAGACTTACCCCTCAAATCCAGTTCATAAAGAAGCAAATTTATTTATTCATTCATATATTAACCCTGTAGATTTGTTTTTCATTTCATGGTAAAATAAAAGCAGCAGTCTCGTTTCCTCCAGCTTCAGGTAGTGAGCCGGGTCGGAGCGTCCCATCTTAGTATCACAAGTAGTCCATAGTGCTGAAATCAAGAACAAGCCTTCCGTCTCCTTGTCATTGTTAGAGAACATTCCCATCTGATCACCAACAATATGGGGGGGGGGGGTGTACAAAAACTGGAGCACTCACAATCTGGTGCGGCTGTGCATGGTAGCCAATCAGCTTCTAAGCTCAGCTTGTTCAATAAAACCTGGAAGCTGATTGGTCGGAGTCCGATTTTTTACTTTAGTAAAGAAACCCGTGTGTGGGTGCCAGGCGTGGGCATCTAAAGCCCATTACAACTCCACTGCCAATATGAGAGATTTTTTTCAGGGCAGCAAGTGATGAACTTTTAAAATATTTTATAACGTTTTAAACTAATTTTTATTCTTCCTTTTGCATTCCCCATACTGATAAAGCTGAACACCAGGCAGCTAAATATATTGTTTTTACATCTGTGACTGGATGGGCGCTGAACTACAGGGAAGCGGATATAAAAACAGAATAATGCCAGTTGTATTAATATAAAAATACATGTAACTGTTTTTTTTTCCATTTTATTATTCATACCTGGATGAAATGGTGTTGTGCCTGAAGATTAGATTTAAAGTATGCATGTTCCCCTATAGGAAATGTTCAGATTGTCGCTGTCAGGCTGATGGGGATTAATATTCCAACAAGGCCCCTTTCACACTTGTGTGACTTTGGAAATCATGATTCCCAAGGATAACCATTCATATCTGTGTGACTTTAACCACTTCAGCCCTGGAAGAATTTACCCCCTTCCTGACCAGAGCACTTTCTGCGATTCGGCACTGCGTCACTTTACCTGACAATTATGCGGTCGTGCGACGTGGCTCCCAAACAAAATTGATGTCCTTGTGACAATTAAAAAAAATAAAGCAGTAATTTTAATGTTTTGCAATAAATATCCCCCATAGTTTAGGCTGATATGTATTCTTCTACATATTTTTGTTTGTCCTAGGGAGTGATAACTGAGGGGGATGGGCTACCTGTGACAGAACAGTGATCACTGCTCCCGATGACAGGGAGCAGTAGATCACCGTCTTGACACAAGGCAGAACAGGGCAATGTCTTCTTTACACAGTGACACGATCACCCGCACCCGACAGACAGAGACCGTGGGACCCTTAGTCACGGAGCTCGCGGTACACCTGCAATCACACGATTTAAGGGAGACGTACAGGTACGTTCATATGCACAGCCGTGCTGCGGTCGGCAAGTGGGTAAGTCACACCAACCTCAAAATAGTCCCTGTAACAACTTTGGTCTGACTGTAATGCGAGTTGAGGTCCATAGACCTCAAGTTTACACAGGCATGCCCTAAAATTGCAGCAAAATCATGCGACTTTGTGGTAGCACAAGTGTGAAAGGAGCCTAAAATGCTCTCCCCAGGGAGAGTTTCCATGGCTGTCCAATCTGCTTCTGCACAGAACCCACTGACTGTCCAGCAATGGCACTAAAATCTCAGCTCCCATAGAGTGCAAGAGTTGAAGTCACCGGTCTGCGGTGGGAATCACATACTAGACACTCACATAAGGCTCCATTCACGCTTGTGCGACTCCAAAGTTTCGCTGATTTTGGATGAGAGCAATTTGGATACGACTTTGGCTACTGATAATGGACAACTGTTGCATTGTAGAACATTCAGGTACGAATTTCATGCAACTTCTGAGGGGTAACTTAAAAGTCTATAACCCGCAAGTTGCATGAAAGTAAGCACGTCGGGACCCTGTGGGGTAAGACTGCGCTATATTAAGATACCTCTCAACTCACCTCATGAAAGTCAGACCAAAGTGGTGTATGAACTACTTTGAAATTGCTGCAACTTTTAAGCCCTGTACACACAATCGGATAGCTGACGGAATAAAATCTGATGTTTTTTTTCGTCGGATATCCGACGAAGCTGGCTTTTATCAGTCTTGCATACACACTATCAGACTAAATTCCGACGTGCCAAAACGCGGTGACGTAAAACACTACGACGAGCCGAAAAAAAAATGAAGTTCAATGCTTCTGAGCATGCGTCGACTTGAGTCTGAGCATGCGTGGATTTTTCTCCGATGGAGTTCCACACAGACGATCGGAATTTACTATCAGTTTTTTATCCATTGGAAAAAATGTTAAACATGTTCTATTTTTTAAACCGATCGTGTATACACGGCTTAAGTCACGCATATATGAATGGTTATCATTTGAAAACATGGTATATGGTTTGTCATGCATCTTTGATGTCCAACGTTGCATGACAAGTGTGAATGGAGCCTTAGTCATTGCAGTTCAGGATCTCTAGTGACTGTAGAGGTAGCACTGGCAGTACTATGGCATGGACTGAAGCACTGGGATTGGGGCAGAAGCCTGTGGGATTGAATAACACCATAGGGGCACATAGTGAATCTCATGGGGTTGTTTTTTTTTTTTCAGAATTGGGGAATTAATGAGGACGTTGTATTTGGGATCACTGGTTGTGTTACTAGAAGGGCACTGGGTAGTGTGTAAAGTCACTCTGGGGTACTGGCTGCCCATGGAGTGACTTTGGGGAAACTTTTTGGGGGCAAACTGGCTAAAAAAAAAAAAAATTCAGGCAAATACTGATAGTTACTATGAGGCAGTAATCAGTCAAGAATACAAACAGGTTTCTCATACCGACAGAGACGTTTTCTTGCAGTACCATCTAAAAGCGCCAGGCCCCTTTATTGCATGTTCCAAAGATCTGAGCAGCTTGCACAGAGAACAGATCATTCTGAACTGTCCCTGCATCCATTTGCAGTAAATAGTAATAATAATACAACAACCCATGGTAACATTCACAAATGTGATCAAGTGCCTACTACTGACAGACTCCCATTGCCAAAAGCAAAAAAAGTGAACATTTCCCTGTTAGGCCCTGTGTGCGTATAATGGAAAGGCATCCCATCAATAATGTTTTATATAATAATGTCCTGTTCTAGAATATCAAATATAGACTTAACATTTCAAACACCTTTCATATACTGCACCATCAATACCAACCAACCAGTTTGGAAGGTCAAACCCCGAGGCCTGCAGACCTGGACTGTAAGGACGTCACACGACTTGTTCTCCCATGAGCCCCTACCACCAGTAAAGGTGCAGGCAGGGCCGTCTTAATAGCATCATGGGCCCCTGGGCAAAGTAATGCACTGGGTCTCTACCAGCCTGCCCCAGTTGGCACGTATGATGTAATGCAAGATTATCATGGGGCACCCATGCATTAAGACAGCCATGGTGCAGGGACTAACACATAACTACCTGTGCAGATACCCAAGATGGTGCTTCACAACATGCACAGGCATCCTCACAACCTGTGCTCTGTCCAACTTTACACCATGCAACACCAAAATACCTACATTTCATACAAGACGGGGGGAACGAATCCTCACGGGCTCATTATACAGTACAATGAGGTTGCATCAGACAGAAACCGAATTTCACTGGTCCCTCCCACTTAAGGCCGTCAAAGGTTACTGCCCTGTGTAAAGAAGACGCCATTGCTGACATCCCTATGAATATGCCATCATGCCGATCCTTCAGCTTCAATGACTGAATCATTCAGATCACTTACTGCCTACCAGTTTAGGCACTGAAGATAAAACCGGAGGAAGCTACACAGGAAGGTCTGCAATGGCAGCTCATGGACTTATCTCCTCCGTTTCCTTTAAAGCGTCAGCCCACACAAAACAGAAACCTCAAGTTCAATAGTCAAATCCCACCAACTTTTTTTTTTTTTTAAACCGTTGTTTGATCTCTGCAGCAGAGTCCTAAAGGCAGAAATATCTGTATTCACATGCTACAAAGAGGTTTTGGGTGGTGTGGCCCTTTAAATATGCCTATAGAGCTTCATAAAAACAATGTCTCTAAGTGGTAGGAGTTTTAATTGAGTTAAAAGGTTGAGCCCCCCAAAGACTCCCACCCAAGCCAGTTCAATAAAGTACAACATAGCACACCTCTGCCACAGCCCATACATTGAAGTGCCAACCACGAAATAGGCACTGGATCCAGGATTTGGAAGCTTCCAGCCATAAACTTGGCTGTGCCAGGTAACATCCGACCTTAGAGGTGGCAGATACCAGTCTATTATGTCATACAGTCCACCTAAGACAATGTCATGGTCCAAACAATGCTCTACTACAGATCTCATACATGTGGCCCCCTTGGCCCAATCTCACTGGCACGGTCCTAGAGACCAAAACTTGCAGCGCTTCCTATTGACCTCAATGCCAGCATTGTGTCGTGAAGGTCATGGGGTGACTACAGCGTAATATGCTCCTGTTACGCATATGCCCTTCTGGATAAATTGGGGACACCACGACCATAAAACCTATCGGATATCACACAGTAATTAATACCGCTTAAGGCCCTAATCACGGCCAATCCATTTGGTACTGAGAACGGGATTAAGCCTGATTAAGGTATTGGTGAATTGATACAGAATACATAACAGAAGCTTTGTTGGTTTATCCCACAGAGTAAATCTGTACAACAGTCAGAAGTCACTTAAACCCCCCTTTTTTTTCACAGTTCTATCGCCCATACATGCCAAAGACCAAAAAGCTGAAGAAAACAGTGACCCCGCACAGGGAGACCGTGGCAGGGGCAGTGAAAAACTGGCGGTAGTTGATCCGGAAATACCAGATCAGGGCCAACATAACCACAAAGATGGGTATCATCAGGTTCCCGATAGGTGGGGTGAGGCCGGTGTGCTCCGTAGACGTCCCTCCGGATTCAGGGCCTACTGGAGAGGGGGAGACGGTTGCCTGAGAGCGGTGGCAATGGATGACGCAGTTGTCTGTGATATGGAGGGAGCGCAAGGTCTGTGAGGAGTCGTGTAGGAGCTGTCCCTGGTAAATTAGCTTCATCTGAGGTTCCTGGCCTGGGAAATATTTACTGGAGGAGAAAAAGCAAGATGAGGAAGACGTTTTTAGTGAACAGAGGTGGTGGCAAACACATGACAGGCACAAATCTCAATAAATACATGATATATTATAGCGATTCTAAAGATTTGTTTTTAAATAATAAACGTCATACTTACCTGCCCTTACCTGCCCTGTGCAATGGTTTTGTACAGAGCAGCCCTGATCCTCCTCTTCTGGGGTCCCCCCTAACACGTTGGAAGGCTGCCGAGTCACTGCCTGGGTGGTGGGGTGGGCATGCAGGGGTACCTGGGCTACTGACTCATTTCTAGGGAAAGCAGAACTGAGCTACTCAATCATTATATACATACTTTTTTTGAAGTGACTCCAACCCGATCCCACGCTGAGCTGTCAGCCGCAGCTTCCCTGTGTAGGTGGGTGCAGAGGACACAGATGACAACGGAAGCCCCATAGTAAGTCTATGGGTGACATCACTTTCATTTCACAGCCGTTGTCGGCTGTGTCCTCTACAGAGCTTCCGTCGCTGGAGACCGGGTTCAAAAAAGGCACATATACTGTTTTAATGGGCTAGATAGGTTAGTGTTAGATCACGGGTGTCTTTAGATGCAGAGATTTAATTTTAGCATGGACTTCCACACAAAGCTGTCTAGTGTCAGAGACAGAATTTATGTTGGTTGGTTGGTAGGGGATCAAATACTTATATTCTTTTATGTGTTTCTTCTGGATTTTTGGTTGATATTCTGTCTCTATCATTTTAAAAATACGCCTATGATAAAAATGATAGACCCTTCATTTCTTTGCAAGTGGGCAAACTTACAATATCTGCAGGGGATCAAATAATTATTTTTCCTACTAAAATCCACGTTTAAAAATTACAAGCATTTGTACGACGACTAAAAATGTATTTTACAGCCTACCCACCAATGCACATCATAAAACAAATTCAAAGGGACTGAATCTGAGCAGGAAAATGCATTTGTAGCCATTTAGAAAAGTGTGGTTCATTCAACAAAGCAAGGCAAGATTGAATACACTGAAATCCATGGCAACCAGTGCAATGTGCAGAAATCCATGGCAACCAGAGCTCCTCTTTGAACTGCTAATGGGTGAAATCTCACAGAGGTGCCATTAGGTGTCAGGGCCCCTGATAACAATGGGAAATTCCCCGCACTACCATGGAACTGCAAATATTTGACATTCAGGTATTCTGTTACACTGAGGATTTTGCCATAGGCAGAGTCAGCAGGTTGCAGTAGCCACTCCTCTCAATGGGCGTTACAGCAAAAGAGCAATGCCATAGGTCAGGGGTCTCCAAACTAAACAAAAAAGGGATTTTTAAATACAGCTTACCTGTAAAATCCTTTTCTTGGAGTACATCACGGGACACAGAGCGGCATATTCATTACTATGTGGGTTATATGGAGTACCTTCAGGTGTGGACACTGGCAATCTTCAAACAGGAAGTCCCCTCCCTATATAACCCCCTCCCCTAGAGGGAGTCCCTCAGTTTTGTAGCAAGCAGTATGCCTCCCAAAATGGTCACCCAAAAGAGGGGTGGGAGCTCTGTGTCCCGTGATGTACTCCAAGAAAAGGATTTTACAGGTAAGCTGTATTTAAAAATCCCTTTTTCTTTCTCGTACATCACGGGACACAGAGCGGCATATTCATTACTATGTGGGATGTCCGAAAGCAATGCTTTAATGAGGGGAGGGAGACATCTTCCAAAGAAGGATTCAATTTTAGAGCTAAACTCAAATCATAATAATATTTCCAAATTAGTCAAGAAAGAAGAACCTTTTTCTTTTTTTTTTTTTTTTTTTTTTTTATATAACCAAGGGTGTTTCTGATCCCGAGGATTTCAAACTGCAGCCTGTAGTACTGCCTGACCAAAGGCAGTATCCGCATTTCTTCTCACGTCTAGTTGATAAAACCTTGTAAACGTGTGGACTGATGACCACGTTGCCGCCTTGCATATCTGAGCCATAGAGATCTGATGGTGTGCTGCCCAAGAGGCGCCCATGGCCCTGGTAGAATGGGCCTTTACCGACAACGGAGGGGGCAACCTCTTCAATCCGTAGGCTTGAATGATTAATTGTCTAATCCATCTCGAGATGGTGGATTTTGCAGCTGCCTGCCCCTTCTTGGGGCCATCTGGTAGAACGAATAACACATCTGTTTTCCGGATCTTTTCCGTAGCTTTAAGATAGGCCTTCATGGCCCGGACAATATCCAAGGTATGCAGCAACCCCTCCTTTCTAGATGTAGGTTTTGGAAAGAAGGATGGAAGTACCAAATCCTGGTTTAAGTGAAATTTGGATATAACCTTTGGTAGAAAGGAAGGATGGGGCCGGAGAACTGCCCTGTCCTTATGCAGAACAAGATATGGTTCCTTACACGATAAGGCTGCTAATTCTGACACTCTTCTGGCCGAAACTATGGCGACCAAGAAAACCAGTTTTCTTGTCAGTAAGAGTAAAGGAATCTCAGCCAAAGGCTCAAAAGGCTGTTTCTGTAGAGTGGACAGGACAAGATTTAGGTCCCAAGGACAAACTGGTGACTTGACAGGAGGATTAATACGCAAGACCCCCTGTAAGAAGGTCTTTACCAGCGAGTGGGTGGCCAGCGGCCTCTGAAACCACACTGACAGAGCTGAGATCTGTCCTTTGATTGTGCTTAGTGCCAGGCCTTTATCCACTCCTAGCTGGAGAAAACTTAACACCCTATCAATAGTATATTTGCGGCAATTCCATCTTTTGGATTCACACCAGCCTATATAGTTCCTCCACACCCTGTAATAAATTACCCTGGAGACCGGCTTTCTAGCCTTAATCAGGGTAGGGATTACCTGCCTAGACAGACCCCTACCCCTGAGAATCAGGGATTCAGCCTCCAGGCCGTCAAATTTAGACGCTGTAATGTAGGGTGGAGGATCGGGCCTTGTGAGAGTAGGTCTGGTTGTAGAGGAAGAGTCCAAGGGTCTCCCACTGCCATATTCAGGACTAGTGAGTACCAAGCCCTCCGGGGCCAAGCTGGAGCTATTAGAATGACTGGCTTGTGCTCCACTCTGATCTTGCGCAACAGGCGGGGGAGTAACTGTAGCGGAGGGAACGCATATAGAAGTTTGAATTGATGCCAAGGGCAAACCAACGCATCGGTTCCGCAGGCCATAGGATCCCTCGCTCGCGACACGAACCTGTCTAGTTTCTTGTTGAACCTGGATGCCATTATATCTACGTCTGGCGTTCCCCACCTCTGGCAGATTGTCTGAAAGACCTGGGGATGCAGAGACCACTCCCCTGGCAACAGACTCTGGCGACTTAAGAAGTCTGCCTGCAGGTTGTCCACTCCGGGAATGAATATCGCTGAAATGCAGGGTACATGAACCTCTGCCCATTGAAAAATCAAGTTCACTTCCCTTTGAGCGGCCTGGCTCCTGGTTCCCCCTTGGTGGTTTATGTATGCCACCGCCGTGGCATTGTCTGACTGGATTCTCACCGGGAACCCCTTTAATCTGGAGGTCCACGCCAACAGGGCTAGGCGAGCAGCTCTGATTTCCAAGATATTGATGGGGAGCTGCCTCTCTGCTTTCACCCAAGTTCCCTGGCGGGAGAACCCCTCGAAGACCGCCCCCCAGCCTGCCAGGCTGGCGTCTGTGGTAACTACCTTCCAGACAACAGGGCTGAAGGATCTTCCCTTTAGAAGGTTCTGAGGGTTCAACCACCAGGCCAGGCTTTGTCGGACCCTTGATGATAGCGTCAAAGGGGACTCTAAGGCATGTGCCCTCTTGCCCCAGGCTGCTAGAATGGCTGCCTGTAGGACGCGAGTGTGGATCTGAGCGTATGGTACTGCCTCGAATGTGGCCACTAGCTTGCCTAGTAATCGCATACACAGGCGAATAGTTGGTCTTTTCTTGTTTACAACCAACTGAACCAACCCCTTGATCGCCTTGATCTTTACAAGGGGCAAGAACACCTTTTGATGTTCTGTGTCTAACCTCATGCCGAGGTATTCCAACTGCTTTGTAGGCTGGAATGCTGACTTTCCCTGGTTTAGGACCCAGCCGAATTCTTCGAGGTACCGAACCGTGAGGTTTACTGCCTTTTGCAGACCCGTCCGTGAGTGATCTATGATTAAAAGGTCGTCCAAGTATGCTAGGACTGTGACTCCTTGGATCCTTAAATTGGCCAGAACTGGGGCTAGAATCTTCATGAATACCCGGGGAGCCGTGGCCAGCCCGAAAGGGAGCGCCCTGAATTGGAAGTGTCGCTGCCCCACCGCGAAGCGTAAAAACCTTTGATGCGCCTGAAAGATTGGTACATGAAGGTAAGCATCTTTTATGTCTATGGAGGCCAGAAAATCGTCTTTCTGAAGCGCGGCGGCTGCTGACCGGATGGATTCCATCCGGAAGGAACGCACCCTTAGATAACCGTTTAACCTCTTTAGGTCCAAGATTGGCCTGACATCGCCGTTGGGCTTTGGTATGACAAAGAGATTGGAATAGAAACCTAGGCCTTGCTCTTGGGCTGGCACTTCTATAATTACGTCCTGGCAAAGCAGGTGATCCAAAGCTGCCAGCATTGAGGCCTTCCTTGCTGGATCCCTTGGTAGCCTTGATTCTTGAAAATGAGGCGGAGGATATCTTAGAAACTCCAGTCTGTAACCTGTGGTTACAGATGCCCGGACCCAATTGTCGGGGATCTTGGCTTCCCAAACTTCTGAGAAGAGACGAAGCCTTCCCCCCACCCTTGAGAGTGGGGGCGCCCCTTCATAATGCAGACTTAGGGGCTGTCTTTGACGGCTTGCGATACCACGGCTTCTTACCCCCAGGGGTCTGTCCTTGCGATCTACTGATAACGTTGGATCGTGCAGGCGGCCGTCGATACTGCCTGGAATTAGAGGGCCCCGAGACAGGAAAAAACTGCCTCCTAAATGTAGGAGCCCGGAATGTCTTTTTGACCGGTAAAAGGGTACTCTTGCCATTTGAAATAGTCTGAATATATTTATCCAGATCTTCCGTGAAGAGTCGTCCTCCATGGAAGGGAAATCCTGCCAGAAGCTTTTTGCATGGGG
Organism: Rana kukunoris; assembly: GCA_029574335.1. Lineage (NCBI taxonomy): Eukaryota > Metazoa > Chordata > Amphibia > Anura > Ranidae > Rana > Rana kukunoris. The sequence goes on from CM056060.1 coordinate 28,420,049, forward strand.
GCTCCGCCGCCCAGTTCTTCAACCATAAGAGCCTTCTCATGTGCACCAAACATAGTGATAAACGAGAAGCCTGCTGGATGGAATCTTTTATAGCATCTACCGCGAAACACAGAGCTCTGGGAATGTCAGCAAACTCCTCTGCTTGTTGGGTAGGCATGTCCTTTAACATCTCTTTTGTCTGGTCTTTTAATGCCTGACAAACTCCAATTGCAGCTACCGCTGGCTGCACCACTGCTCCTGCCGTAGCAAAGGATGCTTTTAAAAGTGTCTCTAATCTTTTATCAACCGGATCTTTAAACATATGTATGTTTTCCACCGGGCAAGTTAGTGATTTATTCACACACGAGATGGCTGCATCCACTATTGGGAGCCTCCACTTCTTGGAGAATTTTTCCTCCATGGGATAAATGACCGCAAATCTTTTCGGTGGCAGAAAAATCCTGTCCGGCCGTACCCAATCCCGAAAGATCAATTCCTCCAAGAGAGGATGGACCGGAAAAACTGCGTTGCTTAACGGGGCTTTCAAAGAGCCCAGAGAGGATACCGGAGGAACCTGAGGTTCTGGCAATGGTAAACTAAATGCCGAGCGGACCATGTCCGTCAAAGACTGTACCCACAGTCTCTCTGTCTGGGAGTCTGAAAATGGTTCCTCAGAGGTAGACCCCTCCATCCCTGAACCCTCTTGGTTCAGGTCCAGTTGATCCTCCTGTGATTCTAATTCCTCCGGAGAGAGAATCTCAGCATCTGAGGATACACCCCCTGGTGATGGGGATCTAACCCGTTTCTTACCAGGAATAGCTCTAGCGATCAATGCCGCTATTCTCTCTTCTAGCCCCCCTAGGGATACGGCTAGCATCTCCTCTGTGATAAACACAGGGCTGGGCTGATCTGGGCCAGCCTCCGCACCAGATCCCCCTAATGGCTCATCCAAGGCGCTCCTTAAATTAATAAGCTGCGGGGAAAGAATCGGCATATCAGAATCAGAAAGGGAACCCTTTTGTTTTTTGGTCTTTTTTGTACCCTTTGACCCCGAACCCTTGGAAGCCATAATACAAAATCGAGGGACTCCGCCCACACAACAGACTGTAGTGGGCAGGAGTACAAATTTCAGAGTTTAGGGGAGAATAGATCACTTAGTGTCCCCAAAAACTGATGGGCCCGTATGTTGGTTTTTTTTTTTTTTTTTTTTTTTTTTTTTTAAATAATTATATATTATATATTATATATTTTCCTTGACAACATACAGTGACCCTACTTTAAGTTTGCCAGCCTCCAACCTGCTGCAAAATAAGGGGGATTCTTGGCTTAACAATAAAGGCATTGGAACAAAGTCCACATGTACTACCCCTCTTCCGCCACCGGGAGTCACTGTTCTGCCGCTCTGCGTCCTCTCCTTGAAAGATCAGCCTCAGACTGAGCACTGACAAAGCCTGCTGTCTATAACAGCACAAAGGCGCGCCCCTGTATGACGCTGCAGGCCCGCCCCCCCCCCGCCCTCCTGTCTGGACGGCGCGAAAAACGTCAATAAGACGTGCGCGCGCACGCGCGCGCGCGCGCGTATGCCGGAAACAGGAGGAACATGGAGGAGCCGCGCTGCTGGAGATCCAGGCACGCAGAAACAGGCGGCAGATTCAAACCCCCGGCCAGGTAGGACTCTCTCAAGGCCCCTAGGGATCCTTACTAGCCCTAGGAAGAAACAGCAGGTTAGCTAGCAACACATATTTAAACAGGGGGGCCTAGTGATGGGGGGAGAAAGGGTGTCATCCTGTCTTTTAGACATAGTGATCACGGTTGCCCATGCAGAGCATACTTAGGCTATCCCCCCTTTTAGGTTACCCCGGGGAGCCTGCTGTCAAACCAAGTCCCGCAGGCTCCCCCTTACCTGCTCCATGCTGCAGGATGTTTGACCAGCAAACTGATCCAATCTTCTCCCATCTCCGTGGGTAGCGTAGTAGACCTTCAGGCCCTGGGGTCCTATGAAGGTACCCACTGTCCTGGACCTATATAGCACCCTGGCAAACAGGAACTTTATGGTTTTGCAAACTCCAAGTCCTGGGCCCAGGGTCCAGCCCTCCAAAGAGGAGCATTATAGGCAAAACCCCACGGTCTGGGGCCCGGGTACTGTCCACTTTGGCACTGAGGCTCCTTGGACAGATCCGGTTAGCCCGCCCTTAATCCCAAGGATGTGGAGCAAAGCTATTCCGTGACCAACACCTAAGACACTGGCGAAAAAACTGAGGGACTCCCTCTAGGGGAGGGGGTTATATAGGGAGGGGACTTCCTGTTTGAAGATTGCCAGTGTCCACACCTGAAGGTACTCCATATAACCCACATAGTAATGAATATGCCGCTCTGTGTCCCGTGATGTACGAGAAAGAAAAGGCCAGTTTGCTGTCCCTCAAAACGTTAGGGAGGCCTGACTGCGTCAGTGGTAGTAAAAAAAAACGTCCTATGATTAGTATTAGAGGGAGAAATGCTGCCCCCACTGTTCGTGCCAGTGGGAGGACGCGTGCCCCATCCATTGGTGCCAGTGGGAGGACGCGTGCCCCATCCATTGGTGCCAGTGGGAGGACGCGTGCCCCATCCATTGGTGCCAGTGGGAGGACGCGTGCCCCATCCATTGGTGCCAGTGGGAGGACGCGTGCCCCATCCATTGGTGCCAGTAGGAGAAACTATGCCCCACTGTTGACAGTGGCAGGAATAATGCGCTAAGGGCTAGATAAAAGTAAGCAAAGGTCAGCACCTGGCCCCTGGGCCATAGTTTGGAGACCACAGCCATAAGAAGGTAGGGAGGTTCTTAGTGCTCTGGGACCACTGATGCGACGGGCAGTACAGTTCTAGGTTTATCTTTCCTGCCGACAACCTCACAAACCCTGAAACCAGGGGTGCCCTGGTGTGTAATTTTAAACCAGCATCTCTGGTCAAGAGCCTGTTCCATTTGACACCTCACTATTGGTCCATCACTATGATGGGAATCCTGGCCCTAAGAGAACCCCCAGAGGTGGCATGGGTTTAAGCCAGATAGAAGAAGCTGGTTCAAATCTGCATACTAGGACCCTGCATGCCTAGGTTGCCAACTTCCTGTATCAAGTATTACGAATGAGACTTGTGATCACCTCTCCAAGGTACAGTTGGCCAGATCCCGGGGACAGGTAGTCAATACTCCTAAACATAATATAGCTGCCTCCTTTAATACGTTTATCTGATCCCATGTTCTACCAGTCTTCCCAGTCTAAAATGTCTTACCTTTTCAGAGTTCCGATGGTGTCATCTGGCCTCACCAAAGCAACCTCTTCTGTTTCATTCAGAAATTTCAGCCGCACGGTTATCAGTTCCTCCTCAGGCTGCGTCTGCTCCTGGCCTTTGCTGGTTCTCTTCCTCCATTCGTGGTCCTGCTGCTTAGTGCCGCTATCCCCCTCTGTTTCTCTCTCTTCTGGCGGGACTTTCCGTCTGGTTACTTCCTGGGAAATGTCCACTCCATCAACCTCTCCCTCTGTTAGGTCTTCATCTGTGTCACTTACAGCCGTCACAGGCTGACCACGCTTGGGCACTCCTTGAATATCGAGCATCTGGTCAAGGCTGGCGCTCTCGCTGCCAGCACCCTGTTCTCCACCTTGGCCTTGCTCCCCTTCTTCTGGTTTTTCCGCTTGGGGCTCCACCGTCCTCTGTGCTTCCGGATTGGGGGGCACCGGGTTGCTGAGGCCCAAAAGAGGCTCTCTACGTCCAGCAGGCATCAGGCTGCCCAGTAGGGGATCGCTGCCCTCGGCCACATAGGTTGACAGCCATGCCAGAACGAGTGCCAGGAGCAGGATAAAGAGGCCCACTGCAACGGTCACCTCATCGCCGAGGCCCTCTATCATGGTTGGCGGGGGCGACTCCATGCCCATTTTCTACAGCAAAAAATAAAAAGAAGGATATTATCAACATAGAAAAGCCAGCTCCACCTAAAGGTGCTATTACTCCTGGAATGACAAGAGTGACTTCTACGGTCTTTCTAAAGTGCCAACGTTAAGACTCCCCCCCAGTAGGACCCATCCTATAACCCTCCTTCAAAGAGAATGACGCCATCATTTGGCTATGTAATGGCCAAGACAATCAGGGAAGGACTGGAGACTGTGGTGGGCTGATCTCAACATTGGAACCCCCAAGAAGTAGAAGAAACGTGCATGCGATTCCACCCAACATTTGTTTTGGGAGGAGTTGGCCTTTACAGTAGAACTTTAATCTTCTTTGATATGTGTTACTACTAGAATACAATAGAGTGTCCATTGTACCAAACGAGACATTTTGGGAGTGGTGATTGGCCGAGGCTACATTGGTCTGCAGTCCTCTGTCTTGTCCAATGCATACAAGGACACAATAACCTATTATGTAGTATTTGATCACTGGTAACAAAAGATCCTTCAAGAGTCTGAACAAAAGAGGTCGCCAATACCATTTACAAAGCTGATTTTCTTCAATGGACCCCGCTGCTTCTGCTTCATTCATTATTCTGTGGCTGACTATCTACACCTCTCCTGCTGCCGTTTGATCATTACCCCTCCAGTCATCAAGGGGGCACCTCTGACATTTACAAGAAAAAGGAGCCATATGGAGGCGGGGAAAGAATCCAGAGCCCTATGACCAGATTAACCAGTTTTCTTCTAGCAGGTAACTGGGGAGGGGAGGGTGAAAAAAAAGTGCAAGACTGGCCCTACGTTATGCAATTTGTCCTTTAACTGCGGGTGGAAGGAAAGAAAAGTGATTGATTTCCCCATCGACACAGTCAATCCCCTTCCACTGCGCTATTGTATTCTGCAGGCAGGAAGCCTTCCCCGCTGGCAGAATACAATGATCACTGCTGGCGGGGAAAACTGCTGCCAGTGATTAGTGAAAAAAAAAAAAACTTGACAGGTCAGTTGTATTGAAGCTGATCAATGGATTGTCTCCAGTATAACCAGATCAAAATTCATCCGGTCCCTGCTGAACCGGACAATATTGATTGGGCTATGACTGCCTTTACTAGCAAGGAAGACAAGCAATGATAGCTGTCAGCCAATGAATTCCCTGAAGTCACTCTGTATGATAGAAGAGGTATTATACTCACCACCAGGGTGGCCCGACCTCCCCTATCTTTCCTCCATTTATCCTCTGACCGAACCTTTAAACCCGACGGGCACCTGCGATTGCCCAGTAACTGAGCAGGACCATGGATCTGTGTTTAGGAGATATTTGCAGAAAAGACTGCACCGATGTCTAACCCACACTAAGTGTGCCATTAGTGAAGGCTTTTGTGCCGTCACTGACGGCTCCAACACATGCGCAGGAGTGTCGTCATCGTGGCTCCAGCCAATCACAGTGCCGGAGCCACGATACCCGCAAGTCACTCGGGTATCATGGCGGAGGAGAGGAATGAGAGTCGCTTTGGGGGCTTCGATCTCAGGTAAGTAATTCATAATGCATACTAGCTCATTATGCCTTTCTTTTGCAAGTTTTTTTTTTTTAAGTTTTAGAGGTTTTACTTGCTCTTTAAGGACACGGCCGGCTTCCCGGCCTGCTCCATAGCAACCAGGCATATACACAGTGTGTTAAAGAAAAACAAAAACGCAAAACTTGGGTTTTTGGTGCAGCTCCATTAACCACTTAAGACCCGACCCTTTATGAAGGTAAAGGACCTGGCCAGTTCTTGTGATTCGGCACTGTGTCGCTTTAACTGATAATTGCACGGTCGTGCGACGTGGCTCCCAAACAAAATTGGCGTCCTTTTTTTCCCACAAATAGAGCTTTCTTTTGATGGTATTTGATCACCTCGGCGGTTTTTATTTTTTGCGCTATAAACAAAAATAGAGCGACAATTTAGAAAAAATAATATTTTTTACTATAATAAACATCCCCCAAAAAGATATATAAAAAAAACCTTTTTTTTCCCCCTCAGTTTAGGCCGATACGTACTCTTCTACCTACTTTTGTTAAAAAAATAAAATAAAATAAAAAATCGCAATAAGCGTTTATCGATTTTTTTGTGCAAAATTTATAGCAGATAGTTTTATTGCATTTTTATAATTTTTATTTTTACTACTAATGGTGGCGGTCAGCATTTTTTTTTGTGACTGCGACATTATGGCGGACACATCAGACAATTTTGACACATTTTTTGGGACCATTGGCATTTTCACAGCAAAAAATGCTATAAAAATGCACCGATTACTGTGACAAAATGACAATTGCAGTTTAGGAGTTAACCACCAGGGGGCGCTGTATGGGTTATGTGTGACCTTTTATGTTTTTCTAACTGTAGGGGGGTGGGGCTGGATGTGTGAAGTCATTGATCGTGTTTCCCTATATTAGGGATCACACGATCAGTGACACTGCCACTGTGAAGAACAGGGAAGCTGTGTTTACAGCTCTCCCCGTTCTTCAGCTCCGGGGGCTGATCACGGGACTCCAGCCGCGATCGGGGGTCACGGAGCTTCGGACCGGGTCGCGGGGGCGCTTGCCCGCGACCCACGGCTGGGAACTTAAAGAGGACGTACAGGTATGTGCTTGTGCCCAGCCGTGCCATTCTGCCGACGTATATCTGCAGGAGGCTGTCCCTAATTGGTTAAAGTCTATTACACACATTTGTAATCTGCTGCGAGTAAAAAGTCCCGATCCTTGCCAAAAACGCACCGGCTTAAAAGATATAGATGTGAAAACGTACCGTAGGAAACCATGTTAAATGGACTGTAGCTCGTTTCTGCCAACTGCAAAATGCACTAAAAACGCACAGGTGAGAACGTAGGGTAAAGGTGGAAGCAATGGAAGTGTCAACCTCAAGCTTCCCGCATTACATCCCATGTAACAGAAGCAGCTGCTGGAGAGACAAACACCTGATATATATTGACACGCCGCTGTCACTTCTGCAGCTCTGAAAAGCCATCTATGGTTGGATCACTTTTCAGAGATGTTTGACTGACAGTGAGGAGATGTCACCTCTTGTTTTAACCCTGCATGTGGCTGTGGGAGAGTTGCAGCATGGCCCTGTTTGTTTGAATGGGCTGCATTCCCTCTCTTATATCACCAAGACAGGAAGGGAGGAGAAATCTCTCCAATGGGGACACACAGTAAATAAACATGACAAAGCTAGAAGCTCCTGTGTCTTGTCCTCACATCCAGGACGCTAAGCCAGGCACGGCACAGAACCGGCCCACACCACACAGGGCTGGCCCAGTTACTATGACAGAAACAAACACTGCACCTTCCAACGCATTCAAACTTTATTTAGAAAGCAGATAACGGAGAAGATTTATTGCCAGCCATGAGGGTAGATGGCATCTCATAGAAACCATGAACAGATACAATCATATCTGTGGCCTGAAACCCACACACGAGGAAACAATCCACGGCTCTGCTAAGCCGTCAGCAAATGAACAGTCAGCCCCCGGGCTGCAGATTTATCATCCAAGGATAGCCATACGACCATTCAGCAGAAACTAGTGCATCATTCCAGTCATGGACGGCCAGCATTAAACTTCCCAATAGCCTTGTAAATACAAGGGAGCGAGACTTCATAAGAGCAATGTGAACGCCAAGCTTCTGAACAAGCTTACAGCAGCTTCATTTCCAGCTTGAAGGCTCCAACATGGAACATAACAGAGTGCTGCTTGTCACGGTAAACCAGCTAGCAGGCTTCAACAGCCATTCAGTAAGTACAGGAACCTTTTTCTAAGTCGGAGCGTCTTGCATCGCTCTTATTAGAACGGTTCTATTGACTAGAATGGGACGTGACTTGTCAGGCGGCTGAGTCATCTGACGAGTCGCCCCAGTGTGAACCGGCTCTTAGAGCTGCACAATTAATCAGTAAAATCGTGATCTCGATTAAACCCTCCGACGATCTCCAATGCAGAGTTTGCCGATTCTTTCATATAACAAGAGGAGAGACTTTATCTGCTCACTCAGCTGTCAAAAGAAAATATCCGGCCAGTCTGCCATTTCATTGAGGGGAAACATTGTAACTAACTCCCTTCTTAGAGCAAACTTCTGTGTGTAATGCAAGGGGTTGTAAAAGTACAATTATTTATTTATTTATTTCCCTAAATAGCTTCCTTTCCCTTACCTCATCCTTCCATTTTGCTTTTAAATGTCTGTTTCTTCTGAGAAATCCTCACTTCCTGTTCTTCTGTCTAACTCCACACAGTAATGTGAGGCTTTCTCCCTGGTGTGGAGTGTCGTGCTCGCCCCCTCCCTTGGACTACATGAGAGTCAGGACGCCCACTAACACACAGCTCCTTTCTCTACCTGCAACGTAGAGAGCGTCCTGACTCTCCTGTAGTCCAAGGGAGGGGGCGGGCACAACACTCCACACCAGGGAGAAAGCCTCGCATTACTGTGTGGAGTTACAGACAGAAGAAAAGGAAGTAAGGATTTCTCAGAAGAAAAAAAAGGACATTTAAAAGCAAGATGGAAGGATGAGGTAAGTGAAGGAGGACTGCACTAAGGTGAAGGAAGCTATTTAGGGAAAAAAGAAAAAAACATTGTACTTTTACAACCCCTTGCATTACACACAGAAGTTTGCTCTAAGAAGGAAGTTAGTTACAATGTTTCCCCTCAATGAAATGGCAGACTGCCCGGATATTTTCTTTTGACAGCTGAGTGAGCAGATAAAGTCTCTCCACTCCAGTCTTATATGAAAGGATTGGCAAACTCTGCATTGGAGATCGTCGGAGGGTTTAATCGAGATCACAATTTTTTTAACAATTAATTGTGCAGGTCTAAGAGCCGGTTCACACTGGGGCGACTCGTCAGGTGACTCAGCCGTCTGACAAGTCACGTCCCATTCTAGTCAATAGAACCGTTCTAATAGGAGCGACGCAAGTCGCTCTGACTTAGAAAAAGGTTTTTGTACGAGTTTGGGGGCGACCTGCATTGACTTCTATACAGAAGTCATTTTGCAAGTCGCCTCTGAAGTCGTCTTCAGGACGCCTTGCCGAGTCGCCCCCGAAATCGTGCCGCCCCAGTGTGAACCGACTCTTAGAGCCACTGACCACTTTCACAGTGCAGGGGGCGTGGTGTGGCGTGCCCCTCCCCCCACTTCTCTGTGGTTCCCAAGCTCTCCCATTCTTACTGGGAGCCCAGGACCACATCCAGTCATATGCGGGTGGCGATTGGGAGGAAACAGAGGCCTCAATCCCTCGATTTCCTCTGCACTGAACGAGACGACAATGATTTAGTCTCCGTTCACACTAAAGTGACTTGGGATTGGCCTTGTGAGACCCGAAGTCGTATGACACGTGAAATCCCATGTTAGTCAATGAGAGAGGTCTTAATTGGCAGCACCAACTTTAGAAAAGGTTCCTGTGTTACTTCAAGGTGACTTCTATCTGATATATATATAGATAGACGTTAATGAAAGTCGCCTCCAAGTCACATCCTCATCTATATTGATGTGATTTGAACCCAACATTACTGGAAGATTGTAAAACAAAAAGGTGCTTTTTTGATTTTTTGTGTGGAACTTTGTTTTTAGCTTGATGTTATGTTCTGATTTAGAGTAATAAATCTTTTAAACAAACTGCACCATGAAGCCTTTCTCTTTCTGCCCCTATTAACCACTTAAGACCCGGACCAAAATGCAGGTAAAGGACCTGGCCAGTTTTTGCAAATTGGCACTGCGTCGCTTTAACTGACAATTGCACGGTCGTGCGACGTGGCTCCCAAACAGAATTGGCGTCCTTATTTCCCCACAAATAGAGCTTTCTTTTGGTGGTATTTGATCACATCTGCAGGTTTTATTTTTTGCGCTATAAACAAAAATAGAGCGACAATTTTGAAAAAATAAATTAAATATTTTTTCCTTTTTGCTATAATAAATATCCCCAAAAATATATATTTTGTTTCCTCAGTTTAGGCCGATATGTATTCTTCTACCTATTTTTGGTAAAAAAAAAAAAAAAACGTTTATCGGTTGGTTTGCGCAAAATGTATAGTGTTTACAAAATAGGGGATAGTTTTATTGCATTTTTATTAATCTTTTTTTTTTTTTACTACTAATGGCGGCGATCAGCGATTTTTTTCGTGACCGCAACATTATGGCGGACACATCAGACAATTTTGACACATTTTTGGGACAATTGTCATTTTCACAGCAAAAAATGCTATATAAATGCATTGTTTACTGTGAAAATGACAATTGCAGTTTGGGAGTTAACCACTAGGGGGCGCTGAAGGGGTTAAGTGTGACCTCATGTGTGTTTCTAACTGTAGGGGGGCGGGGCTGGACATGTGACATCATTGATTGTGTTTCCCTATATCAGGGAACACATGATCGATGACGGCGCCACAGTGAAGAACGGGGAAGCTGTGTTTTGTTTACACACAGCTCTCCTTGTTCTTCACCGATCGCGGGACTCCAGCGGCGATCGGGTCCGCGGGTCCCGCGGTCACGGAGCTTCGGACCGGGTCGCGGGCGTGCTACTGCGACCGGGCACTTAAAGAGGACTTGCCTGTACGTGCCTGTGCCCAGCCGTGCCATTCTGCCGATGTATATGTGCAGGAGGCGGTCCTTAAGTGGTAACAATCCCGGTATGGTGAGCAAGTTTGGATATCCATTTGATGTAGAAAATCCAGTGAAAAAGGAGTTTTGCATAGCTGGGATGGGATATCTGCACCTTCATTGGAAACTTCAGATGCTGATCCCTATCTGGCTGATGGTGTTCTGACATGCCTATTTGATCTCCATTACCTGAGATCCAACAGATTTGGTAAGCGGCAGTGATTGCCTTATTTTCTTTGATGAACAGAAAATCTCACCTGCAGACAAGTTGTCATTCTGTTGTAATTGTGGATACCGGGAATTGTGAAGCTCCTCCCATCAATTTTTGGATCCCTAATCGCTTGTTTAGGACATTGTATCTATTTTCCTAGATGATATTCTCTCATTGAAGGTTTTTCACCTCATTTATGTGGAAGCGCACTATTTTTGTTTTACACTTTTATAAGTTGCTGCACCACTACACTTATGTTTGTTTGTTTTTATACCATCTTGATCATTCATTTGCAAAACATTTGTTCATTTATTTAGTTTAGGTATAGCAAAGATTTTTTTCCCTTTTACATTACAGGAAGATTACCCAGGAATTCCCTGAAAGTTGCTTCAAAGTCACATCAAGTTACCAGCAGATTACCAGGAAGTCGCACTGTAGGTCGCGGCGGTGTGACCGGAGCCTCAGTCACTTCCAATTTCAGCTGGCAGCTGGATCGCAAGCACGGCTCTGCCTCCCCCACTCTCCTGTTAGCTGCAGTACACCTCTATATACAGCCATTCTATACAAAGGAGCCCCTCATACCTCTATATACAGACATTCTATACAAAGGAGCCCCTCATACCTCTATATACAGCCATTCTATACAAAGGAGCCCCTCATACCTCTATATACAGACATTCTATACAAAGGAGCCCCTCATACCTCTATATACAGACATTCTATACAAGGGAGCCCCTCATACCTCTATATACAGCCATTCTATACAAAGGAGCCCCTCATACCTCTATATACAGACATTCTATACAAAGGAGCCCCTCATACCTCTATATACAGACATTCTATACAAGGGAGCCCCTCATACCTCTATATACAGCCATTCTATACAAAGGAGCCCCTCATACCTCTATATACAGACATTCTATACAAAGGAGCCCCCCATACCTCTATATACAGCCATTCTATACAAAGGAGCCCCTCATACCTCTATATACAGACATTCTATACAAGGGAGCCCCTCATACCTCTATATACAGACATTCTATACAGCAGAGCCCCTCATACCTCTATATACAGCCATTGTATACAACGGAGCCCCTCATACCTCTATATACAGCCATTGTATACAGCAGAGCCCCTCATACCTCTATATACAGCCATTCTATACAACGGAGCCCCTCATACCTCTATATACAGCCATTCTATACAACGGAGCCCCTCATACCTCTATATACAGCCATTCTATACAACGGAGCCCCTCATACCTCTATATACAGCCATTCTTTACAAAGGAGCCCCTCATACCTCTATATACAGCTATTCTATACAAAGGAGCCCCTCATACCTCTATATACAGCTATTCTATACAAAGGAGCCCCTCATACCTCTATATACAGCTATTCTATACAAAGGAGCCCCTCATACCTCTATATACAGCCATTCTATACAACAGAGCCCCTCGTACCTCTATATACAGACATTCTATACAACAGAGCCCCTCATACCTCTATATACAGCCATTGTATACAACAGAGCCCCTCATACCTCTATATACAGCCATTGTATACAACGGAGCCCCTCGTACCTCTATATACAGCCATTCTATACAACGGAGCCCCTCGTACCTCTATATACAGCCATTCTATACAACGGAGCCCCTCATACCTCTATATACAGCTATTCTATACAGCAGAGCCCCTCATACCTCTATATACAGCCATTCTATACAATGGAGCCCCTCTATATACAGTCATTATATACAGTAACACGACGGTATAGGGTGACATCACAGCCCCCACACACAGACCAGGAGGGGGCGCAGTGACGTCAGACCAGGACACGGATGTCACTCACCGCCAGCCGCCGCTGCGATCCTGTCAGCCCCAAATCCGGGTCACCAGGGCCCACCCGACACAGGAAGAGTTGACGTCACACGCAGCGCGACCAAGGGAGGCGGGGCTAGGTGACGTCTTGGTGTTGCCACCGTACAGGTCCGGATTGTCCTGCGCATGCGTCGATCACTTTCACCTGCCCGCATAGGAACACGCGACGTCACCCTGTAGGCGGAGTCATGTGATCAGACATGGGCGGTCCCACCTCCAGTGTTAATGATCAGGTGGTAGTGGTGCAGTGTTGGGCGGACTACAAGTGCCAGCAGAGAGGAGATGCAGCATGGCCAGACTTCTCTACTAGAAATAATATACGCAGTCTGCAGCCTGGCAGAGATCTTTGTTATATGCAGTAAATGATGCCTATGCAGTAAAATGATTATTTCCTATTGACTTCATCATTACTGGGAAACTGATCAGAGGGAGGAGCTCATCCGTCTTCTGCTACTCCTATCACTGTCCACTCCATTGCTGGGGGAGGGGGGAGACCTGAATGTGAAAGTGAAACTGCAGCAGAGAACAATGATGTTTCCTGCTATGCCGTGTCAGAGCTGTATAAATCTTAGGACTGGATGGGTGATTACAAGTGGCAGATAAAACAGTTCTCATTCTTTCATTTACAGCTGCCTGGGATCAGCCATCTTTCCTCATTACCTCTGCAGGCTCAGCTTCCTCCTCCACAGTCCAGCACAGTGACTGCGGCACCGCTCCTCTGTCAGCCAGCATTCAGCCAGTCCCGGGACAAGGTCATCCAGGGCAAAGACTCCGAACAGCACCACCCTTCCGATTTATGATGTGCACGCTTAGGGGAGAATACGTTCAGTAATCACTCACTTGCAAAATCACTACTCCTGTCAGCTTTGTAACAGAAGCAAGGCGTGCCCATCCCTATGGTAAACCATTGCGCCCAGGCTCACTGCCCCCTCCTGCCTGCCCCCTTTTCCCTGCTCTGCATTCAGATGGGAGATTCCCACCATTGACCAAATAGGGCCATTGCCATATATGTGTAATGATGTCAGCCAACATCCCTGCCCATTTGTTTACATGCAGCTGTCAGGTGGGGAAGCCCCTGGCCAGCAGAGGACTAGGGCTGATGGTAAGTCACTGGTTGCTAGGACGGTAGGGGCCTCCAGCACCCTAGCAACCTACATATCCTTAGCAGGAAGCTGTCACTTTAACCATCAGCCGTATAGACAAATGACAGCAGGAGGGTGGCTCTATTGTTCTGGGATGACGTCATATAAGGTCATCCCACTCTAGCCTGAGGGCCCGCAACAGTTGGCGGTGTGCTGTGTCCCTGGGACATGGCACATTCCCAAGTTCAGAAAAGAGCCAGTGACGCAGATCTTTACCCATGTGATCTGTTGATCACATATAAACAAGGAAATTCCGGTTATGGCATTCCTCTCCTCACTCTGACAATCAGTGGCATTTCCTCACAGGAGAGACCTGCGCAGATAATCTGGGCACCGATTATCAGTGCCGTCTCAACAATGCCCAATCAATGCTCAATCAGTGCCCATCCGTGCCGCCACACCAGTGCCGCCTATCAGTGAAGGAGAAAAATTACTTATATCCAAAGATTTTGAACAAATTTTTTGTTTTTGTCTCAAAATGTTTTTTTTTTTGCAAAAAATAAAAACCCAGTGGAGATAAAATATCAGCAAAATAAAGTTCTGTCTCAAAATAAAAAGATGAACATTTAATTTGCAGCATTGCATGACCGTGCCATTTAAAGGGTGACAGCGCTGAAAGCTGAAAATCGGCCTGGGCAGAAAGGGGGGTAAAAGTGCCCGGTAGGCAAGTGGTTAAGGCGGAACTAAACCCTCCTATGCTTTACAGAGAAGGAAGCTGCCATCTTGGCCTCAGTTTGTTCTGCCGTTACCATGATGCTGCACATGTGATTAGTTATGACACCAGCCGTTTGCTGGCATGACAATATCCTGTTCTCTTTATATTGCTTCCTTTGCATGAAATCCCTGGTGATCCTGTCAGTCCCCTCTGCTTTCCTATTTCAAACTGACCACGCTAGGCATGGGAGCACACGTGTCCCAGCGTGGTCAGCTTTCTGGCTGAGCTGGGAGCACAGCCTGCCTGTCTTCCAATGGTCAAGACTTGTGTTCGACCCTAAAAATAGAACTTTAATATTGCATTTATAACATTAATGACAATTAGAATCGGCCGTTTAAAAAAACAAACAAAAAAAAAACGTCCGTACATACCGATTCCTGAATGCATTCTCACCGCCGCTGCTGATTGGATGATGGAAGTCACCCCCACCCTCTGCGCTGATGCCACCACCCCCCTCTGCACTGCCTCCAATCTCCCCCTGCCTCCATTGCCCCCTGCGCTGCCACCACAGCCACCATTACCCCCTGCCTCCAATCTCCACTAGGACAGTGATGGCAAACCTTGGCACCCCAGCTGTTTTGGAACTACATTTCCCATGATGCTCTTGCACTCTGCAGTGTAGCTGAGCATCATGGGAAATGTAGTTCCAAAACATCTGGGGTGTCAAAGTTCACCATCACTGCACTAGGAAGATCAATCTCCTGCTGTTTCTCTGCCTTCTACGTAAAAAGATAGAAGCCGATTGGTTGCCATGCACAGCTGCTCCAGGTTTGCTCATTCCCCAGTACAGAGACAATCCAAGCAGCTCTGTACAACGTGATGGGTGTTATGACCAATAGGGGCACTTGCACTGCGCTTCCTCCCATTCTTGTTCCCCGTCCATTCACAAAACAGCTTTTTTCCCTTCTAGCCTTCAAGTCATTCTGTGAATGGACAGCGGAGATCCTGTTGGTTCATCTATCCCTCCGCTATTCAGAGAACGTGTTGCTGTGCCATTCATATCGCAAGCGGTGCGATCCTTCACAGCCGTTGATCTGGAGTTCGGGTTTAACATATAGAAATTAGATTTAAACTTAAATTTAAACAGGACACCAGCCATGGATAGAGGTGAAAGGGTTAGAACCCCTGCAGGTGTTTGTTGCTCCCTTTGAGATTTCCCCCTTCACTATCTGTTGTCACCAGGACAGGAAGTGAGGTAAATCCTTCTGGGGCAGACACACATGCAATAAAAGGACTGAACATAACTTGCAGCAATGGTTTTATTGTGAAGTTTTGGTAGTGACAGAGGTTTCTAGGTGCAGATGACACAATTATGCATGAAGTGTAGTTTCCCTGTAGCTCCAACCTATGCTGTAGGGGCATGACGGCTTGCAGCCACCATAGCAAAGGATCTGAACAAGCAAATAACATGATGCAACCAGTCATCAATACATGTTTATATGCAATCCTTACCAAACTGTGACCCTCTACTGCCCCCTACTGGAAGAGGTCCAGAATTTCCTGTATATGCAAATTTACAGTATTTGGCTCTAGTTCTTATGTTTTTAACAATTATTTTATTACCACCATGGTCTGTTTAATCATTTATAAATTCAAATTGCTTTCTAAATAAATATATACTAAGGGGCAGATTCACAGAGAATTAGATTCTCGTAGAGTATCAGAAATACACTACGCCGCCGTTTTTTACCTGGCTCTACGTGGAATCCAGGTAGATTTTGTCCAGTAAACGACGGCGGCGTAGTGTATTTCTCCCGTCGCAATCCATCTGCGCGAGTAGGGGGCGTGAAGCATTTAAAATAGGCGCGTTCCCGCGGCGATCGAACTGCGCATGCTCCGTTCGCAAATTTCCCGCCGTGCATTGCGCGAAAACACGTCGTCACGTCGTAGTAGCGTCGTTTACGTACATTCCTATTCCCGAACGAGTTACGTTAAAAAAAAATATATATTTTCAAATCGACGCGGGAACGACGCCCATACTTTACATGGGTTACGCACTGTTAGACCAGCAAAAAGCTCCTCTAACATTACGTAGCCAAAAAATGACGTAGGCGATTGCGAGGGACACTCGTACCTTCGTGGATCGCCGTAAAAACTCATTTGCATATCCCGACGCATGAAAACGACGTGAACTCCTCCCAGCGGCCGCAAAAATATCGCAGTGTAGATCCGAAGGCTTACGAGGACGTAAGCCTCTCGGATCGAAGCCCGAAGCCGCCGTATCATGGTTTGAGGATTCAAACTAGTGATACGGCGCGCGCAATTTGAAATTACTCCTGTCTAACACCAGTTAGACAGGCGTAATTGCTCTGTGAATCTGGGCCTAAATCTCTACAGTCACTCCAATGTACATGGCTCTGTCTAGCCTTCCATAGATGGGTATAACAGGGACATCTTCTGGAAAAATAGGGGAACTACATTACAATGCAATACAAGGCCTCTGTATACAATAGCATATACATCAGAAAGTCATGTGATATTCCCACAATCTGTCTTTATATCGAGATGGGTGGGAGGCAGAGACACTGAGGCTAGCCTAAAGCTGATCTGCAGGCGCAAAAACTTTTATTTAAAGGGGTTGTAAAGGTAATTTTTTTTCCCTAAATAGCTTCCTTTACCTTAGTGCAGTCCTCCTTCACTTACCTCATCCTTCCATTTTGCTTTTAAATGTCCTGAGAAATCCTCACTTCCTGTTCTTCTGTCTGTAACTCCAGACTGTAATGCAAGGCTTTCTCCCTGGTGTAGAGTGTCGTGCTCGCCCCCCTCCCTTGGACTACAGGAGAGTCAGGACACTCTCTACATTGCAGATACAGAAAAGAGCTGTGTATTAGTGGGCGTCCTGACTCTCCTGGAATCCAAGGGAAGGGGCAAGCACGGCACTTCACACCAGGGAGAAAGCCTTGCATTACTGTGTGGAGTTACAGACAGAAGAACAGGGGACATTTAAAATCAAAATGGAAAGATGAGGTAAGTGAAGGAGGACTGCACTAAGGTAAAGGAAGCTATTTAGGAAAAAAAAATGTACCGTTACAACCCCTTTAAATAGCAACAAATGTGCAATAAAAATAATAATAATAATAAAAAAATATATAGCAACAAGTAAATAGCAGTAGAGCAGGGTTGTCAAACTCAATTTCGTCAGTATCAGTATTATGGTTGCCCCCAAAGGGTCGGTTGTATTTGGTATGCCTTGTACACACGGTCGGTTCGTCTGATGAAAACGGACCGATTTCATCGGATGAACCGATCGTGTGTGGGCCCCATCAGTGAAAAAAAATAGAACCCGCTTTAAATTTTTCTTATGGTTAAAAAAAACTATAGAAAAAAACGATCGTCTGTGGGGAAAATCTATCGGTCAAAAATCTACGCATGCTCAGAATCAAGTCGACGCATGCTCGGAAGCATTGAACTTCATTTTTCTCAGCACATCGTTGTTTTATGTCACCACGTTGTACACGATCGGATTTTTACCCGTTGGTGTGTAGGCAAGACTGATGAAAGTCAGCTTCTTCGGATATCTGATGAAAAAAATCCATCGGCCCGTTTTCATCAGACAAACCGATCGTGTGTACAGGGCATAAGAGTTAGTAAATTTATCCAGGGCTTTTCTTTTCTTAGAATTGGTGCAGGAACTCGACCACAAATTGCACTACTAGTGGGAAGATATAAAAAGAGCAATAAAATACCAGGAGGGAGTTATGTGCAGAGTTCGGGGGGGGGGGGCTATGTACCAAGTGCATGATCAGGGGTGTGCTATGTACAGAGTGCAAAGTTCAGGGGTGCAATGTGTACAAAGTACAGGGTTGAGGAGTGTGCTATCCACAGTGTGCAGGGTTCTGGCCAAAAAAAAACAAAAAAAAAACACAAGGTGCGAGGGCCACATTAAATGGCCTGGTGGGCCGGATTCGGCCCACAGGCCTTGTGTTTGACACCTGTGCAGTAGAGGATATAGATCCACTTTTTGTACACCAAATACCTTTGCAGACCCAGATATTACATTGTAAATGTAGTGGTGACATCCTCACGGTGCTGTACAAAGCCTGTGCAGAGAAGCAGAGCTGTGGGAGGGGCCCAGCAGGCTCCCTGCAGAAAAACAACAGGAGGGGGCGGAGACAAGACCAGTCACCCTGCACAAGAAGAGGGAGGAGCAGTGACTGGTCTTTTATTATAGGAAGCTCCTGCACAGGATGGAAAAGTTTCACTCTGGAATACTACAGAGTTCTGGAAGAATTCACAAAGCACACCAAGATTCAAGAATATAATTTCCTCTTGTATTTAGAAAATATTATACAGTATTATAATAGTGCCTAAATACAAGAGGACTGTAAACGAGTCCTAAACCTAAAATTTGGATCTGCTCAGTCTTAAGATGGGATCCAAAAGTCTAAAAAATGGACTTAGTAGATCTTATTTGGCAATAGGTCTGCCTAAGTAGGTCCATACAGTAATTGTTTGGACTGGTTAATGCATAAGATACTGTAAAAGAACTATATCTTGGTGCATATTGGTGATTGGACCAATTGTAGAGAAGTCTGACACGGCCTTCAATTGACAAACTTGCAATCACCTCTTCATGATCACCAGTTAGTGAATACTGCCCTCTGGCTGCAGGAGGAGATATGCCGTGAGAGCCGGGGGCAATCGAAGATCTGGAATCGCTTTGTAGCATAGGCCGCCATATTTACTTCTCACAGCACAGCGAGCGAGGTGCTGAAGACGCCGAGGCTGATTTGAAAGTAGTGAGATGGATTCATATAAAGTCTGATGTTCCTATACAAAGAAGAGAAGCGGGTTTACCAAGGGTTCTGGCTTTATACAGTATAAGTAAACATGAATTCTTACCTTCCACACTGAAGGGGGCACAGCTTCTACCCAGAAGTCACCTGGTGGGATACGATCGTAGGAGTTCAGAAGGATCTCAAAGACCATGGGGGACGCAGCACAGTACCGCCACATCTGGAGACAGAGCATTCCACTTTAATATTTGATTTAGAACGTGTTAAAAATACCATAAAGCCTCGTACACATTAACTCCACTGCTTCCGTCATATACCGCTTCCTATCAGTCTGGATATAGAGATCAGATATTCCAGCTGCTCTCAACGCACAATGAGACTTGTTTGTGTGCTAAACATGGAGGGCCGGATTCAGAAAGCCTGGTGTAACTTTGTGCGGGCGTAGCGTATCTTGTTTACGCTACGCCGCCGCAACTTAGAGAGGCAAGTGCTTTATTCACAAAGCACTTGCGTCCTAAGTTACGGCGGCGTAGCGTAAATGTGCCGGTGTAAGTGCGCGTAATTCAAATTAGGCAGGTAGGGGGCGTGTTGTATTAAAATTATCTGTGACCCCACGTAAATGACGCGCTTAACGAACTGCGCATGCACCGGCCGTGGACGTATCCCAGTGCGCATGCTCAAAATTACGCCGCAAATACTCATTGGTTTCAACGTGAACGTAACTTGCGTAAAGCCCTATTCGCGAACGACTTCCGCAAACAATGTAAAAAAACCTAGCTCATTACCATATTCGACGCCTAAATCAACGGAAGCGCCACCTAGCGGCCAGCGTAAATATGCAACTTAGATTTGACGGCGTAAGAGACTTACGCCGCTCGTATCTAAGCAAAATTCCGGCATATCTTGCTTTCTGAATACAGAAAAAAGATACGCCGGCGCATCCTAGAACTTACGCGGCATATCAACAGATACGCCGACGTAAGTTATTTCTGAATCTGGCTTGGAGTGTTTAATAGAACCAAGAATACAGCCTAAGCCCAGGTTCACACTGATGCTACTTTGAAATCGTGCTACTTTACTTCAAAGTAGCAAGGTCAGCGCGATTTCAGGTGCTACTTGATAGACATTTGTGTGGCTTCATACACAGATGTCTATAGAAATCGCACCTGAAATCTGCAAAAGTAGTGCAGGAACTACATTTGCAAATCGGTGCGGCGCTGCAAAATCGGTGTCACACTGATTGGAACAGTGCCATTGCCGCCAATAGGCTGCGACTTGTCATGCGATTTGATCTCTCAAATCGCATGACAAATCGCTCCAATGTGAACCTAGGCTCATATACAGTTAAAGAGGAGGTAACCAGACCATAAATTAACATGAGCTAATTAACTAATCATTTACCCAGACTAGGCGACTCAGATATTAGCTTTCAGAGTAGACATCCCGTCTCCACTCACCTGCTATACAATACACATTATCATAAGCGTAAACACGAGACATCTTCACACAATAGCAGGGTCAATAAGCATCTAACAGTATGTGTCCCAACATGATGAATGAGTCACTCTTACAATTAACTTGTTGAGTTTAGAATCAACAAACAGTAAATCGTTCTTTACAGATATCCTGGAATATATTGTGGATAATAATTGCTAAAAATCCCATCTTAGGTAGTCCAAGATATCATTCCTTAGTCATCCAATGCCCCTAGTGGACATAGGATGATTTTAGACATAAGAGGGTCCGGGGATGTCCCGGGTGAGTCTGTCATACACACGATCCAACTTTATGGCTATAATTGTCTGATGGACGTGTTGTGTCGGATAATCCGTCCGTGTGTATGCTCCATCAGACAATTGTTGGCTGAATTAACGACAAAAAAAGTTGGCTGTTCATGCTCACCAATTATTGGACAATAAATCCTTTATGTTGGTTTATCCGATCGTGTGTACACAATTACGTCCAACTAAAATCTGAAGTAAAAGAACAAATGCTCAGAATCAATACTAAACATCAGACAACAGTAGCAGAAGTTGCCCAAAGGGTGGCGGTAAAGAGCTGAAAAACCACATGGTTTGGTGAACGTTGGCTGAATATGTTGGGCCGCGTGTATGCAGAACAAGTTCATGGCCAACGCCCTTTGAACAAAAATGCACAGAAAAGTTGGATGGAAGTCCGATCGTGTGTACGAGGCTTAACACTAAAAACATAAGAAAATATCCTTCAATTTTGTGGCCTTCCGTGGTCTTTATTACATATAGAAAGATACATTGTTATAGGGGAATTCTAGGATTTCAAAGGGTTATCCCATCCAAACAATGTATACCGTATATACTCGAGTATAAGCCGACACGACTATAAGCCGAGGCACCTAATTTTACCACAATAAATTGACTCAAGTATAAGCCTAGGTCAGTGATGGCAAACCTTGGCACCCCAGATGTTTTGGAACTACATTTCCCATGATGCTCAGCTACACTGAAGAGTGCATGAGCATCATGGGAAATGTAGTTTTAAAACGCCTGGGGTGCCAAGCTTCGCCATCACTGGCCTAGGTTGTCCATCTGCATGCCTCACTTTGTCCATTACTCACTATGGCCATGACTAGACTGACGTGTAAACATGCGAGTCTTCTCTGCCTTTTGGTTAAGATCAAGTGTAGTATCTGTTCTCATCAGTTGCCAGTAGGTGGTGCTATGCCGACTGTCCCCAGTACCTGGCGAGGGGGAAAGGGATGGCAGTCGGCGGACGCCAAGTCTGCTGGTGTGGAGGCGAAAGCCGCCTGATCGGGACAGAGAGGCATGAGATTGAAGCTGGAGGGCTGGGCCCCTGGCCTCTGACCCAGTCAGTTGTTCGGGAGAGAACCCTTGCTCCTCCTTTCGCTGGGAGGAGCAGGTGGAACTTCCCAAATGTAATTAGGTGGGAGAGTTGGGGGTTGTGGGTAGAAGCTTGCTGAGGTGGGCTCTTCCTGACTACCTTCCTGGCTGGGAAGGATGCTGCCGGTCTGGACCGGGAGTCAGGGACCGTTGAAAAGCCGGTGGAGATAGTGCCCCTGGAGTGGCAGTCCAGGGGTGCCATACATTGCACATTGAGTGTTTTGAAGGGCGCTCAACGTGTGGCACCTTAGGTCACTGATCTCCACATACACCTTTTTAACACCTGCACTTAGGGCCGAGCCTTTTGGCTAGGACCAGGGGAATTTTTGTTTCCTGGCCGGAGGGCCGGCCAACGTATTGCACGTTGGTCACTTTCCACTCACCTCTCCCACACTTTCTTTTTTATTTTACCCCCGTTTGTCACGTTTCTTCTTTTTTTGTTGGTGAACTGCACTTTTAGTGTGATGAGTAGGGTGCTGGTCCTCGGGCCAGCTCTGAAAGTCTTGGGAGTAGGTGGACATGGCCTTCTGGCTTAGTTCGCCTGCTCTCATGGGGTCTCCCTTCGGGGGAGCCTCACCAAGGAAGGTTCTGTTTCGGCAGACCCTCCAAGGATGTTGTGTCCATGTGGATTCGGCTGCATGGACCACAGTTTACTCGAGTCCCTGCTAGGAGCCTAACGCCCCGGGGGAACAGAGCTGGGTCCTTTTCGGAGGACCAATTGACGATGCACCCGTCACAGTTTTTTGTTGCACCTCTTTATGTGTGTGCACATTTTTCCTGCATCGCGTGAAGTTTTTGGGTTGTGTTATGCACACCACAGGCTTTTCAATAGAAAAAAAAAGGGGGTGCCCGGCTTTGAAAAAATCAGTGCTCCCCAGCTGTAGGTCCCCAAGACAACAAACTTTGAACACTTGTAAAGGAGAAATGGGGCTACATGTGTGCCAAGTTCCATGTCCAGTGTCCCCAAATTCGGCGGAGAAATTACCGTTTAACATGGGAGTCTTTGGAAGGCATGCCTGACTTTGAAAAATCGGTGCTCCCCGGCTGTATGTGTGCCAAGTTTGGGGTCCAGGGGACGTACGGCCAGCCGGTACCAGGTCCCCAAATGCCGGGAGATCAGGCACAAAAGGCGACTCGAGTAGAAGTAAAAAAAATGTGTTGAAAAACTCGACTTATACTCAAGTATATAAGCTGTGTGAATGTCAAACACCAAGTCTGTCCAACTCAGATCATGTGACTAGATGACTAAGGTCCCATGACTGGCTGGTTACATTTCACAAAATAAAAGGACAGGATTTTTTTTTTTAAAAGTGTGAAAATCCTATTAAAAAAATTACACCACCACCCAACCCAGGGCTCAATTTCCCTTTGCAAATTGGCCCCTTTTCCCTTGTGGCCCCCGCTGGGCACAGTTCTGGACACCAGTCCTCAGGATGGAATGCGCTGGAACTGGAGAGAGTCCAACAAAATTAATAAGGGGACTGGAGGACTACAAGCATTAAACCTTCCCCCTTAGAGAAGATATGCTTAAGAGAAGATATAGTATGATAGCGATATACAAAGTTCTCTATGTGATTGTAGCATACGGAGCTTAAGAAGACACTAGTTCACTCAATGAAGTTGGAGGAGAAGCTGTTAAACCTTAGACTGTATAAGGGGTTCTTTACTGTTAGAGCAGTAAGCACGTGGAACTCCCTTCCACAATTGGTGGCGTCAGTAGGAAGTGTTAAAGCGGATCTCCACCCTAAAGTGAAGATCCGCTGATCGGAACCCTCCCCCCCTCCGGTGTCACATTTGACACCTTTCAGGGGGGAGGGGGGTGCAGATACCTGTCTAAAGACAGGTATCCGCACCCACTTCCGGCCCGCAGTCTCGGGCAAAAGACGGGCTTTTCCCGTTGTATGCTGGGAACTCTCGGCTCCCAGCACACAGCGGGAGCCAATCGCGGGCGCAGCGCGACTCACGCATGCGCCGTAGGGAACCGGGCAGTGAAGCCGGAGCGCTTCACTTCCTGGTTCCCTCGCCGTGGATGGAGGGGGGAGCAGCAGGGTGACGAGCGATCGCTCATCCTCTGCTGCGGACGCCGCTGGACTCCAGGACAGGTAAGTGTCCTAATATTAAAAGTCAGCAGCTGCAGTATTTGTTGCTGCTGGCTTTTAATATTTGTTTTTGGTGAACCATCCGCTTTAATTAAAAAAAACTCATACATTTGTAAAGGGGAGGAGTTGGTAAAATGACGGGGGGCCAGAAATATTTCTGCACCCAGGCGCCTGTGACCCTAGGATCGGCCCTGAATAGGTCAATGGTCACCTTTCAATTACCCCTTCTTGCTGGTTTCTACCGCAGAAGAGGTAAACACTGCGGGTATTAGCGCTGAAGTTGCCTCAACCTCATTCCACCCATACATCGTTGAGTGGGCACCTTTGTGGTCCTACATGTAAAAGCCACGTGGAACTTAATCCTGTTGCTGCTGCCCACCTAGAGTGACATTTGTCCATCTGACCCTTACTACCAGTGCCATTCTCTGCACTAGTACACTGCAAATGTGATGGTACCCCCTCAGGGGATGAGGCCGTGCACTCACAGTTTGTCCTCAGTCTTCAGAGCCGAATGATACTGTGCATCAGATAACCTGAAAGACTAAGGGCATCTTCAAGCAAAAAGCTATGTGGGCAGGAATGAGGGTAGATATTGCAGCCTGAACAGGCTGGAGAACCCTGTTGTGCAATAAAATTTACCCTGAAAAGCAGACATTGCAGTAATGACTCAAACTATGGGCTCACTAGAATTATACCATATGGATCCCTTTAAGCCATAGTTCAAACAGGAGCAACACGTGACCCAGACTCACCTTGACACTAGGGGACTCCGATCCGTGGTTGAGTAATGTCTGTACCAGCTGATCGGGCTGACACTCAGGATAATCAGTGCACACCTGTAGCGCACAATCCAGTGGGGTGTACCCAGCGCTATTTGTCACATTGACAGATGCTCCATGGTCGAGCAACATTTTCACCAGACTAAGATGGCAGTTAGAGCTGGCATTGTGCAGGGGCCCATGGCCCTTCTTCCCAGGAGTACCGGGCGGACCCCCTGCCTTCAGTAACATCTCTACAACCCTCAGGTATCGGCCAAAGTGCTGCGGGGAGTCACCGGCTGCACAGGCTGCATTAACGGGCGTCTCGCTCTCACGGTTGAGGGCACAGGGGTCTGCACCAAGACTTAAGTACAACGTTACATGGGCTTCCAGACCACGGGTAGCTGCCACGTGCAATGGCGTAGCACGGGTGTAATGGCAGGGAAGGTTCACAATAGCACCATATTCCAGCAGCTGTCTTGCGCACCTAAAACATAAAACGTTGGTAAAATGGGGACCATTTTTGAGACAAAAAAAAAAAGAATATTTAGAGAATACTTCACATTTTCAGCATGCTTTATATAATGTATTATCACTAGGGCCGAAACAAACGAATCGATTAATCAACAAATAATCAGTTATGAAATTAATCGATTAAAATTTTCATAATCGATTAATCGGCCAGTAACATAATGGGGTTAAAAAAAAAAAAAAAAAATAGGCTTTTATAGTACAAAAAAGCAAATCGCTACTGTAAATATTACTTTCACTGTCCCACAGTAAAAAAAATTAACCCCTTACAGTAGCAATTATTTGCTCTTTTTGTACTTATTTTTGTTTTTTTAACCCCTATTATGTCACTAAACATCTCAGGCCGGGGTCACACCTCTGTGTTTTTTGGTGCTTTTTTCAGAAACATACTACAGTTCATTTACATGTTTTTCTATGGGACACGTTCACATCTATGATTTTTGTTCGGCTGCTGCGTATTTGGAAAGGGCGAGGACTTAACCGCTTAAGGACCGCCTCCTGCACATATACGTCGCCAGAATGGCACGGCTGGGCACATCCACGTATATTTACATCGGTTCTAGTACCCAGCCGTGGGTCACGGGCACGCGCCCGCGGCGCGCTCCCGTGACCCGGTCTGAAGCTCTGTTACCGGGACCATGGCTTCCCCGTGCTTCACTGTGGCGGCAGCATCAATCGCGTCATTCCTGTTATAGGGGGACGTGATCGATGACGTCACACCTACAGCCACACCCCCCTACAGTTGTAAACACACACAGGGAACACATAACCCCTACAGCGCCCCCTTGTGGTTAACTCCCAAACTGCAACTGTCATTTTCACAGTAAACAATGCAATTTAAATGCATTTTTTGCTGTGAAAATGACAATTGTCCCAAAAATGTGTCAAAATTGTCCGAAGTGTCCGCCATAATGTCGCAGTCACAAAAAAAAAAAAAAAAAAAAAAAAAATTAAAAAAATCGCTGATCGCCGCTATTAGTAGTAAAAAAAAAAATTTTTTTTATAAAAATGCAATAAAACTATCCCTTATTAAACGCTATAAATGTTGCGAAAACCAACCGATAAACGCTTATTGCGATTTTTTTTACCAAAAATAGGTAGAAGAATACGTATCGGCCTAAACTGAGGGAAAAAAAAATGTATATATATTTTGGGGGGATATTTATTATAGCAAAAAGTAAAAAATATAGAATTTTTTTCTAAATTGTCGCACTATTTTTGCTTATAGCGCAAAAAATAAAAACCGCAGAGGTGATCAAATACCACCAAAAGAAAGCTCTATTTGTGGAGAAAAAAGGACGCCAATTTTGTTTGGGAGCCACGTCGCACGACCGCGCAATTGTCAGTTAAAACGACGCAGTGCCGAATCGCAAAAAGGGGCAAGGTCCTTTACCTGCATTTTGGTCCGGGTCTTAAGTGGTTAACGCAAAATGGTGCTTTTTTTTTTTGGTTCAGTATACTTAAATAGAGAAGCTGCAGAAAAGCATGTAATGTGTTTTTGCGGCAATTTGTGTTTTGTAATCCGCCCAACAACAAATTGGCCCCAAAAAAATGCAATTTTTTTTTTCCAAGGCTATTATCCGATTAATCAAAACAATAATCGTTAGTTGCAGCCCTAATTATCACTATGTTATACCCGATTGTGTGGTTCCTGTGGACACATGCAGCCTAAACACACACGCATGGAGATTAGACTCGATATTATTTTGGGGTGGTGGGGGGGGGGGGGGGGTCAAGGCATCTGAACTTCACTTGCAACAACAAACCTGGCACTGTTACTAGTGGAGTGGGCAGTTTTATCACCCACAGATGGCAGCTTCTATTCTAAACCATATACTCACTCCAGAGTGTCCTTTGTGGTACAGAAGTGGAGGGGTGCCTGGCCATCTTCACTCTGTAGATTGCAGTCTGCGCCACGGCTTAGTAGTAGCTGGGTACACACAGCGTGTCCTCCCTCGCAGGCGTCGTGCAGCGCTCCCCTTCCCCCGACTGTGTTGTTGGGGTTGGCACCGTGGCATATCAAGTAGCGCACACACTCTGAGTACCCCCGAGCGGCAGTGATACGCAGTGGGGTGGTGTGAGACTTTTTAGGTGTTAAGGAGAAGAGACCTGACAAATACAAGTGTGGAGACATACGAATTCAGTTATCACATCATGATCATTTATTCAAAATTGCAATTATAGTGGGAGCGGCGTAGAACTCGAACAGAATGCAGGTGTATGGCGCATATAATGTAGAGTGCAAGGGTCAGAAGTAGGTAATGTACAGAATGCAGGTGTATGGAGCATGTAATGTACAGAGTGCAGGGATCAGAAGTAGGTAATGTACATATCAATTCAGTTATCACATCATGATCATTTATTCAAAACTTCAATAATAGTGGGAGCGGCGTAGAACTCGAGCCTAGATACAGAATGCAGATGGTAGGAGTATAATGTACCGAGTGCATAGGTCAGAAGTAGTAATGTACAGAACACAGGTGTCAGGAGTATGTAATGTACCGAGTGCATAGGTCAGAAGTAGTAATGTACAGAACACAGGTGTCAGGAGTATGTAATGTACAGAGTGCAAGGGTCAGAAGTAGATAATGTACAGCAATGTTTCTCAATTTCAGTCCTCAAGTACCCCCAACAGGTCATGTTTTTAGGATTTACATACATTTTGCACAGGTGATTTGATCAGTTTCACTACCTTAGTAATTACCAACAGCCCTTTCATGAGGGAAATCCTGAAAACATGACCTGTTGGGGGTACTTGAGGACTGGATTTGAGAAACATTGATGTACAGAATGTAGGTGTCAGGAGTATGTAATGTACAGATTGCAAGGGACATAAGAAGGTAATGTACAGAATGCAGGTGTATGGAGCATGTAATGTACAGAATACAGGCGTTGGGAGTAGGTAGTGTACAGAATGCAGGTGTATGGAGTAGGTAATGTACAGAACTCAGGGATCAGAAGTAGGTAATGTACAGAATGCAGGGGTTGGGAGTAGGTAATGTACAGAATGAAGGTGTATGGAGTAGGTATTAATGTACAGAACTCATATATCAGAAGTAGGTAATGTACAGAATGCAGGGGTTGGGAGTAGGTAATGTACAGAATGAAGGTGTATGGAGTAGGTATGTAATGTACAGAACTCAGGGATCAGAAGTAGGTAATGTACAGCTTGCAAGGGTCCGGAGTATGTAATGTACAGAGTGCAGGGGTCAGAAGTAGATAATGTACAGAAGGCAGAATTATGCAATGTACAGTGTGCAGGGGTCAGAAGCAGCTCCTGGCATACTGCAGGCTGAGCCTACCTCTAGCAAAATCAGATACCCCGCTCTATAACCCTGTACC
This sequence comes from Rana kukunoris, assembly GCA_029574335.1. Lineage (NCBI taxonomy): Eukaryota > Metazoa > Chordata > Amphibia > Anura > Ranidae > Rana > Rana kukunoris. The sequence goes on from CM056060.1 coordinate 28,448,849, forward strand.
CAACACAATACCCCCCCTCAAGCCCTCCACCCATCACTGACCATGTTCCCAGCACAACATACAAAGCCAACCTATCGCTAGATCAGACCTGACTGTGGTCATGACCCCCTTCACCATGGAAACCTTGGTGCTGCAAGTCTGGAGGGAACAGTGGCCCATCTCCCTTACTGAAAAATGCATACACTTTAATCAGGGTGTTTTGATGGGGGCAAGATGCCAGGCGACCTGAAGGGGCATAGAACAAGAGGGCCGCCCGTACCACCTTATCAGTGGCCCTACATTATTTTAACTAAATTTCAAACTCAATAGAGAGACTCATTCTAGTAGGCCGGTACATAATTTACAATCTAATTTGCCAATCTCTGTTCGATGCTTATGCCTAGATAAGGGTCTTCAATTAAAGTCTAGTCCAGTAGGCCATCACACTACATGGCTGTTAGTATATCTAAACAAAATTTTATAGATAGGATTGTATAATCAGATTGAAACGTGTATGGCCAGTTCTTTGTCTCCCTTGACAACCCTCCTTTGCTGTAAATCACAAACCTTGCGTAGACCACCTCACCTATGTCTGGAGACCACTGCAGCTCTTCACTGACCGTCTCCACCACGACTTCTGCCGAGTCCTGTTCTCTGAATATGACCCTAATCCTCTCTATATCGCCAGTGTACAGGGCGTTGTGGATGGCGGCATCGCGGCAGTACTGGCGCCGCTGGCTAGCTGGGGGGCGATAAGCGCTTCTGTCGGTCTGTAACCTGCGGGTGAGACACTGCCTGCTCACCGCCCTCCTGCGATCCTCGTTCTCCAGCTGTTCTCTCTGCCATTGGAGGGAACGTAGGGCGGTCGAGGTGAAGGGGAAGGTTTCCCTGGACATTGTACTAGGAGGTTAGCTTCAGCTCTCTATAGCCTCATTGCATTTACTGAAAGAGAAGTGCTCAGTCCTATTTATAACCAACAGGCTCTGCTGCTCCACATGGTAATCATATTTCTGCAGTGTCATTTTCATGGATATAATTATGGGGTGGCCTGTCCCTAACATGACTCTCATTGTGACATTTATCACATGGGATCATCACACAGACCGATGACCACCATTATCCCTTTAAGACCAATATTCATTAGAAGGAAATCTGCACATGTACAAAGATTTCATGAATACCTCGTCTCTTAACCATGTCAACATAAGTTGTTCCTTAAAAAAAAAAAAAAATACTTACGTTATTTATTTTTATGTAGACTTAAGGATGTGACAGAAAACAGAAGCCAGATTTACTTAACAACTTAAGGAATCAACCTTTTTCTGACATTTGCTGTTGACAAGTTAAAAAAAAAAAAAAAAAAAAAGGTATTTTTCACTAGAAAATTACTTAGAACCCCAAAACATTAGATATATTTTTTTTCTAGCAGAGACCCTAAAGAACAAAATGGTGGTCATTGCAATTTTTTAATGTCACACGTTTTTTGCGCAGCAGTTTTTCAAATGCAATTTTTTTGGGGGGAAAAAAATATACTTTATACACACCACCTCCATACCGGGCCTATTCTGCCACTTCTCTCCTACATGTACAAATCATATTTTCTTTGCTAGAAAATTACGCAGAACCCCCAAACATTATATATGGTTTTTTTTAGCAGACACCCTAGGGAATAAAATGACGGTCATTGCAACGTTTTATCTTGCACGGTATTTGCGCAATAATTTTTCAAACGCCTTTTTTGGGGAAAAAAATTGTTTCATGAATTAAAAAAAATAAAACAGTAAAGTTAGCCCAATTTATTTGTAAAATATGAAAGATTAGGTTACACCAAGTAAATAGATACCTAACATGTCACGCTTTAAAATTACGCACACTCATGGAATGGCGCCAAACTTCGGTACTTAAAAATCTCCATAGGCAACGATTTGAATTTTTTTACAGGTTACCAGTTTAGATTTACAGAGGAGATCTAGTGCTAGAATTGTTGCTGGCACTCCAACGCACGCGGCGATACCTCACATATGTGGTTTAAAAATGCGTTTTCATATGTCGGCGGGACTTGCGTGTGCGTTCGCTTCTGCGCGCAAGCTACCGGGGACAGGGGCGTTTTAATTTTTTTTTTTTTTTTATTGTTTTACATATTTTTTTTTTTTTTACACTTTATGTATTTATTTTTTATCACTTTTATTCCTATTACAAGGAATGTAAACATCCCTTGTAATAGGAATGCTATGATCGTTCTTATGTTGTGCAGAATCGCCGGCAGAAGAGATGGATATCTGGATGATGCCTCTCGCTGCAGTCATCATTCAGATATCCCAAGATGGGAGATCCCCTTTGTGGACGTCATATGACAATGGCCCGGTATTGAAGTGGTTAATAAAAAAAATATTCTCTATTTTTTTTTTTGTATGATATGGAAGAGGATATTGCGCCGGAGTAGATAGATACCAAACATGTCAAGGTTTAAAATTGCGCCAAACTAGGGTACATAAACATCTCCATAGGCTACGCTTTAATTTTTTTTACAGCTTACCAGTTTAGAGTTATAGAGAAGGTCTAGTGCTAGAATTATTGCTCTAGCTCAGATGTTCGGCCGATACCTCACGCGTGGTGCAAACATTGTTTACATATGTGGGCGTGATCTACATATGCATTCACTGCTTTGCACAAGTACGTTTCATTTGTTTATTAATTACTTTTTTTTTACATTTTTACACTGTCCCTTAAAAAAAAAAAAAAAAAGATCCTTATTCTTTTTATCGCAAGGAATGTAAACATGCCTTGTGATAACAATACAGTATGATAGGTCCTCTTTATGGAGGGATCTGGGGTCAAAATGTCTACTCTTAAAAGCAAAAGATCAAAAATATATATATTTTTTAATTATCTTTTGCCTTAAAGAAAAAAAAAAATGTTTACATGGCCAGAGAACCAGAAGCGACGTCATGATGTTGCTCTGGTGCTCCATGGGCATAGAGATGGGTGGTGGCCATCTTGCCATCGCTCATCTCTATAGGAAAACCCTGCCAAAACCAAGATGGTTCCCGCGCTCACCGATCGGTAACATAAGTCCGAGAACCACCAGGAAGCGGCTAGAGGAATTTTTTTTTTTTAACAAGAGGTCGAGGGGAAATATTTAGTTTACAGTAACCATTTTCATTACCCAAACTAAGGTAGAAAACACACCACATACAATACTATCTGGTTGTATAATCTTCTTTAGATCTACCAACAACTAGTAAGTGCAAGGGCCGGCTTGATTGGATTGATTAGGTAGGTTCTGAGCTTCGTTAAATCTAAATGTGTTTGCACAGAGATTGTATCATCCGACTGTTAACACCAACATGTATGGTAATTCTAAGGCAGACTTAAAGTGTTACTAAACCCACAACAGTAAAGTCAGTCTGTATATGCAAGTAAAGCATGCTTGTTATACTCGTTTTGGAACCGAAGGGGCTAATCCTCTGCATTGTGTAAAAAGGCTGTTTGATCCTGTCTTCTCTGATCATCCCCCTTCTTCCACTGTCCCTAATCGATTTGCTGATAATAGAGCCTTGGAGGCACTCTGCACATGCTCAGTGTGGTGTGTATTGCTAGAGATAAGCACAGGGCCAATCAGCACTGCCCAGGCAAAAAGTCAGGGGGTCATGTAGCCAGGGCCAGCATAAGGTAGCTTAGGATGCCGCCTGAGGGCGCCAGCATGGGGGGGGGGGGGGGGGGCAGTAAAATCTTAATCCCCCGCCACCTGCTGGGGGATCAGAATTTTTTAACTACCCGTTTTCCATTCCCATACCTCCCAACGGTCCACACAAGATCTTCTGCCCGGAAAAGCAGTGGCTTCCGCTTCAGGAGTCAGCCATAATTCTTACAAGGAATCCCAGCAAGGTCCCGGCGAATAAAGGCAGAATCCTAAAGCGGAACACAGTGCCTTCCTGGGCTCCCGCGTATACCGCGCACCCCCAAAGTGCCCCCCAATCCTGTGGAAAAAAAGTTATTTTGTACTTACAGTTTTGGTGTCTTGCGCGGCGTCCATCAGCGGCCTCGTCGGGTTTGGCGTCCTTCTGCGGCTTCGGGTGTCCTTCTGCAGCGGGTCCGGTGTCCTCTGCGGCGGGTCCGGTGTCCTCTGCGGCGGGTCCGGTGTCCTCTGCGGCGGGTCCGGCGTCCTCTGCGGCGGGTCCGGCGTCCTCTGCGGCGGGTCCGGCGTCCTCTGCGGCGGGTCCGGCGTCCTCTGCGGCGGGTCCGGCGTCCTCTGCGGCGGGTCCGGCGTTCTCCCCGCTCGTTTCCCGCGCCGAGTTTTGAATACTGCGCCAGCATATACTGAGCACAGTACACTCGGGCAGGCTCGGCAACTTTCACGCTCACGTCCTGTACGTCCAGGACGTGACCGCGGAAGAAGCCGAGACTGGCCGAATATACCCGAGTGTACTGCGCTCGGTATATGTCGGCGCAGTATTCAAAATTCTGCGCGGGAAAGCGGGTATCGGCGTATATCGCGCACCCACGATTTTGCCCTGATTTTCAGGGCAAAAAAGTGTGCGATATACGCCGATAAATACGGTACTTTAAAAGCAGAACCAATATCTTTTCTGGCTACAGGCAACTTCTACCCGTCATGACGCATGGAAGAATAGTTTGCATGAGTAAAATACCCAGCTTATCTTGAAATACAGTATATCCATCATGTGAAATCTTCCATTCTTGACCCTTTAAAAAGCTATAAAGGAAAATAAAAACCCTCCTCCTGGTTGATCTAGGTCAGCCCCTTCCTGCTCTTCTCACCTTACTATTGGATACAAAGTGTGATGGGCAAAATCACTAGCCAATCAAAAGGTGAAGAGGGCAGGAAGGTGAGCTGGGGAGATCTGGGGACCCCCTGCCTCTAATAGAGGATTTTGTTTAATTACAGGCCTGGGACAGAAAGACAAACTATCACCAACACTTTCTATTGACTATCAAGTCTTGGTGGCAGGTTGCCTTGATCTCTTGGTGATCTTTACAATTAAAAAAACTGAAATACCCGAATATTGCTATGTACTAAGCTCCCAAAAACAGACCTATTTAAATACTTTGAACTGAAACAATGTCAAAAAAAAGAATTCTGATTGGCTGTTATGGGCCATTGCTCTTATATACAGTAAGGGAAACAAGCATTTGATCCTCTGCTGATTTTGTACGTTTGCGCACTGACACAGAAATGATCAGCCTATAATTTTAATGGTAGGTTTATTTTAACAGTGAGAAACAGAACAACAAGTGAAATAAATATTCGTCCCCTTTGCAAAACATGACTTAGTACTTGGTGGCAAAACCCTTGTTGGCAATCACAGAGGTCAGACGTTTCTTGTAGTTGGCCACCAGGTTTGCACACATCTCAGGAGGGATTTTGTCCCACTCCTCTTTGCAGATCCTCTCCAAGTCATTAAGGTTTCAGAGCGGACGTTTGGTAACTCAAACCTTCAGCTCCTTCCACATATTTTCTATGGGATTAAGGTCTGGAGACTGGCTAGGCCACTCCAGGGCCTTAATGTGCTTCTTCTTAGACCACTGCTTTGTTGCCTTGGCCATGTGTTTTGGGTCATTGTCATGCTGGAATACCCATCCACGACCCATTTTCAATGCCCTGGCTGAGGAAAGGAGGTTCTAACCCAAGATTTGACAGTACATGGCCCAGTCTATCATCCCTCTGATGCAGTGAAGTTGTCCTGTCCTCTTAGCAGAAAAACACCCCAAAGCATAACTTTTCCACCTTCATGTTTGATGGTGATGGTGTTCTTAGGGTCATAGGCACCATTCCTCATCCTCCAAACACGGCGAGTTGAGTTAATGCCAAAGAGCTTGAATTTGGTCTCACCACAACACTTTCACCCAGTTCTCCTCTGAATCATTCAGATGTTCATTAGCAAACTTCAGACGGACCTCTACATGTGATTTCTTGAGCAAGGGGACCTTCTGGGCGCTGCAGGATTTTCAGTCCTTCAGGGCGTACTGTGTTACCAATTGTTTTCTTGACCCAACTGCCTTAAGATCATTGTCAAGATTCTCCCGTGTAGTTCTGGGCTGATTCCTCACCGTCCTCATGGTCATTGAAACTCCACGAGGTGAGATCTTGCATGGAGCCCCAGACCAGGGAGACTGACAATTATTTTGCGTACCTTCCGTTTGCGAATAATCACAACAACTGTTGTCACCCTCTCACCAAGCTGCTTGGCGATGATTTTGTAGCCCACTCCAGCCTTGTGTAGGGCTACAATCCTGTCCATGACATCCCTGGACGGCTTTTTGGTCTTGGCCATGGTGGAGAGATTGGAATCTGATTGATTGCTTCTGTGGACAGGTGTCTTTTATACAGGTAACAAGCTGAGATTAGGAGCACTCCCCTTTAAAAGAGTGCTCCTAATCTCAGCTTGTTACCTGTATAGAAGACACCTGGGTACCAGAAATCTTGCCAATTGATAGGGGAGCAAATAATTTATTAAAATGCAAATCAATTGATAACTTTTTTGAAATGCATTTTTTTTGGCTATTTGTTGTTCTGTCTCTCACTGTTAAAATAAACCTACCATTAAAATTATGGACTGATCATTTGTCAGTGGGCAAACGTACAAAATCAGCAGGGTATCAAATAGGTTTTCCCTCACTGTATATCAGGGCTCTACAATACCCGGGCGCCAGGTCGCAATTGCGACAAGAAATTGTGACCTGGCGCCCACGATCGCGCGGCGGGGACGCACGGTGGCACAGGTGCCTCCGGAGGTGGGTGTCTCTGTACGCCCCCACCTTCTCTGCCGCGCGATTGCGGTGGGCCCACGACGGCTGGTAATTGAGGCCGCGGCTTTGCGGCCTTGTGAAGTCCCAAGCTTCCTTCTGTGACCTGGCGTCATCTGGTGGTGGCCGTTGGCATTACAAGTAAAACCAGTTCTAATGTGTAATTTCTCACTGTTTTCACTGCCATCTCCTTCCCTCTAATTAGAACCCACAAACATTATATATATATTTTTTTTATTCCAACACCCTGGAGAATAAAATGGCGATCGTTGCAATACTTTCTGTCAGGCCGTATTTGCGCAGCGGTCTTACAAGCGCACTTTTTTGGGGAAAATAATACACTTTTTGTTAGTTAAAAAATAAGACAACAGTAAAGTTATCCCAATTTTTTTTTTATATTGTGAAAGATAATGTTACGCCGAATAAATTGATACCCAACATGTCACGCTTCAAAATTGCGTCCGCTCGTGGAATGCCGGCAAACTTTTCCCCTTTAAAATCTCCATAGGCGACGTTTAAAAAATTCTACAGGTTGCATGTTTTGAGTTACAGAGGAGATCTAGGGCTAGAATTATTGCTCTCGCTCGAACGATCGTGGCAATACCTCACGTGTGTTGTTTTGAATTCCGTTTACATATGCGGGCGCTACTCACATATGCATTCGCTTCTGCGTGCGAGCTCGTCGGGACAGGGCGCGTTTTCTGGCTCCTAACTTTTTTAGCTGGCTCCTAGATTCCAAGCAAATTTGTCAAACCCTGCTGTATATGATAAGGGCAATGGCCCATAACAGCCAATCGGAATTCACTTTATTGACATTGTTTCAAGCACTGTAGTGCTTTGCTCCTCGCACTCTTTAATAGGGAAAAAAACTTTTCTCCACAGGAAGGACCTAAAAATGCATTTGGATTATTTTTAGCAATGCTTGGAGATCTCAAAAACAAATGAGGCAAAGCAACATCAAACAATTCGAACTGCAACAAATCTGATTACTTTATTATTCTAAAGCAATCTTTTTTCTTTACTTGGATAAAGTTTTGCACTTAAAAGGCACGTGTTTTTCTTGACATATTTAGCGGTTCCATGATGGATTTCTTCCACGCAAGTATACAGCAACGACTTGAAGAACTCAGAGTTGTATGTTGCTTCCAAAATGTTCCAAAAAAAGATAGGAGGATATATCCAATCCTGGACTTGACCTACCTACAGCCAAGCCTTTCACAGAAGACAGAAGGCCCAACTGAAAGGACACAAGCTTAGCACATATCAGAAAACAAAGTGGAAGACTGGCCATACAGTTTTCCTTTAGATTTACCAAAATCATATAACATGGAGGTCAAACTTAAACAGCTCACTTTGTATGCAGTCCGGCAGGCCTTTGCACTACATAGGTGAAGGTAAATTTAAAGGAAATGAAATAAGGAAATTGTATAATGTATGGCCAGCCGAAAACATTGCATCCTTTTTGTTTTGATGCACCTGGAAGGTATTTAGGCTTTAAAGGAATCCCATCCCCTCTATATGGTCAGTGACTTTATATTAAGTTGACACCCATATTAAAATACCAAGCACCTGTAGGTACCCGCGTGCTGATCCTGGGGTCTTTTAGATCAGTCTTTGCCCCATTTCCAAGAGCAGTGTGGCATGCTAAGAGCACACTACTTCCATGTCGCTGGCTTTGGGCCTCGCACGCCCCTTTACCCCCTTTTGGCCGGTGAGCCTGCCCATCACAGCGATGAGCAAATACCAAAACAGATTAGGTGAGAAACGGGCAGACCAGGGCTGGAGACTGGAAGGCTAATCACAGTTAGCATGCCACCCCCCCAGTTATTTAGGGCCAATCCACTCATTATCATGACCGCCATGTAGACACCAACAGATACCTGTTACTACACAAAAGGGACAATCGCAGTCATTTGTTTCATTTTTGGTGACATGAAGCATCCCTCTCTCTAGCTGTAGACATAAAAGTGTACTATTGGGATATCGAGTCTTCATTGGAAAACCTGAAAGGTCATTCCCCGGGGTCCTCTGGAAGGTCACACAACAAAGAGTCCAAGTCATCTACAAGAAAAGGGACACAATTTAAATGAAGAAAACTGTTTTAGGTTGTGCATAGATTTTAGACTGAGGCTTGAAGACCAGACTACTGAACAATCATTACATAACTGTGCATGAGGATCAGTCTGCATATTATAAATACATTGCAGGTACCGTATATACTTGAGTATAAGCTGACCCGAATATAAGCCAAGGCCCCTAATTTTACCACAATTTTTTTTGGAAAACTTGACTTGAGTATAAGCCTAGGGTGTCCATTTGCATGCCTCACTGGGCCCATTACTAGTCTGACGTTTAACATGGGAGTCTATGGAAGGGGTGCCTGGCTTTGAAAAATCGGTTGCTTCCCAGCCGCAAGTCCCCCCCCAGACATCAAACTTTGCACGCTTGTAAAGGAGAAATGGGGCAACATGTGTGCCAAGTTCCGGTACTGGGTCCCTAAAGTCACCAGAGAAATGACCGTTTAACATGGGAGTCAATGGAGGGGGTGCCCAGGTTTGAAAACTTTGCACACTTGTAGAGGAAGAGTGGAACTACATGTGTGCCAGGTTTGGAGTCCAGGGGACCTACGGACAGGCGGTACCGGGTCCTCAAAGTCCGGGAGATCAGGCGCAAAAAGGTGACTCCAGTATAAGCACAAAAAAAAAATGTGCTAAAAAACTTGGCTTATACTCGAGTATATACAGTAACTGGAATATACATTTTACTTTGAAGAACAAGAAATCTTGATGTTGCCAGATGAAATGCTCTTTGTTCTATCAATATATCTCTATATCTTGCTGCACTTATGGATACGTTTAAAAGTTTGCACAAAGCAGAAGGAACGTTACTCACCCATGTCCCAGTCTGCATTGTTTGTAGCTGGAGATCTCCTGGGCTGTGCTGTGCTGAAGGAGAAAGTTGATGCTTTTGTCTGTACTGTGTGAGAAGACTGGTGAAGGGCTGCTGGACCTGGGGCTCTGGGTTGCATTGAGCTGTAAGATGCAGAAAGAACTTCTGGCTGAGCAGCTTTTGATTCCGTTATGCTGGGGAATGGCTGGTGGGTTCTGGAAAGTGCTCTACTGGTCATTAAGGGAGATGCAGCTGGCCAATTAATGTCAGGCTGTACTGTGCTGGAGGACAGGAAAGGTCCTTGCTCTGCAGGTCTGCACTGTGTTGTGCTGAAGGAAGAACAATGGTGTGATTGGGTGTCATTGCTGTTCACATCCACCTCCCTCTCTGTCATTAGTTCCATAGACACCTGTATTGGAATAAGAAATTATTATTCATATTGCAATTACAGAACAAATTCTAGAAAAATAAACCAAATCAGAGAGCTACTATTTAAACTGAGCAAATACTGCAACTTCTGAAACCAGACAGTTGACTCAGTTTATGCATTCTGTACGATTCACTGCAGCCAAATTTTGGCACATTGTTTTAAAAGAGAAGCCATGCAGCCGTTCCACATTGCTCTAGGACTGAGAAATGAGCAATCACTTGACCGCTCAGCTCTTGGTCTGCTCCAAGCAAAGAGCAGTGACTGTTAGTCACCGCTCTCCGCTCTGCTCCTCCGGCACTTACTGGAGAACCAGGCTGGGGAGGGAGGAGGATGCAGCTAAGCTCTGGCTCTCAGCTGCACATTGACTGGCAAAGCCATCAGACAGCTGGTTGGATTCCAACAATATTGTCAGGAACCATTTCAACGCTTTGGCCATACTTTGCAATCTTGATGGGAATGTACCTTTCAGGGAGATGACTGAAATGCAAATTTTACAAACTGGCTTCATATAGACATTGTGAAAGGACATGTCATTTATAAGAGCCTTCCATAAACCAGTTGTGGTTCCCTTCACACATTAACATGGACGGGTTCTAACCTCCCAATGGTCACTCACAAAAATCGACAGAGAAGCCCCATTTTTAGAGCTTAGAGTGCTAAAAAAGGACTGCTGACATGTAATGTGGAAATAACAATTTTCTGCACTAGGTGGCTCTACAGGTAAGGAAAAAAAAAAAAAAAAAGCCATGGAAGGGTAGCCCCTCAATATTTCTACTAAAATAAGTTTGCGGGGGAAACCCAAAAAAGTGTTGGCTGCCATCTGTGACCTCTTAGGCCGCGTACACACGATTAGTTCATCCGATGAGAATGGTCCGAATCCGACTGATGGTCTGATGTGCCTACACACCATCGGCTAAAAAAAACGATCGTGTCAGAACGCGGTGACGTAAAACACAACGACGTGCTGAAAAAAGTTCAATGCTTCCAAGCATGCGTCGACTTGATTCTGAGCATGCGGGGGTTTTAAACCGATGCTTTTGCATACCAACGATCGGTGTTGACCCATCGGTTAGGCGTCCACTGGTTAAATTTTAAAGCAAGTTCTCTTTTTTTTTGACTGAAGGATAAATGACCGATGGGGCCTACACACGATCGGTTTGGACCGAAGAAAACGGACCTTCAGTCCGTTTTCATCAGTTTTGACCGATCGTGTGTACGCGGCCATGCTGATACAAATGCTCTAATACGTTGAGTAACTGACCATGATTGAAAACAAGGCTTCCAACTTTGCTCTGATGTGTGTGTGTGCTCTGGGTCACTGACTCAAAGAATGGAGGATGTACAAGACCCAGAAAAAAAAAAAAAAAAGGAGGGAGGTGTAGGCAGGTCCAGTTAGCTCCATTACCAGAAGTTGAACACCATTACCATCAGATCAGCTTTGACTTATCCCTTGTGTGCACGTTTCATTTTTTTAATAAATAATAATAATAAAAAAAATAATTCTTACCCTAGAACTTTCATTTCCTTCTGCTGGTGAATAGATCTTCACCAAGTTACTGGGTGTCACATTGAGATAATGATTGCGATGAGATGGCGAGAACACCCCAACCTATAAAAAGGGAAAAAAATTAAATAATTTAGGGACATCAACAGACTTAAAAGTAAGGCTGTGCCCCATCTGTTCTTTAAAGGATAATTTCACCTTTTGTAACACGTTACACCCATATTCAGATGTTACAGATGTACCGTCCCCGCTCCCCTCAATCCCCTGTTCTGACAGCTAGTGGGGAATCTTACCTGTCACAATCCGCAACAAACGTGGCCGTGCGGTGCTCCGCCTGCCCAGCCGCGTCATGCATTCACAGTGTTCTGTGAATAGGGAAACTACAAGGTCAGACAGCCTTTGCGCCTGTCGGCTTGCACTTCTCAATGAACTACCACGGCGCTGTTGTAGTTCATTCATGCTTCCTGCCACAGTGTAACTGTCTGCCAGTATCGGCAGTACGGCCAGACAGATACACAGACAGTCTGCAGGACCGTGGCATTAAACCTTTAAACCTTTAGACCCCTTTCACACCGAGGCATTTTTTGCACTAAAAAAAAGCGCCTGTAAAGCACATGAAAACTGCTTCTCAAGCCACCCCAGTGTGAAAGCACTTTCACACTGGGGCATGAGCTTGCAGGACGGGGGGGAAAAAAAAGTCCTTTGGGGTGGTGTATACAGCGCACCCAAACCATCCCTGCCCGTTGGAATAAATGGGCACCATTTCCGAAGCGCCTGAAAAGTGCTTCGGAAGTGCCGCATCACGGGCCCTTTTGACCCCTTTTTGGGAATTAATAGCGCCACGCTACCGCCTGAAAAATCGCTGCCACAACACCGGTAAAACACCACCAAAACAAGCAGCGCTTTACTGCCGGCACTGCGCCAGTGTGAAAGTGTCAAATGCTTTCCAGGTCCATTACAAAAAATAATAAATGCATATTTTTTTTTTTACATGCAAAAAATAAATAAAAAAATGACCATTTATTATTTTTTTCTTTATAAAGGTGAACTTATCCTTTAGGCCCCTTTCAAACTTGTATGACCTGAAAGTTATGCGACTTGAAGCAATGCCTTTAAAAATCTTGAGATCTATGAACCTCAAGTCGTATCAAAGTCGGACCAAACGTAGTGCAAGAACTACTTTGAAGGGGCACCGATATGAACTGTACTCATTGGAAATTATGGGGTACGACTTTGCAGTCCCAAGACGCAGGGCAAGTCGCACAAGTGTGAAAGGGGCCTTAAGTAGCCATGAAGTAAGACTTCTTTCCAGAATAACAAGACAGACAGTAAGAGAGCACAACCTCGCTCCTCCTAGGCAGAAGAAAGGCATGCAAGTGAGTGAATTCAGTGCCTGCTAAGGCCTCTGAAACGATTCTATCACTGGTGAAATCCCTCTGACCACAGGATTGCCAGTGTGACATGGCTCTAAGGGCTCTTTAATGGCATCAAGAGTGCTGCTCAAAGCTTGCTGGATAACTATTAAAAGCTTATTTATAAAACCATGTGTACAATGCCATCAATTATTAAAAACAAGCAAACACATTGATGGAGTAACTGGATCTCAGTACCTTCTGCAGCAAGAGGACGCAACCGGCCTTCAGCTCACTCTCCCTCTCCTCCAATAACAGATGATGGACTGTCCCTTGGATTTCTCCTAAGGAAAAAACATTATGGCCAGATTCACACGTGTGCGTGGTGGCAACGTAGGAAAAATACATTTTCCTGTGCCCGGATACATGCGGTAATGTGGTACAGTGTCACTCATAAATGGCACCCCGCCACACATATACAATTACAGAAAAGCCCACCTACACCATGGTGCATCACACTATACAGAGGTGCATACTCCGCAGGTGGGGTTTTTCTTATGGGGTTAAGAGACCATTTACAATTATAGGGCTGCCTTAACACAAGTCTCCATGCATAAGGTGTGGAGGGGTCAAATTTTGATCAACCCATTATGTTAAATTCAGTACTTCTGTCGTGTTTTTAGTTCTCTGTGCCTCTGTTGGGGAGATTCACTCTTTGTCCATTTGGTTGGACAGAAAGGACTGGTGTCAAACAGGAACAGTGATGATATTACCTGGTAGGGACACCTGTTCTGGTGACAGCTGTCAAAGGTGGAAAGTAGGGTTGTCCCGATACTGATACTAGTATCGCTACCGATACCAAGCATTTGCTCGAGTACTTGAACTCGGGCAAATGCTCCCGATGCTTCACCCGATACTTGTACTGTCGGCGGTGATCAGTGCGTGGGGAAGTTACAAGCACCGATCACCGGTGTATATATTTAAAAGTAATTTCTACCGCTTCTCTCTTCACCAGCTTTAAGCTGCTTTAAAATCAGCAGTGATCGGGGCTTGTAACTCCCCCACACACGATCACCGCTGACTGTCCCGTGTCCTCCTCCAGCCCCCCTCTTTGTTTTGCTGCAGTCTGTCTCCCTCCATGTCCCCCGCCGTGTTTCTCTCTCCCTCCATGTATCCCATGCATCCCGCTGTGTATCCTGCCGTGTATCCTGCCGTGTTCCTCTCCCCCTCCGTACTCCTCCTCCACTCCCTGGAAATGTCAGGATGGAGAGCGAGGTAGGAGCCGGTAAATCCGGCTCCTTACTGCTCCAAATGGACAGAGTCAGTGATCATTGACTGTCTATTCACATAACTGAAACATTGTAAACTGTGATTACAATGTTTCAGTTTATGAATGGAGAGAAGCCGCTGGCTTCTCTCCATTCATTTTCAGCGCAGCTGATGCTGCTGAGAAAGGGACTGGGGAACACGTGTCCCTAGTGCCTTTCCCTGTCTCAAAAGGGAGATGTCAGAGGTCTGTTAAGACCCCTGATATCTCACCAAAGCCCCCAACAGGGCTGAAAAAGAAAGAAAAAAAAAGAAGAAAAAAAGAAGAAAAAAAATTATTGTAGAAAAAAATAAAAACAAAATTATCAACACACTGACTCGTGTAAAAAAAAGCATTATAAATAAAATTGTAAAAAATTAAAAACAAATTGTTAAAGATAAAAAAAAAAACAAAAAAAAAAAAAAACACTACTGACATGTGCCGCTGTCACATGAGATTAAAAAAAAAAAAAAAAGGTATCGGTATTCGGTATTGGCGAGTACTTGAAAATAAGTATCGGTACTTGTACTCGGTCTTAAAAAAAAGTGGTATCGGGACAACCCTAGTGGAAAGCCAATTATCTGTTGTGTTCAAATCTAAAAACCCAACCCTTACCTACTGTATAAATAAAGGTTAGAGCAATTACTATAAGCATGATGTTGGTTCTGCTATATTATGGTCTATTCAAAAGACTACTACTAGCCAGCCTCACCCTGCCCTCCTAATCCCCTTTACCTGTTGCATCTCGAAATACTGCACTGGCATCTCCATTGGCAGGGGTTAAACTCTTAAGAACCACGGCCATCTGTGGGACTTTATTCTTTGGAAGCTGCTTGAGAGCCGCCTGTCAATATTTACCAAGAGAAAGCACAGTGAATATTAATGGTGCTGAACCAACATTACAAGCCAAATTCTGCAGTTTTTACCTTCCGAATAACCATGACCACACTGTACGTTCTCAGGAAGCAGGCTGGGTCATTTTCATCCAATGACAGCTCAGCTTTCATGGTAGCCCAGGGACCCCTTACAAATTCTTCTGCTGTAGATTGTTGGGAAGGGACATTTTCCTGGAGATAAAAGAAAAATGGGAGCCCTTTCACAAACATTTCTACGATCAATCTCATTAAGTTAAATATCCACTAGCCGACGCAATACATGTGTGATTATATATATATATATATATATATACACACACACACACAGCTTTTTATTTTTCTCAGAAAATAGGTGCAGGAACTCAACCACGATCCCGTTTAGATTTCACAAACAGTAGAAGGGTCTTAAAGGGGCATTAAATGCCAGGATTACATTACATACAGTATGCAGAGTTCAGGGGGGTTACCCACAGAGTGCAGAGATGTCACTTGCAAACACAGAAACCGGACTTCTTCAGAGGGCGTGTAACCAATCACGAAACACTTCAGGGCGTGGCCACAAGATCCAACCGTCCAATCGGGTGAGCGGGATACCGGGACTCACGGCATCAGATGGAGGATTCTCTCAGACAGCTTTACCAGGGAGAGCCGCTCATCATATTGATTGCGACAGGCACCATATTCAAATTTTATCTTGTAAGCACAACTTTTAAGAGTGTTTCTGTGCATTTAATAAACGATTTTACACCATGTGGAGTTTCCCTCTTATCCTTACATGACCGCATCCCAAGAGAAGCACCAGAGTCCATCAGAATTTAGCAGAGTGACAGAGGAGAGATCCAGCAGCACTACAGCATATCCCTGAGAGACAACCAGCGTTTAATGCACACTGATGTCTTCTATCTGGTGAGTGAGGTTCCTTTGGGGATCCCTGCCTGTCAATATGTTTTTTTGCTTTAGCATTGCAACAATAGCTGAAGTTTGGTTCAGAGTGCTCCTTCCATTCTAGGACTGGCTGATGGACTTTTATAATCTGAGATACTCATTTCCTATTGAGGGTTTTAGAGCCTTAGTCATCTCATTGAGAACTATATGAATATTATCAGTTCCTTAGAGATTGTTGTAGAGCATACATTCATTTTCTTTCTAGCAGGATATGGCAACATATTTTTTTGGGCAATTTGGAGCTCGAAATTAGCGCTGTTAGTGTATAGCAGTGCAAGTGGTGTAAAAAGATGACAGCTGACCTTGGATACTGAGTCTGAAGCCGAGCTTCATCCAGCATACATTTAGATAAATGACAGCTGAAATTAGTACCACAGTTTAGTAAGTGCAATCTGTCACTGTAACCATTCCGAAGTTCAGGATCTGCAGCCCACCAACTATCCCATGGCAGTATCAAGACTTCCTAGCTTGCCTGTCATTTATTTGAATATTTTCTGGATGAAGTGCGGCTGCAGACACAGTGGTGTTGTTGGCGGCAATGCTGTACCCTCTTCTCTGCTAAAGCTTGCAGAACCGTGGGCAGTCACCTCCTTTTTCCGCTCAGCCCTGGTCCAAGCTTACAGATTTGCATGCCTAGCTTAAGGCAAACGACACAAATCTTTTGTTATGGATGTACAAGGCAGATTGTGAGAAAGAAAACAAAGATTTAGGGCCCTTTCACACGTGCGGAACATTCAGATCCGCCTGTCAGTTTTTTTCAGGCGGACCTGAACAGGCTCTCCACATACCTCTATGGAGCGTCGGATGTCAGCGGTGACATGTCCGGTGACATCCGAGCCTCTCCGCTAAAGTGCGACGGAGGCAAACCCTATTTTGCTTCCGTCTGGTGGATCGGATGAAAACGGACAGGCGGTTAGTTTTCATCAAATCCCCCTATAGAGGGGAATGGAGATCTGACTGGCCTGTCTCTGCACAGTTTGGAGAGACAGACTAGTCATCCGCCGACACAGCGGGGATCAACGGAGCGATCCCCGCTGAGCAAGCGGATGTCCAAGAACGGATCTTCCTGGGATCCGCATGTGTGAAAGGGGCCCAAGAATAACTAAATGTCCCAGAAAAAAAAAAAAAAAACAACTTGCCTTACTACGGTGCCTGGCTTGTGCACCATGGCTGGGTGTATGTGGGGTAGATATCAGGATTTCATCAAGCCTTCTGACACTGCCCTGGTAACAGATGAAAATGACAGAATTTAGTTGAAACAGAAATATAATAACAAACAATCAAGCAAAAAGGAGGTTGAGTGACATCTCCTGCCTGTATGTATTATTCTGGTAGATGGAACTGCGTTATAGACATCACTGGGCTGGTGCTGCTGGAGGCTGCTTAGAACTACCAGTCCCACCATTGTAACTGCCAGCCTTGCAATGCCTCATGGGAAATGTAGTTTCACAACAGCTGGAGGGCCCCAGGTTGCCTACCCCTGGTATAGAGGGAATTCCTTCCAATGGGATACCGTATATATACAAGCCGACCCGAATAGACGCTGAGGCACCTAATTTTACCACCAAAAATAAATAAATGGGAAAACGTATTGACCCGGGTATAAGCCTAGGGTGTCTCACTGTGCTTATGTCCATGTGCATGCCTCACTGTGTCCATGAATAGACTTATGTCTAACATGGGAGTATATGGAAGGGGTGCCCGGATTTGAAAAAAAAAGTCGGTGCTCCCCAGCCGTAGGTCCCCCAGACACAAACTTTGTAGAGGAGAATTGGGGCTACGTGTGCCAGGTTTCAGGTCCAGGGGACATACGGCCGTATCGGGTCCCCAAAATCACCGGAGAAATTACCGTTTAACATGGGAGTCTATGGAAGGGGTGCCCGACTTTGATAAAAAAAAGAAAAGGAAAAAAAAATAAAAAATCGGTGCTCCCCGGCCATGGTCACCCGGACAACTAATTTTGCAGTTTGGGGTCCAGGGGACCTACGGCCATCCAGTACCGGGTCCCCAAAGTCCAGGAGATCTGATGCAAAAAGGTGACTCGAGTATAAGCCGAGGAGGGCATTTTCAGCACACAAAAAAAAAAAAAAAACGTGCTGACAAAAAATTGGGATAACTTTACTGTTGTCTTATTTTTTAATTAAAAAAAACTTGTATTTTTTTTCTCCAAAAAAGTGCACTTGTAAGACCGCTGCGCAAATGCAGCGTGACAGAAAGTATTGCGACGATCGCCATTTTATTCTCTAGGGTGATAAAATAAAAAATATATATAATGTTTGGGGGTTCTAATTAGAGGGAAGGAGATGGCAGTGAAAATAGTGTAAAAATTACACATTACAATTGCAGTTTAACTTGAAATGCCAACAGCCACCACCAGATGGCGCCAGCTCACAGAAGGAAGAGCTTGGGACTTTACAAGGCCACAAAGTCGCGGCCTCAATTACCGGCGATCGCGCGAGCGGGGGGGGGTTATGGGGCGCACGGGGACACAGGATCCTGTGCCTACGTGCGCCCCCACCTCCCCGCCGCACGATCGCGGCAGGCCCGCGGCGGCCGGTAATTCAGCCCGCCGCTTCGCGGCCTTATACTCGAGTCACCTTTTTGCGCCCGATCTTCCGGACTTTGGGGACACCGGCACACATGTAGCCCCAGTTCTCCTCTACAAGTGTGCAAAGTTTGCTGTCTGGGGGACCTACGGTCGGGGGGCACCGATTTTTCAAAGCCGGCCACCCCTTCTATATACTCCCATGTTAAACGTAAGTCTAGGCATGGGCATGGACACAGCGAGGCATGCACATGGACACAGGGAGGCACAGTGAGGCATGCAGAGGGGTAGTCCTTGTTCCCCTGAACGCGTTGCTCAATGTACTCCTTTCTATTTTCAATAAATACCTTCTAACTCACATGTTATTGGACACTGGGCTCTCCTTTATCCAAATCTACATGCGGAAATTACCATAACGGGGTAAATGACTAGGGAGTAAGTTCCTAGCCAGCTACAGACCCCAAATAAGCACAACACACAGAAATGGCTCTACCGCTATACATTTTACCTGCTGTGGCAGAAGGCCGGCTGGCCCAGGAAACCTCCTCTCTTTGGGTTGTGGTGACTCCCATGCCAACACCCGTGGTGTCTTGTTGGCAGCTTCCATCAGCTGTACAAGATGAGTGGTCACCACTGGGGTCTGCATAGTGCAAGACTGGTGTGACCGAGAAGGCATCTGGGGGGTTTTTGGTAAAGCGTTGCTCCCTGCACCACCCTGCCATGAATGAGCTTGCCCGGTGGCTGCCGTTGGTGTCGTGCAACGTGGATAGGTAGACTGAGGCAGCGGAGGACCAGTTCTTGAAGGTGCGATTGGTTGCGTTTCCAGGCTAGGCCTCAAGCAGGGCCTTTTGGCAGTAGGACTCAGAGACTGGCATTGTCCTCTCCCTCTACCACTTGCATGGAAATTAGAAGCTGTGGGAGAGTTTTCAGTAAATCCGTATGATTGGTGTTTATTAGGACCAGTCTCTTGAAGCGGTCTTGTAAACATCCTGGGTTCTGGATCAGAACAGAGACCAGCCCGAGAAGGACGCAGCTGAAAGCTGGGACTACTATTTGAGGTGTAACTACTATTCTGGGAGGTCTGATTGATAGGTCTCAAGCACAGTCTTGGATTTGGGGTTTGATATTGCTCCTGTGATACCCCAGCTTCCATTTCACTGCAGACTGACAGCAATTCGTCATCATCCAGATCCTGGTCCAGGAATGGCACACTTGGCGTGCCTGCAGGGTTGGCATTCAATCTCATGGGCACATTGTCTCCAGAAAATAACGACTGTGCAAAGCTGGAAGAACTTCTTATTACCTGCGTGTCTTTAGCAGGAATAGGCCTGAGACGGACCGGTGTGGTATGAGAATTAGGAGAGAAGCTGGGCTCTGTACCCTCCAATGCAGACAGGAACTCCTATAGAGAGAATGGATGCACAGTCACACAGCTGCATAGTACGAGATGTGTAGGGGGCAATAATGGCATCTGATCGACATAGTCCCTTCTAGTATCACCCACCCTGCAGCAGTAAATCTACAGGAGGTGGTCAACAATTGGTTAAAGTAGTTATAAAAGGCATACTTTTTTTTAACCTTAATGCATTAATGTTGTGAAGGTCTTGAAATAGCTCTTTGCTTTTACCCATCATGAGATGTTTCCTGTGTGACACCTTGGTAATGAGACACCTTTTTATTGGCCATCAGTTAATACAGAACCAGCTGATATTAATTTGCACTGACACGGGGCAGGATTGCTTTCTAATTACTGATAGATTTCAGATGGTGTCTTGACTTTCCATGCCCTTTTGCACCACCTTTAATGTATTCAATACTTTTTCCCTGTGTCATTCCATTTTATTACACATAATTTAATTTCTGAACTTGTATGGATTGCATGGGTTGTTACCGACACGTGGTAAATATTTCATGTCAATAACACCTTCAGAAATACATTTACCCAGAAAAATGGTGACGTGTTCAATACTTAGTTATGTAGATGAATTGGGCCATCAACTGACCTCGGGTGGTCTGGTTTCTGGGGTTCTTGGGAGCTATGCAAGGTATAGAAGGAGTTCTAATATAGCATTATCCCACCCATCGTTTGATGAATGGCTCTATGCTTGTGCCACTCATGACCGACCACACACACTAGGAGCAACTCCCAAATATCAGAAGCGATTAGACTGCTCAATGCTCTGCCCATTGCAGTGATATCATTACACTGGTTCTCCCATGCGGCAGTGGTTTATTTTTTTGATGCTGTAACTTCAAAGCTATAATAAGACCTCTTATGTTTTGGGGCCTAATGTTCTGGTGGTGACCAGAAGCACTGGATAGGAAGAGGTGGTGCGAAGGATACACTTCACAGTAGACTTTTTACTTTGTCGTTTTTGTTTTATTTTATATCAGAATTTTATTGCATTTATGCACTTAATTGTTCATTACATT
The DNA here is from genome assembly GCA_029574335.1 of Rana kukunoris. Lineage (NCBI taxonomy): Eukaryota > Metazoa > Chordata > Amphibia > Anura > Ranidae > Rana > Rana kukunoris. The sequence continues at coordinate 28,469,875 of CM056060.1, forward strand.
TATAACAGTGCATCACACGGGGCCTGCTCTCAATACCTGCTCACCGCTAAAACCAGTTTATTGTAAAACAGCCCCCCTATAGCTGAGCCCTGATGTAAAACGATTCCCCTTACCTCATCATCAAAGTCTTCTGATCCCGAGCAAAACAAATTCTGAAAGCTTAACGCCTAGAACAAAAAAAAAAAAGCAAAAAATAAGTGGAGATGAGAATACAGTGTAGCATATGAGGGCCCCAGGGAAAACATGGGCTGCACAGAATAATGGGATTCTTTGTCCCCCCCCTTTTGTTCCCACACTCTTCTAAACCCGTGTGGCCAAGCCCACCAGAAAGGGGTCAACTGTAACGGGCCAGATATCTTCTGCCGCGCAGCCACACATATACAAGGGGTGGGTATACATGCGGCCGCAGATGATTGGCTGAGTACAGGTGACAGCTTCCAGGTGGGCTTGGTCACATGGGTTCAGAAGTACATCCAAACCTGTCCGACCTCATCTCTAGACAGCACTGTGCATCTGCCGCCTTTTTAACACTCCGCCTGTCAGCTTCTCAGCGCTCCGCCGCGCACCTGCCGCCTTCTCAGCGCTCCGCCGCGCACCTGCCGCCTTCTCAGCGCTCCGCCCGCCGCGCCTTCTCAGCGCTCCGCCGCGCACCTGCCGCCTTCTCAGCGCTCCGCCGCGCACCTGCCGCCTTCTCAGCGCTTCGCCGCGCACCTGCCGCCTTCTCAGCGCTTCGCCGCGCACCTGCCGCCTTCTCAGCTCTCCTCCGCCTTCTCAGCTCTCCGCCGCGCACCTGCCGCCTTCTCAGCGCTCCTTCCGTGCACCTGCCGCCTTTTCAGCAAACATCTGAACCCACCCGACCTCATCTCTAGACAGCACTGTGCATCTGCAGCCTTTTTAACACTCCACGTGCGCCTCCCACCTTCTCAGCACCACGCCATGCGCCTCCCGCCTTTTCTGCACCCCTTCCCTGTCGCCTTCTCAGCGCTCCTCCGTGCGCCTGCCGCCTTCTCAGCACCCCTCCCTGCGCCTACCGCCTTCTCAATGCCATGCTGTGTGTCTGCCACCTTCTCAGCGCCCCACGCCGTGCGCCTGAACCTTCTCAGCGCCCCACGCCGTGCGCCTGAACCTTCTCACCGCCCCACGCCGTGCGCCTGAACCTTCTCAGCGCCCCACGCCGTGCGCCTGAACCTTCTCAGCGCCCCACGCCGTGCGCCTGAACCTTCTCAGCGCCCCACGCCGTGCGCCTGAACCTTCTCAGCGCCCCACGCCGTGCGCCTGACACCTTCTCAGTGCCGCGCGCCTGCCGACTTCTCAATGTCACGCCGTACGCCTGCTGCCTTCTTAGCACCACGCCCCGTGCTTGCCGCCTTCTCAGCACTCTGTCAAAGAAAACCAAGAGTATGAAGTTGGCTGACGTAACGTGCTGCAGAATGCCATTACACGAGGGCCCATTTATCAGGGTAACACACACTATCACACACTGTTACTGTGCTATTCATTTTGAACAGCACCCCACATCACCATGGTAACACACCTGTGCAACGCTTTACTAAGCAAAAAATAGTCCATATATGTACCAATTTTACTAATTCATTTTAAATAGGATACCATAAGACAACACAAAGTAAATGGGCTCCCAACACATAGGACTTTGCAGCCATTCTGGGATTTGTGGTTCCCCTGCACACCACTGAAACTGCTCTGTCATACATATAAGGAGTCCTACGCCACACTAATACAGCAAGAATACGGGGTCACTTCACCATTTCTCTTATATCACAGCCGCCCCAACATGGACCTCCCTGTCTCCGAAAGTTTCCAGCGCTGACTTCTCCAGCACAACTTCCGGCAGACCACTTCCGGCATGTGGAACGCACAGCACTTCCCGCAGTACGATTCAAACCACCGCGGCCAGGCCACACCTCTCACGTACCACGGAGCGCCCTCTGCTGGAGAATGGTGTGAGCTGCGGGGTGTGGCGCCCCCTCTGTTGGAGCCAGTGTGTGAGCTGCAGAATGTGTTCTATGGACGCCTATGTAATGGTAAGTACAGAATAAATATACAGGGAGACCTGGGAGAGATTATTTTGCAAATTAAACAAATAACAACTCAAGAAGCTGAATCATTAGTAAGACCTGTCAGCTTTTACCCTGTCCTAAAAGGTTCACTCCAGGTCTGACCACACAAAGGGGGTACAGGCAGTACACCTGTAAGGGGCCCGGTGGTCCCCAGGGCCCCAGATGGCATCCCCCCCTTTTTCTTGTCAGCACCCAATGCCCCCCCACCTGTAAGGGGCCCGGTGGTCCCCAGGGCCCCAGATGGCATCCCTCTTTTTTTTCCGTCAGCACCCAAAGCCCCCCCCCCACCTGTAAGGGGCCCGGTGGTCCCCAGATGGCATCCCCCTTTTTTTTTCGTCAGCACCCAAAGCCCCCCCGATCTCTTAGGGGCCCGGTGGTCACCAGGGCCCCAGATGGCATCCCCTCCTTTTTTCTTGTCAGCACCCAAAGCCCCCCCCCCCCCACCTGTAAGGGGCCCGGTGGTCCCCAGGGCCCCAGATGGCACATCCCCCTTTTTTTTCCCGTCAGCACCCAAAGCCCACCTGATGTCTTAGGGGCCCGGTGGTCCCAGGGCCCCCGGATGGCACCCCCCCTTTTTTTCCGTCAGCACCCAAAGCCCCCCGACCTCTAAGGGGATACAGGCAGTACACCTGTAAGGGGCCCGGTGGTCCCCAGGGCCCCGGATGGCATCCCCCTTTTTTTTTTCCATCAGCACCCAAAGTCCCCCGGACCTTTTAAGGGCGCGGTGGTTCCCCGGGCCCCCCAAGCTTCTCAATTTGCGACGCCCCCCCCCCATTCTTAACTTGCGGCGGCAGCACCCCCCGTTCTCTGCTCCAGGGGGCCCATGCCTGAAGCTGTGTAAGGGGCCCCCCCAAAATTCCTGATGGCCGCCCTTCTGAGAACACGAGTAACATAAGTGCTTTTAAAAAAAACGTGTGAAGTTCAAAACCAGGAAAGGTCCGGGAGCTTCTTTTGGTGCATTTGTCGCACGTAGGACAGCCCCCGAGCACCACAAAGGGACGCTCGCTTAGCACTGCCATTTTTAGCATTGTATTTTTCTCTGATTGGACAAAGAGGGTATTTTGAGGTCACTTTCATATTACCCAATCAAAGAATGTTATGACCAGAGGCGTCACTAGGGGGTGGCGTCGTTACAAGCATGACTCCCACAGGCAGAGGTATGATGGGACTTGTAGTTCCACAGCAGCTGGAGGGCCCAGTTTTTTGAGACCCTTGCTCTAGGGGTGACCAGGGCAGATGCTGAAGCAGAGGGGGGGCATGTCACACACTGGCTGGTGTCAGCCAGTGCCGCCCACTGTGTCAGCTGCCACAAAGTCCCGCCTCCTGGTATATATATATATATATGGAGGCTTCTTTTGACAGACAGCACACTTGTCCAATCCAGGAGGCTAAACTTATGTGATTGAAATTAATGCTGACACATTAGCCTGTATGATGATCTGGCCAGCTTTCCTCTTCCTCTCCTCCCCAGCAGAGGTGAGGGTGATGTGGGCACTAGTGAGGCTGAGATCTGAGCACAGGGAAGGCTGCATAGATGGGTATGTAGCGGGTATGTAGCACACTCCTGAGCCATAGATGTAAGGAAGAGGCTCTCTGGGGTCCTTGATTTATTTTTATTTATTTATTCCAGGTACTTAAAAAGCACCGTCAATTTACTCAGCACTTTACATATACATTCCCATCAGTCCCTACCCTCAAGGAGCTTACAATCTAAGGTTCCTAACTCACATTCATACACACATACAGGATCCAATTAACCTACCAGCACAGCTTTGGAGTGTAGAAGGAAACCAGAGTTCCCAGAGGAAACCCACGCAGGCACAGGGAGAACATGCAAACTCCAGGCAGGTAGTGTCGTGGTCAGGATTTAAACCAGCGGCCCTTTTGCTGCTAAACTAAAGTGCTAGCCACTACACCATGGAGCCTCCATGATTAAAGGAACTAAAATCCAATGAATGAATGAAAGGGACAGGCCAGGGATAGTCAGGCTGGAGAGGGAACTGCTAGATGACGCTGGACGTCCTCCAGTCAGGAAATAAGGTGGCCTTTATCTGCAGATTGTGAGAAGCTCACATTGTGCAGTTAAATTAGGGTAAGCAAAGTCAGTACAGAGTTCAGGATTACACTATGTACAGAGTGCAGAGTTCAGGATTACGCTATGTACTGAGTGCAGAGATCAGGATTATGATATGTACTGAGTGTAGAGATCAGGAATATGCTATGTACAGAGCTCAGGAGTGTGCCTGGTACAGAGTGCAGAGTCGAGGATTATGCTACGTACAGAGTGCAGAGTCCAGGATTATGCTATGTACAGACTGCAAAGCTCAGGATTACACTACGTACAGAGTGCAGAGTTCATGGGTGTGCTACGTACAGAATGGAGAGTTCAAGATTGCACTACGTACAGAGCGCACAGTTCAGGATTATGCTACGTACAGAGTGCAGAGTTAATGGGTGTGCTACGTACAGAATGGAGAGTTCAAGATTGCACTATGTACAGAGCGCACAGTTCAGGATTATGCTATGTACAGAGTGCAGAGTCCAGGATTACACTATGTACACAGTGCAGAGTTTAGGATTACACTACGTACAGAGCGCACAGTTCAGGATTATGCTATGTACAGAGTGCAGAGTCCAGGATTACACTATGTACACAGTGCAGAGTTTAGGATTACACTACGTACAGAGCGCACAGTTCAGGATTATGCTACGTACAGAGTGCAGAGTTCATGGGTGTGCTACGTACAGAGTGCAGAGTCCAGGATTATGCTATGTACAGACTGCAAAGCTCAGGATTACCCTACGTACAGAGTGCAGAGTTCATGGGTGTGCTACGTACAGAATGGAGAGTTCAAGATTGCACTACGAACAGAGCGCACAGTTCAGGATTATGCTACGTACAGAGTGCAGAGTTCATGGGTGTGCTACGTACAGAGTGCAGAGTCCAGGATTATGCTATGTACAGACTGCAAAGCTCAGGATTACCCTACGTACAGAGTGCAGAGTTCATGGGTGTGCTACGTACAGAATGGAGAGTTCAAGATTGCACTATGTACAGAGCGCACAGTTCAGGATTATGCTATGTACAGAGTGCAGAGTCCAGGATTACACTATGTACACAGTGCAGAGTTTAGGATTACACTACGCACAGAGTGCAGGGTTCAGGATTACACTACGCACAGAGTGCAGGGTTCAGGGTATAGGGTTGCACTATGTACAGAATGCAGGGTTTAGGGGTGCACACTGTGTACAGAATGCAGGGTTTAGGGATGTACTATATACAGAATGCAGGGTTTAAGGGTGCTCTGTGTACAGAATGCAGGATTTAGGGGTGCACTGTGTACAGAATGCAGGGTTTAGGGGTTCACTGTGTACAGAATGCAGGGTTTAGGGGCACACTATGTACAGAATGCAAGGTTTAGGGGCGCACTATATACAGAATGCAGGGTTTAGGGGTGCACTATATACAGAATGCAGGGTTTAAGGGTGTACTATATACAGAATGCAGGGTTTAGGGGCGCACTATATACAGAATGCAGGGTTTAGGGGCGCACTATATACAGAATGCAGGGTTTAGGGGCACACTATATACAGAATGCAGGGTTTAGGGGTGCACTATATACAGAATGCAGGGTTTAGGGTGTACTATGTACAGAATGCAAGATTTAGGGTGTACTATGTACAGAATGCAGGGGTTAGGGGTACTCTGTGTACAGAATGCAGGGTTTAGGGTGTACCAAGTACAGAATGCAGGGTTTAGGGGTGCACTGTGTACAGAATACAGGGTTTAGGGTGTACTAACTACAGCATGCGCCAAATGATATCATCCCCACCAAACTGTTGAAGGAGTGCGCCGACATCCTGGCACCTCCTATCACACAGCTTATTAACCAATCTTTCATGGAGGGCATAGTGCCCTCCCAGTTGAAGGAGGGTATAATTAGACCCATCTTGAAGAAATCTACCCTGGACCCCAAGGATCCACTCCACCGCCGCCCTATAACAAGCTTAAACACTTTTTCCAAGATTATGGAGAAAGCAGTGGTGCAACAGCTGCAACAGCATCTAGACACCCACAACCTACTCGACCCATTTCAATCAGGTTTCCGCCCTGGACACGGGACAGAAACAGCATTGCTCAAGATATGGGACGACGCTCTCGAGGCCGCAGACGAAGGAGAATCTTGTCTTCTGGTTCTGTTAGACCTGAGCGCAGCTTTCGACACAGTAGACCATAAGCTTTTATTGACACAGCTAGCTGAAGTAGCCAGAGTCGCAGAAGGCGATTTATCTTGGTTCTCCTCCTTTTTGGAAAACAGATCGCAAATAGTGAAGTTAGGACCTTTCTTTTCGGAAAAACGCACGGTATCATACGGAGTCCCTCAGGGATCCCCACTGTCGCCGGTGTTATTCAACATTTATCTCCGTCCACTTTTTGAGATCATCAGCAGTCAAAAACTGCTCTATCATTCATATGCAGATGACACGCAACTGTATTTCCGCATTTGCAATAAAAAGGATCACCACCTCAATCTAGAGACATGTCTCTCTTTGATAGAGGACTGGATGACAAAGAGTTATCTCAAACTCAACGGAGCGAAAACAGAACTCCTTCTGTTTCACGCCAAACGTAAGAATCTACCTGCAACAACTTGGACACCCCCGCCCATTCTGGGCAAAATCATCACCCCTAGCGCCAAAGTCAAAAGCCTCGGGGTCACTTTTGACTCCTACATGACTATGGACGCACAAATAGGGTCAGTAGTCAGCGGATCTCACCATCTGCTGCGCCTACTACGCAGGCTTACCCCTTTTATCCCCAAAGAAGACATAGCGGTCGTGGTGGGAGCAATTGTTAACTCCAGATTGGACTATGCAAATGCCCTTTACCTCGGACTCCCAAAGTACCAAATCGCTCGTCTACAAGTCGTTCAAAATACGGCCGCCAGACTTGTGACTGGGAAAAAACCCTGGGAATCAATCTCACCATCACTGAGAGCCCTTCACTGGTTACCAGTAAAAGACAGAATTGCTTTTAAAGCACTCTGTCTAACGCATAGATGTATCCATGGGAATGCCCCCCATTATCTATGCGAAAAAATAAAAGCCCATAACCCCAATCGCGTGCTGCGATCCACTGATCAAAATCTCCTGCAGATACCGAAAGCCGGATACAAATCCAAAGGAGATAGAAGATTTGCGGTCCAAGGTCCCAGACTATGGAACGCTTTGCCAACCAGTATTCGGTTGGAGGAGAACTACTTAGCATTCAGGAGAAAGATCAAGACTCATCTCTTTTGATACCAAAGGAGACAGGAACAACAAGCGCCCAGAGGCGATTCAGTTCGCATGTGCTGCGCTATACAAGTTTTTCATTCATTCATGCAGGTTTTAGGGGTGTACTATGTACAGAATGCAAGGTTTAGGGGTGCCCTGTGTACAGAGTGCTGAGTTTAGGGGTACATGGGAGGCAGAGGTGGCAGAATGGAGTTCTGCCACATTTTGGCTGCAGAACTGGGTGCGAGGCCTCACATGACAAGGCCTGGGGGGCTGGATTGGTCCCGCTGGCCTTGTGTTTTTGTGTAATTATGAGCTGCAATCTGGTGACCCGTCAGACGCCAACCGTTGCACGTTTTTGCAGAAGGAACATGGTCAGCCCTGAGGAACGGAAGCGGAGCTCTGTCTATTGCTGAGTGTAATTGCAGGTTGTGCCCGTCCTCTGTCTATCTGATCTTTAAATGGACATTTGTAAGACAAGCTGAAGACACACCCGAGCCACAGTCCTATATAATTTATCTTCCACACGGTGCAGAACTTGGCACATCCCGAGCAACATTCCAGTCTGCAGAAGAAGATCTGAGTCCGGCCACCATTCACCGGTGACCGCCGTCCTTCCTCGCCGTGACATAGGTGATGGCACCCGGGTCACGTGGCTCAGTGTGATAGTGGATGTGTGGAAGAGCCTGCAAACACAACGTGACCCGGGGGCAGAAATTCACCTTTGCTTTTCATCTTCCTCTAAAAAAAGAAGAAATGGAGAAAATGCGATTTTACAAGAATTCCCGAAACACGGTCGTGTGACTGCAGCCTATGCAATGCAGCCGGGGTGTAGTAAAAAAAGGGCAGTTTAACAGTTTTCATTTTTTTTTTTTTTTATTCTAGTTAATTCCGTTTTCAGAATTCGTTTTGTTTTTTCGAATTCAAATATATTAGAATTTTTTGATTTTGGAAAATTTGAATCGATTTAAATCAAATTAAATTCCATTTGAAATCAAATGTATTATTTTTAAAATTCGAATCTTGGAAGACCATTAGATTCTTTCTATTCCATTCCATTCTATTTATTTTCTATTCTATTCTTTTATTCTTTGTTCAATTCTTTTATTTCCTACTCTATTTGAAATTCGAATTTCAGAAAAACAGTTATATTGTTATATATTCTGGTGAGAAAATATTTATTTTATTTCACTATTTTATTTTATTTATCACCATTAAGCGCACGTTTTAGTTTGTATTATATAGAAAGAAAAATAGCCTAGTAACATTCAGTTTTTCCCCTATGCACTCAGAATTAATGCAATGGTTTTTTTTTTGGCAATAAAACAAAATTCTCCTGCTCTCTGTTGTTTTCGCTAATGTTTTTTTTTGTGCATTGCCATTGAAGCCGATGTGGCCAACGATGTGGCCAACGATGTGGGTTGATGCATCAAAAAAAGCACCTGTCCCCAATGCATGGCAGCACAGCGCACACGTATGAACAGGCCCCATTGAAAAGAATGGACATTCTCTTGTACATCATACAACACGCTTTACATTGCATAGATGTAAAAGGGGACGAGGGACATGTTCACACTTTGGTGTTGCAGTTACAGAAGTCTATCAGCAAAGTGCTTTGGGCTGCCGCTCGCACCAGAGCATGTAAAATGCGATGCGGCGCATTGAGTAAAACATGCAGAAAAGCATGTTACTTGCCTGGTCAAGTGGCATTTAACCACTTCCCATCCTGGCAATTGTAAATTAACAGCCACAAGGTGGCTCTACAATGCCGGGAGGACGTCATATGACATCCTCGGGCCTCCCGGCCGCTGGGGGGCGCACGCGCGCTGCCGCATCACTCAAGTGCCGATTAGGGTTGCCATCTGTTCGGGATTCACCTGGACAGTTCGGGTTAGGAATCATGTGTCCGGGTTTCAGACTGCCTGAGACCCGGAAACATTATTCAGACTGGACTAAGTCTTCTCCCTCCCCTTCTCTCTCCTGCCTCTAAGTAAGTATGTTAAGGTAAATCTGGGTTTTCAAAGCATTCATTATGTTAGAGTTCCTAGAGTTCTCCCTTACATCAGATGGGGATTTAGAGGTAAAAGGTGAACTCTGTGGTCCCTGATGTAAACAGGGAACTCTGTGGACCCTGATGTAAATGGGGAACTCTGTGGACCCTGTTGTAAATGGGGAACTCTGTGGACTCTGATGTAAAGGGGGAACTCTGTGGACCCTGATGTAAACAGGGAACTCTGTGGACCCTGATGTAAATGGAGAACTCTGTGGACCCTGTTGTAAACGGGGAACTCTGTGGACTCTGATGTAAAGGGGGAACTCTGTGGACCCTGTTGTAAATGGGGAACTCTGTGGACCCTGATGTAAAGGGGGAACTCTGTGGACTCTGATGTAAAGGGAGAACTCTGTGGACCCTGATGTAAACGGGGAACTCTGTGGACCCTGATGTAAAGGGGGAACTCTGTGGACCCTGATGTAAAGGGGGAACTCTGTGGACCCTGATGTAAAGGGGGAACTCTGTGGACTCTGATGTAAAGGGGGAACTCTGTGGACCCTGATGTAAATGGGGAACTCTGTGGACCCTGATGTAAATGGGGAACTCTGTGGACCCTGATGTAAAGGGGACTCTAGTGATTAACTTCATATGATTATAAATGTTATTTAATAGCAACATCTATGCAAAATGTATGCATACCGTGTTTCCCCGAAAATAAGACGTACTCCGAAAATAAGCCGTAGCGGGATTTCGACGCAAGATAGAAATATAAGACACCCCTCCGAAAATAAGACGTAGCGATGTAGTGTCGAATCTCCGAAAATAAGATGTAGTGTCGAATCTCCGAAAATAAGATGTAGTGTCGAATCTCCGAAAATAAGATGTAGTGTCGAATCTCCGAAAATAAGATGTAGTGTCAAATCTTGTAGTGATAGGCGTGTCGTATGCGGCGCGGCGCGGTAAACAACACGTCATAGGTGTATGTTACTGTACTGGTGCTCAGGAGCTGTGAGGAGAAGAACACTCTGTAAAGCAAAAAGATTCTCCCAGCATTGACCAGCAAACCCCTCTCTCACCCCACACAAACAGATCACCCCAGCTCCACTGTGCTCCACATCAGCTTTGCTGGCCTATCTTTTTGTACAACCAGACAAGATGAGTGCAAAAAGAAAGAGTTATTCTGTTGAGTACAAGAAAGGAATTGTGAAGGACTCCCGAGGCAAGAATCTTACGGCTTTTTGCAAAGAGAAGAAGTTGGATATCCGAATGGTCCAAAAATGGCGTGCAGAATACGATAATCTCAGTCTACAGGTGGACAGAGGAAATGCTAAGAAGTGTGGTTCAGGTAGGCAACCTTTATTTTCTGTAATAAAAATAAGACACCCCCCGAAAATAAGCCATAGTGTGATTTCTTGAGGAAAAAAAAATATAAGACGGTGTCTTATTTTCGGGGAAACACGGTACTATGAAAAAGAATTGTTGTGCAATGCTGAAGTGTTCGGGTTTGGCTTGAAGAAAGTGCCGATGCGTGTGCCTGACGTCCGGGATGTCCGCCAGGTACCCGCGACCGGCAGTGACAGAGCAGGGACGTGATCACACAGATCCACGTCCTGTCGGGGAGTGGAGACCGATGGTGTGTCCCTTTTACATATGGACACTGATCGGTCACCTCCCCCAGTCAGTCTCCTCCCCCCACAGTTAGAATCACCTAGCAGGGCACATATTTAACCCCTTGATCGCCCCCTAGTGTTAACCCCTTCCCTGCCAGTCACATTTATACAGTAATCAGTGCATATTTATATCATTGTTCACTGTATAAATGTGAATGGTACTGAAAAATGTGTCAAATTCATAATTCTAACGCCTGTTTTGTAGGCGCTATAACTTTTGCGCAAACCAATCAATATACGCTTATTGCGTTTTTTTATTTTTTACCAAAAATATGTAGAATAATACGTACCGGCCTAAACTGAGAAAAAAAAATCTATATATATATTTTTTAATTTGGGATATTTAATATAGCAAAAAGTAAAAAATATTGTGTTTTTTTTTTTAATTTACGCTTTTTTTTGTTTATAGCGCAAAAAATAAAAACCGCAGAGGTGATCAAATACCACCAGACGTGGTGAGTTGCCAATAAAATGTGTGTTGCCGTGCGATGTGAAGCATGTTCATGTTCAAGATTCAGAATGAACGACACCCCAATTACACCAACACATTTATTGTGCATTGTGGTAAAGTAAGCAGCAACACGTATGCTACCGCAGCGCCATAGTGCGGTCAGTCCCTTTATTCATTTTGCTGTAGTACCAGACTGCACCAGCAGGTGGCGATCCAAGTGACGCCTGGAACTGCAGAACTTCATTCAGAATGAATGGTAGTGCATCTCACCAAAGCATTTAACGCGTGTTGCAGTAAAGTGCACAGAAACGCATGCATTACCGCAATGCGTGACTGCTGGTGTGAATCAGTGCTAACAAAAGACTTCTTTTTGGTCTGTTACATATGAAAAAAAGGTTTGTTATATCTGCTCAAGAAGTACAAACCATCCTATCTCAAACAATGTTATCAGGAATTGTGTTAGGACTATAGAACACCCCCCACCCTCACCCCCTACACGGATTTGTATTTCTGTGCATCCAGTCCTGATATTTAAACAACCCCATCACACAGCACAGTCCTGTCTATTAGAAAAGGGGACCTTCTCTGTCGTAGTTTCACTTTCACTTACAGGCAGTGGCGATGCGTCCATAAAGGGCGCATGGGCGCCGCCCCCTTTCTTCTGCGCCGCTCTAATCACCATAGATGCAATGCATGAATCTATCTATGATCACTGCTGACACCCCCTATTCAGGTGTCCGGCCCCTTTTCGGGCACCGGGCACCTGAATTACACAGGCGGGGGTGTTTTTTAGAAGCACCTGATTGGAACCGTGGGCTCTAACAGGCGCCCAAAAATGTGAATAACTGGCGCCATGCTGGGCGTTTGCTGTTCACAGGAATTCGCTTTGCTAACACTGAATCCGCCTCTCAGCCAATCAGGTTGCAGGGTCTGTTACCGATTACCTGATTGGCTGAAATGTCAGGCACTGTGATTGGATGCCTGACAGAGGACAGAAGAAGACATGGAGGACGTGCAGGACACCACCGCTGACCCGCTGCGAGACAGGTAAGTGCCGGGCAGCATCTGATGTGGCACACTGGCAGCATCTAATGGGGCACAGTAGCAGAAATTGGGGCAGACTGGCAGCATTTGATGGGGCACAGTAGCGGAAATTGATGGGGCACAGTAGCAGAAATTGATGGGGCACACTGGCAGCATTTGATGGGGCACAGTAGCGGAAATTGATGGGGCACACTGGCAGCATTTGATGGGGCACAGTAGCGGCAATTAATGGGTACACTGGTAGCATCTGGGGCACAGTAGCGACAATTGATGGGCACACTGGCAGCATCTGATTGGGCACACTGGCAGCAATTAATGAGCACATGGCAACATCTGATGGGGCACAGTAGCGGCAATTGATGGGCGCACTGGCAGCATCTGATGAGGCACAGTAGCGAAAATTAATGGGGCACACTGGTGGCAATTAATGGGTACAGTGGCTGCAATTGATGTTTTTTTTTTCAGTTTGTTTGTACCCCCCAAAAATTTTGAGCACCAGCCGCCACTGCTTCTTACTTACCACCAATGTAAGGAGCATTCGTCCCACTGACTGACAATCTAAGGAACATTCTTCCCACTGATCACCGATGTAAGGAACATTCTTCCCACTGATCACCAATGTAAGGGACATTCTTCCTACTGATCACCAATGTAAGGAACATTCTTCCCACTGATCACCAATGTAAGGGACATTCTTCCTACTGATCACCAATGTAAGGGACATTCTTCCTACTGATCACCAATGTAAGGAACATTCTTCCCACTGATCACCAATGTAAGGGACATTCTTCCTACTGATCACCAATGTAAGGAACATTCTTCCCACTGATCACCAATGTAAGGGACATTCTTCCCACTGATCACCAATGTAAGGGACATTCTTCCTACTGATCACCAATGTAAGGAGCATTCTTCCCACTGATCACCAATGTAAGGAGCATTCTTCCCACTGATCACCAATGTAAGGGGCATTCTTCCCACTGATCACCAATGTAAGGCGCATTCTTCTCACTGACCACCAATGTAAGGAGCATTCCTCCCACTGACCACCAATGTAAGGGGCATTCTTCCCACTGACCACCGATGTAAGGAGAATTCTTCCCACTGATCACCAATGTAAGGAACATTCTTCCCACTGACCACCAATGTAAGGAACATTCTTCCCACTGACTGACAATCTAAGGGGCATTCTTCCCACTGACCACTGATGTAAGGAACATTCTTCCCACTGACCACCAATGTAAGGAACATTCTTCCCACTGACCACCAATGTAAGGAACATTCTTCCCACTGACCACCGATGTAAGGAACATTCTTCCCACTGACCACCGATGTAAGGAACATTCTTCCCACTGACCACCAATGTAAGGAACATTCTTCCCACTGACTGACAATCTAAGGGGCATTCTTCCTACTGACCTCCAATGTAAGAGGAACACTTCCCATTGGCCACCGATGTAAGGGCTATTCTTCCCACCATCAACAATGTAAGGGCCACTCTTTCCATTGAAAACCAACATAAGGGCCACTCGTTTCATTGATCACTAATGTAAAGGCCACTCTTTCATTTGGTCACCAATAAAACAAGCATTCTTCCCACCAATCACCAATGGACGGAGGATTCTTCCACTGACCACCAATGAACGGAGGATTCTTCCCACTGACCACCAATGGAAGGAGCATTCTTCTCACCAATCACCAATGGAAGGAGGATTCTTCCCACTAATCACCAATGGAAGGAGCATTCTTCCCACCAATCACCAATGGAAGGAGGATTTTTCCCACTGACCACCAATGGAAGGAGGATTCTTCCCACTGACCACCAATGGACGGAGGATTCTTCCCACTGACCACCAATGGAAGGAGGATTCTTCCAACTGACCACCAATGGAAGGAGGCTTCTTCCCACTGACCACCAATGGAAGGAGGATTCTTCCCACTGACCCCTGATGTAAAGGCCACTCTTTTTATTGATCACCAACGTAAGGGCCAGAGGTTTAGACATTAATGGCTGTGTGTTGAGTTATTTTGAGGGGACAGAAAATGTAGACTGTTATACAAGCTGTACACCAGGGGAGGGCTGGCAGGGGGGGCAGAGTGGAAATCTCCCCCTGGGCTGGTGACACTATGCACAGCCACCGGCCGCCACTACCAAATGCTGTTTTTGCAGAACAGGAATATGCCTGCTGGAGCTCTATTAACACAGGTCACGGCCGCTGCCCACCTCCCACTGTGCAACCGTGCCTGCTCCAAGGTAGATGGCTGCAGAGCTGAGCTATGTCTCGTCTCACACATAGCTCAGCCTCAGCGCACACCAGCGCTGACATCCCCTTCTCTTTTTGCGCAGACACAAGGACTCTGATGTAAGGGGAGGCTCTGTGCAGACTCTAATGTAAGGGGGGCCACTGTGCGGACTCTAATGTAAGGGGGGCCTCTGTGTGGACTCTAATGTAAGGGGGGCCTCTGTGCGGAGTCTGATGTAAGGGGGGCCTCTGTGCGGACTCTTGTGATCATGAAAAATCTTAGTCTGTTTTCCTCGATCCATCACTTTTCCATGGACCACTTAACTGGACTTGCCCCCCAGGCCTAAGGCTGCCAGCCCTCCCCTGCTGTACACTCACTACACAACATTGTAGCAAAGTGTAATTTCTTCAGTGTTGTCACATGAAAAGATAGAATAAAATATTTACAAAAATGTGAGGGGTGTACTCACTTTTGTGAGATAATGTGGCCATGCGTCTCGCCATTCATTGGCCAGTAACTGTGCAACGCTAACAAAGGGGGGGAAACGGCAATTCCCATAGGCTCTGCGGTCCATGTGTGGAGTACTTGTGTGTTCTGAGCCTCATGGGGCATCAGAGGGGTGGTTGGGGTTATGAGGAAAGCTCACCCCCCTTTATTGGTATCTACAGACCCCCCCCCCCCCCTTGTATAGACCGCCACAGACAACGGCTACAAATTAGGTTTCTGTAAATTGTGTGCCGAGTTCCTCCCGTAATCCCCCCTTGCAGGCACGGCCCCGCGTCCTCCTCCTTTTCCACATTCCCTCCTTTTCCAGAAGGATTGGGTGTTTCATGAGGAGAGAGAAATACTGCTGGGGTTACCATGGCAACCGGCTCTCGGACTCAGCAAGTTCCCAGAACCTTCGGCGGTGGGATAGACAAGACTGTGAGTGAAAATAGTATAAGAGCGAAAAGAGGAGGAGGGGGGAGGGGGGATTAATGCTTAAAAAAGAACGTCAGAATTCTGGCGTCAATCTGGTAGAATATTTATGTGGAACGTGTAAAAAGAGCGCAAGCTCTTCAGAACGAAGGCGGCTCTCTAGAATTTTATAAGGTGTCTGGTGGACGGGGAGCACAACCCCACAGCAAGCCAATCGGCTTTCGGCTTTAAAAAGCTTAGCCCGACTTTGCGATAAAAGGTGATCGGTGGTTGGCTGCTGTGATTGAGGCTCATTCAATCACACAGCGAAGGCGCACACACTTTTCTGTGGTGTCACCGAGCCCCTAAGGCTGCCTTCACATTATAGCTTTTCATGGACGCACCATACGCCTGCGCGTTTTTTGTGCGTTGATGCGCCACATGAACACACACATTCCTTCAGCTGGAAAGTGGCGGTGTTCACGTGACATGACTGCGATGCAGGAAATATACCCCGTCGTGTTTGGGGGGCACTACCACCCGCTGAACGCGACATATAATGCCCCCTACACACGACCGGTTTTCCCGTCGGAAAAACTGCGATGAGAGCTTTTCGTCAGGGATCCCAACCGTGTGTATGCTCCGTGTGACTTTTTCCCACAGGAAAACTGTCGGAAAAGCAGGGTTAGGGTTGAGTGTTAGGGTGTTAAGGGTTAGGGGGTTGGGGTTAGGGTGTTAAGGGTTAGGGTGTTAAGGGTTAGGGTGTTAAGGGTTAGGGGGTTAGGGTTGGGGGTTAGGGTGTTAAGGGTTGGGGGTTAGGGTGTTAAGGGTTTGGGTGTTAAGGGTTAGGGGGTTAGGGTCTTAAGGGTTTGGGGGTTAGGGTGTTAAGGGTTAATGTTGGGGGTTAGGGTGTTAAGGGTTGGGGGTTAGGGTGTTAAGGGTTAATGTTGGGGGTTAGGGTGTTAAGGGTTAGAGGGTTAGGGTTGGGGGTTAGGGTGTTAAGGGTTAGAGGGTTAGGGTTGGGGGTTAGGGTGTTAAGGGTTAATGTTGGGGGTTAGGGTGTTAAGGGTTGGGGGTTAGGGTCTTAAGGGTTAGGGGGTTAGGGTTGGGGGTTAGGGTGTTAAGGGTTAATGTTGGGGGTTAGGGTGTTAAGGGTTGGGGGTTAGGGTGTTAAGGGTTAGGGTTGGGGGTTAGGGTGTTAAGGGTTAGAGGGTTAGGGTTGGGGGTTAGGGTGTTAAGGGTTAGAGGGTTAGGGTTGAAGAATATGGCTAGGACTCAGGAATTGGAACAGGGACCTCCCCCAGAGGTCAAAGGTCAGAAGGTGGGTTCCCAGAGGTCAAAAGTCACAGGGCGTGGCTGACCCACCCCCACCAAAGTGTACCGCCTACCCCAACTAAGTCGGGGAATGAACAAGTCGGGGGATGAACAAGTCAGGGAGAAGGATCTCTTTTTTTTTTTTTGTGAGAAAAAAATCAGAGCGGGACAACTGTTCGTCTGTATGCGCTTCCGACGGGGGGAAAAACGCACATGCTCTGAAACAATTCGACGCATGCTCAGCATTTCTTGTCTCGTCGTAATTTTTTACATCATGCGTTCTTGGCAGTCAAAACCGAACGTTTGTGTGACCGTGTGTATGCAAGGCAGGCTTGAGAGGAATTCTGTCGGGAAAACCTTCGTTTTTTTTTTTACGGCAGGAAAACCGCTCGTGTGTACGCGGCATTAGAGTTAATGGGGCTTCTCTACAAACCTGCGCAATGCACTTGATTTGAATTGTGGTAGTCTGGTATTTAGGGTGTTAAAACAGGCGGCATGAAGGGGATACAACAGCTTCGCACCATCTGCCAAACACTTTCTGAAGAGCGATCTGAATGCGGATTGCTCTTCAGAGGGCAACACAACCTCCCACTTCTAAATTTACATGGCAGCTGGAGGATTGAGATCACATTGCCATTGCCGCAAAGCTTTACTTAACTCGCCATGTTGGGTATGACGGGCGGCACCACCCATCAGACTCGCCTATTGAAGTCAATAGGGACTGCTTGCCAAACGCGGTTGTTCAATGTAAAATACCCATTGGGAATAAAGAAAATCCACGGGCCACGTGTGGCCCTCTACAGGCTTCCATCGGGCCCACAGTGAGGGTCAGGGGTGTATCCTCAGTGTGCACAGATTAAGGATCCAGGACAGCAGTGGCTCCAACTGCAGTCCAGTGTGGTTATTTATTTTCTGCATCAAAAACGCATGGACAGTAGAATACATGCATGTCATTGGCATAGTTCTCTGCGTTGTAGTTCAGTCAATAAAACTGGAACATGGTGCATTTTTTCTGAAAAGCACTGCATCGGAATACAGCAAAACACATTACGGTAAAAAGAAAACGGGGAATGTTTGGGGAAAAAATGCACTGGAACACACTGAAAACGCATCAAAAACGCACATGTAGAAATATATCCAGAAAGCATCCAGGCTGCGTTTCTGTGGTGTGAACCGGCCCTGAACCCCCTGCACCCAGGCTCTGTAAGGGGGGACTCTGATGGGGACCTGGATGTAAGGGGGAACTCTGATGGGGACCCTCATGTAAGGGGGAACTCTGATGGGGACCCGGATGTAAGGGGGAACTCTGATGGGGACCCTCATGTAAGGGGGAACTCTGATGGGGACCCTCATGTAAGGAGGAACTCTGGTGGGGACCTGGATGTAAGGGGGGAACTCTGATGGGGACCTGGATGTAAGGGGGAACTCTGATGGGGACCCTCATGTAAGGGGGAACTCTGATGGGGACCCGGATGTAAGGGGGAACTCTGATGGGGACCCTCATGTAAGGGGGAACTCTGATGGGGACCCTCATGTAAGGAGGAACTCTGGTGGGGACCTGGATGTAAGGGGGGAACTCTGATGGGGACCTGGATGTAAGGGGGAACTCTGATGGGGACCCTCATGTAAGGAGAAACTCTGGTGGGGACCTGGATGTAAGGGGGAACTCTGATGGGGACCTGGATGTAAGGGGGAACTCTGATGGGGACCTGGATGTAAGGGGGAACTCTGATGGGGACCTGGATGTAAGGGGGAACTCTGATGGGGACCTGGATGTAAGGGGGAACTCTGATGGGGACCTGGATGTAAGGGGGAACTCTGATGGGGACCCTCATGTAAGGAGGAACTCTGGTGGGGACCTGGATATAAGGGGGGAACTCTGATGGGGACCCTGATGTAAGAGAGACTCTAATGGGGGCCCTGATGTAAGGAGGACTTTGATGGGGAACCTCATGTAAGGGGGAACTCTGATAGGGACCCTGATGTAAGGGGTCCTCTGATGGGGACCCTCATGTAAGGAGGAACTCTGGTGGGGACCTGGATGTAAGGGGGAACTGTAATGGGGACCTGGATGTAAGGGGAACTCTGATGGGGACCCTGATGTAAGAGAGACTCTAATGGGGGCCCTGATGTAAGGAGGACTTTGATGGGGAACCTCATGTAAGGGGGAACTCTGATAGGGACCCTGATGTAAGGGGACCTCTGATGAGGACCCTGAAACAAGGGGCGACTCTGATGGGGATTTTTGTTAACTTGTGAATAATATACAATGTGATCCTGGTAGTGAAAAATGGGACCCCTGCTGTAGAACATAGAACTGCTCTGTGATAGGTCCAGTGCTGTCACATGGGGGCGGGGAGATTGTCCTCAGCCTTGTGTAAGCTCTGAGTGAAGTGAGCTTACCCAGAACTTCCTCCTATCGGACTGTATAGGATGATTTATTCATTAAACTTCAAGACGTTATGAGGAAATGATTTCATCAAGCCATCTCAAGATGACCACACACTCTACAATCTGATTGTACAAACTTCTTTACATCTACCATCAACTATGTAGTGAATGGGTCTGACTGATGGACACAATCTGAATGGGTTGCTTAGGTGTGTCTACTTTCACCTAGTTTTTGTACAGTGATTGTACAATCCGATTGGTCAGTCTTGTACTCTGCACAATTTGGTTGTACAATCTCCTGTGGATGGAAAGGGCCCGCCCGACGGGGATACAAGCTGTTTGGATAGATTAGGTGGATCTTTGTATTTATATATTTATGTATTACATAGTTTTGATAAATAAAAAGTAGAGATTGTACAATTGGATTGTATAGTGTATGGTCAGCTTAAAACGGGCCTTAGGCTTTTGTGGTATAGTTGATAGATTGGTAGATCTAAAGAAGGCTGTACAATCTGATTGTACAATCTCCTTTAAATTGACTGCATACAATCTGATTGTACAACCTCCTTTATATTGCCAACATGCATACAATCTGAACGTACAATCTGTATGTGTGTGACCAATATAAAGAAGATTGTACAATCATATTGTATGCATTAGCCAATATAAAGGAGATTGTATTGGCCACATGCATACAATCTGATTGTACAATCTCCTTTATATAAAGGAGACTGTACAATCAGATTGTATGCGGCCAATATAAAGGAGACTGTACAATCAGATTGTATGCGGCCAATATAAAGGAGACTGTACAATCAGATTGTATGCGGCCAATATAAAGGAGATTGTACAATCAGATTGTATGCGGCCAATATAAAGGAGATTGTACAATCAGATTGTATGCGGCCAATATAAAGGAGACTGTACAATCAGATTGTATGCATGTGGCCAATATAAAGAAGATTGTACAATCAGATTGTATAGTGTGTGACAACCATAAAGGACACTGTACAATCATGTTTTTCGACCCATAGATCTCAATGGGAGGTGTGCAGAAGACGTTGCCGGTTGGCAGAGCCTCTGAAAATCCGTCTTAAAGCCCCAGCCGTCTCTGCCGGTGAGACCTGTGTACAGCCTGAGCCAGCAGCAGCTGGGGGGGGGGGGGGGGGGTGCGGCCCCTTTAATGGGATGCAGGCTTTTTATCCCAGTGGCCCCTCCCCTCATTTACAAGTCAGGCCCTTCCAGTGACAGGCTATTTTTAGGCCAGGGAGTCACGTGATCTGGGAAGGGGGGGGGGGGGTGACGTCACTGAATGTTGTTGTTGGTGGAGAGACTACAAGATCGAAGAGGGAGAGACTGCAAGGAAGGCAGAGAGACGGCAGGGAAGGGGAGTGATGGACAGGGATGAGGCTAGACAGCCAGGGGCCCTTCTATGACAGCCTGATGTCTCCGGCTATGGACACTGACCCCAGACAGACACAAGAGACAGCCGTCCTCTGACTACGAGAAGAGACATCCCTCTACCCACCAGGAGAGACACCAGACATCCCGCTCACCGCTCGTTTGGTGGATGAGACTGACCAAGACCAACCCGGAGAGACGACTGACCAAGACCAACCCGGAGAGACCCCACACCCCGAATCCCGAGACGTCTCCTCACCTCAACGAACGCCTCCGAGACATCAGCCAGAGCTCAGGTAGCACCTGTTATGCAGTGGATGGGGAACTTGTTCCTCTCGTTTGTTGAATGTTTTGTGTCTCTGGTGTTGTCACTCGTAGTTCTTATTCCTCAAATATTGGGTAGAGCGAGAATTGGGTAGAGCGAGAGGGGCTTTCTGCAACCCGGATTCCATAGGACTTTTCATTTCCACTCCAGAACCTTTTCTTTTATTCCTTTTATCAGTTTTATTTTTAGCGATGAGCCTTTCCTTTATAAACGCATGACGGATCCTAGAAGCAGAATGAATAGTGCGCTTTATGTACAAATCAGAAGAATTGATTAAAAATGGAGATTCGGGAGACGTGATATGAAGATGACCCAGTGTGGAAACTTGACCAGATACCACCAGAAAATGTTCTGTTGTGTCTGATTGGTTTAACGTTGAATTTGGGATTGAAGATGTAGATGAATAACGATGAATAATGATGAATAATGACCGTAAGTGCATGGGGTCTTAGTAGGCATGACTGCCAACCAGCAAGATGACCCAGTGCCGAAGCTGGACCAGATACCACCAGAAATTGTTCTGTTGTGTCTGATCGGTTTAATGTTGAGTTTAGGATTGAAGATGTGATTAAATAGGTATGAATAATGATGAATAATGACAGTACGTGTTCAGAGTTCCTTACCATTACCTGTAAGTACATGAGGTCTTAGTAGGCATGACTGCCAACCAGGGGGATGACCAAGTGTTGAAGCTGGACCAGATACCACCAGAAATTTCTCTGTTGTATCTGATCGGTTTATGTTGAGTTTAGGATTGAAGATGTGATTGAATAGGAATGAATAATGATGAATAATGACAGTACGTGTTCAGAGTTCCTTACCATTACCTGTAAGTACATAAGGTCTTAGTAGGCATGACTGCCAACCAGGGAGATGACCAAGTGTTGAAGCTGGACCAGATACCACCAGAAATTGCTCTGTTGTATCTGATCGGTTTAACGTTGAGTTTAGGATTGAAGATCTGATTGGATAGGAATGAATAGTGATGAATAATGATGAATAACAATGAATAATCGCAGTACGTGTTCAGAGTTCCTTACCATTACCTGTAAGTACATGAATGGGATCTTAGTAGGCATGACTGCCAACCAGCAAGATGAGCCAGTGCTAGAACTTGAGTAGATACCACCAGAAATTGTCCTGTTGTATCTGATCGGTTTAACGTTGAGTTTAGGATTGAAGATGTGGTTGAATAGGAATGAATAATGACAGTACGTGTTCAGAGTTCCTTACCATTACCTGTAAGTACATAGATGGGGTCTTAGTAGGCATGACTGCCAACCAGCCAGATGACCCAGTGCTGAAACTTGAGTAGATACCACCAGAAAATGCTCTGTTGTAACTGATTATTTTTGTATTTGGGATGAAGATGTGGTTGAATAAGGATGAATAACGACAGTACATGTTCAGATTTCATTACAATTACATGTAAGTGCATGGGTTCTTAGTAGGCATGATCACCAACCAACAAAGATGACCCAGTGCTGGAACTTGAGTAGATACCACCAGAAAATGCTCTGTTGTATCTGATCGGTTTAACGTTAAATTTAGGATTGAAGATGTAGATGAATAATGATGAATATTGACTGTACATGTTCAGAGTTCTTTACCATTACCTGTAAGTGCATGGATGGGGTCTTAGTAGGCATGACTGCCAACCAGCATGATGACCAAGTGTGGAAACTTGACCAGATACCATCAGAAATTGCTCTGTTGCATGTCATCGGTTTAACGTTGAATTTAGGATTGAAGATGTAGATGAATAATGATGAATAATGACCGTAAGTGTTCAGAGTTCCTTACCATTACCTGTAAGTGCATGGATGGGGTCTTAGTAGGCATGACTGCCAACCAACAAGATGACCCAGTGCTGGAACTTGAGTAGATTCCACCAGAAATTGCTCTGTTGCATCTGATCGGTTTAACGTTGAATTTAGGATTGAAGATCTGATTGAATAATGATAAATAGAGACAGTACATGTTCAGAGTTCCTTACCACTACCTGTAAGTACATGGATGGAGTCTTAGTAGGCATGGCTGCCAACCAGCAAGATGACCCAGTGCCGAAACTTGACCAGATACAACAAAACATTTATCTATTGCATCTGATAATTGTTCTTTTGAATTTGGGATGAAGATGTGATTGAATAACGATGAATAATGACCGTACGTGTTCAGGGTTCCTTACAATTACATGTAAGTGGATGGGGTCTTAGTAGGCATGGCTGCCAACTTGCAGGATGATCCAGTGCTGGAACTTGAGCAGATACCACCAGAAATTTCTCTGTTGCATCTGATCGTTTTTCTTTTGAATTTGGGATTGAAGATGTAGATGAATAATGACAATACGTGTTCAGATTTTATTACAATTACATGGGGTCTTAGTAGGCATGGCTACCAACCAGCAATATGAGGAAATGCTTAAACTTGACCAAATACCAGGGGAAATTGTTCTGTTGCATCTGATCATTTTTCTTTTCAGTTTGGGATTGAAGATATACTGTAGTTGAATCGGGATGAACAATGACTGTACGTGTTTAGAGTTCCTTACAATTACATGAGGTCTTAGAAGGCATGGTTACCAACTAGCAGGATAACCCAGTGTGGAAACTTGACCAGATACATCGAAAAACATTCTGTTGCATCTGATTTTTTCTTAGATTTTGGGATTGAAGATGTGATTAAATAAATATCAAAAATGACCTTACGTGTTCAGATTTCTGTACAATTACATGTAAGTACATGGGATCTTTGTGGGCATGGCTACCAACCAGGGAGATGACCAAGTGTTGAAGCTTGACCAGATACAACAAAACATTTCTCTGTTGCATCGATCATTTTTCTTTTGAATTTGGGATTGAAGATAGACTGTAGTTGAATAAGAATGAATAATGACCGTATGTGCCCATAGCGTATATCCTTACCGTTACATGTAAGTGCATGGGGTCTTAGTAGGCATGGCTGCCAACTAGCAGGATGACCCAATGCTGAAACTTGAGCAGATACCACCAGAAATTGCATTCAAATATTTTTTTTCCTTTGAATTTGTGATTGAAGATAGACTGTAGCTGAATAAGGATGACTAATGACTGTATGTGTTCATATTTCTGTACAATTACATATACAGTTGTGCTCATAAGTTTACATACCCTAGCAGAATTTATGATTTCTTGGCCATTTTTCAGAGAATATGAATGATAACACAAAAACATTTCTTTCACTCAAGGTTAGTGTTTGGCTGAAGCCATTTATTGTCAATCAACGGTGTTTACTCTTTTTAAATCATAATGACAACAGAAACTACCCAAATGACCCTCATCAAAAGTTTACATACCCTGGTGCAGGGGCAAACTGACCACTCATAGGGCCCCCGGGCAATAGAAGATTATGGGGCCCCTGGGCTTACTGATGGCCACCACGCAGAGGCCATCAGTGCAGAGGCGGGACAGCTAAAATCTCAGCATTTTCACATCCAAAGCATGTCGGTTTCGGACATATCAGGGACAGATGTAAAAAAAACACTGATTTTTACATACTGTCCCTGGTTTTACTGAGCCTGGCAACCCTGATGGGGCCCTCGGGCAGTGCCCGAGTGACTCAATTGGTCAGTCCGCCCCTACCCTGGTGATTTTGCCCTGATAACATGTGCACAAGTTGACACAAAAGGGTTTGAATGGCTATTAAAGTTAACCATCCTCACCTGTAATCTGTTTGCTTGTAATTAGTGTGTGTATAAAAGGTCAATGAGTTTCTGGACTCCTGACAGACCCTTGCATCTTTCATCCAGTGCTGTACTGGTGTTGCTGGATTCTGAGTCATGGGGAAAGCAAAATAATTATCAAAGGATCTGCAGGAAAAATTTGTTGAACTGTATAAAACAGGAAAGGGATATAAAGAGATATACAAAGAATTGAGAATGCCAATCAGCGGTGTTCAAACTCTAATCAAGAAGTGGAAAATGAGAGGTTCTGTTGAAACCAAACCACGGTCAGGTAGACCAACTGAAATTTCAGCCACAACTGCCAGGACATTTTTTTGCGATGCAAAGAAAAATCCACAAATAACTTCAGGTGAAATACAGGACTCTCTGAAAACATGTGGTGTGGCTGTTTCAAGATGCACAATAAGAAGGCACTTGAAGAAAGATGGGTTACATCGTTGCGTCGCCAGAAGAAAGCCATTACCACGCAAATGCCACAAAGTATCCCGCTTACAATGCACCAAACAGCACAGAAACAAGCCTCAAAGCTTCTGGCACAAAGTCATTTGGAGTGATAAGACCAACATTTTGCTATTTGGCCACAACCATCAACACTACATTTGAAGAGAAGTCAACAAGGCCTATGATGAAAGGTACACCATTCCTACTGTGAAACACGGAGGTGGGTCGCTGATGTTTTGGGGATGTGTGAGCTACAAAGGCACAGGAAATTTGGTCAAAATTTATAGCGAGATGAATGCAGTATTTATCAAAAAATACTGGAGGAACATTTGCATTCATCAGCCAGGAAGCTGCGCATGGGAAGTACTTGGACTTTCCAACATGACAATGATCCAAAACACAAGGCCAAGTTGATCTGTCATTGGCTACAGCAGAATAAACTGAAGGTTCTAGAGAGGCCTCTCAGTCTCCTGACCTCAATATCATTGAGCCACTCTGATCACCAACCAGCAAGATGACCCAGTGCTGAAACTTGATCAGATACATCAAAAACATTTCTGTTGCATTCAATCACTTTCCTTTAATTTTTGATATTGAAGATATGATTGAATAAATATCAACAATGACCGTACATGTTCGGATTTCTGTACAATTACATGTAAGTACATGGGGTCTTAGTAGGCATGATTACCAACCAGCAACATGACCCAGTGCTGAAACTTAAGCAGATACAACCAGAAATTGCATCTGATCATTTTTCTTTTCAATTTGGGATTGAAGATGTAGTTGAATAAGGATAAATAATGAAAGTACTTGTTCAGATTTTCTTACAATTACATATAAGTGCATGGGGTCTTCGTAGGCATGGCTACCAACCAGCAAAATGACTCAGTGCTGAAACTTGACCAGATACCACGGGAAATGTTTCTATTGCATTTCTCCTTTGATTTTGGGATTAAAGATGTGATTGAATAAATATCAACAATGACCGTACTTGTTCAGATTTCCATACAAATACATGTAAGTACATGGGGTCTTATTAGGCATGATTACCAACCAGCAAGATGACCCGGTGCTGAAACTTGACCAGATACAACCAGAATTTGCTCTGTTGCATCTGATAATTTTTCAATTCAAATTTAAGATCAAAATTTCTTTTGAATTTGGGATTGAAGTTATACAGTAGCTGAATAAGAATAAATACAGTGCATTGAAAAAGTATTCATACCCCTTGAAAGTTTCCACATTTTTAATGTTACAACCAAAAAATTAAATGTATTTCATTGGGATTGTATGTGATAGACCAACACAAAGTGGCACATAATTGTGAAGTGGAAGGAAAATGATAAATGGTTTTCAATTTTTTTTACAAATAAATAAGTGAAAATTGTGGCGTACATTTGTATTCAGCCCCCCTGAGTCAATAATTTGTAGAAGCACCTTTCTCTGCAATTTCAGCTGCAAGTCTTTTTGGGGATGTCTGTACCAGCGTTGCACATCCAGAGAAAAATAGCTCAAGCTCTCTCAGATTGGATGGAAAGGGTCTGTGAACAGCAATTTTCAAAACTTGCCACAGATTCTCAATGTGATTTAGGTCTTGACTTGGACTGGGCCATTCTAACACATGAATATGCTTTGATCTAAACCATTCCATTGTAGCTCTGGCTGTATGTTTAGGGTCAAGTCTTTTGCAGACTCTAACATGTTTTCTTCCAAGACTGCCCTGTATTTAGCTCCATCCATCTTCCAATCAACTTTGACCATCTGCCCTGTCCATGCTGAAGAAAAGCATTCCCACAACATGATGCTGCCACCACCACCATGTTTCACAGTGGGACTGGTGTGTTCAGGGTGATGTGCAGTGTTACTTTTCTTTTAGGCCAAAAAGTTCAATTGGTTTTATCTGACCAGAGCACCATCTTTCACATGTTTGCCGTGTCCCCCACATGGCTTCTTGCAAACTGTAAATGGGACTTCTTATGGTTTTTGTTCAAAAATGGCTTTCTTCTTGCCACACTTCCATAAAGGGCAGATTTGTGGAGCGCATGACTGATAGTTGTCCTGTGGACAGATTCTCCCACCTGAGCTGTGGATCTCTGCGGCTCCTCCAGAGTTACCATGGGCCTCTTGGCTGCTTCTCTGATTAAAGGGGTTGTAAACCCTCATGTTTTTTCACCTTACCTTAGGGCCCTTTCACACGGGGCGGATCAGTATTGATCCGCCTCCGTGTGTCTCAGTAAGCTCAGCAGGGATTGCTCCGTAAATCCCCGCTGAGCCGCCGGATGACAGGGCGGTCTCCGCACACTGTGCAGGAACCGCCCTGTCTTTTCTCCGCTCTCCCCTATGGGGGGATCAGATGAACACGGACCGTGTATGCGTGTTCATCCAATCCGCTCTGCAGACGGAAGAAAAAATAGGGTTTTCTTCCGTCTGCAAAATCAGATCTTTGCGGAGACGGGTAATTACGGGTGTCAGCGGTTTATCCGCTGACACCTGCAATCACGTAGGGACCAATGTATGTCCCTTTTTCATCTGCAAACGGATGGATGAAAAAGCAGACATACAATCCGCACGTCTGAAAGGGGCCTTACCCACCGGGGGACCCCAAAATAGGTGGATCAGGGTCACTCTGTGCAAAACAAACTGCACAGTGGCTGTAAGTATGACATATTTGTTATTTTTAGTTTTTTACAACCCCTTTAATGCTCTCCTTGCCTGGTCTATGAGTTTAGGTGGACGGCCATGTCTTGGTAAGTTTAGAGTTGTGCCATACTCTGTTCATTTTCAGATGATGGATTGAACAGTGCTCTGTGAGACGTTCAAAGCTTGGGATATTTTTTTATAACCTAACCCTGCTTAAAACGTCTCCACAACTTTATCCCTAAACTGGTCTGGTGTGTTTCTTGGCCTCCATAATGCTGTTTGTTCTCTAAGGTTCTCTAACAAACCTCTGAGGACTTCACAGAATATCTGTATTTATACTGAGAATAAATTACACACAGGTGGACTCTATTTACTAATTAGGTGACTTCTGAAGGCAATTGGTTCCACTAGATTATAGTTAGGGGTATCAGAGTAAAGGGGGCTGAATACAAAT
Source organism: Rana kukunoris (assembly GCA_029574335.1). NCBI lineage: Eukaryota > Metazoa > Chordata > Amphibia > Anura > Ranidae > Rana > Rana kukunoris. The sequence goes on from CM056060.1 coordinate 28,498,219, forward strand.
GCACCCCCCCACACTTTTTAGATATTTATTTGTAAAAAAAAAAAAATTAAAACCATTTATCATTTTCCTTCCACCTTGTGTTGGTCTATCAGATAAAATCCCAATAAAATACATTTATGTTTTTGGTTGTAACATGGCAAATGTGTAAAACTTCAAGAGGTACGAATACTTTTTTAAGGCACTGTAATGACCGTATCCACACACGATTGGTTCGTCTGATGAAAACGGTCCATCGGACCGTTTTCATCAGACGAACCGATCGTGTGTACAGGGCATAACAGTTACATACAGTATATGTGCATGGGATCTTAGTAGGCATAGCTACCAACCAGCAAGTTCACCCAGCAGGAAGTAGGCATGGCTACCAACCAGCAAAATGACCCAGTGTTGTATCTTGACTAGATGCAACAAAAATGTTTTTCTGTTGCATTCAATAATTTTTCCTTTGATTTTGAGATTGACTAAGTATCAGAAATGACCATATGCGTTCATATTACGTGTAAGTACATGGGATCTTAGTAGGCATGATAACCAACCAGAAATATGACCCAGTGCTGAAACTTGAACAGATCCAAAAAAAAATGTGAGGGGGCTGGGCTTACAGTGACACGACACTCATCGCTGCCCCCGATGACAGGGAGCAGACGATCAGTGTCCTGTTACAAGGCAGAACAGGGAGATGCCTTGTTTACACAGGCATCCCCCTGTTCTGCCTCTCGGGACACCGGCAGACATCGAGTCCGCAGTTCCCGCGGGCACGGTCACGGAGACTGCGGCGGTGCAGGCACGTGCGCCCGTTAGGCAGCAGATTCAAAGCAACGTACCTGTAAGTTGCTTTGCCTGCCCGTGCGATTCTGCCAACGTATATCTACGTGAGGCAGTCGGCAAGCAGTTAAGGAATGATCAACCAAAGAGATGACCCAGTGCAGAAACTTGACCAGATCCAAAAAAAAAAATGGTTCTGTTGCATCTGATCTTTTGAATTTAAAACTGAGGATATGACTGAATAAATATAAATGACTGTAGGTGTTCAGATTTCCATACAACTACACGTAAGTGCATGGAAAGATGGTAGGTAATAGCTACCAACCTGCAGGATGACTCAGTGTTAAAACATACATGACCAAAAACAACACAAATGTTTTTTTTTTTGCATCTGATAATTTTTCCTCCGAATTTGAGGTTAAAGATATGATTGCAAAGATATGAATAGTGACTGTACATGCTCAGATTTTCATAGAACTACATATACAGTAAGTACATGAGTTCTTAGTAGCAGTGGCGGCTGGTGCTCAAATTTTTTGGGGGGGCGCAAACAAACGAAAAAAAAAAATTGCAGCCTCACTGTGCCCATCAATTGCAACCACTGTGCCCATCAATTGCAACCACTGTGCCCATCAAAGGCAGCCACTGTGCCCATCAAATGCAGCCACTGTGCCATGCCATCAAATGCAGCCACTGTGCCATGCCATCAAACGCAGCTACTGTGCCATCAATTGTTACCACTGTGCCATCAATTGTTACCACTGTGCCATCAATTGTCACCACTGTGCCCAGCAATTGTCACCACTATGCCATGCCATCAAACGCAGCCACTCTGCCATCAGTTGTCACCACTGTGCCATCAATTGGCACCACTGTGCCCAGCAAATGTCGCCACTGTGCCCATCAATTGTCGCCACTGTGCCCAGCAATTGTTGCCACTGTGCCCAGCAATTTTTGCCACTGTGTCCAGCAATTTTCGCCACTGTGCCCATCAATTTTCGCCACTGTGCCCATCAATTTTCGCCACTGTGCCCATCAATTTTCGCCACTGTGCCCAGCAATTGTAGCCACTGTGCCCATCAATATTGTAGCCACTGTGCCCAGCAATTGTAGCCACTGTGCCCATCAATTGTAGCCACTGTGCCCAGCAATATTGTAGCCACTGTGCCCAGCAATTGTCACCACTGTGCCCTGTAAAATGCCGCCTGGCACTTACCTTTCTGGGGTCAGCCATCCAGCTTCTACCATCCCTCGATGTCATCTCCCACCCTTGATGACGCTTCAGTCAATCAGGTTACCGGTAACCAGAACAGGTGAACCTGATTGGCTGAGACGCCTGTCAGTCTTATCCAAGGAACACACCCCCCCGTAAGCATCTAGAAGCCGGAGGGCTGTAATCGGAAAGCCTTTCAGAGCCGCTGGCTCTGATAGGCACTTCCACAGCCAATCAGCTTCCGTTATTCAAGATGGCCGGCGCTCGTCAGGGGGCCAGCCATCTGAATAGTCGGCGGCAGCGGCAATACATGGATTCATGCAATGCATGAATCTATGTATTGTATTCAGTGGCGGTGCGAGAGCGAGAGGGGGCAGCGCTCCGGCGCCCTCTATGGACACACCGCCACTGCTTAGTAGGCATGGCTACCAACCAGCAAGAAGTAGTATCAAATGTCTCTTACAGAATACAGGATAATTTATTAATCCCAAAGGGAAATTGGGAAATTGTTATGGCACAGACACACCTAACAAAGACAACACAAGATCACAACAATAAGCTAAACAAGATACAAAAACACAACAAAATTACCAATAACAGCCATTAGCACCAAATAAACAAGATTAAAACTACACTACAAATAAAACATCTATACAATTAAAATACAACATAGAATATATAACACAGATTAAAATAACAGACAATCAAACTACCAAATACAAATAATATACCATTTTCTCTAACAATACCCCAAATATTAACCAACACAATACCAACATACTATAAAAACAACACAAAATCCTGATCATAAACCAAAATGAAATCTTCACCTCCAGCCCTCACAGAAAATAATTATATATCACGATCAAGAAGAAAAAGATGAGAATGGCGTGCTTATTCAATAATGTGCCATAAAGTAATATGCTCAAAAAATAAATATGATGAGTATCCAAAAATCCAAATAAAAAAAAGTAAATAAAAGTCCAACTAAAGCCCAATGGTAGGAGTCAGTTCATATAAAGGTAAAAATATCATAGGGATAACTTGATAGCATTATTTAGATGATATATGTACTATGCGTAAGGAATATTTCACAAGCATTGAAAGTAAAAAAAAGGCATTCCAGCGTGGAATGCAATCGGCGAGGAGGACGTTGCTTACAGTACCCCCCTCCTAAGGTGAAGTAAGGTAAGTACCCCCCTCAAAAGGTGAAGGCTTATCAGGGTACCTAGAGTGGAATTGGTTGCATAAAGTAGGTGCGTGTACTTCAGCTGAATCTTCGCAGGAATCATTCCACTCAGTCTCGCGAGCCCATCTTTGAAATTCCGCTATGAAGTCCTCAACTGGTCGTCTACCTTGTTTGAGATTCCTGGTAGCAATTTCAGCAGTCAGTTGCTTACTAAAATCGTCATAAAGCAAAGACATAGGGCCGGATTCAGATACATCGGCGTATGTTTAGAGCGGCGTAGCGCATCTCATATACGCTACGTCGATGTAACCTAGAGAGGCAAGTACAGTATTCACAAAGCACTTGCTCCATAAGTTGCGGTGTCGTAACGTAAATTGGCCGGCGTAAGCCCGCCTAATTCAAAGTAGGAAGGAGGTGGGCGTCATCTATTTAAATTAAGCCAGACCACATGCAAATGAATGGCCGATTGAACGGTGCATGCTCAGAATCACGTCGCATATACTCCCTAAGATACGTCGGCTAAATGCCTACGACGTGAACGTAACCTACGCCGAATGCGTCCAGCGTAACTCTGCGCCCACGATACGGCGGCGTAGGCAAGTTACGTCGGACGGCTGAAGCCATGTTTTTCGACGTATCTTGCTTTGTGAATCGGCGCAGAGATGCGACGGCGCACATTTGAACTTACGACGGTGTATCTTTTGATACACCGACGTAAACCGTTTCTCCTCTCTGACAGTGACGAGTGACTGACACCACGGCTGAGCTCAGGTAAGTCAGTGTGTGTGTGTATCTATGCCACTGTCAGTAGGTCAGTGTGTGTTAGGTCATACAGTGTAGGGAGGTCAGTGCAGGTAGGTCAGTGTGTGTTAGGTCATGCAGTGTAGGTAGGCCAGTGCAGGTAGGTCAGTGTGTGTTAGGTCATGCAGTGTAGGTAGGCCAGTGCAGGTAGGTCAGTGCAGGTAGGTCAGTGGTCAGCATTGACGGGCACTGGTAAGTCACACAACCTCACTGCCCAGCCCCAAAAAAATGCTACTCCACATACAACACCTCTAATTCCGCCGCAATCCGACCGCTCCCCCAAAATCCCCCCCCCCCGGACCATGGGACATGTGACGTGTTGTTGCGTCACCGTCCATCATAGTCCAGTGCAGAGTCTCCAGAAGGCGGGAATTTCAAAATGCAGCCGCCCAAGGTACAGTATCCCTTCTCGGGTGGGCGGCTCTCCTCCCTGCTCGGGTGGGCGGCTCTCCTCCCTCTGCTCCTCGGCTCGGCAGCTCCTTTCCTCCTCCTCGGCATGGCAGCTTCTCGACCTCTCCTCTCTGACAGTGACGAGTGACTGACACGGGTAGGTCAGTGTGTGTTAGGTCATGCAGTGTAGGTAGGTCAGTGTGTGTTAGGTCATGCAGTGTAGGTAGGTCAGTGCAGGTAGGTCAGTGGTCAGCATTGACGGGCACTGGTAAGTCACACAACCCCACCGCCCAGCCCCAAAAAACTGCTACTCCACATACAACACCTCTAATTCCGCCGCCATCCGACCGCTCCCCCAACCAACCCCCCCGGTTCTGGCTTTAGACTTTGGGCTGAAGCCCCTGGTCTTTTTGCCACCTAGCAACGCCCCTGCTCCTTGGATAGAGATTGGGGTCACTGGTGGCTTCTTCTTTCTGAAATCCACAACCAGCTCCTTTGTCTTTGTCCCGTTTAGATATAGCTAATTAACCTCACACCATGTGACAAAGTTCTCCACTACAGTCCTATACTTAGTCTCTTCCCCATCCCTGATATATCCCACTACCGCAGAGACATCTGGAAACTTCTGAATCTGTGGTATAGACAGTAAAAAGAAAGGGAGAGAGAACTGTAACAAGCATGCTTTATTACTGCAAGTGCCACTAAAATAGCTGAAGGTATCATTTATCAATGTAGCATTCAGGAACCTACCTAATCTGTTGTTTATGGTAGACTCTTGGCATTCACACTTTTTTTAAGATGAGCCATTAATCATGACAATGAAGCTTATCTCGTCCGTAGGCGCAAGCGTCATCCCATGGACACAAATCACAAATTGCCTCATGCCTCACTAGGTCTCAAAGCATAGATAGGAAAATGAGGTAAGCCTGAAAAATACTGCTTTGCACTGGGGGTCTCCTCTTATTACCGTGGGTGGAGTAGTGCCCCATCATTGGTGTAAGTAGGAGGAACAGTGCCCCATTATTGGTGTCAGTGGAAGGAACAGTGCCCCATCATTGGTGTCAGTGAGAGAAATAGTGCCCCATCAGTGGTGTTAGTGACATGAATTGTGACCCATTGTTAATGTCAGTGGGAGAAACAGTGTCCCAAGGTTCGGATAACGGCAAACAAAGGGTCACATCTGGCGCCTGGGCCACAGTTTGGAGACCACAGGTCTAGGTTTTTTTTTTTGAACAGTAACTTGGATAGGGATAGGAACGATATTGCGGTGGATACATCAGACACTTTTGACACATTTTTGGAACCATTGACATGATATACAGCGATCAGTGCTATAAAATGCACTGATTACTGTAAGTGAGTGAGTGAAAAACTTATATAGCGCAGCACATGCGAACTGAATCGCCTCTGGGCACTGTATCCATTTTGTGAGTGAGACCCTATGACCTCAGAAGAGATGGGTTTTAATCCTTCTCCTGAAGGCCAAGTGGCCCAACTCCAATCGAGTGGTGGTTGGCAGCACGTTCACTGTGTAAATGTCACTGGCAAGAAATTTCTTGCCAGTGACATTTACACAGTGAACGTGCTGCCCAGAGGCGATTCAGTTTGCATGTTCACCTCTAGAGGGCGATAAAGGGGTTAAATGTGTGTTCCCTAGGTGTGTTCTAACTGTGAGGGGATTGGACTGACTGGGGGAGGAGACACATCGTTGTTTTTACTTAGTAGGAACAAACGATGTGTCTCCTCTCCCCTGACAGAACAGGAATTTGTGTGTTCACACACACAAATTCCTGTTCCTGCTCTTATGCAGGCGAAAGCGTGTGACCGGCGGCGATCATGGCCACCGGCCACATGCATCGGGTTCCCCACTGCCTGCTTTCACCCTTAAAGGTACAGACATACCCATACGGCGATTCGCGGGAACGAACTACTGTGCGCCGTATATCGACATGAGTCGGTTGGCAAGTGGTTAAAAGGCAAATTTAAGGCAGATATAAAGGACAGAATTTAATAGGGATCTTCAATCAATAATACATCATTTAGTAGTAACCCACCCCTACCAAAGTGTACCGCCTACCCCAATTAGGTCGGGGAATGAACAAGTCAGGGAAAGCATACTGGGGCAGAGAACTGTAAGTGAACATGAAACTGCAGCAAAAAAAGTGGTCCCCTCCCCTGCCAAATGGGCTGTGCTGTGGGGCAGAGCTGTGTAAATCTCAGGACTAGATGGCCAGAAATACACTTGTTTTGCAAGTAACCATAGCTCCCAACTTTCCCTGATTTCGAGGGACTGTCCCTGATTTGGAGCAATGTCCCTCTGTCCCTCATTTGTCCCCCATTTTGGTCTGATCTATAGAGTTGTATATAAAATGCACTTTTTATCTATCAAAAAGTGTTTTCCAGCCCTAAATCTTTCATTTGATCTCTAAATTTCTGCATTTGTAAATTTCAAAAGCCAATATAAAGGAATAGTAGTGGTAAAGAAAAAAAAAATCACTTGTGGGTTTAATTAATTAATTTTTTTTGTACAATTCTCCTTTAAGGGGGTGTGGCAAGGGGTGTGTCCTATGCCTGCATACTTTTTCTGATAGGTGTCCCTCATTCCCATCTCAAAAAGTTGTGCCTGGACACACCCTAATCACCTTGTGTAGTGCATATTTCCCCTTAAATTTCACCAAATAAAAAAAGAAAATTCTTATTTTTTCTTTAAAAAATAAATAATAATATTGTAACTGCCCTACTGACACCAATTTCAGCCCTTATGACACTGTGACAGACTCACCCGGGACATCCCTGGACCCTCTTATGTCTAAAATTATCCTATGTCCACTAGGGGCATAGGATGACTGAGAAATTATATCTTGGACTACCTGCGATGGGATTATTATGTAATTATTATCCACAATATATTCCAGGATATCTGTAAAGAACTATTCCCTGTTTGTTGATTCTGAACTCAACGGGTTAATTGTAAGAGTGACTCATTCATAATGTTGGGACACATACTGTTAGATGCTAATGTCACCAACTCCAGCCATCTGTCTGTTCTCTGTGCTAATTGACCCTGCTATTGTGTGAAGATGTCCTGTGTTTACACTTATGATAATGTGTATTGTATAGCAAGTGAGCGAGGAGATGTGACGTCTACCCTGAAAGGTCATATCTATGAGTCGCCTAGCCTGGGATAATGATTAGTTATTTAGCTCATGTTAATTTATGTTCTGGTTACCTCCTCTTTAAACTGTATATAAGGTTGTATTCTTGGTTCTATTAAACACTCCATGTTCAGCAGACAAACAAGTCTCGTCTCGTGTGCTTGAGAGCAGCTGTTCCCATTTTAAATATGCAAATGAGAAAGATACGCCGATTCACGAACGTAGATGCGCCCGGCCGCTTCATTTACGTGATTTGCGTAAGACTTACGTCTGGTGTAAAGTTACCCCTCATATAGCAGGCGCAGGTAATGCAAAGGTATGGGCCAAGGAATGACGCCGTCACATTTTACGTCGCGTACGCCGTTTACGTAGTACTACGTGAATAGGGCTGTGCGTAGGTTACGTTCACATCGTAGGCATTGGGTTGACGTATCTTAGGGAGTATATGCGACGTGATTCTAAGCATGCACCGTTCAATCGGCCATTCATTTGCATGGGGTCACGCTTTATTTAAATAGATGACACCCACCTCCTTCCTACTTTGAATTAGACAGGCTTGCGCCGGGCAATTTACGCTACAACGCCGCAACTTACAGTCCGAAGCTCCGTGACTGTGGCTGCGGGACCCGATCGCCGCTGGAGTCCCGCGATCGGTCCCCGGAGCTGAAGAACGGGGAGAGCTGTGTGTAAACAAAGCTTCCCCGTTCTTCACTGTAGTACTGTCATTGATCGTGTGTTCCCTTATATAGGGAACCACAATCAATGACGTCACACCTACAGCCACACCCCCCTACAGTTAGAAACAGAGATGAGGTCACACTTAACCCCTTCAGCCCCCAACTTGTGGTTAACTCCCAAACTGCAATTGTAATTTTCACAGTAAACAATGCATTTTTTGCTGTGAAAATGACAATGGTCCCAAAAATGTAAAAATTGTCCGAAGTGTCCGCCATAATGTGGCAGTCATGAACAAAAATCGATGATCGCCGCCATTAGTAGTAAAAAAAATTAATGTAGCGCCCCCTTGCTCGTAGCATGGGCACTACGCTAAAAACGAGTTGACTGGGAGAGTTACTTTGCTCCCGGTCGTGATTTGTTCAGGTTGATGACCTGTGTCGTTCTGGAAAGGTCCACTGGCTCGGACTGCATTCCAGGGATGTCATCTTTGGCCGGCAGTGGGAGCCAGAGGGGTTTCTGGAGGATGGAGTCTTCCCCAGCAGCCAATTGGAGGGTTTTTTCCCCGCTGGGCATGCTGGGGAGGGGTATATCTGTGATGGAGGTCATGTGTTTGGGGTTCTCCTGCGCGGGGTCCCGGAGTCGGGGTGCGGCACCCACCTTCAGGGTGTGCGCATCCATGAACCCTGCCGGCGTGGCCCGCCTGGCCAGGCTTCCAGGCCTTGCTGAGACTCGGTCTGGGACGAAACCAAAGGGACCCCAGTGACTTACTGGGTTCCCGGTGCCTTAGAGAGGATCAGGCGCCCGGGCCATAGACAGGTACAATCTGCTGTCACCCGGTGATCTGTGCTGGGATAACTGCTGGGAGGATTTGCTCTGTTCGGATATTTACAAATTACCTATACTAGATTGGCCTGTGGCAGAGGCCTAAAGGTGGGTCAGTGAGAGAGACCTGTTCTTCCCAACCAGCATCTAAACTGCCGACACATGCAAAATTGTATCTTTCAAGGGGCTGATTTTGCTGTTGATGTTGATGTTCGGCTATATTGGCCTGGAATTATAGCATTGAATGAATGAATGAATGAATGACTTGTATAGCGCAACGCATGCGAACTGAATCGCCTCTGGGCGCTTTTTCCAGCCAGAGTCTGCTTGGCTGGTGCGGTCATTTTTACCCCATAGGATCTTGACACGCTATGGACACACAGTCATACACACATATATACATATATACTGGGTCAATTTTTGGACGATCCAATTTATCCATTGAGAAAATCTTTATTGACGGTGTGGACACTCAATTACTACTTAGTGGCTTCTGGTGCACCCCTAGACCAAGCAATGGTAACTTAAATCTTCCGATCCCATTATTAATCCAGCGGCCCTTTCAGGGGTGACGCTACATTAATAAAAATGCAATAAAACTATCCCTTATTTTGTAAATGCTATAAACGTTGCGCAAACCAACCGATAAACGATTATTGTGATTTTTTTTTACCAAAAATATGTAGAAGAATACGTATCGGCCTAAACTGAGGAAAAAAAATATTTTTTTTTATATCTTTTTGGGGGATATTTATTATAGCAAAAAGTAAAAACAAATGTTTTTATTTTTAAAAATTGTCGCTCTGTTTTTGTTTATAGCGCAAAAAATAAAAACAGAGGTGATCAAATACCACCAAAAGAAAGCTCTATTTGTGGGAAAAAAACGACGCCAATTTTGTTTGGGAGCCACGTCGCACGACCGCGCAATTGTCAGTTAAAGCGACGCAGTGCCGAATTACAAAAAGTGGCCCGGTCATTTGGCAGCCAAATCGTCCGGCGCTGAAGTGGTTAATCTTAAATTCAAAAGATCAGATGCAACAGAACCATTTTTTTTTTTTTTTTTTGGATCTGTTCAAGTTCCAGTACTGGGTGATATTTCTGGTTGGTTATCATGCCGTGTTTTTTTTATTGCTGATATGTCGTACAGTACCAGTTATCACCAACAGGTGGGGGCGTGCAGCAGGACATCCCAATGCCAATATTTGGCTATGAAATGTGACATGATGTAGATGAGGATTGCCAAATTCTGTAAATAGCATTTATTTGTTGTATATAATAAGAGGCGCTGTTTACACTGCCCCTGACAGGCTGTACAGAAATGATACAAAATCATTTATGTCATGGATTACTGGAGAAAAGCAATGATAAGCCACCGTATGGTCAGCTGCTGTGGAACTATTAATCCCAGCATGTCTTGGCAGACCTTATGCGCTCTTGGCAAGGTATGAAGAGGCTTGCAAATGGCTGATGATCACTGGATTATATCAAACAATTGTATAATAACAACACTAAAGCTGAACTCTCGGATAAGCAAATATTGTGGAAATACATTCATCATGTGTATTCTTCCTTGAATCTTGGTGAGCTTTGTGTATTTCCTCCAGATCTGTGTAGTAATCCAGTGTGAGACTTTACCTCCCTGTAATAAAGACCGCTCACTGCTGCTCTCTCTCCTTGTGCAGGGTGACTGGTCTTGTCTCCGCCCCCTCCTGTAGTTTTCTGCAGGCAGCCTGTAGTGGGTGGAGCCTGCTGAGTCCCTCTGACAGCTTGGCTCTGTACACTGTGATGTCACTGCTATTTTTTTAAGGTAAAAATCTGGTTTTGCAAAAGCAGAGTGGATTTGAACCTTTATGGATATTGGAGAATATACACTCCCTGGCCACTTATTTAGGTACACCTTGCTAGTCCCGGGTTGGACCCCCTTTTGCCTTCAGAACTACCTTCATTCTTGGTGGCATAGATTCTACAAGGTGTTGGAAGAGATTTTGTCATTGTCATACTCAAGAAACCAGTGGTGAGATGATTGGATCTTTGTGACATGGTGCATTATCCTGCTGGAAGGAGCCGTCAGAAGATGGGACACTGGAGTCATAAAGGGATGGACATGGTCAGCAACAATACTCAGGTAGGCTGTGGGGCTTAAACGAGGCTCAGTTGGTACTAAGGGCCCAAAGTGTGCCAAGAAAATATCCACCACACCATTACACCACCACAAGCCTGAACCGGTGATACAAGGCAGGATGGATCCATACTTTCATGTTGTTTACGCCAAATTCTGACCCGTCCATCTGAACTTCACAGCTGAAATTGAGACTCATCAGACCAGGCAACGTTTTTCCAATCTTCTATTGTCCACGTTTGGTGATCCTGTGCGACTTGTAGCCTCAATTTCCTGTTCTTAGCTGACAGGAGTGGCACCAAGTGTGGTCTTCTGCTGCTGTAGCCCATATGCTTCAAGGTGTGATGTGTTGTGCCTTCAGAGATGGTATTCTGCATACCTTGGTTGTAACGAGTGGTGATTTGAGTTACTGTTGCCTTTCCATCATCTCGAACCAGTCTGCCCATTCTCCTCTGACATCAACAAGGCATTTTTTGTCCACACAACAGCCGCTCACTGGATATTTTCTCTTTTCCAGATTATTCTCTGTAAATGTTAGAGACAGTTGGCTGTGAAAATCCCAGTGGATCAGCAGTTTTTGAAAAATTTAGACCATCCTGTCTGGTACCAACCATAGGTGTGCGCAGCCTATTGCATTAGGGCAGTGTTTCTCAACTCCAGTCCTCACGCCCCCCCCCCCCCCCCCCCCCAACAGGTCAGGTTTTCAGGATTTCCATTATTTTGCACAGGTGATTTGATCAGTTTCACTGCCTTAGTAATTCCCACAGCCTTTTCATCTGAGGGAAATCCTGAAAACATGACCTGTTTGGGGGGGCTTGAGGACTGGAGTTGAGAAATACTGCATTAGGGTGTGCACCCCAAAGATCAAACACATGCTACTGATCACTCACTGTGTTAATTTAGAAAAGGAAGGGGTCGGTAAATTACATATTTACCAACCCTTTTCCCTTCTCATCCTAAACCATCCTCCTGTGTGCGCCTACAGCAGGCAGTGGGAGAGGAGAGGATAAAAGCTGGCAGCGCTGTGGGGGAAATGGGGGGGCAGGGCAATAGGGCAAATCTGTGCTGCACAGAGTGATTAGGGCAGTGTTTCTCAACTCCAGTCCTCAAGCCCCCCCAACAGGTCATGTTTTCAGGATTTCCCTCAGATGAAAAGGCTGTGGGAATTACTAAGGCAGTGAAACTGATCAAATCACCTGTACAAAATAATGGAAATCCTGAAAACCTGACCTGTTGGGGGGCCTTGAGGACTGGAGTTGAGAAACACTGGATTAGGGTGTGCCTGTGCACACGCCTATGGTACCAACAACCATGCCATGTTCAAAGTCACTTAACAACCTTCTTTCCCATTCTGCTGCGCAATTTGAATTTCAGCAAGTTGTCTTCACCACATCTAGAAGCCTAAATGCATTGAGTTGCTGCCATTGGATTGGCTGATGAGCAATTTGTGTTACCAAGCAATTAAACAGGTGTACCTAAAACATTTGCCGGCGGGTGTATTTAAATTCCACAACAACCACAGCTAGACGAAGGCGGCTCTAGGCTTTGTTAGGCCTTAGACATGAGGCCCCACTCACGCCCATAATGGGAAAAATAATTCAAGCAAGAAAAATGGCTGCAGAAAACGCACGGATCTAACACACAGGTGATCAGCACCGCTTCCAGGGCACCCTCCTCACCCATCAGACATATTCAGCCAATGCAAGAGAGGGGGAGGTGATAAAGAGAGAGGGGTGATAGAGAGATTCGATGGCGACGACATTAGTATTGATCACAGGCAAATTAGGCAGACGCAAGGCCCCTGTGAATGCGAGGCCTTAGGCGACCACCTAATTAGAGAGCCGCCTCTGCAGCTAGAGCTTCTCATACCGGAACGTACTGTACCTTCCCTACAATGGACCAATCGCCAAGCACCACCACTGTCACAGCAGCAGCTGTCAGACAAATAAATGGCTGGGCGATTACACGCATCCGACCCTGGATGTAGCTACTGTGTGTCCAGTGTCGGCGTTTCTGTGGAGTTCTAGCCACATCTAACCAGCCAGGTTTCATGAGGTCATTGCGCCCAAGCGAGCCACAGCCAATTACGCGCCCCTGCCCGCCCTCGTGAATGTAGCCTTAAACTTAATTTCATCGGAACAGAAGTTGTATTGTCACGAGTGCCTGGTGACCCTAAATTGACTTGCCTGCCTTCCTCTTTCCCTTCTGTTAGCGGCCGTTCTAAGCAATAGCTGTCAATCAGAACGTCCCATTAAGGCTCACAGGCTGTGAAAAGTACAATTACTCCATCCATCGTGTTATGTTTTATTCAGTGTATTATTACGAAAGCTTTTCCTTAATTCGCCCTGAAAATAATGGACAGAAATTGCGCAGTAAGAAAGGTTTCATTCGTACAGACAGGTCTCACCTCACTTTACTTATTGTTGTCGCTGGCGAGCAACACAAATCCCGCCATTGATTAATCTATACCGGCGCGTTGTTGGCACATGCTGGGGCCGCGACACTTATTGGCGTTTCACAATTTCAAATTTCCCTTTGCTTCTCCCCCCTGTTAATCTATGTCATTAAACAAAATCTTTGGTCTAATTAAAGGAAATGTGTCCTGTGTAAAATAAGATCACCGTGTTGTCGAATGGATTAAAACAATCTAAAGATCAATTATACCGGTACTGTACTGTATGGTTTAAATGCATGCATATTGCCATTGCCTGTATTCATAAATTTTGGACTTTTACCATGGTGATTTTTTATAAAAGTGATCCTCTCACTGGCTAGAAGAACAGAACCACCCAGAAAAGAAGTGGGCAATGACGCCAATGTTTGCTTTGGCACCAGAGCTTCGAATGCCGCTGCTATCTGACACTTCTGAATGTGGCAGATAGCATGCCCCCTACTGTACTTGTCTTGTCTCTCCTGTGACCTCTACATCGCTACAGGACGCATCTAGATGATACCACTGACACCTCTCCTGAAGAAGTCCACAGTTGATGAAATACATCAGTGATATTCCCTCAGATGAAATGGCTGTGGTGATTACTAAGGCAGTGAAACTGATCAAATCACCTGTGCAAAATAATGGAAAGCCTGAAAACATGACCTGTTGGTGTGCCTTGAGGACTGGAGATGAAAAACACTGGCCTAGGTGATACCACTGACACCGCTCCTGAAGAAGTCCACAGTTGATGAAATACATCAGTGATATTCCTCCTGCTGGTCCTTGCATTACTACAGGATACAGTAGTGACATAGGGACCAGTGTAAGGAAAGTACAGTCCATTGCAGATATATAGTTGCCTACGTGATACCACTGACACCGCTCCTGAAGAAGTCCACAGTTGATGAAATACATCAGTGATGTTCCTCCCGCTGGTCCTTATATCACTACAGTACACAATAGTGACATAGGGACCAGTGGAAGGAAAGTACAGTCCATTGTACATATATAGTTGCCTACGTGATACCACTGACACCGCTCCTGAAGAAGTCCACAGTTGATTAAATACATTGGGTGGAGTCGGTGATGTCCCTCCTACTGGTTCTTACATCACTACAGGACACCGCAGTGACATGACAGCTTTTTTAAAGAGGTTCCGCCAAATCTTTTTTTTTAAAAGCCAGCAGCTACAATTACTGCAGCTGCCGACTTTAAAAAAATGGACACTTACCTAAAATTGGGCCGCGTCGCACGGCCGCACAATTGTCAGTTCAAGCGATGCAGTGCAGTAAAATCTTTTCCTTTTCTTGGCACACTTTTGGACACAGCTAGGGTCCAGTCCCAATTCGGATCTATTGTGACGCTGAGATCGCCTTCTAATATTACACAGTGTTAGATAATCCTTCAAGTTGTTGAGATAAATATTTAAGAACAAGAGGAATGTGCAGAGTATGAAGCATAAACCGCGA
This sequence comes from Rana kukunoris, assembly GCA_029574335.1. Lineage (NCBI taxonomy): Eukaryota > Metazoa > Chordata > Amphibia > Anura > Ranidae > Rana > Rana kukunoris. The sequence goes on from CM056060.1 coordinate 28,513,254, forward strand.
CGTGATTTCAGAGCTTTCATCTGCCAGGAGACCATTTCGTGTCATAAATCTCTATAAAATTGGGTCTGTTATCAGGTGTAATTTTCCATATTGAACTTTTCAACTTTTCAATTAGGCTAAATACATCCCAGACACAAAAAGGTGTGCAAAGGCTTGCAGGTTGTATTTCCTTAACCACTTCACCACCGGAAGATTTACCCCCCTTCCTGACCAGGCCATTTTGTGCGATATGGCACTTTATTACTTTAACAACTTAAGCCTCCGACCAATACGCTGCTAAATGCCCAGAGGCGTTTTTACAATTCGGCACTGCGACGCTTTAACAGACAATTGCGCGGTCGTGCGACGTGGCTCCCAAACAAAATTTGCGTCCTTTTCTTCCCACAAATAGAGCTTTCTTTTGATGGTATTTGATTGCCTCTGCGATTTTGATTTTTTGCGCTATAAACAGAAATAGAGCGACATTTTTGAAAAAAAAACAATATTTTTTACTTTTTGTTATAAGAAAAATCGAATAAACTACATTTTAGTCAAACATTTAGGCCAAAATGTATTCAGCCACATGTCTTTAGTAAAAAAAAAAAAAGGCCCCTAGTGGGAACAGCGACACTAATACAGCGATCAGAAAAATGATTGCTTAGTGACACTGGCAATGGGGGGTGAAAGGGTTAAAGGGGTGTTCCAGCCAAAAATTGTGTTTATTAAAAGTCAGCAGTTACAAAAAGTGTAGCTGCTGGCTTTTAATAAACACTCACTTACCTGCTCCTGCGTTCCAGCGACGCGCCGACCGGGGCTCCGCTCCTCTCCCCCCCTCCCCAGCCGGCGTCTCCATCCCGACTGTGGCTATGTGTGTGGTGACAGTGTAGTGTTGGTGCGACTTACTTGTGATGTCTTCTCTCCTCTCGGCAGATTAAAAACACCGCCGAGAGGAGAGCGGACATCACTTCCTCTGCCAGTGTTTACATTATACAGGCAGAGGAAGTGCACTGCAGGGAGGGAGCGGATTGGCTGGGAGCGATCCGGAGGGGGCTGACAAAAACTAATAGCCACCCCCTCATCCCGGATCGCTCCTGCAGCCACGGGGACCGCTGCAATTCCCGGGGGGGGGGGGGGGTCCGATCACCTCTGCGTTTTTTTTTTTTGGCGCTGTAAAAAAGACACACAATTTTGAAAAGAAAATCTGCTATAAAACATATCCAATAAAAAAATAGAAACAAATATTTCTTTATCAATATAGGCCAATATGTATTCTGCTACATATTTTTGTTAAATTTTTATTTATTTTTTTACTTTTTGCTTTAATAAATATCTAAATTTAAAAAAAATTATAATTCTTTATCAGTTTAGGCCGATCTATATTCTTCTACATACATTTCTGGAGAAAAAAAAAAGTGTATATTGATTTATTTGCGCAAAAGTTATAGCGTCTACAAACTATGGGATATTTTTATTTATTTATTTTTTAAATAGTAATGGCGGCGATCAGCGTCTTTTAGCGGGATTGTAATATTGCGGTGGACATTCGGACAATAACCGATACTTTTTGATGCTTTTTTTTTTTGAACCAGTGACACTAATACACACGATAATTTTTCGGGTTGTAAAAAAACTACGTTTTCAGGCTCTAGAAAAAACTTTTTTTTTTTCAACTTCTTCATTAAAACGGCCTTGCCTACACACGATCGTGAAAAAAAAAATGCTCTAACAAAGCGCGGCACTATGAAGGGGAAGTTCCATTCGGATGGCGCCACCCTTGGGGCTGATTTTGTGTTAGTAAAAGACGATTCGCGCTTTTCTGTCTGTTACAGCGTGATGAATGTGCTTACTCCATTACGAATGCTAATTTTACCAGAACGAGCGGTTCCTGTATCAACTTGTTTCTGAGCATGCGCAGATTTTTCCCGTCGTTAACGCCCACACACGACCATTTTTTACAACCCGAAAAACGTTGTGAAAAAAAAAAGAGCATGTTCAAATTTTTTTTTTTGCCCGTTTTCAGAACCCGGAAAATGCTCTGAAGCCCACACACGATCGTTTTTAATGACATTAAAGAAAAACTTAATTTTTTACAACGTTTTTCTAAACTGTGGGAGGTGCTTTTACTAGGAGAAGACATGTGTCCTAGGCCCTGCTTTGCAGAGACATAAGATCCATGCCTTCCCTCCTGTCAGAATGGTGATCTGCCTTGTTTACATAGGCAGATTGCAGTTCTGACTCTGTGGCTGATGATTGTCAGGTGCCAGCGAACATATATGTATATATATACAGCAGGAGCGTTTTCGCACCCCTACCCAGAAATGCTAGATTTGGAGGGACTGTCCCTGATTTGGAGCAATGTCCCCCTGTCCCTCTTTCCTCTCCATTTGTCCATGATTTTGGTCTGATCTATATAGATGTATATAAAATGCACTTTTTATGTTTCAAAAGGTGTTTCCCAGTGCTAAACCTTTCATCTGATTTCTAAATTGCTGCATTTGTAAATTCCAAACGCCAATATAAAGGAATGATAGTGGTAAAAAAAGCTCTTGTGGGTTTAACCAATCTTGTTTTGTTTTTTTACAATTTTCTTTTAAGGGGGCGTGGCAAGGGGTGTGTCCTATGCCTGCATACTTTTCCTGATAGGCGTCCCTTATTCCTATGATCTCAAAACGTTGGGAGGTATGGTTCAGGTATATATACGTAATCCTGCGCACAGCAGCCACCCTGTAGTAAAAGTGCTATAGGGCGGTCGGCAAGTGGTTGAGGAACAGCCAGAACCTTAGTAGAAAGGCCTGTCCCCTGCCAGCATGCTGCAGAGGAGGACCGTTGTTCTCTGTGTGGAAGCAGTGTTCTCTCAACAGAGGTCCAGCAGACCCCTTGCAAGTTTCAGCTAGAACTCTCTATAATCATGGAGACTGAACTTTGCTGACTGCAGGGCTATAGTTCTGACTCGGCAGGAGGCATGCCATACTGCTGCAGAGAGACCACTGCTTCCACACAGAGAACAATCATCCCTCTCTGCAGCATGCTGGCAGCGGACAGGCTTTTCTATACATGCTGTGGCTGCTTTAAAAATAAAAGATAATTGCAAGACATTGCAAAGTTTTTTTTTTTATGCACTTTATAATTCTTAAACTGGAAATAGTATTTAAATCTATGCATGGTAAGTAATCTGTAATACTTACAAGCATTTACCTCCTCTCTACTGAACGCTGTAATTATTAGGATAGGTGACAGATCCTCTATTTGATTTTTTTTTTTTCAGGCGTCTGTAGCAGAGCTACATTGAATAAAGACAGACTTCAAGGGGTCGTCACATGAGCGATTTGTAGAAGCTACGGCATCTCTCTCATTAGTGTTTTCTCTGCTAAGAAAAAGCGATTTGCAGGCGATGAAAGGTCTGTGTCACAGCACTTCCAGTCAATTGTAGCTCTGTTGCTGAGCGACTGACTCTCAGCGGCGCTTAGAGCTGGTTATAGAATGGCCGGCATCAACAGCCACTCATGTAATTCAATGGAGCTGAATAGTTATATACATTACATTGTATCCAAGTACAGCAATGACTGTGTAGCTGCAAATTGCTGCAAAAAATGATCTAGGTTAGAATCCCAATCAGAACACTACCTGCATGGAGTTTGTATGTTCTTCCTGTGCGTGTGTGGGCTTCCTTTGTCTTGTCTGCCTCTGTCAGCAAGAGTAAATGCACTTATTCTTTAACCGCTTTACTACCAGCCACCGTCAATTGACCATAATCCTCTCGTTCTGGGAGGACGTCATATGATGTCCTCGCCTTGCCGAGCCACTAGGGGGCGGGCGCGGCTCGCCGCGGGTGCGTGTGCGCACCCGCCGCGTTATAACAAAAGTTATAGCGTTTACAAAATAGGGGAAAGATTTAGGGACTTTTTTTTAATTTATTGTTTTCTGCGATTTTTAGCGGGACTGCTTCATTGTGGCGGACAAATCTGACTCTGAGTGACACTTTTTGGTGACCAGTGACACCAATACAGTGATCAGTCCTATAAAAATGCACTGATCACTGTACAATTGGCACTGACATGGAAGGGGTTAACACTAGGGGGCGATCAAGGGGTTAAGTGTTCCCTAGGGAGATGTTTCTAACTTTAACAATTGCGCGGTCGAGCGACACTGTACTCAAACAGAATTTATGTCCTTGTTCTTTAACAAATAGAGCTTTATTTTGGTGGTATTTGATCACCTCTGCGGTTTTTATTTTTTGCACTATAAACAAAAAAAGGAGCGACAATTTTGAAAAAAAAAATATATATTTTTTACTTTCTGCTATAATACATATCCAAAAAATATATATAAAAAAAACAAACGCAGATCGCAGCCACTTCTAGTAAAACGCTATAACTTTTGCACAAACCAATCGCTTATTGTGATTTTTTGTTACCAAAAACATGTAGCAGAATATATATTAGGCCAATATATATTCTGCTACATGTTTTTGGTAACAAAAAATCACAATAAGCGATTGGTTTGTGCAAAAGTTATAGCGTTTTACTAGTAATGGCTGCGATCTGCGATTCTTTTTAGCAGGACTGCGACATTGTGACGGACAAATCTGACCCTAAGGTCCCTCTCACACTGAGGAGTTTTTCTGATGTTTTAGCGCTAAAAATAGCGACTAAATACCGCCTGAAAAACGAATGCCCTGCAGTCTCATTGTGAAAGCCTGAGGGCTTTCACACTGGAGCGGTTCACTAGCAGGGCCGCTCCAAAAGTCCTGCTAGCAGCATCTTTGGCGCGGTGAAGGAGCGGGGTGTTTACTGCTCCTCCACCGCTCCTTCCCATTGAAAGCAATGGGAAACTGCGGTAATACCGCCGGCAATGCGCCTCTTTTTTCGGCCGCTAGCGGGGGTTAAAACCGCATCGCTAGTAGCCGAATACCGCCGCAATTCCAACGGTATAGCACCGGTAAAAATATAGCCGCTATACCGTCAGCGCGCCTCCCGCCCCAGTGTGGGCCTAAGTGACACTTTTTGGTGACCACTGACCAGTGACGCCAATACAGTGATCAGTGCTATAAAAATGCACTGATCACTGTATAAATGTATCACTGTATAAATGGCACTGGCAGGGAACGGGTTAACACTAGGGGGCGAACAAGGGGTTAAGTGTTCCCTAGGGAGATGTTTCTAACTGTCAGGGGGATGGACTGACTAGGAGAAGAGGGAGATCACTGTTCCTGATCACTAGAAACAGCAGATCTCTCCCTTCTCCCCTGTCAGAACAGGGATCTGCCTTGTTTACACTTGCAGATCCACATTCTGCCTCTCTTTTCTGCGATTGCTGGTGGCCGGCGGACATGGACATGAATAATACTGAAATTAAAAATTAATGATGACCAGAAAATAAATGTAGATAGTAAAAATGTTGATGTTCCTTCACATTGGTGGTCCATGGAGCCTTCTGATGAACCAGAGAAAGGGTCCATTAGATGTCCTACCGTTCTCCAAGGAACATCAGTATCGCAAAGAAGAAAGAAAAACAGAGCTGGTTGTCAAATAACGTTATGTAAAATGATGAAAAACTTTTTTCTTCCCGAATTCATTAAAAAGAATTATTAAACAAAAAGTAATCCAAGGGGTCTTAAGTCTTTGCTGCAGCACGCTGGAGAGCCAAAGTTTTTTCTCAACAGCTGGAGAGCCAAAGTTGTTCCTCAAAAGCTGGAGAGCCAAAGTTGTTCCTCAACACGTGGAGAGCCAAAGTTGTTCCTCAACAGCTGGAGAGCCAAAGTTGTTCCTCAACAGCTGGAGAGCCAACGTTGTTCCTCAACAGCTGGAGAGCCAAAGTTGTTCCTCAACAGCTGGAGAGCCAAAGTTGTTCCTCAACAGCTGGAGAGCCAAAGTTGTTCCTCAACAGGTGGAGAGCCAAAGTTGTTCCTCAACAGCTGGAGAGACAAAGTTGTTCCTCAACAGGTGGAGAGCCAAAGTTGTTCCTCAACAGCTGGAGAGCCAAAGTTGTTCCTCAACAGCTGGAGAGACAAAGTTGTTCCTCAACAGCTGGAGAGACAAAGTTGTTCCTCAACAGGTGGAGAGACAAAGTTGTTCCTCAACAGGTGGAGAGCCAAAGTTGTTCCTCAACAGGTGGAGAGCCAAAGTTGTTCCTCAACAGGTGGAGAGCCAAAGTTGATCCTCAACAGCTGGAGAGCCAAAGTTGTTCCTCAACAGCTGGACAGCTAAAGTTTGCCTACCCCTACTCTATGGGATAAGGAATAGGGTATAATACTAATCTTACTCCTCACTCCAGAAGGTTTCCCTCCATCTGTGAAACTGGTCCTCCTAAGTCTCTTCTATAAGATGCTCCGGGTGGCACTTGCACAATGACTTCATCAAGTCCAATTCAGGGCCAGTGAGTGGCCTTTCATGGGGACGGTGAGGGACGAACCACAAGTCAGGGTGGGGGAGTTTGACGCAGCAAGGCGTAGGGTCTGCTGTCTGTCTCGCCGATGGGGAGATTCAGATTCTCTATTTTTCCTGGTAACCTTTGGTCACCCGGACAGAAAGTCATGGGAAATCCATGGAAATAGAGGGAAAATCTTCCAAACGGTTCCAATGACAAATGTCTACGAGGGGATTTTCCTAGTTTTGGAGAGATTTCCTCTCACTTCCTGTTGAGTTTCTGGGACAGGAAATGAAGAAAAATCCAAAACTAAAAAGGACATTTTGGCTAGAGATACCGCCTTTACGTAGACATCCAAAAGCCCTGAGACTGCTGCATCATGTCAGCAGAGCCAGCAGACTCAGAGCTGTCACCCTGTCGTTTTCCCTTTACGTTTCAGGTAATGTAAGGAGGTGGGGGGTGTAGAGGAGCTGGGGTAGCGCCTATGCTGGCTTAGCCAAGTCCAGCCTTCTGTGCTTTGCTGATGAGAAGGAGGGGGTAGGTTGTAATAACAGGAGGTGTGTCACAATAACCTACCTTTCCTTGTAACGATCAAGGTGCTGGAGCACAAGATAATAGTAATCAATTTTATATGGAAGGTTCGGAATATACTTTGTGGGTCCAGGGTCGATCCTAGGCAGGCTGCCCGGGTTGCTCCGCACCCAGGCGCCACAGAGGTAGGGGCGACGAAGCTCCAAAGTGCTCCCCTCCCTCCTCCTTGTCTGTGTCCAGAGGCGGAGCGCATGTAGCGGGTGCTGCAGTTCCCCATCCCGCTTGCTCTCTCCACTGGCAACTGACAAGAGCGCATACCTTCCACTGTCCCCGGAATCTGGGCTGGGTACCACAGCGGAGCCTAGTACCGAAACACATTCTTGTACTAGGCTCCACTAATTAATTCTGTCTGGGGTTTATGGAGCAGTCTCCTGTCTGTCCCACCCCCTCTGCGTGTGTCGGATCTTTTCCCATAGGCGGTGTGATGGGAGGATTCTGGGTTGGCCGGAGCTGCTGCCAATCATCCCGTGCACTCCCAGAAATGCTCTCTGAGTGCCACCCTCCAAGTAACCAAAGAAGCCACGTATGCCCCGCCCCCCTGTAATTTGCCTCTGCTCCCAGTGCGCCCAAGCTACATGAATCTATTGGACAAGTACTGATCTATGGGGACACCTGATGTGGGGGGCTCTGATGGGGACACCTGCTGTGGGGGGCTCTGATGAGGGACACCCAGGACTGGACTGGGACAAAAATTTGGCCCTGGACTTCATCCAGACTGGCCCACTTTGACAGGTCTCTCCCATGACGGCCAGACAACTCTCCCCCCCCCCCCGGCCCAGCCACCTAAGCCCCCTCTCCCCCTTCACTAGCTGTTCTACTTTATTAGAGGAGAACGGCTGGTACTGGTACTCTTATACGCAGTACCAGTGGGTAAACTAGACATTATTTCACCTTCACCCGGTCAAAGAAACAGTTCGGTGCCCCCCCTTTTGAGACAAGATTAGGCAGAATTGGGAAAAAATCCCAGGCCATAGCTGTTGAGTCATTTGTCTGTCCCCTCCCCCATGCTCCTCTGTCGTCGTCTCTGCTCCTCTGGTCCTCCCCCTGCTTCTTTGTTCCCCCCAGGTGAGCACTGCGGGGAGGGAGAGGAGTTGAGCATTGCAGAAAGGGAGAGACAGAGGAGTGGAGGGGGGCACAGCGGTCTGCTGTCACTAAAGCTGGCCCACTGAGCCATCGGCCTACCGGGAAACTCCCTGTAGTCCCAATGGCCAGTCCATCCCTGGGGACACCTGCTGGGGGGGCCTCTGATGGGGGACCACAATGAAGACTTCTTAGGGGAGCATCTCTGTGTGAGTCATAGCCATAGAAACATTTGTAAAGGGGAGGGGTTAGTAAGTAAGATGACCACGCCCATGTGGGGCACCAGAAATATTTCTGCACCCAGGTGCCTATGACTCTAGGATCGGCCCTGTGTGGGACTCTGGGATCTGACACCAGAGTTAAGGAATACACTGGAGTCACGTCTCCGCCCTCTGGCTGCTGATTGGACAGTGAAAGAGCAGCAGCACACCTATAAGTCATCACCTCTGCTCTCTCCTCTTTGTTAGCATGCTCCCTGTCAGCACATGTGCATGTAGCGGCACCTGATTGGCTCCTAGTCTGAGATGACATAGGTTGTGCATGGTATGACAACGGCTGACGTCAAGGGAAATTCAGGTACTTATATTAGTGTATATGAATATGAATTAACTTCTGCCTAGAGTTAATTGTATTTCACCAGCATAAGACATTAGAGATATGCTAGGATGCTTTATTGGAGAAGCAGCCGGAAATTTGTGTTTTCACATTCTCTTATCTAAAACCATGAACTTTGGAAATGCCAGCAGAGCCAGTAGCACAGAGCTAAGCGAAAGCTTCAGCTCAACAAATGAGTGTATATCTATTTATAAGCTCTAGTGACGCGGGTATGGCCGTGTAGCAGCGAATGGCGATAATACATCATCGCCTCCCTCGTCCTGCGTATGTCACAGTCAGGGAAATGTGTTCTGCCACATTCATGCTGCCCCCCTGCTGTCCTTTGTTTATTGTGCTTCACGCTGAAGCCCTGGGCATAGACCCTGTTCTACTATTTTATGTCATGCTGACACTGGGGAGGGACACCATTTAACCCCGATATTCGGGGAAAGGGACCCCATTTGGCACTGGTAGTCTGGAGACAGACCCCATTTTAGAGTCACACACTGTGGATAGACTAAGGGACAATCTGTCTCTTTTTTCAGAAGGGTTGTAGAAATGTATTACAAAGCCTGGATATAGGAGATGATTCAGGGTGCAGTCTCTTCCTTAGATGCACCGGAGTAGTCACATTACAAATAACACTCTGGGTATAGACCCCCCTTATAGACTTACACTCTGGGTATAGACCCCCCTTATAGACTGACACTCTGGGTATAGACCCCCCTTATAGACTGAAACTCTGGGTATAGAACCCCCTTATAGACTTACACTCTGGGTATAGACCCCCATTATAGACTGACACTCTGGGTATAGACCCCCTTATAGACTGAAACTCTGGGTATAGAACCCCCTTATAGACTGACACTCTGGGTATAGACCCCCATTATAGACTGACACTCTGGGTATAGACCCCCCTTATAGACTGACACTCTGGGTATAGACCCCCTTATAGACTGACACTCTGGGTATCGACCCCCCTTATAAACTGACACTCTGGGTATAGACCCCCATTATAGACTGACACTCTGGGTATAGACCCCCCTTATAGACTGACACTCTGGGTATAGACCCCCTTATAGACTGACACTCTGGGTATCGACCCCCCTTATAAACTGACACTCTGGGTATAGACCCCCATTATAGACTGACACTCTGGGTATAGACCCCCCTTATAGACTGAAACTCTGGGTATAGAACCCCCTTATAGACTGACACTCTGGGTATAGACCCCCATTATAGACTGACACTCTGGGTATAGAACCCCCTTATAGACTGACATTCTGGGTATAGACTCCCATTATAGACTGACACTCTGGCTATAGACCCCCATTATAGACTGACACTCTGGGTATAGACCTTCATTACATACTGACACTCTGGGTATAGACCTTCATTACATACTGACACTCTGGGTATAGACCCTCCATTAGTCACTGATACTCTGGGTTTAGACCCCAATATACACTGACATTCTGAGTATAGACCCAAATTATAAACTGCTACTCTGGGTATAGACCCCATTATAGACCGACACTTTGGGTATAGACCTCCATTACATACTGACACTCTGGGTATAGACCTTCATTATACAGCGGCACTCTGTCTATAGACCCCTATTATACACTCACTGTGGAGATAGACCCCTATTGCACACTGACAGTGCGGCGATGACTCCCATGACACACTGACACTGCAGAGATAGACCCCCCATTATACACTGACACTAGGGAGATAGACCCCCATAATACACTGACACTGCGGAGATAGACCCCCCATTATACACTGACACTGCGGAGATAGACCCCCCATTATACACTGACACTGCGGAGATAGACCCCCCATTATACACTGACACTGCGGAGATAGACCCCCCATGATACACTGACACTGCAGAGAAAGACCCCCATTATACACAGACACTGCGGAGATAGACCCCCATTATACACTGGCACCGCAGAGATAGACCCCCATTATACACTGACACTGCGGAGATAGACCCCCCATTATACACCGGCACTGCAGAGATATATGCCCCATTATACACCGGCACTGCAGAGATAGATCCCCCCCCCCATTAAGTCCCCCCTTTTAGAAACACAGCAGTTAACCGCCATCATCCTGCCATTCTATAATGGGGCCCCTTTTTCCGGCAGACCTCTCAGGCTGGGACCCCTTTTCCTCCCATGCCGCGTGCGTTCATTGTCCATTCTTCCTTCTCTCAGTCCCCATTCATGATTTTCCATTCATACTTTCCTCTCCCTCTCTCCCTCCCTCCCTCCCTCCATCGCTCTCTCTGCGTATCCATTCATACGCGCTCTCCCTCCCACACTCTCTGCGCTCTCTGAATGTTAATGTGGCTGTTGGTGCTGAGGGTCACAGACGCATGGAGACGTGATCTCCAAGCTATATGGGGGTGCAGACAGCCTAAAACCTCAGCTGCATGATGAATACGAAATCAGTGGATGGTGGGATTTGGTGCAATTCCGGGGAAGGCTATTGTTTGTCAGTAAGCCGGAGTGCCGCATGGTTATGGCTTTTCTATACCAGCAATGTATTCTGCAGAATGAATCATTTACCCCAAAGGAGCAGACAATTGAATGTCCCCATACTGTGATCAGGGATTTGTGTGCTCATGGCATGGAACAAAGATTCCCACCACACATCTTCTGCATGCTGGATATTACCGGAAAAATGTCTGGCAAATAGATAGAAACTATCGAAGCATCAGATTCACAATTTTCTTAGTTTGTTATTTTTCATTGCTCTGACACACCCTGAACCTTAAAAAAGTATTCATACCCCTTGAAATTTTCCACATTTTATCATGTTACAACCAAAAATGTAAATATATTTTAGTGGCATTTTATGTGATAGACCAACACAAAGTGGCACATAATTGTGAAGTGGATGGAAAATTATAATTTATATAATTATAAATATGTGAAAAGTGTGGGGTACATTTGTATTCAGCCCCCCCGGAGTCAATACTTTGTAGAACCTCCTTTCATTGCAATTACAGCTGCAAGTATTTTTGGGGATGTCTCTACCAGCTTTGCACATCTAGAGAGGGACATTTTTGCCCAAAATTCTTTGCAAAATATCTCAAGCTCTGTCAGATGTATGGAGAGCGTACGTGAACAGCAATTTTCAAAACTTGTCACAGATTCTCAATGTGATTTAGGTCTGGACTGTGACTGGGCCATTCAAACACATGAATATGCTTTGATCTAAACCATTCCATTGTAGCTCTGGCTGTATCTTTAGGGTCGTTGTCCTATTGGAAGGTGAACCTCTATCCTAGTCTCAGATTTTCTTCTAAGATTGCCCTGTTATTTGGCTCCATCCATCTTCCCATTAACTCTGACCAGTTTCCCTGTCCCTACTGAAGAAAAGCATCCCCACAACATGATGCTGCCACCGCCATGTTTCACAGTGGGGATGGTGTGTTTAAGGTGATGTGCAGTGTTAGTTTTCCACCACACATAGCGTTTTGCTTTTAGGCCAAAAAGTTCAATTTTGGTCTCATCTGACCAGAGCAGACTTCTTATGGCTTTCTTCTTGCCACTCTTCTATAAAGGACAGATTTGTGGAGTGCACGACTAAAGCCCTATACACACTATCAGTTTTCCTGCAGGTTTTTCTCTTCAGGTTTACCAAAACCATCTAATATGAGGTAAAATCTAAAGAGTTTAAATTCGTATGCAATCAGGCAGGCCCTTGCACTACATGGTTTTGGTAAACCTGAAGAGAAAAACCTGCATGAAAAATGATAGTGTGTATGGGGCTTTATAGTTGTCCTGTGGACAGATTCTCACACCTGAGCTTCGTTTTTAGCTGGGCTGTAGTTAGTTCAGACTGATTGTATAGTTCTGCACCTGATTTTTCCCTAAGCTTTAGGGCCCTTTCTCACGTCCGCCTCCGCTCGTCCGTTTTTACAAGTCCGTTTACGGACTTGTAATGGACGCCTATGGGGTCGCGTCCGTTAGCGGATGATGCATCCGCTAACGTCCGCAAAGATCCGCTTCCGTCTGGATCCGGTTTTTCGGACGGAAGAAAACCCTATTTTTCTTCCGTCCGGCGGAACGGATCGGATGAAGACGGACAAACGGTCCGTTTTCATCCGATTCCCCATAGGGGAGAGCGGAGGAGAGACAGGGCGGTCCCCGCACAGTGTGCGGGGACCGCCCTGTCCGCCGACAGCTGAGCGGGACCCCCCGCTGAGCTGACGGACACACACGGAGCGGACCGAAAAACATTCCGCTCCGTGTGAAAGGACCCTAAGTTGGCTTGTGATTTCTCACTGTTGCCAGTAAATGTCACAGGTATCTCTGGTCATAGTGTGAGATTTTTTACAAAAAAAAGGTATGAATATTTATATTTCCTTCAGCCAATCCAGTAGGAGGTTTGTGTCACTGGTGCATGCTGGGGAAGGATATATATTTGGGGCAGACCATGCACTCTCTCTTTCCCTGGGCTTAGGTCTAGGGAGGTGCTGCAGGATGGAGCTCTGCTGTTAGGGCCAATAGCCTAACGTATACTGAAGTGCCTGCTTGGTCTGGAGGAAGCTGTGCCATAGAGGAAACCCTAGGGAGGCCCCCTGCTGGATAGAGCATGGAAGTAGGCTGGTTTCTCAGAAGGGCCTGGTGACTTACTTGGAGCACACACTGAAATATTAGATTGTGCTTTCAGTGTTTCCAGGTTGGCTTAAAGGTTCTGACAATGTGTTGCTGGACATTGATCTGGATCTGGAAAGTCTGTGAGTGACTTGCTATGGTACCTTGTCAGCTGCCCCCACCGCCAACCTTGGTGAGGGAACCAGGAAGTGAAGCGCTCCGGCTTCACTGCCCGTTTATCTACGGCGCATGTGCGAGTCACGCCGACTGGTTCCCGTTGTGTTCTTGTGTTCTGGGAGCTGTGTGTTTCCCAGAACACAACGGGGGGGGGGGGGGAGACGGGATCTGACATCCTGCCCGCAGTCTACCCGCAGACTGTGTGGCTGGAAGTGGGTGCAAATACCTGTCAGGTATCTGAACCCCCCTCCCCCCTGAAAAGTGTCAAATGTGACAGGGGGGGGGGGGCGAGGGTTCCGATGAGCGGAAGTTCCACTTTAGGGTGGAGCTCCGCTTTTAATAAAACTTTAAAAACACAAAAGTGACTACCAAAATGTTATTATTCGCTTGAATGTCTGTTTTCAGAAAATATATAATGTTTGGGGTTTTAATTAAACTTCAGGCCTAACATTTTTTTTTTAATCATGTAAACAAAAACAAAAAAAAATCATTACAGCCTCCAGCTGGCGAATGTAAAAAACTGAGGCCCCGTACACACGGCAGAGAACCTCGACGGGCGGAACACATCGTTCCGCCCGTCAAAGGTTCTCGGCCGGCCGTCAGATTCGGCGACCAGCCCGTCGGGAAAGGCGACCAGCCATTCATCCCGATGGGCCGTCGAGCAAATAGAGAACCTGTTCTCTATTTGCTCGACGGGTTTCCCGACGGACGGGGCTCGCCGAATCCGTACACACGGCCGAGGTTCTCGGCAGAATCAGGCTCCCAGCGAGGTTCTCGCTGGTTTCTGCCGAGAACCTCGGCCGTGTGTACGGGGCTTCATGTAAAAATGGATATAAACTGAGCGGAAACTGAAAACTGATGTAAGCTGAATCTGTTTTTTCTTTGAACAAACATGATTGAACAGATGATGGGGCTGTAATGATGTAATAATGATTAAAGAGCTGTGTTATTTTGTATCTTTTCTATCTCCCTAGAGTTCAGCTTTAAGGTATTTTTAAATAATAACTCGACACATGCGGTCCCTTTATTTCCTATACCTTGCAGTCCCCCTTATATCAGTCCTCAGTGAGTTATTTTCTCTTATAAAGCATCTGTGTAATTCATTCTGAAGATGTCGACCTTGCACCCAAGGGGGATAATTACTGGCGCTCGTTCGTTGCATGATCTGCTTACGAATCACTGATGTTTTCTTTCAACTTTTCACCGTGAAGACATTCAAAGGGGGATTGCTGATCGCAGCTCCTGTCTCTTCTTCTCATTGCAGGGCAGCGCCAGCCGAGGGATGTGCATGGAGAACTGAGCCTCCTGGAAGCGCCATCTTTGCCCCCGGCCTGTCAGTCAAGTCCTGGGCTTTGGAGATCCAGGAAGGGGGTCTTAGTCCCCTCTTCATGTCTGTCCAGCCGTTGGACATCAGGATGAACCTTCCTAGCCAATCTGGTGAGTGATCGGTCAAAGAATACTTGTACGGGGGGAGGGGGTTTGTCTTGAAGCCCTCATTGAGGTCCAAAGACTGGTGACCAACAGAGACTTATGTCACATAGTTTTATTATGTGTTTATCTTCCGGCCCGGATTTACTCCCTTTGTCGCCCCAAGGCCTGGTCCTTCAATGCCGCCCCTCCAAAAAAATAACTGAAAGTCCCCCAAATGTGCCCATCATTGCCGCCTCACTGTGCCCATCATTGCCGCCTCACCATCATTGCAGCTATACCGTGCCCTCATTGCAACCTCACCATCACTGCCACCTTACTGTGCCCTCATTGCAGCCTCCCTCGCCATCAATCATTGTTGCCTTACTGTGCCCTCATTGCAGCCCCCCTCACCATCATTGCAGCCCCCCTCACCATCATTACATTATCTCCTGCTCTTGCTGTGTCACGGAGCTCACTGTGAAAAGTTTGGGTGCGCTGTGATAAAAGTCCTGCCCTCCTCCTAGACAGAGACAAAACACTGCCTCTATCACACAAGCTGGTCTAGGAGGAGGGCGGGACTTTTATGACAGCGCGCCCAAACTTTTCACAGTGAGCTCCGTGACACAGCAGTCTCCCGTGGGGTGTTAGAAGCGGCGCCACCCCTGCACCCACTGCCGCCCCGAGACCTGGCCTCGTTGGCCTTGTCAGAAATCCGGCCCTGTTTATCATGCCAGTAGACCCGTTGCATTCCCACATGACAGCTCAGTTTATTCTGCAGAAAAATCACACGGCAGCGTTCTTAAAGTTCAGGTTCATCATTCTCACGTAGGTGCAGCGTTTCCATCATGCAAAATTCCCCCTGGGATTTCTATGTCACCCATCCCAGAAGGCAAATCATGGGGCATGTACAGAAAGGGTGCGGATGTCTCCCAGTTTATTGCCAGGGGGTCTGCGTGTAAGCAGGTAGGGCAGAGTTGGGACCTACTACTTACAGACAGACCCCCTGGGAGAAGGTAAGGAGCTCCTATAAAACCCAGGGAGGGAGGAGTGCCCCAAGAAGAAGAGTGAAGGAAGGAAAGTTGTGCTGATGTTTAATTGCTATCACCCTCTTCTAGGGGAAAGCATGACACCATGGGGCCTCCACTTTTAGGATCCTTGGGAGCCGAGGTAAGGACATTCCACAGCAGACTGGGGAGGTGAGATTGTTGGGGCTTGGTTTTCCCAAGGCCCCCCCATGGGAAGGAAACTATGGCAGCTAGCCACTGGAGAGAGTGTAGGCCAATCACTCTAATTGAGGCATCCACTTAACATCAAATCACGTACCTGTATGTCATTTGACTTTAAGTGGTTATACTGGGATGATGCCTGCAGATACAGGCAGCTTTTGGCTTTTACAGGCGGTGGAAGGGGCCCCCCTACCACCAGCCGTTGCCTCTTCAGGCTCTACCGTCCAACCGGTGAGCCCGGAATGAAAGCCATTGGTTCTACCAGCTTACCATAGAGCTTGTCGAGGACCAGAAGGTCCCCAATAAGCTCTATGGTATAGGAAACCGGAAGCGACGGGCATGTTGGCCACTTCCGGTTTCCCTGGATGTAAACAGCGCCATTTTTTAATATCGAAAGCATCTCATCACACCAAATATGTATACATTCCTTGTGACAACAAACAAAGTCATACATTTTTTTTAAGAAACAGTGTGAAAAGAAAAGAAATAAGCATTTTTAAAGCGCCTTGCCCCCCCCCCCCCCCCGGTGCATGCACGCGTGCAAAGGTGAACACACACGTTGCTCCCAGGAGCATATGTAAAAGGCGATCACATTACACATGTGAGCTATTGCCATAAACATCAGAGAGAGAGCAATAATTCTAGCACCATACATACCACCAGCGACTCCAGATAAGGGGTGTGGGCAAATGTGCCCATGTGTATGAGACCTTATTAGGTGACCCTGTAGACATGACGGGCCTTCATTACAGCTACCATTTCTTTTTCACCAGCATTCATGTTTAGTTTTCCTAGACAGCGTGTAGCAGTGGAAAGGAATGCCAAAACTTTATGGACATTCATGTTGTTTTAACAATTTACCAGATGCTGTTGCTTCTCTAGACCAATAGTACTCTCCATAGCAGTCATAGAATGCCTTTGCTTGTATATGGGGCCCCTGGCATTTTTGCAGGACTAGGCATGACTCTTCTGTCTATCAGGGCTGATTGATACATGTAGGAAAAAAATACATTTTTAGTTTGAACTGGCAATTTGTGTCCTATAGTCAATCGTTCTTCTAAAGCCCTGTACACACGATCAGATTTTCCCGCAGAGAAAATCGTAGAACTTATGTCTGAAGGGCGTTGGCCATGAACCGGTCTTGCATACAAACAGCAAAGAATTGTCAGCCAACAAACACAAAACTATGTGATTTTTCAGCTCTTTAGCACCACCCTTTGGGCAACTTCTGCTAATGTTGTGCTATGGTTAGCATTGCTTCCGAACAAGCGTGTTTGTACTTGTACTGATTTTTTTCCGATAGACTTGTGTACACTTGTGTACACACAATCAGATAATCCGACAACACACATTTGTTGTCGGGAAAATTTTAAAGCATTCTATCCAACATTTGTTGGCGGAAAATCCAACAATTGTCCGATGGAGCATACAAACGGTCGGATTTTCCGACAACAGCCTGTCATCTGGGTAGAAATAAAAGGTTATACAAATTGAATTGTAGAAGATGTCATTGGGACTTATTTTATGTAACCTGCCTATATTACGTTTACCTTTCCTTTTACTATTTTAAGTTGTTGGCAGATCTGTAGAAGCTGAGGGAAACTTGTGTTGCCAACCCTCATAAGATAATTAGTATGGATCTAATTAGGGATCTAATTGTTGAGTCACACTGCTAAGTATTTTGTACAGTAGCTGTCAGTACCCTATTTGTCCACTAGTGGCCAGTTTTAAACTGTCAGTACCCTATTTGTCCACTAGAGGCCAGTTTTAAGCAGCGATCTATAACGGAAGTGTAGCGCTAAGTGCGTACACGTGTATTTATGACTTGTGCGGGCCTCTATACCGGTTGGTCTAATTTATTACCTCTTATGTTCTGTTATCTACTTCTTTCTGAGCTGTGCCACATGAGTCTGAGATAACAGTGCAAACAGAAATAGCAATGCTTTATCTTAATACAGTGGGGACTGAGACTTAGTCCCTGTTGTCACCGTGGCAGGAAGTGATAGGATTCTCTCTAATGGAGCCTCTGCCTTCTGGGATCCACCTCCCACAAGCAATACATAAACATTTCAAGCCCCACACCATATGAGCGAGCAAAAGAGGAAGCAAATTAGGTCACTCTGACATGGCCTTCCCCATCTGACATGACTCCTCATTTCACCTAAAAATACAAACTTACCTATAGTCTAAGCAAGCAAGCTAGAACACTCACACATATCCTTCCTTATCCGAAATGTTGCCACCACTTACGCGTTTCGCCCATATTTCACTTCCAACACAAGGCTTACTTTTACTCAAAGCTAGCAAAAGGAGAGAGCAAACTAGTAGGTTACTCAGACGTATCCTTACCCCTCTGATATGAATTTACATTTGATGCATTTCACCAAAAATACAGGCTTACTCATAGTCTATGCATGCAAAGGAGAAAGTCAGCTAGGTTACTCAGCTATATCCTTCCCCTATTTCACATGACTCCACAACTGACATGTTGCACCCATAATACGTCCTTATTTATAATGTGAGCAAACAAAGGATCAGGCAAGCTAGGTCACTCAGACATATCCTTCTCATCTAAAAATGTCTCCACCCTAACATGTTTCGCCCATGATGCAGGCCTACTCATAGTGAGCAAGGGATCAAGCAAGCTAGGATACTTAGACATATCCTTTGCCATCTAAAATGTCTCCACCCTAACATGTTTCGCCCACAATGCAGACTTACGCATAGTCTTATTGAGCAAAGAATCAAGCAGGCTGGGTCACTCAGGCACATCCTTTCTATTGAAAATGTCTCCTCCCTAACATGTTTTCCCCACAATGAAGGCTTATGCATAGTGTAAGTGAGCAAAGAATCAGGCAAGCTAGGTCACTTAGACAAATCCTTCTCCATCTAAAATGTCTCCACCCTAACATGATGCAGGCTTACGCATAGTGCAAGTGTGCAAAGAATCAGGCAAGTTAGGTCACTTAGACATATTCTTTCCCATCTGGTGTGACCCTGTTTCCAAAGCATTTGACCCAAAACACTGTCAATCACCAATCATCAGTCCTGCCACATGGGAGGAAGGGGAGGGAGTCATATGCCCCTGGGGGGGGGGGGGCAGGATAGAAAGGTAAGAAGTGATGGGACTGCCATTAAAGTTAACCCTTTGCTTTTCTCTGCATGGGCAAAGGTTCATGTTAAGGGTGTGTCTAAAGATGGTGAATGTCTCGTACAGATAGTAGTAGGGGGCAGCATGGGAGAGGTGTCAGTTTGGGATGGACTGGCCCTTTAAGAGACATATACAATCATGATTCAAAGCAGTAGTTGCATCATTGAATAAGCGAAATGCGTAGCGGGTCCACTCTTGCAGTGTTAGGATTGGCGTCTCTCTGCTTCCATGACATGGCATTGTTATAGGACATAATGGTGACCTCCAACATGCATAGTTTTATTATCTCTGGATGATAATATTTAATTTTAGGCCTGACCTTGGATAGAGTTTTATCTGAGGGACCCTGAAGAAGGAATATACTTCTATTAGCTTGTGACTTTTTCCTCCAGTTTATTCTGCTCTGAATTGGACCCTGTGCTATTTATTTAGTAATATTAAATAATAGTACCTAAAGCCCAATTGTGTATCCTGAGTAGAAAAGCCTGTCCTCTGCCAGCAGAAAACCCTTGTTCTCTGTGTGGAAGCAGTGGTCTCTCAGCGGCATGAACTTTGCTGATTGCAGAGCTTCTGCAAAGAGACTACTGCTTCCACACAGAGAACAAGGACCCTTCTCTGCAGCATGCTGGAAGGGGACAGGCTTTTCTATTCAGACTATGGCTGCTTTTTAACCACTTCAGCTTCGGAAAGGTGTTACCCCCTTCCCGACCAGGCCATTTTTTTCTGCTAGATGTTTTTTGTAAAAAATAAAATAAAAATTGCAATAAGCGTATATATTAACCACAAAAATTTGCGTTACTTTACCCACTTCTCTAACGCCCATTGTCAAATGACGTCCATAGATGGGATATCCAATCCTGGGTGGACATCATATGACGTCCTGGGCTTCCCGGTCGTCTGGGTGGCGCGAGCGTGACTCGATGTACGTGCCCGGCGTCCGCGATGTCCGCCGTGCACCTGCGATTGCCCCCAATCACGGCAGGACTGTGGATCTGTGAGTGTAAACACACAGACCCACATCCTGTCAGAGGTGAGGAGACCGATGTGTGTTCCCAGTACAGAGGAACACACATCCGTCTCCTCCCCTTGTGGGTCCCCCTCCCCCTACAGTTAGAATCACACATTTGGTAATACATTTAACCCCTTTGGCGCCCCATAGTGTTAACCCCTTTCCTGCCAGTACATTTACACAGTAATCAATGCAGTTTTATAGCACTAATCGCTGTATAAATGTGAATGGTCCCAAAAATGTGTCAAAAGTGTCCGATGTGTCCACCGCAATGTCACGGTCACAATAAAAAAAAGCGCCATTACTAGTAAAACATGTAAAATAAATAAAAATGCAATAAAACGATCCCCTATATTGTAGACGCTATAACTTTTTCGCAAACCAATCTATATACGCTTGTTGCGATTTTTTTTTTTTTAGCAAAAATATGTAGAAGAATACGTATCGGTCTAAACATATATTTTTTGGGGATATTTATTAAAATAAAAAAAGTAAAAAATATAGAATTTTTATCAAAATTGTCGCTCTATTTTTGTTTATAGCGCAAAAAATAAAAGCCGCAGAGGTGATCAAATACCACCAAAAGAAAGCTCTATTTGTGGGAAAAAAAGGACGCAAATTTTATTTGGGAGACACGTCGCACGACCGCGCAATTGTCAGTTAAAGCGACGCAGTGCCGAATCGCAAAAAGTGCTCTGGTAAGGAAGAGGATAAATTCTTCCGGGGCTGAAGTGGTTAAGCAATTGCGCGGTCATGCGACGCTGTACCCAAATAAAATTGGTGTTCTTTTTTTCCCTATATTTAGAGCTTTCTTTTGGTGTGTTTTTTATTTTTTGCGCTATAAACAAAAAAGACTGACAATTTTAAATATATATATATATATATATATATATATATATATATTTTACTTTCTGCTAAAAAAAAAAAAAAACATATTTAAGAAAATAAATAATTCTGTGATGTAATATGTTCTTCCTTCTATTGAAAATCTGTGCGATTTTAGTGTTTTAAACTGTTGTATTATAATTCAGATGAATGTAGTTTTGTTGTTGCTTGTTGCCCTATGTATCTAACACAGGGTTCTACTCTACCAATTGTTTGTGTAACAGTCTATGCTTATTGTACAATATTTCAATGCTAGATTTCTATTGTCTTTGTACACACAATAAAACTTTAAATAATAAAAAATAAATAAAAAAATGTTTTCATCACTTTAGGCCAATATGTATTCTGCTACATGTTTTTTGCTACATGTGGTTTGCGCAAAAGTTATAGCGTCTACAAACTAAGGGTTATTTTTTATAGGCTTTTAATTGTTTTTACTAGTAATAGCGGCAATCAGCGATTTTAAATCGGACTGCGACATTGCGGTGGACAAATCTGACTAATGCCCCGTACACACGATCGGAAATTCCGACAGCAAAAGTCTGATGTGTGCTTTTGAACGGAAATTCCGACCGTGTGGGACTTTTGCTGTCGGAATTTCCGCCATCAAAATTATTGAGAGCTGATTCTTAAATTTTCCGACTGAAAAAATTCCAATCGGAAAATCCGATCGTGTGCACACGGCATAAGTGACACTTTTTGGGGACCAGTGACACCAATACTGTGATCAGTGCTAAAAAAAAATGCACTGTCACTGTATAAATGACACTGGCAGGGAAGGGGTTAACATCTGGGGCGATCAAAGGGTTAAGTGTGCTCCTAGGGTGTGATTTCTAACTGTAGGGGGGAATGCTGTGACTGGAGGAAAACAGAGACCTAAGCAGAAACACAAGATCTCCATTTTCCTCCCTTACAGACCGCCCTTCTGCCTTTCCCTTGAACGATCGCAGTGTGGCTGGCAGTCTCCGCGGCCGCCAGAGCCGCTGATTGGCTCCCGCTGTGTCCAATCACAGCACAGCGATCTGTGAACCGATCTGGGGGTGTCATTAACAATGTATTGACACCCGCAGCGGTTCGCAGAAGGCAGCGTGAACTGCCTGCAGGAGAGGTGCGATGCGGGAATCGGCGCTGTAATCGCGCTGGTTCCCGCATCGCACAAGCTGAAGTTTAATCTGCTTAAAGTGGATGTAAACCCGATTTTTATTTTTTTTGATGTCACAATGTAGAGTGCCCAGAGGCGATTTAGTTTGCCGCGCTATATAAGTTTTCATCCATTCATTCATTCATTCATAGAGTATAAGATTTCCTATCATCTGTGCCCAGTCTTGCCACACAGAGTTAATCCAGCTCTGAGCAATCCTCTTTTATTGTTCAGTGAAATAAAACGGACTTAGGCGGCGTACACACGACCGAGGTTCTCGCTGGAAACCAGCGAGAACCTCGCTGGAAGCTGCATTCCAGCGAGGACCTCGGCCGTGTGTACACTCTCGGCGAGCTTCCCGTCGGGAAGCCCGTCGAGCAGAAATAGAGAGCACGCTCTCTATTTGCTCGACGGCCCACCTGGAAGAATGGCTGGTTGCCATTCCCGACGGGCGGGTCACCGATTTCGACGGCCGGCAGGGAACCTCGACGGGCGGAACGATGTGTTCTGCCCGTCAAGGTTCCCTGCCGTGTGTACACGGCCTGACAGAGAAAAACCTTAGTCCGTTCTGCCCCCTTGCTGTGAGTGACAGGTTATTTACATATCTCATGCACTAGCCTGGAGACAGGCATTATTTTTTAATTCCCACCCCCACTCCTTTTCTGAAGTCATGTGGTTACTTTTCTGGATTTGACTGGATGTTAGTGATCATAGCAGAATTTAGTGTAAGGAATACAGAGGAGAAAATGCATGTTGACAAGGGGAGTGTAGAGGTGGGAGGGGAGTCTACTGACATCACGACTCCACCCACCGAGCATCAGACAACAGACCCACCCACAGAATCTGCATTTTTTCAGTTCTTATAACAGACAGAGGGGAGACATTTGACAGGTAAGGATACATGCACGAGGCATCTATATCCTTATAGATCAGCACTAGGGCAGTCGTTTAGAAAGGATGGGAGTGGCTTTACATCCACTTAATATTTTGCCTTTTCTAGTTCTTCATTTCTCGCTCATCAACATGCGAATCGCATTTCATACTTTATTTTAGACCGGTGATGTCATCACTGGGTCTCTGTGTTTCTCTATGCCACACAGGCAGCACCTTGCCACCGTATTCCTCTTAAGACTTCTCGGCAAACAGTGGGAGGAGTTATGCAAATATAAAAATGTCCCTTATGGGCGGAGGTCGGCCTGGAGGAGTGGGCGTTCCCATACTGTGTTTGCAAGAAGACCATTGTAGGAAATATCCACTGAGCTTCCATGATTGGAAGAAGTGAAATCCAATGAATAAAAGGGGCGGGCCATGACTGTAAGGTTCCTTGACACTAGCCGTTGGGGGGGGGGGGTGGTAAAAGCTTGTGCTGTAACGAATCACAGCACAGTGATTAGACACAAGAGGCGGGATTTATGATTTCTCCAATCACAAGCAGGGGGCGGGGATTGTGCTCCTCCAGGCATTCCCGGCCGGGACAAGTACTGTCAGTGAGTAAAGCGGTGATGTGGCGGCTTTTTTGGGGGCATCAGATTGGGCAGGGGGGGTGGCTGTGTCAGTTTCATTCCGGGACACTGTATTGTCCTGGAATGAAGGTGCCCGGGACAGACCTGCAAAATGCGGGACTGTCCCGGGCAATCCGGGACATGTGGTCACCCTAGGCTGGGGGTGTACACATGCTGCGATGCTTTGCGGCTGCGACAGGAATCGTACCCCCCTGGCGCTGCCCGCCTGTCAAATGCAAACCATTTAAGTGAATAGAGATGCTTTGCAACCGCAATTGCTGGCTCCAAGGTGTTAAAGCAGGCGGTGAGGAGACGATACAACGCTTGCTCGCCGCCTATCAAATGCTCCCGCGTTCGGATTGCTCTTCAGACTTGTTTGAGCAAGCTCTTAGGCTGGGGAGAAAAGGGCTAGATCAGTGATGGCGAACCTTGGCACCCCAGATGATGTTTTGGAACTACATTTCCCATGATGCTCCACTACACTGCAGAGTGCATAAGCATCATGGGAAATGTAGTTCCAAAACATCTGGGGTGCCAAGGTTCGCCATCACTGGGCTAGATGATGCTGGGCGTTGAAATATCACAAGTGATTGTAATAATGTTTGGATGGCAGTCCGTAGTGCCAGCGTTGGGGCCGGATAATTTGCACCCCCCCAGGGTGGATGGGGCACGGGGCATTTTCCTGCCTGAGAAGCGCTGGCACAGGTCAGGCATTATTTTAATGCCATGTTTCTGGAATGAAGTCTGGGCTATATATACCCGCGCTGTGTCTAATAATAAGCACATCTTGCTATTTGTGTGGGGAATTCGGAGTGACATCTTAATGACACTGTGCAGAGTCGCTCCCCGGCTCGTACCTAGGCTCTCGTCTGGATTTTCTCCGGGGCGGTAAAAATAGGCCTGCTAGGTGCTTACGCCATTATTGAGGCCTTATATACAGTAACAGGATTAAAGGGCAACAAGAAGAGATATGTCTTATTTTTACCGGGTTATTTCCAGCGGGATGGGATTGGAAGTAAACAGAGGAGGAACAGTGGGTGATAGCATGAAATCCTGCATTCAATGACGGAGATTGCAGAGAGATGTGGGGACTGGCTTTTCTTATGGAGAGATTTTTTGTTGTTTCGGATCGGGTTAAAGCCTCTGTCGGTTTTTACTTTCTGTGACCTGTTAGGGGAAATTTCTCTTTCTCTTTACCCAAACAGGCAGTGAGAAGGAAAACCTGAAAGTGGAGGGAATTTTCATTACAGACCATCCATTCTCAACCTTGTTACCTTAGGGGCGGACCCTTGGAATAATATTTAGCCATAAGGAACCCCTGCTGAAGATTAATTCCCGAGGGTCAGTGGGAAGAATGTTCCTTACATTGGTGGTCAGTGGGAAGAATGTTCCTTACATTGGTGATCAGTGGGAAGAATGTTCCTTACATTGGTGGTCAGTGGGAAGAATGCCCCTTAAATTGGTGGTCAGTGGGAAGAATGTTCCTTACGTTGGTGGTCAGTGGGAAGAATGTTCCTTACATTGGTGGTCAGTGGGAAGAATGCCCCTTAAATTGGTGGTCAGTGGGAAAAATCCTCCTTCCATTGGTGATTGGTGGGAAGAATGCTCCTTCCATTGGTGATTAGTGGGAAGAATCCTCCTTCCATTGGTGATTGGTGAGAAGAATGCTCCTTCCATTGGTGGTCAGTGGGAAGAATCCTCCGTTCATTGGTGGTCAGTGGAAGAATCCTCCGTCCATTGGTGATTGGTGGGAAGAATGCTTGTTTTATTGGTGACCAAATGAAAGAGTGGCCTTTACATTAGTGATCAATGAAACGAGTGGCCCTTATGTTGGTTTTCAATGGAAAGAGTGGCCCTTACATTGTTGATGGTGGGAAGAATAGCCCTTACATCGGTGGCCAATGGGAAGTGTTCCTCTTACATTGGAGGTCAGTAGGAAGAATGCCCCTTAGATTGT
This sequence comes from Rana kukunoris, assembly GCA_029574335.1. Taxonomy (NCBI): domain Eukaryota; kingdom Metazoa; phylum Chordata; class Amphibia; order Anura; family Ranidae; genus Rana; species Rana kukunoris. The sequence goes on from CM056060.1 coordinate 28,538,938, forward strand.
CAGTCAGTGGGAAGAATGTTCCTTACATTGGTGGTCAGTGGGAAGAATGTTCCTTACATCGGTGGTCAGTGGGAAGAATGTTCCTTACATCGGTGGTCAGTGGGAAGAATGTTCCTTACATTGGTGGTCAGTGGGAAGAATGTTCCTTACATTGGTGGTCAGTGGGAAGAATGTTCCTTACATCAGTGGTCAGTGGGAAGAATGCCCCTTAGATTGTCAGTCAGTGGGAAGAATGTTCCTTACATTGGAGGTCAGTGGGAAGAATGTTCCTTACATCGGTGGTCAGTGGGAAGAATGTTCCTTACATTGGTGATCAGTGGGAAGAATTCTCCTTACATCGGTGGTCAGTGGGAAGAATGCCCCTTACATTGGTGGTCAGTGGGAGGAATGCTCCTTACATTGGTGGTCAGTGAGAAGAATGCGCCTTACATTGGTGATCAGTGGGAAGAATGCCCCTTACATTGGTGATCAGTGGGAAGAATGCTCCTTACATTGGTGGTCAGTGGGAAGAATGTCCCTTACATTGGTGGTCAGTGGGAAGAATGTCCCTTACATTGGTGGTCAGTGGGAAGAATGTCCCTTACGTTGGTGGTCAGTGGGAAGAATGTTCCTTACATTGGTGGTCAGTGAGAAGAATGTCCCTTACATTGGTGGTCAGTGGGAAGAATGTTCCTTACGTTGGTGGTCAGTGGGAAGAATGTTCCTTAGATTGGTGGTCAGTGGGAAGAATGTTCCTTACATTGGTGGTCAGTGAGAAGAATACCCCTTAGGCCGCGTACACACGATCGAATTTGTCCGCTGGACATGGTCCGACGGAGCATTTCAGCAGACAAATCCGATCGTCTGTACGGGCTAGCGGACGGATTTCTCCGGATTTGTCCGGTGGACAAATTTCAAAGCATGCATTAAAATTTGTCCGCCTGAGACATGTCCGTCGTATATGTCCGCTGGTTAGTACACTAACCAGCGGACATATCTGCCCGCACATGCGTCGAAGCCGTCGTATGGATTCGACGCATGTGCGTGGAAGTGTTTCACTTCCTGGTGCGGTGACGTGGCGGCATCAACGTCACCGTCACGTCACCGCGCTGTCCGCCGGCGGGGATTTTGATCCGATGGTGTGTCCAGCCATCGGACCAAAACAGCCCAGCGGACATATCCGATGGAAACGGTCCGAGGACCGTTTCCATCGGATATATTCAATGGTGTGTATGCGGCCTTACATTGGTGATCAGTGGGAAGAATGTTCCTTACATTGGTGGTCAGTAGGAAGAATGTCCCTTACATTGGTAATCAGTGGGAAGAATGTCCCTTACATTGGTGATCAGTGGGAAGAATGTTCCTTACATTGGTGGTCAGTAGGAAGAATGTCCCTTACATTGGTAATCAGTGGGAAGAATGTTCCTTACATTGGTGATCAGTGGGAAGAATGTCCCTTACATTGGTGATCAGTGGGAAGAATGTCCCTTACATTGGTGATCAGTGGGAAGAATGTCCCTTACATTGGTGATCAGTGGGAAGAATGTTCCTTACATTGGTGATCAGTGGGAAGAATGTTCCTTACATTGGTGGTCAGTAGGAAGAATGTCCCTTACATTGGTGATCAGTGGGAAGAATGTTCCTTACATTGGTGGTCAGTGGGAAGAATGTTCCTTACATTGGTGGTCAGTAGGAAGAATGTCCCTAACATTGGTGATCAGTGGGAAGAATGTTCCTTACATTGGTGGTCAGTGGGAAGAATGTTCCTTATATTGGTGGTCAGTGGGAAGAATGTCCCTTACATTGGTGATCAGTGGGAAGAATGTTCCTTACATTGGTGGTCAGTGGGAAGAATGTTCCTTACATTGGTGGTCAGTGGGAAGAATGTTCCTTACATTGGTGGTCAGTAGGAAGAATGTCCCTTACATTGGTGATCAGTAGGAAAAATGTCCCTAACATTGGTGGTCAGTAGGAAGAATGTCCCTTACATTGGTGGTCAGTAGGAAGAATGTCCCTAACATTGGTGGTCAGTAGGAAGAATGTCCCTAACATTGGTGATCAGTAGGAAGAATGTCCCTAACATTGGTGGTCAGTAGGAAGAATGTCCCTTACATTGGTGATCAGTAGGAAGAATGTCCCTAACATTGGTGGTCAGTAGGAAGAATGTCCCTTACATTGGTGATCAGTAGGAAGAATGTCCCTAACATTGGTGGTCAGTAGGAAGAATGTCCCTTACATTGGTGATCAGTAGGAAGAATGTCCCTAACATTGGTGGTCAGTAGGAAGAATGTCCCTAACATTGGTGGTCAGTTGAAAGAATGCCCCTCATATCTTAATCTATGGGCAGGTGGATGTGTTAACAGAGAAGTGTCCATTTACATCTGACGACCTCCAAGTTAGTCTAGGTTTGAAGAAAAAAACAAAAAACAATTTGCGTCATCTTCCCTTTTTTCAAGCCTAAACAAGACGGAGGTAATTGGATGTAAACAGACACACATCCGTTTATATCCCTTAAACATGGGTCTGTCACAGGACGATTACTTAGGCTGCATTCATACTTTAGCGTTCTGTAAACAAGTCAAAAAACACTTGTCACACTTGCAGTGACATTCATAGTTATTGGCACCCCAGATGTGGCAGGCAGAACGCTGCGTTTTTTTTTTAGCGTAAACAAACCCAGAATAAACATGCAGTTAAAAACACGTGAAGCTCAAAAAAAGGGCAGGAGCTACTTTGCCCCGTTCGTCATGCAGAGGACAGCCCATTAAACTGAATGGACTGGACTGCCCTCTGCTTATGCAATGAATTAAAAAATGCGGTGTCACGCGTCACAGCGTGAATCAAGCTGAATATGGATTAGGCTACATTCCAACCTGAGCGGGGCAATTTTTAGGCGTTTTCATGCTGTTGTGTGAGCTTCATGCATTTTTTTTTTGTTATAGCCAATGGAAAGCACCGGGGGGTAGGAGATCAGTCCTTACAGGCTAATAAAGATTCCTAAAAACACGCATTTTCAGGCGTACCCGTTTAAGTTTATGAAGTCATAGAGACGATTTCTGCCTAAAATCAGCTCATCAGCTCACATTTTAGTGATTTTCAGGTATTTCATGCGATTTTTTTTTAATATCATTTTCTTCGCATTTTAAGTGTTTAACACTTTATCAATTTTTTGCTATAATGAAAAGCACTGGGAGAGAGAAAATCGGTTCTTACACACTAAAAAACTCGCCGGGGAAAAAAAAACGCAAAAATGCTTGATCTGTGCGTTTTCAGGTGTACCCACTCAAGTCTATGGGGGTAAAAATACCCGATTCTGTCTCAGGCCCAGTTCACAGTGACGCAGTGTGAATTGGGTGTGAATTTTAGGCCCGGTTCACACTGCTGCGAATTCTATTGCGAATTTGAGCCGTTGCGATTTCTCAAATTCGCAAGTCATTAAGGTAACATTGTTTTCCATTAGTGCCGTTCACATCAGTGCGGTGCGAATCTAAGCTGCGGGAAAAAAGGGTCCTGTGCGAGTTTGATCCGTGTGCGATGCAAATTCAGCTCTATAGACCAGCATTCCCTGAAATCGCGGCCGCGAAGCACGGCAAAATCGGGGCAAAAACGCAGCCGCGTAATCGTGATTTTACCGCAATTTTGAATTCGCAGCAGTGTGAACCTCGCCTAAAGTGGTACATTTGCATTGTGATTTTTGTACATCGCAATGCGAATTCTTCTTAGCATGTGCGTTTTCCATGCAAATTTAGTGCGAATTTGTCACATCTGTATTTTTATTTTCTCTAAAATCTCTGCAAAAAAGAAAACATTTGCAGTGATGTGAACACTGGACTGCGATTTCAATCCGGTCCCATAGAAGTCTATGGAGCTGAAATTTGCACCGCGCTAAACTCGCACACCCTTTTTTGAACCGGATCGGATTCGCACGGCATATATGTGAACAGCCGCCATTGGAAATAATGCTTTTTTTTTTACATGACATGCAAATCTATGCTCTTCAGATCGCGTCTGATCCGCATAGAAGTGTCAACCGCGGCTGAGCGTTTTAGAGCTACGTGCCGCTCATGGTGCACAATGATTGACATACGCGCTGTGATTTTTTTTCTTTTTTTTTTTTAATCAAAGCTTCAAATCTGCAAACGATCGATGAGCCATAGCTTTCATTCCGAACGATTTAAACTCCGCTTTCAGGCAAACAGAGTTGATCGGCCACGGCGTAAAAAAATAAATAAAAAAATGATTGATCATTTTTGCAATCGATTGGCATCACTGTTCAGAAATTTGCGTATTTCGATCGATTTGATTATATGGTGGAAACAGAGATGCGATCGCAAGTTATTCACGGATTCTAAGTATCGAAATCCACTTCTCTGTGGGTTGTGAATTATAGATGGATTAATACTACTGGGGAGGATCGATCGAAGCGTATATGGTCACATGCTGTGTGCAGAGTGCGGTAACCTGTAGCAACCAATTAGATCTCGGCGGTGACATATTTTGGTTCCTGCTATGTGTATGTATTCGCTGCATTCTAGACGATCTATTGTTATCGCTGTGCGTCCGTCTTGTCTGTTTGTATGTCTGTGGTCCCCCCCCCCCACCCCCAGTCTGTGTCTGTTGTGACACTTGTGCTGTGTTATTCCTGAGCAGACCTTCCTTATCCCCCTGCAGCGCTCTCCTTTCTCCCTCTCCCTCGTTCTCTCTCTCCCGTCTATTTATATCTGACTCCTCCTCTCCTGTTCTATTTCAGTCGCTCTACTGCAGAACCTTCCACTTGCATCCCAGCGCCGCTCACTAGGCAGAAGGGGGAGGGCAGGGTACAGGCCTAACGAAAACCTCCTCGCCACCTCCGGGCGCTGCCACCCCGCCGGCTCCCCGCCACGTCCCTCTCCTCTTTTTTGTTTGCCGATGGATTATGTGAGCTTCATGCCTACGCCGAGCCGCTGTTAAAGAAGAAGCCAAAGTAGTCGGAGTTGCTGGGGAGCGGGGACAGGCGTTGTTGGGGGGGGGGTGGTAGAGGAGGGGAGGTCGGCTGGTAAGCTTGGCAGCGGAGAGGGGTCCGGGAATGTTGCTGCTTCCCCGAGCCCTGGCGCTGCCTGACATGCTGCAGACTATTTATGAGACCGAGCCCTGCGTGTCCTCTGCAGATGGTGTTAAGGGGCGAGAGCCAGCGTTGGAGCTCCTGAGCCGGGCACAGGGGCACATCATGCCCACCGCAGGTGAGATGACTTTCCAGACTTCATTTGTAGGGAGCCCCATCCAATCACAGACATCCCTAATAAGTAGGCACTACCTGGAAAAAGTTGTCCTCATCCTGGTGGGGTACCAACCATCCCATAGATGTTCTTTAGAGTTTGGTGTCCCCAGCATTCTGCATCCCTCCCGTTCTTCTCTGCACATCACCTGCAACCCCCAATGCTTCTCCCCTGTGTCTGCCTTCACTTACTGCACTTTGTCATGAAGTCTTAGATTCCCTCTCCTTCATTGATCAATGCTAACTGTCACATCTACAGCGCAGAGAGAAGCCTGCCTGCCTTAGTGTCAACTTTACCCAGCAAAACTTCCATTGTTCTCTATGAATGGCACACAGGTACCATCCGAGATGCCCATTCATCTCATCCACTTCATGTACTGAGGTCTGGACATATACCTGCCACTTCCTCACAATGCATTGCTGACGCTGGGTTGCATCTGGTCGGGATATGTACCTGACATTTACTGTATACACAGGCTACTCACCTCCTTCTAATACACAGACAACGGGACCTTTTACCTTCTCCTTATATACAAACATCAGGATCTACTCACCTCCTAATACAAGGAGATTGGGACCCTCTCACCTTCTCCTTATATACAAACATCAGGATCTACTCACCTCCTAATACAAGGAGATCGGGATCCTCTCACCTTCTCCTTATGTACAGTCATGAGGACCTCTCACCTTCTCCTTATATACAGTCATAAGGACCTCTCACCTTCTCCTTATATACAAACATCAGGATCTACTCACCTTCTCCCTATATACAAACATCAGGATCTACTTACCTCCTAATACAAGGAGATCGGGATCCTCTCACCTTCTCCTTATGTACAGTCATGAGGACCTCTCACCTTCTCCTTATATACAGTCATAAGGACCTCTCACCTTCTCCTTATGTACAGTCATCAGGACCTCTCACCTTCTCCTTATGTACAGTCATCAGGACCTCTCACCTTCTCTTTATATACAGTCATCAGGACCTCTCACCTTCTCCTTATGTACAGTCATGAGGACCTCTCACCTTTACCTTATATACAGTCATGAGGACCTCTCACCTTTACCTTATATACAGTCATCAGGACCTCTCACCTTTACCTTATATACAGTCATCAGGACCTCTCACCTTCTCCTTATGTACAGTCATGAGGACCTCTTACCTTCTCCTTATATACAGTCATCAGGACCTCTCACCTTCTCCTTATATACAGTCATGAGGACCTCTCACCTTTTCCTTATATACAGTCATCAGGACCTCTCACCTTCTCCTTATGTACAGTCATCAGGACCTCTCACCTTCTCCTTATGTACAGTCATCAGGACCTCTCACCTTCTCCTTATATACAGGTATCAGGACCTCTCACCTTCTCTTTATATACAGTCATCAGGACCTCTCACCTTCTCCTTATATACAGTCATCAGGACCTCTCACCTTCTCCTTATATACAGTCATCAGGATCTCTCACCTTCTCCTTATATACAGTCATCAGGATCTCTCACCTTCTCCTTATATACAGTCATGAGAATCTCCCGCCTTCTCCTTATATACAGTCATGAGGACCTCCCGCCTTCTCCTTATATACAGTGATGAGGACCTCTCACCTTCTCCTTATATACATTCATCAGGACCTCTCACCTTCTCTTTATATACAGTCATAACTACCTCCCGCCTTCTCCTTATATACAGTCATGAGGACCTCGCACCTTCTCCTTATATACAGTCATCAGGACCTCTCACCTTCTCCTTATATACAGTCATCAGGACCTCTCACCTTCTCCTTATATACAGTCATGAGGACCTCGCACCTTCTCCTTATATACAGTCATCAGGACCTCTCACCTTCTCCTTATATACAGTCATCAGGACCTCTCACCTTCTCCTTATATACAGTCATCAGGACCTCTCACCTTCTCCTTATATACAGTCATCAGGACCTCTCACCTTCTCCTTATATACAGGTATCAGGACCTCTCACCTTCTCCTTATATACAGTCACCAGGATCTGTTTACCTCCTTCTAATACAACAATATCAGGATTTACTTACCTCCGTCTAATTCACAGACATCAGGACCTCTCACTTTCTCCTTATATACAGACATCAGGATCTACTCACCTCCTTCTAATACACAGACATCAGGACTAACTCATCTCCTCTTAATACATAGATGTCAGGACCTCTTACCTTCTCTTTCTAATATACAGATATCAGGACCTCTCGCCTTCTCCTTATATACAGAAACAGAGACCTACTTGCCCCAGTCTTATACACAGACATCCAGACCTCTCTCTTTCCTCTAATACACAACAAACATCAGGACCTTGCACTTTCTCCTAATAGAAACACCAGGACCTCTAGCATCCTAATACAGAAACATCAGGACCTCTCACCTCCTCCCAATACACAGATACCAGGGCCCCTTACCACATCCCAATACAACGACATAAAGACCTTTCACCTTCTTCTTATATACAAACATAACAGTCCCTTCGCCGTCTTCTAATACACAAACATCAGGACCTCTAATACACAAACATCAGGACCCCTCACCTCCTTTTAATGCACAGACACCAAGACCCTTAATACATGGCACCATGATACATGAATATTCAGTAGGGCAATATATACTGTGTATTCAGTGAGGCAATACAGGTATATTCAGTAAGGCAGTATGTGTACTGTGTATTTAGTAAGGCAGTATGTGTACTGTGTATTCAGTGAGGCAGTGTGTGTACTGTGTATTCAGTGAGGCAGTGTGTGTACTGTGTATTCAGTGAGGCAGTGTGTGTACTGTGTATTTAGTAAGGCAGTGTGTGTACTGTGTATTCAGTGAGGCAGTGTGTGTACTGTGTATTTAGTAAGGCAGTGTGTGTACTGTGTATTCAGTAAGGCAGTACAGGTATGTTCAGTAAGGCAGTACAGGTATATTCAGTGAGGCAGTGTGTGTACTGTGTATTTAGTAAGGCAGTGTGTGTACTGTGTATTCAGTGAGGCAGTGTGTGTACTGTGTATTTAGTAAGGCAGTGTGTGTACTGTGTATTCAGTAAGGCAATACAGGTATGTTCAGTAATGTAATACAGGTATGTTCAGTAAGGCAGTACGCATACATCCATTAAGGCAGTACATGTACTGTATATTCAGTAGGGCAGTACAGGTATATTTAGTAAGGCAGTGTATGTATATTCAGTAGGGCAGTACAAGTATATTCAGTAAGGCAGTACAGGTACATTCAGCAGGGCAGTACAGGTATATTCAGTAGGGCAGTACAAGTATATTCAGTAAGGCAGTACAGGTATATTCAGTAAGGCAGTACAGGTATATTAGGTAAGGCAGTACAGGTATATTCAGTAAAGCAGTGCAGGTATATTCAGTAAGGCAGTGCAGGTATATTCAGTAAGGCAGTATGGGTATATTCAGTAAGGCAGTACAGGTATATTCAGTAGGGCAGTATGTGTATATTCAGTGGGGCAGTGCATGTATATTCAGTAAGGCAGTACAGGTATATTCAGTAAGGCAGTACAGGTATGTTCAGTAAGGCAGTACAGGTATATTCAGTAAGGCAGTGTGTGTACTGTGTATTTAGTAAGGCAGTGTGTGTACTGTGTATTCAGTAAGGCAATACAGGTATGTTCAGTAATATAATACAGGTATGTTCAGTAAGGCAGTACGCATACATCCATTAAGGCAGTACATGTACTGTATATTCAGTAGGGCAGTACAGGTATATTTAGTAAGGCAGTGTATGTATATTCAGTAGGGCAGTACAAGTATATTCAATAAGGCAGTACAGGTACATTCAGCAGGGCAGTACAGGTATATTCAGTAGGGCAGTACAAGTATATTCAGTAAGGCAGTACAGGTATATTCAGTAAGGCAGTACAGGTATATTCAGTAAGGCAGTACGGGTATATTCAGTAAGGCAGTACAGGTATATTCAGTAGGGCAGTATGGGTATATTCAGTAGGGCAGTACAGGTATATTCAGTGGGGCAGTGCAGGTATATTCAGTAAGGCAGTACAGGTATATTCAGTAAGGCAGTACAGGTATATTCAGTAGGGCAGTACAGGTATATTCAGTAAGGCAGTACAGGTATATTCAGTAAGGCAGTGCAGGTATATTCAGTAGGGCAGTACATGTATATTCAGTAGGGCAGCACAGGTATATTCAGTAGGGCAGCACAGGTATATTCAGTAGGGCAGTACAGGTATATTCAGTAGGGCAGTACAGGTATATTCAGTAGGGCAGCACAGGTATATTCAGTAGGGCAGCACAGGTATATTCAGTAGGGCAGTACAGGTATATTCAGTAGGGCAGTACAGGTATATTCAGTAGGGCAGTACAGGTATATTCAGAAGGGCAGTACAGGTATATTCAGTGGGGCAGTACAGGTATATTCAGTAGGGCAGCACAGGTATACTCAGTAAGGCAGCACAGGTATATTCAGTAGGGCAGCACAGGTATATTCAGTAGGGCAGTACAGGTATATTCAGTAGGGCAGTACAGGTATATTCAGTAGGGCAGTACAGGTACATTCAGTAAGGCAGTACAGGTATACTCAGTAAGGCAGTACAGGTATATTCAGTAGGGCAGCACAGGTATATTCAGTAGGGCAGTACAGGTATATTCAGTAGGGCAGTACAGGTATATTCAGTAGGGCAGTACAGGTACATTCAGTAGGGCAGTACAGGTACATTCAGTAAGGCAGTACAGGTATATTCAGTAGGGCAGTACAGGTATATTCAGTAGGGCAGTACAGGTATATTCAGTAGGGCAGTACAGGTACATTCAGTAAGGCAGTACAGGTATATTCAGTAAGGCAGTGTGGGTATATTCAGTAAGGCAGTGCGGGTATATTCAGTAGGGCAGTGGTCACAGCATCGGAGGTGTGCAAAGTATACTTACTAGAGATTATCAAATGTTTGAAAATATTCTCAGGCAATTATTTGCATAACTCAGCCAGCATCCAGTGTAATTGCTGCCAATTATTATTTTTTTTTTACTTCGCTTTTTTGTTGAAATGCCATGAAACCCAACAAAACAGTACTGGCCTGGCACACCTTACGTATACGCTGGTAGGCATTCCCCTGCCATATTAATGCCAGCCCCTAGGTTCTCCAACATCAGGGAGATGCTTCAAAAGGGGCAAAAACGGCCCTCTGACTCCTCCTCTGACTCCTCCTCTGACTCCCCCTCTGACTCCCCCTCTGACTCCCCCTCTGACTCCTCCTCTGACTCTTTCTCTGACTCCCCCTCTGACTCCCCCTCTGACTCTGACTCCTCCTCTGACTCTTCCTCTGACTCCTCCGCAAATCCTTGCCTTCTAATGAATGCTATGAAATTGGCGGTAGTACAGCACCTTGGGGGCATGTCAGCTTCTATGTTTTTATTCAATATATAATAAATATACAAAAAATAAACAAAAATATTACAAGTAAAAATAAATAAATTGTATTGGGCTACTTCACGGTATCCTTGTGTAATAAGTCAGTAATGGTATAAACCTGCACCGTCAAATACACCTCCGAGTACATTCCTCCAGTCCAATTATAATACACAGACATAACAATGTGTACCTTTCCCTCCCCAATACACACACATCAGGGCCCTGTATATCCTATAGCTATCTATTTCTTCCATTTTCTGTGCTGTGCATGTAAACTGATCATTACATCGCACATACATGTAAAATAGCACCAAGATGTGCCGTAGATTGTGTGTGATGTGTGACGGCCTATATATAATTTCAGCTGTGTATTTTTAGCTTTACTGATGTCTGCAGACTAGAGGAATGCTGCATGGATGCTGCACTCCCAAGCTGATCCTCCTCCTTGTGTGAGGATATAAATACATCAATAAAGATATATATATATATATATATATATATATATATATATATATATATACACATTTATATATATATATATCCTTGTGAATGCGCCTTGTTGTACAGCATTCCAGGATCTCAAAATAGTTTAAAGGTAGATCAAAGCAGCGCTGATAGTCATTAAATAAGACTGTCACTTTGGTGTTAATAAAGTTGTCTAATTCAGTTTCTTGAAAGGCTCAGTCCATTCTACAATGGCTGGCAGTATATAAGGGTGTGTGCATTATCCAGGTTATAGGGGAAGTCTCCACTCTATATAGATAGTTCAGGGGTGTCAAACTCAATTTCATCGTGGGCCGCATCAGCATTGCGATTGCCCTCAAAAGGGTCGGTTGTATCTGTAAGATTAGATGTCCAGCGCATCCCCTCCCCTTACATTAGATGTTAAGAGCCACCCCACGATCAGAAGTTGATTCCCCCACTCTCCCTTACATCACAGTGCACCTCCTTTCCTATTTTATCCCTCCCCCTTCCGGTGTCACATTTGGCACCTTTCAGGGGGAAGGGGGGTGCAGATACCTGTCTGAGACAGGTATTTGCACCACTTCCGGGTTCTGACTCCCGCTGGAGTCCAGCCTCGTGATGTCACCCCCTCGCTGTCTTCTGGAACATACTGTTCCCAAAAGAGAGCGGGGACCAGTGACGGCGCGCCGCAATCCTCATGCGCAGTGAGGAATCTGGCAGTGAAGCCGCAAGGCTTCACTGCCTGATTCCCTCACTGAGGATGGCGGCGGAAGCAGCCGAGGACCGAGCGATTGCTCAGCCTCGCCTGCTGACATCGCAGGCGCGCTGGACAGGTAAGTGTCCATTTTTTAAAAGTCAGCAGCTGCTGGCTTTAAAAAAAAATAAAACCTCTGCTTTAAGGTGAAAAAACATCTGTGGATTAGCGTCCCCCCCGAGCCCCCGTTTACTTACCTGACCCCTCGAAATTCCCGCGCCTTGAACGCGCTTGCTTCTCGGCCAGGCTTCTCGGCTCATTCATTGGTTGATTGAAAGCAACGCAGCCATTGGCTGGCGCTGCTGTAATTCACATCCAATGATGTGGCACACCAGGGGACGGGGCCGAGTGATACAGTGAAGCCCCGTACACACGGCCGAGGTTCTCGGCAGAAACCAGCGAGAACCTCGCTGGCATCCTGATTCTGCCGAGAACCTCGGCCGTGTGTACGGATTCGGCGAGCCCCGCCCGTCGGGAATGCCGTCGAGCCGAAATAGAGAGCAGGTTCTCTATTTGCTCGACGGCCCGTCGGAATGAATGGCTCGTCGCCCTTCCCGACGGGCTGGTCACCGAATGTGACGGCCGGGCGAGAACCTCGACGGGCGGAACGATGTGTTCCGCCCGTCGAGGTTCTCTGCCGTGTGTAAGCGGCCTCAGCGGCTAGCATGAAGGGGTTGATGAGTTCTTGTGAGGGGGAGATGAGACAGCCGCCGAGGGACCCCAGAAGACCAGGTTCGAGGTCACTCTGTGCAAAACGAGCTGCACAGTGGAGGTAAGTATAACATGTTTGTTATTTAAAAAAAAAAGTCACTGATTTATAACACACATGCAGGTGAGGTGTCGTGAGTTTCCCACGTTTATTCCTGGTTAGCATCTCAGTGTTGCAAAAAATCATTTTAGGAGGAAAAAGGGGGTTGTAATGGGTTCCAATGTCACCCCATCATTTGCAGGGGCAGTTATGGCTCGATTTGAGCACAGATTCTTATATTCCCATGAAGCATTCGCCAGCTACTGTTATGTTTTTTTTGCAAAACCCTTTAAGCTGCTGCTGGGAAAAAGCTGGATGCATTGTTTAAAAGCAGAAAGTAAGGGTCTTGAGGAGGACCAGAGGAGGGCTGGTGCTCTCCTGCAGCTGCAGGAGAGGTGTGAGGGCCACACAAAATGGCCTGGAGGGCTGGATTCGGCCCGCTGGGCTTGTGTTTGACACCTGTGAGTTAGTTGATACCACCAATAAGTTATCTCAACCTTTAGGCATGGGAGCAGGACTTGAATACTGATGTAGACCCAGAAGACTGGTCCAAGTTGATTTATTGGGTGTATAAGGGTCTTTTAAATTCTGGTGGAAGTAAATTTAAAGTGTTCTCCAGACGACAGTTTGTATCATCTAGACCAGTCTTTCTTGCCGTTTTAACATTGATAAACCCTTTAAATAACTCTCCAGTCTTAGAGAACCTCTGCTATTAAGTGCTATATCTACAGCTGCCTTATGGTATATTAGAATGGAGATCACTGTGGACAGTGCTACCTACACTTGTGGTCTTTGGGAGAAACCCTAACACCCCCCCCCCCTTAGAGATAACTAAAAAGATCATTGTTGTCAGCGGGTATTCATTTGAGAGCTAGAAATTGCTCATGGAGCACACGCCCGCACTGAGTCCCCATGGGATCTCAGGGATTATTATATTTACCCTTGACCCTGCTGAGTTGTGCTATGGCTTTTTTATGTTTATGCTTGTCCTCCAACACATTTACCCCTGCTTTCTGTATTTGTTTTCTTTTTTGATTTCTGTTACTGACTTGTTTTTGTGATGACGTTATGACCCGTGAGGGTCGGTTGTTCTCTGCATTGAATAAATAAAAAATAAATAAAAAATAAATTGCTCATGGAACCCCTAGAAACTCCTGGAGAAACCCTAGGGTTCTACAGAACCCTAGTTGAGAATTGTTGATACAGACCATGGGTCTCCAAACTTTCTAAACAAAGGGACAGTTTTTTTTTTTTTTTTGGGGGGTCGGACTGTGGCTAACAGGGGTATACATTTTCTTGGCATCAGTGGGAGTAAACATCACATTTGGTATTAGGCAGAGGAACTGTGCCCCATCACTGGTATCACTGGGAGGAATGGTGCCTCATCGTTGGTATCATTGGGAGGAACAGTGTCCTATTGTTGGTGTCAATGGGAGAAATGGTGCTCCATTGTTGAGAAGAATTGCTGATGTAGAAAGGGGTCTCCAAACTTTATAAACAAGGGGCTATTTTTTTGTCCTTCAGACTTCATAGTGGTCAGACTGGGGCTAGCGTGAGTATACATTTTCCTGGCATCAGTGGGAGTAAACATCATATTTAGTATTAGACGGAGGAACAGTGCGCCATTGCTGGTGTTAGTGGGAGGAATCAATCCCCATTGTTGGTATCATTATGAGGAATAATGCCCTGTTGTTGGTGTCAATGGGAAAAATGGTGCACCATTGTTGGTGTCAATGGGAGAAATGGTGCACCATTGTTGGTGTCAATGGGAGAAATGGTGCTCCGTTGTTGGTGTCAATGGGAAAAATGGTGCACCATTGTTGGTGTCAATGGGAGAAATGGTGCACCGTTGTTGGTGTCAATGGGAGAAATGGTGCACCATTGTTGGTGTCAATGGCAGAAATAGTGCACCATTGTTGGTGTCAATGGGAGAAATGGTGCACCGTTGTTGGTGTCAATGGGAGAAATGGTGCTCCGTTGTTGGTGTCAATGGGAGAAATGGTGCACCATTGTTGGTGTCAATGGGAGAAATGGTGCTCCATTGTTGAGAAGAATTGCTGATGTAGACCGGGTCTCCAAACTTTATAAACAAAGAGACAGTTGTTTTTGTCCTTCAGACTGTATAGTGGTCGGACTGGGGCTAGCGTGAGTATACATTTTCCTGGCATCAGTGGGAGTAAACATCACATTTGGTATTAGGCGAACGAACAGTGCCCCATCGCTGGTGTTAGTGGGAGGAATCATGCCCCATCGTTGGTATCATTGGGAGGAATAATGCCCTATTGTTGGTGTCAATGGGAGAAATGGTACACAATTGTTGGTGTCAATGGGAGAAATGGGACCCCATTGTTGATGTCAGTTGGCAGAACAGTGTCTCATATCAATGGGAGTAATAGTGCCCCAAAGGCCAGATAAAGGCTAGCAAAGAGCTGGGCCACAGTTTGGAAACCACGAATGCAGAAAATGTATCCTGACTCCTCTCCCAACTGCTTTAGACAGCCAAAGAGGGGATAAGTTTCAAGTATGGTGGTAATGTCCAAAGGTGCAGGTTTTAGATGTGTCTTTGGACTCATGCGCAGTTAGAGGTATAAACATACTGACAACCATCTGGGACTACTCTACTGAATAAACATACGCCAGATATCCCGAAGACCTTTCAGAGACTCATATTCTTTGTTTGCTTAGCCGCCAGGATATACATTGCTAAGACATCTAAAATATTCATGGTGAGCTTGGAATTTTTGAAGAATTACCTATCTTGGATTATGATCTGCAAAAAAATAAAAATAGCCAGAGAGGATATAAGAATCCTGGGATAAATATATCCAACTTTGGCCTTGGTTTCAGTGGACACAAGGCTGACCTTTTGGGGATTCTTGCCTTAAAGGCTCATGCCCCGTACACGCGATCGGTTTTCCCGTTGGAAAAAGTCAGATGGGAATCCTGACCGTGTGTATGCTCCAACGGAAAAACTGCTGAAAAACGATAGAGAGCAGGTTCTCTTTTTTCCCCGCCAGGAAAAGATCCTATGGGAATTTCCTATCGTGTGTACAAATTTGTAATTTTGGCCAATCAGGTAATGGATCTTATGACCCGGTTCCTGGCTGGCCCACCCCTTTTTTGAAGCCTATTAGAGGCTCTAATCACATGCTTCAAACCCCATTGGAAACAATGCATCTAGCGCCCTGTATGTAGATCAAGGGGCTGGATGCATGATAGGGGGATGGCTCCCCTGCTGTACATCACATCAGTCCCTACCCTCAAAGGAATCACAATCTAAGGTCTATATCTCACATAAATACACATACTAGAGTCAATTCAAATGGGAGATAACCTACAGACATGCCCTGGGAGTGTGGGAGGAAACCCCATTAAGCACAGAAGATATTGGGCCAGATTCAGGTAGCGTAGCGTATCTTTGTGCGGGCGTAGTGTATCGAATATACGCTACGCCGCCGCAACTTAGAGAGGCAAGTGCTGTATTCACAAAGCACTTGCTCCGTAAGTTGCGGCGGCGTAGCGTAAATCGGCCGGCGTAAGCCCGCCTAATTTAATGTAGGAAGGAGGTGGGCGGCATCTATTTAAATTAAGCTTGACCCCATGTAAATGAATGGCCGGTCGAACTGGACATGCGCGCGTATTCTCAGAATCACGTCGCATAAACTCCCTAAGATACGTCGGCGTAAATGACTATGACGTGAACGTAACTTACGCACAACCCCATTCATGTACAACTTATGTAAACGACGTAAAAACGACGGCTGTTCCGACGTCCATACCTTTGCATTGGATGCGCCACCTTTTTGGTGGTTTATCTTTACGCCGGAAAAACGCCTTACGTAAACGGCGTAGATTACTGCGTCGGGCGTACGTACGTTCGTGAATCGGCGTATCTTGCTCATTTGAATATTTAACATGGGAACGCCGAATGCGCCCAGCGTAACTATGCGCCCACGATACGCCGGCGTAGGCAAGTTACGTCGGACGGCTGAAGCCATGTTTTTCGGCGTATCTCGCTTTGTGAATCGGCGCAAAGATGCGACAGCGCACATTTGAAATTACGGCGGCATATCTGGAGATACGCCGAAGTAAGTCTTTTTGAATCTGGCCCAAAGTTCTTTAAACCAAAGACCCCAGTGCCACAGGCAGAAGTGCTAACCACTAAGCCATAGTTCTGGACTCACCCCCACCTCCACAGCTCACCCCCTCTGTACACAGTCACACTTAACACTATCTATGTCATACTTAAATGTGCATAACAGTAACAGTTAATTGTCTAGTTGACTCTTATTATCAATATGATGTTTACTGGTCATCAAGGCTCTCACACTCTGTTGGATTTGTATTTGTTTGTAGAATGTCATTATTGTAAAACTGTTTTAAACATTGTAATGTAAAGAAGACATATTGTTGGGGTATCTGTTCATAATGGATTTGGGATTTGGCTTCAGAAACATGCCAGTCACATGACCATATGCCATAGTGATTTCTACTAAAGGGGAAAAGAGGAGTTTTGGCCAAGCGGCCAGTTGGATGATCTTTTTAGTACAAATCACATTATCAGTGCCTAAGCATATGACCATATGACTGGTTGCCATGTTTCTGCAATCAAAACAATTCTCATGGTTTCCACTATGTTTTATGTCTTAAAGACAAAAGGATAGGAGGGAGCCATGTTTTTGCCATATGTATACTTCAAAAGAAGTCAGCCTTACATGGGAGCTATTATTAAAGGGGTGTTCCACCCAAAAAAATGACCCCTTCTCAATCCACTCCTCACCCCCATACATGCCACATTTGGCATGTAATTTTTTTGGGGGGGGAGTGGGGGCTTCAGTAGGAGTGGGACTTCCTGTCCCACTTCCTGCTTCCGCCGAGGGGCTGGTTAGGCGATTAAGCTTAATCGCCTACACCAGCCCCCTCCCTGTAGGCGATCACATGGGACACTGACAGGTCCCATGCGATCGCCTCTCCAATCAGCGGCGAGCCGCGCCGCGCACGCATGCGCAGTACGGCTCGCGCATGCGCAGTGGGTGCCCGGCCGTGAAGCCGAAGGCTGTCACGGCTGGGTGCCCACAGTCAGGATGGAGACGCCGGCCGGGGAGGGGGGCAGAGGAGCGGAGCCCCGGTCGGCGCGTCGCTGGAACGCAGGAGCAGGTAAGTGAGTGTTTATTAAAAGCCAGCAGCTACACTTTTTGTAGCTGCTGACTTTTAATAAACACATTTTTGGGCTGGAACACCCCTTTAATGATCACACATCACATGAATCACCCAGGCATGCCACCATTATCCCTTTTTTATTTGGGGTTAAACTGATGCCGCGTACACACGACCATTTTTTACAACCCGAAAAACGACAACTTTAAAAAATAGAGCATGTTCGATATTTTTTAGGCCGTTTTTCAGAACCCGAAAAATGCTCTAAAGCCCACACACGATCGTTTTTAATGACATTTAAAAAAAAAAAACATTTTTTACAACCTGAAAAATTATCGTGTGTACGCGGCATTAGGCTCGGTTCACACTGCCGCAACCTACGGTGGACTTCCTGGCGATTTGCTGGTGACTAGAGAGATACTTTGATTCGACTTGATGCAATTTTAGAAGTGACTTTCAGGAATGCCTGGCTAATCTTCTTGTAATGTCGGATCCCAATCACATCAATATACAGTTGCAATAAAAAGAATGTGAACCCTTTTGGGATGATATGGATTTCTGCACAAATTGGTCATAAAATGTGATCTGATCTTCATCTAAGTCACAACAATAGACAATCACAGTCTGCTTAAACTAATAACACACAAATAATTAACTGGTACCATGTTTTTATTGAACACACCATGTAAACATTCACAGTGCAGGTGGAAAAAGTATGTAAACCCCTAGACTAATGACATCTCCAAGAGCTAATTGGAGTGAGGTGTCAGCCAACTGGAGCCCAATCAATCAGATGAGATTGGAGGTGTTGGTTACAGCTGCTCTATAAAAAACACACACCAGTTCTGGGTTTGCTTTTCACAAGAAGCATCGCCTGATGTGAATGATGCCTCGCACAAAAGAGCTCTCAGAAGACCTACTATTAAGAATTGTTGTCTTGCATAAAGCTGGAAAGGGTTATAAAAGTACATTTAATTCTTTGTGTGTTATTAGTTTAAGCAGACTGTGATTGTCTATTGTTGTGACTTAGATGAAGATCAGATCACATTTTATGACCAATTTGTGCAGAAATCCATATCGTTCCAAAAGGGTTCACATACTTTTTATTGCAACTTAGAGGTGACTTCCATTTAAGTCTATGGTCACAAGTCGGATAGAAATCACACTTAAGTAGTACAGGAACCTTTTCTAAAGTCAGAACGACTTCAATAGCGCTAAGACAGCTCTCATTGACTAACATGGGAATTCACACCGGTAAATCACGTCACTTGGGGTCTCACAAGTTGGATCCAAAGTCATGGCAGTGTGAACTGAGCCTAAGCCTAGGTTTACATTGGAGCGATTTGTCATGCGATTTGAGAGATCAAATCACATGACAAGTCGCAGCCTATTGGAGGCAATGGCACTGTTCCAAACGCTGCAACACCGATTTTGCAGGAATCACACCGATTTGCACAAGTAGTTCCTGCACTACTTTTGCTGATCTCAGGTGCGATTTCAATAGACAGCTGTGTATGAAGCCACACAGATGTCTATCAAGTAGCACCTGAGATCTCGCTGACCTTGCTACTTTGAAATCGTGCTACTTTAAGTGCGATTTCAAAGTAGCATTAATGTGAACCAGGGCTAAAGGACCATTTTCTTAAAAATCACATTGGGGTTGATTTACTAAACCTGGAGAGAGTAAAATCTGGTGCAGCTCTGTATAGAATCCAGCTTCCATTTTTTTGTTTTTGTTAATGCTTAATTAAACATTGTGATTGTTTCATGTCATTAGAGAATGCAGAGAGTCTAGTTTTTCAATCAAGCATTTCAATAGGTTAATAAGGTTAACAAGGCACAACCAGGAAGCACTAATAAGCAGTATGCACAGCCTGCAAATGCCAGAAGCACATACAACTGTTATTAAATACAAATGGTGATTACAGACTATAGATAGAACTGTGGCTATTATTACTCAATAATATATATATTAATATTATTTAAAATAAGCGGAATATTTAAAAACACATGAAAGGCCATAGCTCCACTAATCATATTGGTATGATTGGTATTCCGTACAGCACAGATTCCCCCTACTACCCTGCCCCCCCCCTCTTGCAATGGTCTAGCTTCCTTCCTCTTCTCTCCCACCGGATGCTGCTGTGGGCACACAAAGGGGGACGTTTTAGAATGACTGGGGTAAGGGGCCCATAAATATGTAATTTACCACTCCCTTCCCTTTCTGAATGAACACAGTGGGTCATCGGTACCATGTGTTTGAGCTGTGAAGTACACATCATAATGGAATAGGCTGCACACACCTATGTGCAGGGCCGCCATCAGGGGGGTACAGGCAGTACACCTGTAAGGGGCTCGGTGGTCTCCTTTTGTTTTTGTCAGCACCCAAAGCCCCCTCAACCTCTAAGGGGCCCGGTGGTCCCCAGGGGCCTGGATGACATACATTTTTTTTTTCATCAGCACACAAAGCTCCCCGACCTCTAAGGGGTCTGGTGGTCCCCAGTCCCCCGGATGGCATCCGCCTTTTTTTTAATATTTGTTTTATTTATTTATTTATCAGCACCCAAAGCCCCCTCCCCCAGACCTCTAAGTGGCCCAGATGGCAACTCCCCCCCCTTTTTTTGTCAGCACCTAAAGCCCCCCGACCTTAATTCATGGTGGCAGCTCCCTGCTTCTCGATACGTGGCCCCATCCCCGCTTCACAACTTGCGACCCCCCCGCTTCTCAATTTGCAGCGGCAGCACCCCCCTCTCTGCTCCAGGGGGCCCATGCCTGAAGCTTTGTATGGGGCCCCAAAATTTCTGATGGTGGCCCTGCCTATGTGTGTACATGGGGTCAGCCAATATTGTCCAATACATACAATATGCAGACTGTGTTCCCTGCTTATTTCTGCTGTGCAGTGATTGTGCTTTGCTGTTCTGCCCTGAGACTGTAAACAAATAGATTCTCTATATGACTTGTCCTATACAAGTACCTGAATTTGACTTGGTACTGGCCCCTAGTAGCTACCTGCACATTAGCGCTCAGGCTGGGAAAGGGGGGGGCACTAGGGGTAGATAAGCTACTTTTACGTGCAAATATATTGACAAGGATCATGCTGATAGGAGGAGACAGCAGGGTATGGAGATCATTGGTCTGCTGCTCCCTTAATGTCCAGTCGTAGGTTGGGGTAGGTAGGTAACCAAACTGCAGAAAATCTCAGGCCCATATTGTTAAAATATTAATACTATAGCAGGAAAAACTGCATTTACTGTATGTACATAAGCTTTGATCTTTGATGCTTGAGTTTGGCTTCAAAGGGATCAACTAGCTAATGTAAAGTGTGACATTTTATAGAAGTATCTATAATAACCCTGGAGCCCAACCTGTGGCCCAAGGGCTCCATGTGGCCCTTTGGTATATGATGTGTGGCCCTTGGCCCTCAGCAGCCGCTAGCAGGAGCATTGATCTCTACTAGCCCCATGTAACGTTCCCAGTTTCATATTGTCTTCTGCAGCATATCCCCAGCTAGAAATTTTGCATTTTCAAATATAAGACATAGTGCAGCGCAATTTCAAATGTGATAAGTAATCTTGATTTTCTTGAAGTACAATCAAATATTACAAATAATCGAACAATCCACAAATATTAACATATAATAAAGTCCAAAATAGAATACATGTGTTTAAAGTACAGTAAAACCTTGGATTGCGAGTAAGGCGGTTTACAAGCGTTTCGCAATACAAGCTGTTTTTTTTCTAAAATCCTGACTCAATTTGCAAGCGTTGTCTTGCAAGACAATCAGGATTTAAGCATGTGGGGGGGATACCACATGTGGCCAGAGGTGCGGGTGGTGCCGGTGATGCTCAAAGACGCTCGGAAACACTCAGAAACATTTGGTTCCTAAGTGTTATTTTTGTTTATAGCGCAAAAAATAAAAACAGCAGAGGTGATCAAATACCACCAAAAGAAAGCTCTATTTGTGGGGAAAAAGCACGCCAATTTTGTTTGGGAGCCACGTAGCACGACCGCGCAATTGTCAGTTAAAGCGACGCAGTGCCGAATCGCAAAAAGTGCTCTGGTCATTTGGCAGCCAAATCCTCCAGGGCTGAAGTGGTTAATACTTAGAGAAGAACTCCATGAAAAAAAAAAAAATTCTCCCGTGCAGTGGGGCTGTGCCCACGCCGCATGGGTTAGCTGCTTGTTTTGTCTAGGAGAGCACGGAAAGGCTATACTAACCAGATCCTTGATCCTCCAGAACATGGATGAAGGATTCTTCACTGCCTGCTTTTGTATTCCAACACAAGAACACAAACGTGAGCTGGATTCAAATTTTCGAAGCATCATTGGGCACACTGGCTCCAGTTTGACGGCGCTCCACAAAACAAGGACTCAGCTTAGGAACAGGGAAATACAGTCCCATGAGGGCAACAAGCACAAGAATTAAAGGGTATTATTGATACAATTGGTTTATAGCATAAAAAAGTCAACGTGTTTCAAAAGTCAACACACTTCCTCTTCATCTGGGTTTTTAAAATTTGAAACCTAGGGAATTTGGTTGGCGCTCCTATTGGACTGTTCACTCACCGGCCACTTTTTTAGGTACACCTTGCTAGTACCGGGTTGGACCTAGGGTGACCACATTTCCAAACTGCCATTCAGGGTCACCCCCCTCCTTCACAAAAATGTGGCATTTTTAAAGGCTTATATGCAAGTAATTGGCCATAATAGGGGTATGGGGGTCCAGGTACTGCCTTGTGGGACATGTATCAATGCAAAAAATGTTTTTAAACATTTTTCAGGAGCAGTGATTCTAATTATGCTTAAAGTGCAACAATAAAAATGAACAATCCTCTAAATATAGTGCCTGGGGGTCGCCTTAGTCTGCCTGTAAAGTGGTGCATGTGTACCATGTATAGAACATGCTGCAGCACAATTACATTTAAATTGACTCACGGTTGCAATTGCATGCATCCGGCTATTGAAATAAAAAAAGCACAAAAAACATAGTGCCCCCTCCCCCTAGTCCACACCAGACCCCCTCGGGCTATGCCCCCCCCACCCCAAAGTGCCTTTCCCCCATCTTACCCTGGCTGGTGGTTGTGGTGGCATGCAGGCAGTGGGATTATCAGAATCTGGAAGCCCCAAAGGACCCAAATTTTCTGGAATGGACTAGAAGAGGGGGGGGCCCACGCTGTTTTTTTTTTTGTTATTGGCAGCTTGTTTTTTTTTTTTATTCAGCTGTCAGCGGGGAAGCCCATTGACAGCTCATCAGTTGTTAAGGATGTCGGCTTCCCAGCCCCGCTCCTTAACAACCAGCTTTTACTGCACCCTAGTTGGGCGCAGGACATTTGGCAGGGCGAACACACGGGGCTGGGAAACAGACAGTTTTCACCATCAGCTCATTGGGTGGCTGTCATAGGTGTGCACACAGGGTGTGCCAGGTGTGCCTGGGCACACCCTAATCCCCATGTTGCTTGGCTGGAGAGAAAGGGACTGGGGAATCTCTGTCCTCAGTCCCCATTCTCTGTCTCTAAAGTGAGACATCAGGGGTCTGTTGGACCCCTGATATTTCACCAACGCCCCTCAATGGGGCTCAGAATTGATTTTTTTACATTCTTTTTTATAGAATAAAAAATAAATAATCTGGGACATATGGTCACCCTAGTTGGACCCCCTTTTGCCCTCAGAACTGCCCTAACTCTTCGTGGAATAGATTCAACAAGGTGTTGGAAACATTCCTCAGAGATTTTGGTCCATAGTGACATGATGGCATCACACAGTTGCTGCAGCTTTGTCGGCTGCACATCCATGATGCGAATCTCCTGTACCGGGGACTGTGGAGGCCATTGGAGTCCAGTGACCTCATTGTCATGTTCAGGGAACCAGTGGTGAGATGATTGGATCTTTGTGACATGGTGCATTATCCTGCTGGAAGGAGCCATCAGAAGATGGGGACACTGGAGTCATATATTCCGATGGAAAAATGTCAGGCGGACTTTTTCCATCGGAAATTCCGACTGTGTGTATGCCCCATCGGATTATTTGCATCAGAAATTCCGAGGAATTCCGTCAGATTTTAGATAGAGAACATGTTCTCTTTTACTCATATGGAATTCCTATGTGATTTTGGTCAGACAAATGTCCGACCGTGTGTACGGGTCTTTACTTTTACCTTTCTATAATCTCGAAACAGTCTGCCCATTCTCTTCTGACATCAACAAGGCATTTTTCTTCACACAACTGCCACTCACTGGATATTTTCTCTTTTTGGACCATTCTCTGTAAAACTTAGAGATGCTTGTGCGTGAAAATTCCAGTAGATCAGCAGCTTTAGAAATACTCAGACCAGCCCGTCTGGCACCAACGACCATGCCATATTCAGTCACTTAAATTCCATTTCTTCCCCTTTTCTGATGCGGTTTGAACTTCAGCAAGTCGTCTTCACCATATCTTGCATTGAGTTGCTGCCATGTGATTGGCTGATTAGCAATTTGTGTTACCGAGCAATTGAACAGTTGTACCTAATACAGTGGCCATTGAGTGTATATTGCCTATTGTAGTCAGACTCTCATGAATCCAGTAGCGATGCCAAACAGCGACTGCATCTGATTTGGGCTGAATCGGTCCAAAATTCAAGCTGTCTCCGGTCAGCTTAACTTTAAAAATATATATCAGTAAAATCCATGATTTCTCCATCGTTGACTTGTTCCAGGCCTTTACCCTCATTTCATGCACTCCCAGCATCCTCCATTCTCACACTCTCTGTATGCAGCTGTTTTGTTCTCGCTATATTTAGCTGTGTTTTTCAGAGTGCTCACAATGAAAGTGGTAAAAGGTGATTAGCTGGCATCCTACAGCCTCCTTATATCTCCCCCTCCCTCTCTCACCACACTTACACTTTCTCCATTTCTGCCGCCCTCCTCCCATCCATCTCTCATCCCTCCCTTATATACAAGCTTCTTCCATTGTCTTAGCCTATGTTTGTTCTTTAAAGCCGAACTCCGAGACAAAAACACTTTTAATTAAAGGAGAAGTACAGCCAAAGCTTGTCTGGCTGTACTTCTCCTGTGGATCACCAGAGTGGAGTTCACTCTGCACTCCTGTGACCCATTTTCAGCAGACAGCGGGGTGAAGCCCGCTGTCGGTTGACGTCACTACGGCCTTCAGCTGTTGTGGAACTACACGCCCCATGAGGCATTGTAAAACTCTGACATTCACAAACATGACTAGGCATGACAGGAATTGTAGTTCCTGAACAACTGGAGGGCCATAATTTGGAGACCCCTGCATAACAATGGACACAGGAAGTGATCAGATGACAACATTTCTGGCAGAATTAACAAATATTTTTGCACTTTTTTTAACAGCTTTTACAAAATGACCAACAGACCAAAAGGTAAAAAATAAGAGAAGATTTTTATTGAAGGTTTACCTACCTTTTAAGAGTGAAGCCCCGTACACACGACCAGTTTTCCCGGCAGGAAAACTGCCAGGAGAGCATTTGGCCAGAAATCCCCGCCGTGTGTATGCTCCCTAGCAGTTTTCCCATCAGGAAAACAGCCGGGAACCCCCACGGGAAAATAGAGAACATGTTTCTCTATTTTTGCATCGGGATTCCCGGCAGAGTGTTTCCTGCCGAGAAAACCGGACGCATGTCCATGGTAAACCTGTGCAAGGTCAATAAGACTTTGACGCATGCGCGGTAGCATACAACGATAGCGTGGGGTGTAGCAAGATGGCGGCGAAGGCATCGAATGTGACGAGCGCCGGCTCGCCGTAGTCTGACGTCAGCGCATTCTTGCCATTCAAAAAAAATGGCAGTGCACGTGCAGAGCCTGCCAGGAAGTCTGCACAGCGCTGCGCTAATCATAGGCAGAGAGACATTTCCCGATCTCTGCAGCCCAGCATCGGGAATATGTCTCCCTGCCTGTGATTAGCACAGCACCATGCAGACTTCCTAGTGGGCTCTGCACGTGCACTGTGCGAACACGCCGGAGCTCATCACTACTTCAGAGGTTTCTGTGAGTTCCTTAAACTGTGCCTCGCTGACCTCCAATTTAACGGTGCCCTGATAATTCTGGGTCCAACACCACCAGCAGCATGACACCAGTGGTCTTCTTAGCTGTCTGTAAGAGTGGCTATCTGACCATCACTGTAAGGGTTGAATGCTTCCCACTAACTACCAACGGAAGAGAGCATGCTTCACACTGACCACCAATGTAAGGAGCATTCTTCACACTGATCACTAATGTAAGGAGAATTCTTCCCACTGATCACCAATGTAAGGAACATTCTTCAAACTGATCACCAATGTAAGGGACATTCTTCTCACTGATTACCAATGTAAGGGACATTCTTCCCACTGATTACCAATGTAAGGGACATTCTTCCCACTGATCACCAATGTAAGGGACATTCTTCCCACTGATCACCAATGTAAGGGACATTCTTCCCACTGATCACCAATGTAAGGGACATTCTTCCCACTGATTACCAATGTAAGGGACATTCTTCCCACTGATCACCAATGTAAGGGACATTCTTCTCACTGATTACCAATGTAAGGGACATTCTTCCCACTGATTACCAATGTAAGGGACATTCTTCCCACTGATCACCAATGTAAGGGGCATTCTTCCCACTGATCACCAATGTAAGGGACATTCTTCCCACTGATCACCAATGTAAGGGACATTCTTCCCACTGATCACCAATGTAAGGGACATTCTGACCACCAATGTAAGGAGGATTCTTCCAACTGTTCACCAATGTAAGGAACAGTCTTCCCACTGACCATCAGTGTAAGGAACATTCTTCTGACTGACCATCACTGCAAAGGGCATTCTTCCCCTGACCACCAATGTAAGGAGGATTCTTCCCACTGATCACCATTTTAAGGGGAATTATTCCCACTGATCACCAATGTAAGGAACATTCTTCCCACTGATCACCAATGTAAGGGGAATTCTTCACACTGATCACAAATGTAAGGAGCATTCTTCCCACTTATCACCAATGTAAGGGGTATTCTCCCCACTGATCACCAATGTAAGGGGCATTCTTCCCACTGATCACCAATGTAAGGAACATTTTCCTATTGACTCCCAATGAATTGGTCTTCGTAAGGGTTCCCTTGAGACCTCTGGGGTAAAAAGTTTCAGAGAGGCTCCTCTAGAGTATTTTCTGTAAGAACACATTCTGAGTTGCCATAGAGTTATCTGGCAGTACATTTTAATGCAGCTTTTGTATATTTATTAGCTTTCTGTGCCATACTTTTATAAGGCCACTTTATATCTGTATATGATGATTCTTTCTACAGTGGCCACTCATGTGTGTTATGTTGCAGTTATGAATACCGGCAATACATTTATAGCTGCCTTGACATTGTATTGTTCTTATTCAGTCAGAGCTGACTCATAGACTTGCACTGAAAGAGAACAGTACATATCTCCATAGGAATGAATGGCTTTTTTTGTGTGTCATGAATTTTACTACAGGGCAATCATAGATGTAAGCAGAGCGCTCATAAAGATTTCCAGAATGATATTCAGGAGTGCAGCCCTTTTTTGTCAGATTAGCAATACTGGGTCTCATTAAAGTGGAACTAAACCCTCATATCCTTTACAGCCAAGGAGGCTGCCATCTTGATCTGCAGTTGCCATGGTGCTGCTCTTTCACAGCTGATCGTCTGCTCCCAGCAGAGTGCTCTTCAGCAGTGAATAGTTCCCCATCATCATGTCCAATGCAGGACTATGGTCACTGCTTTGCTCTTGATGACGTTAGAGGCATCCAACCACCAAAGCATGGGGAACCTCAGCATGGAGGAGCCTGCAGGAGCAGGGGTAAGGGAGGGTTTCCTTGAGTACAGCTTTAATGTTTTACTGCAAGATGCCCCATTGATGTCTGCTGAATGTCGCCCTCCCTTGTTTCATATTTTTCAATTCTTCATTCTAATCAATTTATTTAGAATGGAAATAAAAAGTCTTTCTTTTGGGGGGGGGGGGGGGGTTAGTAAAATAATGTGGTTGAATAAGTGTGGCCATCCTCTGATAACTGGTGATGTAGCTGTGTTCAGAATTAAGCAATCACATTCAAGCTCATGTTAAAGTCAGTACACACCCATCCATCATTTAAAATGCCTCTGATTAACCCCAAATAAAGTTCAGCTACTCTAGTAGGTCTTTCTTGACATTTTATAAGTCGCATCCTACAGAAAAAGCTATGGTCCAAGCTTCCAAAGCATCAGAAGGATCTAATTTTTAAAAGGTATCAGTCAGGAAAGAAGGGTACAAAAGAATTTCCAAGGCATTAGATACACCATGGAACACAGTGAAGATAGTCCTTATCAAGTAGAAAAATATGGCACAACAGTGAAATTACCAAGAACTGGACGTCCCTCCAAAATTTATGAAAAGACAAGATGAAAACTGGTCAGGGAGGCTGCCAAGAGGCCTATAGCAACCTTAAAGAAGCTGCAGGAATATCTGGCAAGTACTGGCTGTGTGGTACATGTGACAGCAACCTCCTGTATTCTTCTCATATGTCTGGGCTATGGGGTAGAATGGCAGGATGGAAGCCTTTTCTTACGAAGAAAAACATCCAATGTTTGCAAAAACACATCTGAAGTCTCCCAAAAGCACGTGGGAAAATGTGTTATTGTCTGATGAAACCAAGGTTGAAGTTTCTGGCCATAATTTCAAAAGACATGTCTGGTGCAAAAAAAACACCGCACATCACCAAAAGATCACCATACCCACCGTGAAGCATGGTGGTGTCAGCATCATGCTTTGGGGCTATTTTTTCTTGTGCCGGAACAGGGGCCTTAGTCAAGGTAGAGATCATTATGAAGAGTTCCAAATATCAGTCAATATTGACACAAAACCTTCAGGCTTCTGCTAGAAAGCTGAACACGAAGAGGAACTTCATTTTTCAGCATGACAACGACCCACAGCATCCATCCAAATCAACAAATGAATGGCTTCACCAAAAGAAGGTGAAAGTTTTGCAATGGCCCAGCTAGAGGCCATACCTGAATCCCATTGAAAATCTGTGGGGTCACCTGAAGAGGGCTGTGCCCAAGAGATTCCCTTGCAATCTGACAGATTTGGAGCATTTTTGCAAAGAAGAGTAGCCAAATATTGCCAAGTCAAGATGTGCCATGCTGGTAGACTCATACCCAAAAAGACTGAGTGCTGTAATAAAATCAAAAGGTGCTTCAGCATAGTATTAGTTTAAGGGTGTGCATGCTTATGCAACCATATTATTATTATTTTTATTTTTTTTACGTCCCTTCACCTAAAAGATTTTAGTTTGTTGTTCAACTGAGTTGTACAGTTTATAGGTCAAAATAAAGATGTAAAAAGTTCTAAAATTATTTATCTTTATCTAATTTTTTACATTACAGAAACCTGACATTTTAACAGGGGTATGTAGACTTTTTATATCCACTGTAAAGCTCAAATTTATAATATTTTAAATAGATTTGGGAAGGGTCTGTGTCTCCACCGGGAAGGTCTAAGTTTTACAGTTGGCACTGGAACAAGAATAGAGAGAGAAGAACCTATCATTAGGATCACTCGTTCCAACGACAACTCTCGTACACACGACCGAGAAACTCGTCGTAAAAGAAACATCGTTTTCCTCGACGAGTTCCTTGTCAGGCTTGTCGAGAATCTTGGCAAGCTTTCTTTGCGTACACACTGTCAAGACAAAATCTTGTCGTTCTCAAACACGGTGACGTACAACATGTACGACGACACTATAAAGGTGATTCAACTGGCGCCGCCCTTGGGGCTGCTTTTGCTAATCTTGTGTTAAGTAAAAGTTTTGTGAGAGACGAATGTGCTATCTCCATTACGAACGCTACTTTTACCGAAGGTGCGCTCCCGTCTCATACTTTATTCTGAGCATGCGCGGGTTTCTAAGCATACAGACGAACGTGTTTCTCGTCGTAAACCAGCCCGACGAGGAACACGACGAGGAAATTGAGAATCCCGACGAGAAAAAAGAGAACTTGTTCTCTTTTTTGCTCGTCGAAATCCACGACAGTTTTCTTGCTCCTCTATCTTCTTTATGAGTATGGAAGCAAATTACATATTAGGGCATGAATGTAGTCACAGAAGACCATGCAACGGCTATGAGGTCCAGGAGCACAGAGAGTCCATGCACTGTCTACAAATAAATTTATCCAGGTGATGATAGCATTTGAAAAAAACAAAACATAAATTAGATGTATATAGGGTATTAGATGGCGATTAGAGAGGCAGAGGCCTCTCTATTGCATTAGAGATGGCGATTAGAGAGACAGGGGCCCTTTATTGGTTTTGTTATGGGACCCCATCACACAAGTAGTGTGTGCTTTCTAACATGCTGATATTGTAAGTTGTGTGCATTTAATTTCACATCTATCGGTGCATATCTAATTGAATTTCCATTCCTCTAGTCAGCATTTTGTTGCAAATCTTCACCGTGTTTAAGTCACCCTAGTCTCTAACTATCTTCTTTTTGTCTCTTCCAAACAGTGGAGGTCACCCCTCTCCTTTCTGCAGCAGTGCCCTCCTCAAGCAGCCTCCCCCCAAGTCCCGGGGAGTTGAGGCAAGAGCCACGGGCAGCTAGTGGTCCCGGAGCGGTCATGGACCCGGTAAACCGCGAGCAGCAGCTCCAGCAGCAACTCATCCTCCTGAAACAGCAGCAACAACTTCAGAAACAGCTACTTTTTGCCGAGTTCCAGAAGCAACATGAGAACCTGACAAGGCAACACGAGGTCCAGCTCCAGAAGCACCTCAAGGTAGGAAATGCAGTATCTGTGTATCAAGAACATCTTTAGATATCATGAAATCATCTACATTAAAGTATCTGTAGCAGCCAATGACAATTATTTCTATTTACACCAACTTGGATTGGTAAAATATTTGTAATCTGATTTATTGTTATTCGCAACATACAAAATAACTTTTTAAGCTCACATACATTTTAAACATATTGATAGTTTGACCTTTTTAGTTTAGTTTCGCCCTTCCATGCACAGATTACCTCCCAACTTGGCCAGTGTAAACATTCCTGCTTTGCATCTTCTTCTATAATCTGGAGTAATCACAGCCAATCGTAATTACTTACTTAATGGAAGACACATCAGGAAGTAAGTGTAAATAACCACTTACTCCACGTTCATATTGGACCGGTTTGGCATGCGATTTGACATGTCGGCGGCTATTGCAAGCAATAGCACCGACCGACTTTGCGGCACTGCATTGATTCCCAAAAGTAGTTCCTATACTACTTTTGGCGACTTCGGGGGGAGATTTGAATAGACATCTTGCATAAACCCGCACAGATGTCTGTCAAATCGCCCCCGAATCCGGACTGCATTGCCAGTTATAAATTCTGCGAGTTCAGCTGAACTTGCATGATTTCTAACCGGCATCAGTGGGTTTAGACAGTTTTGCTCAGGAACAGGTGTCTTTCAAAACATTTGGGATTTTCCATCACCTTCAGTCCCAGTCACAAGGAAAAAGGGGATGTGAACAGCAAAAAATAAAAAAAATCTGATGAAGGTTCTAACATTTTCGTAACTCTTTGCAAAGAATCTCAGCTGCCTATATCTCTGGATATAATGGTTATTGTGACAGGTACTTTTCCCTGATGGTAACCTCGGCTGGAGCATTTTCATAATACGATTCACCTGTAACAGGTGTTTGTTAACCTTCAATTCTTTTTCTCTCCCTCACTTCCTTCTTTTCATTCCCCTTCCCTTCCTTCTTCATATTCTCCAACCCTGCCTTCTTATTATTCTCCTTCCTTTCCTTCTTCTTATTCTCCTTAGCTTCTGTCTTCTTGTCCTTCTTTCCTTCCTTCTCCTCAGTTCTCCTTTACTTCCTTCTTCTCATTCTCCATCCCTTCCTTCTTATTCTCCATCCCTTCCTTCTTATTCTCCATCCCTTCCTTCTTATTCTCCATCCCTTCCTTTGTCTCATTCTCCATCCCTTCCTTCTTCTCATTCTCCATCCCTTCCTTCTTCTCATTCTCCATCCCTTCCTTCTTATTCTCCATCCCTTCCTTCTTATTCTCCATCCCTTCCTTCTTATTCTCCATCCCTTCCTTCTTATTCTCCATCCCTTCCTTCTTATTCTCCATCCCTTCCTTCTTATTCTCCATCCCTTCCTTTGTCTCATTCTCCATCCCTTCCTTCTTCTCATTCTCCATCCCTTCCTTCTTATTCTCCATCCCTTCCTTTTCATTCTCCATCCCTTTCTTCTTTTCTCATTCCCAGTCGCTTCCTTCTTAATAATCTCATTCACTTCTTTCTTCTCATTCTGCCTCCCTCCATTCTACATATTCTTCAACCCTTCCTTCTTCTCATTCCCCTCCCCTTACATCTTTATATTCTCCAATCCTACCTTCTTCATATTCTCCACCCCTTCCTTCTCATTATCCATCCCTTCCTTCTTCCCATTCTCCTTCCCTTCCCTCTTCTCATTTTCCTTCTCCTTCTTCTTCTCTTATTTACATATGAATGCAGTTGATATTTACATATGAATGGTGCCATTATTTACATATGAATGATGGTTATTTACATGTAAACACAGGTGAGTCATCTGTACACAACAATAGGGCAGAGATGGGCAGCATTAATAGCAGCACTTCACACTGAGATATCAGGACACAGCACAGGACTAAAACTTCAAGGGACAAGGGAATTTAAACTGGGATAGTTGGCAAGTATGGGGCAGCTGCTTTGGGCCCCACAACAATGACAGGGCCCAGAGCAGCTTCCCCTTTTGCCCTGCCTTAAAGACGGCCCTGCTCACATTACCCGCTGGAGATCTTCTCATCTCCTCCAGGCTGACATCAGTGGCCCCTCCCTCTGCAGTGCTTGCAGCAGGGCTGACGTCTGCGGGATCTCAGCCCTTCCCTCAACGTTGCTCGGAGCTGGGAAGAAAAGCTCCAGCGGATCACATGAGTGTCCAGCTGCACTTTAAGTAAGGTATTTTCCACAATAATGTTACAAAAGGAGACCCACTGGACATTATATAATCTTTTTACAAAACAGATTTCATATTTTTACAATGACTTTACCTAAGGTTTCTTTTTGGGATTAAAGATGTCATAATGATGACTCCTGAGCTGACAGAGGGAGAAGGGGAGAGAAGACAGGGGACATAGATAAGACATCCCCTGAAAATAAGCCTTAGTGTATTTTATTGTAGCCAAAATTAATATAAGACCCGGTCTTATTTTCAGAGAAACACGGTATGTGAGAAGCTTCAGGTTGAAGGTGCCATTCTCAGCCTGCATACTAGTATAATAAAGCCAATCTTATTTTGTTTAGAGTGAGGGATCTTGGAAACCTACTGAGGTTTTTTACCCAGGTCAATTTCTTAGTGATCGATTCCCTTTAAGGATCTGTTCCTTCCCCCTTTTACTCAGCTGCCTAGAAGGTGCCGACTTGCTGTCTTCACATGTCCTACCAAAGCTTTTCAGAGCTTCCTTCTGGGCACTGTTCCCACTCGGCTCTCTGGGTGCAATATAGTTCACAAATTTGCTTGGCACATCCCTTTTCAATTGGCACCCTCTGCCTTCCCCTTCAAGAACTGCACCCTTTTTCTTACCATCATTACATATTCCATTTCCTGCAACAGTCAGCTCCATTGAAAGAGTCTTGCTTTAATCTTCTTAACCTTCTCTGCTCTTGGCTAATCTAAGATCTGAGGAGAGGCCATGCTGGGAATGTGCATGGTAGAGGAAACAGGCACAGTGCTTTATCTTAAAACCAGCATTATATATCATATATTGTGTTATTCTTTGGACATAAATGAGCAGTACTATCTAAAATGCCTCTCTCAGCTCAATGGACAGTAGCCACCTCGTCCCTTTATTTTTATGTATGTTAGTTACACCCATACAGGCCAAGCTTGGAATTTTCATTTGCTTACCCTAGGATTCTTTATGACATGATGTCATTATTTAATTTTCTGCTTGCATTGGAACCAGGGACCCCAAGATTGTTCCTTGACAAACTACTGGTACAGTCATGAAGCTAGAAGTGTGTTTTGTGGTTATCTGTTAGTGTACATTATATATTAAAAAAAATATGGTTTTAATTGATGCAGACAGTTCTAATGGGCAGCATTAGTAGCAGCACTTCACACTGAGAGATCAGGACACAGCACATGACTAAAACTTCAAGGGACAGGTTCCTCCAGAAGTTGCTAGGGTACCTTGAGCAATGAGCAATTTATGCCTCTCAGGTAAGTTACCAATGTCACCAGTAATCTCTTTAGCTATCTCTAAGGAGGGCATTGTTTCCAATGGCCACCAATGTAAGGGGCCATTCTTCCTACTAACCACCAATGTAAGGGGTTAATTCTTCCTTCGGACTAGCAATATAAGGGGCATTCTTCCCTTTGCACACCAATGTAAAGAGAATTCCTCTCAATGGTTTGCAATGTAAGGCATATTCTTCTTACTGACCACCAATGTAAGGAGCATTCTTCTTACTGACCACCAATGTAAGGAGCATTCTTCTCACTGACCACCAATGTAAGGAGCATTCTTCTTACTGACCACCAATGTAAGGAGCATTCTTCTTACTGACCACCAATGTAAGGAGCATTCTTCTCATTGACCACCAATGTAAGGAGCATTCTTCTCACTGACCACCAATGTAAGGAGCATTCTTCCCACTGACCACCAATTTAAGGAGCATTCTTCTCACTGATTACCAATGTAAGGAGCATTCTTCTCACTGACCACCAATGTAAGGAGCATTCTTCTTACTGACCACCAAAGTAAGGAGCATTCTTCTTACTGACCACCAATGTAAGGAGCATTCTTCTCATTGACCACCAATGTAAGGAGCATTCTTCTCACTGACCACGAATGTAAGGAGCATTCTTCCCACTGACCACCAATTTAAGGAGCATTCTTCTCACTGACCACCAATGTAAGGAGCATTCTTCCCACTGACCACCAATTTAAGGAGCATTCTTCTCACTGACGAGCAATGTAAGGAGCATTCTTCCCACTGACCACCAATTTAAGGAGCATTCTTCTCACTGACGAGCAATGTAAGGAGCATTCTTCTCAATGACGTACATTTAAAGTGGTTATAAAGGCTGACGTTTTTTTTTTTACCTTTATGTATTCTATGCATTAAGGTGAACAAACCTTCAGTATGCAGCTCACCCTGAAGCCTCCCTAATACCCGATAGAGATCCAGCGATGTGCCCAAGAGCAACTGCTCTTTCGGGTTTCTGACTCCTCATTGGTTAAGACAGAGCAGTGAGAGTCATTGGTCCCTGCTGCTGTCAATCACAGCCAGTGAAAAAGATAGGGGCGGGGCTGAGCATATACAGTATATATGGTGGTTGGTACCTGCACGCTATAGCATGTAAAAAGCCTAGGCGCATGTAGAAAAGATTCACCTTATCCAACGACACTTTTCTACTAGCTTTAAGACCTGTAAGTGGCCAGATATGCTTCATTAGTAAAAAAAAATCGATGTCACAGGAAATGAAGGTGAATCTCCCAAATGGGACAAAAAACTTTACAAGGGTGTTGAGCCTTGGTGGCTCCGCAACTGGGCCTCGGCCGCCCATACTGGGGATCAGATGAAACGTTATGCCGCAGATAACACCGCCACCCTACATCACCCCCCCCTTCCCCCCCCTCTCTTTTCTCTTCCCCTTTTTTTCTCTTTTTCATACTCTTCTACACCCACTCCATCTGAGACATCCCTCTTGATGGCCATATATTTGCTTGGCTCCCGGATCACTCCTGGGAAATGTCCCTATGCATAGATACGTTACTAACACGGATAACTGAGGATTTAATATTGCATTTGTTATAATTTCTACTTTCACAGTATTCGCGACCCCGTGACCACTCTTGCAATCTTATTTGTAACCAGTTTATACTGCTAGTCTATGGAGTTTCATATTTGTACTACTATCTGGCATGTTTTTCACACAGTTGCATCTGTGTTGAGCCAACATTTGTATTTGTCTTGTTTCTTTTGACTTACAATTCAATAAAATCTTTTAATGAGAAAAAAAAAAACTTGACAAGGGTTTTTAAGCACACTTGAATTTTTAGGTTAAATCGGCTAAATACGTTTCAGGTGTACCAAAGCAAAAAGTAGAAAAGCTTGTCTCCTGCCAGCATGCTGTAGAGAAGGACCCTTGCCCTCTGGGTGGAAGCAGGGGTCTCTATGCAGAGGTTTGACACCACACCTCCTTCTGAGTCAGACCAATAGCTCCACAATCAGCAAATCTCATGCTCTGTGCTGATTGGAGAGCTCTAGCAGGGGGTGAGACTAACCACCTGCCTTTCACTTTTCTGCGACATGCTGGCAGGGGACATGCTTATTCTACTGTGGCTGTGGCTGCTTTAGCAAGAAAATGAACTGTAAGGCTTTGCACTCTTTTAGTTTAAAATGAATGTAAATTAAAAATGTAATTGTGATTTAATCATCCCCTACTTAATCCAAATGTGCTTTAATGACTGAATTTACTCCCTACTGTTTTCATATCGCTCAGTGGCTTTTCATTCCACTTACTTGACTGTCCTCCTTGTACCCAGCAGCAGCAAGAGATTTTGGCAGCCAAGAGGCAGCAGGAATTGGAGCAGCAAAGGAAACGAGAGAGGCAGAGACAAGAGGAGGCCGAGAAACAGAGACTGGAGCAACAACTCCTGATACTCAGGAACAAAGAGAAAAGTAAAGAGAGTAAGCTGGGGAGAGCACAGAGACAGCTGAAATGGGGGGGTGGTTTGGTTCAAAGGGCAGTCATTAGGTTATCTGTCCATTGGTAGTTTTACCTTTTGTCCCCGTCTGTCATTTTGTGTCCCACCAAGGTGCCATAGCCAGCACAGAGGTGAAGCTAAAGCTTCAGGAATTCCTGCTAAGCAAGTCTAAAGAGGTGCCAGGAATTGCAAACCATTCCATCCTACAGCACCCCAAATGTTGGTGAGTTCTCTTTTCACCGCTCTCATTTCAGCGCTATCTATCGTTTTTCTGTTCTCTCTTTAAAGCAAACCTGTTTTCCTAATAATTTTAAACTGTCCGCGTTATAGCAAGAACCATCTGGTGCTGATAGGTACCACTCCCTAAAATGCACTGTGCCCTGGTAACACCTGAGCACAGGGCATTTGCATTATGCAAATACAGACTTTCCCAAAGGTCAGAGCAGAGACACTCCTCACCACATATCACAGTGAATCGGGGTCTCCAAACTTTTCAGCACAAAGGACCACAACATATTTTACAAGTATTGATAGGCAGACATCTAGTCCGTCTTACATCAGGGTCCCCATTCCATCAGTGTCCCCCCCTTACACCAAAGTCCCCATCAAAGGTCCCCTTACCACTGTGACATGCCCGCTGACATCCGACCCGCTCCGATCCGCCAAAGTGTGACGGAGGAAAAACCTACTTTTCCATCCATCTATCGGATCGGATGAACACGGACAGACGGTCCGTGTTCATCCGATCCCCCCATAGGGGAGAGCGGAGAAAAGACAGGGCGGTCCCTGTACAGTGTGCGGGGACCACCCTGTCATCCGCCGGCTCAGCGAGGATCAATGGAGCGATCCCCGCTGAGCAAGCGGAGGTTCACGGGACGGATCATTACTGATCCGCCCCGTGTGGAAGAGCCCTAAGGCCTACAGTCTGGCTGAGAGCCTGGGGATGGAGAAGGTTCTGTCCTACTGTCATTGCTGGGGTAAGCATATCAAGGTGGGGGGGTGGGGTGGATGAACCTGCGAAGAAGGATCTGCAGGAGGGGGGGGGGGTATGATATACATATGAATGCCGACTTGCTTTACATATGAATTCCATGGCCTCAGCTATTTACATATGAATTTCCGTTATTTAAATATGAATGGTGGTTATTTACATGTAATCACAGGGTCTGCAGGTGAGTCATCTGTACACAACAATAGGGCAGAGCTGGGCAGCATTAGTAGCAGCACTTCACACTGAGATATCAGGACACGGCACAGTACTTAAACTTCAAGGGACAAGGTAATTTAAACTGGGATAGTTGGCAAGTATGAGGCAGTTGCTTTGGACCCCGCAACAATGACAGGGCCCAGGGCAGCTTCCCCTTTTACCCTGCCTTAAAGACAGCCCTGGAGAGGGGATAATGAGGTAGGAGAAGAGACAATAGAAAGCCTCTGCTGCACATTGAGTATACATCACTTACCCTAGCTACGGCCCAAATAAAGTAATGTAGCAGGTCCGTATGTCGTAGTTTGGGGACCCATGGAATAGATGGCAGGTGATTCAGTGGTCATGTGCCCTAGCTCCAATCTGCAACAAAAGCAAAATTGGCATAACACATCCTTCTCTGGTCCACACTGTAAGAGAGATGCATACTAAGATGGCTGCAGTATCGATGCGATGCTGCAGCTGTCCCCCACCATTTCTACACCGAGCACTGAGTGATAAAAGACCACTAATCACTCAGTGCTCAGGTCCATTTTGACCACAGTCACCACTCAGTACTCTGCCCCTCAAGCAGTCAATGGAGTGCAGGACTGTGCAAGGGCTGGGAGCTGCTGGCTCCAGCATCAGGGCGGATCCTGACATTATTGGCAGGATCCCTGTAGTACCTGGACCAGCTGTGTGACAGGCTTTAGACTACTGTCGCCTGAATCTGGGTTACAGGAGTGCAGAACTAGGTGCACTCCTGTGACCCACAGGAGAAGTAGGGTAAAAATGGCTTTGGCCATACTTCTCCTTTGGGAAGGCTCTATTTACATATATGACATAATATATATATAGTTACCCCGGTTACATATTGTACTTTTATCAAATGTAGCGACCTATAAAGGGCTAAAATGGCTGCATATGAACTTTAGTGCCTTCTATTTGTATATATTTTTCCTCTTTGGTATGCACTGTGGGTTCTCTCTGACCCTCTGATATCCTACTGCCTTTATTTCACGCTTTGCTGATCTTGTGTCCATCTATTAGGGGAACTCACCATACCTCACTAGACCACGGCTCCCCTCCTCAGGCTGGATCTCCAGCTACTCCTCCTTCCTACAAGATGTCTCTACTGGGAACCTGCGATGGGCGAGATGACTTTCCTCTTCGCAAAACTGGTAAGTAATCCCAAAAACTGTTTATATACTAAGAAAGCTTCTGGGCTAGAGAATTAGCATGGCAGTCATGGCATGGTGCATTGGGAGCTGAGCGGTTCCGCTCTCCTCTTCTCACTGGCACCAATAACAACACCAACACAGGGACATTTTTTTCTTTTGAGTGACACCACCAACTTAGGGACGTTTTACCTTTTAGTGACACCACTGACTCAGGGACTTTTCCTTCCACCAACTCAGGAACATTTTTCCTTTCAGTGACACCACCCACATTTTTCCTTTCAGCGACAGCGTTAACACAGGGAATTTTTTTCTTTACCACTCATATTTGTGCACCTATTTTAAACTTTTCAGTTGGCTGCAGTGTACCACAAACATTTTAGGACACACCGATATTGACCTGCTCCCTTCTCCACCTAACAGGGGGTAGGTGGTGGTGGTTGGGGGTGATGGAGGGGTTGTGGAGTAGTGGGGTGCCAAGCGGGAGGCAACACAGTTTCTCATCTTCGCCCTGGGCACTGGGTGACCTTGTCCTGGCACTATATGGCACTGGAGTTGTCCTGCTGCCTAGGTGCTCGGTTGTAACACCTCCTTTGGAAATGGAATTGTATAATATAATAGATGTCTTTAGAGCAGACGTGTCTAAAGTTTGGCCCCCGGGCCAATTGTGGCCCGCATTCCAGTTTAATGTGCCCCCCCCCCCGGTAATTTGGATATATATATATATCTTTTGAGGCCCCTAGGGCCACAAAAATGATATGCTGTATTTATCAGTTCTGCCTTGGAGGAAACAGGGAGGGGGCAGGACCAGGTTAGATACAGGAGAATCTCATGTTTACTTGGGAGCGTCTGTAATAGGAAGTCCCGTCTCCTGGACTGCTATTGGACAACTGTTCTGTCTATCATAGGTGGGCACTGACCCTTATTTTGCTTCACTGTTCTTTATTTAATTTTTTTTTGTTTTTTTCTGAAACTTTCCCTTAAAGTGAAAGTGCGTGTTATACATCTGTGCATATTATACACCGATAAATATCCAAATAACACGCCTGAGCTCATTCATTGGGACCACAAAAGATATAATATATATATATCCAAATAACATGCCTGAGGTCATCTCTTCACCACACACAGCAACAAAGGCAAGAGAATTCTTGTTGAGCAGTGTATTAGCGCTCGGACGAACACACTTAGACCAAATTTTAATGGTTCAAAGAATGTCAGGAAAAATGGTCGGCCCTCGCGCATATTCACTTCATCGAATCTGGCCCTCTTTAAAAAAAAGTTTGGACACCCCTGCTTTAGAGGAACTACAAAAAAATGAACCGCTTACATACAAAAAAAAAAGCTCATCTATATTGACAGTGTTTAACTCTTCTCTTCCAGCCTCTGAACCTAATCTAAAAGTCCGCTCGCGGTTAAAGCAGAAGGTTGCAGAGCGACGCAGCAGCCCCCTCCTCCGCAGGAAGGATGGAACGGTTATTAGCGCTTTCAAGAAGAGAGCCATTGAGATTCAAGGTAAGTGTCCATAGTTCCCACTGTGGCTCCTTCCCCATAGTGGCTTGTCAGTAACCCAGTGTGCTTCCCATCTAGGCTCAAACTAATATTCTGTCTGCTCTTGAATTTATCAGAAAAGCCAGTGTTGATGACAATTATTATGGGCTGCCTTGCTCCCCTGTAAACTCAAGTCCGTTGTAATAATAGCGAAAAGGTGAAAGATTGTTCTGATTGGTTAAAAAGGAGTTATGGCATTTTGTTATTTGTATAAATCTTTGGTAGAGCCAGTAGATGTCAGCACATAAAAATGGTACATTGTTCTTTTCGGGTAATGGCTACACCAGCGTGAGCTGCAAGTATGCTTTGTTTGCCAGACGGCTGCTTTCCCCTGGTCTGGCACAGCTATGATCTTCCAACTTTCTCCATCCCCCATTAAACGTACACCTCTTTATCACTCACTACCTATCATGAGCTGCTTAAAGCTGATAATAGACGTTACAATTTGATTGTACAATCTCCTTTAGGTCTACTAACAATGATCTAGTGCAAAGGCCTGTCTGATTGGATGCAACTTCAATGGACTGTTTAGGTAGGCCATCACGCTATATGGTTTAGTTCAATCTATAGAAATTTGTATAGAGATTGGACAATCAAATTGTAATGTGCATAGCCAGCTTTAGAAACCCGCTCTATCATTATTGATATGATATAACTCCTCTTGCAGTGTCCTCAGTATGTAATAGCGCCCCCGGATCAGGACCCAGCTCCCCAAACAGCTCAAATAGTGCCATCTGTGAGAATGGATTGACTGGGAGTGTGCCCAATATTGCCAGTGAGGTAAGTGGAGAAACGGAGGTCATGGCTGTAGCAAGTTTGGACAACGGTAAATTATCTAGTAACGGGGAAAATTGTTATTCTTGATTGTATTTTGGTAGGAAGGATATAAGATTAGAAATGTGTGCCCACAGTTGGGGCTTGTTTGGACGGGAGAGGGGGGAAAAAAAACGATATTTACTTGTGGAGAAGACATCCAGGCCAATAAAACAAACAAAAAAAAAAAAAAACTGATGCATATCTGAAAGCTGAATTCTAGGCAGCCAGCTTCTTTTTTTATTTTTTTTAAACTTCTTTTTATTAGTATTGTGCACATAGAAAATACAAACCAAAGCCTACGGGGCATCCCTTGGATCAAGGTGATACAGTAAGGCAGTACACAACCAAAAACAAACACAAAAGACTAAATACTGCTAATAGAGCACTACAACTTCGCTCACAGTTGTAAGAAAGTTATAAGAGTTATATGTATGTTATAGTTCTTAAGCCTCGTACACACGACCGGGAATCCCGTCAGGGAAAAAACATAGTTTTTCTCAACAAGATTCTTGTTTAGCTTTCCTTGCATACACACTGTCAATCCAAAATAAAGCGCAGTGACGTACAACACGTACGACGGCAGTATAAAGGTGACGTTCGATTCCAATGGCGCCACCCCTTGGGCTCCTTTTGCTAATCTTGTGTTACTGCGTGTTAGTTAAATGTTTGGTGAGAGACGATTTGCGCTTTTCGGTCTTCATGTTTTCAGATCGTTTTCTGCTGTTAAGAATGCTGACGAACGCTAGTTTTACCAGAAGGAGCGCTCCCGTCTCATAACATGCTTCTGAGTATGCGTGGCTTTTTAAGACTTGGAAAAGCATACAAACAAACGTTTTTCTCAACGTAAACCAGTCCGACTAGAATCACGATGAGAAAATTGAGACTCCCGGCGAGAAAATAGAGAGACATTTTTTTTCTCGTTGAGATTCACAATAGTTTTCTCGACGAGAAACCATACACACGAATGGTTTTCTCTGCAAAAAGCTCTGCCAGCAGCTTTCTTGCTGGTTTCTTGCCAAGAAAACCTGTCGTGTGTACTTGAGTTATAAGAAATCTAAGAGTTATATGTATG
Source organism: Rana kukunoris (assembly GCA_029574335.1). Taxonomy (NCBI): domain Eukaryota; kingdom Metazoa; phylum Chordata; class Amphibia; order Anura; family Ranidae; genus Rana; species Rana kukunoris. Next base: position 28,581,204 of record CM056060.1, read on the forward strand.
TTATAGTTATAATAAAGTTCTAAGAGTTATATGTATGTTATATGTATGTTATAGTTATAAGAAAGTTCTAAGAGTTAGGCCGCGCACACATGACTGGTTTCCTCGGCAATTCAGCAAGAAACTCGATGGGAGACGTATTCTGCCGAGGAAACCAGTCGTGTGTACACTTTTCGCCGAGAAACCCGTCGAGGAACTCGCCGAGCCAAAAAGAGAGCATGTTCTCTATTTCCTCGTTGGGCAATGGGAAAATTTGGCTTGACAAGTTTTTTGACTGCCGAACAAGGAACTCGACGGGGAAAACGATGTGTTTCGCCCGACGAGTTTCTCGGTCGTGTGTACGCCGCCTTATATGTATGTTATAGTTATAAGAAAGTTATAAGAGTTATATGTATGTCATAGTTATAAGAAAGTTCTAAGAGTTATATGTATGTCATAGTTATAAGAAAGTTATAAGAGTTATATGTATGTTATAGTTATAAGAATGTTAAAAAGAAAGAGTAAACATAAGGAAGAGACACACATCACAGCCACGTAGTGACCTCACTTGTCTCTACTGCAGTTAAGAAATACAGCGTGGTCACCTCCATTCCCCCAGTCTGTGATTGGGCAGTGAAGGAGCAGCAGCAGACTGAGGAGCTCATCACTCCTTTCCTCTCCTCCTGTCAGTATGTTTTCAGCACACCTTATTGATTCCTGCTCCTGCCCCTGCTCCTGCCCCTACTCCTGTCCCTAAGTCTCAGTGCTACAGGGTTTTGCACAAGGCTGATACCAAGTCAAATTCTGGTACTTAGGCTAGTTGCATAAAAAAAAAGAAAATTATAAAAAAAAAAAATTCAAAACTTTTTCTTAAAGCGGAGGTCCACCCAAATTTTATTTTTTTAAAAGCCAGCAGCTACTTTTAATAAATGGAAACTTACCTGTCCAGCGCGCCCGCGATGTCGGCAGCCGAGGCCGAGCAATCGCTCATCTCTCAGCTGCAGCCGCCGCCATCCTCGGTGGGGAAATCAGGAAGTGAAGTGTTGCGGCTTCACTGCCTGGTCCCCTATTGCGCATGCACAAGTCGCGGGTCCCCGCTGTCCCCTGGAACCAGTATGTTTCCCAGAAGACAGCGGGGGGTGACGCAAATGGGCGTCACTCCTGCGGGAGTCTATTCCCGGAAGTGGGTGGAAATACCTGTAATAAAAAGGTATCTGCACCCCCCCCATCCCCCCCGGAAAGGTTCCAAATGTGACACCAGAGGGGGGGGGGGGGTTCTGAAAAGCGGAGGTTCACTTTTTGTGTGGACCTCCGCTTTAATACTTGCCTGGAGTTTGGCTTTTAATATACAGTAGGCCAGTTCAGTTGTGTCTACTCTTGGCATTTAGATACCTCACAGAGCAGAAACAAATTATTGCATTACGTTTGGAGAAAAAAGCAAGACATTAAGCCTCTGACACCTTTATATTTCTATATGATTCACACACAAACTAGACATTGCAAAAAATAAATAAAAAATGTCGTTCCATGCACAGCTAACCTATTTCTGTTATCAAAACACCTTGATAAGAGAGCTGATTTCAGCTTCAAGATGACTGATTTTTATCCATCAGGGTAGGTCCTGTACAATCACAAAAAGGAACATCAGTCCTGACATTGTATGCTTTTACTTAGTGATTTAAATAAAAATATTCTAACTGTTTGTGTTGAGCTTTGTTCTTGGTGTTCGGTAATTATTAATTGTGTCCACACTCACAGATTTTGCCTCAGCAAAGAGTCCTTACATTAGACGGGACAGGAGGGCCTTTGGGCCTATACACTTCTCCGTCACTACCCAACATCTGCCTACAGGGAAGCGCCAGCAGCCTCAGTGTGAGTACCCGTACCACCATCCCAAGCAAACTGACCATAGCGTGACCTTCAGCAGGAACAGGAACATTTTTCTTTTCTATAGGTTTTTCAAAAATTACAGTTATGTGTCATAATGCATTTGTACAACACAACAAAAAAATGTAATAACATAACAAGTTTTCAAATATTGCATATATGCACAGGTAAGCAGGTAACATTTAACATGGTTGTGAGGTTAGAATGTTGGTTGAACATTGGTTGAACTGAAGGCCTTGGTGGACTTTTCATGGCCTCATAGGTATAGAGGTTACTGGGTGGAAATGCAAGACAGAGAGAACTTGGGAGAGAGCTTGGTGGGCTTTAGTAGAAAAAATAGCCACCAACCCATAAGCTTTTTACAAAATGTATTTAGCTCAACAGCAAATTCTAACGCTTTTTGGCCCGAAGCCAATAGCATCATTGGTGGGCTTTTCATGGCCTCGGAGGTATAGAGGTCAAAGGGTGGGATTGCAGTGGAAAGAGAACTTAGGAGAGAGACTATGGTGGGCTTTACATGGCCTCAGAGGTGTTGAGGTCACTGGGTGGAATTGCATGGGAGATAGAACTTCGAAGAGCGATATTGGTGGGCTTTCTATGGCCTTGGAGGTGAAGAGGTCACTGGGTGGGAATGCAAGGGAGAGAGAACTTGACATTGAGACCTTGGTGGGCTTTCCATTGCTTTGGAGGTGTAGATGTCACTGGGTAGGAATGTGAGGCAGAGAGAACTTAAGAGAGAGGACTTGGGAGAGAGAACGTGGTAGGGCTTTCTATGGCCTTGGAGGTATAGAAGTCACTGGTTGGCAATGCAAGGGAGAGAGAACTTGACAGAGAGACCTTGGTGGGATTTCCATTGCTTTGGGGGTGTAGAGGTCACTGGGTAGGAATGTGAGGCTGAGAGAACTTAGGAGAGAGACCTTGTTGGGTGTTCCATGGGCTTGGAGGTGTAAAGGTCACAGGGTGGAAATGCAAGGCAGAGAGGACTTAAGAGATTGACGAAGGTGGGCTTTCTATGGTCTTGGAGATGCAGAGGTCACTAGTTGGGAATGCAAGGGAGAGAAAGTTTGGGAGAGAGATCTTGGTTGACTTTCCATGGCCTTGGAAGTTTAGGTAAACATTCTAAAGTATCATGTGTGAATTCATATTTTAAAAATCCTTGTCTTTTTTTGCATTGTTCATCATTGTCTATACAAAGGGATAGCCATGTTGCCTGCTAAGTAGTGCTGCACAACGTGTGTGCTCTGCTTCTTATTATCTCTCATCTGTTGGATTAAAAACAATATTTTAAAAGGTAAAATACCCATAGTGCTCCTAGTAGCCGTAGAACATGTGATATAGGCCGCCTGAAGAAATTTTTAAAGCAGCAGTTTTTTATCCATGGTAAACAAGGGGCAGTTTTTCAATAATAATGTGATATTTTATAAAGCTGGCATATACCGTAGTGTCTCATGTGAGAGTTATAAGAGAGACCTATTGCAAAATACCACCTCTGTGACATATTACTGTTATAAACATTGCATTAAATTCCTAAATATTTTTTTATTAGGGCCAGTTTACCCCCCAGGAGGGCGCTGAACGCCAAACCTTGAGGTCGGGTGGTCCTTTCCTCAGCACCACAACCCTCCCCACCCTGGATGGAGGGGAGATCAGTTTAGGTGCCCCGTCCCTACTGCAGCATGTGCTCCTATTGGAGCAAGCCAGGCAGCAGAGTGCCCTTATAACAGGTATATATCACTCTCCCTCTCTCGTGTACCTTTCTCTTTCTTAACTGTCCATAATCTATGCCTTTTCCTTGTACTGTCTGTGTCCTTATTTTGGTAAAATTCTTCTTCTGAGGTTTGTCCATATAAAACGGATAGCTCATTTCTGTTCAGTTTTGGAGACTCTGTTGGTGAAATCTCTGTGCTGAGGCCATTATGAGGGGTTCCCACTGTCCCTAAATGATTTTCTCGATTTGTTTTAAATTAAGGATAATGTAACAGGAGGGGCTGGGACACACAAAGGTGGATGAGGACACCCACACCACCCAAGTGGATAGGAACAGGGTTGGGATTTATGACAGTGTTGGAGTTTCCAAGACCTATGACAAGCCACCTGGCTTTGTTAAAAAAAAAAAAGAAAAAAGAACAGCATGCCTTCCCTTAACTAAATAGATTTCAATGAGTTTAGCAATCATATTCCAGATACTATATTTATTGGCGTATAACACTCACTTTTTTACCCTGAAATCAGAGGGTAAACTGTGCCTGCGTGTTATACGCAGGGGGATGTTGAAAGTTTTTTTCCTGAAACTTCCTCTTAAAGTTAGGGTGCGTGTTATACACCTGTGCGTGTTATACGCTGATAAGTACGGTACTTAGCTGCTTCCAACCTGCTTACAGTTTGCAGAATGGAAGTTTGTATGGTGGGGTGTGGTCAGTGCAGAGCTTATCCACCAAGGGGCCTTTATACTTAGTCTCCGGTAATAAACTTAAATGAGGGGTCTCAAACTGGCGGCCCTCCAGCTACTACAAGTCCCATGAGGCATTGCAAGGCTGACAGTTACAAACATGACACCCACAGGCAGAGGTATGATGACTTAAACCTATTCCAAAGCAAGTAGAAGGCCTGTGTTAATGGCCTTATGTTTGCATCAAATGGGTTTTGCATTCCCATACAAATATGTGACTGCAGACTCAATTTGAGGCAGGTCAGAAGCAGATCAGCTGCAGGTCAAATACACCTATCAATTGATTCTGAATGATTACAGATGTGATTTAAATTGGTGTCAACCTGATGCCATCCAACACAAGCCCAAAACCTGTCAACGCTGGCTCTAAATGAGCTCCAAAGACCCTTTATACAGTATCTCCCAATTAACCTTTTCTTTACACGTCCAATTAGGCCATGTAATAACAATCTAAAATAAGTTTTTCCTTTAATAGTTTAAAGGGCAGCATTTATGATATCCTTTACTAACCAGTCTAATCACAGTTTTTATTATATTTCCTGCCTAAGAGGATCAAATGTTCTAATCTCTTTGTTTCAGTCCCGTTACATGGTCAATCGCCCCTGGTGGGGGGAGAACGCGTGTCCAGTTCCTTACGGTCGGTCACAAAAGGCCCACGACATCGTCCACTGAGCCGCACACAGTCCTCTCCACTCCCGCAAAGTCCACAGGCCCTTCAGCAACTAGTACTACAACACCAGCACTACCTAGACCAACAGCAGCTCAGCAAGGTAAGGTTGTGGTATTTAGGTGCCCAGTCTTTGAAGACACCTCCATTGTTTCTAGATTTGGAGAAGTAATGCAGGGCAGTGAAATAACAAACTTTATTAACAGTATTTATAATGTACCACATTCCCTTATACTTGGACAGGCTTTTATAGTGTCCATTGTATCTAGTGACAAATTTTTACTGTGCTGCCTACAGTAATTTACTTGCTTGTTCCCCCATGGTGACAAACCACGTATGAATATCCTCTATTGATTATGTGAAACTCCAGGCATATAAAAAATACCAATTAATGTAATTCTGTATTTCTTAAAATGTTTCAGAAATACAAATACATATATTTTAAATGTATTTTAAAGAAAACTAGTATATCAACTAAATCTGAATTGTTTTAGTCCCTTGTAAAGCAGCACCCAGGATGGTAAGGGTAGGGCCAGCACTTAAAGCGGAACTAAATCCATAAATTTAATTAACAGTTTAAAAAAACAGTTATATTCCCGTAACATGCTAGTAATGTAACTGTCACATTGGTTGTGTTTTCAATCAAACCATTAAATGGCTGGTGTCATAACTGATCACATGTGCAGCATCATAGAAGTTGAAGATCAAACAGAGACAAAAATGGCAGCTTCCTTGGCTAAAAACGGTAGGAGGGTTTAGTTCCGCTTTAAAGTGATTTGTAAAGGTTCCTTTTTTTTTTTATAAAATAACAAACATATTATACTTACCTCCACTGTGCAGCTCGTTTTGCACAGAGTGGCCCTGATCCCACTGTTCTGGGGTCCATCGGTGGCTCCTCCACGCATTAGATAACCCCCTCTGGGAAGCCCTCTCCCGAGGGGGTTACCTTTGCGGGCGCGCTCCTGTGTCATACACTCGACGTCCATAGACGCAGAGTGTATGACTCAGCCCCGTCCCCGGCGTCATTGGATTTGATTGACAGCTGTGGGAGCCAATGGACTGAGGTTAAAAATCCAATGGCAGGTAAAATAGCTACCATGTCTGCATTTCAATTGAGAATAAAGATGTTTGAATGGAGTTCAGCTCTTTTAGCTTTCACAGCCATTAAAAAACAAAGACAGGTAAAAAAATAATACTTACTATGATGAATAACTTGTTGAGCTGTCTCACCGTTTCTAAAATGGTAACATGATAGAGTTGAGCTTTAAAAGGTCATTCTACCCCAACCTGATATTTCAGTATTTGGTAGATAGTTTTAGGTTTAATAATCCAAAAAGTTCTTATATCTCTCGAGGACGCTAGTGGCAATAGCTTGAATCACCCACTACTGTGTGGTGGTGCCAACCTTGGTTGGATTTGTCTTTACATTTTTTTCAAAAACATAGCGTCAAACATTGATACACTTTATGAGAACCCCCTGCATCAAATAACTGTAATAAAGGAATTTACCCTCGTTGCCGACAAATTTTACATTTAGGAGATTTTGAAGAGGGTGCTCATATTCTTCCTGTTGCAGCATGAGGTGGGAGACTCCATAACATAGTGTGCAATATTACTACTGGAGTTACCAAAGAGATGTAAGCACCTAGTGTTTTCTTAGGACCACTAGTACTTAACAGTAGTGGAAGTATCTGTTTCAGGTAGACCATGCAAACTCTTAGATGTAACCCTCAATGACAGATGCAGGTTGTTTCCTATCAGACTGTGGAGGGATTACGCCCGCCACCCACCCACCCCGAGGAAACAGAGGAGGAACTGACTGAGCAAGATGGCGGAGAGCGGTGTCGTGCTGTGTTCACTTTGGATGGAGGCACAGAGAGCGAGGAAACGCAAGAAGAGGAAGAGGGAGGAGACGACGATGATGAAGACAGTGAAGAGGGACCAACCAACGGCTCAGAGAGCACATTTAAAAAGGTATCAATGGCTTCCTTTCAGTATGGATAACAAAGAGAATAAATACATTTTTTATTAGAAGTAGAAGAAGATATGTTTCCTTCTTTGTGAAAAACAGTTCCTATAGGGTTGTGTTTGCCAACATTCCTAAATTACAGAAGATAGAGAATGATACCTGAGCAAAAAGTGTTCTGAGTTGGAGTAGGGAAATTCAGAAGCCCATGTGACAGGGTGACAACTCTGGAATACATTTATGAAATGAGGACAGGGCGTTGTCACCCTGCGACAGAAAGTGTCTGAACAAGGACCTTTATTGCAGGATCACCAGGTAATTTTTAATGAACTCAGGGATTTGCAAGAGATTTTAAAAATATATATTTTTTATATTTCAAAATGATGCAAGATTTGCTAAAACTGGATCAATGAGAATCTTATGCAGCTGTACATAATAGCCAATCAGCTTCTAACTTCAACTTGTTCAATTACGCTTTGACAAAAAAAAACTGGAAGCTGATTGGTTTCTATGCAGACCTGCACCACATTTTGAACTCTCCAGTTTTAGGAAAGCTGGGTTCACACTGGGCTGCAGGAGTGAATCCGTGCGAGTTCAGCTGAACTTGCACGATTTTACTCCCGCTGGCAGTCCCGATGTCGGCTGCGATTTTAGAGACATCTGTGCAGGTTTCTGCACAGATGTCAATGTAAATCGTTGCCCGAAATCGCAAAAAAGTAGTACAGGAACTACTTTTTGAAATCGAACTAGAACGGTGCCATTGCCGACAATTTCCGGCAAATGCCGTCGATTTGAGATGTGATTTTACATCTCAAATCGCATCTCAAATCGTACCAGTGTGAACCAGGCCTAAATCACATTTGATGTCTGTACGATGCAAATTCAGCCATAACATTCGCGAAGGACCATTTTTTTGTTGCACCAGAATCGAATCACATAGGTGTTCACTGTGCAGTAATCTGAACTCCTGTAAAAAAGACTGGTTACTGCTGCTCCGTTCCCTTGTGCAAAGTGACTGGTCTGGTATCCGCCCCCTCCCGCAGAGAACCTGTAGTGGATGGGGCTTGCTGGGTCCTTCTCACTCGCTTAGAATTTAGCTTTTATTACATGCTATATATATAGGGCCAGATTCTCAAAAGAGATACGCCGGCGTTTCGTAGGAAACACCGTCGCATCTCTCTTTTTTTTTACTGGGTATCTATGCGTGTGATTCCTAGAATCACTTACGCATAGATACAGTGAAGATCCGACAGATGTAAAAACAATTACACCGTCGGATCGGAGATGTAATGACATCGCTGGCCGCTAGGTGGCCTGTACGTTGATTTCTCATTTGCCTATGCAAATGAGCCTAATCCGACGATTCCCGAACGTTTTTACGCCGCCCCGTCGTAGTTTACGTCGTTTCCGTACACGTAAGGCTACCCCTGCTATATGAGGGGTAACCTTACGAAGTTCCGTCGTATGCCATGTTAAGTATGGCGTCGGGTCAGCGTCGTCTTTTTCCGTCGGTTACGTTGTTTTACTAAGTCGTTCGCGAATAGAGATTTACGTAAACGACGCTCACGTCAGTTTCATTCACTTTTTCCGACGTGAGCTGGAGCATGCGCACTGGGCTATTTTTGAGGCCGGCGCATGCGCAGTTCGATCGACACGGGGGCGCGCTTAATTTAAATACAAGTGGCCCCCTTTGAATTACGCGGGGATACGTAGAGCCATTTACACTACGCCGCCGCAATTTACGGAGCAAGTGCTTTGGGAATACGGCACTTGCTCTGTTAAATTGCGGTGGCGTAGTGTAAATGGCTTACGCTACGCCAGCGGCAATTCTATGGGAATCTGGCCCACATTTTTTAAATACAGCCTTTAGATCAATCGACCATTCACCGTTGTCAAAATGTTTGCATTAAATGTCCTTCGACACAGCCAATGCAATTGAATAGGAATAATGTTCAGAACGCTGTAGCGTTGTGCTGTTGCAGAGCAGAATGTTCTGCAGAGACATGGAGGGGGTTAGGATTCATAGAACGCTTCCACTATGTACGCTGTTGATGTGAGAACACATTTCATTGATGAGGAGATGGGAGTATGAGTCACCTACTGATGATTCATATGCCCCCCCCCCCCTCCTCTGTCTATGACTCACACTGTACTAACATCCCCCCTGATATACATTGGTGGTATCAGGTACTTGGAAGTGTAATGCGTATTGGGTATGGTTTCGTAAAGGATAAAGCTTAGACGTCATTTATCAATGAAGATTAGAAAGAAAATGCTGTATGTATGCAAATAAGAAATTTCTGTAAAGAACATATCTGAATAATCATTGCAGGTGTTTAATGCCAAGAGACGTGACTAATGCTGCGTACACACGATAGGTTAGTCTGATGAAAAGGGTCTGATTTTCATCAGACCAAACCGATCACGTGTGGGCCCCATCGGTTATTTATCCATAGGTTAAAAAAATAGGAACTCGTTTTAAAATTATCTAATGGATAAAACACCTATAGAAAAAAATGATCGTCTGTGGGTACGTCCATCGGTTAAAAATCCACGCATGCTCAGAATCAAGTTGACACATGCTTGGAAGCATTAAACTTCATTTTTTTCAGCACGTCGTTGTGTTTGACACGACTGTTTTTTTAACTGATGGTATGTAGGCAGGACTGATCATCAGTCCGCTTCATCGGATAACTGATGGAAAAATCCATCAGACCGTTTTCATCAGATTAACCTATCGTGTGTACAGGGCATTAGTCTGTGTCTCTTCCTAAAGGTACAGTCACTCCTTACATCAAATATACAGTGTATTTTTATACAGTGGCGGCCGGTGGTTAAACAAAAATTGGGGGGGGGGGCGGCGGCACAACAAACAGTACATGGAAACCTAGGATTCCTCCAGGATTACTTAAAGGGGTTGTAAAGGTACAATTTTATTTTCCTAAATAGCTTCCTTTACTTTAGTGCAGTCCTCCTTCACTAACCTCATCCTTCCATTTTGCTTTTAAAGGTCCTTATTTCTTCTGAGAAATCCTCACTTCCTGTTCTTATGTCTGTAACTCCACACAGTAATGCAAGGCTTTCTCCCTGGTGTGGAGTGTCGTGCTCGCCCCCTCCCTTGGACTACAGAAGAGTCAGGGCGCTCTCTACGTTGCAGATAGAGAAAATAGCTGTGTGTTAGTGGGCATCCTGACTCTCCTGTAGTAAGATTTCCTATCAATAAGATTTCCTATCATCTGTGCCTAGTCTTGCCACACAGAGTTAATCCAGCGCTGAGCAATCCTCTTTTTTTTTTTCAAGTATTTTTATTTGGATTTTCTAATTACAGTTAGAAAGGGTAAAAACAACCCCAGAACAGTTGTAAATATGCAGTATACTAGAGCAGTATGACATAAACAAACAAAAGTGATGACTTATACTGTAGCAACAAAACAAAAAAGAAAAAGGCAACAGTAAAAGTAAAAGTAGAACCCTCAGGAGTAGAAGCATAAAGCAAATACCAAAAACTGAATGTCATACAGTACAGCAATCCTCTTTTTATTGTTCAGTGAAATAAAACAGACTTCCCTATGAAGACCAAAGTCCTTGCTTGAGTGACAGGTTATTTACATATCTCATGCACTAGCTTGCAGACATGCACAGCTTCTGTAAAGTGCACAATTTACATCCCCCTCCCCTCTCCTCCCCCCTCCAGCTCTCGGAGGATTGGCTGTCTTTCCTGTGTTTTGATTAAATTTTTTCAAAATATGGGGTGATCCACAGTTCAGTGTGAACAGCCATCAGAATATACTGTACATAGACAAGAAGCTGTGCATGTCTGCAAGCTAGTGCACGAGATATGTAAATAACCTGTCACTCAAGCAAGGACTTTGGTCTTTATAGGGAAGTCTGTTTTATTTCACTGAACAATAAAAAGAGGATTGCTCAGCGCTGGATTAACTCTGTGTGGCAAGACTGGGCACTGATGATAGGAAATCTTATTCTCTACATTGTGACATCAAAAGAAAAAAAAAAATTGGGGTTTACATCCACTTTAAGCAGTGATTGATTGACCTCCCATTTAATGGTGCTTGCATAGTTCCAGAGCCAACACCACATGGCAGAGCCAGCAGCTTGACACCAATAATCTTTTTAGCTGTCTGTAAGGGTGGCATTCTTCCCAATGGCCACCAGCTGAAGGGGCATTTTTCCACTGATCCCTATTTAATTGGTTTTAGAAAGGGTTTCTCAAGACCTGAAATTTATTTGAAGGGTTCCTCTGGGGTAAAAAGGTTGAGAAAGGCTGCAGTAGTCACTACCCTTGGTTGGAACAATTCAACACTGCTTATTTTATTAATCTGTACTTCTACAGTACTTTATGTAATACTAAATTACATTATTGTAGCAAATTAGTGGTGATCTGGATACCTAGGTATTTGAAGGAGGATACAACTTGCAGCGGACAGAAAGTGGGTAGTGTTGGATCTGTAGCGTCATCTAACAACAATAAGGTTGATTTGGACCAGTTGATATATAAGCCCGAGTAGTCTCTGAATCAGGTGATAATAGCCATTGACACTCTCAGAGAGGGGATGGTATCTCCTATGAGAAATAACATATCATCTACATAAAGCATTTGTTTTTCATGAAAAGGACCATATCGGAAACCTATAACCTCCTCGCTAGCTCTGAGTAAGGCTGGCAGGGGCTTTTTTTGCGAGATGTGAGCAAAAAATGGGAGCGAGTGAGAGCAACGCTGTCTCATTTCTCTTTCTGAAGTAAAACTTGGGGAGACCACTCTACCCTGTCTAATCACTGCAGTGTAGGCATGGTAAAGGAGTTTAACCCATGCAATAAAGCCTTTGCCCAATCCCTCTAAAACCCTCCACAGGTAGTTCCACTCAGTTCTATCGAAAGCTTTTGCCACATCAACCATAAATGATACTTTAAAGGGGAGGTTCACGTAAAAAAAATATATTAACCTTGTATTTAGGCTATTCATTTTAATGAGAATCGGCAGTTTTTTTTTAAAAATACTCGCGGTACATACCGTTTTCCATACGTATGTTCACCGCGGCTTCCGGGTATGATGGTCGGGGTTGGGCGTTCCTAATTGATTGACAGCATCCTGACCGACGCATAAATCGCGTCACGGGTAGCCGAAAGAAGCCGAACGTCGGTGCGCAGGTGCCGTACAGAGCCGCACCGATGTTCGGCTTCTTTCGGAACTCGTGACGCGCTGTATGCGTCGGTCAGGATGCTGTCAATCAATTAGGAACGCCCAACCCCGACCATCATACCCGGAAGCCGCGGTGAACATACGTATGGAAAACGGTATGTACCGCGAGTATTTTTTTAAAAAAAAACTGCCAATTTTCATTAAAATTAATAGCCTAAATGCAAGGTTAAAACATTTTTTTTACGTGAACCTCCCCTTTAAGTCTACCTGTAGTCAGTCCAAGCATAGTAAATTGCTACTGTGACAGTATAGAAGAAAATTCAATGTGCTTGTACACAGCCACAGTTATCCAATATGGTGACAAGACTCTGTTCTTGTCTACCAAACGCTCTCCTGCATTTTTTGCCCTGTCACATATGCTTTCTCTGGAGACAATAGGGGTTCCTCCAGAGGTTTCTAGAGGTTGCTTGATCTGTCATTGATTGACCCCCCATTTTACATTGCCTGCATAATTCCAGAGCTAAGACCACTTGGCAGAGTGACACCAGAGATGTTTTTTGCTGTCTGTAAGGGTGGCATTCAGACCACTACTATAAGGGTGGCATTTTTCCAACTGGCCACAAATGTATGGGGCATTTTTCCCATTGACCCCTCCTTGCTGCCTCATCTAGGCTGGGAGACTTCCCTAATATGAGGAGTTTGCTTTTGAATGGGGGTTGACTGGTATTCGTCACTAAAAGGAATATTAAAAAGCCATCTGTGGAGTGTGGGCATTGAAGGGCACCTGTATGCTGGATTGAGTTGCTTTTCAGAAAATATAGGTGCTTACAAGGTTCTGCTAAAAATGTTCATGAACAAACCCAGATATAGCAAGCAAGTTTAAAAATGACTTGCTAAGCTATTGCTAGACCCGTCAGGCTTCAAAAGTTTGTTGCACAATTGCAGCAAGTCCGCAATGCATGACTCCAGATCAACTTTCTTTGCAACCATTCTGCAAGTCTGCCGCAAGTCCTGGTTCAGTTATGTTGTGCAATAGTCATCCCACCACAGGGGGTCACTGTGGCTGAATTTTCATGCTGTAGACTTGCAGAGCGCTTGCTGTAGACTCACCACTGCAACTTTGCACTTGCTAGAGACTTGCCATGCAAGTTTACTATAAATTGGAAAAATTGTCAACTAGAACTTGTGCTTCAAGTGCTCTGCAAGTGTACAACTTGCCAGTGAAAATGAGCAGCAAATTAACAGACTTACAATTTAACAATGCCACAAATTTGTGGCAAGTAATCCTTGCTATCTGGGAAGGTATCTAGGTAGGGTTTACATATGATAGAAACTAGTCTAATGTCTTTTCCCTGCTTCTCTAGCTGTTCCCAGATGCCCTCCCTCTCTATCAAGGCTCTCTTCCTCATTCGGCCCTAAGTCGGACCCAGTCCTCTCCAGCAGCTCCACTCACCTCCTGCAGTTCAGAGTCGCGACGACGTGTCCTGAGCACTACAGGTCAGAGTTCTCAACATTGCCTCTTCTGTAGATACACACTAAGCAGTGGCATACCAACTGGGGGGTGGTCCGCCACAGGTGCCATACACTGGGGGAGTGTCAGGCCGGCGCCCCCCCCCCCCACCAGTGAAGCAGTGACAGCAGGGCGGGCTGAGGCAGCGCAGGGCAGGTAGAGCCTGAGAGGCGAGCTGTGGCAGGATGCGGGGGTGCCCGGGCTGGGTCTGGACCATGCCGTTACTCAGGGGACACCCAGAGCTGGCTGCCGGATTAACAGAGTGGAGCAGGAGAACGAAAACACTCTCTTTCCTCCTGTACTGCAGGGGAGAGAGACACAGTGAGCAGCGCTGTATAGAGGAACTGCTGGAGTTGATTGGTTCCTAGGTGGTCCTAGCAACCAATCATTAGCTTGTTAATATGAAAAGTTAACTTCAGCAGGTCCCGATCTCTGTTCAGCGCTGCTGTGTCTCTCGCTCTGCATGATTAAGGTAGGAAGGGGCAGAGCTGTGTAACATGCAAAGGGTACAGAGCTGTGGGGGGGTCTGTGTAACATGCAGGGGGTCCGGAGCTGTGGGAGGGGGTCTGTGTAACATGCAGGGGGTCTAGAGCTGTGGGGGGATCTGTGTAACATGCAGGGGGTCCAGAGCTGTGAGAGGGGGTCTGTGTAACATGCAGGGGGTCCAGAGCTGTGGGAGGGGGGTCTGTGTAACATGCAGGGGGTCAAGAGCTGTGAGGGGGGTCTGTATAATGTGCAGGGGGTCCAAAGCTGCAGGGGGGGTGTGACTTAAAGGTTTCCAGAGGTGCAGGGCTGTGTAATGTAAAGAGGTCCGGAGGTGCAGGGGGCTGTGTATTGTAAAGGGGTCCAGAGCTGCGGGGGCTGTGTATTGTAAAGGGGTCTAGAGGTGCAGGGTGCTGTGTAATGAAAATGGGTCCAGAGATGCAGGGTGCTGTGTAATGTAAAGGGGCGCAGAAGTGCAGGGGGCTGTGTAATGTAAAGCGGTCCAGAGGTGCAGGGGGCTGTGTAATGTAAAGAGGTCCAGGGGTGCAGGGGGCTGTGTAACGTAAAAGGGTCCAGAGGTGCAGTTGTGGAGAGGGGGGGTACACAGTAGTGACAAAGAGATATTGGGGGATGCAGAGGTATGCAGGGGGCACAGTGGGGTGTTTTTACATTTTAACTATGGGGGGGGGGGGGGTGCCGGATATAGGATCCAGGTCTGTCCTGGGTTCCAAATGCTCTAGGTAAGCCCCTGACACTAAGGAAGTCTTTTGATCAGGCTTGCCTAAGATCTCTTTTACTGCTGATATAGTGTCCACTGGTGGTGTATGTGGACAATAACATCAGTTGTCCAGGGCGGGGTTCCTCTTAGATTTCAAAATTTGGTGCCAGCTTATATCATTTAAAATTCCTCCATTTTATGTCAAGTCAAGGTCCTAGTGATTAGAGATCTGATCATCTTTGAAAAGTATTGCCATCCAATTGTAAATATACTATAGTTGAAATGTTTTCCCTCCCCCAGGCTTAGTCTATGACACTCTTATGCTGAAGCATCAGTGTACCTGTGGGGACACCAATAACCACCCAGAGCATGCTGGAAGAATACAGAGTATCTGGTCCCGACTGCAAGAAACTGGTCTCCTCGGCAAGTGCCAGGTGAGCCTTTGCTGTTCTTGTCTGCTTAAGTACTATGTTGTTTGCGTAGAACTTAGCAGTGTAAATAAACCCATGCTCTTTCCATGGGGGTTGGATATGCAAGTGTGATAAAAATTGGTATATAAACTTGCGTACCTGCAATGCCCAAGAATACAAGTTCATGCACTGGTGTTATCTTGGGCTAAACAGTTGTGATGGATTAAAAGAGAAGTAAAAAACCCAGCCAATGAACATTTATCCTAAAAACGATTCACAAGCCATAGACATAATGAGCATACCCTAATCAGATATAATGTATTATTTTGTGTCTGTACCAACCATTCCCAACCAGGGTTCTATTGAACCCTATGATTCCTCTCGAGGTTGTTAGGGGTTCCTTGAGCTGTGGCTGACTGACCTCTCATCCACATGCATAGTTCTAGGGTCAATGCCACTTGGCACAGCTGGTTACATGAACCCAATGATCTTTTTAGCTGTCTGAAAGGGTGGTATTCTGATCACCACTGTAACAGGGGCATCCTTCCCACTGGTCACCAATGTGAGGGGCACTTGTCCCACTGACCACCAATGAATTGGTTTTAGCAAAGGTTCACTGAGAACTAAAATATATTTCAAAAAGGTTGAGAAAGACTGGTGTATACATTATAGACTGGACATAGATTGGCGCATTAGTGAAATGTTAGCTTGCTTCTCCAGATAGCTATCTTGACATCCTTGTGGGGAAAATAGGCCATTGGCATAAGAACCTGACTATATCCCTTTTCCCTTCTGCCAAGGGTGTGCGCTAAGTGCTGACAAAGCCTATAGAAATCCAGATTGTCTTCAGACATTGCTTGTGTCAGCGGGATAAGATGAACATCATCTATGTCTATAGAAACCCAATGTTTGCCATAGGCAGATCTTTAAATGCTTTCAATAAATATGTGTTGATTTTTGTGATTACTGTAATTTACTCATTCTTTACTTACCTTGGGTTCAACTGATTTTATCTTGACACATGGTCACAGAAAAGCCCCTTTTCCTATGTGTTAAGAAATACTCCTTAAAAAATTCCCTTTATGCCCAAAATATATATGCTTGTATGCTTGTCGACAAAATGAAATACCTGTTGGATACTTCTATTTCGTAGGGACACCAGTGGTGATATTCCCACCAAAACTCTTGGTTTTGACCATACACTAATGCCAATACAAAGATAGATGGTGTCTCCCAGGTGGATTCTCAATGCAGAATCAAATAACTTAAGAACTGTATGGCAATGACCATGTAGTCTTGTGGGAGGTGGCTGAAATACAAACTACAGTGGGGAAAATCTCAATTTAGCAATGCAACAAAATGATGGGGGGCAGTGTTTCACCTTAGCAATTCAAGAAGAAGATGGTGAGTAATTCAAGGCAGTATCTCACCTTGGCAATTCAAGAAGGAGATGGTGAGTAATCCAAGGCAGTATCTCACCTTGGCAATTCAAGAAGGAGATGGTGAGTAATCCAAGGCAGTATCTCACCTTGGCAATTCAGGAAGGAGATGGTGAGTAATCCAAGGCAGTAATCTCACCTTGGCAATTCAAGAAGAAGATGGTGAGTAATCCAAGGCAGTATCTCACCTTGGCAATTCAAGAAGAAGATGGTGAGTAATTCAAAGCAACTTTGCCCACCCAAAACAAAAGTATATCAGATTTAGGCAGGGCAGGCTTTGAATGGATAGGCACATGTGGAAAATCTTTACAATCCAGGCAACAGGCTCCTACATGCCCCCTTTATTTCTAGTTTAAATTAATCATGTTGTTATTCAAATTGGGTGGTATACAACCAGTTTAGGTTATGGGAAGGGTAATAAGTAAAGTATTAGGGGTTATGTTCACTAAAAGTGACATAAGTTTCTTGCAACAGCGCGTACGAGGAAGGAAAGCCACGCTGGATGAAATTCAGACGGTTCATGCTGAGCATCACACCCTGTTATATGGGACCAGCCCACAGAGCCGTCACAAGCTGGAGAGCAAGAACCTGCTGGGTGAGGAGCTGACTGTACAGGCTCGTGATAAGTCTGGGGAAATAAATGAAGAATGGGGTAGGGATTATATATATATACGTTTATTTTCTTTCTTTTACCATAAAGTATAATCGCAGCCTTTTTTGTTTAGTGTTTGATGGGGTTAGCTTTCTTTTTGTAACCCAGTGATGGTGGTCACTGAAACAGGAAATGGGGCAAGGGGGAGCTATCCAATAGAAGCACAGAAGAAAAAAAAACTTTTGTCACAGAGCGGGAAAAGGTTACAAGAACCCTTTGTCAGGCTGTTGTTGTCTGTGCCCCAACGCCGGCAGATGAAATTTAGGTAGACCCCCCCCCCCCCCCAAAAAAAAAAGACCATAAAGACTGCACTAAAAAAATAAAAGTGGTTCTACCCCTTTTACTGAGAATTTACAAAATAGCTTGGCTGGAGTTACATTTTATTGTACTATTGTATTGTAGTTTCATGCATGGAGGCATAATTTTTTTTATATATTTGCTGTATATCCTCCTATTTTAGATTGTAATGATAACTGTACAGTCTCAGCCTTGCATGAAAGCCAGGCAACTAGCATTTTTAGAAAGAGGTCACCAAATGTGCCCCAATTTTTTCTCTTACAACAGGTTTCTATTAAGTCATGGTAATGCTCAGAAATGTCCAAACAAAAAAATGCAGGTGTAGCACATACCGTAGTTATGAACTAGCCACATAGTAACGAATAGGGTTTTCATTCAGTAAAACATAGCAAAGTTTAAATTTCCCTTAAAGCGGACTTGTGTGTGAAAGCGGTGCTCCTAAAAAGTCAGATGACAAAAGACTAGTCGCCAGTTTTCCTTGTAGGTTCCCTGCAGCAAATCTTTTCCCATTGCTCATGTGCCATGCCATGTTCTGCACGGCATCCCTGTGTGAAGGTGGCAATCTTGGTGAGGGAACTGTATTTTGCTTCTTTATATGTGAGCTGCCCCTGGTGACTAGTGATCTGATAATGATGAAAAAAATAAGCAGCGGGAGAGGTGTAGAAAGCGTAGATCCATAGAACAATTACAAAGAAGAAGCAGGGATATTCTTGTACTGCAGGTCTCCAGGTACAGCTCTCTCTCCATCAAGGAGAACAGTGAGCAGCACAGTAGTGGCATCACAAAATCCCACTCCATATCTGATGAAACTAGCAGTCATAGACAGCAGTGTCTTAGATGGTCTCCCTGCATATATTCAGCTATGGGGCTCAAGGCACACAGGGGTGCATTGGCACAGTTACATTAGGAAGTGTACTTCTATTTTTCAGGAGGAATTAAAAGACAAAGGGCCCTTTCACAAGGGGCGGATCAGTGATGATCCACCCCGTGAACCTCCGCTTGCTCAGTGGGGATCGCTCCGTTTATCCCCGCTGAGCCAGCGGATGATAGGGCGGTCCCCGCACACTGTGCAGGGACCACCCTGTCTTTTTTCCGCTCTCCTCTATGGGGGGATCAAATGAACACGGACCGTCTGTCCGTGTTCACCCGATCCGATCTGCAGACGGATGAAAAAGTAGGTTTTTCCTCCGTCACACTTTGGCGGATCGGAGCGGGTCGGATGTCAGTGGGCATGCCATAGAGGAGCACGGAGCACCCATTTAGGTCCGCCTAAAAACTGGCAGGCGGACCTGTACATTTTTTAAGGTTACTGCTTAGGCGGACCTAACTTTTCTAGATGTTCCCTAAACAAATCTTGACTTTTTGAGCTCAGGTCCAGCTAAGTATTGCGGTCATAGAAAATATTATGTATAAGTGATCATTAGGAGGTATAACTAAATTCTAGCCTAAGGGCAAAACTACATGGCCTATTTTAATCTCTCTCTGCCATTGCCTTTAACCACTTGCTGGCAGTCACCTTATTGGGCTAGAACTACGCAGTAGATTTTTTTATAGGTTGGTCGTTTTTCTAAACTCGATGGCGATTAACCACTAGTAGTAATTAATTAATAAACAGATGGGACAAATTGCCCCCTATGGAGAAAGCTACAGAGCAGAAAAGTTATGCTGTATACATATGAATTTCTTAAAATCGCCTACAATGCTGCATATAACCTTATCACAATGTAGAATACAAATGATATATAATATTTTTTTTCCCATCATTTTACCACTGACAGTAATTTGTTTTGTAGGACCTCTTTCTCAGAAGATGTATGCAGTTCTGCCCTGTGGAGGGATTGGGGTAAGTCCAAAACTCAAGTGCAAAGATCTCACCAACTGAATCTTTAAGAGATATCAGAAACCATTAGGTAGTTTACCACTCCAATGTCTACCAAATACAAAATTTGAGGTTTGGGTGGACCGGCCCTTTAAGCAAAATTCTGGTAGACTATGCTCCAGAATCATTTTCTTCTATCACGTTGAATCCAGATGAATGCTTCAGGCAGGACATGCCAAATGTTTGAGGGTACCAGGCATGTTGAAATATAACACTGGTGAGGACCAGTTTTGGGCCAGAATATATTTTATATTTACAATGACATGTAGGGGGCCCAAAAAAACATCTTCACGACTGATACTTTGTGGAGTGATCTTGCCGTCTCAGTCATGTGATCTGAGATATCATTGTCAGTCCTACCGTTTAGGAAGCGGTTGCATGAGAATTTACAGTAGTAGATGCACGTCGGGGTCGCGTAACTAGTTAGCATGGAGGAGTCTCGTTCGTTATCGGAATTAACCAGACAAATCGCTCCACCAACTAAGAACGGCCATGTTTACCACAAATAGTGGTATTTGATCACCACTGGGTTTTTATTTTTTATTATATAAACGAAAAAAGACAAAAAAAAATTAGAAAAAAAAAGTTATTTTTATATATATATATATATATATATATATATATATATATATATATATATATATATATATATATTTTTTTACTTTCTGCTATAAAACATATCAAATAAAAAAATGTAAAAAATCGAATTTCTTTGTACATTTAGGCCAAAATGTATTCTGCTATATGTTTTTGGTAAAAAAAAAAATCCTAATTAGTGTATATAGATTGCTTTGCATGAAAGTTATAGCATCTACAATATATGGTACATATAGTGGATTCTTGTTATTATATATTTTTTAAACTAGTAATGGCGGTGATCCGGTGATCAGCAACTTATAGGACTCTGATCAGACACTAATTGACGCTAGGGGGACTGACTAACTGACATCACCAATGACACTAATACAGTGATCAGTGTTAATAATATACACTGTCACTGTACTAATGACAATGGCTGGGGAGGGGTTACCATTTAGGGGCAATCGAGTAGTTAACTGTGTGGCCAACATGTGTGTGCTGTGTGCTGTTTTCACTAACCAATGTGGCAGTTTTTACTCCCTACTTTGCAGGGAGAAAAAAAGGGCATATTGCTGCTGTCTGTAGAGAGTTCTGTGTTGTTTACCAACACAGGGCTCTCTTCTGTCATTCGCTCAGCAGATCAGCGGGTGCTGGCCATAAATCATTGGCTGGGACCCACTGATTGGCTTGTGCTGTAGTGGATAAAAGCACAGCCGGGGCAGCTTGCGCACACACCCACAACCCGGAAATGCAAATCACATATATTTACGTGATCCTGCGCAACCAAGCTGTCCTGTAACAGTAAAGCTACAGGAGGCGATTGGCAAGTGAGTTAATATAATGTATCTAACATTGTATTTTAACATGATGGCAGTCTACAGTGGTCTTAATATCCGGGCAGTCTCTGACAGTCTATGGTAATGTCTTGGCAGTCTCTAATAGTCTATGATAATATCTTGGCAGTCTCTAACAGACTGTTTGGTGGACTTTAGGGTTCCTGATGTTGTTTACAAAGACATTCATGTTTTTCCAGAAATACCAGCAACATTTGTTAATCATTGATGCAAGTTTTACTGTGGGTTTATTTGCCCTTAATAAAACGTACCTAATGTCTTTTGGGTGACAGGTGGACAGTGACACTGTGTGGAACGAACTACACTCCCCAGCTGCTGTCCGAACAGCTGTTGGTTCCCTTCTTGAGCTGACATTCAAAGTGGCATCTGGAGAGCTGAAAGTGAGTCATTATCTTTAACTATCATTATTATCTTAAAAATTTGCATTTTTGAGAGCCTCAGACACTAGTATTTTTTCAGGCTGATTTTCCATCATTGACCTTGTCCTGTCTTTGATGCAAAAAGTAATGGAAAGTCCAGAATTTTAAAGTCGTCACAAAGCCATGAGGTGTGGGTAAATCTTCCAGTGGGGACAGGTAGCAAGGGACTTCCCTTTGTGTCTCTTCCTGTTGTGTTTGTGTGCAACTTCCCGTTGTGTCTCCATGACAGGTAGTAAAGGGAAATCTTCCTGATGGAACACATACAGCAAAATACCTGACGGGGGCTTAAACATTCCCTACTCTATCCAAAACAAAAAAGTAGGATTTTTAATAACAGCTTACCACAGGTTGGCACACATGCCCGCCGCAGTAGGTGAAGATTGGTTTTGTCTGATTTTCAGCAAACCTGCGGCAGGGATAAGGTAAGCAGGAAAAAAATATTAAGCATACATTTACCAAATTCTATCAAATAGATGTAGGAGGACATGAGGATTCTGCCTTTGGGCGTAGTGTGCTGCAGGCAGCGGTCTAGGGCTTCTTGTCCGTTGGTGGCCTGATTGATCTGTGTCTCCCATCCTTCATATTGAGCATTGCTCTGGGACGTCCCAATATGTAATGATTAAGGCTCTCTGTCCCGTGGTGTACGATAAAGAAAGTAGGATTTTTAATAACAGATTACCTGTAAAATCATTTTCTTTGAGTACACCACGGGACACAGAGCCTCAATCATTACATATTGGGTTGTATGGGTCACCAGAGGTGATTGGACACTGGCACAACCAATGAGAACAAGTTCTCCTCCATATAACCCCTCCCATACAGGAAGTACCTTAGTTTTTGTAGCAAAGCATTAAGGATCCCATAGAAGGGGGGACCTCTGTGTCCCATGGTGTACTCAAAGAAAAGGATTTTACAGGTAAGCTGTTATTAAAAATCCTACTTTTTTATCGTACACCACGGGACACAGAGCCTTAATCATTACAAATTGGGACATGCCAGAGCAATGCTCAATATGAAGGATAGGAGACATAGATCAATCAGGCCGCCAACGGACAAGAAGCCCTAGACAGCTGCCTGCAGCACACTACGCCCAAAGGCAGAATCCTCATGTCCTCTTATATCTATTTGATAGAATTTGGTAAATGTATGCTTAATACTTTTTTCCTGCTCACCTTATCCCCGCCGCAGGTTTGCTGAAAATCAGACAAAACCAATCTTCACCCATCACGGCGGGCATGTGTGCCAACCTTCAGGGATATGGGTTCCTACTTAAAGGATGCCTCTTCCCTGGGCCTTGCAAAAGACTCTGCCAGGACTTTTAGTGTTTGTTAAAAAGCGAAAGTGCTGGACCCTAGAGCCCAGTCCTCCAAAGAGAGACATTACAGGCAACGCCTCGTGTGCGAGGCCCGTATACCATCCAATTTTGGCGTAATAATTTAAGCATCTTGGATGGACCTGAAGTATAGCTCTTTGGCCCCAGGGGCGTCTATGGTAGAGCTAACTTTAGCACATCCTAATCGCATCCAATCTTCTTAGACACTGGCTAAAAAACTAAGGTACTTCCTGTATGGGAGGGGTTATATGGAGGGGAACTTGTTCTCATGGGTTGTGCCAGTGTCCAATCACCTCTGGTGACCCATACAACTCAATATGTAATGATTAAGGCTCTGTGTAGCGTGGTGTACGATAAAGAAAGCTTTTATTTTACATACACTATAACCTAAATAATTAAATAGCAAGGTGGGCAGATTCTGTTTTAGTACTCTTAAGGTCAGGTTGATATAACAAAAACTAGGGCTTTTACGTATAATTTTTTTTTATAGGTTAGCGTTTCTTTAGTATAAATTGTTTCTGTAACTTTTCATCTTTTGTTCTGAAAAGTTTCATGGTGTGATTTCCGATGTTTGTAATTTTACTTCCTGCAGAATGGATTTGCAGTTATCCGACCCCCAGGACACCATGCTGAGGAATCGGTTGCCATGTGAGTACAAGGAGGAGGGGTCCCATAATAAGGACCCCTCCTCAGTAATTGGGGATTCACTCCTATTCCATTCCTGCTTTTCTTCCTGAAAATGCAGTCACATCACATTCTTGTTACCTTCAATGGCCCCGTTGTGTGTCTGTCTTCCTTTGTACCTCATCGTCTTCTGCTGTCATCCCTCTTCCACCTCTGGTTCCCTCTTCCTTTTGTCCGGGATCACACTCACCATCACTGACCCTCTATCCCCTCTCCTCTTCCTTTAGGGGTTTCTGTTTTTTTAACTCTGTAGCTATCGCTGCCAAATTGCTCCGCCAGAAGATGAATGTGGGCCGGATCCTGATAGTGGATTGGGTAAGTTAGTGGAAGTACTATCAGTGGACATCTTTGTAGCCTGGATAAAACAGTCCATTTTGCCGTTAGACCATTGCCCTCTAAGCAAGCTGTATTTATTTTCCTGGCAGGATATTCACCATGGTAATGGAACACAACAAGCCTTCTACAGTGACCCCAATGTCCTTTACTTGTCTCTCCACCGTTATGATGATGGCAACTTCTTTCCCGGTAGTGGCTCTCCAGAGGAGGTGAGTTAAAGGTTTTAGGTGCCCTTTTGATTTCTGGATGATGAATGACCATCTTTCATTTATACTCTTTTATTACTCTAAATTCATGGTGCCCAACCTGAGGCCTGTGGCCATTTGACACTATTGTACAGCCCTCGGAGCCCCTGCAGACAGTAGTCTGTTTTTGCTTTACTCAGATGAGTGAAGGAAAAATATCTTTATGACTGGGTTTTAGTAGTTATGGTCTGGGTTATTTCTTTCACAGTATCTTTATTTTTTCTCTGCTTTCTGTATTTCTCTTTATTTTTTTATATCTCTTTATTTATTTTTTCCTTTGACCTTTTAAAATGGATCATGTTGTGGCACAAGTCATTTTTAAGGGAGCTGTAGAATACACAAATGTAAAAGCATTGATTTGTAACTCTTGTAGTATGTTCACAGTCTTGACTACCTCCTACAACCTGCCTGCAATCTCTGGCAAATTTCTCTAGTATTACAATTACTAACTATTATGTGCAGCACTCTAGTCATATCGGGGTCATCACTTGAGACCCCCTTTATCAAGAAAGTTGACCATTACTGCCCTAGCTGGGCATAAGTATGTGGGAAACTAAGTTATTGAGTTCCGGTGTTTTTCAGTTTAGGGTAGGCCCCTTTTGACACGGGGTGGACCCCACCAGGAGTCCACTTGGTCAGCGGGGGATCTGTCCACTTATCCCCACTAAGCAGCTGGATGACTGGCCTGTGTCCACTCTGCTCATGCAGAGTGGACACAGGCACAGTCTGTTCTCCCCTATGGGTGGTCGGATGTAAACAATCTGCCCAATCAGATGATTGATCAGCTACAGGGAATGGATCCCTGTATGTGAAAGATTGTGTTTAGTAGATTGGATTGGATGTAAGTGGGTGTAAACAGACACCACCACTCCATAGGTCTCCAAACCTTCTAAACAAAGGGTCAGTTTATTGTCTTTCAGACTTTAGGGGGGCCGAACTATAGGGGGGGAATAGTGCCCCATTCTTTAGTTTCAGTGGGAGAAATGGCACCTCAATGTTGATGTCAGTTGGCAGAATAGTGTATCCTATTAGTGGAAGAAATAGTGCCCCAAGGGGCAGATAAAGGACAAGCAAAGTGCTGCATCTGGCCCCCGGGCTGCAGTTTGGAGACCACAGCCAATAGGGACCGCTAGTGTAAAGGGGCCTTACTGTTAATACTACAGTTTACAAACACATGTTAAACAATTGTGCTTTTTGATCCATGTGGTAACAATTTTGGGAAGGCCTTTTTCTGCTCCAACATGACTGTGCACCTGTAAACAAAGCCAACTCTATGAAAACATGTTTGGTTTGGATGAACGTGAGTGGTCGTGACCTCAACCCTAATAAAAGAAAACTTTAGGATTATTTGCAATGTCGATTGTGAACCAGTACCTGACCAAACAAATGCTCTCCATTGGCTGAATTCACAAATCCACACAGACATAATCCAAAAATTATGGAGAAGGGAAGGGCAACTCTATTTTAATGCTCATGGAATGTTATCTCTAACAAGCTCATAGAGATGTGATATAGTGTGCCTTTTGATACATGACCTAATGAATTAGATTTTCATTAGGATTTTGCATGTCTGCCCCTAACTACCATGCCTATGTAATTAGGATACACATTGGACGTTTGGCCATATCTCCTGGACGCCTTTCCTCATGCCAGCAGTGTTTAGGCAGAAAAAACAACACTTGTAAATGTGATTAGGAGCATCAAGCGCTTGGCTATTAATTCATTTTATTGGCCAGAATAATAATTTATTCTGACCATGAAATTGAATTTCACGCTCAAAGGCTAAACGTGACTAGCAATAACGCATGTTTAGCTACATTTACATGCATTTATACAAGTTTTTAAGCCTGTAAACACATATGTGTGCATGGACACATAGGCTAACATGCAGGGAGGCAGAAATGAACAATGTATGCCCCTAACAGCTGCATTAAAACCCTCCAGTATACCTGAGGCCTATATCCATTTAGTGTGTTTTTTTTAAATTACCCTTTATTTACACCCTCACCCACCACTTTTTAATATTTCCTAATCCTTTTTTCTAGACTTTCTATAAATTCAAATTGTATTTAGCCAATATCTTACAGTATTTATTTTCTATTGCTCCCTGTTCACCTTAACGTTTCTCTTTAATATCCCTTTCTAAAAAATATATATATTTCCCTATAACCCAAAATGTTTCACTGCTTTTCATGGCTTCATCAGGGGTCAACTGCTTATTAGTGCTCTTTGTGGCAGTGTTCATTGCGCAATTTAACACACTAAATATAATAGCAATTATTATTATATTTTATATTTTGTGTGTTGAAAAAATATATGTTACACAGTCCAAATATCCAGTGTGTCTTTCACAGGTTGGCACCGGTTGTGGCGTAGGATACAATGTGAACATTGCATGGACAGGAGGTGTGGAACCCCCTATTGCAGATGCTGAATATCTTGCTGCTTTCAGGTATTTTCCTGTATTCAACTGAAGATATCAGAATGTACAATTATCCTTATGCAGGGCTCAAAATTTCAAGTGCTGAGCTACAAGCCAGGCCTCAAGGGTTACTCGCCACCAGTTGCCCCGCCCAACCCCTACTCTGTCCTGCCTCTAATTCCACCCCTAAACAAGCCTTCATATATTATCTCATGAAATTACACTTAAATGTTCTATGCAGAATTAAGTTATAAAAATAAATATTAACAACAACTTTATCCATACCCAAAAATGCAGCCTGCCCGTGTCCGCCAATGCAGCCTGTGCCCGCCAGTGCAGCCTGTGTCCCGGTCCTAAGTGCAGCCTGTGTCCCCAATGCAGCATGTGTCCCCAGTGTCAGCCTGTTTCCCCAGTTCAGAGTTTCAGCCGTCTGTGTTACCAGTTTCAGCAGCCTGTGTCCCCAGTTCAGAGTTTCAGCATGTGTCCCCAGTTCAGAGTTTCAGCCTGTGTCCCCAGGTCAGAGTTTCAGCCTGTGTCCCCAGCTCAGAGTTTCAGCCGCCTGTGTCCCCAGTTTCTTTAGCCTGTGTCCCCAGTTTCTTTAGCCTGTATCCCCAGTTCCTTTAGCCTGTGTCCCTAGTTTCAGCCGCCTGTGTCCCCAGTTTCTTTAGCCTGTGTCCCCAGTTTCTTTAGCCTGTGTCCCCAGTTTCTTTAGCCTGTGTCCCCAGTTTCAGCCGCCTGTGTCCCCAGTTTCAGCCGCATGTGTCCCCAGTTTCAGCCGCATGTGCCCCCAGTTTCAGCGGCCTGTGTCCCCAGGTTCAGCCGCCTGTGTCCCCAGGCTAAAGAAAGCAAGTTCAGAGTTGTTTATGGGCAAGACTCTGGTCAGTGGTCAGCCATAGCAAAAAAATGCCCCAGTGTCATTGAAAGTGAAAACTACCCTAATATCAGTGTAAGGAAGAAATTGCCCAGTGTCAACGGTCAGTAGGGAGTAGGAATGGTGCCCCATGAGTGGTTATTAAACAGTTTACCCTTCACTGGTGCTCAGGAGAGGAATAATGCCAATGACCAATCGTTGGTGCCATTGGGAGGAACAGTGCCCCATCGTTTGTGTCAGTGTAAGGCAGGGGTGTCAAACTCAATTTCATTGTGGGCCGCATCAGCATTATGATTGTTCTCAAAAGGGCCAGTTGTATCTGTAAGATTATATGTCCAGCGCACCCCCTTCCCTTACATTAGATGTCAAGGGCCACCCCACCATCAGAAGTTGAGTCCCCCACTCTCCCTTACATCAAAGTGCACCCCCCTTTCCTTATGCTGCTGCTGGGAAGAAGCTGGATGCATTGCTTGAAAGCAGAAAGTAGGGGTCTGGAGGAGGACTAGAGGAGGGCTGGAGCTCTCCTGCAGCTGCAGGAGAGGTGCGAGGGCCACATTAATTACCCTGGAGGGCCGGATTGGGCCCGCGGGCCTTGTGTTTGACACCTGTGGTGTAAGGAGTAGCACCGCATTGTTGTGTTTCAATTGTGGGAACAGTGCCCATCATTGGTGTCAGTGGCAGGATTATAGCACCAGCATTGGAGTTTAGTGATCATTTTCCCTTTGATATATGCAACATGTTGTCACATGCTGCT
Source organism: Rana kukunoris (assembly GCA_029574335.1). Lineage (NCBI taxonomy): Eukaryota > Metazoa > Chordata > Amphibia > Anura > Ranidae > Rana > Rana kukunoris. The sequence goes on from CM056060.1 coordinate 28,609,192, forward strand.
TTTACAGCGGCCACAAGATGTCACAGCTGGAACTGTGCAGGCACCATTGGGCAGATCACTCTGAACAACAATGCATATTAATTAAAGTACATCACCTGGGGCTGAAGCTGAAGCTTTGTTATGGGCTCTAGTTCTAGAAAGATAAATGAATTAAAGAATGTAAAAGATATAACCATTCTTATCCCGGTGAACATAGAGAAAATATGGATTGAAATGGCTGCTTTATACAACAAATCCCCACCATATTCAAAACTTTAGAAAAATATGTTGTATCAAATTTTTGCCTGACAAAGGTGTATTATTTTTCTTAACATTGCTGATTTTCTCATTTGTTAGAACGGTGGTCATGCCCATAGCTCAGGAGTTCTCCCCTGATATTGTCCTGGTCTCCGCAGGATTTGATGCAGTGGAGGGGCACCAGAGCCCACTCGGAGGATACTCTGTTACAGCAAAATGTAGGTCTGAGTACATTCACCTGCAGTCCTGACCTTTACTTTACTAGTGTTTGGTCAGTGTTTTGGAATGCATTGCTTTTGTTCTCCATTCACTAAAGAATTGCATCTACTTTCCTTCCCAGATCATTTGTTCAGCCAGTCTATGATAATGTAATATGTGTATTAAAACTGCTAGTAAATGACTGTATTTATCAGCGTATAACACGCGCCGGCGTATAACACGCACCCCAATTTAAGAGGCAAGTTTCAGGAAAAAATGCTTTTAAAAAAAAATAAACCACTTAGATGCAAAATAATGGTATCTCAGTCTCAATGCAGTTTGATCTGGGCCCATCTGCAGTCTCAATGCAGCCTGATCTGTGCCCATCTGCAGTCTCAATGCAGCCCAATCTGTGCCCATCTGCAGTCTCAATGCAGCCTGATCTGTGCCCATCTGCAGTCTCAATGCAGCCTGATCTGGGCCCATCTGCAGCATTGATCTTCAATACAGTTTGATTAGTGCCAATCTGCAGCCTATACATTTATCAAAATGCTCTACCTATTAATTGCCAATCTGCAGTTATTACCTTTCAATGTTAGATCATCTCTGTTGTCTCCGAGGGAAGAGGGGGAGCAAGAGCGCCACTGAATTACATAGAGCCGCGATCTCCTTCCTGTGTACCCGGTGCTCCGTCACTCACAGCCAGGCCTCCTGCCCCTGCTCATATGATAGACAGTACAGTAGTCCAATGCAGGGCGTGGCTGTGCGTGACGGAGCGCCTGGTACACAGGAAGGAGATCGCGGCTCTATGTAATTCAGCGGTGCTCGCTCCTCTTCCCTCAGACAGCAAAGATCGGCGTATAACACGCACCCACTATTTTCCCCTAATTTTAAGGGGAAAAAAGTGCGTGTTATACGCCAATAAATACAGTACATTTTTTACAGGTACCTCTGGGGCTCTTACTTTGATCCTGGCTTTACTACCTAGTTAATTAAGCTACCCATACATAGGCAAAACTCTTAGGTAAAGAATGTTGTAAGAATTTTTTTTTTAAATCATAAGTGGGTCAAATCAACGTTCGTTTTCGACAAGAGCGATGAGAAAATTTGAAGGAGCAGGATGGAAAATGTTTCTCAAACTAATGAATTACTAACAATGAATGTGGTTTTTATTCAGTAAAATCCATTGACTCCTAAATCAAACGTTCAACGCAAACAAAGAGTTTCCGTATACATTTGCCTAAGGCCGCGTACACACGAGGGGATATGTCCGCTGAAAACGGTCCGATGGACCGTTTCAGCAGACATCTCCGCTCGTGTGTATGGGCTAGCGGACAGATTTCTCCACCCGACAGATTTCAAAGCAAGCTTTGAAATCTATCCGGTGGGAATCTGTCCGCCCGACATGTCTGCTGGTTAGTACACTTACCAGCAGACATGTCGTCCCCCAACCGCCGCCACGACACTTTTCCTAAGAATTTTTATTCTAATTTATATCTATCTATGGCTAGCGTTACTGACCTAGACCCAGCATGCTTGTAGGGCTTAACTATTGCCATATGAGATTTTGCAACTGCTATGGGGCCCAGAGGTACATGCCCAAAATCTGCTTGGCTAAACAGTGATTTAGGCAGGTACCAAAAGTATATGGTAAATACATGTGGATTACATTTTTGTATGTTGGTTTGGGAACTTGCATACTGTTGCTATGAAAACAATTAGTAATCTGCATCACTAGGGGACCTAGTGCCTTATCTGCCTTGTAGATGGAGATTAGAGAGACAGGGGGTCCCTTTGTGTGTATGCATGCTGGATGGGATTTGTAAATTTTCAGATGTTAATGGACACACATTTATTCTAGTTCAGTGACTGACAAGTCAGAAATGGTAGCTTCTATACCTGCACCCTTACATTTTCCCTTTAACCGCTTTAGCCCCGGACCATTCTGGTGGTCAAAGACCAGGCCACTTTTTGCGATTTGGCACTGCGTCGCTTTAACTGACAATTGCGCAGTTGTGCGACGTGGCTCCAAAAAACAAAATTGACGTCCTTTTTTCCCCCCACAAATAGAGCTTTCTTTTAGTGGTATTTGATCACCTCTGCGTTTTTTATTTTTAGCGCTCACTATAAACAAAAAAAGAGCTTAAATTTTGAAAAAAAAAAAATATATATATTTTTTTACTTTTTGCTATAATAAATATCCCTTAAAAAATATATATATATATATATATAAAAAAAAAATGTCCACAGTTTAGGGCGATACGTATTCTTCTACATATTTTTGGTAAAAAAAATCTCAATAAACATTTATTGATTGGTATGCGCAAATGGTATAGCTTCTACAAAATAGGGGATTGTTTTATGGCATTTTTTATTAATAATTTTTTTTTTTACTAGTAATGGCGGCGATCATCGATTTTTATCGTGACTGCGACATTATGGCAGACACACCAAACACTTTTGACACTATTTTGCGACCATTGTCATTTTTACATACTATTACTTACTATAAAAATGCACTGGCTACTGTAAAAATTACACCGGCAGTGAAGGGGTTAAACACTAGGTGGCGCTGCAGGGGTTAGGTGTTTCCTAGGGAGTGATTCTTACTGTTAGGGGGCGTGGCTATATGTGACACATCATTGATGACCGTTATGTTTTTTTACAAAGGCATTCCCCTGTTCTGCCCTTGCCGACCGCAATCGAGGGCCTCCCGGGAACATCGAGTTCCCGGGACCCGCGGCAGCGGCAAATTTAAAGGGAATAACCTGTACACCAATCTGCCTGCCCGTGCCATTCTGTCGACGTACATCGGTGGTTAAAAAGGGAAAATCCTAGCCTAGAATAATGTCAACAAATAAAGAGATTTGACCATAATAATGTTTTCTTGAAAGTATTTAGATAGATAGCGTGTATATACTCTATATAGTTTATATGAAGTATTAAAATAATGACATTTACCCTCAGATATTATAATATTATTATTATACACGATTTATATAGCGCCAACAGTTTACGCAGCACTTTACATTGTATAGGGGGGACAACACAATTACAGTACAGTTCAATACAAAAGGTACAGGAGGGCCCTACTCGTAGAGCTTACATTCTAAAGGGAGGGGGTACAAAAGTAATATATACCATATATACAGTGCATACAGTTTCCCCACAAGCTGAATTTTAAGGACATGGCTTGACACATTGGGAGCCAGACATGAAAAGTACATCTAGGTTTTTCCTACTGTTATGCCGCGTACACACGGTCGTTTTTTGCGATGAAAAAAAACGTTGTTTTTTAAAACGTCATTTAAATTGATCGTGTGTGGGCAAAACGTCGTTTTTTGTCTTAAAAAAAACGACCAAAAAAAAATTCCAACATGCTTGAATTTTTTGTGTCGTTTTTCAAAACGTCGTTTTTTGTTTCACAAAAAGTCACCGTGTGTAGCAAAAACGTCGTTTAAAACGACGTTTTTCAACCCGCGCATGCCCAGAAGCTAGTTATGAAGCGAGCTTCAATGGAAAAGTGTGGTGAATGTAACCTCGTTTTTTGTGAAAAAAACGATGGTGTGTATGCAACATCGTCTTTGAAAGTGACGTTTCAAAAACGTCGTTTTTTACTTCACAAAAAACGTCGTTTTTTTTTTCATCGCAAAAAACGACCGTGTGTACGCGGCATTACAATGGAAACAGATGAAACCATTTATCCTGAATTCTACCTTAGGCCCCTTTCACACCTGCGGACCGCATGTCCGCTTTTTCATCCATCCGTTTGCGGATGAAAAAGGTACATACATTGGGTCCCTATGAGATTGCGTCATTGGGTCCCTATGAAGGGATGAACATCCGCTGACACCCGATCTCGTCCACCTCCGCAATTATACCGATTCTGCAGACGGTAGAAAACCCTATTTTACCTTCGGTCTGTGGATTGGATGAACATGGACATACGGTCTGTGTTCATCCGATCCCCCCATAGGGGAGAGCGGAGAAAAAAAAAGGGCGGTTTCTGCACTGTGTGCGGGGACCGCCCTGTCATCCGCCGGCTCAGCGGGGATCAACGGAGCAATCCCCACTGAGCATACAGAGGCGGATCATTACTTAGACTGTTCACATTTGTGATGATAACTACATTTTAAGTAGCTGTAGCATATGCCCAAAGCAACCAATCAGACATTAAAAGAAATGTTCCCATTCCCAATGCTCTGCTCTAGAGAACTAGAATCTGACTGGTTGGTTTGAAAAACGCATTTCCTTTTTTTGTTTTCAGGTATGGAGGTCTGTGTGTTCAGCCAAAAAACGATTAATGTTTTTGTTACAATTCTGTTCTTATTACACATGGTATTTATGTTCCTAATTTTTTTCTATGGTTCTTTTAGGTTTTGGTCACCTTACCGCACAGTTGATGTCTCTGGCGGGTGGAAGAGTTGTCATGGCTTTGGAAGGTGGTCATGACTTAACAGCCATCTGTGACGCCTCTGAGGCGTGTGTATCGGCTCTTCTAGGCTTGGAGGTGAGGACAGTAAGGGGGCAGCACTCTAGAAAGGGAAAAATGGATACATTTCTCATTGCCCAGCTTTCTAAATCCTCTCTTATTTTACAGCCTGCGCCAATTGAGAACAGCGTCCTGCAGCAAAGACCCAACGACAACGCACTGAGCACACTAGAGAGAGTAATTGCTATCCAGAGTGAGTGATGGGACGTGGGTTGAGGTTATATCACAATAGATGACCCTATGTGTAAATGGCTTATGTATAAACTCCTATGAGAACACTCAAGGTTCTCATAGGAACCTTAAGCAATTGTACAATGAGTATCTAAGCTTTCAGCCATTGTCTTAATGAATCTGGATTTTTCAATCTCAGCTCTAAAAACCCTCAAATACAGAGATGCATAAAATTTAAATTGCTTCACATATATTCCAGTCCTGTTTCGAGCCAGGCAAACATGCCTCAGCTGCATGGGCGTCCGCAGGTAGGAGCAAGGGGGGTCAAGTGCCCCCCCCCGGCAGGGCCGGTGCTACCTATAGGCAAGTGTGCATACCATTCGGGGGCACTGCCTGTCCCAGGGCCGTCACATACACAAAATGGAGTGTCAGGAAGTGATGGTGTTTGCAGCCCCAGAGCTGGGGGGAGGCAGCGTGGCCAGTAGCTGGAAATACAAAGCTCCCACCCAGCCTGTTTCCTTTCACATGCCGCAAACAGCGTCTGCGAATGCTCAGCCCGACCAGATCACTAATGATTTATCTCCTCCCCATCCTCCTCGGCTCGGACTGCCAGCTGTGTGTGCTCTGCCTATGTGTTAGAGGCCCAGCGCTCACTTCTAGTTAGAAACCCTGAGAACACCCACCGCATGGGGTCCCAGCCTCATCTGAGCTGCTTGGCATGTGCAGCAGTTTTTGCAGCATTCCATCTGTATATTCTGGGGTTAATACATTAAATTTTCTCTAAGGTCATCTGAAAATGGCAATATCGAAATTTATTGGAGGGGAGTTCTCCATTCTAATGATTGTATGTGTATGGGGATGTAATGTATATGTACTTTGTCCGCAGTCTCTGACTATGTCCTGTAGTATTTCTGCAGTCTCTGACGGTGATGACATTGTCGAAAAGGGGTGGAGCAAGGACGACCTTAAAATTATGCCCCCCCCCCCCCCCCCCCTGAAAAAAGTTCTGCGGACGCCCATGCTCAGCTGGGAGCCTAAACATCAATCAGAATCAGACTGGTTCTCATCTTTGCTCAGGGGGGTTGCACATTACTGTACATTGTTACTGTGATATCAACAACTGTGGTAGTGTGTTTTTTTAATATACAGTAAATGCTATGTTCTCTTTAAAATGGGCCTTCAAAAGCAGTCTGGCAAGAAAATTTTAGTTGGCTATCTTTTACAGGAAAACACTGGAGCTCCTTAAACAACATGACTGTGGGTCATTCCCTTTTGGAAGCACGGCGAGGAGAAGCAGAGGAGGCGGAAGCCGTTACTGCATTGGCCTCATTATCAGTAGATACAGAACAAAGCAATACAGACTGTATCTCTAGGTAAGCATGGGAGGCAGAGAAAGCAATGGACAAAGCCTATTTGCATGTTAAAGGAAAATGATGTCAATATAGGTGGAGTGTTTAATAGGTGTTGCAGCACAACTGTGTGAAAAGGCAAAAACCATAGTAGCAGTACAAACAGCATTAGGAGCTAAATGTGAAGGTCTTCTCTGTCATTTACATTTGAACGCCAGGCAAGCAGGTAAATAAACAGCTGCTTAATATTTGTGAACTGTCTTGGGCCAGCCATAGATAGAGCAAATTTATTTCCTGCAACCTCAATTTCCCCATTAACATGGACCGTGTTGATGGGGGAATTTCTTCCACGGAGCCTTCCTCGCTGGGATCAACCTGGTCCATACAAGGTTTGAATCTCAGCCAGTTTAACAGGAACTGGTCGAGATTCGAACCGTCTATGGCTGGCTTAACTTTCCAAAAAAGATTTACAATTTTGTTAAACCAGATCCAGGCACACAGATTTACAACCTCGACTGCAAGTGATAGATTGACAGCACGGTGCACCGAGTGCAGTAGCGTCTGACTGGTTCCAAGTGTTAGCCCCCCCCCTTTTAGTGCTGTAAATGGCCATGTCTATTGCAGACTGGGTTGCCTGTTACTAGAAAAGTATCAGGCGGTTGCCTCTATTTTCCTTTAAATGTGATCCAATGACACTGGCTGTTATAACTTGGGCGAATAATTGTATATTACTGTATTTATTGGCGTATAACACTCACATTTTACCCTGAAAATAGAGGGTAAACTGTGCCTGCGTGTTATACACAGGGGGCTGTGGAAAGTTTTTTTCCTGAATCTTTCCTCTTAAAATTAGGGTGCGTGTTATACGCCGATAAATACGGTACGTATATCTGTGTACTTTTCGAAGTAAAAAGTACCAGCCAGCCTATGGATGGACAACTTTAGAGAGCTCAAGGCTTGCCTTGATACCTTCATGCCACATTAGAAGCAAATGAAAGATTATGTATAGAGCTTACAATTTGTAATTCAGATTCTTTGCTATTACAGGCCATTGGAAGAGCCCATGGAGGAAGAGCCAGCTCCTTGATCTTCCCCTCCCCCTCTCTTTGGACTCCACACACCGCAATCCTTTTTTTTATTTTCCTTTCTTAGTTTTTGTTATGGTGATCGGTTTATTTTTTCTATTAAAACCAAGAAACAGAAAAAAAAAAACAAGAAAAAATGAGAAAATATAAATGGGTCACATGTCCTGTGTTCAAGCGGGCAAGACTAGCACACCCACCCTTCCCTCTCCTCGGGACCCCTCACTCTAAGCCTACACCCTGTCTCTGCTGCTGAGTCTGGTAATGCTACTGCTAATGTTCCATTGATTTGTGCCTCTTACACCACTGATATCCTCACAGCTTCCTTTTAGTACTTCTGTTCCATGTCTTAAAGTGGGCCTGCTGTATACACACAGTAGAAGCAGCCATTTTGAAAGCCTGACAAGATGGCCAGTACCGAACATCATCTAGGGAATTTGTTTTGTTTGGGGAATCTTGTTTTTTTTTTGGGACCCAAAAGAATGGGTTTTGGCGGAACTTCGATGAAGGGGCCTATTATGTCAATATATCTTTTTGACTTTGAAATATTGGCATGAATGATGACCTGTTTAATGTCTCTTGACATGTACACGTGGTTTGTATTGAATGATAGAATTGATAGGCTGTTTTTGTTTTTTAAATATTAGATCAGGCCTAAAGATGGCGGCACTTACTGTGTAGGCACTGGGTTCACTTTATATGCTCATCAGTTAAATTCCTATTTTTACTAAGGCCCATTTCATTTCATCCTAAGGATCGTTGCTTTCAAATGTTACTCAATTTACTAACTGCTGAATGGCATGAAAAGGTTTTTTTTGGGTCAATTGTGAAGGGAACCTTGAACTCATCAGCGTTTGGTAAGGACAATGGTCAAGTCACTTCAAGAGAAGTTTTTCCATGAGATGTCTACCTGTCATTTATATTCAGGTGGTTAAAGGGTGATGGATCAGAGTCAGGTCAGGCACCTCTAGTGATCTCCTCCTCTCACAGCAGCATTAGTGTTGACCATAAACAGGAGAAGATTTACAGAGGAACTTTATGGCACCGGATCTTGACGCTTGCGCTGCAAAACGTAGGCATGACTTTGAATAGACTAAATCCATCTCTTTCTACCCAAAAGAAAATTAATTGGTCAAGCTGAAGATACCACTGCGAAAACACAGGTTTGTTTATCGTTAAATCAAATGTGCAGTTTTGTATAGTGATTGGAGGTATACATCCAACAATGACTGTACTAACCATTACAGCCTTGGAAAGCCTCCTATATTGCCGATTCATGATACTTTGTTGATGGACATGGCCAGTTGGTGATCCGATGAATATTGTTTTGGATGACAAGCAAGGCTGGAAAGTTAACACATACTACCAGTTCTATGTTACTTATATTCGGAGATTGCCATTCTGTTGTATCTTGGCAGATTTGCAATTCTATACCCAGTGAATCTGCTGGGTACCATAAAGCAAGTAAACACCCATCCCATGTCTAATGGCGCGTACACACAATCGGAATTTCCGACAAAAGTTCAATGTGAGCTTTTGGTCGGAAATTCCCGACCGTGTGTAGGCCCCATCTGACTTTTTCTGTCGGAATTTTCGACAGCAAAAATTTGAGAGCTGGTTCTCACATTTTACGATGAGAAAAAAAAATCCGATCATATGTATGCAATTCCGATGCACAAAAAAAAAAAAAAAAAAGCAGAAGAGCCACACTGCCTATTGGACTTAATTTTTCTTGGCTCGTCGTACGTGTTGTACATCACCGCATTCTTGACGATCGGAATTTCAGACAACATTTGTGTGACCGTGTGTATGCCACACAAGTTTGAGCCGAAATTCCGTCGGTAAAAAATCCACGGTTTTCTTGTCGGAATTTCCGATCGTGTGTATGCGGCATTAAGGAGTGTTTCCAACATAAGTACATGTTGTTATTGTTTTTTTTTTTTTGGCACATATTGTCAGTATGATACAAGGAATGGATAGCGAAAAACCTGTTGTCATAATACATGGGGAAAATAAGTCATGTGTCATCTATGGCTACCTCTCCCATCATGCACACTTGAGCTAAAAAACGCTTTGAGCTTTTTCTTTCTCTGCCTTTAAGCTTCCCTTAATGTTAGCCTATGTATCCATACACACTATAAGTGTGTACAGGAGTTTAGAGACAGTGGAGTTCAGTGGCAGATATAAAAACCCATCACTTGTCCGTTCAGGAGAGCAGCTTTTGAGCATAAAAAAACGCCTGAATGTGCATTAATGTTAGCCGCTTTTAGTGCTTAAGCATTTTTTTTTTTTTCATTTCAATGGCCAGAATTAATTAATATTCCGACCAATAAAATGGATAAACGCCCAAGCCTTTTAGCGCCTAAAAAAACATAGTTTAGGAGTTTTGCAGTTGCTTTTCTCCTACCAGGAGGAGTGTTTAGACAAGACCCGGTGTGCATGAGGCCCAATGCTGCATACACACTACCGTTTTTCATGACGAGAAAAATAAACATTTTTTAATTGGTCGTGTGTAGGCTCCAGAGCATTTTTCTTGATGAGAAAAATGGGAGTTAAAAATGAAGAACCTGCTCTATTTTTTCTCGTCGTGAAAAACGGTCGTGTGTACGCTTTAACGAGGGGGAAAAAATGTGTGTCCTCAGAAGCAAGTTATGAGACGGGAAATTAGCATAAGCAGCCCAAAGGGTGGCGCCATTCGAATGGAACTTCCCCTTTATGATGCCGTCGTATGTGTTGTACGTCACTGCGCTTTGCTCAAGCATTTTTTTTTTTTCACAATCCTGTGTATGCAAGGCAGGCTTAAGAGGAATCACGTCGAGAAAAATTACGTTTTTTCCATGACATGAATAACGGTCATGTGTACACACAGAGGTGTATTTAGGTTTTGTGCTGCCCTAGGCCTGACTAAACTCGTGCACCCCCTAATTTAAATATGGCCCACCACTTCCTGTCACGGCCACACCCTGTGTTGTTTAAGACCCGCTCTGAAATTTTCGAGTGAGGACACTAGTTCTGAGGGCCTTGGGGGGGGGGGGGGGGTCATGGATTCCCTCTTACTTCCTGGTTGCCCATAGAGCAGGAAGTGAAGGGAAATCTTCGCAATGGGACAGGGATGGTAAAAGTATTGCCTATAGTTCTACTTTAAGCAGATAGTGCAGCAGAAACATAAAGCACAGTGAGGAGTCCAGGATGAAAACAACAGTCAAAATCGGAAGCTCCCCCCCCCCCCCCACAGTTGCAGAATGCCGGCCGCCCGCATACTAGAAGCAGCGTGGCTGCTTTATGGGGGCGCTAGACTAAATTTCTTAGCAGTGTAGCGCAAGCCCGCGGGGACTCTTTTCGTGCTGCCCCCCTGCAAAGTGCTGCCCTAGGCCTGGGCCTTGTTGGCCTAGGCCAGGATACAGCTCTGTGTACGCAGCATTACGGTTTTGGCGATTAGAGAGAGAAATGCTGTGCAGGGTAGAATATGCTGATGAAGGGATAAACTGATGCAACAGTAAGGTAAAGAAGAGTGTTGCGCACCCTGAATGCATAGAGAGCTACTGCAACCATAGAAACAAGCTCTGCTCCTCACATGATATTGACTGGTTCTCTTCATTTGTCCAATAAACAGCAGCTGCTCCACAAGCTCCCCCTTCCTCCCCATGCCATAGGTACTGTCCATCAATACTAGCACTAGAACTGGCAGAAAATGAGACAGGGAGGATCTATATACTGTATTTATTGGTGTATAACACTCACTTTTTTACCCTAAAAATAGGGTAAACTATGCCTGCGTGTTATACGCAGGGGGCTGTGTAAAGTTTTTTTCCTGAAAATTCCCTCTTAAAGTTAGGGTGCGTGTTATACGCCTGTGCGTGTTATATGCCGATAAATACGGTAAATGCTGTCTTTATAGAGAGTGCTGAAAACATACAGCTGTAACTACCATAGTAACTCTAAAGGCCCATACACACGATCAGACTTTTTGACAACAACGGTCCAACGGACGTGTTTTATCGGACAATCCGACCGTCTGTATGCTCCATCGGACAATTGTTTTTGGTTTTTCAACGGACAAATGTTCTCTGTGAATGCTCTCAAACTTTCCGACAATGACCGATGGAGGATCATCCGATCGTGTGTACACAAGTCCATCTGACTAAAATCCAAAGTTCAAACGAGCATGCTCAGAAGTTACCATTGCTAAACATCAGACAACAATAGCAGAAGTTGCCCAAAGGGTGGCGGTAAAGAGCTGAAAAACCACGTGGCTTGGTAAATGTTGGCTGAAAAAGTTCTGCCGTGTGTATGCATACCAAGTTCACGGCCAACGCCACTTCGGACAAAAATCCACAGAAAAGTCGGATGGAAGTCCGATCGTGTGTACGAGTATTGTTTGAATACTTAAACAGTAGCACAAACCCTGAAGCTGTAGCCTTGCTGCAGAAACCACTGCTCCATAGTTCCATGGTGGGCAGTCACATGAGTAAATTCCCTGTTCATGCGATTCCTGGTTCAGGGCAAGACTAAAGTTCATATTGACTATTACTGTCCACCAACAGAGATCATGAGATTCAATAGCTACGCATTTTGGTCACCATCCGCTAAGCGATCCTGAAGCAGCAGTTTCTCCAGCAAGTGCACTTCAGTATGTTTAAGGCAGTAGAATAGCATGGGTGTGCAGATATTATTTATGGTGGCAGAGCCCACCAAAAATGTGTATAAATACACAGCATATATGAAAATAATTTTAGATTTTCTAGAGTTTGTTTTTCAATTTTTATAATATAATTTTATATTTTTTATTTAGTATTTTATGTTTTTTTTTTTTTTTATTTAAATGATTATTATTATATTTTTTTATGGTAATAGGTATTTTAAATAGACCTTAAATTGGTTTTTATTTATTAAATAATTTGTTTAAAATAAATTTAGAAAAAAAAATAAGTGATTTTTAAATGTATTTTTTTCTGCGTCGATTTAACCGACAATTGCGCAGTCGTGCAACGCTATACCTAAACAAAATTGATGTCCCTTTTTCCCACAAATAGAGCTTTTTTTTGGTGGTATTTGATCATCTCTGAGATTTTTATTTTTTTGTGCTATAAACAAAAAAAAAAAAGAGCGTACATTTTGAAAAAAAACACACTATTTTGTACTTTTTGCTATAATAAATATCCCCAATTTTTCTCAGTTTAGGCCGATACGTATTCTTCTACATATTTTTGGTAATAAAAAATCCCAATAAGCGTATATTGTTTGGTTTGCGCAAAAGTTAAAGAGTCTACAAAATAAGGGGATAGATTTATGGCAATTTTTTAATTATTTTTTATTAGTAATGGCGGCGATCTGCAAATTTTTAATGTAACTGCAACATTATGGCAGACATATCGAACACTTTTGACGCTATTTTGGGACCATTGTCATTTATACAGCGTCAGTGCTATAAAAATGCACTGATTACTGTGTAGGGAATGGGTTAACCACCAGGAGGTGAGGAAGGGGTTAAGTGTGTCCTAGGGAGTGATTCTAACTGTGGGAGGCTGGGCTACAAGTGATCAGAGTAGTGCCATCTTATATTGATGGTCAAAGAATTGGCCCTTTAAATTTGTAATCAGAGTAGTGCCACCTTATATTGGCAGTCAAAAAAATGGCCCTTTACATTAGTGGTCAGTCTAGTGCCACCTTACATTGGTGCTCAGAGGGGAAGGTCCCAACTACACTGGTGGTCAGTGGTAAGAATGCCTCCTTTACAGATAGCTAAAAAGATCACTGGCATCAGTAATTACTAATCAGAGTCAGAAATTTGTGATTTCTCAAGGAACCCCTTACAACTTTTGAAGGAACCCTGGTTAAGAACAGCTGTGCTAGGGGCTAGCTTTAGTGTAACATGCCGAATGGTGGATCACCAAAAATATAGAGTTTTTGGCAGAGAAGAGAAACAGGAAGTTCTGCTCTCAATCATGTCCTAGTGGTCTCCAGGACAGGAATTACGTCAAATCTCCCCAAAAAGAAGGCAGTAACAAGCTGACTCTTTTACTTTTACTAAAGGGTAAAAGTTTGGGCTGAATTTCCCCTTTAAAAATAATGAATGATGACTTTATTTAATGTGACTTTTCCATGTCTTTTCCTAAAGCTGGATACACACTATATACAATTTTCTTTAGATTTTCCAAAACTATATAATATGAGATCAAACCTTAATGCCGCGTACAGACGATCGGACATTCCGACAACAAAACCAAGACGGATGTTGGCTCAAACTTGTCTTGCATACACACGGTCGCACAAATGTTGTCGGAAATTCCGAACGCCAAGATCGTGGTCGCGTACGACAGCACTATTAAAGGGAAGTTCAATTCCAGTTGTGTTAGTAGATGTTTGGTGAGAGACGATTCGCACTTTGCAGCCTTGTGCTTTTCAGTCCATTACAGCGTGACGAATGTGCTATCTCTATTACGAACGCTCGTTTTACCAGACCGTCTGTTACTTGATTAAGAGCATGCATGGAATTTTGTGCGCCGGGAATCGTCCACACAGGATCGAATTTAGGAGAGCGGATTTTGTTGTCAGAAAATTTAAGGGCCAACTCTCAAATTTTGTGCGCCGGAATTGTCCACACAGGATCGGAATTTAGGAGAGCGGATTTAGTTGTCAGAAATTTTAAAGGCCAACTCTCAAATTTTGTGCGCTGGAATTGTCCAAACAGGATTGGAATTTAGGAGAGCGGATTTTGTTGTCAGAAAATTTAAAGGCCAACTCTCAAATTTTGTGCGCTGGAATTGTCCAAACAGGATTGGAATTTAGGAGAGCGGATTTTGTTGTCAGAAAATTTAAGGGCCAACTCTCAAATTTTGTGCGCCGTAATTGTCCACACAGGATTGGAATTTAGGAGGGCGGATTTTATTGTCAGAAAATTTAAGGGCCAACTCTCAAATTTTGTGCGCCGGAATTGTCCACACAGGATCGGAATTTAGGAGAGCAGATTTTGTTGTCGGAAAATTTATGAACCAGCTCTAAAATTTTTGTTATCAGAAAATGTCCGATGGAGCCTACACACAGCAACAAGCTCCCATCAAACATTTGTTGTCGGAGAGTGTGTTTGTGGCATAAGAGTTTCAAGTTGTATGCAATCAGGCATGCCCTTGCACTACATGGTTCTGGTAAATCGAAAGGAAATCAGACAACAAAAGTTGTTTAGTGTGTACGGGGTCTTACTGTTAAACCTTCATTTCTCTATCTGGGTAATGCAAGCTGTGATGCCACGTACACACGACCGGTTTTAATAGGGTTGTCCCGATACCACTTTTTTAGGACCGAGTACAAGTACCGATACCTTTTTTCATGTACTCGCCGATACCGATTCTTTTTTTAAATGTCATGTGACAGTTTTCAAACCACAATACAGACTAAGGATATTTTCTTTAGAATTATGAAGAACTCTAACTCAAGACAAAATGTTTTATTTGCTTGTCACGCAGTAGTAAAAAACTCAAAGAATTATTATTATGATAAATACAAAAAAAGTATCGGCAGAGGTATCGGGAGCATTTGCGCGAGTACAAGGACTCCCACAAATACTCGGTATCGGTCCCGATACCAATACTAGTATCGGTATCGGGACAACCCTAGTTTTTAATGTCATGGGAAAGATAAAAAACGTTTTTCTCAACGTGATTCTTGTCAAGCCTGCCTTGCATACACACGATCATGAAAAAAAAAGCTCAAGCAAAGCACGGTGACGTACAACACTTACGACGGTACTATAAGGGGGAAGTTCCATTCGAATGGCGCCACCCTTGGGGCTGCTTTTGCGTTACCGCGTTAGTAAAAGTTTGGTGAGAGACGATTCAAGCTTTTCAGTCTTCACGCTTTTCAGTCTGTTACAGCGTGACAAATGTGCTATCTCCATTACAAATGCTAGTTTTACCAGGACGAGTGCTCCCGTCTCAAAACTTGCTTCTGAGCATGTCGTTAAAGCGTACACACGACCGTTTTTTCACGACGTGAAAAACGACAAGAAAAAAATAGAGCAGGTTCTAAATTTTTAATGGCAATTTTTTACGTTGGGGAAAAATGCTCTGGAGCTTCTACACGACTGTTTTTAATGGCATTTTTCACGTCGTGAAAAACGGTCGTGTGTAACGTAGCTTTAATTTCTCTATCTGGGTAATGCAAACTGTAAGAAAAATTGCACTTTAAACAACCTGTGTTTTTGCAAGGTGTTGCTCAGCCTGTGTGCTTAATGAAGTGACTGGAATATATCAGGATCATGATATTCATGATTATGGTATATTCTGCTGATGAAAAACGTCTTGGAGGTTGCCATTTCAAATGTTAAAAATTATTTTTCCTTTAGTCACAAAAGAACATACCCAAATGTGAATCTATACATAGGTGTGTGTGTATTTCATTGCTACTGTATGTACCACCGCACAAAACTAACGGTTGTATTTACGATAAGCATTTCTGTGTTGGCGTGCGCATATACACACAGGTCATACTTGTATTAATGGAAGATTTTATCCCACAAGGACCAAACTGAAATAATTACGGAGTGTCTACAGAAGTATTTCACAGTTGTTAAAACAAAGTTGTGTAATGTTTGAGAAATGTGCTGTTCTCCCCCCCCCCCCCCCCCCCCCCCCCCCATCTGTCCTTAAAACTAATTTTTCCCTTTCCTCCCTTCGAAATCATATATTATGTTAATAATGACACTGTTTGACTGCTATGCAAGTCAGTCCCTTAAAGGGGCAACTCCGCCCAAAATGGTTCCCCTCCCCTCCAGGTTCTGGATAGTGGCGGGGAATGAAGCCCTGCTCTAGTCCACCCTAACCCTAATCCAAAATGAAGAAATACGTAGTCTTTGGCTGCTTGGGTCATAGCTAGTGGAGCATGCTGGGATATAAAGACAGACATCACCTGAGTTGCCAGGAGAAGACTTTCTCTGCTTCACTTTTATTTTGGCCAAAAACACTACTGCTGAAAAGTTTTTTTAACACTAAAGATTTGTGTGAACGTTATATACAGTTGGGCTTGTTAAGTAAGGCAATGACCGATACCCAAATGAAGCAAATACCATGGCAACCAATCAAAATTTATCTTTTTCTAATTGACCGAAATCAGATTGATTGTTCTGGGTTCTTTATTTTGCCAACTGTGGTTTCTCTCCTCATTGCCTTATTAAATAAGACACGCAGTTTGTTGGCAAAACAAGTTCCCATTTAATATGTTGAGATCTGTTTATTGTGCAACTAGAGCCTAAGATAGTGGTATTGAACACTAATGGCACTTATTTATTCAGATATTTTTTTAAATTAAAAAGTACAATTGTTTATGGTTAGGCCTATTAAGAGGAGTATTTATAAAGCATTACTGAATTGCAACTTACCGTACATACTTGAAAATGTCCCCCTCGGCTTATACTCGAGTCACCTTTTTGTGCCTGTTCTCCCGGACTTTGGGGACCCGGTACCGGCCGGAGCTCCCCTGGACCCCAAACTTGGCACACATATAGCCTAACTTCCTCTACAAGTGTGCAAAGTTTGTTATCTGGGGGCCTACGGCTGGGTAGCACCGATTTTTCAAAGTCGGGCACCCCTTCCATAGACTCCCATGTTAAACGGTAATTTCTCCAGTAACTTTGGGGACCTGTAGGTCCCCTAGACCCGAAACCTGGCACACATGTAGCTCCAGTTCTCCTCTACAAGTGTGCAAAGTTTACTGTCTGGGGGACCTACGACCGGAGAGCAACGATTTTTCAAACCCGGGCACCCCTTCTATATACTCCCATGTTAAACGTAAGTCTAGTCATGGACACAGTGAGGCAGACATGTATTATGGCTTAGGCCAACAAGGCCCAGGCCTAGGGCGGCACTTTGTGGGGGGCGGCTCAATGTTCCTGTGTACACAGCCGGGAGGAGGAGCCGAGGAGAGACACAACCCGAGAGAGGCGTGCTGCTGGTATGTGGGACAACTTCAGTGAGAGAGAGAGGACACAGTAACCAGGAGGGAAGGAGGGGGGCAGGCAGATACAAGGTGAACGAATGAAGTGATGGGAGAGGAGAGGGTGGTATGGGGGATATGTGCTGGGGAGTGATTTGAGAGGGAAGATGATATGTGCTAGTGGGGGGTCTGATCCCCCCCCCCCTAGCACATATCTTCTTTCTTCTCAAGTCACTCCCCAGCACATACCCCCATACCACCCTCTCCCCCCAAATTAAAAGGTGCTCTGTTGCCCTGTGCTCATCCTACCGCGTCCCTCTGTCTTCATCCCACCGCGTCCCTCTGTCTTCATCCCACCGCGTCCCTCTGTCTTCATCCCACCGCGTCCCTCTGTCTTCATCCCACCGCGTCCCTCTGTCTTCATCTCACCGCGTCCCTCTGTCTTCATCCCACCGGGTCTCTCTGTCCTCATCCCACCGCGTCCTTCTGTCCTCATCCCATGAAAATGACAGGACGGGTCTTAAAAAGGAAGGGGTGCGTCATATATAAAGTAGGGGGTGCGCAAGTTTCACCAGGCCTAGGGGAGCACAAAACCTAAATACACCCCTGCAGTGAGGCATGGACACAGTGAGGCATGGGCACAGTGAGGCATGCACATGGACACCCTAGGCTTTTACTCGAGTCAATACGTTTTCCCAGTTTTTTGTGGTAAAATTAGGTGCCTCAGCTTATTTTCGGGTCGGCCTATACTCTAGTATATACGGTATTTGTTATCACATATCTGGTTGAAGATTATGGAGCTCCTTTGAATTCCTCCAACTGATGTACCCCAGATATCAAATCTCAGTTTGACATATTTCCTATGTACAGTTTGTTGCACTATTTATAATTTTATTACATTATTCTATTCAATAGTCCTGATCCTTTTAAGGGCCTGGGTTGATGGCATGGGTTTGCTTATGAGATAATTCAGAATTCATTGACAGGTGCATTTGACCGGCTTCAAACGGGTTTTGCATTTACAAAGACTTGAAACAATGCCGACACTTGCCCTTAAAGTAACTCTTTAAATCCCACCCCTGTGACCTATTTATACAAATCTTTCCTTCACAACTCCGCTGTTGTTCCATCAGAGCCTACGTGTCTAAAGCCTTGTACACACGATCAGATTGTTGGCAGGGGATTGTGTGATGACAGACTATTGGCCTAAAATCCTTCAGACAATTGTTGTCCAACTTTTGGATGGCAGGCTAGTAAATTTTCAGCGGACAACGGTCTGTTGTCAGATTTTTGTATTGTCTGTACACAAGTCCTTCACACAAAAGTCCAAAGTACAAACACGCATGCTCGGAATTAATGCCCACCAAAAACAACATTAGCAGAAGGTGCCCAAAGGGTTTGCGCTCAAGAGCTGAAATTCCACGTTGTACGTCACTACGTTCGCGTTTGCTGGCCGACAATTGTGTGCCGTTAGTATGCAAGACAAGATCCAGGCACATGCCCTTTTGACAAAAGTCAAATGCTTGGGTGGCCAAAAATCGGATCGTGTGTACCAGGCTTAAAGCGGGGGTTCCGGGCATAATTTTTTATTTTTTTGCAAGCTAAAATGAATCACATTAAATAGTCCCTAAAACATATTAATCCAGAAATCATTGCAAACACTTACCTTATATCCTCCAGGACCAGGAACTAGGCAGATTACGAAATGTGCCTGGTAACAGCCAGATAGAAGTGAGTAAAACATTTATTTAATTTTTTTACATTTAAAGGATCACTAAAGGATTTTTTTTTAGCTAAATAGCTTTCTTTACCTTACTGCAGTCCTGGTTTCATGTCCTCATTGTTCTCGTTTTTGCTTTGAAGTTGCTGTAATTCTGCTCTGATCTCCACACTTCCTGCTTGTCTGGCTCCTTATGAAACATCTCATGGCAGCTTTTCACTGTGGTCCAAGCTGTCATTACTGTGTGTCTAAAACTCCTCAGAACCAATCAGATTCATTTTAAAAACAAAACACTGCCCTGGATTTGTTTGTTTTTGTTCTGTGTGTCTCTTTACTTCACAGAAACATGAAACCAGTTTAAAAGTGAAACTAAACTGCAGGCACATTATATAATTAATTTTTATCTATTTTTAATAACTTTTAAAATAAATCAGTTAACTTTTATGTCTCTATACCCTGCAAACAGTCATTTCAGCAAAAAAAAAAAAAAATCCTTTAGTGACCCTTTAAGGCAAGCTGTTAATAGAAAGTTCATTTTTAGGGTGGAACTCCGCTTTAAGTTTGAAGGATCATGTGACCTCCTCCCAGTTTGCAATGGCCAATCCTGGGGCTTGTACACTGTCACATATAGGAGGGGTTGACATAATCTACCCCGTGTAAGCTCTGAAACAATTCAACATGGAGCTTACACAGGGATATGACTGCACAGCAAGGAAAGAACAGAAGAGGGCAGGTATAGAGAGTATAAAAGGGTCGGGGACTTGTAGACTTCCTTCCTCCCCAGTCCTGCTCATTCATCACTACACATTAAAAGCCTCCTTTAAAAAAAAAAGAATACTATCTGCAAACGAGGCAATAATGAGCTATTTGCGTGTGACTGGCTCTTTTTTTTTTAAGATAAATATGCCCTTTAGTGGATGCAGCCATCTTGTTAGGTTGAACTACAATAATAGGAATATAACTCCTCCTCTTGCTAGAGACAGTGACATAACTCAGGTACTCTATTACATGACATATGTAATATCCTAAGAATAGAGCTTTCTTAGGTATACATAATCAGAATGGAATATGGCTGTTTTTCACTTGTGTTGGTAGAAATCACTCAGCATTTAAGATATTTGTATAACATTTAATGTATAATTATTTACCATAAATTTATTATAAAATATTTTTTTAAAGGCTTGTTCACACTGAAACTCCATGCGGGAAACCTGATGTTTTTTCACCTTAATCCATAGATTGCATTAAGGTGAATTTTTTATTTTATTTACAACTCCTTTAAGCTAATCATGGTCACATGCATATTTAAAAAAACATAAAAAGTCTATACAGTAGCTTCCCTTGCGTACGTGCAAAACAAGACTTTTACTTTAATTTCAAGGCTAGCTTAGGCTTTGCTAAAGGATTCTCAACATATTAAATAACGGAACTGGTCTCAGGTGTCGTTTACAGTTTATTTTGTACAAAAGCCAGGTTTTGAATTTTATTTTTGAATTTTCAGGAGATAATATAGGATGGGGTGTGGGTGGGTTCACCTTAAAATAATGTCTTAAGGCTTTAGCCCCTCCCTCACCATCACATGCAGTGGACTTGTGCAACTGTCTCGTAATTTGTTGTGTAAATAAATATATATATTTTTTTCTAAATTAATAAAGAGGAAACCTCACATGTTGTTCGACAGTATTACGTGCAGAGTTGGGGGCTCTGGGTGGACTCCGTGAACGGGTCGTTCCGCTGTAAACTCCCGTTTTTTGTGTGTCTCTGTGTCTCCTTCACATGCTGTGGGTATGGATTTTCATCTGAGTATTTTGTAATATGTCCTGTTTGTCCTTGTATAAATAAAACGTGCTCAGACTTGCAGGAATCTCTCTCTCTCTGTCCGGGTGTCTGTTTTTTTTTTCCCCCCGCACAGCTACATATCAAATTATGACCTATGTTGATGAGGATTTCCAGGGCAGGTGGAAGTCCTGCACCTATTTTGGGTCCTATGGTGAGAAATCCCTTTGCCTGTAATGGTGGGACTCTTGGTGAGACATATCAAACAAGCATGCATATGGCACATTTGGAGGATGATTAACAGGAGAACAATAACATTCCAGTCTGTGGGGAAACAAGTAAAGCCCTATACACACGCGTTGAATGTTGAGCGCCATTGGCCGGTTTAATAGAAACCAGCTGTTATTCGGCCCATGTGTCCGTCAGAAGCCAGTGTAAGATTTGGGTGATCAGACTCCAGCGGTAGGTGCATTTTCTAGTGAGTACGCCAGTCCAGAACTGAATTTTTAAGGGCCTGGTAGCAAACTTTTATTTAAAAGCACAAAAAGTTCACAAATACATCAGTAGCCCTCACAAGGGGGTTCCACCATTACTGTATCTTGTATACTCAATACTTTAGCCTCCTGGCTTTTATTCTTGCCATATGGCTGCTTCGGGCCTTTAGCCTAGGCCAGTGGTCTCCAAACTGCGGCCCGAGGGCTGGATATGGCCCTTTGCTAATCTTTATCCGGCCCTTGGGGCAATATCCCTCCCACTGATACAATACCTTATTCTGCTATCTGACACCAACAATGAAGCACCATTTCTCCCACTGACACCACTAATGGGGCAATATTCCTCCCTATGACACCAGCAATTGGGCACTATTCCTCCCCTAATAATACCCGATGTTTACTCCCACTGATTTCCAAAGTCTGGCCCTCCAAGAGTCTGAAGGACAATAAACCGGCCCTTTGTTTAGAATGTTTGGAGACTCCTGGCCTAGGCCATAGGTCTGCTCCTCAAAACAAACAGTTTCCTAGAGTTAAGCTCTCTCCTAGCTTACTCCTGATCAGCGCCTTGCTGCTTAATCACCAATGACATCTGCCTCCTGCAGACATGCATACTCTGACTCCTCTCAGAGGCATGGGAATCCACATGACTCCCAGGTGTGAATGGAGCCTCAGCCAATGTCAGGGATAAAGTTGTGGAGACGTTTAAAGCAGGGTTAGGTTATAAAAAAATATCCCAAGCTTTGAACATCTCACAGAGCACTGTTCAATCCATCATCTGAAAATGGACAGGGTATGGCACAAATGCAAACCTATAAAGACATGGCCGTCCACCTAAACTGACAGGCCGGGCAAGGAAAGCATTCATCAGAGAAGTAGCCAAGAGGCCCATGGTAACTCTGGAATAGCTGCAGAGATCCACAGCTCAGGTGGGAGAATCTGTCCCATAGGACAACTATTAGTCATGCTCTCCACAAATCTGGTCTTTATGGAAAAGTGACAAAAAGAAAGCAATTGTTGAAAAAAAAGTCATAAGAAGTCCCGTTTGCAGTTTGCGTGAAGCAATGTGTGGGACACAGCAAACATGTGGAAGGATGTGGTAAGATGGAACATTTTGGCCTAAAAGAAAAACTCTATGTGTGGCGGAAAACTAATACTGCACATCACCCTGAACACACCAGCCCCACTGTGAAACATGGCGGTGGCAGCATCATGTTGTGGGGATGCTTTTCTTCAGCAGGGACAGGGAAGCTGGTCAGATTGATGGGAAGATGGATGGAGCCAAATAAGGAGCAATCTTAGAAGAAAACCTGTTAAGAGTCTGCAAAAAACTTGAGCCTGGGGTGGAGGTTCACCTTCCAGCAGGACAACGACCCTAAACATACAGCCAAAGCTACAATGGAATGGTTTAGATCAAAGCACATTCATGTGTTAAAATGTCCCAGACCTAAATCAAATTGAGAATCTGTGGCAAGACTTGAAATTGCTGTTCACATACGCTCTCCATACAATATGACAGAGCTTGAGCTATTTTGCAAAGAAGAATGGGCAAAAATGTCCCTCTCTAGATGTGTAAAGCTGGTAGAGACATCTCCAAAAAGACTTGCAGCTGTAATTGCAGTGAAAGGTGATTCTACAAAGTATTGACTCAGGGGGGCTAATTACAAATGTACCCCACACTTTTCACACATTTATTTGTAAAAAAAAAAAATTGTAAGCCATTTATTATTTTCTTTCCACTTTATATATTTTTTGCCACTTTGTGTTGGTCCATCACATAAAATCCCAATTAAATACATTTAAGTTTTTGGTTGTAACATGATAAAATATGGAAAATTTTAAGGGGTATGAATACTTTTTCAAGGCACTGTAACTCTAACCATTCTAAGCATCAAGTTTTCTATCCACTAATATTAGGAACAGTAAAAGGTTATTTTTTGCATATGGTTTCATCAGTCTCTCTTGTGTGTTCCCTCTAAGTAAAGTCCACTAACTAAGTATGGAGATAGGATAATGACAACCAGGGGGCAGAGAGCATGGCGCAGGAAGTTCAGCGTGTAGTAAAGGAGAGGAGGGGAAGGAAGTGGAAGAGATTGTTGGAGTTTTAGGAAGAAGACGGACAGTAGCAGGGAAATGCCTCTATCACGCCAGCTTGGAGTTTTTCTATTCAACTTCTGGTAGAGAGGACAACGTAGGGCAAATCCCAATCCCAGGGCATTCCCGGCACTCCTAGTGACAGAGGAAAATGGTCTCGTCTCTGGATGGATCCATTCTGATTTAGAACACCATTTAGTGGCCAGGTGAATGGACCTAACACAAGTGAGACATAAAAAATTCAAGTGGAACTACGGACAAAATAAAAAATGACATATATGCTGCAGTCTGTTAACAGTGTGAACACAACAATATTAGATTTTCAGAGCTCCTCCTGCAACTTTGTTTTATTACCTCTTGATCCTGCCAGCATATCTTCCCTTTTTCACTTCCTTAAATTGGGTGACAACGCTGTTCACAAATCACACAGCGGCATTGTCACCCTGTGGACAGGGCAGTCTTGGGTAAGCCATAGATTATGCAATTTTCTTTTCGTCAACCATGAGTTGAAAGAAAAGAAAATTGCTCAATTCCCCCCACTAAAGGGGTTGTAAAGGTTCTATGCATTCTATGCATTAAGGTGAAAAAACATCTGTGGATTAACGGCGCCCCCCCGAACCCCCCATTAACTTAACTGACCCCTCAAAAGTCCCGCGCCGTGAACATGCAGGCTTCTCAGCTCATTCATTGGTTGATTGGAAGCCGCGCAGCCATTGGCTCACGCTGCTGTCAATCACATCCAATGACGTGGTGCGCCGGGAGGCGGGGCCGAGTGACTCAGTGAGCGGCTATAGCCACCGGCTGTATCACTGGAGCTCGCTCGCATGAAGGTGGTTAGTTCTTGCGAGGAGGAGCCGAGACAGCCGCCGAGGGACCCCAGAAGACCAGGTTCGGGGCCACTCTGTGCAAAACGAGCTGCACAGTGGAGGTAAGTATAACATGTTTCTTAATTCAAAGAAAAAAAAATATCTTTAGTGTTCCTTCAGTCAGTGTTGGGGGAATCCCTCCTGCAGAGCTACTTTATCATGATAGCAGGAGGTTTTTACCGCCATCAGAATACAATGATCACTGTTGGCAGCTATAGCCGCCGGTAGTGATAGCACAAGAAAAGTTCAACAGGCTGGCTGTACTGAATTCCATTGATGGACTTTAGTATAACCATCCTGCCATAGATGGATCAAAATGCATCCAGATCCTGCTTAAATGGCCAGCAGGAACTGGCTGAGATTTGAACCGTGTGTGGGCAGGCTGAATGTACCAAGTTGATCGACTGATCAACTGGGGTGCAACCAGCCTGCTTGATTTACTTGCGATTATCACTAGCGGCTGCTAAAGCCGCTAGCAATAATTACTGTTTTCTCCCAGCAGGTACAGCTTCCCGCCACGCCCCCCCCCCCCCCCCCAGGATGGGAGCAGACAATTGCTTGGCAGGAGAGATTTCACCTGTCAGCACCGACTCTGTTGATGGGGAAATTGTACAGTTTTTTTTCCTACAACCTGTGGCTGCAGGAAATAAATTTGCACCTCATTTGGCCGGCCTTAGTCTCAAAGGAAATTAACACTTCCAGGAGTGTCAGTCTCATGTGCCCCTTCCCCCATTACTGCTACTGACCTCCATATCACTACGTTGTCCAGTAAATACATCAGCCCTACTGTACTATGGTGCCATTTAGCATGAATGGGGAGAGGGGATAGAGGGAAGTACATTACCATGAGATGAATGCATTATGAAAGTTATCTCAGCACAAAGGTGTGAAGCCAGCCCAGTGTTTTGTACAAGCACTACTATAATGTACCATTCTCTTGTAACCTAGTAACCTCTTTCACTGAGCAATTATCTACGCAAAAACAGAATTCCCAACCCCCCCCCCCCCCCCCCCAGGAGGATCTTTGCCTTCTTTCACATATATAAGGCCCAATGTGTATCAAAGTGCATGCAGTAAAGAGTTTCTTAAAGCCACCATCAGATTCAGGGCCCCATCAGACTTATGTGCTGCAGTAACCTTTGGTAAGATGTAACACACACAGTAACACATGGAACTTTGTACGGTAAAATCTCCCTGGTTAACACATCATCACTGTTTGCACCAACGCTCAATGTGGCCTCAAATCTAGATAATGTAGATCAGCAAAGTGTAAGAACATTAGTACTCACCAAGAAAGGTCCACCCCAAATGCACTCATTCCCCAATATACAAGAAGAGCCCCGAGCAGCAGGAACAGAGAAGCCAGCGTGTAAAACATAAAACTGCGGTCAAGGGGAACGTTATGCTTTAAGATGTATCCCAACAGCACACCTAGGATCAGCAAAATGGATATGTTTAAGGCAAATAACATCATGAAAAAAAACATTTTTTAATCATAATTCTGTCTAAGTTAAGGTTACAAGAGCTGCCCTGACCACAATTACATTGTCATTCCCCCCTAAACTGATGGTTTCGTTTTGGGTGCATACCATAGGGCTGGTTTAGGTATATACAATATCTCAGCCCTCAAAATTTCCACTCGCCTACTAGCATTTGGCGAGTGGATTTAAGCTGGGGGCAAGTGATGACAGGGCTGCATAACCAATCTCCCTACAATCTGTGCCTACACTTAAGAGTCCCGATGAGATTGGCGGCCGAAGAGGAAAGGTGCATACTCGGGAAAAGTAGTCTGGTGAGCCGTGCACAGGCAGAGCAGTACACAGCTCCTCTCCTTACAATTCTCATTAAGCCATGGGACCTTCTCTCCTCACTGCCAGCCTGAATAAAAGGGGGAAGTGGGGACATGCAAGCGTGGAGCCGCGCACACAGGCTCCTGATGATGAGATGAATAGGAGAGGGAGAGAGAGAGTTGCACAGGAGACAGCAAGAGAATGGGGAAGAGACCCAGTTCTAGTGCCCTGTCCCTCTGGTCTGCCCCCAGTGCCCTGTCCTATTTTGTTAAAGTTGTTGTTAGTAATATTTAATTTTGTAACTTGATTCTGCATAAAACATTTAACAGTGTCATTCCATGAGATAATTTACGAGGACGTGTTTACGGGTGCAATTAGGCGCAGGGCAGTGTATAAATTAGGTGGGGCAACTGGTGGCGAGTAACTCTTGAGGCCTGGTTAGTAGCTCAGGACTTGAAATTTTGAGCCCTGCTATATCTCACAAAAGGACACCCCTCACATTTTTGTAAATATTTTATTCTATCTTTTCATGTGACAACACTGAAGAAATTACACTTTGCTACAATGTTGTGTAGTGAGTGTACAGCTTGTATAACCGTGTAAATTTGCTGTCCCCTCAAAATAACTCAACACACAGCCATTAATGTCTAAACCGCTGCCAACAAAAGCGAGTACACCTCTAAGTGAAAATGTCCAAGTTGGGCCCAAAGTGTCAATATTTTGTGTGGCCACCAATATTTTCCAGCACTGCCTCAACCCTCTTGGGCATGGAGGTCACCAGAGCTTCACAGGTTGCTACTGGAGTCCTTTTCCACTACTACATGATGACATCACGGAGCTGGTGGATGTTAGAGACTTTGCGCTCCTCCTCCCGTTTGAGAATGCCCCACAGATACTGTAACGACACCCCCGAATAGGGTTCCACGGGCCCCTCGGGTCACAGATACTCAATAGAGTTTAGGTGGGGAGACATGCTTGGCCAGTCCATCACCTTTACCCTCATCTTCTTTAGCATGGCAGTGGTTGTCTTGGAGGTGTGCTTGGGGCCGTTATCATGTTGGAATACTGCCCTGCAGCCCAGTCTCGGAAGGGAGGGGATCATGCTCTGCTTCAGTATGTCACAGTACACGTTGGCATTCATGGTTCCCTCAATGATCTGAAGATCCCCAGTCCCAACAACACTCATGCAGCCCCAGACCATGACCATAACAATCCCGCCACCATGCTTGACTGTAGGCAAGACACACTTGTCTTTGTATTCCTCATCTGGTTGCTGCCACACACGCCTGACACCATCTGAACCAAATAAGTTTATCTTGGTTCCATCAGACCACAGGACATGGTTCCAGGAATTCATGTTCTTAGGCCTCATTCACACATAGCCGACTCCGTCGCAGTCCGTTCCGACGGAGTCCGCCAGCTCAGCGGGAGATCAGTTCGCAGATCTCCGCTGAGCCGACGGATGACAAGCTCCGCTCTGCTCACTGAGCGGGGAGGAGCTTGTTGAGCCCCGCTGTCCTCTATGGAGCGATCTGATGAAAACGGACAGCATGTCCGTTTTCATCAGATCTTACCCGATCCGATCCGCATGGACGGATGGGGACGTGAGCCCCATACGTTTGTTTTTAGCAGTTTGGATGAGGTCGGATGTCAGCGGACATGTCTCCGCTGACATCCGACGCTCCATAGACATGCATGGAGCACCCGTTCAGGTCCGCCTGAAAAACTGACAGACGGACCTGAACGGATCCATGTGTGAATGAGGCCTTAGTCTGCCGCAAACTGTGGGCTTTCTTGTGCATCGTCTTTAGAAGAGGCTTTCTTCTGGGACGACAGCCTTGCAGACCAATTTGATGCAGTGTGCAGTGTATGGTCTGAGCACTGACATGCTGACCCCCCACCCCTTCAACCTCTGCAGAAATGCTGGCAGCACTCATACGTCTGTTTCCCAAAGGTAACCTCTGGATATGACGCTGAGCACGTGCACTCAACTTCTTTGGTTGACCATGGCGAGGCCTGTTCTGAGTGGAAACTGTCCTGTTATACCGCTGTATGGTCTTGGCCACTGTGCTGCAGCTCAGTTTCAGGATCATGGCAATAATCTTATAGCTTAGGCAATCTTTATGTGGAGAAACAATTATTTTTTTCAGGTCCTCAGAGAGTTCTTTGCCATGAGGTGCCATGCTGAACTTCCAGTGAGCAGTATGAGAGAGTGAGAGCGATAACATCAAATTTGACACACCTGCTCCCCATTCACACCTGAGACCTTGTAACATTAACAAGTTACATGACACTGGGTAGGGGAAATGGCTAATTGGGCCCAATTTGGACATTTTCACTTGGGGGTGTACTGTACTCATTTTTGTTGCCAGTGTTTTAGACATTAATGGCTATTTTGAGTTATTTTGAGGGGACAGCAAACAGTGAGAGCAATAACACATATGAATCTCACATAAAAATGTGAGAGGTGCACTCACTTTTGTGAAATACTGTATCTTGGAAGATTGGGGTGAAAGAACATTGCAGAATTCCCCTGCTGCTTCCACTTACCCCAGCTACAACTGCCTATGCAAAATTTCCCAGCCGCTCCAACAGCTACCTTACGGGAGTTCCCTCTCCTCCCACCTGCAAAGGATTTTTATGCCACCTGCCATTCCTATCTCTACACAGCTGCAGATACCTTACCAGAAATCATGCCAGCCAGGACCTGGTGAGGAAAATGTGCCAGGATGAGGAGTCTGGAAACGGCAATTCCTGACATCAGCAAAATGTACAAAAGGAGAGGAAGGAAACGCTGAAATCCCCTGTTATAAACATAATGGTATTATTGTTACAGGATTTATACAAACATATCTTTATTCCAAATAAGACATGAGCATTTGCAGAGCTACACTAACCAAGGAAACCTTAGTATCTGACAATTACATGTGTTACACTCCTGTGTCTGCATGCTGTGGGGCCAAAGTCCCACTTGCCAGCCACTACATCACAATCATGTCCCCTGCAGAGCTGTAGTGGCACAAAAGGCTGGCAGGTGGAACCACAGCACAACAACTTAAGTACCTGGCAAATATTTTTACTTTACTTTTAAAGGTTGTCTGTTTTTATTTAGATTTTTTTGTTTAGTGACGGAGTTGTTTAATCAACCTAAAGAAAATGGGGGGTCCAACCAGCCAGGTATAACCTTTTCATCTCAGACCTAAAGCAAATGGGGGGTCCAACTAGCCAGGTATAACCTTTTCATCTCCAAAAACCTAAAGGAAATGTGGGTTCCAACCAGCCAGGTATACCCTTTTCATCTCCAACAACCTAAAGCAAATGGGGGGTCCAACCAGCCAGGTATAACCTTTTCATCTCCAACAACCTAAAGCAAATGGGGGGTCCAACCAGCCAGGTATAACCTTTTCATCTCCAACAACCTAAAGCAAATGGACGGTTGAACCATCCAGGTATAACCATTTCATCTCTAATCTGGGAACATGGAACATTGAATAAGTGGTGGTGCGTCCATAGTGGGCGCAGGAGCGCCGCCCCCTCTCGCTCCTGCACCGCCTATGAAAACAATACATAGATTCATGCATTGCAATCTGGCGGTATTTTGGGGAATCTGGCGGCATTTTAAAGAGGAATCTGTCGGCATTTTATGGGGCAAAATGGTGGCAATTGATGGGCACAGTGGCAACAATGGCATGGCACAGTGGAGACAATGGCATGGCACAGTGGCTGCGTTTGGCATGGCACAGTGGTGACAATTGATGGGCACAGTTGCAACAATGGCATAGCACAGTGGCGACAATTGATGGGCACAGTGGCAACAATTGATGGGCACAGTGGCTGCATTTGGCATGGCACAGTGGCGACAATTGATGGGCACAGTGGCGACAAGCGATTGGCACAGTGGCGACAATTGATGGGCACAGTGGCTGTGTTTGATGGCATAGCACAGTGGCGACAATTTTATGGAACAGTGGTGACAATTTTATGGCACAGTGGCTGCGTTTGATGGGCACAGTGGCTGCGTTTGATGGGCACAGTGGCTGCGTTTGATGGGCACAGCGTTGGCAATTAATGGGCACAGTGGCAGCAATAAATGGGCACAGTGGCGGCAATTAATGGGCACAGTGAAGCTGCAATTGATGTGTTTTTTTTCGTTTGTTTGCGCCCCCCCCCCCACAAAATTTGAGCAGCAGCTGCCACTGCATTGAATCTAACTGGTTATAATGGGCTAGGGTTATCATAAACCAGCTGTATACATACATGGTTACAAAGGGAGATGGCTACAAAAGATGATATTGCTATTTGTGTGTGCTGCACATAACAAATTCAACCAACAGTCACTTTCCAATATATAGTTTTATTTCTCAAAAGAACACCTTATTTACGTTACTACATCCCTGCAATACATGCAAAAAAATGTTTTACATGTGATTACTGCCAGCAGCTGTAGCCATCAGCAGGAATTGTTCTGCCAGCTGGGAAGGCTCCTCGCCAGTAGAACACAATAGCGCTGTTGAAGGGATTTTTCCATCAACACTGACTGTTGATGGGGAATCAAGTGATTTTCTTTACTTCCATCCATGGTGAGAAGAAAGAAAATTGAATAATCATTCTATGGCATGCCTAAGGAGCTCGCTGATTTTGTGATGGATCAACAGTTACATATTATTCTATATTGCAGCATATTTAACAAATCATGAGAATACGTGCATGTTTGGCATACATGTACTGCATACGTGTTCTTTTTTTTGTCTCACAGGATTTATTAGGTATAAATCACCAAGAGAGAAAGTTACGATCTATATTTGTCTGAGTATTAAAATCATTTGAGGGGCTCCAGACCCTGAGGTACTGGGCATGCGCGTCTTTAAGGATAGATGTGACCATAATGCCCATGAGTCTCTGTTTTACTTTGGCATGATTAAGAAAAGGTTGTCTCTACACGCTCAATCAAGGATTTCATGTTCTTTTTTTTTTTTTTACTCTTGCATGGGTGAGGGTGATACGCTTTATTAGCTTATTTTTGTTTCCCCACAAAACAATCACAAAACCATCAAGTAATACCCCTTACCTCTGTGATTTGTTGGTGAAGAACATTACCATGGGCCAGAGAGCGGCTCCTGTAATCATGCAGTGTCCTGAAGGGCTTCCTGAAATTATGAAATGCTTATTTAAAATGTGAACACTGGTAAAGATTTTATAGCAAAGAGGCGCTGTCATTTCAAGCTATTTAATGCAAGCTTTGTTTATTTTTATTTTTTTAATTCTTTATTTAATGATGCGTTACAGGTACAATAAAAAGGCAACTTCTCAGAACAAGCAATCAATGCAAAAGTTTTGAAGTACAACCATTACTCCATACTATATTATGAAATATCAAAACAACTATTACAGGCAATAAAAATTACAAAACATTCTCAGCTTCATGTAGAAAACCCCTCACTGCAGTAAAGGGACTCTGATATCAAGCAGACACAAGTGAGGTGACCTCACATTTGTATAAATGTGATTGGCAGGGAAGGGGTTAACACTAGGGGTTAAATGTGTTGCCTAGGAGTGATTCTTATGGTAGGGGGAGGGGACTGACTGGGGTGACCGATCTGTGTCCCTATGTACAAGACACACAGTATCGATCTCCTCTCACTTACAGGACATGGATCTCTGTTTACACACAGAGATCCACGTCCTTGGCTGTGTAACAGCCGATGGCGGGTACCCGGCAGACATCGCGGCCGCCAGGCACGCACATCGGCACCCCAGTGACGCGCCCCCAGTGGCCAGAGAACCCGTAGAGCCACCTTGTGGCCGCCGTCATTTGACAATGGCCCGGGCTCCAAGAAGTTAAACCTATTTGTAATGAATTGATCTGCGGAATTAAACGATTGGCTTCCTGGCTCTTCTTTTTTCTTATTACTTGCTGTTCGTTCACTGGATTGGATGTCCATACATGGTACGAATCTCAGCTGATCCCTGCTGGACTGCCCGAGATTTGCACCATCTATAGCTGGCTTTAGAGCTTTTATAACAACAAGCACCTTTTAACCACTCTTACTTAGGGGTCATTGCATTCTGATAAGCCATGAGTTTGGCCACTGTGGTGATGTCTAGGTGATGCAGGGAGCACAATTAGGGATTTCACCTTTACAGTGTTGCACTTTTTTATGTGGTGGAATAAAAAGTAAATATGTCTGTACAATGTACTCACCAGGACCAGTTTCACAGGTAGAAGGGAACTGCCTGAGCTTGTGACCATCAAGTAAGCCAGATTCATGGACCCACCAAAATGGACGCTCTCCAAAGAGAAACCTACAATGTCACAGTGATAAACAAAAGTAAATTTGTCAGCAAATACGTCTATCCAAATATCCTCAGGAACAGGTTCTAATTCTGATAACCCCCCCCCCCCCCCCCCCATGCAATATGATAGGTTATCCTCTCCTCAAAAAACTGAGCACCCCATGTCATGGCTCTGTATCTCTGACAGACAGGTAAAGCTGACACTTTTGATATTATAAGATGGAACAGTGAAGTTACAGAATTGTTAGAAAAAATTGTTATTTGTTAAGGACACAATCATTTTAATTGCCCTAAAAGCCCCGGGGGCATTCTGTACATTTCCCATCCTCTACTCTGTTCCCGAACCCACCTCATCCTTAGACCCAATGATTTACAAAAGTTCCCTGGTGTACCCAGTGCAGGCCCCAGCGGCAAGAGTAGGAGGAATGGAGGATCTGAAATCACCCTCCATCCGCCAACACCAGTGACAGCACGTTGCCACACCATGCACTCTGCTTTGGGGAGGTGGAGGGCACAAATTATGACAATGGGCTACCATGTGCAGCCGCTGCACCCCCTCGTCTCAACCTTTCCTGGTCTCAGCATTAAGCAGACTCCGGCAGCTGACTCCAGCCCTTCTCTAGTCCTCCTCCAGACCCTGCACTTTCTGCTTCCCAGCTTCACCTTCTTTCCGGCAGCAGCACAAGGTAAGGGGGGTGCACTGTGATGTAAGAGTAGGTGGAGGACTCTTGACTTGTGATGGGGGGTTCTTGACATCTGATGTGTGTGCGTGTGTGTGGTTGGGTGGGCAGGACATCTAGTCTTATGCCGCGTACACACGATCTGAGTTTCCGACAACAAAACGTTGTTGGAAATTCCGAACGTCAAGAATGCGGTCACGTACAACACTACGACGAGCCAAGAAAAATGAAGTTCAATGATTCCGAACATGCGTCAAATTGATTCCGAGCATGCGTAGGGTTTTTGTGCGTCGGAATTGGCTACAGACGATGGGAATTTCCGACAAGAACTTTTGTTGTCAGAAAAATTGAGAACCAGCTCTCAAACATTTGTTGTCTGAAATTCTGAAACCAAATGTCCGATGGAGCATACACACAGTCGGAATATCTGACCAAAAGCTCACATCGAACATTTGTTGTCATAAATTCCGATCGTGTGTACGCGGCATTACAGGTACAACCGGCCCTTTGAGGACAATCAAAACGCTGATGTGGCCCACAATGAAATTGAGGTTGACACCCTTGCTCTAGATGGTGACAAGAATATTTTTTTGAAAATTTCTCATTTGGATTGCTTGGATAGCATGGTCATTATTGTTCATGATGGATGCAAACTATCCCTGGTTGGGGAACAATGCTTTTTTTTGTGATGCAAACCCCCTAACCACTTGAGAGCCACGCCCACAAGAGTCCACAGCGCAGCTCTCAACTGCCGGGTGGACGTCACTGGACGATTTGCTGTTTACATTCCCCCCTGCGCGCCGTCGAGGGCGCACGGCGGGGAAAAGCTGTGCCCGCCGTGTCACGTGGTGCCGATGCGCGTGCCTGGTGGCCGTGATGTCCGCCAAGTACTCGTGATCGGCGGTTACAGAGGCAGGACGTGGAGCTCTGTGTGTAAACACAGAGCTCCACGTCCTGTCAGGGAGAGAGGAGACCGATGCTGTATCCCTTGTACATAGGGACACAGATCGGTCACCTCCCCCAGTCAGTCAGCTCCCCCCACAGTAAGAATTACTCCCAGGGTACACATTTAACCCCATTGATCGCCCCCTAGTGTTAACCCCTTCCCTGCCAGTCACATTTATAGAGTACCAGTGCATATTTATAGCACTGTTCGCTGTATAAATGTGAATGGTCCCAAAATAATTTTAAAAGTGTCCGATATGTCTGCCGCAATATCGCAGACCTAACAAAAACCGCAGATCGCCACCATTACTAGTAAAAAAAAAAAAAAAAAAAAAAAAAATGTCATAAATCTATCCCCTATTTTGTAAACGCTATAACTTGTGCGTAAACCAATCGATAAATGCTTATTGTGATTTTTTTATACCAAAAATAAGTAGAAGAATACGTATCTGCCTAAACTGAGGAAAAAAAAAATTTTTTTATATATTTTTTGGAGATATTTATTATAGCAAAAAGTAAAAAATATTGCATTTTTTTCAAAATTGTCACTCTATTTTTGTTTATTGCTCAAAAAATAAAAACCGCAGAGGTGATCAAATAGCACCAAAAGAAAGCTCTGTTTGTGGGGAAAAAAGGACGTCAATTTTGTTTGGAAGCCACGTCACACGGCCGCGCAATTGTCAGTTAAAGCGACGCAGTGGCGAATCGCAAAAAGGGGCCAGGTCCTTAACCTGCATAATGGTCCGGGTCTTAAGTGGTAAAAATAAAGAATAATAAAAAAAAATTCCCTATTAGGGACAATCATTTCTTTAAAAGTTTGTAAGACACCCAATGATAAATTTAGAAAAATGCAATGATAGTGTCTGCATTTTATAATCACATTTGCAAATAAGGAGATTTAAATTCCAGCATTCAGTTGCCTAGGGCAACCAGCTGTTTTGTGAGAACCCCCATACTACACACGTATGCAAAACAACATTGCTATTGGCCATCATTCAGTTGTTTTTATAAAGACATATTGTTCCTTCTTGCAGGACAAACAATTGGCTCTGTAAAGGATGTTCTTACTATAATGGAATGCATGATGAAGCAATATCCCCCTGATAAAAGCTGCTCTTCAGGAAATGAAATCGCTTTTATCATTTCTTGCACAGTTTACACAACACACTGTGTGTTATCACAAATTACACTTTCCCAACAAATGCTTTCAAGATTCTCCACACCTAACAAGCCACACATCTTTGCATAACCCTCGCTTATCTATGACAATGTGCAGTTCAATCTAGTACTTTTATTTAGTTTTTTTGTAGGGAAGTGGTCTGAACTTCTGGAAGGTTTCTGTTGCTTTTTAAGTTACCTGCTGGGGATCACCCTTTAAATCCTGTGCTGGTGACACAAAAGTAAATCTCCCCCAAGCGAGGGGAAATCTCAACTTTGCAACTATCACAGGTCTTCCTGCTCCATTGACAACTGTCAGTAGTTGGATTTCCTTTCACTTTCTGTCCATGTGACAATGAAGCTGGCTATATATACGACTCAAGGCTAAATGAGCTGAAATTCAAGCTGTAGGTGGCCCTATCGACAATTTTCTGCCTGGCTATGAAGCTTTTGAAGTTGTCATATGTGGAGGTGCATTGAAAATTGTCAGCTGAACAGTGACTGCGTCTTATCAGATGCAATTCTTATAGCCATGGGTGCTGTTTTAATACAATGGCCAACAGTCGAGATTCCTGCATCCATGCTGTTTAGTGTGGATATAAAAATCCATTGACTTCTCCAGTTCAGCCTGCAGGGCTAAACAAGGGAATTCTAGACCCCCACAACTACCAGCCAGGGTTGTGGGGAAGAGGTCCTTGTCCAGGGTGGATAAAAATTGATGATTTAAAAAAAAACAGGATTTGTCTAATTTAAAGGGGTTGTAAAGGTATATATAGATATATATATCTATATAGATAATGGAAAGGTTTCCCCGTATTTGGGACTTTTAGGCAGCAATGTCAAAGGTGAACAGGCGGGGCTGTGACATCACACCCTTCACCTCATCCAATCAGGGATGCTTTGCATTCATTCAGAAAATGCAAGGCACTCTCTGAATGGCATCTGTGCCAAGTGCGCAACCTCCTGTGTTCAGAATGCAGCATCCAAGCCACTCAACGCGGGTCTGGTATGGATTTTAGGGGGAACTCCACATTTTTTCTTTTAACTGTGGAGTGGAGTTCCCCTCAAATTCAATATCAGACCCGCGTTGAGTGGCTTGGATGCTGCATTCTGAACACAGGAGGTTGCGCACTTGGCACAGATGCCATTCAGAGAGTGCCTTGCATTTGCTGAATGAATGCAAAGCATCCCTGATTGGATGAGGTGAAGGGTGTGATGTCACAGCCCCGCCTGTTCACCTCTCGCCAAATCAGAGAACACTTTGAATTTATTGAGAGACTGCAAAGCATTTTTAAATGGCACTGATTATCTGCTGCGGACCTCCAGAATGTAGCAGGCCAGCCACTCAACACGGAACCTGGAAGCAATTGTAGATCACTAGAATAGGTGTATCTACTTCCAGCCTTCAGGGGCATCAGCTAGGTATAGTATATGCAGAGTTACATTGGTCCAACCTGGGCCAGTGTAACTATGAATAAAAATGTCCATACCTGGAATTCATCTTTAAATTCCCTGGCTGAAAGTGGCATTAGCATTTTTCTCCAAGGACAGGGCCCATGGTTCTATAGCAAAGAAAAAATCCCCAGCATCCTTTTAGACAAACATGCTGTCTGTAGGGATTAACAAGGAGTAAGTACAGCCATAGGGATACCAAGGATGCCCTTCTTTACGCTGTCTGCTTCTTCTGCCATATTCAAGTATTTAGTGGGAACCTGTGGGCCACTACTGTTTCCAGGGCTATAGAAACAATGGGCCAGATTCAGAAAGGAGATACGACGGCGTATCTCCAAATACGCCGTCGTATCTCTGCGTCTGAGGCATCCTATCTATGTGCCTGATTCATAGAATCAGTCACGCATAGATTTGCCTTAGATCCGACTGGCGTAAGTCACTTACGTCGTCGTATCTAAGTTGCATATTTATGCTGGCCGCTAGGTGGCGTTCCCATCAATTTACGTGTTGAATATGCTAATGAGCTTGATACGCCGATTCACAAATGTAGTTGTGGCCCGTCGTATTTTTTTGCGTCGTTTGCGTAAGCGTAAGTCCGGCGTAAAGTTACCCCTGCTATATGAGGCGTACGTAATGTTAAGTATGGACGGCGGGTCGTCGTATAATTTTGCGTAAAACGTTCGCGAATAGGGCTTTGCGTAAGTGACGTTTACGTCGTTTTCACTGACTATTTGCGACGTGATTTGGAGCATGCGCACTGGGCTACGTCACGGCCGGCGCATGCGCAGTACGTTCGGTGCGGGATCGCGCTTGATTTAAATACTACACGCCCCCTACCCGTCCAATTTAAATTACGACGGGCCATTTGCGCTACGCCGCCACAACTTTACAGGCAAGTACTTTGTGAATAAAGCACTTACCTGGAAAAGTTGCGGCGGCATAACGTAAATGACATACGTTACGCCCGCACAAAGATCCGCCAAGATCCTGAATCTAGCCCAATGTTTTTCGGAATGTAGAACACAATAACAGTGATGTTTACATTTTTTTAGGGTTGCCATTTTCATTAACAGGTAATTGACCTTATGCCAGAAGTAATTTGTTTCCAAGTCCCTTCTATGAACACAAAATCATTGTGAATTGCATATGTCTTACCATTTGAATACCAGATTCAGCCACTCACAGATTAGTCCTAACCACAGAACAGTCACTCCTAGTCTTTGCTGGAGGGCGTATGCGAGAGGAAAGTACAAGAGAAATATAGTGGCGGGGTCACCCAGATAAGTCAGCCACAACCAGAATTCTTCAGTACCATGAAGGATCTCTTGCAAGGTGCCAGCAAATGCAGCACCAGTGGTGTGTATGTCATCCATCTACAAGAGAGCATAATACAATAAACATATTTTACAATCTACAATACTGAGCTGTTTTTTTCTTTCTGAGGTTTTTCAAGTTCTCAAGCAGGACTATGACCTTCCATTAATAAAAAAAAAAAAAAAACCTTCTGCAGCACTTAATTTATTGTAATATTAGTTAAGAATCCAGAATTGTTAATTGTGACTAAGCAGTACCTTAAAATGTCCACCTTTTGTCTTAAATTTCTCCTGGAAATCTTCCTGTTCCTAAACCTCAAAGCTGTATACCTGCAGAGTGTAATTATCTACGGCACAACTCTATGACTGCTTTTTACAAAATTTGGAGATTTGGTGATGTCAATACTCCTGTTGCACATTGTTCTCCTTGCTGGAGAGGAAGCTGTACCTGAGGACCTGTGCTGCAGGAATCTCCATATTTTTGCTTTTGCTTTTATGAATCTGAGCTTCCTCCACCACTGCCACTGTTTCTTAAACATTAGGCTGCTCTGATATGAGGGATGAAAGCCCTGCTTCTCTCCCTGCTGATTGACTAACAGCAGCGGCACCATTGGCTTCTGCTGCTGTCAAAGTCAGCTAGCCAATCAGGAGAGAGAGGGGGGCAGGGCCAAACCGCAGATCCGTGTCTGAATAGACACATGGACCTGTGGCTTGGCTTGGGTGCCCCCATAGCAAGCTGCTTGCTGTGCGGGCACTCGACGGGGGGATTGGCCAGGAGCACCGAAGAGGGACCTGAGAAGAGGAGGATCTAGACTACTCTGTGCAAAATCATTTCAAAGAGCAGGTAAGTATAACATGGTCATTATTATAAAAGAGTCTTTAGTATCACTCTAAGTTCAATGAATTTTAGGCTGATGCCTTACATACTTTTCTAATATATAATAATAAACATTTATTGCATGACAAAGGATGCACAGATCATGCACAAATGATTCTGATTCAGAGATCCCTCTCAGACATATTGGCTTTCACTGAAACCTTCCACAGAAGTGCCATATTTCATATTTACCTGATATAAAAAAAAAATCTGACCCTAATAAATACATAAAATATACACAAAACCACTAAATGGTCCCTTTAACACTGAAAAAAGTGTTTAAGCTGATTATGCTCACAAATGTAGTTTAAAACAAAGACTAGATATTCTGTTGAAATTAAATGTATAAAATAAAAATCTTGATCTCTGGAAGACCAAATAAAGCATCTCTGTCCATTACTGAAGTAAATTGTATCATTGGATTAAAAGGTGCACGGTCACTATCATATTGACCTTTATGTATCTATCCTGGGTTATGCAATCAACATTCCCGAATGTCGGAAAAAAATTGCAACAGCAGGCACTTCTGTAAAAAGGAACTAGTGTGTGATCCTTGTATGGATCCGCTGATTGCGATATCAAATCAACAGATCTATAACTGCCCATGAGTGCCAGTCCTTACAGCTATGGCTGCAATTACCGCTGCAATTGTCCCACTCCAGGGTACCGGCCTTGTAATTACCAGCAGCTCCCTGCCACAGGTTTCTATGGAGATAACACTTCACATGAATTTTTAATGTGATTGCTCAATATTAGCAAAAGGAAATGGAGAGTCAGAGCTAAAAGTTATAAAATAAATAAACCAGCACTGTGAAAAATCATAATGAAGAAAATGTACAAACAATAAATATATATATATATATATATATATATATATATATATATATATATATATGCTGACCGGACACTTTCTTAGGTACACCTGTTCAATTGCTCGGTAATAAAAATTGCTAATCAGCCAATTGTATGGTAGCAACTAGATGTGGTGAAGACGACTTGCTAAGGTTCAAACTGAGCATCAGAATGGGGAAGAAAGTGACTTTTTGAACGTGGCATGGTTGTTGGTGACAGACGGGCTGGTCTGAGTATTTAAAAAAAAACTGCTGATCTACTGGGATTTTCACACACAACCATCTCTAGGGTTTACAGAGAATGGTCTGAAAAGGAGAAAATATCCAGTGAGTGACAGTTGTGTGGAAGAAAATGGCTTGTTGATGTCAGAGGAAAATGGGAAGACAGAGAGTCCCGGAGCCAGAGCGAAGAGATGGGAGGAGGGACGGCATGACAGGGAGGGACAGCTCAGGGAATCAGGGCTTAGTATAATGGGGGTAGCTTTAAGGGAGGAGAAGGAGTGGCCAGGGAGGAGCGGTGCTGAGGTCAGTTTGCCCGGGAAGGAGGAAGTGACGTAGCGTCACTCCTCCATTTCCACTGCAAGGAGAAGCGTCCCACCCACCCTCCCCATGTTGTAGGAGGATGAAGGGGTTGGCGGTGTTGGGTCTCTGGAAGAGGAAAAAGGCAGGAAAGTTTAGGACAACGGTGTACCCATAGGTGGTATGGGGGTTACGGGTACCTTTCAGTCAACGAGGGTTGACCAGGAAGTAGTTAACATGTAGGTCACTGCGGACAGGTGTACGGCCTCTGAGTCTGGGGTCTTGCGACTAGGCCGAAGTTAAAATGTTTTTTTGTCCCAGTGTCCAATTGGAGTTGTGGTCTCTCAGACCATCAGGATGTTGTAAAGTTTTGTATACATTTTTTTAAATGGTTATTTATGTTAATTATAGAATTTGTTAAATAAATATGGCCGTAAGGCCAATTTTACTCCACAACGTTGTCAGTGGTTTATTTGGAATAGTGGAGACGTGGGGTAGGTTGGGTGAGAGGTGGTCACTAATCTGAGGATCGGTCCTTAACATGTAATGGTTCAGGATGATAGAAAGGTAACAGTAACTCAAATAACGTCACAACCAAGGTATGCAGAATACCATCTCTGAACATACAACATGTCGGACCTTGAAGCAGATGGGCTACAGTAACAGAAGATCACACCGGGTGCCACTCCTGTCAGCTAAGAACAGGAAACTGAGGGTACAATTCACACAGACTCACCACAATTGGGCAATAGAAGATTGGAAAAACATTGTCTGGTCTGATGAGCCTCAATTTCAGCTGCTGTACTCACTTTTGTTGCCGGCGGTTTAGACATTAATGGCTGTGTGTTGAGGTATTTTAACCACTTAAGGACCGCCTCCTGCACATATACGTCAGCAGAATGTCACGGCTGGGTACATGCACGTACAGGCACGTCCTGTGCTAGTACCCAGCCGTGGGTCGTGGGCGCGCTTCCGTGACCCGGTCCGAAGCTCCGGGACCGTGGGACTCGCGGACCCGATCGCCACTGGAGTCCCGCGATCGGTGCCCGGAGCTGAAGAACGGGGAGAGCTGTGTGTAAACACGGCTTTCCCGTTCTTCACTGTTGCGGCGTCATCGATCGTGTGATCCCTTTTATAGGGATACACAATCGTTGACGTCACACCTACAGCCACACCCCCTACAGTTGTAAACACACATTAGGTCACACATAACCCCTTCAGCGCCCCCTTGTGGTTAACTCCCAAACTGCACTGTCATTTTCACAGTAAACAATGCATTTTTTTAGAACTTTTTGCTGTGAAAATGACAATGGTCCCAAAAATGTGTCAGAATTGTCCGCCATAATGTTGCAGTCATGAAAAAAAAACGCTGATCCCCACCATTAGTAGTAAAACAAAAAAAAATGTATAAAAATGCAATAAAACTATCCCCTATTTTGTAAACGCTATAAATTTTGCGCAAACCAACCGATAGACGCTTATTGCGATTTTTTTTACCAAAAATAGTCAGAAGAATACGTATCGGCCTAAACTGAGGAAAAAAGTATTTTTTTATATATTTTTGGGGGATATTATAGCAAAAAGTAAAAAATATTGCATTTTTTTCAAAATTGACGCTCTATTTTTATTTATAGCGCATAAAATACCACCAAAAGAAAGCTCTATTTGTGGGAAAAAAAGGATGCCAATTTAGTTTGGGAGCCACGTCGCACGACAGCACAATTGTCTGTTAACCCCTTAACGCCCGCCGCACGCCTATGTACGTCCACAGAATGGCACGTACAGGCAGATGGGCGTATATTTACGTCCCTGCCTTCCAGCGGGTCGGGGGTCCGATCGGGACCCCCTCCACTGCGTGCAGCGGGCGGCTTACCTTGGGGAGCGATCCGACTCGAGGGGGCGGCTGTTCGTTTCTGTCCGCCCCCTCGTGATCGCTCCCAGCCAATCCCGTGCGCCGCCGCCGTGTCACTTCCTCTGCCTGTAAAATGTAAACATAGGCAGAGGAAGTGATGCAGCTCTCATCTCGGCTGTATTTTCAAACCGCTGAGATGAGAGAAGAGTCACAGTAAGTCTGCACCAACACTACACTGACACCACACACATAGGCACATTAACCCCTTGTGATCACCCCCCCACCCCCCTGTCACAGTGTCACTGAATGCAGTGATCATATATGTACTGATCACTGCATTTAGTGTCAGTGTGACAGTTAGTGTGACAGGCAGTTAGTGTTAGGTCCAGGGTAGCCCTGTACCCCCCCTAATAAATTTTTAACCCCTTGATCACCGCCCTAGTTAACCCTTTCACTTCCTATTGCCAGTGTCACTAAGCGATCATTTTTCTGATCGCTGTATTAGTGTCGCTGTTCCCGCTAGGTAGCTAATTTTTTTTTTATTGCGATTTTTTTTTACTAAAGATACGTGGCTGAATAAATTTTGGCCTAAATGTTTGACTAAAATTTAGTTTATTCAATTTTTCTTATAACAAAAAGTAAAAAATATTGTTTTTTTTTCAAAAATGTCGCTCTATTTTTGTTTATAGCGCAAAAAATTAAAATTGCAGAGGCAATCAAATACCATCAAAAGAAAGCTCTATTTGTGGGAAGAAAAGGACGCAAATTTTGTTTTGGGAGCCACGTCGCACGACCGTGCAATTGTCTGTTAAAGCGACGCAGTGCCAAATTGTAAAAACGCCTCTGGGCATTTAGCAGCATATTGGTCCGGGGCTTAAGTGGTTAAAGCGACGCAGTGCCGAATTGCAAAACCTGGCTGGGTCCATTAGCTGCCTAAACGTCGGGGTATTAAGTGGTTAAGGGGACAGAAAATTTCCTCCATTATACAAGCTGTACACTCACTACTTTACATTTTAGCAAAGTGTAATTTCTGCAGTGTTGTCACATGAAAAGATATTATACAATATTTACAAAAATGTGAGGGGTGTACTCACTTTTGTGAGATACTGTGTATACACACACACATTATGGAGCCACCTTGCTGGTTGTCTTAGGGATCCATGATTATTCACCCGTGCACATGCATCAATACATATGCAGTTACATATAGCAAGGTTGGTGTTAGGTGGTGCCGAGACCCACAGGATGCGGATGAGATGGCAATAATTTATTATTGTAGTTTTTGATAACATTCAATTACAATATGACTTGTGTCGCAATTGTATACGCTATATAATTTTTTCTTTATTTACTATTTTATTCTTAATGAAAGTGGAGTTAGCCTTTGGTTTAAAAGGTT
Source organism: Rana kukunoris (assembly GCA_029574335.1). NCBI lineage: Eukaryota > Metazoa > Chordata > Amphibia > Anura > Ranidae > Rana > Rana kukunoris. The sequence goes on from CM056060.1 coordinate 28,652,725, forward strand.
GGTCTGAGCGTGATCACTCTTTCAAAGCACCACAAGAAGAAAAACAAGAAAAATGATCTCACTTTGTGGCACTACTTACCTGAAACATGGCTCCTTAGAATTATACGGGAGAAGTTGATTTTTAAGTGTTCTCCGCACTACAACTTCATGGTATCAAAAATTGTCTTTACTTCAGTAGAGCAGATTCTTAAATGTCACCTGTGTGAACAAATATTTTCCGTTAGAACACTTTATTAAGTGTAAAGTGTAACTAAACCTAAAAACAAAAAAATAACCTACCCTCCATTCAATCCAGCAGTTTTTTTACCTGCTGTTCCTGCCAATTCACACTTCCAGCCCTAGGGTGGTGACAACGCTCCCTAAGCAGAAACAGTGTGTTGTCACCCTAGGACATGAGCTCTCTGTGGACTTCAAGCTGACATGATGACGCACAGTGTGCCAGCAATAAAACCTGGAGTCCACATGGAGTGCAAAGCATCATGGGATGTCGATATCATTGGAGATACAGTGCCTTGAAAAAGTATTCATACCCCTTAAAAACGTAAATTTATTTTATTGGGATTTTATGTGATAGACCAACACAAAGTGGCACATAATTGTGAAGTGAAAGGAAAATGATAAATGGTTTTCCATTTTTTTTTTTTTTTTACAAAAAAAATATGTGAAACGTGTGACGTGCATTTGTATTCAGCCCCCTTTACTCTGATACCCCTAAATAAAATCTAGTGAAACCAATTGTCTTCAGAAGTCACCTAATTAGTAAATTGAGTCCACCTGTGTGTATTTTAATCTCAGTATAAATACAGCTGTTCTGTGAAGCCCTCAGAGTTTGTTAGAGAATCTTAGTGAACAAACCGCATCATGAAGACCAAGGAACACACCAGACAGGTCCGGGATAAAGTTGTGGAGAAGTTTAAAGCAGGGTTAGGTTATAAAAGAATATCCCAAGCTTTGAACTTCTCACAGAGCACTGTTCAATCCATTATCCAAAAGTGGAAAGAGTATGGCACAACAGCAAACCTACCAAGACATGGCCGTCCACCTAAACTGACAGGCCGGGCAAGGGGCCCATGGTGACTCTGGAGAAGCTGCAGAGATCCACAAGCTCAGGTGGGAGAATCTGTCCACAGAACAACTATTAGTCGATCACTCCACAAATCTGGTCTTTATGAAAGAGTGGCAAGAAGAAAACCATTGTTGAACGAAAGCCATAAGCAGTCCCGTTTGCAGTTGGCAAGAAGCCACAGCAAACATGTGGAAGAAGGCGCTCTGGTCACATGAGACCAAAATTTTACTTTTTGACCTAAAAGCAAAACGCTATGTGTGGCAGAAAACTAACACTGCACATCACCCTGAACATATCATCCCCACTGTGAAACATGGTGGTGGCAGCATCATGTTGTGGGGATGCTTTTCTTCAGCAGGGACAGGGAAGCTGGTCAGAGTTGATGGCAAGATGGATGGAGCCAAATAACAGGGCAATCTTAGAAGAAAACCTGTTACGTACACACGATCAGACCGGTCCGATGAAACTTATCCGACGGACCGTTTTCATCAGACCAGTGGTCTGATGGTCTGATGTGCGTACACACCATCGGACCAAAAATCCGATCAGACCAGAACGCGGTGACGTAGAACACAACGACGTGATGAAAATACGAAGTTCAATGCTTCCAAGCATTCCACAACCAAACTCCTGAAGAATAATAAAAAACCTGAAGAATTATTAAAACAAGAATAATAATCTACCACACCCCGGGCTAGGGGCAATTTCTAATAGGTTAGAGAAAGTTTGGGTTAAAATAAATACTGTATATTATAAATCTTTTGTACATGACTATATAAAAAAAATGCATTTTTAACCACTTCCCATCTGGCCATCGACAATTGAGGGCCACAAGGTGGCTCTACAATGTCGGGAGGCCGTCAATATATGGCCTCTGGGGGGTGTGTGCGTGCCCGCCGCATCAATCAGGTGCCGATGCGCGCGTCTGTCGGTCACGATGTCCACCAGGTGCCCGCGATCACAGAGCCAGGGACATGGATCTCTGTGTGTAAACACAGAGATCCACGTCCTGCCAGGGAGAGGAGACAGATGCTGTGTCCCTTGTACATAAGAACACCCATCGGTCACCTCCCCCAGTCAGTCCCCTCCCCCCACAGTATGAATCACCTAGCAGGGAACACATTTAACTCCTTGATCGCCCCCTAGTGCTAACCCCTTCCCTGCCAGTCACATTTATACAGTAATCTGTGCATATTTATAGCACTGTTCGCTGTATAAATGTGAATGGTCCCAAAAATGTGCAAAAAGTGTCTGATGTGTCCGCCATAATATCGCAGCCCTGACAAAAATCGCAGATTGCCGCCAAAAAAAATAAAACAAAAAAAAAAAAATTCATAATTCTATCCCCTATTTTGTAGGCGCTATAACGTTTGCGCAAACCAATCACTATACGCTTATTGCAATTTTTTTACCAAAAAGATGTAGAATACGTATCAGCCTAAACTGATAAAAAAAAATTAAATGGGATATTTATTATAGCAAAAAGTAAATTATCTAAATTGTCGGTCAGATGTCAAATACCACCAATTGTCAGTTAAAGCGACACAGTGCTGAATCGCAAAAAGGGGCAAGGTCCTTAACCTGCATAATGGTCCGGAAAGCTGAAATTTTGCCTGGGCAGGAAGGGGGTATATGTGCCCAGTAAGCAAGTGGTTAAATCCTGACCATAATATTAATTATATATAAAAAACATTTTTTTTATACAAAACCCTTATACATGCCTTCAATGACATGTTCACATCTACAGCTGTGTAGTACTGCGTGTTTATAATTAATATTTTTTGTTGATTGTGCGTTTTTAATGCATTTTATCAAATAGTATGTCGGATCCTCAAACTTACAGACCGCATGCGGAGCCCCGTCTTTCCTCCCAATCCATACGTCATCACATTAATAATAAACATTGACAGCAGACTTATTATAAAGCAGCTTTGAGTGCCAAGCTCAGGAAATGTTTGTACTTGCAGCAGAAAAGCTGTGATGACATAAGGCTGCTGTGGGCAACCCACAAGTTTGATGTTTCAACACGCCTGGAAGTGCGGCGCCAATATCTTTGCTCAGGACCCTCAAATGCCGGCGCTTCTACACATGCAATACAGATTTCCAGCCTGTGTTTAGAAGGTGGTGCCGTAGCTGTTGTTCATTGTGGCAGTGGCACTGATTGTCTGTTCCCTGATATAGGGAAAGACGATCACTGACATTACAGGCCCAGCCCCGCCCCCTACAGTTAGAAACACACATTAGGTCACACATAACCCCTTCAGTGCCCCTTAGTGGTCAACTCCTAAACTGCCATTGTCATTTTCACAGTAATCAGTGCATTTTTATAAAATGACAATGGTCCCAAAAATGTGTCAAAATTGTCCGATGTGTCCGCCATAATGTCGCAGTCACAAAAAAAAATTGCTGATCGCCGCCATTAGTAGTAAAAAAAATATATATATATTAATAAAAACTGCAAAAAAACTATCCCCTATTTTGTAAACGCTATAAATTTGGGGGATATTTATTATAGCAAAAAGTAAAAAATATTCATTTTTTTCAAAATTGTCGCTCTATTTCTGCTTATAGCGCAAAAAATAAAAACCGCAGAGGTGATCTAATACGACCAAAAGAAAGCTCTTTTTGTGGGGAAAAAAGGACGCCAATTTTGTTTGGGAGCCACGTCGCACGACCGCGCAATTGTCAGTTAAAGCGACGCAGTGCCGAATCGCAAAAAGTGGCCCGGTCATTGACCAGCAAAATGGTCCGGGGCTGAAGTGGTTAATAATTTGATAAACAGTTCATTTGATTTATTGAAAAAGGATCAATTGTTAAAATTACAGTAATTCCACACCTTATGGGTCATCACACCTGTGGGCATTGGTATGTGTACAGGGACAGATCAGACGCTCTGCGGTTGAGTCCAGGGCCGCTCAGCCATCCTTGTACAGATGTGTGGGGCCCATCCATATAGGGTGCAGGGGCGCCACCCCCTAATCCATACACCACGCCCCTAATCTACATGCAGAGCGCCAAACGCATGGATTTCTATGGGGTTGTTTTTTTTTTTTTAAGCACATGATTAGAACCTAAAGCTCTAATTGGCCTCAAAAAAGGGTGGGCTTGGGGCGCAGAGCACTGTGCCCCAAGCCCACTCGTGTGAAAATAGCAAATTAATATTCGCTAATGTCTTCCTGATTCTCCTCCCAGAAAATGAGGAAGTGGGTCCCAAGACCTGATAGGCCAATTGGGTCTCAGGACCCACTTCCTGTTCTGCCTCCTAAGGTAGGGAAGCCTCTGATCGACTGCCTTCCTGTCTGTCTCCTGCACGCGGGGGGAGGGGGCATTGGTTTGCTGTCCCTCCCTAAATATTGAGCACCAGACACCACTGGTGATGACCCGTACGGCTGCAGCCAGATGTACACAACCATGGTCACCTCCTCCCACCCATATAAACACACTTTCCTCACACACCGTACAGCACCCTGTCACCATGAAGGAGTTGGAGTTGCCCTTAAAGCCAACACGAATATAATATAGGAATGGATATCTAGATTCTATTAGCTGTGTCTGGTTCTCTTGTTAGTAAAATTCTCCTGAAAAAAAATATATTTAAGACAGGCAGTGCTGCTCCTTTAACTACTTCAGACCGAATGACGGCTACAGCGCAGACCTGAAAATCCAACTGGACGTCAATTGACGTCCGCCCCTTAGGGCGCTCCAGAGCGCACAGCGGGGAAACTCTGTGTTGGCCGTGTCCCATGGACACAGCCAATTACAGATCGTCGTGAACGGCCAATCAGAGTGGCCGTTTGCGATGCGATCTGTGCGGCCGTTGAGAGATGAGATCATCTCTCATTGCTGGCTCACACAGAGACAGCGGAGAGGAGATCGATCGGTGTCTCTTGTACATAGGGACACAGATCGGTCACCTCCCCCAGTCACCCCCTTCCACCTATAGTTAGAACTAGGGTTGCCCCGATACCGATACCAGTATCGGGACCGATACCGAGTATTTGCGGGAGTACTTGTACTCCCGCAAATACCCCCGATGCCTGAATAGAATACTTGTCCCCCCCCACCGCCGCAATGAAAGCCGCCGCCGCATCGAAAGCTGCCGCGGCATGGTTAAACAGCATACAAGAACATCACAGCTTTTATTCGAATAGCTGTAGTGTTCCGGACGCGTATAGACACTCCCCCTTGCTCGGGATTGGATGGGTGATCGTGATCTGTCCAATCCCGAGCAAGTGGGAGTGTCTATACGCGGCGGGAACACTACAGCTATTCAAATGAAACCTGTGATGTTCCCCGCGTGGCGGCGACGGCTAGGTAAGGGGGACATGGCTGCATATGTGGGGGACATGGCTGGGGGGAAATGGCTGCATATGTGGGGGACATGGCTGGAGGGACATGGCTGCATATGTGGGGGACATGGCTGCATATGTGGGGGACATGGCTGCATATGTGGGGGACATGGCTGCATATGTGGGGACATGGCTGCATATGTGGGGGACATGGCTGGAGGGACATGGCTCTGCATATGTGGGGGACATGGCTGCATATGTGGGGGACATGGCTGGAGGGACATGGCTGCATATGTGGGGGACATGGCTGCATATGTGGGGGACATGGCTGCATATGTGGGGGACATGGCTGCATATGTGGGGGACATGGCTGCATTTGTGGGGGACATGGCTGGAGGGACATGGCTGCATATGTGGGTTACATGGCTGCATATGTGGGGGACATGGCTGCATATGTGGGGGACATGGCTGCATTTGTGGGGGACATGGCTGCATTTGTGGGGGACATGGCTGCATTTGTGGGGGACATGGCTGCATATGTGGGGGACATGGCTGCATATGTGGGGGACATGGCTGCATATGTGGGGGACATGGCTGCATTTGTGGGGGACATGGCTGCATTTGTGGGGGACATGGCTGCATATGTGGGGGACATGGCTGCATATGTGGGGGACATGGCTGCATATGTGGGGGACATGGCTGCATTTGTGGGGGACATGGCTGCATTTGTGGGGGACATGGCTGCATTTGTGGGGGACATGGCTGCATTTGTGGGGGACATGGCTGCATATGTGGGGGACATGGCTGCATATGTGGGTGACATGGCTGCATATGTGGGGGACATGGCTGCATATGTGGGGGACATGGCTGCATTTGTGGGGGACATGGCTGCATTTGTGGGGGACATGGCTGCATTTGTGGGGGACATGGCTGCATATGTGGGGGACATGGCTGCATATGTGGGGGACATGGCTGCATATGTGGGGGACATGGCTGCATTTGTGGGGGACATGGCTGCATTTGTGGGGGACATGGCTGCATATGTGGGGGACATGGCTGCATATGTGGGGGACATGGCTGCATATGTGGGGGACATGGCTGCATTTGGGGACCCATTTTAAAAAGTATCGATATTCGGTATCGGCGAGTACTTGAAAAAAAGTATCGGTACTTGTACTCGGTCCTAAAAAAGTGGTATCGGGACAACCCTAGTTAGAACACAATGCAGGGAATACATTTAACCCCTTCCTTGCCCCCTAGTGTTAACCCCTTCAATGCCAGTCACATTTATACAGTAATTAGTGCATATTTTTTTTTTTTTTCATTTCAATTTAAAGCGGAGCTCCACCCAGTATAACAACATTTTACAATGTTGTTTGAAAAAAAAAAAAAAAAAAACCTGAAAAAAAAAAAATACTCACCCGAAATAGCTGTTGCTATGCGGAAGTCCGTAATCTGCCTCTTCCTAATCCGCGGTGTGTTTTCTTCTTGTCCTTCTCCTTGTGAATGGGCGCGCTGCTTCCTGGGAACTGTGTGTGTTCTCAGAGAGCAGCGCGCCCATTCACAAGCCAGCGTGAGACTCGCGGAGGCGCAGTAGGAAACGGGCAGTGAAGCCGTACGGCTTCACTGCCTGTTTCCCATAGTGTGAATGGCGGCGCGGGACCCGGAGCGATCGTGGGACCGGCATCGGGGGGGGCCGTCAGTGCGGGCGCCTAGGACAGGTAAGTGTCTTTATTTAAAGTCAGCAGCTACACTGTTAGTAGCTGCTGACTTTAAAAAAAAATTTTACCGTGGCTGGAGCTCCGCTTTAAGTTTATTATAATAAAATAAAGAGCATACAGAGTAATAAACGTAATACAATAAATGCATCAGGAAACATCCTGTTGACAATTATAGTAGTAAACAATAGATTACATTTCTTAACTAGTGCATATTTATAGCATTGATCGCAGTATAAATGTGAATGGCGCCAAAAATGTGTCAAAAGTGTCCGACATAACGTCGCAGTCCCAATAAAAATCGCAGATCGCTGCCATTTCTAGTAAAAAAAAAAAATTCTGTCCCCTATTTTGTAGGCGCTATAACTTTTGCGCAAAAACCAGTCGCTTATTGCGATTTTATTTTTTTACCAAAAATATGTAGAAGAATACGTATCGGCCTAAACAGAAAAAAAAATGTTTTTTTTTTTGTTTTGTTTTTAAATTGGGATATTTATTATAGCAACAAGTAAAAAATATTGTATTTTTTTTCAAAATTGTCGTTTTTTTTTGTTTATAGCGCAAAAAATAAAAAACGCAGAGGCGATCACCAAAAGAAAGCTCTACTTGTGGGGGAAAAAGGACGTCAATTTTGTTTGGGAGCCACGTCGCATGACCGCGCAATTGTCAGTTAAAGCGACGCAGTGCCGAAAGCTGAAATTTCGCCTGGGCAGGAGGGGGGTATATGTGCCCAGTAAGCAAGTGGTTAAGAACTCCAACCTCGAGGAACTACAAGTCCCAGCGCAGCCTGTCTGTTTCTCCCCCTTCCACACAGCTATATCCAGTCAGACAATGAAAATAGGAAGTAACACAGGTGACCCCACCGGCCCCCCCACACCGACCAAGGTGCCCCCTGTGTCTAATAGCAACGCAGTCTCTCCACAGCAAGCTCCGCCCACCCGCCGCTAATTCCCCCCCCCCTCCTCCGGGCAAAAACGGGCGAGGAGCCCAACTCACGCAGTTTGAATGAACCTCTTTCAGAACAGGCACGTCATCGCCACCGCCCCTCGGTAACCACGCCCACCGCGTCCTCCGTCCGTCTCCATCGTGTGGGGGATGTGGCTGGGTCATGTGATAAGAATGAGGGCGGGGTTTTCATCGCCTTCTATGGCTGGAGATTTCCTTCATGTCTGTCTGCAAAAATAATATTAATAATAAAAAAAAAAATGGCCAAGCTTTATTTAACCAAGAACCAGGCCTATTTTTTTACAATTAATGTTTACAAGTTAAAATCATTTATTTCTTTGCTAGAATTTTTTTTAGAACCCCCAAACATTATTTATATATTTTTTTCCGACACCCTAGACTCAAAAAATAAATTTGCGTTTGCAAATGCGTGCGGACAAAACCCCTGTTTTTAACGCATAATGTTAGACAGGTTAATTGGTTGTTCTGCAGGCTGGTCGGTAAGGAGGCTTGGTTTTTCCCTGGGCATTCCCCAGTTTTTGTTATCAAAAAATAAAATGGTGGTCGTTTCAAAACTTTACCTCACACCGTATTTGCGCAGCGGTCTTTTTTTTAATTAAAAAAGAATGTTATGCCGAGTAAATTGCGTCGCTCGTGGAATAGTAACAAACTTTGACACTTAAAAATCTCCATAGTCGACGTTTATAAATGTCTACAGGTTACCAGTTTTGAGTTACAGTGGAGGTCTTTTGCTAGAATTATTGTGATCGCGGCAATACCTCATATGTGTCTTTTAACCACTTTCGGACCGCACGCCTGCCGCACTTAATTAACTGTTTTTCACTCCAATACCATGCAGCTAGGCTATGAGTCTCCCTAACACAAGTTTGGTCCCCATACATAAGATTGTATGTAGGTACTTAGAATACATATTCCCAGGGGCGGACTGACCATTGAATCACTCGGGCACTGCCCGAGGGCCCCATGCCATTAGGGCGCCCCATCAGGGTTGCCAGGCTCAGTAAAACCAGGGACAATATGTAAAAATTTGTGTTTTTTTTACATCTGACCCTGATATGTCCGAAACTGACATGCTTTTGATGTGAAAATCTTAATATTTTAGCTGCCTCGCCTCTGCACTGCCTCCTGGCTTGGTGGCCATCTGTAAGCCCGGGGGCCCCATAATCTTCTGCATATTCCAATAGTAAATACTTAAGCCCGGATTCACGTATCACTTACGCCGACGTATCTCGATTTACGCCGCATAAGTACAATTGTACATAAGTACAATTGTGCGCCGTCGTATCTATGTGCCGGACCCATAGAACTAGGATACGCCAAAAAACTGACTTCATCCGACCGACGTAATTTGCCTACGCCGGCGTATAGTGGCCGTGATAGTTACGCTGGACGCTTTTGAATGAATGAAAACTTGTATAGCGCGGCACATGCGAACTGAATCGCCTCTGGGCGCTTGTTGTTCCTGTCTCCTTTGATATCAAAAGAGAAAAGTCTTGACCTTTTTCCTAAATGCTAGGTGGTTCTCCTCCAACCGAATGCTGGTTGGTAAAGCGTTCCATAGTCTGGGACCTTGGATCGCGAATCTTCTTTCTCCTTTGGACTTGAAGTTGGCTTTCGGACCCTGGAGCAGGTTCCGATTCGTGGATCGCAAAACGCGATTGGGATTATGCGCTTTTATTATTTCGCATAAATAAAGGGGGGCATTCCCATGGACACATCTATGCGTAAGGCAGAGAGCTTTAAAAGTAATTCTGTCTTTGACTGGCAGCCAATGAAGGGCTCTCAGTGATGGTGAGATGGATTCCCAGGGTTTTTTCCCAGTCACAAGTCTGGCGGCCGTATTCTGAACGACTTGCAGACGAGCGATTTGGTACTTGGGGAGGCCGAGGTAAAGGGCATTTGCATAATCCAGCCTGGAGTTTACAATTGCTCCCACCACGACCGCTAAATCATCTTTAGGGATGAACGGAGTGAGTCTGCGTAGTAGGCGCAGTAGATGGTGAGATCCGCTGACTACTGACCCTATTTGTGCGTCTATTGTAATAAAGGAGTCAAAAATGACCCCTAGGCTTTTGACTTTGGCGCTAGGGGTGATGAGCTTGCCCAAAATAGGCGGGGGGGGTCCACGCTGTTGAAAGTTGATTCCTGCGCTTGGCGTGAAACAGGAGAAGTTCTGTTTTCGCTCCATTGAGTTTAAGATAACTCTTTGTCATCCAGTCCTCTATCAAAGAGAGACATGTCTCTAGATTGAGGTGGTGATCCTGTCTGTTGCAGATGCGGAAATACAGTTGCGTGTCATCTGCATATGAGTGGTAGAGCAGTTTTTGGCTGCTGATAATCTCAAAGAGAGGACGAAGATATATGTTAAACAGCACTGGTGACAGAGGCGACCCTTGAGGGACTCCGCATGTTACTGTGCGTTTTTCAGACGTAAAAGGTCCTAACTTCACTGTTTGCGATCGGTTTTCCAGAAAAGAGGAGAACCAAGATAAATCGCCTTCTGCGACTCTGGCTACTTCAGCAAGCCGAGTCAGTAACAGATTGTGGTCTACAGTGTCGAAAGCGGCACTTAGGTCCAGCAGAACTAGAAGACAAGATTCTCCTTCGTCTGCGGCCTTGAGAACATCGTCCCATACTTTCAGCAATGCTGTTTCCGTCCCGTGTCCGGGACGGAAGCCTGATTGCAATGGGTCAAGTAGCTTGTAGGTATCTAGATGCTGTTGCAGCTGTTGTACCACTACTTTCTCCATTATCTTTGAGAGTACGTTGAGGCTTGTTATGGGACGGCGGTGGAGTGGGTCCTTGGGGTCCAGGGAGGGTTTTTTCATGATGGGTTGGATTATACCCTCTTTCAACTGTGAGGGCACTATGCCCTCCAAGAAAGACTGGTTAATAAGCTGCGTGATGGGAGGAGCCAGGATGTAGGCGCATTCCTTCAGCAGTTTTGTGGGGATAATGTCATTTGGCGCTGTGCCATTACGCAAAGCGCCAATGACATTCTTAGTGGTCTCGATGGAACTCCCATTGATTTTCAATGCAAATATACAAATGAGGGAGATACGCCGATTTACGAACGTACTTGCGCCCAGGGCAAGTACGTTCGTGGATCGGCGTATCTAGCTCATTTACATATTTGACGCGGAAATCTACGGAAGCGCCACCTAGCGGCCAGCGTAAATATGCAGCCTAGATACGACGGCGTACTAATACACGTCGGTCGGATCTACACAACTTTCAGACGTATCTGGCTTTGTGGATACCTAAAAAAACATACGACGGCGCATCTTTAAACTTACGCGGCGTATAAATAGATATACGCCGGCATAAAGTCTTTGTGGATCTGGCCCACAGAGTGGCTTTGTTGAGACAGTGTGGCAGTTGCATATCTTTGTAAATGTTGTACAACCGCAAATTGTTTGATGGTGTTGTTTGCTTTCTCCATTCTATGTTAATACACGTACCCCTCCTGAAAATCTGTCCCCTAATTGCAATCTATTTGGTACAAAGAGTCCTTTGTAAATACCTACTTCAAAGAAAGACTGGAAAGGTAAGATTTTTTTTTTTCTAATTATTTTTAGGTATGCTGTTTGAATGGGAACTCATAACAATCATACGGTGAGGGTTTCTAACAGCTAAAAAACAAAAAATTGTGCTTTAGGGCTCATGGAATCTGGGGACATATTTTTTCTTTACTAGTAATGGCAACAATCAGCGACTCTCGCCCTTCGCCGCCCGCCTCACAGCCTCTCAAGTCTTAATCTTTTGGCCCCGGCTATTACTGGATGGGGAGCGGAGGAAGATCACTCCGCCAGGGAAGGCAAGGAGATAGGCAGGTGGCTGGCTAGGATTTGAGCCAAGGCAGAAGAAAATGCGACTATGCGAGCGAAGCTGAATGTGCATGCGCCCGAAACTGAAGGAATATACCTTTCGCTCCGACCAGCACATGATCATCAGAAAGGGGCACAGATAATGGGGAAAAATACAACCCCCCTATGCTAGTAGGCATGGCGGAGCGGGGGGTGTAATTCAATTTTCTTTATTTTAATTCTGCACTGACTGTCTTTGAAATTGCCCCTGCCCCCTATTAAATCCAATCTGGGGACAAAACCAGGGACAGACTTGGTCAGACAGTGTCCTCAATCAGGGGACTGTCCCCTGAAACTGGGGACGTCTGGTCACCCTAACCTATCGGGCATGCGCACAAACTCCATGAGCGTGCCTGTGGGACCCGCGGACTCGATGTCTGCCGGTGTTCCGCGATCGTGTAATGGAGCTGCAGAACGGGGAGATACCTATGTAAACAAGGCCTAGTGACAGGACAGTGATCTACTGCTCCCTATCATCGAAAGCAGTGATCACTGTCATATGACTTCTAGCCCAGCCCCCACACAGTTAGAATCACTCCCTAGGACACACTTAACCCCTTCATTACCCCCTAGTGTTTAAGCCCTTCCCTGCCAGTGTCATTTACACTGTAATCAGTGCATTTTTTATAGCACTGATCGCTGTATAAATCAGCGGTCATCAACCCTGTCCTGCAGGGCCCACTAACAGGCCAGATTTGCAAGATAACTGAAATGCATCACAGGTGATGTCATTTGCTGCTCAGTGATTGCAGTATTCCAGTCTGCATCTCCCCAAGGTAATACATAAAACCTGGCCTGTTAGTGGGCCCTGCAGGACAGGGTTGATGACCACTGGTATAAATGACAATGGTCCCAAAATAGTGTCATAAATGTGCAATGTGTCTGCCATAATGTCACAGTCATGATAGAAATTGCTGATCGCCTCCATTACTAATAAAAACATTATAATAATAAAAATGGCATAAAACTATCCCCTATTTTGTAGACGCTATAACTTTTGTCTAAACCAATCAATATCTCATTGACCAATGAAGGCTTGCCTCTGTGAACATTGGGCTCCATTCACATTGGCACGTCTCCAACATTGCATAATTTCCAGAACGACTTTGATCCGAGTTTACATTCTCTGGACCAAAGTCACACCAAAATAGTGCAGGCACAATTTCGAAGTCGCTGCGACTTTAGAGAAATAAAGTTACTGCTCCAGATAGATATGTTATGCCAATCACTGTCCTCTCAGAAAATCTCAGGTGCCGGGGCACCGTCATACTCCACTCCCCATCACAGACTGCTGCCGAAGTGCTGTGGCGGCAAACTGCGCATGCGCGATGCGTTCCAATGCATTTACGACAGTGCACACCAGCGAAACCTTATTCGGCATCCAGGCTCTTTCCTTAACATCCTCGTGGATTGGAGGATGTTAAAAAAAGAGCCAGGAGGCCGAGCGAGCGACTGGCCACTTACCTCTAAGTCCACGTCGCCAAGAATGACGGCTTTGCTGGAACACATCACAATTGTGTTTGGAACGCATCGCGCATGCGCAGTTGCCCGCTACGGGACTTTCGTGGCATTGTGTGATGGGGAGCCGAATATGACGCGTCACCGGCAATGTGCAAGGCAAAAATATAGAAAATATATGGACAGCCGCACTCCAGAAAAAAACTTTACGGTTGCCTTTATTTGTAAATGATGTTAAAAACACTACAAATCACAGAAAAATAGGGGATAGTTGCAGCTGACGCGTTTCGCACTATTGGTTAGTGCTTAGTCATGACTAAGCACTAGCCAATAGTGTGAAACCCGTTGGCTGCATCCATACCCTATTTTTCTGTGATTTGTGACCTGTCATGTGACTTTGTTGTCCAAATTGTGCATGAGCGTGAGTAGAGCCTTATGGTGGATACTCACTCTGGGGCTGTGTAGGATGTATAGAACCCTACACCGGCAGCACAGAGCATCACAGCTGCTGCGGGATCCAGAGGGACCGCCAGGATGTTGAGAGTTGGCTCACGTTTCCATTTTTTGTGACGACATACCTATTTAAAAAAAAATGTTAACACTTACCTGTCATGCCTCGTCTTTGTCAATTTTTTGCTCTTTTGCAGAGCAACCATTGACAGAATTTTTACATTGGACAGTTCCAGTGTTTGTCGCAAGGTCAACTCACCCTACAATCCAAAAGGTTGTCTTGTTTTCATACCCATTTCTTCCTGTGTACAAATCCACAAATTACCTTCTCATTCAGAAGAGAACTGACCTGTCCTCTCTCCATTTTATTTGCCAGCTGCCCCGTATTTGCCAACAGCCCTGAGATGTAAAATAAAGCAAGGCCTCTATTCACAAGGGCCCAGCTGCTGATGGATCATGTTGTCAGCAGCGGCTGGCCTACAATTAGTGGGAGATTTGAAGGCTATATGTGGCCTCCCACACGCCTGTTGGAAGAGGGATATTACATTTCACCTCACTGGGGGTAGGCATGATTGCCTGCCGAATATGATATTGCAACATTTTTATATATTTTTTTCCCTGTATGGGGCTGTCCAGTGGCCTTCATCTGCTTTTGACATGCTAAAATAAAAATAAAAACATCCCTTGACTGCCTGTGTTTCCCATGGGACAGTGCCCATGTAAAAGGGACCGAAGGGCTTGTAAAAATAGGCGGTATGGTGCAAATGAGCTGCAGTTTGACTGTCCTGCTTAAGCTGCAACTGCGGCCAGACAGGGTGGTATACATGCCAACATGTATACCTCTTCTTGCTTTTGGTGGGCAGCACCCCCCCCCCCCCTACCAAACACGACCCGTCAACTGTGCTGACAACATTTATGTATTAAAAATGAAAAGCCTGCAGTCACCGGTGATACACCTCCATCCCTGTATGCATATGCAGAAAAGGAGTCGCCCTTGGGATTTTAAATGAGGTGGTCACAGTTTGCCACTGAGTAACAAAAATAGTAACATAGTAGTAAAGTTTGCTAAACAACATTTAGATAAGCCTGTGAAATACTAGGAGAATGTGAGGAAAAGGGATTAGGGCTTTTCAAGGCCCCCTTTTCATTATGGGATTGTTGGCAGGGGCAGTTTCCAGGCTCCCCTTTAGTTTAAAAGAGCGGGAAGGCCTGGGATTGGTGGGTTAGGTAGTTGCTGGGGAGAAATTCCTGAGCTTAGGATAGGTCATTTAAACATTCAAGCGGGAAAGCTAGGGATTGGTTGTGATGATTGGGTTACTGGGCAAAGTACAGGGTCTCCTGGCCATGGGATAGGTCATCTGGGGTCAGCTGACCCCATAGAACTTTCTAGAAGGTCAAGGGGTCCCTATTTAAGGGGCCGGTTCGGGTGGTTCGCTGCCAGTCACCCTGAAGAGGATCATTCAGCGGAACTTCCCACTCCCCCTCCCTTTGTCGCGGCTATACTATGTGGAAAAGTCCACTTTGTCATTAGCAAAGGGGGACAGTTTGGTATGGTTTCCATTTAAAGTCAGTTTATTTGTCAGCTCGGGTTGTAGTGGCTGAGCTGGTTTTTTATGATGATAATTTTGGTGGAGTTATATATATATTTGAAAGAGAGTTATGATGATTTGTTAGTAACCAATAGTATACGCCGCGGCCAAATTTTATCCAAGAAATAATAATAATAATATATATATATAAATAAAAATAATAATAAATAATATTAATAAGAATATATAGTTGTGTATATATTTATGAAATCCTGGTTTATTGTATGTGTTTAATAAATAAAATATTTTAAGAAATTTGATGGTTTCGGTGTTTAAATTTAGTATGTCCAGGCATCCTGCCTAAAATCCCATATAGTCTGGTCAGATGAGACCAAAATGGAACTCTTTGGATGCCATAATACGCACCATGTTTGGAGGTCAAATGGCACATCACCCCACACAAATCCCCATACCAACTGTGAAGTTTGGAGGTGGTATGGGGCTGAGCGTGCCGCTACTACTACTATCCTGCCGTTAGTGGTGGCTCCTGCGCGGGAGTGACGTCATCGCTGCTCCAGCCAGTCACAGCGCTGAAGCAGCGATACCTAGAAGTCACTTGGGGTATTATGGCGGCGTAGGAGGAGGTGAACGAGAGCCACTGCGAGGGGGTTTGATCTCAGGTAAGTACTTCATAATGAGCTAGTATAGTATGCATACTAGCTCATTATGCCTTTGTCTTGCAGAATGTCTTTTTTTTTTTTTTACATGAGCCTGCCATTAGTCAAGGCAGCTGGCGGATCCAGACTTCAGAAGTCGGGATGACGTGGTGCCTCGACTGATTGCAGTGACGTCACCGGAGAGCGGACTTCAGACCACTCTCTGCTGAAAACGGGTCACAGGAGTGCAAAATGAATTGCACTCCTGTGACCCAGAGAAGCCCAACCTTAAAAGCTCAGGCTGGACTTCTCTTTTATTTTGTTTCAAATAAATAAAATAAAGCTGGTCCAACCAATCACCTGACTTGAATCCAATGGAAAATGTATGGAAAGAACTAAAGATTTCATTGAAAAGGCCTGCGGAACCCTCAAGATTTGAAGACTGTGTGGAAGAATGGGCCAAAATCATACCTGGGCGATGCATGTGACTAGTTTCTCCATACAGGAGGCTTCTTGAAGCCAACAAAGGATTTTGTACAAAGTATTAAATACATTTCAGTTAGCGTGTTTAATAATTTTTCCTGTGTCATTCCATTTTATTACTTATAACTTCATTTTTGAACTTATTTGCTTTTGTTTCTTCGTACGTATGTATGGATTTCATGGGTGGTTGCCGACAGGTGGTGAAAATGTCTTGTCACAGTCCAAAGCACCTTGAGAATATATTGACCTAGAAAAATGGCGATGTGTTCAATACTTATTTTACCCGCTGTATGTACACCTGCATATTGTGTACAGTAAGGTGACCAGATTTTTTAAATGAAATCCGGGGACATATTTTTTCTTTACTAGTAATGGCGACAATCAGCGACTCTCTGCCAGCACCGCCGCCCGCCTCACAGCCTCTCAAGTCTTACTCTCCGGGCCCCGACTACTACTGGGTGGGGAACGGAGGAAGATCACTCCACCAGGGAAGGCGAGGAGATAGGCAGGTGGCTGCCCAGGATTTGAGCCAAGGCAGAAGAACATGTGAGCGAAGGTGAAGGGGCACCCGAAACTGAAGAAATATTCCCTTCTCTCCAACCAGCACATGATCATCAGAGAGGGGCACAGATAATGGAAAATAATACACCCCCCTAAGCTAGTAGGCACGGCAGAGCGGGGGGGGGGGGGTGTAATTCTAATTGTTTTATTTAAATTCTGCACTAATTGTCTTTGAAATTGCCTCTTCCCCCTATTAAATCCAATCTGGGGACAAAACCGGGGACACTGTCCTCAATTAGGGGACTGTCCCCTGAAACTAGGGATGTCTGGTCACCCTAGTGTACAGATACATTTGAGGAGTACAGCTGTGTGCTATACAGAGGCGCGTGAGTCCCACGTATATCTGAGGACAGACTTTCATATCTATGGACGGCAGTACACAGGCACCGGAGTGTCTCACAGAAAAGCCAGCTTTTCGCGGCGTGCCGCCAATACGTCTGTGAGGCCAGCATTTTCTTTTACAGCCTTTTGTTTTAAATAACGTGACAATCTACAAAACACATTTTCCTGAAATATATTTTAATTTTTATTAATTTGTATAGCAACACTCTGCCTCCCTTTAAAGACAAACGAAAGGTTAAAAACTCCATTTCCTCTCGCATGTTTGTACTGCCTCTTTCATTATCAATAAAGTTTCCTGAAACGCATCCCATTTTCAAAATGGCGGAGGAAGAAGCATGAGCCCTATTCTTTCTATGTGGCACGTCGCACGTCAAGATGGCGTCCATTGACGCTAGCGGGCGCCAGCTTTCAAAATGGCGGCCGCGAATTCTCGCGAGATGGGCGGGCACCGGTAAAAAAAAAATGGTAAATTCCCGGCAGCCCACTCGCCGACGTTGGATTTCTAAGGTTGCGCGCTGAGGTCGGGGGATGTTCGAGCAGCACGTCACGCAGGCCGGATGGAAGATGGCGGCTCCGGGGGAATATTTCAGTGTCGGCTCCCAGGTCTCATGCCGGACCTGCCAGGAAACGCGGCTCCAAGGAGAGGTGGTGGCCTTCGACTACCAGAGCAAAATGCTGGCGCTCAGTATCCTTCCATGGAGAGCGGGGGAAGGGTGAGGGGGGCGGCTGGAGGCGAGGCCTTGGGGTGATGGCTGGGCACGGGGGGAAAGGTGTGCCGGGGGCCTGGCTGGGCGGCTCTGTGTACGGAGCGGGGGTGGGGGACTCACCCGGGGGATCTGTGGGGAGGGGGCAGCGTGGTGACCGGACAGAGGAGATCATAGATGGAGGTGATCGGGTGTTGCACTCAGCCTGGCATGTCCGTGTGTTCCAATATGGGGATCATAGCAGACCTGACCCCCCCCCCCCATACATCCCTATGGCATGTCTATATATTCCAATATGGGGATCATAGCAGACCTGACCCCCCCCCCCCCAATACATCCCTATGGCATGTCTATTCCAATATGGGGATCATAGCAGACCTGACCCCCCCCTCCCCCATACATCCCTAAAGCATGTCTATATATTCCAATATGGGGATCATAGCAGACCTGACCCCCCCCCCCCCCCAATACATCCCTATGGCATGTCTATTCCAATATGGGGATCATAGCAAACCTGACCCCCCCCCCCCCCCCATACATCCCTAAAGCATGTCTATATATTCCAATATGGGGATCATAGCAGACCTGACCCCCCCCCCCCCCCATACATCCCTAAAGCATGTCTATATATTTCAATATGGGGATCATAGCAGACCTGACACACCCCCCCCAATACATCCCTATAGCATGTCTATATTTTCCAATATGGGAATCATAGCAGACTTGACCCCCCCCCCCAATACATCCCTATACCATGATCATGGCATGTCTATATATTCCAATATGGGGATCATAGCAGACCTGACCCCCCCCCCCCAATACATCCCTATAGCATGTCTATATATTCCAATATGGGGATCATAGCAGACCTGACACCCCCCCCAATACATCCCTATAGCATGTCTATATATTACAATATGGGGATTATAGCAGACCTGACCCCCCCCCCCCCCCCCCCCAATACATCCCTATACCATGATCATGGCATGTCTATATATTCCAATATGGAGATCATAGCTGACCCCCCCCCCCTATACCATGATCATGGCATGTCTATGTATTCCAGTATGGGGATCATAGAATACCCCCCCCCCCATACCATGATCGTGTCATGTGTATATATTCCAATATGGGCATCATAGCATGCCCACCCCATCCCTATACCATGATCATGGCATCTGTATATATTCCAATATGGGGATCATAGCAGACCTGACACCCCCCCCCCCCCCCCCCCCCATTACATCCCTATAGCATGTCTATATATTCCAATATGGGCTTCATAGAAGACCTGACCCCCCCCCCCCCCCATACATGTCTATATATTCCAGTGGTTCTCAACTCCTGTCCTCGGGACCCACTAACTGAAATTAACTGAAATGTTTTCAAAATAACTGAAATACAGTTACACAGGTGATATCATTTGCTGCTCAGTGACTGCAGTATTTTAGTCTGCATCTCCCAAGGTATTATTTAAAACCTGGCCTGTTAGTGAGTCCTGAGGACCGGAGTTGAGAACCACTGATATATTCCAATATGGGGATCATAGCATGCCCACCCCCTCTCTATACACAGATCATAGCATGTCCGTGCATTCCAATATGGAGATCACAGACCCCCCTCCCTTATACATCATCCCTATACACTGATCATATGTCCACACTTTCCAATATGGGGGGTTGTAGCATGCCCACCCCCATACATCCCTATACATTGCTCATGGCATGTCTGTACATTCCAATATGGGGATACATAGCAGACCCTTACACCCCCTATAGACAGATTATGGCATGTCCACACATTCCAATATGGAGGTCATAGCATGCCCACCCCCTTCCCCCTTTACATTGATCATGGCATTCCGTACATTCCAACATGGACATCATAGCAGACCCCCCTTCCCCCTATACACTGATCATGGCACGTCTGTACATTCCAATATGGAGATAATGGCAGACCCATACATCCCCCTACAGACAGAACTGTGTCATGTCCACACATCCCAATATGGAGAGCATAGCAGACCCTAACAACCCCCCCATAGCATGCCCACCCCTTCTCTATACACACCCCCACATACATCCCTATACATTGATCATGGCATGTCCGTACATTTGAATATGGAGATCATAGCATGCCCACCCCCTCCCTATACACCCCCTCTATACATCGATCATGGCATGTCTGTACATTCCAATATGGAGATCATAGCAGACCCCCCCATTACACAGATCATGGCTTGTGCACACATTCCAATATGGGGGGGGGGGGCATAGCAGACCCTTAGCCCCCTATACTTCATCCCTATACACAGATCATGGTATGTCTTTACATTCCAATATGGAGATCATAGCAGACCCAAACACCCCCCCCCCCCCAAATACATCCCCTGTACACAGATCATGGCATGGGGATCATGGCATGCCCACACCCCCCCTCTACATTCCTGTACACAGATCATGGCAAGTCCTTACATTCCAATATGGGGATCATAACATGCCCATACACCCCCCCCCCATACATGTACACAGATCACAAATTAACCCCCAATGCATCCCTATGTGGAGGTCATAGCAGATGCATACACCCCTATACAAGGATCATGGTATACACCTGTATACACAGATCATACCATGCTCCCCTATACTGGGGTTGTAACAGGCAGTGTACCCCTATGCAGGTATCGTAATGAACACATACATCCGTGTATATAGATTGTAGCAGACACATGCCCCGCTATATGGGAATCATAGCATGCACCCCTTTACAGAGATAAGACCCATAGTCACACGGGTCGACATGCCAGGTGTATTGACCCGTGTGACATGGTTTTGCAGTAAATTGTTGAACACGTGGCTTGTGTTTGGCTGCTGGTGCCGGATCTGAGGTTATCATGGTTTCTGCTGGTGGAGTGATGGTTTGACCTGGAGCTGTGATGACTTTTTGGTGGTGGACGGATCTGGACGTGGCTTCTGGTAAGGAGAGGACACTTACCCAGAGCGCTCATTGGTGATGGTGCCTCACCTGGAACCAGTGCTTTTTTTGTGTTGGATGATGGTGGCCTTTAGTGACTTGTAGGAGCTTGAGAGAAGTCTGCTAAATAAAATCCTATGGAGTAGTGGTGCACCGAAATGAGAATTCCGGTGTCCAAACCGAAAATTCAGGATGCACTAAACTGGAAGAAAATTTGTATAAATGTATTGTATTTGACTTTTTATTTATCAGTTTAAAGGAATCTGAAATTGTTGGCCATTGTGGGCTCCTTTTTTTTGAAGCAGTGTTAAAAATCATGCTTGGTGTATTTGGCCAGTTAAAAAAATGTACCTCTCTATTGAAAATGCAGCAAGAATGCATTAAATGCACCCGTGTTGCTTTTTTGTTGCATGACATGTGAAAAACTCCACATACGCATGGTGGTATCACGGGCGCTTTCAGCAGCCATTATCGACACTTTTTTATTTTGGCACAATGCTGAATCCGCTATTCTGCACAGATGTAAATCGTCCCGAAATTGCAAAACTTAGTACATAAACTACTGTTTAAGTCGGTGCAGCGCCACTGATGTGGCGTCGCACCGATTGGGACAATGCCATTGCTGGCAAATGGTACCAGTGTGAACCAGGGCTTAGGATGATTGTATATCCATATCCTACTGTGTTTCCTCGGAAATAAGCCTGGGTCTTATATTCTTTTTGGCAACAAAAGACACAGTAGGGCTTATTTTTAGGGTAGGTCTTACCATATAATGTGCTGTCTTCTCTCCCCCTCTCTCTCCCTGCCTTACAGGAATCCCCGGTGTGAACTGAGTTAAAATGCTTGTAAAATCCTATAATCCACTCTATTACAGTAGTATATAATGTACAATGTGTTTCTGTAATATAACTGTGCCAAATACCTTTGTTGTGCCACTCTGCACTTCTGTGACGCTCCGGAGCTCTCTTCTGTGCAATTATATTACAGAAACACACACGTTGTACATTTTTATAATGCTGTAACAGAGTGGATTATAGGATTTTAAAAGCATTTTAAACTAGGGCTTATTTTCGCGGTAGGGCTTATATTGTAGCTCTCCTAGAAAATAACACTAGGTCTTGCTTTCGGGGAAACACGGTAGATCATTGGTGAAACCTTGGCACCCCAGATGTTCTGCATTTCCCACGATGCTCATGCACTCCACAGTGTAGTTGAGCATCATGGGAAATGTAGTTCCAAAACGTCAGGGGTGCCAAGGTTTGCTATCACTGCTCTAGATCATCGATATGTATGAACTTGTTACACTTGCTGAACATGCAGACGTGTTTATCTTGTAAGATTCTCAGCGTTCTCAAGCACTTGAATACTCCCCAGGAGATTGGTATGGGGGGTGGTAGGCATGGCTGGCACACATTTGTACATCAAACAAATATTGGCCAGATTAGGCAATGATTATTGTAGTGATAGTGCAGCGCAAAACCCTTAAACACAAATTATAGAATAGATTTGTAGAAAAAAACTAGGATGGCCGCACTTTAAAAACAATGTTCTTTTTTAATAAAACTGGTCACAAAACAAACATGTCACAGCAAAAAATCAGATGAAAATCTGATGCGTATCACACAGTGCTTATTCATAGCTGAAAAATGATAGAATGATGAATCTTCAAAAAATAGGGGAGATAAAATGATAAAAGAGCAGTCCAGAGCCCCGCTGAGGAAGTTCTAATTGAACGTAACGCGTACGGGGAGGAGCTGTGTATGACGTCACCCACTGCTGTCCTACGGAAGATGCTGACTGATGTCGGCTTATATATGCTTTAATTTAACTTCTACATGTGAGTTTGTGTTAAACTTATGAATACATTTTATTAAGCGGTGAGCACTTGGATCTTTTCTTTTTATTCATGACCTGGCTTCCTGGTTGACGCATAAGGGAACGTGAGTTTATGGTCGGTGATGACCTGTTTGATATCTGTTTGCTCAGGGGTCCATGCAGTAAAGTGAGTGATTAGTTGGACCCGAGGTGAAGGGATTGTCATGCATTGTGGACTTCGGCACTGGTGAAAAACTCTGTGGCACCCGCTGTTCACCATCTCTCTAGACTGTTGTCATCTTATCTCTCCTAATTTTTGAAGATTCCTCATTCTGTCACTTTGATTTAGGGGTTTTGCGCTGCACTTATATTCTATTTTATCATTGCCATTGCATTGCGTGAAAATTCTTTAGAGTTCAGGTTTTTTTTTTTGTGCCGGTTGCACCTTCTGTTTTTTTTTTATAATGATTATTGTAAGGTGGATTTCTTCCAATTCTGTCGGCCTTTGAAGCGATCAGGCTGATATCGGAGCACCAAGGACAGGTCAAGGCCAGGTGTAAGGGGTCGAGTCTGTGACAACACCCGCCAACACTATGCTGCCTGCAGCCCTTTATCTGTTGGCAAATAATGGGGAAGAAGTCCTGCTGAGCTGGAAATGCTTAGAGCAGAAATAGACGGGGGCTGGGCAAGAACTGCAGGAGCCAGATAACCAGTGCATTGAAATCGAATGTTGTCTCCTTTGAGCCAATTGTATTTTTAGTGGACAGTCAATGGCTGGCTTCTTATGACTCGCTTTGTTCTGTCTGGTTGATGAAAATGGATAGGGAACTGCAATTTATATAATGCCTTGTAGTTTTCAAAGAGCTGCCATTGTCTGGAACTCCCCTTTAAGTTATCTCGAGTTGGGCTGATTTTTTTGAGGTTTTGAGCTCTGTATGGATCTGATCACTCTTGATCTGAACATTTAATACAGAAGTGATCATACGACCCAGCCTTGTGTGTAGGTCAGGCAAGAGCAAGATGATCCTTCCATACTGATATCTCGGCATTCATATTTCTAGTAAAGTGCATGTTGGAAAGGCCTTTGGCTGGGGTTGGCGGTGCTGAATGTGATGACACCATGACATGTCCTTTACTTGACTGATAGTGGAGATAGACCAACTACAGCAGTCATGTGCCTGAAGATGGTCTCCCTGATACTGCCCTCCCCTGGTTTGTAAACTGCATTCAGCATGTGGGATGAAGACGGTATCTGGGGAGGGGGGGGGGGGGAGTTGGTTTACAAACACTAACTTTGCAAAACAGTCTATTCAGTTCAAAATATAAATAAAAGGCAAAATATTTGTGTATAAAGGACAAAGTATTTATAAGAGCCGGTTCACACTGGGGTGGCACGACTTATTAGAATGGTTCTATTGACTAGAATGGGACACGACTTGTCAGGCGGCTGAGTTGCCTGACGAGTCGCCCCAGTGTTAACTTTTTTTTTAGAAGTGATCACAGGTAGGACTTAACAGACTGGTCTTTTTGCAACCTCACTAACTTTGTAACATTCTCTGTCGGCCTCGTAGAGTCCTTTTCACATGATCGGCCCGTTCGTATCCACCTGTCTTTCAGGCCGATATGGGCAGGCGGCTGTCGGCATAGATGTGTCCCCTGACGCACGCCTGCCATCCAATCCGACAAGATCTGCTCAAAACGGACAGATGGCGATACGTTCACCATCCAGCGATCAGATGAAAATGGACAGGTTGTCCGTTTCTATCAGATCTCCCCATATGAAGATCAAGTCCCAAAAACTCCCCCTTTTATCAGATCTCCCCATAGAGAACAGTGGACTCTGACATGTCCCATCCCTACGGTGAGCAGAGACTGGCCTGTCATCCGCCTGCTCATTGGGGATCAACAGAGCGATCTCCCCGCGGAGTCCGTCCAGTGGCGCCGCCCTGTGTGATCGGGGTCTCAAGCTGGGGGGGGTGCAGCTGGCTACCTAGCGTGCACGTCCTGATCTCGCACATGTGCACTAAGGATGCAGTGCAGCACATGGTTGCCATAACAATGGTGGACGGTAGTTCCTGCCCCATTGCTATAGCAACCTGTCAATTAAGACAGAACCTGGAAAGAAGTCAAGTGGGGTTCATACTCCTGGGATAGATGACACAGACGTCCCGTTAGTCTTGGTAAATTGCCATTGACATATAGCAATGACGGTGACATTGCGATATGTCTAAGTTCCACAACAAGGTGAGGGATGTGGTGCCAACAGGTGCGTGGATGCCGCTAACAGGCGCTGCCATGATGGATCTGAAATGACAGGTGCTCTTTATATGCAAGGACTTATTTTTGCTCATAGAATCTAGGGTTGTCCCGATACCACTTTTTTTTAGGACCGAGTACAAGTACCAATACTTTTTTCATGTACTCGCCAATACCGATACTTTATTATTTTTTTTTAAATGTGTCCCCCCACAGATGCAGCCATGTCCCCCCACACCGTATATGCAGATGCTGCCTCAGCCTAGTTAATCAGCACAGGGAACATAACAGCTTTCATTTGAATAGCTGTGTGTTCCCCGCCGCGTATAGACACTCCCCCTTGCTCGGGCACTTTGATCGAGAGATCACCCGTCCAATCCTGGGGACGTGTGATCTGTATCAAAGTGCCCGAGCAAGGGGGAGTGTCTATACGCAGCGGGGAACACGCAGCTATTGAAATTAAAGCTGTAATGTTCCCCGCGCTGCTTAACTAGGTGGCGGTATCGGGGGTGGGGGGGGGGGGCGCGCGGGTAGTATCGGATCTGGCATCGGGGGCATTTGCACGAGTACAAGTACTCCCGCAAATGCTCAGTTTCGGGACAACCCTATTAGAATCTTTAACATTTGCAGACAAAATTAAGGTTTTCTATTTAGAATAAGCTATCCGGTTAGTAAAACCTCAAGCAATTCAATCATACAGTTTGTAGTGTACATAGATTTGCAAAATTATGGGCTAAAGGAACATTCCTGAACTTTGGTTTATCTCATGGTTGCTGTGTAATTGCATCAATAGTAAGCTGTAATGAGTGAAATGTGTTTAAGCTTTGCGTTCAACCAGAAGAAATTGTACTTTTCTGAGAGCTTACATCAGATTGGAGGGTTATATACAGGAAGTGGCTCCTTGTAGTTCTGATAGTTTGCTCCTGGCATGGAGGTTTTTCAGAGCGCGGTGCCAGTAGCAGGAGGTTGGATTTCTGTTTTCTCTAATTGTAGTACTATGATGTGATGAGTAATGGTTTACGTTGGGTTATTCTACGTAGTCCTTTCCAAGTACATCTAGTGTGACCGATACTGAGTCACTTCCATTCAAGTCTGAGGTTTGCTTTAGTTTCCTGATGATTCATATTCTCTGCCAAAATCTTTTATTTTTATTTTTTCTCTGCTGTCCAATATTGTAAAAATGACTTTTTTTTTTTTTATCGACACGTTGCCTGTTTTATAAGTAGATATTTTTTTTTTTTTAAAGTAAAATGAGGCTCCTTTTTTAGAAAAGTTGCTGATTTTCTGGCCTCACTTGGACAATCCTCTGTCATCTAGTAGATGCTGGTCTTTCTTGTACACCATTTTTGTATGTTTTATATTGCCAACATGTTGGTAGATATCGCGCTTCTTTTGAAGTGAATAGTAATTGTGAATGTAGGATTGGATCTTGTGTCTGCCGTTATTTCCTTAACCTCCTGATATACAGAGTGTCCCTCAACTAGTGGAAAACCCAACCATGCCGACATCCTCCTGCTTAACCTGCAGTATGTATCAGATGTAGAAGTGCTGAATGATCGCACGCAGACTCCTCCCCCTCTAGCGTCCCTCAACATCGGCAAGGTAGGTGGCTTTTCATGTTGTATCTGTTGTGATATAGAGCTGCACGATTCTGGCTAAAATGAGAATCCGTTTTTTTGCTAGACAGATCACGATTCTTGCGGCATAACATCTTTTACATAAAAACAAAAATTGAAGTATATTTTTTCCAAAAAATTTCATTTGTATTTGCCCAGCATTCTTTCATACAGTGTGGCACAATATATTGCAATTGCCACTTTATTCCCTTGTGTCTCTGCTAAAATATATATATATATATATATATATATATATATATATATATAAAAATTTCTAGCAAAAATAGATTTTTACCTACAAGTGTCAAACGATTTAGACTTTAAAGCAGAGGTCCACCCAATTATTTCTTTTTCTGGTATATAAGCCAGCATCTGCTGACTTTTTAAAAAAATGGACACTTGCCTATCCAGTGCGCCCGCGATGTCGGCAGACGAGGCCAAGCATTCGCTTGGTCCTTGGCCGCTTCCGCCGCCATCCTCGGTGAGGGAATTGGGAAGTGAAGCCTTGCGGCTTCACTGCACGATTCCCTATTGCGCATGCATGAGGATCGCGGCGTGCAGTCGCTGGTCCCTGCTCTCTCCTGGGAACAGTGTTTCCCAAAAGATGGGGGGGTGATGTGAAGGGACTGGGGGGGGGGGGGGGGGGGGGGTGTGATGTGAAGGGACTGGACTCAGAACCCGGAAGTGGTGCAAATACTTTAGACAGGTATCTGCACCCCCCCTGAAGGGTGCCAAATGTGACACCGGAGGGGGGAGGGATCCAAAAAGCAGAGGTTTACTTTTTGTGTGAACCTCTGCTTTATGTGGTTAGACTTTCTGTATTTAAACAAGTTTCTTCCAAGAAGGAAGCGTTGGTTACAATGTTTCATGTTCAAATCTTGGCAGAAGGATTTTCTTTACACACAGAAGTTTATCCCTTTGATCTAAGAATGAAGAATTAGTTACAATGTTTCCTGTTTAAAAACTTGGCAGACTGCCCAGATATTTTCTTTTGATAGCTAAGGCCCCTTTTCACATGTGCGGACCGCATGTCTGCTTTTTCATCCATCTGCGGATGAAAAAGGGACATACATTGGTCCCTATGAGATTGCGGGTGTCAGTGGATGAACATCCGCTGACTCCTGTAATTGTCTGCCTCCGCAAAGATCCGATTTTGCGGATGGAAGAAAATCCTATTTTTTTCTTCCATCTGTGGATCGGATGAACACGGACACACGGTCCGTGTTTATCCGATCACCCATAGGGGAGAGCAGAGAAAAGACAGGGCGGTCCCTGCACAGTGTGCAGAGACTGCCCTGTCATCTGACGGCTCAGCGGGGATTTACAGAGGGATCCCCGCTGAGCTTACGGACACACGGAGGCGTATCAATACTGACCCCCCCCCCCCTACTTCATTAGTGTGATTTAGTGGTCCACAGGGTGATCTAATAGTATAGGACACCCCATTTAAGACACCCAGAAGTATTGGTAGCTGCAGTATGTGTAGTTTATAATGCATGAACATCTACTGTAGCACTGCCCACTGGAAAAGGGTTGGATTGGCTATTGTTGGCTCATGGCTGTCTGTAGATGTAGAGATTCAGACCCTTTCACACGGGCGGACCATATGTCCGCTTTGTCATCCATCCGTTTGCGGATGAAAAAGGGACATGCATTGGTCCCTATGAGATTGCGGGTGTCAGCGGATGAACAGACAGGGCGGTCCATGCACAGTGTGCGGGGACCGCCCTGTCACCTTCCGGCTCAGCGGGGATCAACAGAGCAATCCCCACTGAGCATACGGAGGCGGATCATTACTGATGTGTGAAAGGGGCCTTAATGTTGAGGTGGACTTATCATTTAAGCACTTTGACTCTGTACTTGCCAAATATTCTGCAGAAATCTCCCAAGTCTAACCGCAGCAACTTTAACTGTGGGCAGCTGAAGCTTCTGCCTGTTCACTTCCTGGATTTAGACGGGCACACCTCCAGCACTGCAGCTCTTTGGCCCTCTTATGACTCGCCCCCCCTTCCTTCCAGGCCAACTCTTAGGAGCTGTGCGTGATGTTGTAAATCTAGGCTAATGACCAGACGAGGAAGTGGGCTGTATGGTATTTACTAGGGTTGTCCCGATACCACTTCTTTAGGACCAAGTACAAGTACCGATACTTTTTTTTTCATGTACTCGCCAATACCGATACTTTTTTAAATGTCATGTGACAGATTTCAAACCACAATACAGACTAAGGATATTTTCTTTAGAATTATGAAGAACTCGTAACTCAAGACTTTATAAAAGAATAAAAATGAATAAAAAAAGCTTATTTGTTTGTCACGCAGTAGTAAAAAACTCAAAACATTTTCACAGAACATGTTGATAGATACAAAAAAAAGTATCGGCCGAAGCAGCGGGAGCATTTGCGCGAGTACAAGTACTGCCGCAAATACTCGGTATCGGTACCGATACTAGTATGTCTGTTTTGTAGAACTGCAGTTTAGTTCCATATGAGCTTTTAGGACAGCAGATGGTTGGTATCCACAATACAGTGCAGGGGTATGGGCAGTCTACAAAGCTACTAGTCTAGAAGTGTGGAAGGGTCGGTAAGGAAGAATACTGCAGAACAATTTTTTGGATCCACAGGAGAACATTAAGAGACGAGATGTAATTGGTGCAAAGATACTCCCTGCCATTACTGGGTTTGTAGTTCACATATGCTGGTGAGGTGTAGAGAGCCACATGTGGGGAAATGGTGACTTCTAAATTTGTGGCATGTCATAAATTCAGTAGTAGGGATATCTGTTTGTCTAATACATGTCATATTTTGCAATGCTAGATTACTGATTGCCTTCTATAAATTGTTCCCCCCGTTGCAGTTGGCAAGCAGAGCTCGATCGGAGAAGGAAGAGAAAATGAGCCAGGCTTATGCCATCAGTGCTGGTGTTTCTGTAGATGGACAGCAGTTATTCCAGACCATTCATAAGACGTGAGTACCACCAAAACTTTTTACTAGTTTTTGGGCGTTGGTGAGCCAGAAAATCCTATACGGCTTGGTAACCCATAAAGAAAATGAGTTTAGTTGGGTGATCCATGACAGACCCCTGACATCTCCCCTTTGAGACGGCAAAAGGGACTAAGGACACAGATTGCCCAGTCCCTTTCTCAGCAGCCTCCGTTGCACTGAAAATGGAGTGAAGACAGCGGCTTCTCTCCATTCATTTACAGGAGGTTACAATGTTTGTGAATGGACAGTTGGTGATCACTGACTGTCCATTCAGAAAACGAAGGAGCTGGATTTACTGGCTCCTACCTCCGCTCTACATCCTGACAGATCGAGGGGGAGAAGGGAGGGGGATACGGGGTGACAGCAGCATGGAGGGGGACTGGAGGAGAATAAAGGGACAGTCAATGGCGATCATGTGGGGGAGTTACAAGCACCAATCACCACTGATTTCACTAAAGCAGCTGAAAGCCATGAGGGGAGGAAACGGCTGTCAGACTTTGAAACCTATACAGTGCTTGTAACTCCCCCCCCCCCCCCCCCCCCCCCACCGCACTGATCACCCTGACTGCCCAGGTATCTGGTGAAGCATTGGAGCATTTGCCTGAGTAAAAGTGTGGATCGGGACAGCACTACAAATTACCTTGCATAGTTTTTCCATGTGCTACTAGTATTCAAGCTGTACATGTTGATTCTATTGGTGTTTACTAATTTAAGCCCAATGGCTTTGTGTATGCTTTCTCTACAGGATAAAGGACTGTAAATGGCAAGAAAAAAATATAATAGTTATGGAGGAGGTAGTTATATCTCCCCCGTACCAGGTGGAAAATTGCAAAGGAAAAGAGGGTAGCGCTCTAAGTCATGTTCGCAAAATAGTAAGTAAACGTTTCCTACCTTTGCTTTGCGTTTCCGAATTGTACATTGTGTATTACTGCTAGGGTGGATGGCGTTCAGTTGTGCTTGTTTTGTTTTCAGTTGGTTAAGACCAGGCCTCCTGAAAGGTTAGAGGTACAGTCGCAGTGCTAAAATCTAACGGCTAAGACTAGCGGTTTTAACAAAAATGTCTCCTTGTTGTAAGTACCATGTAGTAGGAAATTCACACATCTGGGTAAATCTACAATTAATTGTAGATTACATCATTAGTGGTTGTAAACCCTTCCATATACCCAGTGAATTGACTGTCCTCTAATACAGAGATGAAACAAAGCCTCCTACATAAGTTGTACTTATCTACAGCCCCAATTCTCTTCTTTTCAGGCCCATTTTCGGTGCTCCTGGCCTCTCTCCTGTTGAGTGCCCTCACAGCAAGCAGCTTACTGTGGAGACACCCGAGTTAATGCGCAGCTCCATGTCCATTTAGACATAAAGCTGCGTCCCAGCTCTGCCGCCTTTCTCACCTGATGGCTGGCTGACTTTGACAGCAACAGAAGTCGGTGGCGTCTTGCTGCTGTGTCAGGCAATGAGGGGAGTCCAGCCAGCAAAGTGTCTTCTGCAAGGGTGATGTATAGGGATTCCACTCGGGTAAGTATTAGGGGGCTGCGACACACAACTTTATCTTGATGCATAGAGAGGAAAAAAAAAACTTCTGATGTTATAATGCCTTTAACTACTTGCCAGCCTGGCGGCAGGTTGACTCCCCTGCACGAGGTCACGTAGCTCTACAGCGGCTTTCGCAGCGGGTTCTAGGGGTGCCCCCGTCCCGCACGCGTGCCCGGCGGGCTTGATCACCGCCGGCCACACGTGATTGCACTCACAGCTCCCGATCCCTGCTCTGTAACGAGCAAACACACGGCTCCCGGTCCTGTCAGCGGGGGAAATGCTGATCTTCTGTTCATACAATGTATGAACAGAAGGTCAGTGATTGCCTTCAGTCAGTCCCATCCCCCCCATACAGTTAGAACACACCCAGGGAACACATTCAACCCCTTCCCAGCCCCCTAGTGTTAACCCCTTCACTACTAGTGTCATTTTTATAGTAATCAATGCATTTTTATAGCACTGATCGCTGTAAAAATGCCAATGGTTCCAAAAATGTGTCAAAAGTGTCTGCCATGTCACAGTACCGAAAAAAATCGCTGATAGCCGCCATTACTAGTAAAAAAAATATTAATAAAAATGCCATAAAACCTTCCCCTATTTTGTAAACACTAACTTTTGCGCAAACCAATCAGTAACCGCTTATTGCGTTTTTTTACGAAAAATATGTACAATACGTATCGGTCTAAATTGAGGGAAAAAAATTGTTTGTTTATTTTTGGGGGATATTATGGTAAAAAGTAAAAAATTTCGTTTTTTTTTTTCAAAATTGTCACTCTTTTTATAGCGCAAAAATTAAACGCACAGGTGATCAAAATACCACCAAAAGAAAGCTCTTTGTGGGAAAAAAGGACGCCAATTTTGTTTGGGAGCCACGTCGCACGACCACAATTGTCGGTTAAAGCGATGCAGCGAATCGCAAAATGCTCTGGTCTTTGACCAGCAATATGGTCCGGGGGTTAAATGGTTAAACCGTATCTGACAGTTTAGAAAAAAAGGGGCAGAGAGCTGAAGTCGCACTGCAAAGCTCGGCGTAGAGCCGATTCCCTGCCCTTCACCTATCCATCAGAATGCATGTGCTTCCACTGTAGAGACACTTATTGTTAGTGTTGGGGACCACAGATACCAGGGTACCGTGGCAAGGCTCTGTGGCTTAAGCATGCATTCACATATGTGTGCAGACTGAACCCCTTCTACTTTTAATGCATACTGTTGGACAGGTTGATTTGGTTGTCTGTCGGTAAGCAAGCTTGGTCTTTTTCCCTTGGATTTGACCTTGGCCCTTTTTATACCTTATGCCACCCCCCCCCCCCCCCCCCCATGCTGCTTACTGCGATGGCCAGTGGCGTTTTTATTTATGCCAATAGTACAGCTCTCTGGAAATGTCACGCCACGCATCCTGTCTCCGTCATCCAACCACCCTGCAGTGCAGGAGAAAAGTCTTGAAGCCAGTGTTGGGGGTGAATGGGGTTGAAATATTCTGCTGCAATGGAATACCTCTTGCACAGCTGGGGGGAGGAATTTAATGCTTATGTGCTCATCTGCTATACAACCTAACCTGGTTTTCTTTTTCTAGGTTGACAAACACTTTAGAGATATGGAAACTCAGAAAGGTGGGCAACGAAACCCAATCCAGCTGTCACAGAAAGAGACCAGTACATCCTCCTGAGCCCTCAACTGCATCAGCCTCGCTGCCCCTGAGCTGCCTGCTCTTCACCCTGCTGTGTTCGGGGGTCCCTGAGAAGAGCCGAAGACGGAAAGGGGTTGATGACATAGGGATGGGGCAAGCAGGGGGCTGGCTTGGGGTGGAAATGGGTAGCTTTTATTTTTCGGACTAGTCTCTCTCAACCCATTCTTGCATCAGCCATCATGTGTAAATGGTTATGTATCGAAGGGGTTGAGGGGATCCTGAGCGATAGAAGATCCCTTGGGCGCCAATGATTTTTTTTTTTTTTCTTTTCCCCTTTTTTTTTTTTGGCCTGTCTGGCTCCAATTCCAGATTTTTCCTGGCATTGCTTTTCTTCCTCAACAGAATTTTTCTCCCCCTTTTTTTTGTCTTTTTTTATTTGTGTAAAAGTTTTGTTTCTCTTCTCTCTCCTGTTGTTGGAGGAAATTGCCAACCTTTCTCAGGCAGTTGGACAGGGTGGTGCGTGGCATGTCACCCTCTGACTGGGAATAGGTTATAAAATTGCCTGTAAAAAGGAACAAAAACAAACTTGAAAAAACAAAAAACAAACAAAAATAAACTAAAAAAAAACAAAAAAATAAAACCGAAAAACAAAAGTAAACGTTTTTGTAAGGTTTCATTTTATTTTTGAGTACCTGTGATGCATTTTTTTCCCATTAACTTGTATGAAAGTGTATGCAAAAGTAGCTGATGCAGGAAAATGAATCGCAAGTTGGATGAACCTGTAAAGAAATTCATATGATCCAAAACATTTCAAACTGACCACGTGCTAGCTGAATGCCTGTGAAAGCTGCATTACCACGTCTATTCAAGAGCTAACCCTTGAGCTTTGCAGCTGGTTCCTAGAGATTTTTTTCATCCTGGTCTCTACCCATTGCTACACGACCAATATTGGTCTGGGACCCTGACAAAGCAGCATACTAAACGAAGACCTATGCAAATTCTGACTTTTAGATAGATGGTATTTGTGTTGGTTTTTCAGGGTCCTACAGTGCTGGAACAAAGCAATGAGTAAAATGACGGGTAAGTAAAGATAGAGTGGCGGGAAAGAAAGCCTGTCTGAATTTTTTCTCTGAAAGTCCGGCTGTGTATACGAGGCATTGGGTGTGTTTCTGACTTGTTGGCCCTTTTTTGTAAGAGGCCTTTTCTCGTATTGCACATGGACAAAGTGGGCTTCAGACCACAACCTTTTCTATTGAATGTGTTTTTTTTTTACTTTTATACTCCAATAAGTAATGGTATCCCACTCTAAAACATACCAAGACGATATGCAAAACTGAGTCCTTTTTTGTCTTTCATTATAGGCCAGTGATGGTGAACCTTGGCACCCCAGATGTTTTGGAACTACGTTTCCCATGATGCTCATGCACTCTGCAGTGTAGATGAGCATCATGGGAAATGTAGTTCCAAAACACCTGCGGTGTCAAGGTTCGCCATCACTGTTATAGGCTCTTGTAGAAAACATCCGGCCTCCAGCTCCACCATTTCTAAGTAAATCTGACAACTTACTGTATTTATTGGTGTATAACACACTTTTTTACCCTGAAAATAGAGGGTAAACTGTGCCTGCGTGTTATACGCAGGGGGCTTTGGAACGTTTTTTTCCCCTGAAACTTCCCTCTTAAAGTTAGGGTGCGTGTTATACACCGATAAATACGGTAATTACAAGGCTTGCACACTGGGGGACAGAGTTCCTCCTTAACATATCGGAGGTCATTTCACCAGGTCTGTTTATGTCTTTTGGGCTTTTTAGCACCAAGCACACCTCAGATTTGTGAGGCTGCCACCTGGTCCTCTGTTCATTTCTTATCTAGATTACCAGGTCGCTATTCCAGCCTCAGCTGCAAGTTGAGCAATTTGTTTTATTGCACAGAGCAGGTACCAGTCTAGTGTTTATTTTAGTAGAAAAAAAGCTGTTTTAGCCTAGGTTCACACTGGAGCGATTTGTCATGTGATTTGAGATCAAATCGCATGACAAGTCGCAGCCTATTGGCGGCAATTGCACTGTTCCAATCAGTCCGACACCAATTTTATGGCACAAATTTGCAAAAGTAGTTCCTGCACTACTTTTGCTGATTTCAGGTGTGATTTCTATAGACATCTGTGTATGAAGCCAGCTAAAAAATGTCTGTCAAGTAGCACCTGAAATCGTGCTGACCTTGCTACTTTGAAATTGCGCTACTTCAAGTAAAGTAGAGCGATTTCAAAGAATCCATCAGTTTGAACCAGGGCTCAAGGACAGAAGGGTCTCTGAGTTTAATTCCTACCATGCTAAAAGCAAGAAAAGCCACGTCCAGCAAGATCCATTATTGTACCAAAAAAAATCCCTATTTGCCTGCTGTGAACACAACACTGAGTCCCAGAGATTTCTCTGTGCCTTGCCTTCTGGCTTTTCTGCAATCAGCAATTGACCGGAATTCTTTCACACTGGGGCAGGAGCCGTGGTGGCGATATAGCGGTGCTATACCGTCTGATTCGGACGCTAGCGGTGTGGTATTGACCGCCCCTGCTAGCGGCCAATAAAGGGTTAATACCGCCTGCAATGTGCGCATTGCAGGCGGTATTAACGCAGTTTTGCACTGTTTTAAATGGAAAGGAGCAGTATACATACCACTTCAAAGATGCTGCTGGCAGATTTTTTTCACTCCCGCCAGCGCATTGCCTCAGTGTGAAAGCCCTCCGGCTTTCACATTGAGGTTGCTAGAATGGAGTTTTTCAGGCGGTATACCAGCTCTATACCGCCTGAAAAACTGCTCAGTGTGAAAGGGGTCTTAAAGACTAACTTCGCTTTTTTTTTTCTCTAAATTTCAACTCGCCTGTGTACCAATATCACATTTAATGTACTTGCTTTGCAAAAATAAAACAGATTTCTGTTCAACACCTGCTTACCAAACTCTATTCATAGTTTAAACACACTTCTCGATTACTTCTGCTTTACTTCCTGGTCAGGTGTTAAAGTGGTTGTAAACCCACTTTATTGACTTTTACCTACAAGTAAGCCTATAATAAGGCTTACCTGTAGGTATAAAGAATATCTCCTAAACCTGTACGGTTTAGGAGATATTCCCCTCGCAATGAGCAGCGGCGCATGCGCAGGGGGGAATCTACGGCCAAAGGACCGGCCACAGCCGTCCTGGCCGGATTTAAATCTCCCGCGCATGCGTGGGAGTGACGTCATCGCCGCTCCAGCCAATCACAGTGCTGGAGCGGCGATAACCGGAAGACACGCCGAGTCAAGAGATCTCGCTCGGCGTGGACCAGGTGAGTTTCCTACACCTCGTTCCGAGGTAAGTATTTCATAATGAGCTAATATGCGGTGCATACTAGCTCATTATGACTTTTTTGCCTTGCAGGTGTGGGGGAGTTTTTTTTTTTGCGGTTTACAACCGCTTTAAGTCATGATACGGGAAGGAGTTGACCAGCTGACATCATTGGCACACTCCCAGCATCATCTGCCATCAGCTGGTCAACTCTTCACATGTCATGACCTAAAGTCTGACTAGGAAGTGAGGCAGAAGTAATGGAGCAGTGTGTTTAAACCTGCTATGAAGAGGATTGGGTAAGTCTGTGTAGAATAATGGAAATCTGTTTGTTTTATTTTTGCTATATTGATACATAGGTAGCTGGAACTTAGAGGGAAAAAAAAGGTCAACTTGGCCTTTAAGCATTCTGAAGGAAAAGGCTTGGTCTTGCTTTCTTTTTACAAACGCTTCTGGCTTTACTCTTCCTTGTCAAATACTTTTATTCATGGTGTATCTTGGATTAGGCCCCCTTTACAACTTTATTCTTTCTGTCCTGTTGAAACTATCTGAACCCATCAGTGATATTCCTTTAAAAGATCTCTCCTGCAAAGTGGCCCAGTCTTGTTACCATCATGTGTCAGACATGGCTGTGAGCTTGTCGCTGTTTTTAAGGAACAGTTCATTTATTCTTCTCAAAGAAAATGTAGTTTTAATTTGTGAGAAGTACATGTATAAGAAAATTAAAACCCAATCCTTCCATCTTTCTGCCCTGCGCCAAAACACCCAAAGGAAACTGCTGTTCATTGCCTCAATGTAGTTGGAGCCATTAGAATACCTCAAAGCAACTGATTTGAACAGGAAAATTGACTCATTAGCCTCAGGACCGCCTGCTTTCAAATCCATTGGATAAGACAACTCATTGCTTGAAACACTCTAAAAGACAAAACTGGATTTATGCACCCAATCCACCAGGTCAATGGGTGTTTCCCTGGGCATTTTGGCTGGCACCAAACCACTGTGGCCTAGTTTTTTAAGGCTTTTACTGTGTACTCTTCATACCTTTTACCAGTTAGATGTCCACTCTTCTGTAGGTTGAGTTTTTGGCTGATAAGTCCTGGCAGCACCACTTTTGACCCTGTTGGCACATTTTATCATTATTGCTTGGGGATGTTCCCAGGCTCCATGAAGACTCAGCTTGTGTTCTGTACTATGAAATTAGGACACAAATTGTGACCTACCTGAAACTTACATTACAGGAAACAGGCCTCCCTACTATTCCATGGTTACATTGCTTGATGCAAAACTGAGGACTCAAGGAGTTGGGTAGGGTTAGAGCAGCCTTTCTCAACCTTTTTACCGCTGGGGAACCCTAAAAATTATTTTCAGGTCTCGGGGGAACCCCTGATAAAACCCATTCATTGGGGGTCAGTGGGTACTATGAAGATCATTGGTGTAATCCCATTGGCTCCTCCAAGTAGAATTGGCTCAGAACTATGTAGGCACCATCAAACAGGAGGTAAATCAGCCACAGCTCAAGGAACCCCTAGCCACCTCTGGAGGAACCCTGGTTGAGAATGGCTGGGTTAGAGCATAGGTCCTCGGGGGGGTGTGATGCTCTAAAATATGATGCTCTATATTTTATTGTAATGAGCATGCCAACCATTCATCCACGCAGGGGGTATAGCATATCAAATGTAATAAAAAGGTATGGACAGATTTTTTATAGGTATTGAATGTCCACTAAGTGACTTAGGGAACCAAACCGAAGGTCCACATTTATCTCCCAGGCCCAGGGGCCAATAGGGAGAGTCTGTGTTGCAGGTGCACTAGTTTGCATCAAATGGTAAATTGTGTACAGTTCCACAGGATGCCCCCAGTCGGGGTGGATAGTTTGTAAAAAAAAAAGTGCAAAATTGGCTTTCTACCTAGCAGCGGTAGAAAAGGGGCCCCTAGGTTTGGGGGACTTGGGGCCTCTGTAAAAAGGAGACATGGTTTGCCATTAGTCCAGTGTCGGCAACAGAGAAAGAGATAGACTAGAGACGTGAAGAATATGATGGAGGGGTGGGGGGTGATAAGTTCTGCAGAGTGGAAGAGTTACAAGGTGGCTATTAGGAAAGGCCCAGGCTGTTTTCATGTAAGGTGGGAAGGGCGACCATATTTCAAGAGTGGGAATCATGTAAGGTGCTAGACATTTTTTTCAGTAATTATAAGGTCGGTCAGAATGCTCTTCATCGTGGCAAACAAAACCGAGTGTTTCTTCCAAGCCCGTTTAGCAGCTATGAACAGGTAGGACACAGCTTTCGTTGGTATGAGAAAAATCCTTGGATCGGGTCTGCAGCAAAGTCATTTAGGCATCCTTGTGGGGTGCGTATATGGAACAAGGAATGAAGGAAGTCCGAACACCCTGCACCAGAATCCCCCATGAGACAGGAACAGGACCACCAAACATGTATGACATGCCCTCGCTGACCACAACCCCTGAAGCACTTGTCACTGAACGATGGGTTCAAACTCGCTATCCAGGCTGGAACCCTGTACTATCAAAGAGGAACCTTATGTGCTGGCCCTGGGGTAGCAATGTTAAAGGAGCACAACGGGGGACTAGCCTTTGTTCCAGTCCTCTGGATCAGTAGAGGTCACCAGATCATGTTCCCACCATGACTTGTAAGATGCTGCCAGAGAGTCCAAAGCAGTGATGGCAAACCTTGGCAACCCAGATGTTGTGGAACTACATTTCCCATGATGCTCATGCACTCTGCAGTGTAGTTGAGAATCATGGAAAATGTAGGTCCAAAACATCTGGGGGGGGGGTCAAGGTTTGCCATCGCTGGTTTAAACCATTGAGAGAAGAATAAATCTTCGATGTGGTGCCAGGGGAATGAAGGCACATTGTTTTTTGGAATGGGTAGGAGGAGTTGCGTGGCTGCGCCTCAGCGAAGATACCCAATAGTGCAGTTGGGCGTAGTGAAATAATTCTGCAGGTGGTGCCTCATAGGTATCCTGAAAAAGAGGGCCAAGATGGGGGAGACTGCAAGAGCAAAGGAGGTGGCGGACCCCCAGGAAAAGCCATATGGAAATGGGGGATTGTTGAAGAGGGAGGAAGGAGGACATAAGGTTAGCGGAGTAACAGAATTTCAAATTGTGGCACATAAAGGGACTAAGAGCGAGTTGTAGTTTGTGAGGAAGCCACAATAGAGCTAAGAGGGGAATCAGGCGAAGTTGGGGAGTTCAAGGGGATGTCGGAGGTGTGGATAGGTGACTCCACAGTGGAAGCACATGTATTCTGATGGGTAGGTGGAGGGCAGATGGACTGAAGGGAGCCCACCCCTTCCTAAAGGTACAGGTGCATACTGAGCACCCAGCAAGTAGCACAATGGCTGCTGTAACACTGATGAAAAACAAAGGGGTCCACTACCCCATATATGACTGGCCATTGCAGTAAGCAGCATTGGAGGACATTTTTTATAAACATGGCCAAGGATAAATACTGTTAGACAGGTTGATTCATTCGGTTGTCACTGCATTGCATGAATCTATCTATGGTCGCCGCTGCCGCCCCCTATTCAGATGCCAGGCCCCTTTTCGAGCGCCGGGCACATGAATTACAGCGACAGGGTATTTTTTTTTGGAAGCACCTGATTAGAGCCATAGGCTCTAATAGGCATACAAAAAGGTGAACATCAGGCGCTATGCTGTGTGTTCACAGTTCACTCAGCATTGTGGTAGGAAATTAAATGAATATTAGAACTGCCTCTCAGCCAATCAGGTGCTCGGGTCTGTTACCTGTCACCTGATTGAAGAAACCATAGGCGCTGTGATTGGACGCCTATCAGACGTCCAATCATAAGAGAGGACAGGAGAAGACATCAAGGACACTGTTGCCCCACGAGACAGGTAAGTGCCGGACGGGCGGGGGATGCACACTGACAGCATTTGATGGGCACAGTAGTGGCAATTGATGGGCACAGTAGTGGCAATTAATGGGCGCAGTAGTGGTAATTGACAGGTACACTGGCAGCAATTGATGGGCACAGTGTCAGAAATTGATGGGCACAGTGTCAGAAATTGATGGGCACAGTGTCAGCAGTTGATTGGCACAGTAGCGGCAATTGATGGGCACACTGGCAGCAATTGATGGGTACAGTAGCTGCGTTTGATGGCACAGTGGTGGCAATTGATGGGTACAGTAGCTGCATTTGATGGCACAGTGGTGGCAATTTATGGGTTTGATAGTTGTTTTTTTCAGTTTGTTTTGCGCCCCCCCCCCAAAAAAAAAATTTGAGCACCAGCCGCCACTGGTCCTTCATGTGACTGCTGCTTACAGAAGAGTCTTTGGGGGGACCAGTTGCACAGATGGAGGGAGCCTCCCAGAGGAATGAATAAGATATTGCGCCTTATTCCTCTAATCCATGTGTTTGCAGCGTTTGGGGGAAAAACTTGCAAAGGTGAAGATAAGACCACTTTAAAGGAAATTTATACAATTTTCTATACATATTTTATTTTCACAAACTAATATATAGCAAACAATTTATTTTACTTTTATCACTTTTCAGAAGAAATTAAGCATTGATTCAATGAGCTGTAAGGGTACCATCAAATTTGTCCATATCTGTAAATGACAATACACCAAAAACCTGGATTTACATTTTCGAATTAAATAAATACATTTGTAAATACCCACATGCCCCTGTGCATGGCTCCATCCAGCAGAAGGCACACCCTACCTGAGAAAATATTCTTCAATGGGTTCACAGATCTAAAAATGCAACAAGTGCGCCATCTTGTGGTTAAATTGTTCATTGCTGTCCTAAAAAGCAGAAATAATCTTAGCCTGCAACACAAGCTATCTAAGTATTATTTTTTTAATTTTCCCATCCCACAGAAGGTACAGTTTGTTGACAAGTCTACAGCAGGGTTTCTCAACCAGGCTTTCAGGAGAGGTTGCTACGGGTTCCTTAGGTTATGAGCCTCTTAGATAAGTTCCCACCGACACCATTGATCTTTTTAGCTATCTGTAAGGGGGGGTAATTCTTCTCAATGACCACAAGTGTGAGAAGCATTCTTCCCACTGATCATCATACTAATGTATCATGAGTTATAGGTATAGTCATTTTTAGCAGGGGTCCCCCCTAACACGAAAAGTTATTTCAAGGGTTCCTCTGTGATGAAAAGGTTGAGAAAGGCTGCTCTACAGCCTATACATATATACTGGAAATAATGTATTAGCATGGTTATGCACCATCTGATATTGAAAAAAAATTCTTTTTGTAAATAGGGAAAATATCTTAACAACTTAAGCCCTGGAAGGATTTACCCACTTTATGACCAGGCCTTTTTTTTTGCGATACGGCACTGCGTCAGTTTAATTGCGCGGTCGTGCGACGTTGCACCGAAGCAAAATTGACGTAATTTTCCCCCCCACAAATCGAACTTTCTTTTGGAGGTATTTGATCACCTCTGCGGTTTTTATTTTTTGCGATATAAACTAAAAAGAGGGTCAATTTTGAACAAAAAATATATACATTTTTTGCTATAATAAATATTCCCCCAAAAATGCCTTTATCAGTTTAGGCCGATATGTATTCTTCTACATATTTTTGGTAAAAAAATTGCAATAATCATGTATTGATTGGTTTGCGCAAAAGTTATAGCGTCTACAAAATAGGGGATAGATTTATGGCATTTTTATTATTATTATTTTTTTTTTTTTTTACTAGTAATGGCGATGATCAGTGATTTTTAGTGAGACTGCGATATTACGGCGGACAGATCAGACACTTTTTTTGGGGACCAGTGACATTTATACAGCAATCAGTGCTTCATTTATTACATTTATACAGCAATCAGTGCTTTATTTATTACATTTATACAGCATTCAGACATTTATACAGCAATCAGTGCTTTATTTATGACATTTATACAGCAATCAGTGCTTTATTTATGACATTTATACAGCAATCAGTGCTTCATTTATTACATTTATACAGCAATCAGTGCTTTATTTATTACATTTATACAGCATTCAGACATTTATACAGCAATCAGTGCTTCATTTATTACATTTATACAGCAATCAGTGCTTTATTTATTACATTTATACAGCAATCAGTGCTTCATTTATTACATTTATACAGCAATCAGACATTTATACAGCAATCAGTGCTTTATTTATTACATGTATACAGCAATCAGTGCTTCATTTATTACATTTATACAGCATTCAGACATTTATACAGCAATCAGTGTTTTATTTATTACATTTATACAGCAATCAGTGCTTTAATTATGACATTTATACAACAATCAGTGCTTTATTTATTACATTTATACAGCAATCAGTGCTTTAATTATGACATTTATACAACAATCAGTGCTTTATTTATTACATTTATACAACAATCAGTGCTTTATTTATTACATTTATACAGCAATCAGACATTTATACTGCAATTAGTGCTTTATTTATTACATTTATACAGCAACCAGTGCTTCATTTATTACATTTATACAGCAATCAGTGCTTCATTCATTACATGTATACAGCAATCAGACATTTATACAGCAATCATTGCTTTATTTATTACATTTATACAGCAATCAGACATTTATACAGCAATCAGTGCTTTATTTATTACATTTATACAGCAATCAGACATTTATACAGCAAGCAGTGCTTTATTTATTACATTTATACAGCAATCGGACATTTACACTGCAATCAGTGCTTCATTTATTACATTTATACAGCAATCAGTGCTTTATTTATTACATTTATACAGCAATCAGTGCTTTATTTATTACATTTATACAGCAATCAGTGCTTCATTTATTACATTTATACAGCAATCAGTGCTTTATTTATTACATTTATACAGCAATCAGACATTTATACAGCAAAAATTACTGTGTAAATGACTTTAGCAGGTAAGAGTTTTACACTAGTGGTGATCAAGGGGTTAAATGTGTTCCACGTGAGGTGTTTTCTAACTGTGGGGGGAGGGGACTGACTGGGACTAGAGAGAGATCACTGTTCCTGATCACTAGGAACAGACAATGACACTGTACTCCCCTGACAGAACGGGAATCTGCTTTGTTTACATTGTCGGATCCCTGTTCTGGCTCTCTGTGCAGCAATCATGGGTGGCCAGCGGACATCGCAGTCGCCGGCCACGCACATTAGCTCCCTCGCCATGCAGCGGGTGCGTGCGCCTGCTATAACTATTTAAGGAACCGCTGTACCAGTATGGCCTGCCGAAATATAATGATGGCGGCTGGTCGGCAAGCAGTTAAAGAGGAGCTCTACTTTTATTTATGGATTTTAATTTGATATTAAAGTAGAACTATAAGCAACATGTTTTTTTTTTTTGTTTGGATAGAGTAAGGGAAGGTTATAACCCCTCTTTGCCATTTTTGTTCATTTGGGGAGTTTTGCCTTCACGTCTCATAGCCAACACAGGAAATTAAAGAAAATCCCTGCAAGGTAAGGGGATTTCTTAGAGACCCCCAGGTCACCAGAACTAGTGTTCCCATTGGAAGAATTCTCCTCTATTACTTTTCTGGGGACAACCCAAAATTTGGGATTTTCTTTTACTTTCAATAATAATGATAAACGAGACAAATCAGAAGCACAAATCTCTCTTTTTTTTTGGGGGGGGGGGGGGGGGGACTTACTGCTAGAGTATCATTGTAGAAGCCAGCAGTTGAAAGTTTCTAGCTATAAATAAAGTATCACTTTTTGGGTGTATAGACCTTTCTCTCTAATAAGAATTTCCCTTTTGAGTGGACTTACTTGGTGGCTCATCACATCTCCTGGATCAAATTTCCTTTATAAAGCTCCCAACTCTTTTGTTTTTAGTTCTCCTGCTCCCTTATCCATGACTATATCTAAGATACATGAATTGGGGGAATAAGACCACCTTCTAATGGCTGTGGTTTAGGGTTGCCACCAGGGGCGGACTGACCATTCGGGAACTTGGGCACTGCCTGAGGGCCCCATGCCACTAGGGGGGGGGGGGGCCCATCAGGGTTGCCAGCCTTGGTAAAACCAGGGACAGTATGTAAATATCTGTGTTTTAAAAAAACAATCCCAAGATTATAGCTGCCCCGCCTCTCCAGTACCATTTCAGTGTGTGTATGTGTATTCTGTGTGTATGTATACTGTGTATGTATATTCTGTGTGTGTGTATATATATATATGTATATATATATATATATATATATATATATATATATATATATATATATATATACTGTGTGGCCCCATAATCTATTGCCTGGGGGCCCCATAATCTCCTATTGCCCAGGGGCCCCATGAGTTGTCAGTCTGCCCCTGGTTGCCACTTTTTCCTCAAGCCAAACCCGAACACTTTAGTGGTGCACAGTACATT
The DNA here is from genome assembly GCA_029574335.1 of Rana kukunoris. Taxonomy (NCBI): domain Eukaryota; kingdom Metazoa; phylum Chordata; class Amphibia; order Anura; family Ranidae; genus Rana; species Rana kukunoris. Next base: position 28,697,302 of record CM056060.1, read on the forward strand.
TTTTGTTTGTTTTAATACACATTATAGGATTGTAACAGACCTGGGACAGCTTTGAGCACTCCAAAGAGAATAGTAATGCGGCACATATAGTGCCCCCTCACCCTCCTGGCAAGCCCTGGTCCGAGCCACATTCCAGTCTAATGTGTCCGGGTTTCAGGTGGACTGAAACCCAAACACATGATTCAAAACCCTGATTGTCCGGTGGAATCTGGAATGTCCGGGTCAATCCGGACAAGGGGTCTTCTGTCAATATCTCCAACCCACCAGAAACTCCAACCACGTCACTTCCGGTTTATTTAAAACCTTAGTAATCTGAGATTTTGCCTCGGCGGTGGCCATTTTGTTGGCTAGTATCGGAGCAGAGTAAGAATCTCCAGATACTGCTGGTTTTAACCACTTAAGGACCCATTCACGCCGATATACGTCGGCAGAATGGCATGGCTGGGCACAATCACGTACCTGTACGCAGGGATGTATTCTGGCCTAGGCCAACAAGGCCTAGGCCTAGGGCGGCACTTTTTGGGGGGCGGCCCTCTGTCCTCTTCCCATGGCGTCCCTCTCTCCTCCTCCCAGGGCCTCCCTCTCTCCTCCTCCCAGGGCGTCCCTCTCTCCTCCTCCCAGGGCGTCCCTCTCTCCTCCTCCCAGGGCGTCCCTCTCTCCTCCTCCCAGGGCGTCCCTCTCTCCTCCTCCCAGGGCGTCCCTCTCTCCTCCTCCCAGGGCGTCCCTCTCTCCTCCTCCCAGGGCGTCCCTCTCTCCTCCTCCCAGGGCGTGCCTCTGTCCTTCTCCCAGGGCGTCCCTCTGTCCTTCTACCAGGGCGTCCCTCTGTCCTCTTCCCATGAATATGACAGGGATGTGGCTTTGACAGGAAGGGGTGGGTCATATTTAAATTAGAGGGTGCACAAGTTTAGTCAGGCCTAGGGCAGCACAAAACCTAAATACACCTCTGCCTGTACGTGTCTCTTTAAGCCCAGCCGTGGGATCACGAGCGTGCCATGACCGATCGGTCACCGGAGCTGAAGAACGGGGAGAGGTGTGTGTGTGTGTGTGTGTGTGTAAACACACCTTCCCCGTTCTTCACAGTGGCAGTGTCATTGATCGTCTGTTCCCTGATATAGGGAAAGACGATCAATGACGTCACACGTCCAGCCCCGCCCCCTACAGTTAGAAACACATATGAGGTCACACTTGGACCACTGGAAGACAAATTATTACATCGAGAGAAAGTAAAAGCAATTTAAAGCGGAACTTTACCCATAACAACTTGATAAAAGAATCTTGTTATTTAGCAAGGAACATACATTCCACATTAATAATTATGCTACCATAATTCATGTATGCTGTAAATTGCCTCCAACATTGTACCTGTGGAGCATCATGGGAAATGTAGTTCTTTGTTCCCGAAGGCTGCCATTTTGCTGAAGCCCAGAACCGATGAGTGGCATTCACTTAATTTTCCTCCAACAGCTGGTCCTGAAGAAGAGACACTGCAGATAACTAATAACAATACTGTCTGCTGTGGAACTTCTACTTTGAAATCTTCCACTGGGTTTTAAAACAATGGTAACAATTTTTTTGTTTTTTTACCGTAATGCATCCTTAAATTCGTAGTTGAAAAACATATTTTACATAGAAATGAGTACAAGCAGTTCACTTAAAAGGAAACCTTTACTGATAGAAATATAAAGGCTGCAATTGCGGACCCCCTTTCTTGAAATGCTGGTTACCTTGCTTTCTTTGGTTTTTAGACACATTGGGCCAGATTCAGGTAGAGTTATGCTGGCGTATCAGTGATACGTTGGCATAACTCTGACTTTGCGCCGGTGTATCTGTTTTCTGTATTCAGAAAACAAGATACGCCGGTTTGCAGGAAAGATCTTAAATGTATTTTTAAAATGGCCGCCAGGGGCGTTCCCGCTGATTTACGCAGAGAATATGTAAATCAGCCAGATACGCCAATTCCCGAACGTATGCCCGCCCGACGCAGTGACTTTACGCCGTTTCCGTAAGGGGTTTCCCGGCGTAAAGATAAAGCACCAAAAAGATGGCGCATCCTATGTTAAGTATGGACGTCGTGACCGCGGGAAATGTGAAAATTTTTACGTCGTTTGCGTAACTCGTCCGTGAATGGGGATTTACATCGATTATGTTCATGTCAAAAACACCGTCAGTACGTTCAGCGCGGGGACGCGCCTAACTTAAATAGCATACGCCCCCTACCCGCCCAATTTGAATTAGGCTGCCCAATTTACGCTTCGCCGCCGCAACTTTACACGCAAGTGCTTTGTGAATACAGCACTTGCGGGTAAAGTTGCGGCAAGGTAACGTAAATAGGAAAAGTAATGCTGCCGCAAAGAACCGCTCGCCATCCTGAATCTGGCCCATTGATTTGGAAGAAGCATAGTGAATGTTAGAAGCGGTAATTTCAGAGCTCCTGATTTCCATTCTTGTTTCAGGTTTCATGACTCTAAAAGTATTGAAGATACTGGTACCAGGTACCTGCATGACGGTCAGGGAACTATTATTTTTTAGCAGGCCCAGCCTGGCCATAGGGCACAGCGGGCATTTTCCCAGTGGGCCGGGGACCACTAGGCTGCATATCCTAAGAGGAGCTGTCTAATGCAGGGGTCTCCAATTCCCGTGCTGCGAACCGGTACTGGTCCATGGCCTGCTCATAAATGGGCCGCACAACAGGAGGTAAACGGCGACCGCGGTCTATACAGGGCTAACACAGACTGCAGTCACCGCTCGCCTCCTGCTATGCAACCATACCTGTGTCTAAAATGTCTGGGCCTGTTTTTTGTCCCCAGTCCGGGCCTGTTTTCCAGAAAAGGAGATCGGCAATGTTAGCCTCCACATGTGCTCAGTACAGGTTGCCTATTTTCTACTCGTCTCACTTGTCCTGTGTTTCAAATGGACCATCTGAGTCATTCCAGTTCTTATCTTGATTTTTCTTGCGGTTCCTCTCGGCCATCACAATGGCAGCAATCACCGTTACCAGGACAGTGATGGTAATGACCAATACAGTGGCAGTCTCTGCTACACATAATTGGTTGTCCACCGAGACTAGCGCTGCTCCAGAGAGCTGTGTTGGTCCCTCACAAGTCAGGTTATCATAGTCATCTATGTGAAGGTGCCTAACACTGTTTATCTTTCCAAACACTCTCTGCAAGTCACAGTCACACACCCAGGGGTTTCCCGAAACTTGAATGTGTGTACTAGGGGTCTGCAGGTTTAGGAAAGTTTTGAACTTGAGATGACTTAGTTGGTTTTCCGAAAGAGCCAGTAGTCGTAATGAGTGCAAAGAAGTAAAGGACTCAACCGCTATGCTGCTGATATTATTGTCTGAAAGGTCCAAAAGTTCTAGGTTCTGGAGCATAAAGAAATAGCCACCTCTTATCGAATCAAGAAGGTTGGATTGTAGGTGAAGGTGGCGAAGCCTTGAAAGACCACGAAAGGCCCCTTGCTCTATTGTACTCAGGTAGTTCCCGCTAAAATCCAACTTCTCCAAGCTCTCCAAATGTCTGAGACTCTCATAATTAAGGGCGGTCAACTTGTTAGAAGGGACTCTCAGTTCTCGTAAAGAACCCAGACCTCTAGAGAAGTCAAGAGGTAGGCTGCTGATGAGGTTACTTGAAAGATCTAATCGTTCCAGGAAGCCAAGAGAGCGGAAGGATTTTGGAGACACAACCTCAATGTAATTGTCAGACAACAGAAGGATGCGGAGTGACCACAAAGCTTGGAATGAGGCGGGTTCCAGGCGGCTGAGGTTGTTTTGACGGAGGTCCAACATCCAGGTGCTGTGAGGAAGGTGGTGAGGAACCACGGGAAGGTCCTGTCCTCTGCACTCTACAAGGTTCGAAGAATCGTAGCAAAGGCAAGGCAGGGGGCAGGTTTGGGACGGATTTGAATGTAAAGAACAAGCCAGGTGAAATAGGGACAGCAAGGCTGCCATACCGGAGACCATGTTTGAGACTTCCTTTAGTAGTTACCTTCTCATGCTTTTCAGACTTGTAGATGGCGATTCTCACTTGGATACCCTTGCTCCCTAAAGCAATAAAATGAATTAAAGGGTCACTAAAGGAAAAAAAATGTTTTTGCTGAAATGACTGTTTACAGGGTATAGAGACATAAAAGTTAACTGATTCCTTTTAAAAATGATTAAAAATAGATCAAAATCAATCATATAATGTGCCTCTAGTTTCACTTTTGTTTTTAAACTGGTTTCATGTTTCTGTGAAGTAGAGAGACACACAGAACAAAAACAAACAAATCCAGGGCAGTGTTTTGTTTTTAAAATGAATCTGATTGGTTCTGAGGAGTTTTAGACATACAGTAATGACAGCTTGGACCACAGTAAAGAGATTTTTCATAAGGAGCCAGACAAGCAGGAAGTGTGGAGATCAGAGCAGAATTACAGCAACTTCAAAGCAAAAACTAACAATGAGGATATGAAACCCGGACTGCAGTAAGGTAAAGAAAGCTATTTAGCTAAAAAAAAAAAATTCCTTTAGTGATCCATTTAAACTTTATGAAAAAAAAAAGAAACTCAGATTACGGACTATATTGACTCCATCAGTGCATCCATTTACACATTGTTACATTTTTGGGATAGGATAATGGGACTTTTAAGGCACCAAAATATATATATATATATATATATATATATATATATATATATATTTTTTTTTTTTAAATATACATTTTATTGCTAGATAAGGTTTCTTCAACCACTTAAGGACCCCTTCACGCCGATATACGTCGGCAGAAGGGCACAAGCACGTACCTGTGCGCTGCCTTTAAGAGCCCAGCCGCAGGGTCGCGAGTGCTCCACCAGCGGCGCACTTGTGACCTGGTCCTGTTCTCTGTGACCGCACCCGTGTACCTGGTCGCCGCCTGTGTACCGCGATCGGGTCACAGAGCTGAAGAATGGGGAGAGGTACGTGTAAACAAAGTTTCCCCGTTCTTCCTAGTGTGGCAGTGACGCTGATCTTCTGTTCCCTGTGTTAGGGAACGGCGATCAATGACATCACACACACAGCCACGCCCCCCACAGTAAGAACACTCCCTTAGGGCACACCTAACCCCTACAGTGCCCCTCCTGGTTAACCCCCTTCACTGCCAGTGTCACTTTCACACTAATCAGTGCACTTTTATAGCACTTTTAGCTGTGAAAATGACAATGGTCCCAAAAATGTGTCAAAAGTGTCCGCCATAATGTCGCAGTCATGAAAAAAATCACTGATCGCTGTCATTACTAGTAAAAAAAATATTAATAAAAATGCCATACAACTATCCCCTATCTTGTAAACCTATAACTTTTGCGCAAAACAATCAATAAACGCTTATTGCGATTTTTTTTTTACCCAAAATATGTAGAAGAATACGTATCGGCTTAAACTGAGGAAAAAAAAAAATCGCTATTTTTTGGGGATATTTATTATAGAAAAGAAGTAAAAAATATAGATTTTTTTTCAAAAATTTTTTGTTTATAGTGCAAAAAATAAAAACCGCAGAGGTAATCAAATACCACCAAAAGAAAGCTCTATTTGTGTGGAAAAAAAAGGACATCAATAGTCAATGTCAACTACGCAATTGTTAGTTAAAGCGACGCAAATCGCAAAAAGTGCTCTGGTAAGGAAGGGGGTAAATTCTTCCGGGGGCTGAAGTGGTTAATGGCAGATTTCCTTTACGTTGATGTCCCACCTTGCCTAAAACCAGTTCTGCGTCGTCCTGTAACATAAGATAAACGGTAAGGTTGGGCCTGTGGACCCTGGAGCTGCCTCTGCAGTTCCTATTCTCATAGTTTAATGCTGTGTTTAATCTCATCATGTCTTCTGCAAGATCTGTCTACTATCTAGTCTGTTCCTCTGCTTTTTTCAGTTTTCCCTAATATGGCCTGTGTGTGTGTGTGTGTGTATATATATATATATGTGTGTGTGCGCTACTCCTCTTGCTGTCATGACATTTGAGTTGTCACATACCCGTGATGTCCGCTCCGGGAGTCCACCTTTATCTTGCAGATGTGGGTCAGATATGCGCCTTGCGACATAAGCTGTGCATGGAAATCAAATCCCCCAGCAGGATTAATAGAGCTGGATTATGACCATTTTATCCCTTCAGCATCAGGAATCGTACTGCATATCCTTTCCTCAATGACTTTCCATGTGCAGAAGCAGTCTGACTAACCAGCTGCAGGGGAACTATAAACCCCATCATGCACAGGTAAGGCATGTAGTTCACCAGGACAAGGTAGGACTTGCGACAGGAGCAGGGGCGGACTGACCATTGACTCACCTGCCACTAGGGGGTTGCCAGGCTCAATAAAACCAGGGACAGTATGTAAAAATCTGTGTTTTTTTTTTACATCTGTCCCTGATATGTCCGAAACCGACATGCTTTTGATGTGAAAATCCTGATATTTTAGCTGCCCTGCCTCCTGGCGTGGTGGCCATCTGTAAGCCCGGGGCCCCATAATCTTCTATTGCCCGGGGGCCCCATGAGTTGTCAGTCCGCCCCTGGACAGGAGGAATTTCCAGTGTGGTTCTATTCATGTTACCATTTCAGCAGGGTGCAGCCCTCCTTTCTCAAGACAAGACGGCTCGCCAAAATATCATTAATAAACAGTAGTACTCCAGGCAGTGGCAGTGCGTCCATAAAGGGTGCATAAGTGCCGCCCCTTCTCTCCTGCACCTGTCTATCAACATAGATAGATTCATGCACTGCATGAATCTATTTATGGTTGCCGCTGCTGCCCCCTTGGTGGGCACCAGGCATCTGAATTACAGCAGCAGGGGGGGGGTCGGCGTTGGAAGCGCCTGATTAAAGCTGTGGGTTCTAATAGGCTTCCAAATTGGTAAACAGCGGGCGCAATGCTGTGCGTTCGCTGTTTACACAGTGTTGTGTTATGGAAGTGAATAAATCGATTTCCTAACACTGACCCGCCTCTCAGCCAATCAGGATGCTCGGGTCTGGTTACCTGTCACCTGATTGGCTGAAGCTACAGGCCCTGTGATTGAAAGCCTATCAGGCGTCCAATCATAGCAGAGGACAGGAAGAGGATGAGAGAAGACATCGAGGACTTGGACGGAACGTGGAGGACAGCGCCGTGAATCTGAGACAGGTAAGTGCCAGGTGGGAGGGGGGGGGGCGCACAGTGGCAGCATTTGATGGGGCACAGTGGCGGTAATTGATGGGCACAGTGGCAGCAATTGATGGGGCACAGTGGCAGCAATTGATGGGGCACAGTGGCGGCAATTGATGGGGCACAGTGGCGGCAATTGATGGGGCACAGTGGCGGCAATTGATTGGGCACAGTGGCGGCAATTGATTGGGCACAGTGGCGGCAATTGATGGGGCACAGTGGCGGCAATTGATGGGGGAAAATTGGCGGCAATTGATGGGGCACAGTGGCGGCAATTGATGGGGCACAGTGGCGGCAATTGATGGGGCACAGTGGCGGCAATTGATGGGGCACAGTGGCGGCAATTGATGGGGCACAGTGGCGGCAATTGATTGGGCACAGTGGCAGCAATTGATGGGGCACAGTAGCGGCAATTGATCGATACATTGGCGTGGCTGAAATTATGTGTTTTTTTTTTCTTTTTCCACTGACTCCAGGCAGTGCAGAGACAAGGTCAACCAGTGGAACTTACAACAGGAGGAATTGCCAATGTGTGTTTTTTTTTTTTAATGATAGCGTTTTGGTGAGGCGTCTTGAAAAAGGTGGGCTGCACCCCACCGAGGCATAAACATGAATACAACCACACTGGAAATTCTTTCTGTTGCAAGTCCTACTGGTTGACCTTGTCCTTGCACTGCCTTGGGCACTTATTTGGGTGCACTACTACCATGGGTTGGCAGAAAATGTTCCGTATTTTCAAATTTTAGGCCAAAAACTTTACAGGTTCTGCTTTGTACACCTGCTGCCTGCTTCAAATTCTACATGCTTCCTTCATGGATTGCATCCAGGCCAATATGTGTGGTGGGTCACTTCTACTCTACCAATGAAGTGTAACAAAATGTAGGCAATCATGGCCACCATCAGGAATTATGGGGCCCCTTACATAGCTTCAGGCATGGCCCCCCTTCAGGCATGGTCCCTTACAATTTTTTTTATATATATATATATATATATATATATACTGTATATATATATATATATATATATATATATATATGTATATAAAAAAAATTATAAAAAAAAGGGGGGTAGCTATATATTTTTCATTTTTTAATTAAAAATTTAAAAAAGGTAGGTTGCCATACGGGCCTTGGGGACCTCTGGGCCCTTTAATAAAAAACAAAAACAAAAAAAAATAAAAAAATGTATAAAATTATGGGTTTGCCATCCGGGAGCCCCTTACAAAAAAAAGGGGGGTTGCCATCCGTGCCCCTTACATGGGTACTCCCCTGATGGTGGCCCTGTAGGCAATGGGGGACAGCTGCTACAAAAATAAGTATAGTAGTTCTATAAAAAATTCTTCAAAGTACAATCCCTTGGGTGGAATACCGTAAACTTGAGTTCAATGATAGGCTACTATGTCTTTAACCTGTTTGGCATCTTTGCCCTAGGCACTGGTTGACATTGTCTCCATACTGCCTGGGATACCTACTTGGCTTCACTACTACAACGGGCTTGTAGTGAATCACCTGGATTCATGAACTTTAGGACAAAATTGTTGAAGGTTCACTACCGGTGAAATAAGGAAGAGCCTATAAGCCAATAGAAAGCCATTGCCCCTGGTCAGGTGAGTCACAAGATCCAATAATCTAACGGAATGACCCTTTGTCTGCTCACGGCAGCCATATTGTCAGTGTCAGAGCTTCTTTGGAAGAGCTGAAAATGATATGAACGAAAAGATCTTTTTAATTTATTTTTAATTTTAGCATTGGCACAGGTAGCCCTGGCAGTGCCAGGCTTCAAATAACCTTAGTTTGACAATAGCTTGCTTATTGGCTCTACAATGGCCAGAATTAAATAACAAGACTCCCTCCCACCCCCCTCACATAGACTTCAATAGGATTCACCATCAAGTGCGTGAACAAGCAGGATTCTTGACCTGAACCCAGACAGAAGCGTTCATCCCTAGTGGCCAGCATTAGTTCTACTCAATGTACACAGAGCTGTACACTGTTAGGAAGGACACTAAATTATGAATATTTAAGCATGGATCAGATTAATAAATTATAAGAACGCCTTGGTTGGCTTATATTCAAATGCACAAAACAAAACTTTTTATACCGACTGAGCACTTCCTAGGCAACCCTAAAGGATAAGTGCACTTTAAAGCAAAGTACATTTTTTTTTTTTGCCGGTCCATAAGGGGCGCCGCCCCCCTATTCCATGCGTCTGGCCCCTAATCTACATGCAAATGTTTTTTCTGATGCACATGATTAGAGCCTGAGGCTCCAACTGGCTTCAAAAAAGGGTGGGCTCAGGGCACCCGAGCCCACCCAGTTGTGTGAAAATAGTAAATTAATATTCGCTATTGTCTTCCCGATTCCCCTCTAGGCCAATCAGGAATCGTGTCTTCAGACCCGATTGGCCGAGAGGAGAAGCGATCGTATTGGCTGCTGAGGGAAGCTGCCGCAAAGCCACGAGAAGGAAGCCAACGTTGAGGAGGAGGAGACGCAGGAAGGAGCCGAAGCTGCGCTAGATGGGGTAAGTGCGTGCCACCCACCTGACCAACTGACGGGGGTGGTAAGTGTGAGGCCGACCACTCAAACAACCGAGCAATGGGGGTGGCGGTGAAATGCCTTGTTTGCCCCCCACCCCAAAATATACAGCATCAGCTGCCACTGCTGGAATAGGATCGCATGGGTATTCACACCATTTGGCAGTTTGCACTGCAATCTGCGGCCCTGCTGGGGGTGTCATTAACTTTACATTGACATCCACAGCGGTTTGCAGATGTCAGTGTGAACCGTCTGTGGGAACTTGCACAGGATTCGCAGAATTTCCCGCATCGCACCAGTGTGAACCCAGCCTTAGGGCTTGTTCACACCAGTCCACATGCTAAAATGGGTGCAAACTGGTGCCAATTGGGTATGGATGGTAAGGGGTGGTGCTTTGATTTGTAACAGCCCAAGACACTGTTTACATTTCTTTTTAACTTCATTAAAATGCCACAAAATGACATTTCATTTACTTTGTTTGTTTGTTTGTTTTTTTACTGTATTGAAGTGCCACAAAATGACATTTTATTTACTTTGTTTTTTTGTTTTTGTTTTTGCTGCATTGAAGTGCCACAAAATTACATTTATTTACGTTGTTTTTTGTTTGTTATTTTCACTTTATTGAAGTGTCACAAAATAACATTTTATTTACTTTTTTTTTTTTTTTTTACTGTATTGAAGTGCCGCAAAAATGACATTTATTTACATTTTTTTTCTTCACTTTATTGAAGTGCCACAAAAATGACATTTTATTTACTCTTTTTTTTTTTTACTGTATTGATGTGCCGCAAAATTACATTTATTTACCTTGTTTTTTTTGTTTTTTTTTTCACTTTATTGAAGTGCCACAAAATAACATTTTATTTGCTCTAAAAGTGTATCTAAAGCCAAAACTATACAACAATCCAGAGATTGCATATCTGTCATGTGTTTATGAGTAGTGTTGCTCACGAATATTCGCATTGCGAATATTCGCTACGAATATTGCATATTCGAGTATTCGCGAATAACTCGAATATTGCGGCGAATATTCGCTATGGCGAATATTCGTATTTCTTCAAATTTATTTTTAAAACAGATCACATCCTAGTGATCTCCATCAACGTCTAAAAGCATTGCTGGTATGATTAGAGAGAGACCCTGGGCCGAGTAGCTGATGCGATTCTTTTATGTTGCCGAAAAATCGCATTGCGAATTTTTGGCAACATAAAAGAATCGCATCAGCTACTCATCAGCTACTCGGCCCTTCTTTTGCATCAGAGCCAATCAGAATAACTTGAATATTCGGCAAAAGGAATATTGCGCGATATTCCTTTTGCCGAATATTCAAGTTATTCTGATTGGCTCTGATGCAAAAGAAGGGCCGAGAAGATAATCGCGCAATAGGAATATTGCGCGATTATCTTCTCCGCCCTTCTTTTGCCCCCTTATTCTCCTTTCTTTTAAGTAGAGTTAGTGTAGAGTTAGTGTTTAGTGCATATTAGTTTAGTAATACAGGAAATGATCTCCGTTTATGAGAATTTCGCAATCATTTTCGCATTAGCGAAATTTCGCAATTTTTTTTTGGGATAAAATATCACGAATATTCGATATTAGCGAATATTCGCGAATATTCTTCTATATATTCGCGCAATATCGCGAAATCGAATATGGCGTATTCCGCTCAACACTATTAATGAGTGGAGCTGTCAAGAGACTTTGGATTCTTCTTGGCAAGCATCCCATTTCAGATGGCACATTTTATTAAATCTATCAAAGTTTTTGGGCAAGGGGAGGGGCTATACTTGTCGGCGCGGCGGGGAAACACAGCTATTCAAATGCAAATGACAGCTGTTGTGTTCCCCCAGCGCATAGTAAGTAAATGTCAGCAGCGGCGGGAGGAGGGGGGGGGATTGGGGGCTCTCCTCTCCCCCATACGAGGACTGCTCTGCTCCGCTCTCCGCCCCCTCTCCACCCGCACTCCACCCCCTCTCTACCCCCTCTCCAACCGCACTCAAAAAAAATGTATTCTATTCAGGCATCGGGAGTATTTGCGAAAGTACAAGTACTATTGCAAATACTCGGTATCGGTCCCGATACTAGTATCGGTGTCGGGACAACCCTAATTTTTATACCAGTACCATACTTTAAAAAACAACATTGGGGCTATTAATTAGAGCACTATTTTTGCTATATTTTTGTTTATAGCGCAAAAAATAAAAACCGCAGAGGTGATCAAATACCACCAAAAGAAAGCTCTATTTGTGGGAAAAAAAGGACGCCAATTTTGTTTGGGAGCCACGTCGCACGACTGCGCACTTGTCTGTTGAAGCAATGCAGTGCCGAATCGCAAAACCTGGCCGGGTCCTTTAGCTGCCTAAAGGTCCGGGTCTTAAGTGGTTAATGGTAAACAGCCCCTTCGTTTTGGATGTGTCGGAGTCAGGTGGGGTTTATGTAGGGGGTAGAGAAAATTCTCACGTCATAGGAGAGATCTACCAATCTTTGTAGCCGCTTTCCCCTTCAGATAGACGCAGCCCTGCCCTATACACATACCAATAAATAAAGCTGCAGATTGAACTCGCACATACCTGTTACAGAGCTCAGCAAAGTTCACCGCCTCCCGCTCACTTCTGCTGGATCCCAGTAATGGTCTTGCTTGGTGGTACGTAGGGGGAGACCTGTAACTTCTCCTGAGTCTTCCAGCCCCACAACACCGACTAGGCCATGAAATATGCATGGCGGCCATATATTATTAATACTTGTGTTCTTTCAGGCAGCCCGGGCTCTTTGCTCTACAGAGGTAGTGTAATCATTGATACGCCTGACACGTAAGCTGACCTCTTCATTACCATGAGTTTCCTTAGCAGTGGCTCTTTAAAAAGACATCATTTAATTTTTCATCTTGCAAGAGAAAGTGCATTCACCCAAAGTACAAAATGGCGCACTGCGCGTCATCTCTGTGCAGACGTCCGCTGCCGTACACACGTGTATCCATCTTATAAAACATTAGCACAGTGTAGGATATCGTCAAAGGAGATTTATTTTATACTGAAATTATTTGATTGCAACTAACCAGTTATTAGGTGTGGTGTCTGCGTATTTTTCCCCATTATTTTCACCCAGTGACCCAGCCAGTGACACATTTCTTGGGGTCACTCGTCTTACTCTTTCTATTGAGAACAGGGCCGCCTTTAATGTTGATTGGACCCTGGGCAAACATTTTCTTGGGCCTTCACAAGTCAACAATTTTCAGGCAGTGTAGGCTCAAGGGGCAGCTGCTTTGGGCCCCACAACAATGACTGGGCACGGGGCAGCTTCCCCTTTTGCCCTGCCTTAAAGACGACCCAGATTGAGAAGCAACGTTGTCACCCTAGCACAGGTTTAAAGAACACCTCTTCTCCTTCATATGACATGGGATGGGGTCCAAAAAGATATAGGGCCAGATTCTCAGCTGAGATACGAGCGTAGATCCGACTGGCGTAAGTCACTTACACCGTCGGATCTTAGATGTAATTCTACGCTGGCTGCTAGGTGGCGTTTACGTCGATTTCTCATTTGACTATGCAAATGAGCCTGATACGCCGCCTCGTCGTCGTTAACGTTGTTTCCGTAAGCGTAAACCTACCCCTGCTATATGAGGGGTAAGTTTACAAAGGTCCGGCGTATGCCATGTTAAGTATGGCGTCGGGACAGCGTCGTCTTTTTCCGTCGTTTCCGTCGTTCGCAAATAGGGCTTTTCGTAAATGCCGCTCACGTCGGCTTCATTGATGTTTTCCGACGTGAGCTGGAGCATGCGCACTGGGCTATTTTTACGGCCGGCGCATGCGTAGTTCGATCGGCGCGGGGGTGCGCTTAATTTAAATACAAGCCGCCCCCTTTGAATTACGCAGCCTTACGCCGGGCCATTTACACAACGCCGCCGCAAATTACGGAGCAAGTGCTTGGAGAATACGGCACTGTAAGTTGCGGCGGCGTAGTGTAAATAGCTTACGCCGGCATGTACGAGAATCTGGCTCATAGTATATTACCAAAAGTATTGTAACGCCTGCCTTTACATGCACATGACCTTTAATGGCATCCCAGTCTAAAGGCCCGTACACACGATCGGATTTTCCGACGGGAATCGTGTGATGGCAGGCTTTTGTCGGGAAAAAAACGACCGTTTGTGCGCTCCATTGGACAATTGTTGTCGGATTTTCCAACAACAAATGTGGGATAGCACGCTTTAAAATTTACAGACAACAAATCTGTGCTGTCGGATTATCTGATCGTGTGTACACAAGTCGTTCGGGAAAAAAAATCGAAAGTACAAACACGCATGCTCGGAAGCATTGCTAACCATAACAAAACATTAGCAGAAGTTGCCCAAAAGGGTGGCGCTAAAGAGCTGAAAAAAACATGTAGTTTTGTGTTTGTTGGTCGACAATTCTTTACGGTTTTTATGCAACACAAGTTCATGGCCAACGCCCTTCGGACAAAAGTCATACGCTCGTGTGTATGAGGCTTAAGTCTGTAGTAGTGCTTCTGGAAGAATGGTCAAACATTCACATGGATGAGTGAGTTTTGGCTGGAGGAACAGAGTACTGATCACACCTTTGGGATGAATTAGGGAAAAGACTGTGAGCCAGGCCTTCATGTCCACATCAGTGCCTGACCTCACAAATGCTCTTCTGGAAGAATGGTCAAACATTCCCATAGACACACTCCTAAACCTTGTGGACAGCCTTCCCAGAAGAGTTGAAGCTGTTTAGCTGCAAAGGGTGTGGCTGCACTTCTGCTGTTCTCCTGAGCTCCAGTGAGGCCTACTGATCCAGGGAGCTTGATTACTCCCTATACCCAGAGTGGATGCAGGAACCTGGGGTGGACCCAGGGGAAGATCCCCCGGATGGCCAGAGTACCGATCCTCCCATACCAGTGTTTGAGGACCTGGGAAATGGCCCAGCTAAAGGGGAAAGCCTGGCAACCTACAGAAAGAAGGTTTGTGCAAGGATTGCGAGAATCGCCAAGGAGGAGGAAGTACTGGCAAAGTTGAAGTTTGACTTCAAGCAAAAAAAAAATCGCAAGTGATCGGCTGCATAGTTCCAAGAGGAGACAGATGCGGCCTGAGTTAATGGCTTTGGAGGCCAAAGTGGAAAAGCAGAGTCTGCTGGTGGCTACATTGAAAGAAACCAGCGGTGCTTTCAAGGAGAAATATGGCAACGATGATCGCTTCCGTGCAATGCGCAGAGGGGCTATAGAGGCCAGTGGAGGACAGGCATCACCAGAGTGCGAGAAGCCAAGGTCAGTGCAAAGCAAAAAAGTTTCTGTGGGCTCGGATTGTGTTTCTGGCCAGCACGCTGGAAAATCTTTGCATTCCAAGCCAAGTACCAGTATGCTTGAAGACAGTGGTGAAAGCTCTGGCACACAGGCTGCAGGTGATCAGCAGTCAGGTGTTTTGTCTGGCAGTATGTCATCGGGCCAGGAAAGTTCTGTGCCCTTACCACCGCAGCAGGAGGCTATGGAGCAAGATGATCCATCTGAGCCTGTGAAGGGAGCAGGTATGATGAACCTTATTGCAGAAATGGAATCACCTTTGCATGGTCGCAAGTTTGCAGTGTCTGGATCATCTGAGGATGAAGAGGAGGATAATGATGTCCCCCCAAAATCTTTGAAACATGAGGTGAAAGTAAATGCAGGTTTTGTTCAGAACTTGCCTATACAACACAATGGAGGTGTAGTTCCTATGGATTGTGCAGTAGAGGGCGGCGCAGAGCAAACGTATCCCCTGGCTGAGACTTCCACCTGTGTACAGCCAGCCAGTGAAGGGTGTGTGGACTCTGCTGTGAAGAGTAATGATAAAGACATCACTGTTGGTAACCCTTCAGTTACTGGTAATGAAGGTAGAATTACCAAGGGCAATGTAAATGACATTTCTGTGTCAGAAGTCTCTGCTCCTGACAATATTGTTGTTGCTGCTTTATCTAAAGAGGGGTCTGTACCTAAGAGTGATGTTGCAAGGAGTGCGATTATTTCTTATGCTGCAGCAGTGGCTGCAACTGTGCCAGGGGTGAGTAGGGCCAATTATTCTGCAGTTGCTAGGAGTGATGTGACTGAAGGTCAGGCCAATATGACACCATCTGGTAGCTCCTTTAAACGCCGCAATGTGGTCCAATTGAGGTGGATTGGAGAAGGCCCCCCCCCAAATAGGAGAGATGTGGTGGACCGCATTCTGGGGATGGGTTTTAAAGCGGAGGAGATTTTTGCCCTTATCAGCCCAGTTGGGTCATATGAGTATGACCTCTCCTTTGTCAAGGCAGAAGGATTAGATGTCTTTTGGGAGAGGTATGAGCAGAAGTGCAAGAAGTCCCCAAGATGGGCAGGTTTGTCACCTAAAGTAGTCTCCCGCCAGCCATTATATAAAAACGTCACAATTCTAGTGCGTAATGAGTCCATTCCTGCTGCGGATCTGGGGGTGTGGTTGGGGAGATATGCGGATGTCCAAGCCCCCTTGAGGAAGGTTGTAGATGACAGGGGGATATGGACAGGAGGATGGACAGTATTAGTAAAACTGCATGTCACCGGTAATGTTGTTAAGCACATCCCTTCCTCTGCCTTTATAGGTCGTGACAGGATCATTACTTTTTATGCAGGACAACCAAAGTTATGTCACCGCTGTGGTGAAAAAGGCCATTTTTCAAGCTCATGTACTATGCAGAAATGTTCCCTCTGTCAGGGCTCAGACCATGTTGCAAAGGACTGCAATAATATTCGCTGTAATCTTTGTAACAAGTTAGGTCACCCCTATAGCCTTTGCCCTGAAGCCCTCCATAATCAGCCGGGGTTGGTGGAAGAACTGCTGAGAATGGAGGAGGAGGAACGTGGGGGGCAGCAAGGGGTTGGTGGAGCTGTTTCAGCTAGTCCTGAGGGGTCCCCCCAGGTGTCAGTTTCCCAATCTGAAGGTGTGACCCCTCCTGTGTCTGCTTCCCAGTCTGTGCTTCCTACTGTGTCAGTGTCTACTTCTGTTGTGTGTTCTTCCCCAGTGTTTCAGATACCCAGTGTTCCTGATGTATCCAAGTCATCCAGATTGGCTGAGGCTGCCAAAGGGGCGGATTCATGCCGATCTGAGGTGGCAACTTCGTCGGGACCTTCCCTGGGGAAACGTAAGACCTCTAGTGGAGGTTCTAAGGGGAAGAAGGGGGAAGTTGCCACTGCTAATGATATAGATGAGGCCTTTAAGGGTAATGTTTTAGGGGAGGAGGGAGAGTGGACCAAGGTGAGCAGAAGGAGGAATAAAGTAGTCCTGACCTCTGCCTCCTCGGCTTCATCTTTAGAGGTAGAAGATCTACCTCTGGGAAACAAGTTTGGGTCCTTATCTGACGGGGAAGAGGAGTCTTCTAATTCCGTGTCTCAGATGGAGGAGGATGAGGGAGAAGGTTCCCTAAAGAGGCCAGGGTCTCCAGTAAAGGAGGAGGGTGCTCAGGCTAAGAAACGCCTACCTCAATCATCCTAATGGCAGTTCCCACTCCGATAAAGGTGGCAACGATTAATGTTGCCAGCATAAAATCTGTAGGGGCTCGCAATATGGCCTTATTTTTGCTCAGCGAGATGGATGCTGATGTTTTATTTTTGCAAGAGACCCGGCTAAATTGCCTTGCCGATGTCCACCTGGCAAAGAGGGAGTGGAGACGTGGGCCCTCCTTCTGGTCTCTTGCGGCCGAGCCTTACAGCGGAGTTGCAGTACTTTTTACTGGCATGGTAACGTGTCGGCGGGTTATCGAGGTAGAGATTGGAAGGTGTATGGTCCTGGACGTCTCTGTGAAGGGGCATGATCTACGTCTGGTAAATATTTATGGACCACAAACTAGATGGGAGAGGAAATGCCTCTTTACAAAGATTAAGCCTTTCCTTTTTACATCTCGGCAAGTTGTCTTTGGAGGTGATTTTAACACCGTCACTAGGCCCAAAGACAGGAAAGGCTCCACTGACAGCCTGAGATATGATAGCGTCTTTCTTAATATGATAGCCAGGGAAGCAGGTCTGGAAGATGCGCATATTAAGCGTTGCCCAGACAGCACGGGGTACACATTTAAGAGAGGCAGTTGTGAGAGCAGGATAGACAGGTTTTTTTTTAAGGGGGACTCTGCCTTTTCGGCTCCTGAGTGTCGTATGGTGGAGTTCTCTGATCACCTTATGCTGTCTGTTATTCTTAATGCTTCAGATATGCCACCTAAAGGAAAGGGTATTTGGAGGATGAATTCGGCTCTGCTGGATGACGAGGAGGTAAGACAATCTTTTGAGGATTTTTTTCAGGCTCAGGTAACCATCCTGGATTTCTGCAGCAGTAAGTCAGAGTGGTGGGAGCTTACCAAAAGCCGGATCAGTGGGTTTTTCAAGGCCATAGGAAAAAGGAAACAGCTTGGTAAGTACATTGCCTACCAGCAGCTGCGGAGAAAACTTGATCGCCTTGTCTCGAATGGTGGAGATTCAGGGGCAATCTCTGAGGTGAAACTTCTCCTTAGGAAGTATCAGTATGACCGGCACGCTTCTTTGGTTCTGGAAAGGGACTACGGGAAATATCACTCGCCCGACCCTTATCAGAACTGCAAACAAAGCGCAGCAGTTAAGACGGTTGTTGGGCTAAGGGATAGTACGGGCTCTTTGACGAAATCCAGGTCAGGGATCCTGGAGGTCTCGAGGTCTTTTTATGTGGAACTTCTGGGGGAGAAGTACCTCGATCGGGCAAAGATATCAAGTTTTCTGGATTCTACACCAGATCTGGGAAATAACATTCCGCTGGCAAGTTTGACGGGGGTAATCACAGCAGAAGAGGTAGTCAAAGCTATAGACGGTCTGGCCATTAAGAAAACGCCTGGGCCAGACGGATTGACGGCTGAATTTTATAAGACTTTCAAATCCAGCTTGGTACCTTATCTTGTGGAGGTATTTAATGGCTGTCTGCAAGAGGGTTCGCTCCCTCCCTCCATGAGACAATCTGCTGTTATTCTGTTGTCAAAAGGTAAGGATCCCTCGATGGTTGAGAATTGGCGCCCCATTAGCCTTCTCAATGTCGATAGAAAGATTCTGGCAAAGATAATTTTCTGCCGCTTGTCGTCAGTAGCGGTCAGATTGCTTTCCCGTCAGCAGCACTGTTCGATCCAGGGCAGGAGCACTTTTTCAGCGGTGTTAGCTGTCCGGGAGGCTCTGGAGCGTTGCAGGGCTGAGGGCTGGGGAAAGTACTTGCTGGCATTGGATCAGGCGAAGGCTTTTGATCGTGTCAATCATGAGTACCTCTGGCTTCTCCTTGACAAGTATGGCCTGGAGGGTGGGTTTATTGGATGGCTTAAGACTTTATACAGAGAGGCAGAGAGCTTCATGCTTGTTAACGGTTGGGTTGGACGGCCCTTCAGGGTTGGATCAGGGGTGCGCCAGGGGTGTCCGCTGAGCCCTTTGCTATACGTTTTCGCAATCGACCCCTTCATCAGAAGGCTAGAGAGCGGACCGTTGTGCGGAGTGCCGGTGGGCACTGCTGGTGAGCCGCCCTTGAGGGTTGTAGCCTATGCTGATGACGTTTCTGTTTTTATCTCTGGGACAGAGGAGGCGCAAGAGGTGGTCTCAGTTATAGAGCAGTATTCCGAGGCATCAGGCTCCAAGGTCAACCGTGATAAAAGTGAAGTTTTTTGGATGAGCGAGGGAGATGAGAGCTTTGCACTTCCGGACATCTTCCCGAGGCCTCAGAAGAAAGTCAAAGTATTAGGCATCGAGTTTGGCCCTGATGATTACAGTAAGTTAAATTGGGAAGCCAGGCTAAATGATGCTGATGTCAAGGTGAAAAGCTGGAAAGGGTGGCGGCTCTCCTTGAGGGAAAGGGTGGACTTGATCAAGACCTACCTGATTCCTACCTTTCTGTATGTCAGCTTCGTTTGCATCTTGCCGGAATCCTTCTATACCAGGATTTATAGTTGTTTCTTCCAATTACTATGGGGGAACAGGCTGAATCTTGTCAAGCGGAATGTAACTTACCTATCTAGGCAGCAGGGTGGCTTAGGGATGGTCAACCCAGTTGTATTCTTCTCTCTGATGTTTTTAAAACACAATTTTGGTAACATGCTGGCAGAGAGACCGCCTGGATGGGTGGGTATTTTCCAGATCTGGTTTAGACCTTTTCTGGGCTGTTGGGAGAGTGGCGGGCCAGTGAAAAGCCTAAGGATCAAGCATGGTAAGCTCCCGGCTTATGTTGCCCCGTGCCTGAAAATTCTTAAACGGTGGCATGTGACAGCAGAGGATATCAGGTCCCTCCCTAGGAGACTCCTGGGTGAAAGGATCGTGGGTACTGTCTTTCATGCGCCACTGGCCTTAAGAGATTGCCCAGGTCATATTATGAGGGAGGGTTTACGTTTAATAAATTCTGAGCGGATTCCCTTGAAATTTGGGGACCAGGCCTGGCTCGCTTTCCACAGTAGGCTCTATGTGAGGGGGAACGTGAAGTGCCGCTCTTTGGACAATCGAGGTTGTCCAAGAGCGGAGTGTCAGGGTGAAGTGGAAACCATGGACCACTTTTTGCTTCAGTGCCCTTTCAATATAGAAGTCTATAAAAAGGTGGGGAGGGCTCTGAATATTCCTTTCTTGTCTAGCATGTCTTATGCTGAGTGGGTGTATGGAGCATTGCAGAATCGCAAGGGATATGATTTGCACACTCTTTTTCTAGTCAGCTTAGTAGTCCGATATTACACCTGGAATGCACGGTGTCAGGTATCCCTTCGGCAGAAAGTCCTTCCTGTTCTGGTGGTGGTGTGTGAGATTCTTGGTGAGGTAGGGAAAATTCGGGGTCTCGAGAAAGACAGATGGCAGAAAAGGGTCTGGATAAAGGCGTGGAGGAATATCAGGCCGGTAGCTGCTGTTTGTTGATCTCTGGGTGTTGGGTTCTTTCCCTGGTTTCTCTCTGGACACTCCCTTAGATTTTCAAGGATACCATTTTTGAAGAAAGGCTACATACACATGATAATCTGTTTCTTGGTCTGAATGTTATTTAAGTTGAGTGTAGAGATGTGTAGAGTTTTTAAAGATGTCTGCTTTATTTAGTGATGCGTTCATGTATTATTGGTTGAAGTAAGCCTTTATTATGTATATAATATGTTATGCATAAAAAAAAAAAAAAAAATATCTATAATATTTATGTTTTGTATTTTTGTATAAAAAAAAAGTTGGAATGTGTTTCTTGTTTGCAAGATTCTCAAAATAAAAAATTGCCAACTCAATATTGAACCCTACGGACTAAGACTGGGATGCCATTAAAGTTCATGTGTGTGTAAAGGCAGGTGTCCCAATACTTTTGGTAGTATAGTGTAGCTGGTTATTATGGAACTAATAAAAATGTAGTACGGGTAGCGAGCACTGAAGTTATCATCTGGTTGGACCAGCAGGCACTTTTCTGCACTTACCAAACAGATAAAACAAAATGTTTTTTGTGGTATATTTAATAGACCAAAGAGAGCAAAGAGAAATCATCAAAGGTGATGTTATCGACAGGGCCTGTTCACATCTGAAGTGCATTTTGGAAAATAGATCAAGTCTCTTTGCTTTTATGAAGGTTTTCATCAAGGATGTCTCTGTACATTGCTGCATTAATCTTTCCCTCGATCCTGACTAGTCTCCCAGTTCCTGCCACTGAAAAACATCCCCACAGCATGATGCTGCCACCACCATGCTTCACGGTAGGGATGGTATTGGCCAGGTGATGAGCAGTGCCTGGTTTCCTCCAGACATGATGCTTGCCATTCAGGCCAAACTCATAATAATTACACAGGTTCTGTGGCTGATTAAGATGGTAATTAAATGCACTCAGTGCCTTATCTGTATTAAATTAGCCCCATAACCTGTGTAATTATAATGTGTTTGGTTTTAAAGGGATGAGATGGCAACCCTAAGCTAAAGAGTTCAATCTTTATTACATCAGACCAGAACTTTGTTTCTCATGGTCTGAGAGTCCTTCAGGCATGGCCATCTTTAATGTTGATTGGACCCCGGGCCAAAATTGTCTTTGCCCCCCCCCCCCCCCCCCATGCAATTTTGTTCTCCACATACAATAAATATCAGCTAGACTTAAAATCAGTTTACTGTATCAGATCAAGCAGTGATTGTGATTGGTTGCCAGAGGTTACAGCATATCATTACCACTTACTGACTGGTTGCTAGAGGTTACAGCACACATTACAGCTCACTGATTATTTGCTAGAGGTTACAGCACCTGATTTCTTCTTGTTGATTGGTTGCTAGAGATTACTGTACAGCAATACTGCTCACTGATTGGTTGCTAGAGGTTACAGCTCATCATCTCTTCACTGCAGAGGGGCATTATATGTATGAATGGCGCCTTTATTTACATATGAATGTCGCCAGCCTCAGCTATTTACATATGAATGCTCCCATTATTTACATAAGAATGAAGTTTATTTAAATATAAACACTAGACATGTGCAGACTGGAATATTTTGTTTCGTTTTTTTTGTTTTCGTTTGGAAAATAAATTTATTTAGTTACTCCCGAAAATCGTTTTGATTTATTTAGTTTTTCGTTGGGGAATAGCTTTCGTCCCGAAAATCCAATAATACTTGGTTTCTGTCGAATGGTCAAAAGAATATTCGACGGAACGTCAAATCTTTTTGGTTGCCGGTGAATGAACAAACGAATATTCGACGGAACGTCGAATCTTTACGTCTCATAAATCGAAATCTATTCTCTGTAATGTCGAATCTATTATTTCTATAATGTTGAATCTTTTCTCTATAATGTTGAATCTTTTCTCTATGATGTGGAATATTTTCCCTATAATGTCGAATCTCTCTATATCGAATTTTTACTGCAACGAAAATAAAGCATTTTTTATGTTGGATCTTTCGGTTTTCGTTTCTTGCACTTTCGTTATCGTTTGTTAAAACGATAACGAAAAAAACAGATTTTCGGACGAAAATGCATTCTAACGAAAATGAATGCACATGTCTAATAAACACAGGATCTGCAGGTGAGACATCTGTACACAACAATAGGGCAGAGCTGGGCAGCATTAGTAGCAGCACTTCACACTGAGATATCAGGACACAGAACAGGACTAAAACTTCAGGGGACAAGGGAATTTAAACTGGGATAGTTGGCAAGTATGAGGCAGCTGCTTTGAGCCCCACAACAATGACAGGGCCCAGGGCAGCTGTCCCTTTTGCCCTGGCTTAAAGACGGCCCTGCGTTCAGGGGCCTTTTGGCAAAATCCAGACGGCTGTCATGTCATGTGGCTTTTTTACTGAGGAGCGGATTCAGTCTGGCAACTCTACCATACAGACCTGATTGGCGGAGAGCTGCAGAGATGGTTGTTCTTCTGGAACGTTCTCCTCTCTCCACTGTTAATTGGGGTACCTTATATAGACAGGTGTGTGCCTCTCCAAATCACGTCCAATCAACTGAATTTACCACAGGCGGACTCCAATCAAGTTGTAGAAACATCTCAAGGATGACCAATGGAAACAGGATACACCTGAGCTCAATTTTGAGTTTCATGGCAAAGGGTGTGAATACTTATGTACATGTGATTTTTTTTTTTTATATATAAATTTGTAAAGATTTCAAACAAACTTTTTTCATGTTGTCATTATGGGGTATTGTTTGTAGAATTTTGAGGAAAATAATGAATTGAATGCATTTTAGAATAAGGCTGTAACATAACAGAATGTGGAAAAAGTGAATACTTTCCGGATGCACTGTAGTTACTTATTCCTAAATGGGCAAAGTGACAGGTTCCTTTTAATCGATTGAGAACCGCCGCACGACGTATATATACGTCGGCAAAATGGCACGGCTGGGCACAAGGGCATACATGTTCGTCCCCTTTAAGATCCCAGGTGTGGGTCGTGGCACGCTCGCGACCCGGTCCTCTTCTCTGTAATGTCCCCTGCGGTGTCCCGCGATCGGGTCACAGAGAGGAAGAACGGGGAGAGGTAAGTTTAAACAAACCTCTCCCTGTGCTTCCTAGTGAGCCTGTCACTAATCGTCTGTTCCCTGTCATAGGAAACGACAATCAGTGACATCACACGCACAGCCACGCCCCCCCCCACAGTAAGAATCACTCCCTTAGGGCACACTTAACCCTACAGCGCCCCCTCCTGGGTAACCCCTTCACTACCATTGTCATTTTTACAGTAACCAATGCATTTTTATAGCACTGTTCGCTGTAAAAATTACAATGGTCCCAAAATAGTGTCAAAAGTGTTCGATGTGTCCGTCATAATTTTGCAGTCACGATGAAAATCGCTGATCGCCGCCATTGCTAGAAAAAAAAATTATTAATAAAAATGCAATAAAACTATCCCCTATTTGGTAGACGCTATACATTTTGTGCAAAGCAATCAATAAACGCTTGTTGCGATTTTTAACCAAAGATATGTAGAAGAATACGTATCGGACTAAGCTGAGGAAAAAAACTTTATGGGCCAGATTCTCAGAGGCGCTACGACGGGGTATCTCAGATACCCCGTCGTATCGCCGTTTTTTTCCCGGGTATCTATGCGAGTGATTCCTAGAATCACTTACGCATAGATACCGCTGAAGATCCGACAAGTGTAACTCAATTACACTGGCGGATCGTAGGTGTAATGACAACTCCAGCCACTAGGTGGCCTTTATGTTGTTTTCTCATTTGCCTATGCAAATGAGGCTAATACGCCGACTCACGAACGCTTTTACGCCGCCCCGTCGAAGTTTACGTCGTTTTTGTACGCGTAAGGTTACCCCTGCTAATATGTGGAGTAACCTTACACAGTGCTGTCGGATGCCATGTTAAGTATGGCGTCGGGTCAGCGTCGTCTTTTTCTGTCGGTTACGTCGTTTTACTAAGTTGTTTCGCGAATAGGGCATTGCGTAAGTGACGATCACGTCGTTTTCACGTCGGTTTCAACGACGTTTTCCGACGTGAGCTGGAGCATGCGCACTGGGCTTTTTTCCCGGCCGGCGAATGCGCAGTTCAATCGGCACTGGGCGCGCTTAATTTAAATACAAGCCGCCCCCTTCGATTTACGCGGGGATACGCCGGGCCATTTACGCTACGCCGCCGAAAAACTACGAAGCAAGTGCTTTGAGAATAAAGCACTTGCTCTAGTACGATGCAGCGGCGTAGTGTAAATGGCTTATGCTACGCCGCCGGAAATATAAGAGAATCTTGCCCTATATCTTTTTTTTGGGGATATTTTTTATAGCAAAAAGTAAAAAATATATATATTTTTTTTAAATTGTCGCTCTATTTTTGTTTATAGCGCAAAAAATAAAAACCGCAGAGGTGATCAAATACCACCAAAAGAAAGCTCTATTTGTGAGGAAAAAAAGAACGTACATTTTATTTGGAAGCCACGTCACACGACCGCGCAATTGGCAGTTAAAGCGACGCAGTGCCGAATCGCAAAACGGGGCCAGGTCCTTTAGCTGTATAATGGTCCGGGACTTAAAGCGGTATTTCACCCTAAATATAAGATCTCCCATGCGCTTCAGCATACTGGCGTCAGCGCCAGTATGCTGGGTTTTTTTTTTTTTTATAGCACACTTACTGTTTTATCGTAGAAATCCTTTTCTGTCCCCCGTGGTGGACGGCGCCAGTACAGCGCGTCACATCTTCCTAAGATACCCGATATGGACTCGGGTATTTCCGGCGCTATGCGGCGCCTGCGCACAGACCTAGGAGCTGACTGCGCAGGCGCCGTATTTCTCCGAAATAGGACTCGGAGAAATACGGCGCCTGCGCAGTCAGCTCCTAGGTCTGTGCGCAGGCGCCGCATAGCGCCGGAAATACCCGAGTCCATATCGGGTATCTTAGGAAGATGTGACGCGCTGTACTGGCGCCGTCCAACGCGGGGGACAGAAAAGGATTTCTACGATAAAACAGTAAGTGTGCTATAAAAAAAAAAAAAACCCAGCATACTGGCGCTGACGCCAGTATGCTGAAGCGCATGGGAGATCTTATATTTAGGGTGAAACTCCGCTTTAAGTGGTTAAGACATCACTGGAAGACATTTTCATTATTCTGAGTGTAATAAAGCAGAAAAGGTTGTCCCTGCCTTCCCAGAAGCTCCTATTAATATATCTGTGCAGCAGGTGCTGCATTTCAAGGATCCACATGCTGCGCTGCTGCTTAATGACTAACCGTAATTACCAGCTCGCCTCTGGTTACTATTGTGTTGGCGCCTTTGATCTTCAGTGAGATGTATGTGCACATGAAATATATATGTTTGTTTCTGGAACAGATCTTGTTAATATTGAATTATTCTGAATACCCTGTGCATCCGTCACATTCACAGCACTGAGGGGTCAGCGAGATCCCAGATGTGGATCTTTGTTTCTCTACCAGCAGCCCTTGTGGCCTGCGCTGGTAAGATCTGTCCAAGAGGATCTCTGATCACCATCATCTGTAATGGGCATGTGGACATGTGGTGCTGAATATCATTTTCCATCCCTGCTTTCATACTGTGATGCATTTTTTTTTTTTTTAACTATTCCTCATAGCTTTTAATTGATCATGACAGTATACATCTATCTAAGGTGTAATCGTGAGCAAACATATAAATATTTTACATATATATATATTTATACTGTAGATATACACTCACATACACTACATAACCAAAAGTATTGGGACACCTGTCTTTCCACGTACATGAACTTTAATGGGATCCCAGTCTTAAAGAATATGTAAAGTACATTTTTTTTATTATTTTAACCACTTCCTATCTGGGCCATCGCCAATTGACGGCCGCTATGTGGCTCTACAATGCCGGAAGGTCACCAATATATGGCGTCTGGCCTCCCGCCAGAGTATCCGCTGCGTCACTCAGGTGCCGATGCGCGTGCCTGGCAGCCGCAATGTCCGCCAGGCAGTCACAGAGACAGGGACGTGGATCCCCGTCCTGTCAGGGAGAGGAGACCGATTTTGAAGGGTCAGGTAAGTAAACAGGGGCTCAGGGGGGATCATATAATATGATATTGGAATACCCTTCAAAACCTACAGACCCTTGGTGGGGCCTTCTCTCTATTAGATCCGGTGACACCTCTCCCACCGATGGTATCACATCAATCATTTGGCACCTCTTTTAAAAAAGAAAGTACAGTGGAACCTTGGATTCTGAGCATAATTTGTTCCAGGAGAATTCTCGTAATCCAAAGCACTCGCATTTCAAAGCGAGTTTCCCCATATAAGTCAATGGAAACGAAAATAATTTGTTCCACATTGGCTTCAATGGCATGCAATACTGCATGTGGCAGAGAGCCTCGGAAATGATCAGGGACAGCTCGGCTGACCTCGGAAACCCATGGAAACACCCGGGAACCAAATATTTCCCAACGGCTCCGATTGGCCCTGCTCGGCTCCGTCGCCCCCCAACACCTCAGGCCAAATGTGGTACTGCACACCCCATTAGCTTGAATTCTGCTAGTTTTGCGAGACAACACTCGCAAACCGAGTCAGAGATTTAAAAGAAAATGTTGCTCGTCGTTCAAAATGCTCGTTAACCAAGTTACTTGCAGGGCTTTTTTTTCAGCAGGAACGCGGGGGAACGCAGTTTCGGCACCTCCAGAACTGAATGTAATGTAATGGCGAAGGGGTGCTGGGGAGTATCTATTGATGCTGGCTGCTGGGAAATCTATTGCTACTGCAGGGGATCTATTTTTGTGAAGGAAGGGAGTCTTTTATTTCTAGGGAGTTCTTTCTTTTCCTCGCGAGGGGTCTATTGTTGCTGGGGCGGGTATTATGCTGGGAGGTCAGTCGTTGCTGGGAGGTATGTACTGTTTAGAGAGGGCTCTAATGTTTCTGGCTGCTAAAAGGTCTATTGATGCTGACTTTCGGTAGTCTGTTGTTGCTGAGGTGGATCTATTGTCGCTGGGGTTGCTAGATCTATTTTACTGCCTTTCTTGTTATCGTTAACAAAATCCATAGAAAATACTTAGCACCACAAAATGATACTTGGCTCTGTTTTCTCTAATGGGGGTGGTTACGGGAGGTGGGTAAGGGGGTAAAACCAAGGAACGGTGCTCGGAGGTGGGTAAGGGTTGGAACCAAGGAACAATGCTTGGAGATGGGTAAGAGGTGGAACCAAGGAACAGTGCTCGGAGGTGGGTGGGGGGTGGAACCAAGGAACGATGCTCAGAGGTGGGTGGGGGGCGGAACCAA
The DNA here is from genome assembly GCA_029574335.1 of Rana kukunoris. NCBI lineage: Eukaryota > Metazoa > Chordata > Amphibia > Anura > Ranidae > Rana > Rana kukunoris. The sequence goes on from CM056060.1 coordinate 28,725,128, forward strand.
GGAACGGTGCTCAAAGGTGGATAAGGGGTGGAGTCAAGAAGGAAGGAGTTCCTGCACCTATTCTTTGGGGAAAAAAGCCCTGGTTACTTGTAAACCAAGGTTCCACTGTATCCTTAGGGACTTATTGCATTTTTGTTGCTGGAAGTCAGTCCACCAGGTTGTTCTTTGCTAGGGGGTAAAGGGAAGTGGGGACACCTCCATGGCGGTAGGGCCCCTAAACAATGCCCTTGGGTGGGCACAGGCAACTAAACGAGACACTTTAAAAAGACGCCATTGGAAAACTCAACTTCCCAAACCTTCACGTAGCCAGGAATATGTTGTAGCGGTACAGTTATCCACACACACATCTCAAGTTTTACAAGAAACGACAATATTCGTTTGATCAGAGTCTGTTTAATGCCAAACTTTGCTTGGATTAATAATCCCCCAGAATGCTTTGCTTTTCATCGACCTGTTCTGTTTCACTTTAAAAGGTCCTATTTACATCCATTCATTTTTTTTTTTTTTGTTCCCATAACATACCAATAAATAGACAGATAGTAATTTGGCACAGTATCATTCAACCTCCTTCTAATAATACCCATTCACACCCCCTAGTGGCAGTCCCTCTCCTCCCCCCACCCCCCATGCATCCCTTTGTTCAAAATATACAAATAAACCCCGCCCTCTTCTCTTAAAGGACAGTGCCAGATGTCTTGGTGTTATGTGACCACAGAAGCCTCTTCCTTCTGTCCTTCCTCTTGTTCTGTCACAAGAAGGGGCTGCCAGGAATTGACACGGCTGCCGGCAGCTTCCTTGCCAGAACCAGTGGCATTGTCATCGTTATTAGGTGTGCATCTACGTTGCATGAGTTCCTTTAGATGCAAATGTTTCTAAAACGTTAGAAGTTGATTCACAGTTTGAAGCTATATACAGCGGGATGAGAAAAGCTTGTACATATACATGAGCATTGAGCATATTCAGTAACCCAGACCGCTCCAATTTCACTTAGGCCTACAGGTACAGGGGAGATTAGTAGCTTAATCAAGCTACACTATATTGCCAAAAGTATTGGGACGCCTGCCTTTGCATTCACATGAACTTTAATGGCATCCCAGTCTAATGCCCTGTACACATGACCGGGATTCGCGACTGCAAAAGGTCCGTCGGAAATCCCGAGGGAAAAACCGAGAACCTGCTCTCTACCTTTTCCCCCGTACACACGTTCGGTTTTCCCGTCGGGAAAACTCCGGTGAGAGCTTTTCCCCGGGAATCCCGGCCGAGTGTATGCTCCATCTGTCTTTTTCTTCACAGGAAAACTGCCAAAAACTGCAGTTTTCCTCCGGGAAAAAGTCCACCGGACATCCCAACAGGAAAAAGAGCTGGTTCTCTTTTTTTGGCCGGCCGGCCAAAACTGCGATGGAGCATACACACGGCCGGGATTCCTGGCCAAAAGCTCTCCTCGCAGTTTTCCCATCGAAAAACCCAGTCGTGTGTACGGGGCATTAGTCTGTAGAGTTCAATATTGAGTTGGCCCACCCTTTGCCGCTATGACAGCTTCAACTCTTCTGGGAAGGCTGTCCGCAAGGTTTAGGAGTGTGTCTATGGCAGGGGTGCCCAACCTTTTGAAGAGTGTGGGCCACTTAAGCAACTAGTCGAGGGCCACAATCAGCGGAGCAGGCAGATGACAGGTCACGGCTACTCTATAGGCCCTCCGATCTGCCCAGATGAAAGGGGACAAATTCCCTTTTGTTTTTCGAATTGGAGGTAGGGGGGCCTAAACAGGCATCTCTCGCTCTACAGAGGTGAATTGAGGGTCCCATTTGGTTGGGCTGATCATGTGAAAAGGGCCTAAGACTGCTTTCACAGTTTTACCCACAACACGGGTGCAGCGTAGTACACCTGTGTCTATCCTGTGGGTTAGCTGACCTTTGCCATAAACTTCACCTGTGGCAAAAGCCGGCGCTGTAGAGGAAGCATCAGCTTATGGGACTCTACTCCGCAGTCACTTTCTTCCTCTAGCACCAGCTTCATTCACAACACTGATGCTGTGGTATGGGGGGTTGGCAACCTACGATCTGGGCTTGCCAACCCACCATTCCAGAGCAGGAGGTCAGAGGACTCCGCGGGTCACATGTGGCCCTCTGGCCACTGGTTGGCCACCCCTGGTCTATAGTAATGTTTGACCATTCTTCCAGAAGCACATGTGTGATGTTGGGCAAGACAACCTGGCTAGCAGTCTCCGCTCTAATTCATCCCAAAGGTGTTCTATCCACACTATATTGCCACATCATTTGACTGGGGGGGGGGGGGGGGATTATGGTGTAGGGTTGTTTTTTTTAGGGGTTGGGCTTGGCCCGTTAGTTCCAGTAAAAGGAACACTTAAGGTGTCAGCATACCAAGACATTTTGGACAATTTCTTGCTCCCAACTTTGTGGGAACAGTTTGGGGATGACCCCTTCCTGTTCTAACATGACTGTGTACCAGAGCACAAAGCAAGGTCCATAAAGACATGGATGAGCGATTTTGGGGTGAAGGAACTTGACTGGCCTCAACCTAATAGAACACCTTTGGGATAAATTAGAGTGGAGACTGCGAGCCAGACCTTCTCATCCAAAATCAGTGCCTGACCTCACAAATGCGCTTCTGGAAGAATGGTCAAAAATTCCCATAGACACTCCTAAACCTTGTGGATGGCCTTCCCAGAATTGAGGTTGTTATAGCTGCAAAGAGTGGGCCAACTCAATAGTGAACCCTACAGACTAGGACGCCATTAAAGTTCTTGTGCGTGTAAAGACAGGTGTCCCAATACTTTTGGCAATATAGTGCCAAAATGGCTAAATATTAATTGCTTGGAGCAGTTGTTAGTCATGAATATGGATTTTTATGGCGTAAACTAGACGAGCAAAAAACCTTTCATACTCACAGATTGGTCCAACATTGTATGATTGGATCGCTACAAGATGCTACTGCATGCTGTAGCCGATGCCATTGAGAGCCATGTGTTCCATAAATTGCTCCTCCTTGCAATTAAAATTATTTTAGTAGCATGGACTCCAATACAACATACCCAAAGAGACACTGGGAGCTTTTAGACTTGTAAGTGTAGTCAGATGATGGAAAACTTCCAACAAGCTAAATAGCTATGGCGAGGTGGCAAGGCTTTTCTCGATGGGCACCCAGCAGTAGCTCAAGCCATAGAAATGCAGAAAGGAGCGCCAGACCAAAACCAAATAAAAGAGTCCAAGATTATTTTAGTTGTTGGGGAAAAAAAGTCATATAAAAATATCGAATGTGTTTTAGGGGCAATACGGCTCCCCCTTCATAGGACTCAACACTGTCAAGTTGTTGCTTCAAGTGGAAAGTTCAGTGCTGGTTCTAATATACCTGAAGAGTCATTTTCTCTGAGTCCTTTCAAGTTTTATAATGTGTTGTGTCCTGATAAAGGGGGGTAGAGCTGCCCTGAAACACATTGGCTGATTTTATATTACTACAGTGGAGCCTTAGATTATGAGCATATTCCGTTCCAGGAGTATGCCCGTAATCCAAAGTACTCGCATATCAAAGCAAGTTTCCCCATTGAAGTCAAAGGAAAACAAAAATAATTTATTCCGCATTGACTTCAATGGGATGCAATACCGATTGCGGCCAGAGGCAAGGGGGCGTTGGAGAGCCTCAGAAACAGCCGAAAAGGCCCGAGGACACTTCGGCTGACCTCGGCAAACCTCGTAAAGACTTCCTACCCGAGATTTGCCGTGGTCAGCCATGCTGTCCTCCTGGCCTTTCCGAATGGCACCGATTGACTGCGATCGCCGACGTTCGGCTTTGCTCGGCTCTGGCGCCCCCCCCAAGGCCAAAAGCGGTACTGCACACCGCTTTGGTCTGAATCTTACCCGTTTTGCGAGACAACACTCGCTAACCGAGTCACGATATTGAAAAATACAGTGCTCGTATTGCGAAACGCTCGTTAACCGCGTTACTCGCAATCCGACGTTCCAATGAAAATAATCTTGGATTCTTTTATTTGGTTTTAGTCTGGTCCTCCTTTCTGTATTTCTATCATTTTAGTAGCATGACTGAGCAAATAAAACTCCCCTGTGCATCTCTAACCTAAAAGAGGTCAGATCAGTGAAAGAGGGATTCTGATTGGTTGTTAAAGGCTTGCTGTACTTTTTTTTTTTTTTTACTGAAGCTCATTATTGTGTGTCTGTGATACATTTCAGTACACACACACACTCTCACACATACAAAGTCACACTTTTCATTGTCACTGCTATGTACAAAGTACAATCTGATCGTGCACGCATGACTGTTTGAATGGCAGCATTAGCGCTCTTGAAAATCTAGATCAGTGATGTCGAACCTTGGCACTCTGGATGTTTTGGAACTACATTTCCCATGATGCTCCACTACACTGCAGTGTGCATGAGCATAATGGGAAGTGTAGTTCCAAAACATCTGGAGTGCCAAGGTTCGACATCACTGATCTAGATGCAAGGACCTCTTGGCCCACAGGGTGGTGCTGGGTCTGGATTGCAGCAAAACCCACCTCAGTAGGGGCTTGAGGACCACTAACTGCTAGGAAAGACCCCTGGAGTGGAAGGGCATTTTATAAAGGGACAGGAAGGGCAATTGACACAGGTCCACAGAGAGATGTGGAGGTAATGGAGACTTCCAGTGTTGTAAAATAACTCCTGTAGACCTAAAAAAGATAAGACTTAAACAAAAGCCTCCCACATTTATATTCCACATATTAGCAGAGGATGCTGGTGCTCTCTCGGGGTCCTGTTAGCCTCATAATCATCAAACAAAAAGAAGCCGAGACTCAGTTTTACATCTTTTATTTCATCCTCAGCTTACAATCAAAGCATCCCCAGGTTACAATGAAGGCACTAGCGCCTCTGTCGTGCTTTGTAAGCTGAGGATGAAATAAAAGACATAGAAGATCAGAAACCGAGTGCCGACTCTTTCGTTAATTAGATAAGACACATCTTCATCTGAAATAGGACAGCCTTCCCGTGCTCAATGATAAGGGCAAGCTGTTGTTCAGTATTGTAAGAGCTCTCAGACCTTATGGGACATTTTCCTTATTTTACAAATCCTTTGCTACTTTAATGCTGCGTACACACGATTGGAAATTCCGACAAGAAAAGTTTGATGGGAGCTTTTGGTCGGAAATTCCGTGTAGGCTCCATTGGACATTTTCTGTCGGAATTTCGGACAGCAAAAATTTGAAAGCTGGTTCTCAATTTTTCCGACAAGAAAAGTTATTGTCGGAATTTACGATCGTATGTATGCAATTCCGACGCACAAAAAAAAAACATGCATGCTCAGAATCAATACAAAGCATGCTCTAAATCATTGACCTTCATTTTTCTCGGCTCATTGCAGTGTTGTACGTCACTGCATTCTTGACGGTCGGAATTTCAAACAGAATTTGTGTGACCGTGTGTATGCAACACTAGTTTGAGCCATAATTCAGTCAGGAAAAAAATCCACGGTTTTCTTGTCGGAATTTCCGATCGTGTGTATGCGGCACAAGTCAGGAGACGCGTGACATCTTTTGCTATACAAAAATGTAAAGGTGGACCTTGGTGTTTATAAACAGCCCAGGTGAGTGGCGTTTATCAGAAGCCCCTATGTTCAACATGTCAGAAAGAATAAATAAAAAGGTGATCCCACGCAGTAATATATTATCACTTTGCCGATAAATGATCAAAAATATATATGTATATATATTTATTTATTTCTATATTCCAAAAAATATATATATATAAATGTCCCGGAAAATTATATATATATATAAAATATAATTATATATTATATATATATATAAAAATATAAATGTCCAGGAAAAAAAAAAAAAAAATATATATATAAATATATATTGGCCAGGAATATATATATATATATATATATATATATATATATATATATATATATATATATATATATATATAAAACTGTTCAAGAAAAAGTCTATATAGGTGTTTAAGAAAAAATATGTATATAAAAATAAGAGAAATCTAGAATATAGTGGTGTAAGCCCATATAATCCTCCATAGAACGTCTGCGATATATATTTCCTTTTTTAAACAATAGAAATAGGGTCACAGAACTCTCACCTCATATATATAAAGAAAACCGCATCAATATATAACAGTGACATTCTACCTTCATAGAGAACCATTCCAGCTTCTCTGGCTCTAAATGGCCCTTACGGTCTCCTAGACTAACCCTCAACAAGCATAATTCATTCACCAAACTAACCTGATATACTCCGGTAATGTTGGAATATATGGTGGGAAAAAAGAGAAAGAATGCCTCCAATGGCGCAGTCAATTAAAAAATAAATAAAGAATGGTTTATTAAAAGGAACTTACATTAAAAATAGTACAAACAAGCAAATCAGATAAAAAGTGAGTTTTCAGCGCCTTCTCGCGTCACTTCCGGTGTACGTCTACTTCCGGCCACTCCCTACGTGTTACGTCACGGCACGTGACTTCTTAATGGGATGAGGATTAGTCTAGGAGACCATAATGGCTATTTAGAGCCGGAGAAGTCCCAATAAGATGCTGTGGAATGGTTCTCTATGAAGGTTGAATGTCACCCTTATAAATTGATGTGGTTTTCTTCATATATATATATATATATATATATATATATAAGGTGAGAGTTCTGTGAGCCTATTTCTATTGGATATAACGGAGTATATATCGCAGACGTTCCGTGGAGGATTATATGGACTTACAACATACATTTTCTATTTTATCTAGTTTTCTCTTATTTTTATATACATATTTTTTCTTGAAAACCTATACAGTATAGACGTTTTCTTGAGCTGTTAAGATATATATATATATATATATATATATATATAGTTCCCTGAACATTTATATTTATATATATTTTCGGACTCTCTCTCTCTCTCTCTCTCTCTCTCTCTCTCTCTCTATATATATATATATATATAAAAATGTTCAGGGAAATATATATATACCGGTAACTGTTTTTTTTTTATCATTTATTGGTGATAATACATTACTGCCCGAGATCACCTTTTTATTTATTTCTATTTTGTGAATTGTGAACATTGTGAACAGTTTTGCTGCTGGTTTTGATTCACAGTTATGACTTTTTATTTGTTATTCTGTTACATTACATTACTAATTCTAGTAGCGCGAAGGACACTTTACACATGTTACAAAGAATGGCCACCTTGTGCGGTGTATAGTGATTATGCCATCACCTGCAGCGTTCTACTTCTCAATGCCCAGACAGTACATGAGATTGCATCCCAATTCCCTGCCATATATTCTAACCAAGCTTTAGTTAGACATGCTCAAATGTGTCCCGCCTTCAGGTAGAACTTACTTCAGTGGCATTCACCAGTATCTCCACCGATAAGCATGCAATAATTATCAAGCCCTACAGACCTGCATATGTAAGAAAGATATTTTAAACTTTAACACCAGAGTCAGAGAATGTTGGACCCTCCAACCCTCCTTTCCCCCAGATTAACCTAAACTGTACTGGAAAAACAGCAGAAGCCACTTTAAATATAAGACTAGACCAGGCCTAATCACCAAAAAGTGATAGAAAGTGTGTTTTAGTCTTTGATCGCCAAATTTGGTTGGATCCTAGCAGTTCCTAGATGTTGGGTTCTCCAGGTGAACCCAAACTAATACTGAACAACAACAAAAGCCATTTTTATTATAAGACTAGGCCAGGTCTAAATTTGGGAGAACAACACAGGAAAGGGTAATAACAAGCATAGTTTAGTCTGTGAAGGCCAGATTTGGTTGGATCCTAGCTGTTGGGTTCCCCAGATGAACCCAAGCTCTACTGAAAAACAGCAAAGCCACTTTGATTATAAGACCAAGTCAGGTCTAATTTTGGGAGCACAACATAGGAAAGGGTAATAAAAAGCATGGTTTAGTCTGTGAAGGCCAAGTTTGGTTGGAGCCTAGCAGTTCCTAAATGTTGGGTTCCCCAGTTGAATCCAAACTATACTGAACAACAACAAAAGCCATTTTTATTATAAGACTAGGCCAGGTGTAAGTTTGAGAGCACAACATAGGAAAGGGTAATAGAAAGTGTGGTTTAGTCTGTGAAGGCCAAATTTGGTTGGTTCCTAGATGTTGGGTTCCCCAGATGAACCCAAGCTCTACTGAAAAACAGCAAAGCTACTTTGATTATAAGATTAGATCAGGTCTAAGTTTGAGAGTACAACATATGAAAGGGTAATATAAAGTGTGGTTTAGTCTGTGAAGGCCAGATTTGGTTGGTTCCTAGATGTTGGGTTCTCCAGATGAACCCAAGCTCTACTGAAAAACAGCAAAGCTACTTTAATTATAAGATTAGGTCAGGTCTAATTTTGAGAGCACAACATAGGAAAGGGTAATAGAAAGTGTGGTTTAGTCTGTGAAGGCCAGATTTGGTTGGATCCTAGCAGTTCCTATATGTTTGGTAGGTCCTAGTAGGTGAATTTGGCTAACACAGTCATTCATACAGTCAGATCCATACACCTTACCTTATGTAAATTTCTCAGTTACTCAGCTATCCACTATGTATTTCATTACAGTGTACTAAGGGTTTGTACACTTTGGAGAAGGCCATCTTGTGGGCTGCAGCAGAATTTTAGTAAATTCATTAGATGGTATAATAAAGGGTTAGTCCACCAAAAATTGCCATTTGCAGTAGATTACTCGGCAGATTCTTTTTTTTAGATCTCTACAGCCCAGTCACCAGGTCTGCTTACCTTGGATTCCTATTGCAATGGTATCCATGGGTAAAAAAGGGGTGGTATAAGAGCATACTTCAGAAGGTAGATACAGCCAGTGGAATATTGAGTCACCAGCAGCATCCGCCTGTTAAAGCCAAGTGTGGCCGGTCTCGGGTTTACACCAAAGTGGACCTAATTTATCAAGGCATCTATTATATTATATTATTTCAGAACTACCAAACCCATCCAGCCTTTAGGATTGCCGCTTGAAATGGAAAAATAAGGAAAAGGCTGACTGGTTGCCAGCAAGTAATTTGTATTCCGAACACCTTGATAAATGAGGTTCAGTGATGTGTTTGCTTCATAAAAAAAAACAAAACATTTTGATAACCAACAAGATGGCAGCTCCATCACAACCTTGCTCCTGCTATATGCAAGCAGAAACGGAAGGGAGTCACTACTGTTAAAAGAAAGCTTGGAACATAGGAAGAGTGAATGGTACATACTTTCCTTGAGATGCCAAGGGCAGGTATTAGACAGAGACCACCAGCACAAACACAGCACAGGTACACGCAAAATCCAGGAGAAGAGGCCACAGTCATTGTCTAGGCCACCAGGGGGCAAAGGATCCCAATCATTTCAAAGTCCTTAAAAGATATAGCCAGTGGGGTCACTGAATACAATATCTTGCCATGTGGCACATTCCAAGGTCCACCAGGAATACATGAGCCTAAGGCCCACACAAATACATAGACACAGGCTACAGAGCTGCAGTCACGACACAACCAGCTGGAATCCCACCGTTGTCCGGTTAGATGTTGACAGAGAACCACAATCACACGTCCAGATGCGAGTAAGACTTCACCCCCGTTGAATCACTGGAGTATTAAGTAAGATAAGAAGGGGGGGCAGACCTCACTGGTGACACAGATCCTGTACTGGTGGGCAACCAGAAGCCACCATGGGCCCAACATTCCCTATTTTCTGTAATGTATACTCTATGGAGGAGTAGGGCACTGAAGGGTCATAAGTTTCTTCTCTAATTCAGTGACCTGTGATAAGGACAGAAAAAAAAAAGGAAAGCAGTATTAAGAATGATTGATTGAGATGCACTAAGAATGCTAATTGAACGACCTCCCATTATATTAGTCTCTAACTATCAGATTTGGTGTAGCCTACACTGTAGGAATTACTGGTTTTCGATCCTTTAGGTCAGTGGGTCTCAACCCTCTAGTGCCGTGACCCCTTGATAAAAATTTCCCAAAGTTGTGGGGACCCCTAACAGTAAAATTATTTTCGTAGCGTGGGTTGTCAGCACCCAAGGCAAGACAAGTCATTTAGTGCTCCCTGAATCCTTTTAACGGCAACTATGATCACAGGTAGTGTCACTCACTGTGTCTCCGGCTTCACTGTGTTTCCGACTTTGTGGTGTCTCCTAGGAGTGACACCTATGCCGAAATCAGAAAATAGGGTCTCCTCCAGCCCCTCCCTCTTCACATTCCTCACCAGTCAGCTGACCTCTAGTCTTTACCTCCCAGCCATGCCGTGAACTGAAATGCGAAGAGGCTGAGTGGGCAGATTCCGGCTCCAGGAACAGCCCAGCTGGGCGTCTACAGGCTCCAGGGATAGCCCTGCTGGGTGGCCGCAAAAAGGCTGGGAGAGCAGAGCGGGCTTCAGGAACAGGCCAGGATTCGGTGACCATTGGCAAATCATCATTCGACCCCTGAGGGGGTCCCGACCCCCAGGTTGAGAACCACTGCTTTAGGTCAAGCGCTACCCGCAGCAAGTTGCGCTACTAAAAGTCGCCATAAGTGACTCATTCTAAGTTTATCCACTAAGGCCTCATGCACACTGGACGTTTTTACAGCAGCTGTTTTTGGCAGTAGACCTTTTTTTCTTCAGTCAATAAACTCTCCATAATGTTATCCTATGTGTCCATAAACACATAGGCTGTTATCAGCAATTTTGGACAGTGGCGTTTTTGAGCAGTAAAAAAGTGGTTCCGAGAGACAATTTTCAGCTGTAAAAACGCTCAAATCCAGATAAACGCTCAAAAATGTTTTTAGATCATTGACATTTAAAAAAAAATGATGTTTTCTTCCACAAAAATACACTAAAAACCCTAATAATTGCTAAAAATCGCTGCTGAAAAAACTTGAATAACTCACTGCAAAGCTACTGGCGTTTTTTATAACGTTATTTTAATGTCCAGTGTGCATGAGGCCTAATAGCAGCTAGTCCAGTCTAATCCTAATCTAAACCTTAACCTCCTCCCACCCCCATTCTAAACCCTATACTTACTAGCCGAGTGATGGAGAACCTTGGCACCCCAGATGTTTTGGAACTACATTTCCCATGATGTTCAACTATACTGCAGAGTGCATGAGCATCATGGGAAATGTAGTTCCAAAACATCTGGGGTGCCAAGGTTCGCCATCATTGAACTAGCCTGTAGAGGAAACATGTCTTACCTATTCCCTGACCTCTCCGGTCCACTCACATGATCGGCTCCCAGCGCTGGCTTTAGGGTAGAGGAAGAACAGCCGATGCCCCATAGCAGGCTTATGGGTGATGTCACCGCACAGGCATTGCAACCGTTGTTGGCGATCTCTCCTCCTCACTAAAGCTGGCCACTGGGGAGATCATGTGACCAGAGTTCCCAGAGAATAGGTAAGTATAAGCATTGTTCCTTTACGGGCTTATGGGAGTCATGCAAATATCAACATGCAGGACTGTTTGAAGGAATTTGGGGGCCCCAAGCAAAATGGGGGGCCCCCAAGCACCCCCGCAATGCAAAGCCTACATTAGTAATACGCAAATTTTTTACACCCATGTTCTTACTCCTCCCCCCTCCCTAGTCCCTATGTTTTTCTATTCTGACCTCCTCTTCTTCCCTGTAGGCAGCTGCTGTAGCGTGGCCAAGCTCCTCTTCCTCCTGTCAGTCCGGTGTTCTATCATTATAGGTCCCCTATCAGATAGTACCCGGGCCGGGTACCGTGCGGCAGGAGATTCAGTTTCCTGTGTTCCCGCCCGGACTGAAAGGAAGTGAGCACTCAGTGTGCACTTCCTGTCAGTCCGGCCAGGAACAGGAAATTAAATCTCCTGTACCACTCGCGGTACCCGGCCGGACTGACAGGACTCCAGGAGAAAGGAAGAGGAGCTAGGCCATACTACAGCCTGGGAAGGGGAAGTTGGGGGCCCCAGGCCAGCTCGGGGCCCCAAGCAATTGTTTATTTTGCCTGTCCTGTAGCGTCGGGCCCGTCAACATGCCTTGATGGATGGATGTCAGTCTGGAGAAGTGGGCATTCCTAGGCAGGATGTATTGGCATATAGACAACCCACATGTGATGCTAAACCTCCATGAATCAAAGAACTGAAATCCAATGAGAGACGAGGTGGGGCTAGGGACTATCAGGGATAAAAAAAAGCTAGACGGTGCTGGAAGTCCTCCAGCCAGAAAATGAGGCAGGCTTTATCTGACTACCTGCGATTTCTAATGCAAATGTGCAAGACTAATGCCGTGTACACGCGGTCGGAATTTCCGATGGAAAAAGTCAAATGGGAGCTTTTCATCGGATATTCCGACCGTGTGTACGCCCCATCTGACTTTTTCCATCAGAATTTACGACAAACTTAGAGAGCAGGTTCTCTATTTTTCCGTCGGAAATACCGACAGAGTTTTGTCCGGTCAAAAGTCCGACCGTGTGTACGCGGCATAAAGGAAAGTTTGGAGCTCAGCTTTATGTTTACTGACAACTTATTTCTCATAGGTTGATTGGGATTAATGCATTCTTCATCAATAATGCATTCAATGCATCAAGCACTACTACAATCACTAGTACATGCAAATTACTAACATGTCAGCTAACACAATGACATATCAGGCTTCAATAGCTGTACTCAGGGGCGGACTGACAACTCATGGGGCCCCCGGGCAATAGAAGATTATGGGGCCCCTGGGCTTACAGATGGCCACCATGCCAGGAGGCAGTGCACAGGCGGGGCAGCTAACATCTCGGGATTTTCACATCAAAAGCATGTCAGTTTCGGACATATCAGGGACAGATGTAAAAAAACACAGATTTTTACATACTGTCCCTGGTTTTCCTGAGCCTGGCAACCCTGATGGGGCCCCCTAGAGGCATGGGGCCCTCGGGCAGTGCCCGGGTGCCTCAATGGTCAGTCCGCCCCTGGCTGTACTGTATCTAATGATACCTTTTCCTGAAGTCTCTGGATCTCTGCAGCGTGTGCAGTCTCTGTCTCTTCCAGTCCCTGCTTTTGAATCTCTTCTTTTTTCAAAAAGTCCAGCTCCCTGCAAATAATAGTGTTATTGATTAAATCATAATTCTGTTTCTGTATAGCAGCAATATAATCCTTGTTGGTCCTGTTGACAATATCCTAAAGAGGAACTGCCGTCTGCTCACAATTTGTAATAAAAACATCTTTGCCATTTTGAAGATTCCCTTCAACCACTTTGCATATTGTTTTATATACTGTGATTCTGTACTTGCCAAATATGCTGCAGAAATCACCCTTCACTAAACTTAGTGCACCGACGCTCCCATCCAACCTGATGGAGCTTGAGAGGTCCTGCAGCCATTTTAACTGTGGGCAGCTGAAGCTGCTTCCTGTTCACTTCCTGGATTAACACAGACACACCCCCAGCTCTGCAGCTCTCATTGGCCCTCTTCTGGCTCCCCTTGGTCCTTCCCCTGCTTCTTTGTTCCCCCCATGCTCCTCTGTACCCTTGTGCTTCTCTGGTCCCCCCCCCCTGTGCTCTACTGGTACCCCCCTGCTTCTCTGGTCCCCCACATGCTTCTCTGTTCCCCCACATGCTTCTCTGTCCCCATCCCCCTGTGCTCCACTGCTACCCCCTCTGCTTCTCTGGTCCCCCACATGCTTCTGCATTCCTCTCCTGATCTTCAGTTCCCCCCATGCTCATCTGGTCCCCCTGCTCATCTGTAACCTTGTGCTCCTCTGGTCCCCCCTGTGCTCCTCTGGTGCCCCCCGGCCCCCGTGCTCCTCTGGTTCCCCCTCATGCTTTTCTATTTCCCTCTGCTGCTCTGGCCCCCCATGCTCCTCTATTCCCCCCCCCCATGTTGCGCTGGTCCCCCATGTGCTGCGCTGGTCCCCCATGTGCTGCTCTGGTCCCTCATGTGCTGCTCTGGTCCCTCATGTGCTGCTCTGGTCCCTCATATGCCTCTATCCCCCAACCATTATGCTCTGGTCCCCTATGCGCCTCTATCCCCCCATGATGGTCTGGTCCCCCATGCACCTCTACCCCCCCCCCCCCATGATGCTCTGGTCCCCCATGCGCCTCTACCCCCCCATGATGCTCTGGTCCCCCATGCGCCTCTACCCCCCCATGATGCTCTGGTCCCCCATGCGCCTCTACCCCCCCATGATGCTCTGGTCCCCCATGCGCCTCTACCCCCCCATAATGCTCTGGTCCCCCATGCGCCTCTACCCCCTCATGATGCTCTGGTCCCCCATGCGCCGCTATTCCCCCATGATGCTCTGGTCCCCCATGCTCCTCTATGGTCCCCCATGCGCCTCTATGGTCCTGCATGATGCTCTGGTCCCCCATGTGCCTCTATCCCCCCCTTGATGCTCTGGTCCCGTGCAGTGCTCACCTCCTTTACCTGGCTAGTTAACTTCAGAGTGACTGAATACAGACATGCTCCTCGGAAGTTGCACTGAGAAGCTCATCATACGATCCAGAAGGACCGTGGCCACACACAGCTGTGACATAAGCTTCCTCGGCACTCGTTCATCTGGTCTTTCTTTCCCCCGCTCTCCATATATATTCTCCGCGGCAGCAGACAGGTTGGACAGCGGGGGAAGGATAGACCTGGGGAACGAGTGCCGAACGAGTGTGAAGGGGGGGGGGCACGTCTCTTCTCTCCAATCAGCTCTCAAAGCATTCCTCACTGAGCTTGCAGATTGTAACTTTAGCCCTCCTCCCACTTTTTTTCTGAACTCTTAGACAAGCTTTAAAATTCTGCACTTTTTAACAGATGTAGAGGGGAGAAGACAGCAGATAAACAGGTACAACTGATGTAGAAAGTTGTTTAATTTCTGCGTATCATCTGCTTTAACAGGGACACGGACAGCAATAAAGAAAACTATCCCCACTCTATGCTAAGTTAAAAAAAAGTTGTACTGCAATAATCACATACAAGCAACATGCGCAACATTCTAGGTTACAAAATAAATAGTTATCATTAATAAAAAAATAAAAAATAAAAAAACAATATTTTTTAAAGAGGCCAATTCACTTACTTTTGCTGGTACTCCTTGATGAGCCTCTTGGCCTTGCTGTACTTGCGCTCCAGTCCCTGGTGCTGGGCTTGGGTCTCCTTCAGATGCTCATCCACTGCCTGACAAAGACTTTGAGCTTCCATCCAGTAGCCCTGCAGCTTCTCTACGCGCTCCCTGTTCTCCTGAACACTCTGCTGCAGCTGCACCTTCTCCACTCTCCAGCGTGATCGCTCTTGTTCCAGGCCAGCCAGCTACAAAGACAGAGAAGACATTGCTATAAAAGGGAATCTAGCATCTTTCATGGGAATGTAATCATTCTTTTAGTATAAGGCCCCTTTCACACGGGGTGGGTCCGTTTTTACAGACTCGGCTTTGCTCAGTGGGGGGATTGCCCCATTGATCTCCGCCGAGCAAGCAGATGACAGGTCCGTCTCCGCTCAGAGTCCCGCTCTACTCTATGGGAAGATCGGATGAAAACAGACCACCTGTTCGTCTTCATCCAATCCCATCCGATCCGCCAGATGGATGGAAAATAGGACCACTATCCATCTGTATTTGGCGGACCGGATTGGATAGCAGCGTGTGCCAGCGGATATGTCACTGTTGACATTCACTGCTCCATAGGGGTCCGATCAGGTCCGCCTAAAAAACAAACAGGTGGACCTGATCGGACAGCCCGTGTGAAAGGGGCCTAAATGTTTCTCTATAGTTTTTAACCAATAATATAGTACAGACTTTCTCAATCTTTTCAACACTGAGGAAACCTTTCGGTCTCAGGGAGCCCCTGTTAAAATGGCTATATCTACAACTCATGATACATTGGTGTGATGTTCAGTGGAAGAGTGCTTCCTACATCTGTGTGGTCTTGGGGAAGAATCCCCCCCCCCCCCCCCCTACAGATAGCTAAAAAGATCATTGGTGTCACTGGGAACTTATCGGAGAAGCAAAAATTGGTCATTGTGCATGAAACCCCTAGCAACCATTGGAGGAACCATTGGGTTCCATGGAACCCTGGTTGAGAAACCCTTAGCGTATATAGAGTTGGGCAAACAGCTCGAGCCAAGCAAAAGTTTGTCCCGAACATCGCCGGTTGCCTGTTCGGTGAACACCCGAATTTGTGGGGTGCTCAGGAAGCAGGTGCTGCACAGTGCATTCTAAGCCCTGATAGGGAACAGTGAATAGCTGGTTGTTAAGGAGCAGCACGGGAGGACGGCAGCTGCGTCCTTAACAACAGATGAGTCAACAGCTGTCAACAGGCTTCCCTACCGACCGCTGAATAAAAAAATATATATATATTTATGACAATAAAAAAAGTAAAAAATAAAGGAAACTTCGGGTCTTGTATTTAAAGGGGAACCCCACGCCAATTTTTTTTTTTTTTAAATAAATGACATGGGGTCCCACCCAATATCCATACCAGACCCTTATCCGAGCATGCAGCCTGGCAGGACAGGAAAGGGGATGGGGGACAGCGCTGGTTGCCTAATCTTGTCCCATTTGGGGGGGAACCGAACTGATCCTTTGCCCCGGGTTAAATAATGTCTAGCTTCCCCACTGGTACTGCCTATAAGA
Organism: Rana kukunoris; assembly: GCA_029574335.1. Lineage (NCBI taxonomy): Eukaryota > Metazoa > Chordata > Amphibia > Anura > Ranidae > Rana > Rana kukunoris. The sequence goes on from CM056060.1 coordinate 28,741,665, forward strand.
GTACCAGTACCAGCTGTTCTACTCTAATAAAGTAGAACGGCTAATGGCTAGTGAAGGGGAAGGGGGGCTTGGGTGGCCATCAGGGTTGGCCGGCCGCGGGGGGGAGGGGCTGTTTTGTCCAGCCGCCAAGGGAGAGACGTGTCAAAGTGGGCCAGTCTGGATGAAATACAGGGCCAAAATGTTGTCCCAGTTGTCTGGCACCCACTGATTGGCTGAGTGAATGTCAGAAGAGAGCTATGTGTTGATAAACTACTCAGGGCTCTCTACAGACAACAGCAATGTGTGTTATTATTTTTCTGCCAGAGTGGGGATCAAAACCGGTGTTCGGTGAACACCCAAATTTGTGGGGGGCTCAGCAAGGAGGTGCTGCACATTGCATTCTAAGCCCTGATAGGGAACAGTGAATAGCTGGTTGTTAAGGGGCAACGCGGGAAGACGGCAGCTGCGTCCTTAACAACAGATGAGTCAACAGCTGTCAAAGGGCTTCCCTACTGACCGCTGAATAAAAAAATATATATATTTATGACAATAAAAAAAGTAAAAAAAAAGGAATCTGTGTGGCTTCGGGTTTTGTATTTAAAGAGGAACCCCACGCCAATTTTTTTAAACAAATGACATGGGGTCCCACCCAAAATCCATACCAGACCCTTATCCGAGCATGCAGCCTGGCAGGACAGGAAAGGGGATGGGGGAGAGCGAGCCCGCCCCTCCTGAACCATACCCCGGCCACATGCCCTCAACATTGGGGGGTGCTTTGGAGCTTTGCCCACCCCAAAGCACCTTGTCCCCACGTTGATGTCAGACGCCTCCAATCGCAGATCGCTCTTCAGAGGATTGACAATCCATGTATTGATTCAATAAGGCTTCCCCATGCACATGTATAATTACAATGTAATCTTCAAGGCTTTTAAAAGAATTCCCACAGCCTTTTAAGATTATTAAGATTATTTAAATCAACATGTTTATGTGAAAGAACTATATATTCCTTTGATAAGAAGATGTGGTATTAGGGGAGGGTATTAGGGGAGCCATATTTGCTAAATTATATATACACATACATACATACATACACACACAGGTATATATATATATATATATATATATATATATATAAATATTTAAAAAAAATTGTATTTAGGTGTTAATAAAATAAATTACCAAAATAGTAGAAAATAGTAGGTGCTTTTTGAAACAATTACCGTACTCAATTTCCTCTTTCATTGTTACATCATGCACCAAGAGATTGAAAGGCAAACAACATTTCAGAGCAGAAGAACAATGTCAGCAGATTGGCATGTGAGGCCAGCAGTCTCATGTTCTAATAAATATGCCCTCTGAAACATGCCTACAGATCTGAATATAATATAATTTCATGGAAATATTTTAAAGATAAACAGTTGGGTAGAAAATATATTACAGAACATCTGTAAGAACTCGGGGGAAAGTGACAATGCAGCTCCTCCAGAGATACAGTACAGGAAGTGAGCGTTGTCACCTTAGGACAGGAAGTGTGTCACTGGTATATCACCAAAATAAAGGAATAAAAACCTAAACAAAACAAATACTGCCACTACTTCTAAAGACTGGTTAGCTGCAATACATTACATTTTTGATTATAGATTTAGATATGCTTTAAAGACAACTGTACAGGTAGAGTAGTCTCTCCTCACCTTCCTCTTCAGTTGTTGGATTTCTGCCTCGGTCACGGCATGCTTTATTTGAAGCTGCATGAGGAGACAATTGTAAGATTTATCATAGTATAAACAGATGTGTAAAGCAGTAGTAAATTCCCACAGAGGGAACAGCGGGAAATGGAGATTTGTATGTGCCAAGCAATGGCAAAATAAAAAATACCATTTTATTATCACATTAAAATAAACACACTGTAAAAAAACATATATTATGAGCTACCATTCAACTAAAGGGGTACATATATAACCTAATTTGTGGATAAAGACAGGCGGACCAACGCGTTTCGCTTGAAATTACCGGTTGTTTGTCTGCATTGCATATCTGTAGATACCCTAAAGCTGGATTATTTTTACCAGTAGACTATTGTTCCCCTATAATAACACGGCCAACAGAAAAGGTTACTGCTTTGTACAGGGCTAAAAAAGGGAACACCTAAGTGTAGCAGGTTTGAGAAAGAAGCAGATGCTTGGAAATGCGTCACCTCCCCATCTCTGACATCTCGGGTTTCCTGCTGACTTCACTTCTGGCCTGGTTCCTTCTGTGGCTCCTTACATTTTCCACACTGGATACTGCTGCTCCCGGGCAGGAATATGGACGCACTAGGATCAGGAGCCTTAAGCCTCTTGGGACCCCTTTCAGACACCTCTATACATCTGCCACAGATATACCAATATGCCTAATTGCCTACTACCCATGTGTCCACCATAGGTAGGTAGGTAATGTTTTTTTTGGTGATAGCTACCAGGCAGGTAAATTTAGGCAGGCCTATGCTGCATGCTAGGCCTGCTTGTTTTGATTTGGAGGGCAGGGAGTGGTTACTGTACAACAAAAGCCTGCCTGTCTGTTTGTCTTGTTTTAATTTTTTTTTTTCTATATATTTTCTTAAAGTTTACAATACATTTTTATTTTATTTTTTTACCGTTTTTTAGAAGACCCATTGGCTGGCTATGGTGAAATATCGGGGGTCTAAACAGACCCCTGATGTCTCACTTTTTAGAGAGAGAAAGGAACTGAGGACATAGTTTCCCCAGTCCCTTTCTTGGCAGCATAGCAGCAGGGGGAATTTGCGAACCACAGGCTGATTAGGGTGTGCCCTGGCACACTTGGAAAACCCTGTGCGCACACCTATGGTTGGGCAGTTGAGACATCAATTAGGGGGGCAGATAATTTCTCAAAATATAAATATATTGTCTTATTTACCATTTAAATGTAACTCTCACCTCCTTAAACTTGTGCACGAGTTTCTCAGGGTCCATCTCCACAGGGGACAAGGCATCTTCTCCTTCTGGTAATTCAAATACTTCAATGGCAAGTTCCCCACCTGGAAACATGGGGCTCATCTCTTCATCCTCCTCATCTGTGGCATACTCCCCTGTCTGTGACACCAAATACAACTTTAGTTATACAGCAGATTGCAGAATCAATGGAATCTCCGAGCTCAGTAATTAGGTAGGTAGAATATAATATCACAAATAGGTAGATAGAGAGATAGATATATGGATAGATACGACAGACTCACTTCCTCATCATCCTCATTACACTGGTTGTAGCGTTGTTCCATGTTCTCCCGCTGCCATCTCTCTTGCTCCAGTGTCTGTTGGATCAGCTGGGCCACCTCACTCTGCTCTCCAGGCTTCTCTCGCCCAATCAGGAACCTTACACACAAAATCCAATAGCATCACACACATATCTAATTATGTCAACACTACCATATACTGGAATGGTAAAATAACTGGTGAGCTAGAAGGGGGGGGGGGGGGTTTGAGACTTTAAATGAGATGCGTTTTTAGCAGTATGCAATTAAATATATATATGGAATATAAAAAAAAAATACATAATACACAGGCTCAAGGTCACCAACCAAAAAAGCAACAAACCAAGTCAACCTGTCTATCTGTAAGCATTAAAAACAGAGGTTTAGTTGCACGCATTTGCAAATACCTGTGTAAGCTGCAGGCTCCGTCAAGGCTCTCTGTGTACTGCAGTTCCTAACTATGAATTTTAAAGTCTCCTCAGTAGGAGCACAAGAGTGCTAATCAATAGATAGGGGGCAGGTGATCAGCTGACCATTCCCCTACCTATAGCTGGTCTAGCAAAAAAGAGCACTGGAAAAAAAAAGATTGTCATTTTTTGACTAGCTGACCCTGGTTGATGTGGTCCGATTTTGGTTTGGTGGTGTTTTGGTTTAATAGGCATGATTAGTTCCACTCTTGTATTTCTTTAGTTTTTTCAGTGCTCTTTTTTGCTAAACCAGCTATAGGTGCTCCTACTGGGGAGACTTTAAAATTCATAGTTAGGAACTGCAGTACACAGAGAGCCTTGACGGGGCCTGCAGCTTACACAGGTATTTGCAAATACATGCAACCAAACCCCTGTTTTTAATGCTTACAGCTAGACAGGTTAATTTGGTTTGTTGCTTTTTTGGTTGGTAACCTTGAGCCCGGGTATTATGGAAACATTTTTTATACTCCATATATATATTTAATTGCATTTTGCCAATAACGCATCTCATTTAAAGTTCCAACCCCCCTCCCCCCTTTCTATCCATTTACAGGGATGGAGGCCTATGATTGTAGTTTATCATATGCCTCATGTAAAGTCCTAACCTTATCCCCCCTTTTTCTAAATAACTGGTGAGCTGGGGGTAGTATTATCTACAATACCAGAGTCAATCCACCAAAAAGTGACAATTCATCTACAGATGAAATATGATGGGCAATGCCATCTCCTAGTTATCTTATATGTTAGCAGCGGCGGTGCGTCCATAAAGGGCGCAGGAGCTTTGGGGCATAGTGGCAGCACATGGGGCACAGTGGCTGCTTTAATGGGCACAGTGGCTGCGTTTGATGGGCACAGTGGCTGTGTTTAATGGGCACAGTGGCTGCGTTTGATGGGCACAGTGGCTGCGTTTGATGGGCACAGTGGCTGCGATTAGTGTTTTTTTCCAGAATTTTTCAGTTTGTTCGTGCCCCCCCAAAAATTTTGAGCACCAGCGCCACTGTATCTTAGGGGAACTCCAGCAGCAAGATCTCCTTGCTATTGTTGCTAACTCTACTCCTTCTCACATGGGGGTTTTGGGATTCTGGCCACAGCAAATATAAGAGACTGTCAGGTGGTTAAGCTCTCCAGCATTCACTCGAGACTGTGATTTTAGTTTTAAGTGGAAAGTGGTGTTGGCCTTTAATTTTCACTCTTACCAGCCTAGTTTCCTTTGCTCCCCCTCCCAACAGTGACTGAGCAACCTCCCAAACTTTAAGGTAGATACAGAATAGAAGTCTGACAGTTATAGTAGGGATACCAACAATAATGAGGTTCCTATGACAAATCTTCTGTAATCTGGAGGTTTCAGGCACTCCTATATATCTACTGTACAGTATGTTATATGGAAAAAGAAGCATTTGACAGTATAGGGATCAGGTCAGAGAAAAATATATAGTGCTGAAATGTATCTCACCTCACGCGTCCCTTTGTATTCCTCAGAACAGAAGCGGCGAAGGACTGTGTGACACCAACCAGACTGGTTCCATCAACTTCTACCAGCAGATCGTTCACCTGAATCCTGAATAATATATCAATGATTGTCAGGGTACATCTGTATGAGAAAGTTATGTAATCCATTCCACAAAACTCATGAAATCTAATCTAGGTTTAGAAAAAATCCTTAACTGGTGCCACATCCAATTTCAAGAGATTAAGTAAAGAACAAAAAAACAAAAGTGATGCGAATAGATGCTATTGTCCCATCTGACTCTGGTAGCCATCTTTGGTCAGGCAGGGCCTTTTTAAAGCCCTGAATCTAGAGATTGGTATGCTTTGTGCGAGTGGGCAGGCTGCATTCTGCCCTTCTAGTACAGACATTATCATTCTGTCTGGAACCCGCTCTGCTTGCATTGTGGTAACCATGAGTGAACTTGGTCGGGCAGTCTTCCCATCTGGATTGTTATGAACTGTTGCTGCATTGCTTCAATACAAGTTTTACTGCAGTTACATGTCTTTGCTTGCCTTTATCTGATCCCCCACTGACACCAACAATAGAGCACTATTCCTTCAATTGATACCAATGATGGGGCACTATTCCTCCCACTGACACCAAAGATGGGGTGTTATTCCTCCCAATGACACCAATAAAGGGGCACTATCCCCCCCCCCCCAGAGGCGGCTCTAGGTTTTGTGAGGCCTTAGGCAAAACTTAGACATGAGGCCCCACTTATGTGCCCCATGTACCAGTCTGCAGTCCCTGTCTGTGGGAAGGTGTATATGTGATTCTCAGTACAGTACCTTCCATGCTAGTGCCAGCCTGGCAGGTGTGGCCGGGTGAGCGGCAGGGGCTGAAGGAGCAGTCCCAGCTGCCTTAGGGCCCCACATGGACATGCTGCCTGCACGTCTTGTGGAGATGGCACCTGGAGCCGGTGCCGTCATCCAGACACTGCCATCACCTAGAGGCCTTTGCTGTCCCGTACCTGCTGCCACCAGACTGGACGCTCCATGAGGAGTCCGCTATTGGCCAGTACCCGATTGGTCGTCAGTCAGCCCCTGGTTCACAGAGTCTCAGCAGGGGTAGGATGAGCCAACGGCGCCGTAATCTGAGTTTGATCAGGCCCCTGTGAGTGCGAGGCCTTAGGCGACCGCCTAATTTGCCTAATTAAAGAGCCAACTCTGCCCCCCACCCCCCAATGACACCAATGATGGGACACTTTTTTTCCCCACTGACGCCAATGATGGGACACTATTCTTTCCACTAATACTAATGATGGGACACTAATAATTTCCCTAATAACAAAGATAGGACATTGTTTACTCCCACTGATGCCAGGACATTTCTTACTCCTACTAGCCATGGTCCAGCCCCCCTAAATACTGAAAGATATAAAATTGGCCCTTTGTTTAGAAAGTTTGGAGACTCCTGCACTAAGGGATTACCCATATAGTATGCACTGATGACTGTCTTCTACATGTGGGCTCCTCGTTGGTGGTAACAATGGTGTGCCCCCTCTGGTAAAGAAAGTCAAAACCAATGGCTTTTTCTTCTATATAAAAACCCCATACACACGGCCAGGGTTTCCCGTTGGGAAAACTGCGGGGGGAGCTTTTGGCCGGTAATCCCGGCTGTGTGTATGCTACCTCGCAGTTTTCTCGACAGAAAAACTGCCAGGAATCCCGGAGGGAAAATAGATAACCTGCTCTCCATTTTCCCACCGGGATTCCAGGCGGTTTTTAAGCCGGCAGCAGTCATATGGGGAAACACTGCGAGGGAGTATACATACGGCCGGGATTCCCGGCCAAAGCTCTCCCTGCAGTTTTCCCAACGGGAAACCCGGCCATGTGTATACAGTGAAACTTACCGAGCAGGTTCTTGGGTTTCCCCTCGGTTTTCTCGGCAAACTTTTTACCGCCGAGAAAACCGAGCGTGTGTCCAGGGCTTGAGAGGAAACATTATAATCAAATGTTTATGGATATCTGACTATCACGCCATTGAGTTTGTTGGGTAGTCACTCCAAAACCATACAAACGATCAGTCATTTTCATCGGTTCACAGACTGATGGTCTGATGGTCTGATGTGCGTACACACCATCAGTTCAAAAACCGATCGCGTCAGAATGTGGTGACATAAAACACAACGACATGCTGAAAGAAACGAAGTTTAATGCTTCCAAGAATGCGTCGACTTGATTCTGAGCATGCGCGGGTTTTTGAACCGATGCTTTTGCGTACTAACCATCGGTTTTGACCGATGGTCAGACGTCCATCAGTCCGATTTTAAAGCAAATTTTAAAACTTTGGACTGAAGGACAAAAGACATACACACGGTCGGTTTGGACCGATGAAACTGGACTTCAGTTTGGACCGATCGTGTGTACGCGGTCTCATAGGTGTGCGCAAGCCCATTGCATTAGGGTGTGCACCCCAAAACTCAATCACACATGCCTTTCTCTGCAGCCCCAGCTTTACTCGACAGGGAATGCATGGGAAGTGCTCTGTGCTGAGCGGCTTCCTGTATGTTCACAAACTAAAGCATAGTAAAAAATAGTTTACTATGCTTCAGTTATAAATAAATGCAGTGAGTGATTGTGTTCACCGTGTTCATTTAGAAAAGGAACGATCGGTAAATGACATATTGATTAGCCCCTTCCCACGCTCTCCTGAAACAGCACCGTGGTAGGGGCCCAACACAGGAGGAAGTCCGGGGGGAATCAGCACTGCACAGAGTGATTAGGGTGTGCCCAGGCCCCTGTGCACGCCTATGGGTGCAGTCTTATTGGGACAGAATAGGGCCTTCCTCAAACTATTACTAAAGGATTAGAACACATAATTGAATACTATAGCTCAAAAATTTGGAACATATTTTTGGCCAGATACAGTAGTCTCATATCACATTGCTCAAATCCGGGGCTAAATTAAAAAGGCTGGAACAACCAACCTGTGATAGTTATCAGTTAGTCATAATAACCAGTCAGAATCTTGTTTTTTCCCCCCCAAAAGATGAGACCTCATTTATTGCTATAGGCAGCTGTTCTGGTTACTGTAAACCACCCCAGGGTAATATATATTGGATCAGCTGTGGAATGCAACTGTCATTGGGTTTCAGGCACAGAGTGTTCTCGAGCTGCTGATTGGTCTATGAAAAGCACAGTTAATTGCTGACAGAAGGTGAGCAGACCATATCAGCCTACTCCTCTTCCATTGACAAATGCCCATATTGACAGATTGCCAGTCCAGGACTGATGGATGCAAACTCATGGTCTGCTGCTTAAATCACATTTGGAGATCTTCATTAGTATACAATATCATTAGATAAAGTAGACACATTCTATCAAATTTTAATTGGACTGTCCCTTATTAATACAGAATTTATTTTTTTGTGGTAAGCGTAGCTAAGCAACATTTCTGTGTTACCCACCCAGAGAATCCCTACAGTATGGCAGCATGATAGCTAGGTACTAAGTACTCTTGCCTTGTAATACCGGGGGTCATACCAAGGAGGCCCCCAGTACTACCTCCAAAATCCAAAACAAGTACCATAACAGATTTTCTCACAAATATGGTCTATAGTAGGGACATTGCACAATAATTTGGCTCAAATCAGGACTGTTGTCAGTGGTGACATGATCCCTACAGCTCCAGGATTATTTATATTTTTGGGCCGCTACCCAGGGCTAAGAGGGCACTTCACAACTGACCACCTGTCAGGGCTGGGTTCAGCCCTTCCTTCTCTGAGCTGGCTGCTCATCTGTCAGCTAACTACCAGCTCCTATCTCTCCACAGTAACTCACCTGTTGTTGATCATGCTCGTCAGTCCTGCCTACTTAAAGCCTTCCAGTTCATTTTCTCTCTGCCTTCACCTTTGTCAACATCACAGAGACTTTCTCCTGCCTCCCTGTTGTGTACTTGCTCGGCTAACGTTCATTCTGGCTCCTGATCCTGCTTCCTGTACTACTACGTTTATCTCTGGCTCTCTGACAATGGCTTGGCCGACTTCCCGATCCGGTTACTGAACTCTGGCTATGTTTTGACTACTCTGTTTAACTTTTTATATTTATTATTAAACAAGTGTGGTTTAACTGTACTTCTGTCTCGTCTAATTCATGGTTTCTGACACCACCAATGTAAGGGGGTACTTCACTACTGATCACCATTGTAAGAAGGCACTCCACAACTGGCTACCAATGTGGGGGTCACTTCACTACTGATTACCAATGTAAGGGGGTACTTCACCATTGACCACCAATGTATGGGGGTACTTAACCATTGACCACCAATGTAAAGAGATACTTCAAGATTGACCACTGATGTAAGAAGGCACTTCACAACTGGCTACCAATATAGGGGTCACTGCACTACCGACTACCAATGTATGGTATGGGATCTCTTCACTAATCACCAATGTAAGAGAGCACTTCACTACTGACCACCTTTGTAAGAAGGCACTCAACAACTGGCTATCAATGTAGGGTCACTTCACAACTGACTACCAATGTATGGGGTCTTTTCACGGACCACCAATGTAAGAGGGCACTTCAGGACTGACCGCCACTGTCAGGAGGCACTTCCCCACTACCAATATGACCACCAATGTAAAAGGGCATTTTAACACTGACCACCAATGTAAGAAAGCACTTCACCACTGACCAACCATTTAAGTGGGCACTTTACCACTGAGCAACCATTTAAGTTGGCACTTCACCAATGGCCAACACCCTTGTAAGGAGACACTTCACCAATGACCACCCATGTAAGAAGGCACTTCACTGCCGATCACCACAGGCTACTAACGTAAGGAGACACTTCACCACTGTAAGGGGCCACCTATCCTCTAATTACCAATATAAGGGGGCAATGCACCACTGAACACCAATGTAAGAAGGAATTTTGCAGCTGACCATCAATGTAAGGGGGTTAATTTTTAATAATTACATGTCACATCACCATCACCAGTGGTCACCAGCTTACAATCAGTTCATACATTAGAAGTCCCAATAATTATGTAACGTGAAGACCTGCCCAACTGAAAAAAGATTTGATTGATTTTTAAGGCAGACCCCCAAATGACATAGTTTTTAGAAAAATCTAAAGGAGATTGTATAGAGACTGTCCTACTATGTAATGCACAATCCCTTTGAATGTTTTTATGAATTACATATAATAATCAAGGACTGAGATTAGTACAGTATTTACTATAGGACAGTATATAAAAACATGACTTCTGGTTGACATTACCTCCCATCTCGGTGGGCTGCCCCCCCTTCGGTCACAGTCTTTACAAAGATTCCCAGCTTCTCCAGGCCCATGTCGGCACCAGCTCCCATCCCAATAATACTGATTCCAAGACCTTCAGAGTCTGCAGGGGAAAAAAAACATATAATAAGATATGATAATGAGCAGTTAAGGGCTTGTGTATGTGGGTGGTTGAACATATTTGATGGATTTGGAATGCATCTCAGTTTGCATCATATGGAGCAGTTTTCATTTATTGGTGTTTGATAAGCGACGGCACTTCATTTGCATATATTCCTCTATACACGTTATGAAATGATAATAAGTAGTGAGTGAATGGTTGTGCTGAAAACACCTATTTAAAGGGGAAGTACAGCTAAAGCTTGTTTGGCTGTACATCTCCTATGGACGTCACAGAGCCGGTGAGCTGTCATATTCGGCTCCCTATCGCAGAATGCTACGGAAGTCATGTGGCGGCCAACTGCGCATGCGCGATGCGTTCCAACCGCAAGTGCAATGCGTTCCAATGGATTTACGACATTATACACTAGTGAAACCTCGGTCGGCATCCAGGCTCATTCCTTAACATCCCCGTGGATTGGAGGATGTTAAAAAAAGAGCCAGGAGGCCGAGCGAGCGGAGCGAGCCGTCCGAGCGAAGTGAGGACGTGAGACCGACTGGCCACTTTCCTCAAATTCCACGTCGCCCTGAATGCCGGGTTCACTGGTGTGTACTGTCGTAAATCTATTGGAATGCATTGCACTTGCGGTTGGAACGCATCGCGCATGCGTAGTTGGCCGCCACTTGACTTCGGTAGCATGCTGCGATAGGGAGCAGAATATGGCAACACACCGACTCAGGCTGGGGAAAATTTTTGACCATATGCATTATGCTTGGGATCCACCCAGGAACCTGGACCAGCACCTTGCTCAGCCTCTTAGCGAGCTTCTAAGAGTCTGAGCCAGCGGCTTCCACCCCCTCCACAGCCCAGCTTTCCAGTGAGTGCTGGAAGGGGAGAGCAGAGAGCCAATGACTGACAGTCACCAGCTCTCTGCTCACGGAGCACTAAGAACCGAGCAATCAGCAGTCTTTAATCGCTCGGTTCTCAGAGTTAGAGCTGGTGGGGGACAGATGCAGCATTGGATCAATTCTGTATCCACCTAGGTAGGTATGTTTCTTAAATAAAAATAATTCAGAAAAACGTATTTTCTTTTTTTGTACAAAGGGTTTTATTAAGATTCAGTTCAACAAAACTAGACATCACATTGATATCATGGAAAAACAAATAAATCTTCAAAAGAAGATAAACTAAGCCACATAGATATGTTCAAGTCCTTGAAGTCCCAAGAGTAGTTATACATAACATGTGAGAGATTGGCATCACCATACGGATTCTTGGAATTTTAGAACACGCTGCACCAGATGTCAGTAAAAACAGTCTAACAAAGTAAGGCTCCACCATGCACACTGAAGCTGATAAAAGCTATAAAAAAACGCCAGTAGCTTTTATCAGCTTTTTTTTTCAATGGATAAAAAAACGCTAAAAAACGCTGGCGCCGGGAACGCCAAAAAACTGCAGTTTATCAGCTTCAGTGTGCATTGAGCCTAAAAGTGGTTGTAAACCCTTACAACACACGTTTTGCTACAGATAAGCCCATATTAAGGCTTACCTGTAGCTACCCTGGATATCTTGTAATATCTGCATGTGCCAAAGTCATCGGCACATGTGCACTGAAGCAATGGCACGTCATACCGTTGCTTCAGTTAGACTGTGCAGTTATCGGTGGCACGGTCACACACGGTCACACCAAATTCCGACAGTCAAAAACGTGGTGACATACAAAACTTACAAAAATTTATGTAGGTTGCCATCTCTAATTTATCTCCCTGCAAATAGCCTGGTTGTTATGCTGATCCAAAAACTTCAAGCTTTCTGGAAAAACACGTAGCATGCTTACTTTTTGTTTGGGGTCAGTGACTATGAAAGTACTGAAGACAGTGGAAGCCAAGTCAGGAACATCTGTTTTTTAACGATCATCTTAAGCTAACAGTACATGTAGTCAAAGACTGTCATAGTACACCTAGGAAGCCCCTAAGAGGGCCATTAGGCTCCCCCCAAAGACTGCAATATAAGCAGATGCAGGAGACCACCATGTACATACTGCAAAAAGCCTGTAAGGAGGTTCAGGGTTGACCTTTTAAAGGCCTGGCTGCGTCAAGCCTCCCACTACTTCTGGATGCCATCACGATGCTCAAGGCTGTTGCCCGGCAACCATAGAGGTCATCTACCACCGCAGACAGGGGAAAGGTGCCATGCCGGGACCCGACAAGCTGCGTGGTTCACATCCCTGCAACTGTTCACTTTTTTTTTTGAAAAAGAGCGATATGGCCTTCAGTTTATTCCCAAATAGTTTAGGATTTTATTTAATAAGGCAAAGAACTATATGGAATTTTCAAAAACAGCCATCGGCGGTTCTCTTCTGTTGTAGGCTAATGTAAAGAAAGCTTGACACAGGGTATTAGGTTTGGGCGCTCATTCCAGTGCCCTGCTAAAGGCTTAATCCACCCAAAAGTGATATCATTCCCATAATTCCTCATGCCCTGTACACACGATCGGACCTTTGTCTCACCAAATTCACAACGGAATTTCAACGCAATTCCATTGGAGGAAAAGAGAACATGTTCTCTATGTAAACTCTGATTGAATTCATCGGAATTTCCGATGGAACTACACCTATAGGGCAAACACAGGGTCAGAATTTCCAATGGAACTACACCTATAGGGCAAACACAGGGTCAGAATTTCCAATGGAACTACACCTATAGGGCAAACACAGGGTCAGAATTCCTGATGAAACTACACCTATAGGGAAAACACAGGGTCAGAATTCCTGATGGAACAACACCTATAGGGCAAACACAGGGTCAGAATTCCCAATGGAACTACACCTATAGGGCAAACACAGGGTCAGAATTTCCAATGGAACTACACCTATAGGGCAAACACAGGGTCAGAATTTCCGATGGAACTACACCTATAGGGCAAACACAGGGTCAGAATTTCCAATGGAACTACACCTATAGGGCAAACACAGGGTCAGAATTTCCAATGGAACTACACCTATAGGGCAAACACAGGGTCAGAATTTCCGATGGAACTACACCTATAGGGCAAACACAGGGTCAGAATTCCCGATGGAACTACACCTATAGGGCAAACACAGGGTCAGAATTTCCAATCGAACTACACCTATAGGGCAAACACAGGGTCAGAATTTCCAATGGAACTACACCTATAGGGCAAACACAGGGTCAGAATTTCCGATGGAACTACACCTATAGGGCAAACACAGGGTCAGAATTCCCGATGGAACTACACCTATAGGGCAAACACAGGGTCAGAATTCCCGATGGAACAACACCTATAGGGCAAACACAGGGTCAGAATTTCCAATGGAACTACACCTATAGGGCAAACACAGGGTCAGAATTTCCGATGGAACTACACCTATAGGGCAAACACAGGGTCAGAATTTCCGATGGAACTACACCTATAGGGCAAACACAGGGTCAGAATTTCCAATGGAACTACACCTATAGGGCAAACACAGGGTCAGAATTTCCAATGGAACTACACCTATAGGGCAAACACAGGGTCAGAATTTCCAATGGAACTACACCTATAGGGCAAACACAGGGTCAGAATTTCCAATGGAACTACACCTATAGGGCAAACACAGGGTCAGAATTTCCGAGGGAACTACACCTATAGGGCAAACACAGGGTCAGAATTTCCAATGGAACTACACCTATAGGGCAAACACAGGGTCAGAATTTCCAATGGAACTACACCTATAGGGCAAACACAGGGTCAGAATTTCCAATGGAACTACACCTATAGGGCAAACACAGGGTCAGAATTTCCAATGGAACTACACCTATAGGGCAAACACAGGGTCAGAATTCCCGATGGAACTACACCTATAGGGCAAACACAGGGTCAGAATTTTTTGCTTGTCTCCGCCTCCTCTCTGTGGCTCCGGCATCGTGAATGTGGGTGTCCGGCTGTGGCTGCGCGCCGTGATTGGCCTGGCAATCATCTGGGACTTGTGACTACCTGTAAACTTCCTACTGGCACCGCGGTGCCACGGGAGAAAGTGGGAGCTGGAACCCTGTAAAAAGAAGGTTTCCACTCCCCCCAAAAAAAATTACATGCCAAATGTGGTATGTCAGGGGGGTCACCTTCCCTTAAAGCGGAAGTTAAATTTTTGGGTCCTGTAAGACCATACCTATAATGTGAGAGGCGGGTGAAGTTGGGAAAGTGTGAGACTTCCCAACCGACACAAACACAACAATTAATCCTGCAGGGGGTAGGAGGTATAATCCTTCATTGCGTTATCCAATGCTAAAATTACATTTCTCCTTTAGATATACTTAAAATATTTTTTCATAAACCTGTCATAACAGAAATATAGAGGGCTACCAATACTAGTCTCGCTACCATAAAAATTGTTGGCTGAAATTCCATTTCAGTGCTACTGAAAACTGTAATACCGACCTTCGCCAGCAGGTGATGCAGCAGAGAAAATTGTAATCGCAGCTTTAGATCTAGGTAGGTGTGAACCTACTTAGAGGGGTCCAAATTATACAATAGGGTTTTTTTTTTATTTTTTTTTTTTATAGTCATCCCCTTTAATAAATGACCTTTACTGTGCAGCTTTATTCAGCACAGTTATGTCTACAGAGAAGCTCTTTGCTATACCCAAGGGCAACAAAAGCAGACCTCCTTGAATTGAATGCAGGAAAATAAACGAACACATTTCATGAAATTTGCTTAAGGGCACGTACAAACCAATATATTCATGTTGTGGAAACCCCTTCGAAGATCCTTTGTTGAGCTTAAAAGCTTCTCTTTAAATATGCGGTAAAACACTTTAGAGGGAATAATAGATGTATTCTAGCTGTTTATGACGACTATGATAAAACAGAGCTGGGAGATGTGTCCTTAGGAAGAGTTTGAATGGGACTGAATACAACCTTTCTTGTGAAATAGAAGTCATTGGTAGTCTCCAAATTGCAAGGTTCTTTATGGATTCACTGAAGTGTAAATGGTAAGATGATACCACTTAGAGGGGCCAACACCTTCAAAATTGGCTCTGGCATATTAATAACCTACCCACATCTTTTATCTCCTGAGGGTCATGTAAGATTCCCAGTCAGCATCGCTCAGGATGTGCCTATCACCAACGCTGTATCCTGGCCTAGGCCGACAAGGCCCAGGCCTAGGGCAGCACTTTGCAGGGGGGCAGCACGGAAGGAGTCTAGTTCTAGGAGGACATCATATGACGTCTTCGCCTTGCCAAGCCACTAGGGGGCGCTCGCGCCGCCGGCATCGCACGCACCAGCTGCGTTACTGGAAACCCGATGCGCGTGCCCGGCGGCCTCGATGTCCGCCGGGCACCAAAAATGTCCGATGTGTCCGCCATAATGTCGCAAAAAAAACGATGATCGCCGCCATTAGTAGTAAAAAAAAAAAATTATTAATAAAAATGCCATAAAACTATCCCCTATTTTGTAAACGCTATACAGTTTTCACAAACCAATCGATAAACGCTTACTGCGATTTTTTTAACCAAAAATATGTAGAAGAATACGTATGAGGAAAATAAAATTTATTTTTTTTTTTTTGGGGATATTTATTAAATTAAAAAGTAAAAAAATATTGTTTTTTTTTTTCAAAATTGTCGCTTTATTTATGTTTATAGCACAAAAAATAAAAGCCGCAGAGGTGATCAAATGCCACAAAAAGAAAGCTCTATTTGTGGGAAAAAAAGGAGGCCAATTTTGATTGGGAGCCACGTCGCTCAAACGCGCAATTGTCAGTTAAAGCGACGCAGTGCCGAATCGCAAAAAGGGGCAAGGTCCTTAACCTGCATAATGGTCCGGGTCTTAAGTGGTTAAGGGAATCCATCCCCCCCCCCCCCCCCTCAGGCCATCAGAACTAGTGTCCTCAGGACTCGAAAATTTCACGGCGAATCTTTAACAGCAAGGGGTGTGGCCTTGACAGGAAGGGGAGGTTCATCATTAAATTAGGGGGTGCATGAGTTTAGTTAGGCTTAGGGTAGCACAAAACCTAAATACACTACTGCCTATCACAGATCTTAACCTACATCATAAAAAAGATCAATAAATGGTGTATTACATGCTGTTCATACTCTATGAGATTTGTTTTCTGTATTCTGCAAAAACCTGGTTGATCCTGCTGCTCTCTATCTCCCCCTCCTGTCCATGCCTCCAATTCATCTATGGATTTTGCAGAGCAGTGTTGGCAGCTCTGCACATGCTCAGTTTTTAGTGATTTTCTATGCAAAGCATTTCCTCCCTATCACATCTGAGCAGCCCATGTAACTATACAGTCAAACATGTGGGTGTATACACAGTGGTAAATTACAGCTTGTTCTCTCCATCCTCCTCCATGCCCACTAACCAGCTAAACACAATGGGGGATGGGATATTACATGTACAGCCATGGCCAAAAGTTTTGAGAATTACACAAATATTCATTTTCACAAAGACTGCTGCCTCAGTTTTTATGATTTGCCGATACTCCAGAATGTTATGAAGAGTGATCAGATGAATTGCAAAGTCCCCTTTTTGTCATGAAAATGAATTTAATCCCATAAAAAAACATTCCCACTGCATTTGTAAAGAAGGCTTCAGGGCACCCAAGAAAGTCCCGCAAGCGCCAGGACCGTCTCCTACAGGTGATTGAGCAGCGGGATCGGGCGCCACCAGTGCAGAGCTTGCTCAGGAATAGCAGCAGGCAGGTGTGAGGGCATCTGTACGCACAGTGAGGAGAAGACTTTTGGAGGATGGCCTGGTGTTGAGAAAGGCAGCAAAGGAGCCGCTTCTCTCCTGGAAAAACATCGGGGGCAGACTGATATTCTGAAAAGGGTACAGGGATTGGACTGTCCGCGATGACGTCAGCCGAGGACGAGCAATCGCTCGTCCCTCGGCTGCACTCACCGCCATCCTCGGTTAGGGAATCGGGAAGTGTAGCGTTGCAGCTTCATTGCCCGGTTCCCTACTGCGCATGCGCGAGTAGCGCGCCACGCCGTCACTGGTCCCCGCTCTCTCCTGGGAACAGTGTGTTTCCCAAAAGACAGCGGGGCCTGCAGGTAGAGACGTGTCTTCCGCAGTACTGTATTCCCGGAAGTGAGTGCAAATACCTGTCTTAGACAGGTATCTGCACCCCCCTCCCCCCTGAAAGGTGCCAAATGTGACACCGGAGGGGGGGAGGGTTCCGAAAAGCGGAAGCTCCATTTTTAGGTGGAGCTCCGCTTTCATAGAAAACTGTGAGCAGGCAGAGACGTAGCATGCGTGTTTTACAATAAAGAACTGCCTGATTGCAGTTTTTGACTACCGTGTTTCCCCGAAAATAAGACCTAGCGTTATTTTCCAGGAGGGCAGCAATATAAGCCCTACCCCGAAAATAAGCCCAAGCTTAAAATGCTTGTAAAATCCTATAATCCACAGTCGTATATAATGTACAATGTGTGTTTCTGTAGTATAAATGTGAGGAAGAGAGCTCCGGCAGGTCACAGAAGCGCAGATCGGCGCTATAACGAAGGTATTTGGCACAATTATATTACAGAAACACACACATTGTACATTTTATACTACTGTAATAGAGTGGATTATAGGATTTTACAAGCATTTTAACTTAGTTCACACTGGGGATTCTTGACAGGGAGAGAGAGGGGGAGAAAAGACATCACATTACATGGTAAGACCTACCCCCAAAATAAGCCCTACTGTGTCTTTTGTTGCCAAAACTAATATCAGACCTGGGCTTATCTTCGGGGAAACACGGTAGTTAGAATTAGTTTTGCTTTAACGTCAACAGAGGGATGTGCTATGTAGCAGAGCTGTGTAAATCTCAGGACTGTATGGACAGAAATACAAATTCTTTGGCAGGTATAACATCTCTCCTATAATGCTATTCCTATTTGCATTTAGCTGTTCAGCTTTAACATGTACACAAGGTACACGAGACCAGATCTGCAATTCAGCAAGGCTAACGCACAATGTCTTTGAGTGCCAATTGTTTTGGATAATAGATTGCAGCGAGAGATGAGGGGGCTGGAGCTGGAGCACACAGCTGATTTCCTCCTCATTTCTTGATGGCGTCCAAGTCAAGGAAGATAACGTTTGCAGATTGGAGAGGGGACGACATCAAACACATTATCAGACCCCAGATTGGGATCCTTGGGGGAAACCACTAATTCATTTGTTTCCTGAAGGCAAATTATACACTATATAACGTAATTGCTGACAGATACGGAATCCAGAAGCAGTAGAAAAAAAAAAAAAAAAAAGCTTTGTCAAAATTGGCGGGGCTTGGTTATGAATGGGTGGAGCTACAGAGTCGGAGAGTTTCAAGGTCGATCTGGTGGGGCCTATTTTGCACACTTGGGCAGCGGTATAAACAGGCAGCTGAGCAACGGTTTTGATGCCCCCGGCCACCAACCCAAATTCTAACATTACAGCCACAGCAGCTGTATGCATGCCACTTATATATATATATATACAGTGCCTTGCAAAAGTTTTCACCCCCCTTGGCTTTTTACCTATTTTGTTACATTACAGCCTTTAGTTCAATGTTTTTTTAATCTGAATTAAATTTGATGGATCAGAACACAATAGTCTAAGTTGGTGAAGTAAAATTAGAAAATGATGTACATAAAACTATTTTTTCTCAGAGAATAGGTGCAGGAACTCCGACTTTCACCCTTCGTTTCTGCTCCCTACCCGCCCCTGAGCACCGTACCTTGGTTCCACCTCCTACCGACCTCCACCCATTTTACAGAAAACAGAACCAAGTATCAAGTGATTTGCACGGAATTTGTTAATGATAACAAAAAGACAGTAAAATAGATAAATAGATCCCCTGCAGTATAGCAACAAAAGACCCCCCCCCCCCCCAGCAATAATATACCTCACCCCAGCAAAAATGGAGCCCCTGCACAACAATAGAAGACCCCTCCGCAAAAAAATACCACCCCAGCAACAATAGACCCCCAGAAGCAACAACAGATGTCCCAGCAGACTGGATAAATAGACCCTCCAGGAGGCAACAACAATAGACCTCTCCCTCAACAGTATATTGCTCCCCCTAAAAACATATGAACCCCCCCCACTGGCCACAATACATCTACCCAGCATTAAGAGACCCCCACACAAAAATAGATTCCACACCAGTGACAATAGATCTACCCAGCAACAAGAGACCCCCCACACAAAAATAGATTCCCCACCAGTGACAATAGATCTCCCAGCAGCAAGCATCAATAGACCCTCCAGCACACCCCAGCACTGCCTGCCATTACATACATTAATTGCTGGAGGTGCTGGAGGTGCTGGAACTGCGTTCCCTCCTGCTGAAAAAAAGCACTGTTTTTCAGAAATAAAAAAATGATAATTGGCATGTGCATATGTGTTCACCCCCTTTGTTATGAAAGGGGGTGAATACCAATTACCTCACATAATTAGTGAAATGGTGTCCACCTTTAGAATGTAAGCTCTACAAGCAGGGCCCTCCTGTACCTTCTGTATTGAACTGTAGTGTACTGTAATTCTGCACTGGTTTCAGTGACAGCCAATGGAGTCACTAGGGGGTGGCTTTTGTGCTGTAGCCCCGAATCTGGGGCCCATAGCCCCAAGGCCCAGGGGTCCCAACCACAGGGCCGTGGCCCCAATACCAGGCCGTGGCCTCTCTGCAGCTGTGCGGCGGGCAGCACGGGAGAGTCGGAGAGCGGGCAGGCAGCATCATCATCTCTCACCGCCTGCCCTACATCACCACTGTTCTGCCCTCACTGTACAGCTGTGGGCAGCAGAGAGATTACATCATCCCTCCCTACCCACCCACCCAAGTGAGGGGGCTCGCTGGGGACCCTGATGTAAGGGGGGGCTCTCTAGGGACTTTTTTCGCGCAATTGCCTATAGTTTATATACTGTTTTTGTGCTTGTTTGCAAAGAAAGAAGTCCAGGGCCAAATTTCTGTCCCAGTCCAGCCCTGCATACGGCAACATATAACTAAGCTATGATTATATAAGGAAAAATATGAGTAACAAATTGGCAATCATGGCAATATCTGGGCAACACATTGTTGTGACAGCAGGTGGACACATGTAGATAAGACAAAGAAAACACTTACTGGAAATCCGGAAAAAAAACACGGGCAGCAAACCCTCTATAAAAATACATGGGAATAGAACTAGCAATATATGAGCATACTCAGACAATCCTAAGACCCCTTTCACACTGGGTCGCTTTGCAGGCGCTATAACGATAAAAATAGTGCCTGCAAAGCAACCTGAAACAGCCGCTGAAGTGCGCTAGCAGAACGGTAAAATAAGTCCTGCTAGCAGTATCTTTGGAGTGGTGAAGGAGCGGTGTGTATACCACTCCTCCACTGATCCCACCCATTGAAATGAACGGGGCACAGCGGCTATACCGCCGGCATAGCAGAGGCGCTTTGCAGTGGTTCTTAACCCTTTCTCGGGCGCTAGCGGGGGTAAAACCGCCCCCGCTAGCGGCCGAATAGCACCGTGAAATTGGCGGTAAAGTGCCGCTAAAACTAGCGGCCCTTTACCGCTGATGCTGCCCCCGCCCCAGTGTGAAAGGGGCCTAAGAATACATGAGTACCAAATGGGTCATTGCAACAATATATGGCTTATAAACATGGGTAATCCACCAGTAATCATTACCACTATTGAGCAACAAATGAGGGTAACACACTGACTAAACATGGGTAAAAAATTAAAATCCTGGCCATACATAGGTATAGAACAGGCAATAAAGACAATACATGGGCAATAAAGGGGTGGTTGAGGTAATACAAGAGCAGTAAACCGGCAAATTTAGTAAAATATGGGCAACAGAACCCAACTCGCTGCTCTGGCCCCTATGTGGGAAGAGCAGCGACATCATTACTTTAGTCAGCCAACTGGCCTACAAACAAAGCAAACATTGCTCCAGGCCGGTCCACCACTCCAGTGGCCCACTGACAGCCTAGGTGCAGGTTTGGTTCTTAACCAACTGGCCTACAAACAAAGCAAACATCGCTCCAGGCCGGTCTACCACTCCAGTGGCCCAGTGACAGCCTGGGTGCAGGTTTGGTTCTTAACCAACTGGCCTACAAACTAAGCAAACATTGCTCCAGGCCGGTCCACCACTCCAGTGGCCCACTGACAGCCTAGGTGCAGGTTTGGTTCTTAACCAACTGGCCTACAAACTAAGCAAACATTGCTCCAGGCCGGTCCACCACTCCAGTGGCCCAGTGACAGCCTGGGTGCAGGTTTGGTTCTTAACCAACTGGCCTACAAACAAAGCAAACATCGCTCCAGGCCGGTCTACCACTCCAGTGGCCCAGTGACAGCCTGGGTGCAGGTTTGGTTCGTAAGACGACTGGCCTACAATCAAAGCAAACATCGCTCTAGGCCGGTCCATCACTCCGTGGCCCAATGACAGCCTAGGTGCAGGTTCGGTTCCTTAACAGTGAAAAGTCTAATTAATAAGGGTGGATAACCACACACACCATGAAATGATGAAACAATTAAAATCCTTGGAAAACAGCACAGCTAAACAAAGAAACTGGGCTAACGCATTTCATGTCCACAGACGCTTAATTATAACATCATTAAGCATTTGTGGACATGAAACGCATTAACCTGGTTTCTCTGTGTAGTTGTGCTCCTGTCCAACGATTTTCGTAGTTTCAATAAAGAAGTTGGAGTTTAATCTTTTCATGGTGTGCAGTTATCCACCCTTAAAGGATAAGCTCACCTTTGGGAACATGTTACATGTTTCACCCATTTTTAGGGTGGAACATATAAAATGTTCCCGCTTCTGCAGCGGTTCGGGGGTCTGCTGCCTCTGTGTGACAGCAGTATAGGGCAGTGGTTTCCAAATTGCGGCCCGAGGGCCGGATGCGGCCCTTTGCATGCCTTTATGCACCCCTTGGGGCACTATCCCTTCCACTGATACGAGACACTATTCTGCCATCTGACACCGACAATGGAGCACCATTTCTCCTACTGACACAACTAATAATAGAGCACTATTCCTCCCTATGATACCAGCAATGGGGCACTATTCCTCCCTCTAATATCAGATGTTTACTAACAATGATGCCAGGAAAATTTCCACTCCCGCAGGCCAAAGTCCGGCCTTCCAAGAGTCTGAAGGACAATAAACCGGCCCTTTGTTTAGAATGTTTGAATACCCCTGGTATAGGGAGAAGTTTCCTGTACCAGCTGTCACACAGCCACGTCATTCATTCACAGAGTTCTGTAAATGAATGAACTACAAGTACCGACAGCCTTTGCAGCTGTTGAGCGCTGCGGTAGTTTATTAAGTCTTCCTGTCAATGTGAAATTGCCTGCGTGTACGGCTGTACTCTGTATGAGCAGACCGCTTACACTGACAGCATGCAGGAGTCCTGCATGATACCAGCGATCTGCAATGCTTTTTAGGCTCCTAAAAACAACAGTAAATGCACATTTTTTTTTACTTGCAAAGTGCATTTATGGTATTATTAATCCTTTAATACTTTTACCAGCCAACTGGCCTAGTTGGAACTTGGCAGGACACAAATACAGGGATCTGTATGTTCCAATATTAATTTAGCATTACTAAGGCTAGGATCACCCTAGACTACTTTCCATTCTTGTGAGTTGTAAAAAAATTCTTGTAAAAAACCCACTACAGTTATGATGATTGTAAATGAACATAAGACAAGGCATGGAAGTATACTGTGTGCTTTACCTTTTTCCAGTTCCACAGGGAAGAGGTCCAGCCTCTCGACCCGTTTTTCAAGCTCGTACTCTGCAGAGGCAGCCATTGGGTCTACATCGTCGTTGCGGCGGTCATATTCCTCATTGGAGTATGTGCTGAAGACCTGTTTGGATGAGCACAGTTAGTTTCACGCAAGCTTAATTTAATTCATTATTATTATTATCACTTCACATTGGAGACACCTAAATCGAATTATCTTGAAAATGTCCACATCTGGACGATTCAGACTAGGAACAATGGGACATGTATAAGCTGGTGATCTGGAAATCAGTAGCCAAAATGTTATTAAAATCTTGACTTTTACTGTAAAATCCCTTAGCCCTGGTCCTCATTAGCGGTGACCCATAGTGGTGGACACTCATTTCTTCTCTTGGCCCTGTAACCCAGGGTTTCTCAATTAGGGTTCCTCCAGAGGTTTCTAGGGGTTCTTTAACCACTTTACCACCGAGCTTGTTTTTCAGATTCGGTGTTTACGAGACTAAAACATTTTTTTTTGCTAGAAAATTACTTAAAACCCCGAAACATTATATATATATTTTTTCTAACACCCTAGAGGATAAAATGGCAGTCATTGCAATACTTTTTGTCACACCGTATTTGCGCAGCGGTCTTACAAGCGCACTTTTTTTTTGGAAAAAAATCATTTTGAATTAAAAAATAAGACAACAATAAATTTTGCCCAATTTTTTTATATATTGTGAAAGATAATGTTACGCAGAGTAAAATGATACCCAACATGTCACGCTTAAAAATTGCGCCCGTTCGTGGCATGGCGTCAAACTTGTACCCTTAAAAATTTCGATAGGCGACGTTTAAAAAATTCTACAGGTTGCATTTTTTTAGTTACAGAGGGGGTCTAGGGCTAGAATTATTGCTCTCGCTCTAATTATCGCGGCGATACCTCACTTGTGTGGTTTGAACACAGTTTTCATATGTGGGCGCTACTCGCGTATTCGTTCGCTTCTGTGCGCGAGCTCGTCGGGACGGGGCGCTTTAAAAAAAATGTTTTGTTTTCTTATTTATTTTTATTTCATTTATATTTTTTTACACTGAAATAAAAAATAAATAAAAAATTGATCACTTTTATTCCTATTACAAGGAATGTAAACATCCCTTGTAATAGAAAACAGCATGACAGGTCCTCTTAAATATGAGATCTGGGGTCAAAAAGACCCCAGATTTCATATTTAGACTTAAATGCAAAAAAAGAAAAAAAAAATTGAAAAAAAATGTTTCTTTAAGACGCTGGGAGGGACTGACGTTTTGACGTCACTTCCGCCCAGCAGAGCTATGGGGACGGGTGGGGGCGATGTTGTCCTCACTCACATCCCCACACAGCCAGCAAGAGGACCCGATCGCCTCCGCCGCTACCGACGGCTCCGGTAGGGCGCGGGAGAGGGGGGCCCTCTCCCGCCACAGATAGCCACGATCTCGCGGCGAATCCGCTGCGGAGACCGCCGTTATCATTGACAGAACCGCCCACTGAAGAGACGGATATCTTGGTTGTGGCAGCATCTGCTGCCGTTACCGAGATATCCATCTTTAAAAACAGGGCGTCTTTTTACAATGGGGCGGTTGTCAATTTCCACCTCTCAGATAAGTTTCCAATGATACCATTGATCTTTTTAGCTATCTGTAAGTGGGTAATACTCCCTAATGACCAAAAGTGTAAGGAGCATTCTTCCCATTGACCATCACACTAATGTATCATGAGTTGGAGATATAGTAACTTTTTAGAAGGGGTTCCCCAAGTCCAGAAAGTGTTTTCAAGAGTTCCTCTGTGTTGAAACGGTTGGGAAAGGCTGCTGTAACCAATGCACAAGGGACCAAGTGTGATTACTGAAGGCTTCCCAGGTGGGCTTTAGGGTCTCTTTCACATGGGTGGCCCGGGGTAAATATACTGTGGGTGGTTAAGCAGTGGTTTTACTGGCCCCGTCCACCCGTCAAGTGTTTACGATACATCTGGAGGGGGCTGTTCACAAGCCATTCAAGTCAATTGAGCCACACCGTAACAGCAATTTAAACGCTTGGCTTGTGGCTGTGACCCATTATTTCCATCGAAAAAATAAATGAAAAAAAAAAACAGGAATTTAGGAAGCACCAGAATCACCTCCTGAACACCCGACCGTGCCTGGCCTGCTTAGCCGTGCTTACTACGATTTAGAAATGTTCAAAATAATAAAGCTGTGTGGGAGTACATATGGCCAAATGCATTTATACAATTTGGATGAGGATGTATAAGATAATCAATTGAATTAGTCTGAACAAAAATAGATTAAAGATCGTCATGCACTTTCAACCATTTTATGCAATCTGAAGTGGATTTGCCAACAAAAATGTGGGGTGAAGGTGTTTAGATTCAGAGGGGTTGTAAACCTTTGTGTTTTAATAAAAATAACAAACATGTCTATACTTACCTGCTCTGTGCAATCATTTTGCACAAAGCAGCCCTGATCCTCTTCTTCTGGGGTGCCCTGCTGGTGCTCCAGGCCCCTCCTCTTCATTGGGTGCCCCCACGGCAAGCCCCTTCCCATGGGGGCACCCCTGCGGGCTAGCTCCTAAATCCTGCTGCTGCGTCCATTGATACAGACAGCGGGACTCAGCCCCGCCCCCTCCTGTGTAACTGGAGGATTTGATTGACAGCAATTGGAGCCAATGGCTCCTGCTATCAATTTGTCTAATACATTGCTGGATCAGATGGGGTTCAGGTAAGAAAAGGGGAGCTTTGGGGGGAGCCGCAGCACAGAAGGTTTTTCACCTTAATGCAAAAGTAAAGTCTTCAGCCCGGATTCACATACATCACCGCATATATATGCCGCCGTAGCGTATGTTTTTTACGCTACGCTGGCGCAGCGCGGAGAGGCAAGCACGGAATTCACAAAGCAAATGCTCCCAACGTTGCGCCGGCGTAACATAAATTCGTCAGAGTAAGGTGGCCTAAGTCAAAGTAGGTGGAAGTGGGCTGGAAGTGGGCGTGATACGTTAAATGAAGCGTGACCCCATGCAAATGATGGGCCGAGCTTCAGACAAGTATTTAAAATGAACTGCGCATGCGTCGTGCCTTGGACGCATCCCAGTGCGCATGCTCACAATCACGTTGAAACAACTGCCTAAGATACGTCGAAACACTGCCTACGACGTGGACGTAACCTACGCCCAGCCCTATTCACGTGCAACGTAAACTACGTGAAATTCGACGGCATTCGTTCCCTGGTCCATACCTTTGCATGAGTTGCGCCTCCAATATGGGGGAATAACTTTACGCCGGACATACGACTTACGCAAACTGCGTATATTATGCGCTGGGCGCAAGTACGTTCGTGAATCGGCGTATGTCCCTCATTTGCATATTTGCATCGGAAAGTTACGTTGGGCGGCTAAAGCCTATTTTTCGACGTATCTTGCTTTTGTGGGTCGGCGCATAGATACGACGGCACACATTTGTACTTACGTCGGCGTATCTGGAGATACGTCTGCATAAGTGCTTTGTGAATCCAGGCCTTCCTCTTTAGGCCCTTTTCACACGGGGCAGACCAGTAATGATCCGCCTTCATATGTCCATAAGCTCAGCGGGTATTGCTCCGTATATCCCCGCTGAGCCGGCGGATGACAGGGCGCTCTCCGCACACTGTGCAGGGACCGCCTTGTCTTTTCTCCGCTCTCCCCTCTGGGGGAACGAGAGAACACGGACCATATGTCCGTGTTCATCCGATCCACTTTGCAGATGGAAGAAAAAATAGGATTTTCTTCCGTCTGCAAAATCGGATGTTTGCGGAGGCGGGCGATTATGGGTGTCAGTGGATGTTGATCCGCTGACACTCGCAATCACATGGGGACCAATGTATGTCCCTTTTTCATCCGCAAACGGATGGAAGAAAAAGCAGACATATGATCCGCACGTGTGAAAGGGGCCTTAATGGTACTGTAAATATCACCTAGACTTGTACAGTTCAGGAGTTATTTACTATATACGTTAAGGCCAACGTTATAGGCGCATGTGCACAGAAGGAACTGCCCACTCGAGCTGTTTCTTCAGGGCCCGTGCCGTGGCACTTGATGTGGCATAACGTCATCGTGACTACGGTCAATCACAGCACCAGAGCCCGCAAGCCTGAAACTCTGGGAAAGATGTCGGCTGTGCCAGCGGTGTGCCGGTGCCGCTGCAGGGCATGGTTCTAAGGCAAGTATTTCCTTAAGAGCATACTAGCTCATTATGTCTTTTTCTTGCAGGTTTTATTTATTTATTTTTTATAATTTTTTGGAGGTCTAGAACCTCTTTAAGTCTTTACAACCACTTTAAAGTGTATCTATGGTCAAAATGTAAAATCATATATTCATTTCCACATTGTAGTTCAGTTATTTCTAGCTTGCTCTTATTACTCTGAACAATGCTGAAGTTTGTAAACTTACATTCTGAAGATCCCTGAATATTATTTCCTTGTGACAAGTCATTACTATGCCCTGTACATACACACTGCTGTGTCACACATTTTACAGAGCCTGCCTTCCTTGTGAATACAGAGGTGCTGGGAGGAAGAGTTTCAGGAGGCAGAGTCGGTACAGAAATCACTGCTTGCAGGCAGCAAAGTACCATGGGATATGTAGTCCATATAAATGGAAAATAAAGGAGGAGGAGCTGCAAACTATGCAAGGAATACAAAAAGGTTTGAAAAGAGATGGCCAGCAGACAGGCAGCAATCAACATAAAATACTCTTTTTCAAAAAGGCTTCTATTGAATTGTCAGTAATACCTATTGTTTGTATTACTATTACAATGCTGACAAAATGAAAGTGTATGCTCTGACAATAGATTACCTTTAAATGTATTGAGTTGCCTAGGTAGGACCTTACACAGTATAGATCAGATTGTAATATGTCTGGACAGATTATTTTTGGATACACATTTCACAATTGGTTCTTTTAAACGATTTTCTTACAGTGTTTGAATCATTTAACCTAAACTGTGTAGGTTGTATAATCAGATTATAAAATCTGCGTGAAAGGGGCAAACATTAATAAAGAGGCATGAGCTATTGTATGTATTAGTGGGGGGTAAGGCCCTGCATATAGTAGTAGTGAGGCATGAGTCACTGTAAGTTATAGAAACTAATGATGCACTGCATTTACATAGCGAGAAATTAAACACTGCCTGTAATAAAGAGGCATGAATCATTGTATGTATTAAAGAGGGCTGAGACACTACATGTAATAAAGAGGGCAGAGACACTGCATATAATAAAGAGGGCTGTGACACTGCATGTAATAAAGAGGACTGAGGCACTGCATGTAATATAGAGGGCTGAGACACTGAATGTAGTAACTAATAAAGAGGGCTGAGACACTGCATATAATAAAGAGGACTGAGGCACTGCATGTAATATAGAGGGCTGAGACACTGAATGTAGTAACTAATAAAGAGGGCTGAGACACTGAATGTAATAAAGAGGGCTGAGACACTGCATGTAGAAAAGAGGGCTGAGACACTAAATGTAGTAACTAATAGAGAGGGCTGAGACACTACATGTAGTAAAGAGGCTGAGACACTGTGGGGTTTATTTACTAAAGGAAAATCCACTTTACACTACAAGTGCACTTGGAAGTGCAGTCGCTGTAGATCCAAAGTGGACATTCAATGAAAAATGATTAGATGATAAAATCAGCAGAGCTTCCCCTCATTTTAGATCTACCCCTCAGATCTACAGCGACTGCACTTCCAAGTGCACTTTTAGTGCAAAGTGGATTTGCCTTTAGTAAATCAACCCCTTTGGGTAATAGAGAGGGATGAGACACTGCATATTATAGTGAGGGATGAGACACTGCATATAATAGTGAGGGATAAGACACTGCATATTATAGTGAGGGATGAGACACTGCATATAATAGTGAGGGATAAGACACTGCATATTATAGTGAGGGATGAGACACTGCATATAATAGTGAGGGATAAGACACTGCATATTATAGTGAGGGATGAGACACTGCATATACTAGTGATGGATGAGACACTGCATATTATAGTGAGGGATGAAACACTGCATATAATAGTGAGGGATAAGACACTGCATATTATAGTGAGGGATGAGACACTGCATATAATAGTGAGGGATAAGACACTGCATATTATAGTGAGGGATGAGACACTGCATATACTAGTGAAAGATGAGGCACTTTGTATCATGACGAAGAATAAGTGGTATAATAGAAAGAGAAGGGTACTATGTTTAATAAAGAGGGATGAGGCACTGTGTGTAAGGCTCTGTTCACATCAGGTGCGGTTTGGGAATGCATGCAGAATTACCCACTTTTCTACACTACACAAAAACACCAAAAAGTGACATGCTGGACCTCCTAGTGTGAACAAGCACTAATAGGGATGAGGCATCGTATGTTATGGAGAGGAATGAGTCACTTCACATGATAGAGGCAAGGCCCTAT
Source organism: Rana kukunoris (assembly GCA_029574335.1). Taxonomy (NCBI): domain Eukaryota; kingdom Metazoa; phylum Chordata; class Amphibia; order Anura; family Ranidae; genus Rana; species Rana kukunoris. The sequence continues at coordinate 28,771,363 of CM056060.1, forward strand.
TGGTCATAAAGTGGTGTGAAGCACTGTATGTCAAAGTGACAATTGAAGTGAAATGCTGTGATGCAAAAATGGACGGTGACTTCAGGTGGCTGCATTTTACCACCTGAAGGCAGCACTGCAGTGCAAATACGGCACATAGAAAATAATTACTTTCTTAGTGCCCTTGAGACCAACTGGTGTTGATCAAGTGCAGAAAAACGCCACCGAAAATTGTTTGAATGGGCCCATCTGGAAAGATGGCTGCCATTCCACAAGTTCTGATCTTTAAAGTCCTTCAAATGACTAAGCCATTGTGCAAAACTGACTGGCTCCCTATACCCTTGATGACCAAAGTTGAGCAGAAATATATATAGAAAATTACAAGTGTGTAAGAATTTCAATACCACAGTCCAAAACAGGTTAAATGTACTCAAATCATATATAAAATGTCATACGCTCTTGGAAATAAGTGACAATCATTAGGCAGATCCTCCATACTTATGCCTTATACTCTGAGGCGAGTATTTCCGCATGACAAAACGCAATAGTAGTTTGCATAAGACATATATATACAGCTCTGCCGACTGTGTGTTTACTAGTGACGCCGCTCTATCTTATACATCACAGCTTGTTAACCACAGCCTATCACATGATGGTACATAAACTTCCTTTCCGTTGTTAGCTTAGACTACAACTTTACAGGCTCTCCCTTTTGTAAGGTTACCGGCCTATTGTGTACACTGCAGCAAAGCAATGCATATCGATCACTCTGACTGAAATTGGCTTGGTTGCTATGGACAAGTGCCTTTTCTATTTCCACATTTCTCTTTGCTTTGATAGCGCGAACCATTTAAGTATGGTGTTGATGGAAGACTGATATAATAGCGGGAAGATGGACTCTAGTTAGAAAATAGGGACTTGTGGGTTAAATAATTTTACGGTTGTAGCAGCTCCTGTGTGTATTTTTGAGGAACAAAAAAGTTCTCAGCAGATATCTGATCACTGGGATACCCTAAACTTAATTTTTGGATGCCACTGCAGTACTTTTTGGGTACCCATTCTGTTCCTTTTTGGTTCTGTTCAGGCTTTGTGGAGGTGTAGGCCGCATCCTGGCATAGGTATTTCCATAGCAACTCTAAAGGAGGCTTTTAAGTAACAAGCACGCCGACAGGAAACTTTTGTGTTCCTCTCAGCAACCCATTAGTATCTGTCATCAAATACACACTGGTTTCTTCGGCACACTCTAGGTCTAGGACATAAAAAAGAATGTATCCAGCAGTTTAAGGCTGGGTTCACACTACGATTTTCCCATCCGTCAGCCGCATACGATTTATATGAAAAAACGTATGCGGCTGAAACTGATTGAACCGTACGTAAACGTATGCGTTTATAAAACGTATACGGTTTCAAAAAGTGCGTACGGTTCCATCAGGTTTTGATAAAAAAAACGCATACGTTTTTGGAATTAGTGTCATTTAATAAAAAAAGATTTTCTTGTTTTGAAAATGCGCATGCGCAGACGAAAAACGCATACGGTTTATACGTATGGAACCGCACATATGTGCGTTTTCCATTGACTTTAATGTTAAAAAAAAACGTATGCGTTTGCCATACGGTTTCAAAAACGGACTCAAAACCGTGGTCGAACACGGTTTTGTGTACTGTTAAAAAACGTTTTGCCAGCAAATCGTACACACCCGGATGCATCTGAGTGCATACGATTTGCAATGCATTGTCTATGTATGAGTTTTCCCGTACGGGCCCGTACGTTTTCAAAACTGAAATCGTATGCGGCTGACGGACGGGAAAATCGTAGTGTGAACCCAGCCTAACTGAACTAGACCAATCTCACTAATCTGGTATAAGAAACAATAACAATGTATCAGTCAGCGATAACCTTGAGTATAAATAACTCACACCACAGTCTAATAAAGGAAGAGATACAACATAAAATAGCTCTGCTTGGGGTCTTTTCACACATTAGGCCTGATCACATCTGCTTTCAGTTTTTCAGATGGATCTAAATCATGGGTACTCAACCTGTGGCCTGCCAGCTGTTGCAGAACTACAAGTCTCATGAGGCATTGGAAGGCTGACAGTTACAAGCATGACTCCCAAAGGCAGAGGCATGATGGAACTTTTATTTCCACAACACCTGGTGGGCCACAGGTTGAGCGCCCTTGATCTAAATGGAAGCTTCATGTTTTTTCTGGGGAGGCGGCTTCAAACAAACATTAGACATGATGCATCCTTTGCTGTTTTGTTTTTTTTGGACCTAAATGTGACAGATCTGTGGCCTCGTACACACGAAACTTGGTGGCAGAGCTTTGTTGCCAAGGAAAGTGGTCGTGTGTATGTTTTTCATCGAGAAAACTGGTGTGGAACTCGATGAGAAAAAAAGAGAACAAGTTCTCTTTTTCCTCGTCGGGAGTCTCAATTTCCTCGTCGCGTTACTCGTCGGGCTGGTTTTCAACGAGAAACGCGTTCGTGTGTATGCTTAGAAACCCGCGCATGCTCAGAATAAAGCGATAAAAATAGTGTTCGCAATGGAGATAGCACATTTGTCACGCTGTAACAGACTGAAAAGCGCAAATCGTCTCTCACCAAACTTTTACTTAACACTTAGTAACATGAGATTAGCAAAAGCAGCCCCAAGGGTTGTGCCAGTGGAATCGAACTTCCCCTTTATAGTGCCATTGTACGTGTTGTACGTCACCGGGTTTGAGAACCACAAGATTTTGTCTTGACAGTGTGTACGCAAAGAAAGCTTGTCAAGATTCTCGACAAGCCTGACAAGGAACTCGTCGAGGAAAACAATGTGTCTTTTACGACAAGTTCCTCGGTCGTGTGTATGAGGCCTGAGGTAAAAGGATGGAAAGAGATGCATTATAGCTTATATCCACGTAGACCTATGATGGGCCTGGTTTCAGTCTGAAGGAAAAACCTGAGGGGACATAAATGTTACAAGCGTGATATCGATTACATTCTGCTCTGATTTGGCAGAGGATCTGTTTATGGATCCCCTGCTGACCGGAATGGAGACCACTTCAATGAAAGGGCCCTTAGGCCGGCCATAGACAGTTTGAATCTTGGCCAGTTCAGCAGGAATTGGCCGAGATTCAAACCATTAATTGGCAGGCTGAATGTACAAAGTTAATCGATTAATCAACTTGGATACAATCAGCCTGCTGAATTCACTTGCGATTAGCGGCTGTTATAGTTGCTAGCGATAATCACTGTCTTCTCTCTACGGGGATAGCTTTCCCTCCCCCTGGGAGAAGACAATTGCTCGACAGGAGGGATTGCTGCAACAACACTGTCTGTGTTGATGGGGGGCATCATACAATTTTTTTTTTCTGCAACCCGTGGTCTATGGCCTGCCTTACTCATAAGAGCTCATGCACATTGATGCATAGGGCCATATTTCTGTGCCTGGCAATCACAGGTGTTGCATACAGCAACCTGTACAAATCAATGACAGAATGGCTATGTTTGAAGCTGTATGGCCCTATGCACCCATGTGCATGAACTGGTATGAGTAAGGGCCTTTTCACACAAGTGACGTCCGTTTTGGTCAGTAGGGAAACAATGATCCATCTGGGCACAGAAATATGGCCATTTTCTATGCCGTGCAGACCTCTGTGCATCAGCCCTAATCAAGAAATTATCAGTATAGCTCAAAGATTCAGTTAAATCTTTGAAATGTACAGATTTAGTCACGATTATGCATAAATAGAGCTATTTTAGGTTGTATCTCTGCCACGGCTGGACTATGGATTGAGTTATTTATACTCAAGGTTAGAGCTGACTGATACATTGTTATTGTTCAGTTGCCATCTGCATTTCCAATTTACATCTGGACAGCGGAACAGATGATAGCTGGAAGTTGATTGGTCGCTATGTGCAAACACAAATTCTTCCCATTTGTACACCCATTATACACAGGGCCCAGTTTGTTTTCTCTGAGTACACATTATGACATTTCCCTGAATATAATACTTCCCATGACTTACACGTGTTTACATGCATGCTGTAGACATTTTTTTCAATTAGTTTTAGATAAAGTTATGGCTACTTTCCATGTACGCAAAGGGGTGAATTTATTAAAGGCAAACAGACTGTACACACTGAATATGGAGTGTCTCTAGAGCTTAGTAAATGAGATGATGCTTTACTTTGCAAAGAATACCCAATCACATGCAAGGAAAATAAAAAAAACTGCATTTGTACTTGCACATGATTAGATGATGGAGGTCAGCAGAGCTTCTCCTTATCTACTAAGCTTTGGAACAACTGCACTTGCAAAGTGCACAGTCAAATTTGCTTTTAGTATAGCCACCCCATAGTGTATGATTAACCCTTAATGCCTTCCGGCCCTTTAAAGCGGAGTTCCACCCAAAAATTGAATTTCCGCTTTTCGGAACCCTCCCCTCTCCGTTGTCACATTTGTCACCTTTCAGGGGGGTGCAGATACCTGTGTAAGACAGGCAGAGCTTTTTTTCTCAGAAAATATGTGCAGGAACCCAACCACGATCCCATTCAGATTTCACAACAGTAGGAGGGTTTTAAAGGGTGCAGAGTTCAGGGGGTTACACACAGAGTGCAGAGCTATCACTTGTAAACACAAAAACCAGACTTCTGTGTTTAAAATTGATTGTGGTGAGCAGGCACCAAAGGGTCTGAGCCAGAGGTGGTGGAACTGAGTTCCCCCAAGTTCCCCCTGAAAAAAAGCCCTGAAGACAGGTATTTACACCCACTTCTGGGAATACATTCTTGAGGCAGTCACGCCCCTACCCGCACCCCCCGCTGTCTTCTGGGAAACACACTGTTCCCAGAAGAGAGAGGGGACCAGTGACGGATCTGTTTTCATAAGATCTCACTCGATCCGATCCGCCAGGACGGATGGTGAAGTTTCGCCATGCATCTGATTTTAGCGGATCGTTTCGGATGGCAGCGGACAATTTTCATACAATTTTAGTAAAATTTTAGTAAAATTACGAACATTCGTTATGATGAATTTAAAAAAGCAAACCCAGGAGGTCAGCAGTAATTGTTACGGAAATGAACAAACCGAAAATTCGCATTTAATCCAAATTGAATTTCGGACAAGAATTACGAAATACGAACTAACGGTCTACAAACAAACCCGGCAGGAACTCAGCACAGAACAGGGATGGTTTTAACCCTCATAATGAGCACAGCATGGTACAGCCCCAGGAGGAAGTCAGCACAGCACATGGATGATGGGAGCCCCTCATAATGAGCACAGCACAGGGATGATGGGAGCCCCTCATAATGAGCACAGCACAGGGATGGTTTGAGCCCCTCATAATGAGCACAGCAGGGGCACAGCCCCAGGAGGAAGTCAGCACAGCACAGGGATAGTGGGAGCCTCTCATAATGAGCACAGCAGGGTACAGCCACAGGCAGTGGCAGTTGGTGCTTAACATTTTTGCGTGGGCGCAAACAAACGAAAAAAAAAAAAAACAATCGCAGCCTCACTGTGCCCATCAAATGCAGCTACAGTGCCCATAAAACGCCATGCCGTCAATTGTCTCCACTGTGGCATCAATTGTCGCCACTGTGCCATGCCATCAAATGCAGCTACTGTGCCATGCCATCAAACACAGCCACTGTGCCATCATTTATTGCCACTGTGCCCATCAATTGTCACCACTGTGCTATGCCATCAAACGCAGCCACTGCGCCATCAATTGTCACCACTGTGCCATGCCATCAAACGCAGCCACTGTGCCAATAATTGTCACCACTGTGCCCATTAATTGTCACCACTGTGCCATGCCAAACGCAGCCACTGTGCCATGCCATCAAACGCAGCTACTGTGCCATTATTGTTACCACTGTGCCATCAATTGTCGCCACTGTGCCATGCCGAACGCAGCCACTGTGCCATCAAACGCAGCCACTGTGCCATGCCATCAAACGCAGCCACTGTGCCATCAATTGTTATCACTGTGCCATTAATTGTCACCTTGCCACCCCGCCCGGCACTTACCTTTCATGGTCCCACAATGTCTTCTCCCGCCCTTGATGACGCTTCAGCCAATCAGGTTACCGGTAACCAGAACCGGTGAACCTGATTGGCTGAGACGCCTGTCCGTGTTAGCCAGGGAACGCGCCCCCCCCCCCTCTGCGTCCCCTGGTTAACTATTTGGAAGTCGATTTCAGCCCTCAGGCTATAATTGAAAAGCCTGTCAGAGCCGCTGGCTCTAATAGGCACATCCAAAGCCAACCAGCTGCCGTTATTCAGATGGCCAGCACTCACCAGGGGGCCGGCCATCTGAATAGTGGGTGGCAGCAACAATACATAGATTCAAGTAATGCATGAATCTGTGTATTGTATTCAGTGGAGGTGCAGAAGCGAGAGGGGGGCGGCGCTCCTGCGCCCTCTATTGACGCACCGCCACTGGCCCAGGAGGAAGTCAACACAGCACAGGGATGGTGGGAGCCCCTCATAATGAGCACAGCAAGGGGTACACACCCAGGAGGAAGTCAACACAGCACAGGGATGGTGGGAGCCCCTCATAATGAGCACAGCGAGGGGTACAGACCCAGGAGGAAGTCAGCGCAGCACAGGGGTGGTGGGAGCCCCTCATAATGAGCACAGTACAGGGGGGGGGAGCCCCTCACAATGAGCACAGTACAGGGATTTTCGTAAAATTCGGAAGCATAGCAATTCGGATTTCGGATGCTTTCGAACATACGAAACTAACCGCACATGTCTACACAACCAAGAACAGAGATTTAAAGGAAACTTTAGTTGGCTGCCCATTCTAACCTTTTTAAAATGCTATTTGTTTGGCCATCTCTGAACAAGAAAATACTGAGGTCACTGGATCAGCGTCACAGCCAGGCAACTGGCCATTTCAGAAAATGGAGGTCAGTACGGGCAGAAAACCTATTTCACCATTAAAGGTACTGATAATAGCTGGGGACAAAAAATAAATAAAATATAAAACTATTTTATAATTTTAGTCAGATAAACATCACATTCCCAAAATGAATGATTTATATTAACTTTAGTGTATCAATTCCTCATTAAAAACAAAAAACAAAAAAAAACGTCTCACAAATCAGATTCAAAAATGTTCAGAAAAAGATTTGTTTAAATGGTCAGTCCATCGTAGTGATTGTAAGTGGAGCCTGGTGGGCTGACTGACCCGCTAACTTCCAGTATGGCGACTCTAATATCCCCCCATGACAGATTTCAGCTTGGATTCGCCTACCTTGGAGACTTAATGCTAGCACAGGGGGTGTTAGGTGTTCCTTCCCCATAATACAAAATGAAGAATCCAGCAGTGTGAGTGGGCCTGCTCGTAATTGCGGTAGCTGGTGTGCAGCCTCCAGAGCTTACTGCCAGATGGAAAGAGCAGGTAGGTGGTTTAAAAGAAAGCTGTCAGTTCTATAAGGTACAGGCTGTGGGATCTTGATTGTCACTTCACTACCTGGTGAGTCATTGACCTTGAATAAGCATGCATCAGTTTAGACCTTTCAAGCTTCACCGACTTGGTCCGCATCAGTAACGGCATTAGGGCCACACCAGATAAGCAATCCTTACCACTTATCTTGCTCACAAGTTGGCCTGGCCAGCAAGATGCCTCTGTGTTGCTCACAAGTGCAATTCTGCAGTGTTTAGGGTCAACGATGGACAAATTCCGCGTACACACGATCAGAAAATCCGACAAGTAAACCGGAATGTTGGCTCAAGCTTGTGTTGCATACACACGGTCGCACAAAATTCAGACCGTCAAAAACGCGGTGATGTACAAAACTACAACGAGCTGAGAAAAATGAAGTTCAATGATTCCGAGCATGCGTCTAATTGATTTAGAACATGCGTGTTTTTTTGCGCGTCGGAAATTGCAATCAGACGATCGGAACTTCCGACAAGAACTTTTCTTGTCGGAAAAATTGAGAACCAGCTGTTAAATTTTTGTTGTCAGAAAAAGTCCAATGGAGCCTACACAATTTCAGACCAAAAGCTCACATTTTCTTGTTGGAAATTCCGACCATGTGTACGCAGCACAACACCCATTAAGAAAATTGTATGCTTGTCACCAGCAGTAGAATCACCAATCACCACTTTAGGGGGCAGGGGAGGGCTGGCAGCCTTAGGCCTGGGGGGCAAGTCCAGTCAAATGGCCCATTGAACCACTGAATCGGCTCACCATCAATGGCCCATCTTGTTTTTCAATGCAGCCTCACCAGTGCCCATCAGTGCGGACAACTCTAGTGCCCATTGATGCAGCCTGATCACTGGGGCTGGTTACATGGGGTGTATGGGGGGAGATGGGGGTCAGCTCGGGGTATCAGGGTCTTTCACCTCAGTGATCTCAGCTCAGCAGTTCCCTGTACACCACGGCCTCCTGGGGAGTAATGCTCCTGGTCAAGTTGCAGCCATCGCCCAGCCCTGCGTCCCAACTCCCTGGCAAGCCCTGCCTCTGCCTGCTTCCAAGAATCCTGTCCCAGGGAGTCGTAGTTTCCTCTGCACTGCTCTGTTTTTCCACCCACCGGGAGCTTTAAGCGTGGACTACAACTCCTGGTATGCAATAGCTAGTGGTCAGTCCAACTTCCAAGACTAGAATAAAAAATAAAATGGTAGCGGGCATTTTGAACATAAGTTAGGGTGGCCTGGGAGGCAATTGCCACCCTGCCTCCTGGCCCAGCCCTCCCCTGTTAGGGGGCCATGTCATATGAACAATCTTGTTGCCTACAACAGTATCACTAAGAGACCACCTACCTGTTTCTGTGGGTTTGCTACCTCACTAGTCGGACAGCGAGATGTTCCGTCCCCACTGCCTCTTCACTAATGATGAGTAAACTAAGCAGCCTCTTCACTAATGATGAGTAAACTAAGCAAAGTTTGGTTTGTTGGATATTTGCCAAATACATCCACAAACCCCAAACATAGTGCCTAAACCCCAATAAAGTCTACGGGAGTTGTCATACTGTGTTAAGGCCAGTTTGGAAGCTTTTGTTGAAAAGGGACTTGGGTATCTGGACACTACCATTTGGGACAGGTAAGAATACTGTTTGGCACAGAGCAAGATTTTTTAATATGGGAAAAATTAAAATACATGCCTTAAAACTGCATGTAAAGAGAGGCCCGATACCCCGCAGAGGCTGGCTCATATCTACCCGGTACAAGATCCTAATTGCCAAAGGTGTAAACAGGAAATAGGTACGTTCTGGCACATGATCTGGTCGTGTCCAAAAGTCCAGCCATATTGGTCGGCTGTTGCCTCCAGGCTGACTGATGTGAGTGGGACAAGTGTCCCGGTCGACCCGACAGTTCTGTTACTGAGCCATCTGGCGGATGTGGCAGGGGATAGGTACTGTATGCTATGCCTGATCTTCTCCCTATTTTATGCTAGACGAGAAATTCTGCTGAAATGGAAATCTGAGGAACCCCCCCCCCACCTGTGCTTCCTGGCAGTGCTCGGTGAATTCGGTCCTGCCCTTGTACAGACTGACTTATGAGAATAGACAGTGCCCGGGAAAGTTCGACAAAATCTGGTCTACCTGGATGGGGACCTGCGCTGCCCTTGACCCCCTCCAGACATATGCCTAGTTTCCACTGAGTGGAGCGGTTCGGTACGGTTTGGTTCGGTACGCTATTTTGGTTGTTTCCATTATGAAAGTGGGCCATAAAACCGAACCGTACTGGACCATTCTGGGTCCTGCTTCAGATGTGGGGCCATAGAAAATGGAACGGTTCGGTTAGGGCGGACCTACAATACGTTCCACTGATTGGTGGACACCCTAGGCATTTTTTCTAAACCCTGAATGGCCTGGGACTGTCCAACTTGCAGTGGAAACGCTCAAAAGAATAGACCGGACCATTCTAAGCGCTCCAAACTGTACCGACCCGAACCGTTCCGTTCAGTGGAAACGAGGCATAAGTGTGCCGGACATTTGACCCTCCCCCTCTGACGGTTGCTGTTTTGGTCCCCCCCCAATAAAATACTCGTTATGTATGCTTGATATCTACCCAATCCTCACTTGCTACCGATTATTTGAGTACTGTCCCTGGAAGTGGTGTATACTCCTGACACTCTGATTTCTGCACTGATGTAATTTCTGTGACGTATATGTAATGTAATGCTGATTTGTCTAATAAAATACCTTTAATTTAAAAAAAAAGACAGTAATGCCCGGAGTAATGCTGTAGGTATCAGTGGAGGGCCAGCATAACAGGGGTTAACCGGGCAGAGTCTAGGGAGAAAGATAGGCAGCTTGGGGCTAGCAGCTTTGTGGGGATGGGGTGGAGCTGAATAGGTTTGGACAGGAAGAGGAAGAAGAGGGGCCAGTCGCCACGAGAAGCCGCGAGGGTAAGGAGCTTCCCACCCACCCGCCCTACAATTGGGGGAGCTTTGTGTGCTGGTATGGTGGGGGTTGCACGACCACAGGGTTGGTAGACACTTGGTGGGGTGCAAGGTCTTTGTTAGGTCATATGGGCACCTAAAAGGCATAGTTTAGGGACCCATCTGAGGTACGGCTCCCAGTTGGTATATGGGTACCTGCGAGTTGTCTCTGAGTCTGAGGTTTTCGCAACTTGTGCCCCATTGTTGTGATAAAACTGGATGTATATATTAAAAAGGTTATTATGTTGTTATTATTATGTTAATTTTTGAGATTTATATATGGCCAATTCACTCCATCTAAGAGCCGGTTCACACTTAGGTGGCACGACTTCGGGGGCGACTCCGCAAGGCGTCCTGAAGACGACTTCAGAGGCGACCTGCAAAATGACCTCTGTATAGAAGTCAATGCAGGTCGCCCAGAGCCGCCCCCGAAGACGTACAAAAACCTTTTTCTAATTCGGAGCGACTTACGTCGCTCCTATTAGATCGGTTCTATTGCATAGAATGGGACGCGACTTGTCAGGCGGCGAACCGGCTCTAAGTGTTGTGTGGTCGTTTGAGGGAGGGATGGGGTTATTGGATATCAGGGTAAGTCGTAGTTAATACAATAGTCAAGTAGCGTACTGGTAGGATGTACTCCAACAAAAGTGACAAAAACAAAGTTTTCCGATCCCTTGCCTGTTATATTTGTCAACAAAGCAGACAGGGTATCCCGATTGATGTCAATGACCAACGATGGCCATGACCATATTTGGTCAATGATGTCATCCAGGTTCCCCAGAACTCTCATTTGCGATGTGGGACTGGCAGGAGAGGATTGTCGTGCACAGGTCATTGTGTTTGTGACCTTGGGGCATTGGAACTATATAACTGGTGATTGATGTTGGAATTATATTATGGGACTTGTTTATGTCTGTTTTATATTTACTATCTAAAAAATTTTAGTAGATGAACGGCAGGATGCAAACATCTTGGATTTGGGTCAAAGTCATAGTTGACCTGCTCATCCTTACTCTTTACTAGCAAGGACGGTTTGGCAGTGTTCTGGGCTAGCAAGGAATCAATTCTTTGGAGATCAGTGGTAGTTTTTTTTTGGTGATATGTTGCCAGTAGCAGAATTCCTTGTGTGACATTGCCCTAAGGACCACAATGACCTTTTCACACTTGCAGCTTTACAAAAGCATCAGGAAGAGCAACCCCCCATGCTTCAATCCTCCCAGAATCACTTTAAAGTGGTTGTAAATCCTTACATATAGCCAGTGAATTGACTGGCCTCAGGTGATACACAAAGATGAAACAAATCCTCCTACATATGCTGTACCTGTTTATCTGCTGTCTTCTCTTTGCTACATCTATTCAAAGTTCAGAACTTATAAAGCTTGTCTGAGATGTCAGGAAAAAGATACTCCTCTTCAGACAGCACACAGGAACAGAGATGAGGCTTTCAATCAGCTGAAGCCCCCTTCCCTGTCACCATTTTTCTCTTGGTGTCAAGAAAACGTGCTGATAGCAATGGAACGAAGCAGCAAACAGAAATGACACTTAAGACACACAGGCCAGAATCTCGTCAAGAAAAAAACGTTGTTTTATAACCTATGGGGCCCACACACGATCGGTTTTGACCGATGTAAACGGTCCATCAGACCGTTGTCCTCTGGCTAACCTATCGTGTGTACGAGGCCTAACAGTCTTGGTTTAAAGTCCAGTTCTAGATTTCGAAGACCCCTTGTGATAATAAGGTTCGAAGTGCTAATAATTGTACAAGGAGACCTTTTAACTTGTTAGAACATCTCCCCGTGGATAGGCCCAAACCCTACCTCTGTTATGCTAAAGCATCAAAGAACCGCATGCACACTATGTCGAGTCGAGCAAAGATGACGGTGGGTCCGTAAGGATGGACCACTAGTCAACCTGGCCTCTGTTTTAAAATAATTTCTTTGCAAAATAGCTGTTTCTCATAATAACCAATCTGATTTCATCCTTTACTCATCTGATCAGTACCATTGATTGCTTTAGCCAGCAAAGGAGCCACATCGCAGGAGATGATGTATGAACTGTTAACAGTTCTGCCACTAATGAAAGAATCTCTGGTGTGACTTTGACCTGATGGCATCGACCAAGCACAGGGATTTCAGTTTTGCATGGACAGACCGGTATGCTGAGTGTAAATGTCATTGCTTAGGGATCCTTTCAACTACCGGCAGCTCTGAAAACCAAATAACACTCTTGGTTCAAAGTCCAGTTCTAGCTTTCGAAGACCCCTTGTGACTTTTGGATGTTCTATAGGGTGATAATAAGGTTCGAAGTGCTAATAATTGTACAAGGAGACCTATTAACTTGTTAGAATATCTCCCTGTGGATAGGCCCAAACCCTACCTCTGGCATGCACACTACGGGCAGAGTCGAGCACAGATGACGGCTGGTCCGTAAGGATGGACCACTAGTCAACCTGGCCTCTGTTTTAAAATAATTTCTAATGCAAAATAATTGTACAAGGAGCAATGTTGCCAACCGTCCATATTTTTACGCACAGTCCGTAAAAACCGGCACGTTTTTCCCCCGTTCTTAAATGTCCGTGGTTGCAGGAATGTGCCAGTAAAAATAGTTAAGATCAGTTCGGCTTGGAACTGCACATGGAGATTGGAGGCAGGGGGTGATGGTGGCTGCGGTGGCCCCACAGAGGGGGTTGGAGGCAGGGGGCAATGGAGGCAGGGGGATATTGGAGGCAGGGGGAGATTGGAGGCAGGGGGTGTTAGTGGCAGGGGGTGATTGGAGGCAGGGGGTGATTGGAGGCAGGGGGTGTTGGTGGCACCGCAGAGGGGGATGAGACAGGGGTTGTTGGTGGCACCGCAGAGGGGGATGGAGGCAGGGGACGGTGGGATCAGGGGGTGATTGGAGGAAGGGGGCCTGGGGAGATTGGAGGCAGGGGGAGATTGGAGGCAGGGGGTGTTAGTGTAGGGTGATCAGACATCCCCAGTTTCAGGGGACAGTCCCCTGATTGAGGACACTGTCCCCGGACCAAGTCTGTCCCTGGTTTTGTCCCCGGATTGGATTTAATAGGGGGCAGGGGCAATTTCAAAGACAATCAGTGCAGAATTAAAATAAAAAAATAGAATTACACCCCTGCTCCGCCGTGCCTACTAGCATAGGGGGGTTGTATTTTTCCCATTATCTGTGCCCCTTTCTGATGATCATGTGCTGGTCTGAGTGGAGGGAATATTTCTTCACTTTCGGGCGCATGCCCATTCAGCTTCGCTCGCATGTTCTTCTGCCTTGGCTCAAATCCTGGCCAGCCACCTGCCTATCTCCTTGCCTTCTCTGGTGGAGTGATCTTCCTCCGCTCCCCATCCAGTAGTAGCCGGGGGCCCGAAGACTAAGACTTGAGAGGCTGTGAGGCGGGCGGCGGCATCAGGCAGAGAGTCGCTGATTAATGCCATTACTAGTAAAGAAAAAATATGTCCCCGGATTTCATTTTAAAAATCTGGTCACCTTATGTTAGTGGCAGGGGGTGATTGGAGGCAGGGGGTGATTGGAGGCAGGGGGTGTTGGTGGCACCGCAGAGGGGGATGAAGACAGGGGTTGTTGGTGGCACCGCAGAGGGGGATGGAGGCAGGGGACGGTGGGTGCAGGGGGTGATTGGAGGAAGGGGGCCTGGGAAGATTGGAGGCAGGGGGAGATTGTGGCACTGCAGAGGGGGTGAAGGCAGGGGGTGATGTGACTAAATAATTTGCCCTTATCATATCGAAAATAACAAAAATATTTTTTTTACCTTAATACCTACCTTAAATCACATTGCTACTTGCCTAGCGTACTTGTTTGTAACCTAAATACTGAAATGTGCACCTAAAAATTTAATTTATTAACTTTTGTGAAATGCCAGTAAAAACGTGGCTGCGCCAGTAAATTTCAGGTGACGTGCCAGTAAATTTCAATCTGGTAGGTTGGCAACACTGACAAGGAGACCTATCAACTTATGTCAATGTCATTGCCTAGGTATCCTTTCAACTACAGGCAGCTCTGAAAACCAAATAACAGTCTTGGTTCAAAGTCCAGTTCTAGCTTTAGAAGACCCCTTGTGATTGTTGGACATGTTCTATAGGGTGATAATAAGGTTCGAAGTGCTAATAATTGTACAAGGAGACCTATCAACTTGTTAGGCCGCGTACACACGATCGGTCAAAACCAATGAAAACGGACTGAAGGTCCGTTTCATCGGTCCAAACCGATCGTATGTGGGCCCCATCGGTCAGTTATACTTCGGTCAAAAAAAAGAGAACTTGCTTTAAAATTTAACCGATGGACGCCTAACCGATAGGTCAACACCGATCGTTAGTATGCAAAAGCATTGGTTAAAAAGCCACGCATGCTCAGAATCAAGTCGACGCATGCTTGGAAGCATTGAACTTTGTTTTTTTCAGCACGTCGCTGTGTTTTACGTCACCGCGTTCTGACTCGATAATTTTTTTAACCGATGGTGTGTAGGCACATCAGACCATCAGTCAGCTTCATCGGTCCTTCGGACCATTCTCATCGGATGGACTGATCGTGTGTACGCGGCCTTAGAACATCTCCCTGTGGATAGGCCCAAACCCTACCTCTGTTATGCTAAAGCGTCAAAGAACCACATGCACACGACGGACAGATTCAGGCAAAGATTACGGTGGGTCCGTAAGGATGGGCCACTAGTCAGCCTGGCCTCTGTATTAAAATAATTTATGTGCAAAATAGCTGTTTCTCTTAATAACCAATCTGATTTCATCCTGATCTGATTAGTACCATTGATTGCTTTGGGCTGCCTGGGTGATTATCATACACATAATTACCAATCACCTTTGAGCATGTACCGTACCAAAAGGCCAAGTAACACTATGTTGCTTATTTTTGTGGTCACCTAGTCACCATGGAACGCTATTTAAAACCTATGACAATTTTATTATGGAGTAAACCCAACCCAAATCCGATCATCCTGATCTGATTAGTACCATTGATTGCTTTGGGCTGCCTGGGTGATTATCTTACACATAATTACCAATCACCTTTGAGCATGTACCAAAAGGCCAAGTAACACTATGTTGCTTATTTTTGTGGTCACCTAGTCACCATGGAACGCTATTTAAAACCTATGACAATTTTATTATGGAGTAAACTCAATGAAATGCAATATATAATAAGCTCTACATTCATCTTTGCAGCTGTGTCATTGTACAGGAATCTCTATATCATTGATAGCCCCAATAACAGGAAGCGTGGGGGTAGGGGGGGGGCGGGGGAGACTCACACCCCCCCCCCCCCCCACACCCTGCCAGCCTGCCACTGTCCCCGCAGCAGGAAGTGTCAAACAGACACACACTTCCTACACTCAAACAGCTCAGTGTGTTGTACAGTAATGAATCCGAGAAAAACACCAGCTCTGCTTGATCTACACATAGACACCCAGACAGAAGGACAAGCCGGCGGACAGAAGCCACCATTGCTTCTCCTTCTATTTCCATAGAATCCCTATTTAAGGTTTAGGTGAGGTCAGTAGATTAAACATCGGTGATATCATGATAGCGAGCTTGTTTGTTGTCAACAATGCCAGCCCAGATAGATCTCCATTTCTTGCTGTCATGGAGACTCAGCAAGGCTAGATGCCTTGACATACATCGAGTCTTGGTCTCATTGCAGAGGACTCTGGGAATTTATGGCCTATATTCCAAGTCGAAAACACGTTCTTAAGCCTCTCACATTAATTGCTGACATGACAAACGTAATGATGTTGGAATTTAGTGCTTGTCTATATAGACGGAGGGATTTTGGTTAAACTGTACAGTTTATAAGCATGATAGAATAACGACAGGTCATCGCTGATTTGGTGCCTAGTTGGCCAACAAGACTTACCTTTTGGTGGATCCATGAGATGAAAATAATTTACTTGCCTTGTAATGTCTTTAAATCACAATATACTGCAGACTTAATTTAGGTTATTTTGCATCAATTTAAAAAAAAAATTCAACCTTATAACTATAAATAGTCTAAGAAGTCGCAGGTGACCTACCTTAATGGGGGCTGTGCTGAACCGTATTTTCCGTGCCGGAGCAGGTTCTTCCTCTTCGGAGAGGCCCTCAATCTCTTTGCAACTGTTGACCGGTTCATAAAAACCATCCTCATCTTCATCCAAACCACTACCCCCTGAATCTTCCCCTAGTCCACTGTAGGCACTCAGTTCTATTACTTCGACCTCGGACCAGTCTTCCCGCTTGTATTCTTCATCTGCGGCTTCTGCTTCCACTTCTTCCTCCAGCTCCGCTTCCCGCGCCGTCACCCCCTTAGCTTCTGTCCCGCCATTCTCAGTTGCGTTGTTGACAGGTCCTTCGTCTTTTGCTGGTTCTGCCTCCTTAACCACGTCGGTTTCTGACTCACCACTTTCTTCCACTTCCACTGGCTTTATTTTACAAATCTCCTGGACTGAGGTTGGCCTGTGAGGAGCATCTACGCTTTTAGATGCGGGTTTCTTCTCTTCGGTGTCATTGGTTGCTTCTGGCTGGAAAACTCTCGTCCTGCGGCTAGATGGGCTTTTGAGGGGAACCTTGTGAATGTTATTGCGGAGGTCAGCGTTCTCGAAAACTGCGCTCAACTGGCTGACCGTGGGTGAGACGGCATCAGTGTCCAATTTGTCAAGGGACTCTGTACTCCCACCGAACCTCACCACGACATCTAGTTTTCGGTCTTGGAAGCCACCTCTCTCTTTACGCAAGAAGATCCTGTTGGTGGTCTCCTTCTCTTGTAGGTTCCTCTCAAACACCCGGCGTGCCTCTTGCAATTTGGAGGCCGGTTTGTCTGTTGAGGCATCGAAATGGCTTACCCTTTCGGAAACGCTGGTTCCTAGCTTCAGCAGGGCGCTATGGTTGACGTTTTCATTCAGACTGCCGGCCCGCGGCAATGTCAGTCGGGATGGCTTCTCTTTTGGTTTCACAGGTTCGTTATCGTTACCTGGTGGAACTGTTGCCATCTGCAGGAACATGTTCTTGATGCGGTGCACATTGGAACCGTATTTACACCTGGATTTGCGCATTTCTTCAGATTCCACCTCCGGCGCCCCGTCTTTGCCTGTGCGCAGCTTTTGCACCCCAACCTCATAGGCATTTCTGTGCGGTGAGGAACTCCTGGTTCCCCCACTTGGGGTCTTACCCTCCGTCTTCATCATTTTTGGGATGTAGGACGTGGGTACCCAGATCTCATAGTCCTCTTCTCTCCTCCTCCTCCTCTCCCTCCAGCCTCCTCCTGTTTTTGTGTCTGTCACATCAAGACTGGAGCATCCTTTCCGGTGTGTCACAAAGCTGTGAGATGATGTAGCCCGGCAATGGAGTACCGTTATCAAACACGGTCCCCCACCATGTCACTGGAGCTGATGCATCCTGGCCTAAACTAGCATCACGAAAAGCAACATCCTCCTTCCTCCTTTCTCTGTGTGACCCCCCCCTCCTCTCTCTGTATCACTCCCCCTCTCTTGAGCTCTCCCTTTTTTCCTGCCTTCTGCAATCTGAAAAGGTTCCTGCAGGGTCCTATAGAGAGATGAATTGCTGGAACGAAACAAAAACAGAGAGGGAGGAAGGGATTAGAGAAAAAAAGAGTGATCCATCTGTCAAAATGTATTAGAGGGCTGGCAGAGGAGAGTGAATAATCGTTTAAAGTGACAAGACGAACTGCAAGTGCGGATATGGGGCACACAAAAATGCACATATATATATATATATATATATATATATATATATATATATATATAAAACCTGTATAATAATAATAATATATATATATAAATTTTTTATGTATACGGTATATCTATCGATATATATATATATATATATATATATATATATATACATACATACATACATTGGGCCAGATCCACAGAGAATTGCCCTGGCTCAGTGTATCAGAGATACACTACGCCGCCGTATTTTCCCTGGCTCTAAGTCGAATCCAGGAAGATTTTGGAGGCGTAGTAGCTTTAACTATACGCCGGGAAAAGCCGACTAGCGACAACGTAAGAGAATGCGACGGCCGATCGTAACTTCGTGGATCGCCGTAAAAAGCTCATTTGCATACCCGACGAGGAAAACGACGCGAACTCCACCCAGCGGGCGCAAAAATATTGCAGCGTAGATCCGAAGGCATACGAAGACGTAAGCCTGTCGGATCGAAAGCCCGAAGCCGTGGTATCATGGTTTGAGGATTCAAACTAATGATACGACGCGGGTAATTTGAAAGTACGCCGGCGTATCAGGAGATACACCGGCATACTGGCTCTGTGGATCTGGCCCATTGTTTGCAAAAAAATTCCATTAAAAATGTACTACCAATTAGAGTTTGTGTATACAGGAGACACTAGCTTGAATTTAGGACAATTTTAAGCCGCTTCCAGGTTGTTTCCCACCACATTAACATTGAATTGTATTAGGCTTCTCCTATACACAAGCCCTTAAGCCCTGTACACACGATCGGTTTGTCTGATGAAAACAGACAAAAATTAGAACATGTTTTAAAAATTTCTTATGGAAAAAAAAAACGATAGAAAAAAACGATCGTCTGTGTGGGAGTCAAAAATCCACGCATGCTCAGAATCAAGTTGATACATGCTTGAAAGCATTGAACTTCATTTTTCTTAGCACGTCGTGGTGTTTTACGTCACCGCGTTGGACAAGGTCGGATTTTTGACTAATGGTGTGTAGGCAAGACTGATGAAAGTCAGCTTCATCGGATATCCGACGAAAAAATCCATCGGATTAGATTTCATCAGATATGCGATCGTGTGTACAGGGCTTTAGTGGGAATATTTCATCAAAAGATCAGCAACCAATCAACTGTTCAGATATATTTTTGCTAAAGCCAGGTTAGTGAAATTAAGATTGTATTGGCAACTTTGGCATACGATTCTTTATATATATATATATATATATATATATATATAAATACTGTGGGCCAGATTCAGGTAGAGTTAGGCTGGAGTATCAGTGATACTCCAGCCTAACTCTCACTTTGAGCCGGCGTTTCTGTTTTCAGTAAGCAGAAAACGTGAAACGCCGGGTTGGAGTTACTATACGAGCGGCGTAATTGTATTTCGGCGTCGTATCGTAACTTCAATTTTAAAAATGGCGCGCGGGGCGTTCCCGCTGATTAACGCCGAGAATATGTTAATCAGCGGGAATCGGAAATTCACGATCGTATTCGGGCGCAACGCAGTGACTTTCCGACGTTTCCGTAAGCGATACGCGGCGCAAAGATAAAGAAGCCCCCTAGTGGAGTATCCTATGTTAAGTATGGCCGTCATCATCGCGTCGAAAAAAAAAAAATCGCGTCGTTTGCGTAAAACGTCCGTGAATGGGGATTGACGTCATTGACGTTCCCTGAAAGAATTTGGAGCATGCGCACTGACAGTCAACGCATGCGCAGTACGTTCGCCGCGGGATCGCGCATAGTTAACATAATACACGGCCCCTACCCGCCCAATTTGAATTCCGCCGGCTCATTTTCGCTACGTCGCCGCAACTTTAGGAGCAAGTGCTTTGTGAATAACAGTACTTGCTCTTAAAGTTACGGCGGAGTAACGTAAATGAGAAACGTTACTCCAGATTAAAGATTCGCCCATCTACCTGAATCTGGCCCTGTGTGTGTATGTATATATATATATATATATATATATATATTTATTTAAATTTTTTTCAGTTGATTTTCTAGAAAAGTAAAGTGAAAAATACCTACCTCTTAAAGGGGGAACTAAACCCTCCTCTCTTTTACAGCCAAGAAACCTGCCATCTTAGCCTCTGTTTAGGTCTGCAGTTGCCATGGTGCTGTACATGTGATCAGTGATCATCCACCAGTCATGTGATGGCTTCATAGTTTGATTGACAGCACAGTAAGGTTTGACAGCTGTCTTTCACAGTATGCCATCCACAGCATGTTTGGGGTAAAACTGTTAAATCGATGAGTTTAGTTCCGCTTTAAGACCCCTTTTTACACTTGTATGACCTGAAAGTCACGTGACTTTGCTGCGCGATTTTGACGCGACTTGAAGCAATGCAATCTGTAATCTTGGAACTTCAAGTCGCATTAAAGTAGAGCAGGGACTACTTTGAAGTCGCTGCGACTTGCAGTCGTACACATATGATTGGCACTCATTGGAAATCATGGGGTACGACTTCTGCAGTCCCACGTCGCAGGACAAGTCGCACAAATGTAAAAGGGGCCTTAACCAGCAGCTGTTAACAATATCATACAAATTACGGGACGGAAAAAAATTATATTTTTAGATAGAGAGAGAAAGAGAGAGAGAGAGAGAGAGAGAGAGAGAGGGTATATGTATATATATATATATATATATATATATATATCCACACCTATACATATATACATACATACAGTATATACATACACTCTTATAAATAAATGTAAAAATCATTTTTTCTTTGTATTCGTTTTTTACAATAAAATGTTTGTATAATTTTTTACAATTCAATTTTTTTTATTATTTTTTACAATTTTCGTAGGAGCCCCGTTGGGGAGCTTTGGTGAAATATCACTAGGGGGAATCTGCACTGCATGGGGTTATTAAGGCACATCTGGCACCATTTTTTGTATTTTTTTTTGTGCTGTTGGGACCCAACTTCTTGTTAGAGGTTGTCTACATTCATTCTCCATGGTCCCACTGTATGCAGCAAAATAGCCACCATCTCTTGCTTATTTCCAGGATGAACTATGGCTAGTGTACGACTGATATCGTTTTTTCAGGCCCGATACAGATTTTTTGGCCAAATTTTAGGCCAGTAGCCAATATCAAGTGCCAATATTGAGTACATTAAACATTTTTATTTTTACACTCCTTTTTTATTTTTATCACTTTTATTGCTGTCACAAGGAATGTAACATCTTTGTGAAGTAATAGGCAGCGACAGGTACTCTTTATGGAGGGATCAGGGGTCTATAAGACCCCAAACCCCTCCTCTGCACTTGAAAGTATTCAAAACAACAACTTGAAGCAATATTGGTAATATCGGGAACCTTTATGGCCGATACCGATACTTTGAAAAATGTGAATATCGGCCCCCTGATAATGGGCCACTCTGATAATCGGTTGACCCGTACTATAGACTATGGGATTTGTAGTATAAATGGAATAACACATGTTTTGGATGAGAAATGAGATGGGGGGGGGGGGGGAGATGTTACAAGGGGGCAGTGCCGATCATGACCTCCCTTGGGCCCTAAGCAAAATGGCATGTCAAATTAAAGTTGAGAAGCGGGGGGGGGGGGGGGGTCTTCTCACCAGGCGGGGTCTCTAGTACTTTGCGGGACCCTAAGCGGCTTGCATAATAAGCCTATAGGGCAGATCGGCCCTGCAGGGGGGCAGAAAAACACAGTAAGGAACAGTTTCATGAAAAAGAGATCACTGGGCTATTAAAGCTCAAAAATGGAACTTCCGCCGCTTTTCGGAATCCTCCCGCCCTCCGGTGTCACATTTGGCATCTTTCAGGGGGAGGGGGGGGTCAGATACCTGTCTAATACATGTCTTTTGCTCCCACTTCCGGGCATAGATAGCCAAGCCCCCCGTAGCTATCTATGCCACATCCGGCACCTCCTCCGCCCCCCCCCCCCGCTGTCTTCTGGGAGACACACAGGTCTCGAAAGACAGCAGGGATCAGTAGGACTGGGCAGCGCGAGTCGCGAATGCTCAGTAGGGAACCAGGAAGTGAAGCCACAAGGCTTCACTTCCTGATTTCCTTACCCAAGATGGCGGCGCTTCCACCTGGGAGCCGAGCCATAGATTGGCTTTGGGTGCCAACATCCAGGACCGGCCTTAGGTGTTCAGGCGCCCTCTGCGAGCTAATCCTTTGGCGCCCCCCCAACTTCACCCCTCGTCCCCTGGTCACCTAAACATATACAAATAGATCACAGGGGTGGGGAGCAGTGAGGGGAAGGGGTGGAGAGCACTTGGGGGGAGGGCAGGGGTGGAGAGCACTGGGGGGGGAACAGGGGTGAAGAGCACTGGGGGGAGAACAGGGATGGAGAGCACTGGGGAATCTCCCGATATCCCCGTAGGCCAGTCCGCCCCTGCTGACTGCGACTCACATTCTGCGAGCTGTGATGGCTGCATGGCTCCCTTGTTGCCCATGGCGCCCTGTGCGGCCGCACAGCTCGTACACCCCAAAGGCCGGCCCTGCCAACATCGCAGGCGCCCAGGCAGGTAAGAGTCCTTATTTTAAAAGTCAGCAGCTGCTGTATTTGTAGCTGCTGACTGCAAAACTCCGCTTTAAATAGTAGATGTGTAGGGATTCATTTGGGGAATAGGATATTATATTATTTAATTATCACTTTCAGTAGTGATTATAAATGTATGAATATTTGTAAAATACATAGTAATAAGTCCTGTTATCATGTCCCATTGAGGTTTACAGGTTTTTTGGCTGCAAGTTGTGCAGGGGTAAGAGAGCCGCCATACAGTATAAGCATTAGGTTGCCATGGTAACAGGAAGGGAACATTGCCATTACCAAGGGAATACGTCAAGAGGTCAAAGCTCATAGTTTTTCTGGGGCTATTGGGATGACATGCTGACCTAGAAAATAATAGGGCAGATTAATCAGGTCGCTTTTGTCAAATCACCAGTACAAATTTTAAGGAAAAAAAATGGGTGAATTATGAATTCTTACTGCTCGTGCCTCCGCTGCGACTTAAGCAGCTACAGGTTAGAGCAGTGTCGGTCCTGCGTAATCCTTAACCCTGAACTCCAGGCAAACAGATATACAATATACATGCAGTTAAAATACATATACTGTATGGGAATTGTTGTACTTGCTGAAGAATGAGCAATTCTGCCCAGCCAGTCTTGTGATCCAGATGCTGCCAGACAGCGCAGCCTGGTCCTTTAAATGTACTGCTGCAACAAAGCGAATTGGTCTGATTGGTCAGCAGTGTAGCAGCATAGCGATAGGGTCATCCCTTTACTCACTCTGCTTTTTCCTGTCATTTGCCTTTTTTCCCCCCTCACCAGATGTAAGCTGCAGCAGAGCTGGATTGGCCTCCTTGTGGTTAAAGCAGTGGTCTTCAAACTTCACTGGCCACAGTCCGGCCCCCCTAAAATCCTGAAGGACATCTTTCCATCATTTGGAAAGTTTGGAGACCCCTGGCTTAAAGTATCTCTTCAAGAGTCAAAACTTTTTTTTAGTTTTGGATTGAATATGGCTGTTTTTCTTTAGGTGCCACTGGGACTCTGTGATTGAAGGGTTCTGTGATTAGGATGATGGGGGGAACTCTGATGTGATAGGTCAACTCATCTATATGAGGCTTCTAATGTATAGAAATAACTTTGATATGATGAGGAGTATAGGGATATACTGATGTATAGGGGGACACTGATATGATGGGGAGGGGGGGCTCTGATGGAAAGGGAGAACCCCTGATGTGATGAGGTGCCGCTATTGTTAAGAGGGGACTCTAATGTAAAGGGCTCTGGTGTGATGGGGGGCACCTCTGACCTGAAGGGAGGACCTCTGATGTGATAGGGGCCTCTGATGTGATGGAGACCTTTGATGTGATGGGGGTCACTGATGTGAAAGGGGGGGGCCTCTGATGTGATGGAGACCTTCGATGTGATAGGGGTCACTGATGTAAAAGGGGGGACCTCTGATGTGATGGAGGACTTTAATGTGACATGGGGACCTCTTACCTGATGTGGGGACCTCTGATGTGATGAGGTGCTGCTATTGTTAAGAGGGGACTCTAATGTAAAGGGATGCTCTGGTGTGATGGGGGGACCTCTGACATGAAAGGAGGGGCTCTGATCTGAAGGGGGGGTCTCTGATGTGATGGGGGCCTCTGATGTAAACAGGGGATTCTGATGTGATGGGGGCCTCTGATGTGATATGGGTACCTCTGACCTGATGTGGGGACCTCTGATGTGATGGGGGCCTCTGATGTGAACGGGACCTCTGACATGATGTGGTAACCTCTGATGTGAACAGGGTACTCTGATGTGATAGGGGACCTCTGACCTGACATTGGAACCTCTGATGTGATGGAGACCTCTGATGTGATGGGGGCCTGTAATGTAAACAGGGGACCTCTGATGTGAACAGGGTACTTGGATGTGCCTCTGATGTGATGGGCGACCCCTGATGTAATGGGGACCTCTGACCTGATGTGGGAAGCTCTGATGTAATGGGGACCTCTGACCTGATGTGGGAAGCTCTGATGTGATGGGGACCTCTGATGTGATGGAGGACGCCTGATGTAATGGGGACCTCTGACCTGATGTGGGAACCTCTGATGTGATGGGGACCTCTGATGTGACAGCAGCCTCTGATGTGATGGGGGACCTCTGATGTGATAGGGATCTCTGACCTGACATGGGAACCTCTGATGTGATGGAGACCTCTGATGTGAACAGGCGATTCTGATGTGATGGGGGCCTCTGATGTGATATGGGGACCTCTGACCTGAAGTGGGGACCTCTGATGTGATGGAGACCTCTGATGTAATGGGGGCCTCTGATGTAAACAGGGGACCCATGATGTGATGGGGACCTCTGACCTGATATGAACAGGGGACTCTGATGTGATGGGGACTCTGATATGATGGGGCCTCTGATGTGATGGGGGACCCCTGATGTGACGGGGGACCCCTGATGTGATGGGGACCTCTGACCTGATGTGGGAACCTCTGATGTGATGGGTACCTCTAATGTAAAGGGATGACTATGATGTAATCGAGGGATCTCTGAGGTGATAGGGGGAACTTTGATGTGAAGGGGGGACACTGATGTGAAGGGGGGACACTGATGTGAAGAGGGCGTTTGACGTAATGTGGGGAACTTTTGTGATGTGCATAGGATAGGGAGTTTACGTATTCTGCAACAAAAAAGAGATCACTTGAAAATGACTGCATTACAATTATCCCTATTCACGTAGTTGTCTCGGAGGAGCAAGCACTACCTCCTCCACTCTCCATTTTAGTTTGTTTGCTGATTATACTAAAAACACTTTTTTTTTGCATTTTAAATGCTGCTCTTCAATAAATCTTACTTTAAAAGCCCAGGAGAAAAAGAATTCATGAAAAGAATTGATTCTTCCTTGCAGAAGAGATGGGATAAGGATTTCTGTGCAGCGGCCTTAAAGTGAGGCAAACAGATAAAATAACATACAAACTGTAGGTACCTTCAATATACTGAAATAAAGAGTAGACAAACACAATGGTGAACTGCACAAACAAAACAATCAAACACAAAATGCAGACATTTGACTAATAGTGAAAGACACGTGCAGTGCCACACAGATCAGTACTTAGAAACACAAAAATAACACACATTGGGCCAGATTCAGAAAGGCTTTACGCCGGCGTATCTATTGATACGCCGTGTAAGTTAAAAGATGCGCCGTTGTATCTATGCCCTGTATTCAGGAACCTAGATACGCCTGAAATATGGCTTCAGCCGACCGACGTAAGTTGCCGTACACCGTCGTAACTTAGTTGTATATTTACACTGGTCGCTAGGGGCGCTTCCGTAGATTTACGCGTAGAATATGCAAATAAACTAGATACGCCGATTCACAAACCTATTTGTGCCCGTCACATTGATATACGTCGTTTACATAAGGCGTATGACCGGCGTAAAGTTACCCCTGCTATATGAGGCGCAGGCAATGTTAAGTATGGACGTCGGAACAGCGTCGGATTTTCCGTCGTTTACGTAAGTCGTACGCGTATAGGGCTGTGCGTAAGTTACGTTCACGTCGAAAGCATTGAGTATTTGCGACGTGATTCTGAGCATGCGCACTGGGATATGTCCACAGACGGCGCATGCGCCGTTCATTAGACGCTTCATTTACATGCGGTCACGATTCATTTCCATACAACACGCCCACTACCAGCCTAATTTGAATTACGCAGGCTTATGCCGGCCCATTTACACTACGCCGCCGTAACTTGCGGCGCAAGTTCTTTCTGAATACGGTACCTGCCTCTCTAAGTTACGGCGGCGTAGTGTATATGAGATACGCTACGCCCGCCGAAAATTACGCCATTTTTTCTGAATCCGGCCCATTGTCGAGTTTCTGGTGCCAAAGTCTAACCAACACTAGCCTTATAGGTAATATAATCCTCTTGGGATTGTGCAGAATGGCCCCTTAAGTATTGTGACAGGTTAACATTTCCATTTCAGGTTCTGGTTCTTGGTGTATGGTAAGGTGTAAAATAAGTTGGGCACCAGTCAATGTAGTCCTTTTACCTTTTATTATGGAACTCAATACCAGAAAAGAGGGTTTTGGGGTGCAAGATACCCAAAAAGGTCATAAAAAGACGACATGTATTCTGGTAGCAGTAGGCCTTTCTGTTAGTTAAGGAAAGTGGAAAAATAGCGCTGGACACATAAGATTATATTATTGGTATTGCTATCCTTGATGAGTATTGATGTTGATGCAAATAATGGTCCCCAGGCTGACAGCTTCTACACCCCACATGATCTCCACGGGCTCCTTGTCTTGTAGTGTAATGTAACAAAAAATGGAAATTTAATCTCCACACCACTGCTAAGGGGTCCAGATACAACTTTATTCCAATAAAAGTCAGGGGGGAAATCTAAAAAGTATCCAATGTGTTTCAGGGGGTCCACAAATGCCCCTTAGTCCTATGGCAGCTGAACCAGCTGTCTGTGTTAGTAATCACAAGAAATAACATTAAAGCACCAGTTCACTTCTAGTTTATTCAGATTGTTTTCAATCAAGACCTGATGAAGGGTAATTTTTGGGCCCTCAAAATGTGTTGGATACTTTTTGGAATGTCCCTCTGACTTATATTGGAATAAAGTTGTATCCAGACATCTTGGTATTTTCTCGCCCTGTGAGAGTAGCCAAGCAGATGTATGATCCTTTAAGAGCAGGCACAACATGGCTCTTGACCCTGTCATAGTCAGGGGATGTCAGGGCTGGGCTCAGCCCTTCCTTCTCTGAGTTGGCCGCTCAGCTGTCGGTTAATTGTTAGCTCCTGTCTCTCCACAGTGACTCACCTGTTGATGATCCTGCTTGTCAGTCCTGCCTACTTAAGCCTTCCACTTCCGTTGCTCTCTGTCTTCGCCTTGGTCAACATCACAGAGACTATCTCCAGCGTTCCTGTTGAAGACTTGCTTGGCTGATGTCCCTTCTGGCTCCTGATCCAGCTTGCTGTTCTACTGAGTCCATCTCTGGCTTTCCGACATTTGGCCTGGCTGACTATCTGATCTGGTTACTGAACTCTGGCTATGTTTTGACTACGCTTACTCTGTTTATCTTTTTATTATTATTATTATTAAACAAGTGTGATTTAATTGTACTTCTGTCTCGGTCTGATTCATGGTTTCTAACAAGGGATCCTTTATCTATGGGTGATGGATCCTAAATATTCTAGCATAAGCTTCTAGCCAGCTCCTCTGCGATACTCTACAAGAAGATTCTTTCCAAACCCAGCTCCCTCCAGATATCCACTCCATCAGGGAACTAAAGTCCTGGGCCTACAACACACTGCTTTAGGATGAGGCCCAAGTAATGATCAGTCTATGCAGACATCCTCTGCAGGCAGAAACCTAGAAATAACACTATGGCAATGTGTTCCAAAAATATGTATCATTTATAAAACCATACCCCTGAACAAGGACTTCAGGGACTGGTTGGGTCAGGTACATATCCCTAACTCAGATGTTGGCCATCCCACATTGATTAGTGCAACCTCAATCAAAGTATCATGCAGATGCATTTCGGGACTCTATATATAACTATATGCCACTTCCAGGGGCAGGTCTATGATGGCCTGCACCACACAGTATGCCCTTAAGCCTAGTACACACGGGCCCAATAGGAACCGGCCAACATTCATCACTGTTAGTACAGCGGCTCCGATCTGAGCTGTCAGTGTGGCGTTTGGTGTGTACTAGGCTTTAGTCTTCTGGGTTAAACAACTCTGGGCTTCATTCCACCAGAAATGCTGAGAACATCCAGCAACCAGTCAAATTCTATGTCCCAAGCAATAATATCCCTATGAGAGCAATAAAAGAACTCATCTGCTCCTATGATGTTGGTTGGATCAAAATGGCATCTCTTTTTGTGCTCCCTCACCTACAGGGGAGATTGTACAGGGAGTTGGCCATCAGGGGAGCCAAGTTGTAAAAGGTAGTGCTCTAAGATCCTATTGCTAGTGACTTCCAACCAGGAGTGTCAGCATCAATGGTCCTTCATCATGGGCCTAAGCTTCAAAACCATAAAGAATTATCTATAATCTTTAGATCTCTTCTGCTCTGACTAATTGGGTTATGCTCTTATTTTTCTTGGCAGTTCTAGCATCCTCTAGCTCTAACATGCACAGTGGAGAACGACGGGAACTGGGCAAAAATATAAGATAGCATAGCTTTTAGCATGCGGTGACCAGACAGTCCCCGGATTGAGGACACTGTCACCGGACCAAGTCTGTCCCCGGTCTTGTCCCCGGATGGGATTTGAACTGGTGCTCGGTCAATTAAAAAAATTCTGAAATCAACCCCCCCCCCCCCCCTCCACCGCTCCTGCTAGTGTAGGAGGGTGTATTTCTTCCATTATCTGTGCCCCTTTCTGATGATCATGTACTGGTCGAAGTGGAGGGACCAGTTCTTCAGTTTCGATGTCCACCGGTACCTGCTGATTATGTACAAAGGCAGAACAGTGGTCTGTCTATGTAAACAAGTCAGATCGCAATTCTGCTAGTATGGAAGACTTTGATCCTGTGTTCCTGCAAAGCAGGTACAGGGATCTATGCCTTCCCTTAGTAAAAGCACATCCCCCACAGTGAAAAAACACTTGTTAGGCACACATTTAACCCCTTTATTGGCCTAGATGTTATCCCCGTCTCAGCCAGTGTCATTAGTGCAGTGACAGTACATATTTTTAGCACTGATCACTGTATTAGTGTCACCCGTTTCGACAAAGTGTCACTTAGTGTCCGATTTGTCCGCCACAATATCGCAGTCTCGATATGAGTCGCTGCCATTACTACTAAAAAAAAATATATGTCCCCTGATTTCATTTTAAAAGTCTGGTCACCTTATTTTAGCAATCACTATGTTGTTGAGTTCTATAGAGGCTATGGGTGGTTGTTAGAGTAGAAGGGCACATTTTGGGTCCTCTGGTGGAGAAACCTTCTCGTATCTGGGTTGGGAGTTTAGGACTCCCAAATTGTTGTCCTTCTTCAATTTGCATCACTTTATTTTTCATCAAAACATGCCTAGAAGTAACAATTCCCTCATCTGTGAAGCCTGTTTGTACTAGTCAGTTGTGTCTCCTAATGTGCAGGCAGAATTTCACTTATTGATCCCCTTCTGCAGTTAGAGGAAGGAGATTGATCTGTGAGGGCCAGGAACAATGCACACCCTTCTGACCATTTCATTGCAGGCCAGCCATGTCTGAGTTTTAGCTTAAAGGGATACTCCACCTTTTTACCATGCAAGAAATCAACAGTGATTCCCAACTGCTCCTACATTTTATTTTTACAATATTGTTTTCTCATTCTTAAATGCCCCATTATTATTATTATTATTTTTTTGTGTGTGTGATTCTGAAGCTACAGTTTTTTTTGTGCTTGTGTGAGAGTGGCTTAAAAGGACCCTGTTATGAGGAATCTGTATGGAAAGACTGCCATTGCTGATCTTCTTCTAAAAAATGCTTGTCAGCTGGTTTTGTCTGGCATCAATACTATTTGGGTCACAGACCTGGAACGTGCATGGTGTAAATGAGTGTCAGAGTTCCTTATCTTCCTTTGTCTTGTACACACGATCGGAATTTCCGATGGAAAAAGTCAGACGGAATTTTTTCATTGGATATTCAGACCGTGTGTGTGCCCCATCTGAGTTTTTCCATCGGAAATTCTGACGGACTTAGAAAGAGAACATGTTCTCTTTTTTCCCGATGAAAAAAAAATCGGAAATTCCGTTCATCTGTATGGAACGCCGACGGAGAAAAAAACATGCATGCTCAGAATCAAGTTGACGCATGCTTGGAAGCATTGAACTTTTTGAATTTTTTCTCGGCTCGTCGTAGTGTTGTACGTCACGGAGTTTTGGACGGAATTTGGTGTGACAGTGTGTATGCAAGACAGCTTGAACAGAATTCCATCAGAAAAATCAGTCTGAGTTTATCCCAATGGAAATTCTGATCATGTGTACGGGGCATTACTTGTCCAGCTCGGTGATTCGGAAAGCATTGGAAGCAAATGCACCAGCATGACAGCCAGACGACTTGCATTATCAGAAGGAATGGTCACCTATAGAAGGCTCCATGATTGTCACATGGCTGTTTTCCTTTAACATGTGTAGCACCGTGATGTTTAGGCAGAGTTGCTAGTAAATTTACCTGCCAGGTATAGTTGCCTTGGCCAATTGATAGGAGATCAATTGATTCCACCCTAATTTATTTGGGTAAGATCAGGTGAGCAGGGTTCTGGACGGCTCTCTGGGTGTCAGGGCTGGGCTCAGCCCTTCCTTCTCTGAGCTGGCCACTCAGCTGTCGGCTAATTGCCAGATCCTTTCTCTCCACAGTGAGAGCCGGTTCACACTGGGGCGGCACGACTTCGGGGGCGACTCGGCAAGGCGTCCTGAAGACGACTTAAGTGGCGACTTGCAAAATGACTTCTGTATAGAAGTCAATGCAAGTCACCCCGAGTCGTCCCCAAAGTCGTACAATAGCCTTATTCTAAGTTGAAGCGACTTGCGTCGCTCCTATTAGAACGATTCTATTGACTAGAATGGGACGCGACTTGTCAGGTGGCTGAGTCGTCTGACAAGTCGCCCCAGTGTGAACCGGCTCTGACTCACCTGTTGATGATATCCTGCTCATCAGTCCTGCCTACTTAAGCTGTCCCGCTCAGATCAATTCTGCCTTCACCTTGGTCAACATCACAGAGACTCCTGCGTGGTTGTTGAAGACTTGCTTGACTGAGGTTCCTTCTGGCTCCAGATCCTGCTTGCTGTTCTACGATGTTTATCTCTGGATATCTGATCTGTTTCCTGAACTCTGGCTATGTTTTGACTACACTTACTTTGTTTTTTATTATTATTAAACAAGTGTGATTTAACTGTACTTCTGTCTCGGTCCGATTCATGGTTTCTGACACTGAGTGGACATGTGCTGTGATGCTTTGGGCTGCTAGGCCAGAGCCTGAGGCCAAACCCGCGCACATCCGGCTGCTAGGCTGCCTGAGGGTCTATCCAGAAGCAAGAGTGTAGCGTAGGGTTGAGACTGAGGCTTGCAGTCCAACCAAAAATGCCGGTTCTGCCAGCTGAAGAACCTGTCATGGTCAGAGGTAGGAGGGAAACTGTCGCCACTAAGGGACCGTCCACTTTTTTTTACCAGGGACCACAGTGAGTAGCTGAAGCAAGTACCAGAGCAGTATTCTCACCAACCAGGGACGTGAAGAATTGGGAAACTTCAGCAGGTGTCAAGCCAGGAACCCAGCCAGGGAAGGTGACGCTTGCAGAGCAGTCTTGTGTGTCAAGCCAGGGACCGGGAAGGCCAGTGGGGTGACCGTGAGGAGTATCCTGGATGCCAAGTCAGGGACCCAGGCTGGGAGACTGGGACTGGGAGCTCAATTGAGTGAAGATCTACAAGAGAAAATTGTATGGGGGTGAGAGAGTTCATCGTAACCTTTGTTAGGAACTGTTCAAGAGTGTTGCCATAGGAGACAGCGTGTCTACACATGCAGATTTGGTGCACGGCTGGGTGCTTTCCCTGCATGGCTCTCTACCTATAAAAGTTTCTGAGTCTGCCAATTAACTTTGCAACTACTAAAGGGTGTCCCGGCCCTAAACCCTCTCTCCCACAATTTTGTTTACGAGACAATGACTCTTTTTGCATTTAAGAAGTGTCTGGCGCCCATGAATCTACTTTGCAGTATACCCACCATGCCTTGTAACTCACTCTACACAGAAGGATTTCAGCTATCCCTAACTCTAGAGGTTCTCATTAGACCAAAGGTAAGGTGACCAATTTTTTTTAATGAAATCTGGGAAAATTTGTATTTTTATTCTGCACTGACTAGGGTAACCACGTGTCCTGGATTGCCCGGGACAGTCCCGCATTTTGCAGGTCTGTCCCGGGGACATTCATTCCAGGACAATACAGTGTCCCGGAATCTCCCCCCCCCCCCCCTTCCGGGCCAATCTAATGCCCCCAAAAAAGCCGCCACATCACCGCTTTACTCACTGACAGTACTTGTCCTAACCAGGAATGCCTGGATCAGCACCTTGCTTGTGATTGGAGAAATCATAAAACCCGCCTCTTGTGTCCAATCACTGTGCTGTGATTCGTTACATCACAAGCTGATTTTTGGGCAGGGAGGGTGTCCCTGAATGGTAGTTTAGAAATGTGGTCACCCTAGCACTGACTGTCTTTGAAATTGCCCCAGCCCCTGTTCAAATTCAATCCGGGGACAAAACCCGGGACAGACTTGGTCCGGGGACAGTGTCCTTAATCCGGGGACTGTCCCCGGAAACCGGGGATGTTTGGTCACCCTAACCAAAGGGAACCCGGGACTTGGCCCCACATGACAACACTTTCATTTGCTTCTTCCTAGGGCAGCCATGTGCTGTACATGACAATCACAAGCAGGCTAGTGAGTCATTTATCGGTATGTGAACCATAGTGGTAGATAAAGAAGGAAGCGGCAAAGTGGAAAAGGCCAAGAAGCCTCAATAAAGTGACGTGTGGTCAGGTGATGGGGGAGGGGGTGGTTAAACATGAGATTGGAAGCATCAAAGCACATACAGTATGCTGCACACAGAAAATGTATAATTCCCTTTTTAAGAAGAACCCAGCTTTTACGTAATTGTATACTTTAAAAATAAAAAGCCATTGAAATAGAACACAACCAAATTACACATAAAATGGAGGAAAATGCTAAGTGAATGACATTTAATTTGTAAAAGCATTTTGTATCATAAAATAATGACCATGTTTTCCTACTGCCAGCTCCCGCCGGCCTTCTAGAGCAGCCCATAGATGAGTCATTTCTTTTCATTGAACCAGCAGGTTGAAGAAAAAGAAAAAAAATACTTTATTTTCCCATCCACATATTTGAGGTGGATGGAGGAATGCTCCCGTCGATGGATTGTATTCTGACAGCAGGTAGACATCCCCGATGTCAGAATACACTGATCAGCATTGCAGGCTATAGCTGGCAGCGCTGATTGAGTGGAAAAAAAATCTGACAGGGTGGTTCAGTAGGGAGTGGAAAAATTTTGATCCATGTGTAAGCACCCTGGTTTTATAGAAGTCAATCTACCGATCAACATCTGATTTTGATCCATGTATAAGCACCCTGGTTGTGTAGAAGTCGATCTTTATGTGGGTAGGCTGATCCTGTGACCACTAATTGGCTGTTACAGTGGTCAAATGATCGTGAGCCTGACCTACTGGCTCCTGATCATAAACAGGGAAAAGGAACTGTTAGTTTCAGTTCTGTAAGCAAGCTGGGGGTGCCAAGTGAGCATGCTCCAAGCACAGAACAGCGACACCAGTTATACCCATATATATGAGAGCTTGATGCTGAAGCCCATTGATGTGCTGCCACGTATACTCACCGACCACTTTTTTAGGTACACCTGTTTAACTGCTTGGTAACACAAATTGCTAATCAGCCAATCACATGGCAGCAACTCAATGCATTTAGGTATCTAGATGTGGTGAAGATGAATTGTTGAAGTTCAAACCGAGAATCAGAATGGGGAAGAAAGGGGATTTAAAGTGGAGTTCCACCCTAAAAATTAACTTTCTATTAACAGCTTGCCTTTAAAGGGGAGTTCCAATCATGTTTTATGTTTATTAAAAGTCAGCAGCTACAAAAAGTGTAGCTGCTGGCTTTTAATAAACATACACTTACCTGCTCCACGTTCCGGCTGGGGCTCCGCCCCCCCCCTCCGGCCGGCGTCTTCATTCTAAGTGTGGGCACCCGGCCGTGACAGCTTTTGGCTTCACGGCCGGGCACCCACTGTGCGAGCGGCGCTGCACGATTCGATTGGACAGGCGATCGCCTGGTACCTGTCACGTGTCCCAGGCCATAGAGATGCTCTCTGGGCCCCCGATGGCACGGGAGAGCCCGGGGAAGCACCGGATGGCGGCAGGAGAGGGGAAGTCCCCTCCCGCCGCCGATAAGAACGATCAAGCAGCGCAACTGACGATTTGATCATTCTTATAGTGCACAGAATCGGCGGCTGAAGACGTGATATCTGAATGATGCCTGTAGCTGCATCCATCATTCAGATATTCCCGCACAAAGCCAAGGCCGTTAAAAGACGGCCTCCGGTTGTAAAGTGGTTAACTTATGTTTAGATTTAGGGATGATGGCCTAATTTTCTTCTTGACCGCACCTTCTCCCCCACTGAACCCTGAACATAGAACTTCTCACAAAGTTGTGAGCATGAAATTGCCAAAACTGTCTTGGTATGCTGATGTCTTTATGCCCTGTACACACGATCGGAGAACTTTTGTGTGACCAACTGACCGTGTGTATGCAAGCCAAGCTTGAGCGGAATTCCGTCGGAAAAACCATCCGAGACAATTACACTGAAACATACAATAGAGTTTTTGCTGGCGGCTGAACGTCTAAAGACGTCCTGGGCTTTGTGGGGGTATTCCCTACACCATAAGAATGATCATAGTGGCTGTTCCACCGATTGATCGTTCTTACGGGCGGCGAGAGGGGTCATCCCCCCGCCGCCCTCCGGTGCTTCAACCGACTCACCGCCGATGATCGGTGAGTCGGAGAACAGATCTGCTGGCCCCGGATGTTGACTCTCTATGATCGTCGGAGGCCGGGCGCGATGTTATATTATGACAATACGCCTAGCCTCTGCATTAAAAATCGTGATTGTTTTTTTTTTATTATTATTTATTTATTTTAGGCTTCCCAGCCTAGAGGTGAGATGTGGGGTCTTATTGACCCCAGATCTCAATGTAAAGAGGTCCTGTCATGTCATATTCCTATTACAAGGGATGTTTACATTCCTTGTAATGGGAATAAAAATGATTAAAAAAAATTAAAGTGTCAAAATAAAAAATTGTAAGTAAAATTAACAATATTTTTTTTTTTAAAGTGCCATTGTCCCCGTGTGCTCGCACGCAGAAGCGAACGCATACCTAAGTCCCGCCCACATATGAAAATGGTGTTTAAACCACACATGTGTGGGGTTGCCACGAATGTTAGGGCGAGAGAATCTAGGAGAGATATGTCAGAATTGGCCTGGTGGGCAAGTGGTTAAATGACATCAGTGTAATGTCACAGCGACATTCTTATGCAGAGAGCACTTAGTGGTTTTCTACTGTATGTCCTCTGCTAATGAGCTTATTCAGAATTAGTTGTCAATACAGATGCCTCATAGTTCACGGCTGCCAGCATTTTTTTTAAACAAAATTCCTGGCAACAAGGTACAGAATATCAAGTGACCTCATTGTTCTAGATGTGTCTACAGGCATAGCCTGCTCTCTTCCAGAAGTAGTCTCTAAACTCGAGGAGCTGAAATATGCAAATACCGACTTTATCCAGCTACTTCAGCTCCATGGCTTGCTATTGGCTGTTAAATATCATGAGTGCTCTGACTGACCAATTGCAGGGCCAGAAAGGTAGACGTAGAAGGGGACATTTGTAGTTTGTCTGCTGGGGTCCCCTTTGGGTAGCTGACTGATTCGGTCAAAGGCTTTGAACTGTAATTGTATTTTTGATGTCCAATAAATTATATTTTATAAATTAAATTTATACCACTATAGTAGCCTTTGAGAAGCTCTATCCTGGTGGTGTTCTTCTTTATATATGTATGGCTTTTTGGATGCACTTCCCCTAATGAGGGGTGTGACACTGAGTGGGTATTTCCAATCCCAAGGCTTTGGTTGGGTTTTTTAACAAGATATCTGCTGTTGCGAATAAAGTTTTCTTCCTGTCTATACAAGTGTTGGAAGATTAGCTACTGCTTTTATGCAGATCATTTTTGATACATAATTATACTGGCAGCTCCTGAAGAAGTGGACCCTGCCCATGAAACATGTCGGACCACAAGCAATTAGCATATCTCTATGATTTTTTTTTTTTTTATAAAATATCACGAATATTCGATATTTACGAATATTCGCTATATTTTATAAAAAAAAAAATTGCGAAATTTCGCTAATGCGAAATTTCGCTAGTGCGAATGCGAAATTGATTGCGAAATTGATTGCGAAATTTGAAAAAAATATGAATATTCGAAATAGCGAATATTCGCCGCGATATTCGAGTTATTCGCGAATACTCGAATATGCAATGCGAATATTCGTGAGCAACACTATTGGCCACCAGGTTTGCACACATCTCAGGAGGGATTTTGTCCTTTGCAGATCCTCTCCAATCCTCTCTGGTAACTTGAACCTTCAGCTTCCTCCACATATTTTCTATAGAATTAAGGTCTGGAGACTAGCTAGGCCACTCCAGCACCTTAATGTGCTTCTTCTTGAGCCACTCCTTTGTTACCTTGGCTGTGTGTTTTGGGTCATTGTCATGCAAAAAATAATCAAATTGATCAAATACCACCAAAAGAAAGCTCTATTTCTGGAAGCAAAATTATACAAAAAATTGTTTGGGTACAGTGTTACACGACCGCGCAATTTTCATTCAAAATGCGACAGCGCTGAAAGATGAAAATTGGACTTGGCAAGAAGGGAGGAAAGTGGTTAAAGTAGAGTTCCCGCCAAAAAAAAAAGTTAAGAGTCAGCAGCTACAAATACAGCAGCTGCTGACTTTTAATACATGGACACTTACCTGTCCTGGGCGATCGCGATGTTGGCACCCGAAGCCGATCTGTCCCTCGGCTCTCGGGTGCTGCCACTGCCAGCTTGCGGCTTTACTTCCTGGTTCCTTACTGTGCATGCGCGAGTTGTGCTGCGCGATCCCACTGGTCCCTGCTGTATGTTGGGACCTGGGTGTCTCCCAGAAGACAGTGGGGGGGGGGGGACAGAGTAGGAGCCTGATGTGGTGTAGGTCACGTGGTGATCTAAGCTCGGAAGTGGGAGCAAATACCTGGATTACAAAGGTATCTGCTCCCTCCTCCCCCCTAAAAGGCGCCAAATGTGACGCCAGAGGGGGGATTCTAAAAGGCAGAAGTTTCATTTTTGGGTGGATCTTTGCTTTAAATAAGACAAGTTCCACCTGCATGCCCCCCAAAGAGATTCTAATCATTGGCACCTATCTGGAATATGGATTTGAAGTGTTGGTAAATGTTGGGGTGTACTTTCTTTTTGCCATATGACCAATCTAAATTTTTTGATCATTTATCTGTACTCTTTGAATCAAGATCTGGTCCTGGATTCACATAGATCGGCGCATCTTTCAGCCGGCGTAGCATATCTTCTTTAGGCTACACCGGCGCACCGTTGAAAGGCAAGCATGGAATTCACAAAAAATATGCGCTCAACGTTGCGCCGGCGTAGCGTATAGTTGTCGGCGTAAGCCAACGTAAGTCAAAGTAGGTGGAAGTGGGCGTGATATATTAAAATGAAGTGTGACCCCATGCAAATGATGGGCTGAGCTTCAAAAAACGAGCTGCGCATGCGTCATCTCTTGGACGCATCCCAGTGCGCATGCTCACAGTTACGTCGAAATAGCTGCCTAAGATACGTCAATACACTGCCTACGACGTGAACGTAACCTACACACAGCCCTACTCACGTAGTACTATGTAAACTACTCAAAATACGACGGCTGTTCCCTCGTCCATACCTTTGCATGTGTTGCGCCACCTATATGTGAAATAATTTTACGCCGGACGTAAGCCTTACGCAAACCGCGTATCTTTTCCGCCGGGCGCATCTACGTTCCTGAATCGACGTATCTCCCTCATTTGCATATTTGCAATGGGGCGTCCAGCGTCACTATGCGCCGGCGTAGGCAAGTTACGTCGGGCGGCAGAAGCCTTTTTTTCAGGCGTATCTAGCTTTGGGAATCGGCGTAGGGATACGACGGCACACATTTGTACTTACGACGGCGTATCTCTAGATACGCCGGCGTAAAGCTTACGTGAATCCGGGCCCTGTTGTTTAAATATGTTGAAAAAAAATCAACAATTTCCATTGGTTGTACTTTCATTTTCCCATGACTCTAGAACTGGTCTCGGAAGCAAGGTACTACATTTCCCAGCATGCACTAGAATTGCAATGGTGGTGGGTGGGTTATGGTAGATGGAAGGGTTAGTGGGGTGGGGGTGGCTCTGTGTTGCATGGTAACAGGTTTGTAAGCAGAGCTGACAGCAGGAAAATGAGAGCCGAGGCATTTTGGGAGAATTGCAGGCGCGTGTCTTTGCTGTGTGTTGAGCATTCTGCAGTGTAGGTGTAGGAACATGCCTACCCCTTAAAGGAAAACAACCACATAAATACGGAAAATTAATTAAGAAACCGTTATTATTGCAGGGAGGGGGTTGCTTCAAGGGTGGGATGACCTCACGACATTACGTTTAGGGTTGAAAATGTGTTTATTGTCAATTTCACAAAGAAAAACATTAAAATGACATCTGAGTGACAGCCAATAATAGACAAGGATAATGAGACAGCTACAACGTTACGTTTAAAGGGACTGTAAAATCTTTTGTCTGATACATATATGCTCGCCAGTCTGTTATTCTGGCATAAAATGGCGACATATTATTATTATTATAATACAGGATTTATAGAGCGCCGACAGTTAGGGCAAACAGTACATCTACAATCAGGGCCGGGACAAGGGGTGGGCAGGAGGGACGGCTGCCCCTGGCGCAGTGGTTTATTGCAGGGATGCGGGGTACCCTGACCCGTACCCTAAGGCAGGGGTCTCCAAACTTTTTAAACAAAGGGCCAGTTTATTGTCCTTTAGACTTTAAGAGGGCCGGATTGTGGCCAGCAAAAAATGTCGGCATCATTGAGAAAAAATATGGCCTCAGAATTGGTGGTCAATAGGAGGGGTAGTGCCCCTATTAATAGGAGGAATAGTATCCCATCATTGGTATCAATGGAAGAAAGTGTGCCCTATTGTTGCTGTCAGTTGAAGGAATAGTGCCCCAAGGGCCGGAGAGAAGCTAGCAAAGGGCCGCATCTGGCCCTCGGGCCGCAGTTTGGATACCCCTGCCCTAAGGGAAAGGGGGGCGCAACTTGGCATCTTTGGCCAATCCCAGACGACGTCCGTGGTGACGAAACGCGTAGGCGTGGCTTGCTGTATCGACGCCATCACGCTGGTCCTATCGAGGAAGCTAGAACGAAAACGAGCAGGAGAGGGACGATCAGCCGCCGGCTTCACTATATTTGACACACCGATGTTTTGACAACACATAAATGTGAGTGCATCAGCTTTTACTTCTTTTAAAATAAAAAATCATTCTCTGGTATCACGCTATGGTCCTATTTCTCTCTTATGTTTTGGTAAACATCGCGCTATAATTGAGAACACCGCAGTGACAGTACAGAGGGTCAGGAGGGAGACCTTAAACCCCCGCGCACAGAGTGACCCACATAGCGGTCAAAACACATGGTAAGGAGACTACATCACCACACCTGGGTGTTTTCTGCGGTGGATTGTGTTCATTCTATCCCCACCCTACACACATGGATGATTAATTGGACTTTCTTTTGGGACTTTTCTTCTTTTCTCAATAGAATGGACATCAATGAAGGACTTTTTTCACCATATGTATTTTCAGCACACTTACACTGTTCACGTACCACATGAGTGTCTTTCTTTGTTAATCA
Source organism: Rana kukunoris (assembly GCA_029574335.1). Lineage (NCBI taxonomy): Eukaryota > Metazoa > Chordata > Amphibia > Anura > Ranidae > Rana > Rana kukunoris. The sequence goes on from CM056060.1 coordinate 28,811,484, forward strand.
CATTTATTTAAACCATAGATGTTTATGTTAATTTTTTGAGCCCGATCTGAACCTTTGATCTTAGCTCTTTCAATCATTAAGCGCCGTATCCTTTTTTCTTTCTTTCTGTTTAATTTTTTGTATCACAAATTATTGATACTGGCTGCTTTCATGTTAATATCAAGTATTATTCTTCAGTTCACTCTTCTTAGTTTTGTCTAGCGCAGTGTTTCCTTCCGGATTTTTTTAAATAAAGAATATAAGACAGGAACCCATAGCTGCCAATCGGAAATCAGTCTAGCACTTACCTTAAAAGAAAGAAATAAATCAGTCTAGCACAGCCAGAGCAATGAAAGCTGATATCTTATTGGTTGTTTACTCTTGGGCTACTTAGCCATATAACCACTTCTGGACTGCCCTACATACATTTAATGGAGTGGGTCGGGCTCTCTGCGCGAAATCACATACCTGTATGTGATTTCACCCCTCTTGGTTTGGGGCGCGCACGCGCCACCGGCAACCAGCTCCCACTGTGATTGGACACAGCGGAAGCCAATCAGTGGGTTGCGGAACCCAATGTCTGCCGGGACCCATCGATTGTTCCTGAGGCAGACATGTAAACAAGGCAGATCGCCGTTCTGTGACAGGGGAAGACAGAGATCCTGTGTTTCTGCTAAGTAGGAACACGGATCTCTGTCTTTGTACAACAGTATTTCTCAACTCCAGTCCTCAAGGCCCCCAACAGGTCATGTTTTCAGAATTTTCCTCAGATGAAACGGCTGTGGTAATTACTAAGGCAGAAAAACTGATCACATCACCTGTGCAAAATAATGTAAATCCTGAAAACATCACCTGTTGGGATGCCTTGAGGACTGGAGTTGAGAAACACTGTTTTACAATACAAGCAATCCCCCCCTTACAGTTAGAAAGTACTCCTAGAAGCCCATTTAACCCTTTGATTGCCCTAGGGTTTCCACCTGTCTGGGATTCACCCGGACAGTCTAGGTTTGGAATGATGTGTCCTGCCTGAAACCCAGACACATTATTCAGACTGGGCTGTGGCTCCCCAAGTAAATGAGATAGTAACACAAAAACCTTGCCAATCCAAGAGCTGTGGGCCACTGTCTGGGGGGCAGGTTTGGCATCAATGGGGCACTGGGGGTGGGGGCGATGATGTAAGCAAAATCTGTTTTTGGCCATATCCACTATTTCCCACAGCGCTCTGCATTACCACTCTCCTTGGGGCACCCAAAGATGTCCCGTATCTTTTAAAATCCTATAGTGTATAACATGAAAAAAAAATGTGTCCTGTGCCTATAAGTGTTCGGGTTTGGCGTGAAGAAAAGGTGGCAACCCTAGATTGCCCCCCGATGTTAACCCCTTCCATGCCAGTGTCATTAGTACAGTAACAGTGCATATTATTTAGCACAATGTATTGGTGACCGTTGGGCCAAAAAAACTGAAAAGTGTCAGTTAGGTGTCAGATTTGTCCGCTGCAATGTAGTCCCAAAGTCGCTGATCCCTGCCATTACTAGTAAAAAAAAAAAAAATCCATAAAAATATCCCCTAATTTGTAGACGCTATAACTTTTGCGCAAACCAATCAATATATACTTATTGGGATTTTTTTTTTACCAAAAATATGTAGGCTAAATTGAAGAATTTTTTTTTCTTTTTTTTTTATAGCAGAAAGTAAAAAAATATATATATATATTTTTTTTTTCCAAAATGCAATTGTCAGTTAAAGTAACGCAGTGCCGTATCGCAAAAAATGGCCTGTCATGAAGAGGGGTAAACCTACCAGGGGGTGAAGTGATTAATTGGCACCGATTCCATTCATTAAACGATGTACTATACATATGATAGTACTGGATTACAGGGCAGACACGCCCACTCTCAGCCTCTTTTTTTTTGCGATGTTCAAAAGATTACAAGGAGTTAATATAAAGACAGATATTTGTGTAGCGCCCCCTTGCGTTTAGCGTGGGTATTGCGCTTTAAAAAGAATAGTAGATTGGGAGAGTTACTTTGCTCTCAATTGCAATTGTTGAGTTACTGGCCTGTCTTATTCTGGGAAGGTCCACTGGCTCGGACTGCATTCTGGGGATGTAATTTCATCCTTGGCCGCCAGTGGGAGGGATCCCGGCAGATTGAGTCTTCCTCAGCAGCCAATTATAGAGTATTTTTCTGGCTGGGCATGCTGGGGAGGGGTTTATCTGGAAGAGAGGTCAGATGTTCAGGGTTCTTTTGGCGTTCCCTGCAAGGGGTCCTGGAGTCGGGGTGCGGCATCCACCTTTAGGGTGTGCGCACCCAGGGACCCCATCGGTGTGGCCCATCCGTCCAATATCCGGGCCCTGCGGAGACGAATCTGAGGGGGACCCCAGTAGATGGCTGGGTTCCTGAATGTCGCCGGGCGGATCTGGTACTAGAGCCATAGACAGGTACTCTTTGCTGTTGCATGGTGCTGGACGCACGGAAAATAGCTGGGAGGATTTGCTCTGTTCGCGTAATGACAAATTATTCAGATTACATTGGCCTGTGACAGAGGCCTAGAGCCGGGTCAGAGAGAGAAAGACCCGTTCCTCCTAGCCTGCATTGTGACGAGTGTGAATTGGCGCTGTCTGCTACTGAGTTGCGCTGTGTGCTTATCCAGACCTGACATCAAGAATCTCTATCTCTTATTCATCAACCTGCCCTTCATCATCCAGTTGATGTTTGGCTATGTTGGCCTGGAATTAAAGCATAAGAAAATCTTATAGTTATTACAAAGTGTTCCGGTGCATCCCTAGACCAAGCAAGGGTAACTTCAACATGCCGGTCCCATCATCAATCCAGCGGCTCCTTCGGGGGTGAGCGCTACACGAGGTACCGTATATATATCGGCGTATACTGCACACTTTTTCCCCCTTAAAATCAGGGTAAAATCGTGGGTGCGCGATATACGCCGATCCCCGCTTCCCGCGCTGTGTTTGAATCCGCCGCCGACATATACCGAGCGCAGTACACTCTGGTACATTTGGCCAGGCTCGGCTCCCCTCGCGGTCACGTCCTTTACGCGAGAGGAGCCGAACGTGCCCGAGTGTACTGCGCTCGGTATATGTTGGTTCAAACGCAGCGGGGATCGGCTCAGAGACAGCGTGGGAGGACACCACCGGGGCTGCAGACGGACGCCGGACCGCACAAGGCCGCCGATGGACGCCGTGCAAGACACCGACGAAACCGTAAGAATTTTTTTTTCTGACATTTTTCTTCTAGGTTGGGGGTGCGCGCTATACGCGCGTGCGCGCAATACCCCGATAACTACGGTAGTTATGTTTGCAGCATTTAATTATTGTAAATGAATCATTTGCTGGGCTAACAGATGGCTTTTCATTATATGTTTGCTGGGAGCTTTTCTCTATTCGTGCATTTATAAAGCACCCATGTCTGGAGCAGCATACTCTGAGGTTCCCCCCAGCGCTAAATCTTTCTATATAATGTCACCAGCACAATCTAATTATCATACTAAAGCCTCCTATACACACCCCGCAGACAGTTCACTCAAAAGTTAATTAACATCAAGTATGTGGGAGGAAACCAGAGCAGATCAGATCCATCCGACAAGACACAGGACACAGCACACGGCTACAAACAAAAAGAGCAAAACGCAAAGAACTGTCATATACACAAAAACCCAACTGCCATCTTCCAGTAAAAAGAAGAGTGAACCTGCTTGTTGTACATGCTGAACAAACCAACAGGGTCACTGAAAGTCTAACCCTAGCCAGGGGAGTGGGAAGAGTTAAGTTGACCCTGGCCAGCAAAAACTTTCATTTAAATATATTCCATAATGGCCACAGAGGATATAAATCCAATTTATGTGCACCAAATGCCTTTGCAACCCCAGCTATTACCTTGTAAATATAGCAGTGACATCACCATTGTAGTGTGCATGGCCTGTGCAGAGAGCAGAGGTGTCGGGGATAGTACATTGTATATCCTCATATCGTGCTTGTATACTCTTATACATTATAGTACTTTGTATATCCTTATATAGTGAATTGTATACCTTTATACACTATAGTAAATTCCCTAAATAGCTTCCTTTACCGTAGTGCAGTCCCCTTTCACTTACCTCATCCTTCAATTTTGCTTTTAAATGTCCTTATTTCTTCTGAAAAATCCTCACTTCCTGTTCTACTGTCTGTAACTACACACCGTAATGCGAGGCTTTCTCCCTGGTGTGGAGAAAGCCTCTTGAGGGGGCGAGCAGGAGGGTCAGGACACTATCTACTTTGCAGATAGAGAAAGGAGCTGTGTGTTAGTGGACGTCCTGACACTCCTGCTCGGCCCCTCCCCCCTCAAGAGGCTTTCTCCACACCAGGGAGAAAGCCTTGCTTTACAGTGGTCAGTTACAGACAGAAGAACAGGAAGTGAGGATTTCTCAGAAGAAATAAGGACATTTAAAAGTAAAATGGAAGGATGAGGTAAGTGAAGGAGCTATTTAGGGGGGAAAAAAATTACCTTTACAATCCCAATTTAGCATTGTATGTCTTTATATACACTGCTCAAAAAAATTAAAGGACCACTTTTAAATCAGAACTCCTGGGATAATGATCTGGCCAGTTAAGTAGCAGAGGGGGAGGGGTGTATACAGAGGGGAGGGGTGTATACAGAGGGGAGGGGTGTATACAGAGGGGAGGGGTGTATACAGAGGGGGAGGGGTGTATACAGAGGGGGTTGTTAATCAGTTTCAGCTGCTTTGCTGTTAATTGAAATTAACAACAGGTGCAACAATGAGACGACCTCCAAAACAGGAAGGGTTTTTCAGGTGGAGGTTTCTGACATTTTTTTCCCTACTCATCTCTTCTGACTGTTTTTACTAGTTTTGCATTTGGCTGGGGTCAGTGTCACTACTGGTAGCACGAGGCGATACTTGGACTCTATAAAGGTTGCACAGGCAGTCCAACTCCTCCAGGATGGCACATCAATACGTGTCATTGTCAGAAGGTTTGCCGTGTCTCCCAGCACAGTCTCAGGAGCATGGAGGAGATTCCAGGAGACAGGCAGTTACTCTAGGAGAGCTGGACAGAGCCATAGAAGGCCCTTAACCCATCAGCAGGACCGGTATCTGTCATACGCTGGTGCAGTGGGTCCTGGGTTCCTCCGGGTGCACAACAATGCCCGGCCTCATGTGGCGAGAGCATGCAGCCAGTTCCTGGAGGATGAAGAATTTGATACCATTAAATGGCCCCCACGCTCACCTGACCTAAATCTGGGATATTATGTTTTGGTCCATCCGGTCCTCAGTCTGTTCAGGAGCTCAGTGATGCTCTGGTCCAGATCTGGGAGGAACCACCCGTTGTCTCATTAGGAGCATGCCCTAATGTTGTCAGGCATACATACAAGCACTTGGGGGTCCATACAAACTACTGAGGACCATTTTGAATTGTTTCAATTACATTTTAACAAAATTGACTAGCTTGCTGTATAATTTTTTTACTTTGATTTTCGGGGTGTCTTTGAACTCAGCCCTCTGTAGGTGGATAATTTTCATTTCCATCAAATGATGTGCCATCCTTTCATTCCTAACACATTACCCCGTCCATATCAGTATAGATATGCAGTTGAGATCTGATATGTTTTCAGTGTTCCTTTAATTTTTTTGAGCAGTGTAGTACTTTGTGTATCCTTTTATAATGCTTGTATAACCTTATATAGTATCTTGCTCTGTATATCTTTAATATAGTGAATGTTTACCTTTATACATTATATTGCATAGTATACATTTATAAAAAGCATTGTATTATCTTTAAAGTATAGTGCATTGTATCTCTAGTTGAAGTCACGTGCTCAGCGTCATATCCAGAGGTTTTCTTTGGAAATTAGATGTATAAGTGCTGCCAGCATTGCTGCAGAGGTTGAAGGGGTGGGGGGGGGGGGGTCAGCCTGTCAGTGCTCAGACCCTACGCCGCACACTGCATCAAATTGGTCATTAAAAAAAATCGCAAAAAGCATTTATCGATTGGTTTGCGCAAAAGTTATAGCGTCTACAAAATAGGGGGTCATTTTATGGCTTTTTTTTTACTAGTAATGGTGGCGATCTGCAATTTTTATCGGTACTGCGACCTTATCGCGGATACATGACACTTTTGACACATTTTTGGAGCCATTGGCATTTTTACAGCGATCAGTGCTATAAAAATGCATTGATTACTGTAAAAATGTCACTGGCAAGGAAGGGGTTAACACTAGGGGGCGATCAAGGGGTTAATTATGTTCCCTCATTGTGTTCTAACTGAAGGGGGGGTGGGACTGACTAGGGGAAATGACAGATCGCTGTTCATACATTGTATGAACATATGATCAGTAATTTCTCCCTCTGAAAGAACCGGGAGCTGTGTGTTTACACAGTCACGAGCGATCGCGGGTGCCCGGCGGTGATCGCGCCCGCCGGGCACTCGCATCAGCACCAGTGGCGAGCAGGGGGCACGCGTGCGCCTCTAGTGGCCGCAGAGCAACATCACAGTATATTATGTGATTTTGCGCAGCCGAGCCGACCTGCCTGCGGTGGGCGGTCGGCAATCGGTTAAACCGACGCAGTGCCAAATTGTAAAAAAGTGCTCTGGTCAGCAAGGGGGTAAAATCTTCCAGGGCTTAATGTGTTTGCAAAAAAGAAAACGTTCTTTCCAAGTGTTGAATAGTATAGAGTAGAAATGGATAAAACCCTTGTGTTATTTTGCAGGGGAGATTTACCTCCGCCTCTTATCCTGCTGCCACAACAGGAAGTGAGAGGAGATCTCCCCCATGTGAGCGATGACAATCCCCCGCACCAATGGAGGGGTCTGAGGACCATATGTGATGTTTCCTGGTTTAGCAGCACTCTGTAATTCTCTGTACTCGCTGTCAGCAGAGGATTACTCAGCTCTGTAATAATTAGTCATGGCTCAATCCCCGCTCACAGCACAATCACGGCTCTGTTTAATTGTGTAATTAGGACGAAAAGTAAGAGTTCTAGGTCATGTCAGCACACCATCTTCATGAGGCTCTGCTCAGATTTGTAGGAAGCAATCTTCTCTTTTTGAAAGGATCAGTCCACCCAAACATGATATTTCAGTTATAGATGGAGTTTTCTGCTAGTAGTAATCCCCTAGTGCACAGTGATGGCGAACCTTGGCACCCCCAGATGTTGTTGAAACTACATTTCCCATGATGCTCATGCACTCTGCAGTGTAGTTGAGCATCATGGGATATATAGTTCCAAAATATCTGGGGTGCCAAGGTTCGCCATCGATGCCCTAGTGTCTTACAGCAGGTCTGGGATACTCCAAGAGTAATGGGATACTCCATAATTCTTGAAAGTTCCTGTCCACCTGGGCGTTTGGCATTTTAGGGGGACGGGCTCCCAATCTTGTGACTGCCGTGACAACCAATCACATTGATGAGACAACAAATAGGGGGTGATACCAGAGACAAAGAGGACCAATGTGCCACACATCACTGCAAGACTCCGTGGATAAGTGAAATGACAGCCTCAGCCTGGGCTCCAGCCAAGCCAATGCCCCAACGCGTTTCACTTTGCCCCTGGAGTTTAATCATGAGGAACATAATCATGTGATCGGGATTGCCCCAGACGTTTAACTACTTCCAAGCCACTGTCATCAGTACAGTGACAGTGCGTATTTTTAGCACTGATTAGGCCTCACGTACACTGGACTTTTTACAGCAGCTTTTTTTTGGCATTTTTTTCTGTACCCAGTAAACTCCCCAGCATGTTATCCTATGTATCCATGCACACATTGGGGTCAATTCACAAAGAGAAACGTTATTGGTTTTCTTCAGGTGTTAAATTAGCACTCCTTATTTAACGCTAGCAAACATGGTATTCACGAAAGCTATAATCGTTATTTAACATAGTCGTTATGGTTTTCAACTGACTCTTTATCCAAACGTTATGCTAACTACTCAGACGTTATTATTAACATTTGGGACGTTAAAATAACTCTTAAGATCGTTAAATAATGCTGGAGAGATGCATTCTGGGAGCAGAAGGGGAGGAGAACAGCTGCATGTGGAAAAGAGCAGATACAGAGAGAGAGAGAGAGAGAGAGAGACAAGCAATACACATGGAGAATTGAGCATGCAAAACTTCTAGTGTGTTTTTCTAAAGCCATGTGTATTTCCTCATACAGAGAATAAATCATGGGAGATGATAATCAGAATTTAGCTATCACCCGGGTTTCAGAAAAGTCATCCAAAATAGTATGTGAACGGAATACACGTTTATAAATCTGAACAACATTCTAACATGTTCTTCTTCGCCTCTGGATAATTTTAAGTTCAAATAGAGCACCGTTCTATCTTGCCCAACACTACACTACACTACAAAAATCGCCAAAAGCTTCCTCTAACAACAAAATATCGCCTGGGAAATGTCATAACGCCACCCTGAGGGAGGTGTTAATTTAACGATTGCTTAACGATTGATAACTGTCAAAAAAATCTTTGTGAATTGCACTTCTGTACATATTTAACGATTTGACTCTTTAAAATAACGTTTTGAATCTTTAAAATAACGATTTGACTCTTTAATAAGGATCCACACCTTAAAATATCGGTTCTGTGTAGGGAAACGTTATTTGATGATTTTTCAAAGCGTTAAATCGTTTAGTGAATTGAACTAGCTTCAATAACGTGCAAAATCGTTAAAATAACACTCGCAATCTGAAAATAAAGCTTTGTGAATTGACCCCATAGGCTGTTATCAGTGTTTTCAGTGTTTTTTCCCCCAGAAATAGTGTGTTTTAAGAATAATTTTTCCCTCAGTTTAGGCCGATATGTATTTTTCAAAAAAAAAATTGGTAAAAAAAAAGTTATAGGGCCAGATTCAGTAAGAAGTTACGCGGCTTATCTCTAGATAAACCGTGTAAATTCTTAGATGCGCCGGCGTATCTTTTTTCTGTATTCAGAAAACAAGATACGCCGGGATTGAGCTAAGATACGACGGCGTAATTGTATTACGCCGTCAAATCTTAACTGCGTTTTTAAGATGGCCGCTAGGGGCGTTCCCACTGATTTAAGCCTAGAATATGTAAAGATACGCCTATTCACGAACATACGCTCGGCCGACACAGTAAATTTACGCCGTTTACGCGCGTAAAGATAAACCACCAAAAAGATGGCGCATCCTATGTTAAGTATGGACGTCGGGACCGCGTAAAATTTTTCAGATTTTACGTCGTTTGCGTAACTCGTCCGTGAATGGGGATTTACGTCAATTACGTTCACGTCGAAAACAATGCGTCGTACCGTCATAATTTGGAGCATGCGCACTGGGATACGTCCACGGTCGGCGCATGCGCAGTTAAAGAAAAACTGAAAAAACGTGGGGTCACAACACATTACCATAAAACACGCCCACCTCATTCACATTTGGATTGCCCGGGCTTACGCCGGCCCATTTACCCTACACCGCCGTAACTAAATGCAGCATTTGCCTCGCTAATTTACGGCGTCGTAGTGTAAACAAGATACGCTACGCCCGCCTAAAGATACGGCGGGCTACATGAATCTGGCCCATAGCGTCCACAAAATAGGGGATAGTTTTATGGCATTTTTATTAATATTTTTTTTTACTTGTAATGATGGCGATTTGCGATTTTTATCATGACTGCGACATTATGGCGAACACATCAGACACTTTTGGCGCTATTTTGGGACCATTCACATTTATACAGCGATCAGTGCTAAAAAAATGCACTGATTACTGTGTAAATGTGACTGGCAGTAAAGGTGTTAACCGCTAGGGGGCTAGAGAGGGGTTAAGTGTGCCCTAGGGATGTGTTCTAACTGTATGGGGCGGGGCTTACCTTGATACGACACTGATCACTGCTCCCGATTACAGGCAGCAAACGATCACTGTCCTGTCACTAGGCAGAACAGGGAGATGCTTGTTTACACAGGCATCCCCCATTCTGCAGCTACATGACACACGATCGTGGGACACCGGCGGACATCGAGTCCGTGGGTCCCTCGGACACGATTATGGAGCTTGCGGCAGAGGCGCGTGCACCCACACGACAGCAAAGTTAAAGGGACGTACCTGTACGCCCATTTGCCTGTCCGTGCCATTCTTCCAACGTAAATGTTCGTGTGGCGGTCGGCAAGTGGTTAAATGGGTACAGTGTCAAATGACTGCGCAATTGTCAAGCAACGCAGTGCTGTATCGCAAAAATGGCCTGGTAAAAAGAGGGGTACAAGTGGTTAAAGTCTGATGGCCGAAACGCGTTTGATATTTTGTTCGGTATTATCGATGTAACCAATAAACACACCCTATTTGGAAGATACCGAGTTGTCTCCAGTATGGCTTGCTCGCCTGTTACCACAATGCCTATAAGCAAACAAACCAGGGAGCGATGCGTTACAATGCTACTATTCAATTTGATCAGCACCCTATGCACTATTACAGTTGAGTGTGTGCTATGTGTTGTCCATTTATTTGCACATTTAGATGCACCATACAAAATGAATAGGTTGCCTTAGCGCAACACACTTTAACCGGTTCCCTACTGGCTCACGTCTATATACTGCGGTAGAATGGCAGCGTTGGGCGAAACCCCGTATGGGTACATCGTACCCTTTAGGAGCCGCTGGGGGTTTAATTATTCACGTGGCCAGCTACACGTGATCGCATGCACGAGCGCCAACACGGGGATATGTGTGTGTAAACACACAAATCCCTGTTCTGTCAGGGGAGAGGAGACATATCGTTTGTTTCTACTAAGTAGGAACAGCGATATGTCTCCTCACCCAGTCAATCTCCATACAGTTATAAACACTAACTAGGGAACACACACCCCTTGATCGCCCTCTAGTGTTAACCCCTTCCCTGCCAGTGACATTTACTCAGTAATCAGTGCATTTTTATAGCTCTGATCGCTGTATAAATGTCAATAGTCCCAAAAATGTGTCAAGTGTCCAATCGTCCAGTGTCCAATGTCGCAGTCCCAATAAAAATTGCAGATCACCGCCATTACTAGTAAAAAAAAATAATAATAAAAATGCCATAAATCTATCCCCTATTTTGTAGACGCTATAACGTTTGCACAAACCATCCATATAGGCTTATTGCGATTTTGTTTCACCAAAAATATGTAGAAGAATATATATTGGCCTAATCTGATAAATTAATGTTTTTTTGGGGTTTTTTTTAGGCTTATTGCGATTTTGTTTTACCAAAAATATGTAGAAGAATATATATTGGCCTAATCTGATAAATTAATGTTTTTTTTTTTTTGTTTTTTGTTTTTTAGGCTTATTGCGATTTTGTTTTACCAAAAATATGTAGAAGAATATATATTGGCCTAATCTGATAAATTAATGGTTTTTTTGTTTTTTGTTTTTTAGGCTTATTGTGATTTTGTTTTACCAAAAATATGTAGAAGAATATATATTGGCCTAATCTGATGAATACATTTTTTTTTTTTTTTTATGGATATTTATTATAGCAAAAAGTTAAAAGTATTATATATTTTTTTCAAAATTGTCGTTCTTTTTTTGTTTATAGCGCAAAAAATTGTGTTAACCCCTTCCCTGCCAGTGACATTTATACAGTAATCAGTGCATATTTATAGAATTGATTACTCTATAAAGATCAGATCAGATCACCACCATTAGTAGTAAAAATAAATAATAAAAACGCCATAAAAATGCCATAAATCTTTCCCATAGTTTGTAGACGCTCTACCTTTGGGGCAAACCAATCAATATACGCTTATTGTGATTTTTGTTACCAAAAATATGTAGAAGAATACGTATTGGCCTAACCTGATGATGAATTTTGTTTTTTAAAAACATTTTTGGGGATATTTATTATAGCAAAAAGTAAGAAATCTTTTTTTTTTTTTAATTGTCAGTCTTTTTTTTGTTTATAGCGCAAAAAATAAAAACCGCAGAGTTGAAGTGGTTAAAGCACGATAACGCGTTGCGGTAATACACATACCTTTATGCATAAAGTCACGTGAATGGGCCTTTAAAGACCCCAATTTTTGAATCTCTCGCCCCTCTGTGTAGTACATACATAGTACTTTATATTCTGATGAAGAAAAAATCGTTTTGTTTCTCTGTATGCTAATGATCTTTGAAATGATGAATATTAAAGCATATACCTTTAAATTGCACCCAGCCATTCTCTGCACTGTACACACACTCTTCTATCCTTTGTGTTAATGCATAGTCAATATTGTCCCCCCCGTCCCCCCCCCCCCTGTCTCCACGTTCATCCTCACTGTCTGTCAGGTCACATGCAGGTTAATGTCACTTTGCCTGAGGACATTGTAGTTGTCAAGTGACTGTGCGCCTCGTCCTCTGCGGGGGGCGAGAGGGGAGAAGCCGCGGGGAAGTCGTGGTGGAGAACATCTTAGGGTGGTGGCTGAATTTAAGGCGTGAACATCACAATAATAAAATTTGTATAAGTCTATATGTTATTTTATGTTTTAAAGTGGACCTTTACCTTTTTTTTTATATGTTGTTTCCTCCTCCCTATATCAAAAGTGCAAAAAAATAATAATAATAATATTTTAAATTAATATTTTTTCCCCAAAGTTCAGGTGAGAACGACGTACCCGGGCCCTCCCTGGGCATGTGCAGGAATGCTGCGGGTTACTCTGGGATCCATTGTGGCGTTTCTGCAGATACACATAGTCTTGCAAACTGCCCCCTGGGATTTCTATGCCACTCTATGACAATTGATGGCACAGTGACTGCATTTGATGGCATGGCACAGTGGTGACAATTAATGGGCACAGTGGCTGCATTTGATGGGTACAGTGAGGCTGCAATTGTTTATTTTTTATTTTTTTCATTTGCGCCCCCCACCCCCCCCCCAAATTTTTGAGCACCAGCCGCCACTGACTGCTTCCCCAAGTTTCGAGGGACGTGGAAGGAGGGTGGCTGACCCCCAGAAAGGTAAGTGGCGGGGGAGGCATTTTACAGGGCACAGCGGCGACAATGGGCACAGTGGCGACAATTAAAGGGCATAGTGGCATCAATGGGCACCGTGGCGACAATGGGCACCGTGGCGACAATTAAAGGGCACAGTGGCATTAATTGGCACAGTGGTGACAATTAAAGGGCACAGTGGTGACAATAAAAAGGGCACAGTGGCGACAATTGGCACAGTGGCGACAATTGATGGGCATAGTGGCGACAATTGATGGGCACAGTGGCTGCGTTTGATGGCATGGCACAGTGGTGACAATTGATGGCACAGTGGTTGTGTTTGATGGCATGGCACAGTGGTGACAATTGATGGCACAGTGGCTGTGTTTGATGGCATGGCACAATGGTGACAATTGATGGCACAGTGGCTGCGTTTGATGGCATGGCACAGTGACTGCATTTGATGGCATGGCACAGTGGTGACAATTGATGGCACAGTGGCTGCATTTGATGGGCACAGTGGCTGCATTTGATGGGCACAGTGAGGCTGCAATTGTTTATTTTTTTCATTTGCGCCCCCCAAAATTTTGAGCAACCGGCCGCCACTGACTGCTTCCCCAAGTTTCATGCTTTATGGTGGCTCCTTTCTCCAAGCCCAGAGTTGTAGCACAACTTTTCTTTTCTCACTCACTTTCCTTACTCACTCCACCCACCGATCAGCACGCAGCCACGGACTACAACTCCCAGAAGCCTCGGCGGCTGCCGTCACGTCAAGTTGGCTAGCTAGTGAGTGACATGGCGGCTGCCGTGGTGGCTTCTGGGAGTTGTAGTCCGCGACTTTCTCCGAGACAGACAAGTGACTTGCTTGGCGTGAAGCCACAAGAGAAAAAATGTAAGCGGGTGGCCGCGGCTCCTGGCGCCGCCCCCATTTGTGCTACTGTGCTTGTGTTTACTAGCGGACTGCACCGCCTCCCCATAGCGATGCTTTGGTACAGATCAAGGAGAGGAGAAGAGAGGGAAGCGCTCTGACACTTCGGCGCCCGCCCAGGATTGGCCCTGCGCACGGCCTTCCTGTTGCCCATGGTGCCCTGTGCGACCGCACCCCAAAAGCCGGCCCTGCTGGGGATTAGGTTAAGAATAACTGGGGGTTAGGCTAAGAATAACTGGGGGTTAAGCTAAGAATAACTGGGGGTTAGACTAAGAATAACTGGGGGTTAGACTAAGAATAATTGGGGGTTGGACTACGAATAACTGGGGGTTAGACTAAGAATAGCTGGGGGTCAGACTAAGAATAACTGGGGGTTAGACTAAGAATTACTGGGGGTTAGGCTAAGAATTAATAGGAGTTAGACTGAGAATAACTGGGGGTTAGGCTAAGAATTAATAGGGGCTAGACCAAAAATAAATGGTGGATAGATTTAGAATAACTGGAGGTTAGACTAAGAATAACTGGGGGTTAAAATAAGAATAAATGGGGGTTAGACTAAGAATAGCTGGGGGTTAGGCTAAGAATTAATAGGGGCTAGACTAATAATGGGGGTTAGATTAGGAATAACTGGAGGTTAGACTAAGAATAACTGGGGGTTAAAATAAGAATACATGGGGGTTGTACTAAGAATAGCTGGGGGTTAGGCTAAGAATTAATAGGGGTTAGACTAAGAATAACAGAGGGTTAGGCTAAAAATTAATAGGGGCTAGACTAAGAATAAATGGGGATTAGATTAAGAATAACTGGAGGTTAGACTAAGAATTAATAGGGGTTAGACTAAGAATAACAGGGGGTTAGGCTAAGAATTGATAGGGGTTAGACTAAGAATAACTGGGGGTTAGGCTAAGAATTAATAGGGGCTAGACTAAGAATAACTGGGGGTTAGGCTAAGAATTAATAGGGGCTAGACTAAGAATAAATGGGGGTTAGATTAAGAATAACTGGAGGTTAGACTAAGAATAAATGGGGGTTAGACTAATTCTGCGTACATACGATCACTTTATGTGATAAAAAAAAAACGAAATTTTCTGTGAAGTAAAAAACGACGTTTTTGAAACTTCACTTTTCAAAGACGATGTTGCCTACACATTATCGTTTTTTCACAAAAAGCGAGGTTACGTTCACCACTCTTTTCCATTGAAGCTCGCTTCATAACTAGCTTCTGGGCATGCGCGGGTTGAAAAACGTCGTTTTAAACAACGTTTTTTTGCTACACACGGTGACTTTTTGTGAAACAAAAAAAGAACGTTTTGAAAAACGACACATAAAATTGAAGCATGCTTCAATTTTTTTTTCTCGTTTTTTACAAGACATAAAACGACGTTTTCCCCCACACACGGTCAATGAAACTGACGTTTTTAAAAACGTCATTTTTTTTCATCACATAAAGTGATAGTGTGTACGCGGCATAAGAATAGCTGGGGGTTAGGCTAAGAATTAATAGGGGCTAGACTAAGAATAAATGGGGGTTAGATTAAGAATAACTGGGGGTTAGACTAAAAATAACTGGGGGTTAGGCTAAGAATTAATAGGGGCTAGACTAAGAATAAATGGGGGTTAGATTAAGAATAACTAGAGGTTAGACTAAGAATAGCTGGGGGTTAGGCTAAGAATAACAGGGGGTTAACACTACTTTAATAATTATTGATTTTGCTGTAATATTACCCCTGCTGTATGGTATACAATATCGTGGTTTACCAGCAGTTGTTTCATTTTGTCCTTTTCTATGTAGATTTCATTAAATTCAATAGTGATCCTTGGAGCAGATACATATTATAGGAAAACAAACAGCGATACAACAAACACGGGAAATGCAGGAAAAGTTACAAATTGTTAATGTGACAGCTGTCAGTGCCGCCGCTCACGTGACATTCTTCATTTCATATCGTACCAATTACTGACACACTGGGTTGATATCTTAGTCATCCTGTGACCTTCACTGGTTACAGCAATGTCACTGCTTGTTCCAGGATGAAAAGTCGGATTCTTTCTATTTTTACACGGCGTGGGCAAGAAAGAGAAAGAGGGTGATATCCGCCTCGACCAGGGGTCTCCAAACTACAGCCCATGGGCCACATCCGGCCCTCTACAAGATTATATTTGGCCCAGATCTAGGGTCAGTCACTGTCATATCCTCAACTTGCACAGATTGAGAATTCATGTCAGCAGAGGCTGTCTATGTACTTCACTTCTCCCCCGCCAACATTCTTCCTCCAGCGCAGGTTACCCCCTGCTGCACTTTCATTATCTCTGTCGTGAGTTGCCAAGACCCCAGGCATCCTAGCAACCAATGTCGTGCTTGCCCCAGGATTCACTAGCAGATGGGACTTCCTCTGTCCAACCTACTCTGTGTCCTGCCCTGCTGCTACAGCCATATGGTTAGCTTTGCAGTGATAAGGAGGACTCTGATGGGGACGCTGATGTAAGGAGGGACTCTGATGGGAACCCTGATGTAAGGAGGGACTATTATGAGGATGGAATCTGATGTAAGGGTGTCTCTGATGCTTGGGGGAATCTGATGGGGCTCTGATGTAACAAGGGCTCTGATGGGGGACCCTGATTTAAGGGATGACTCTGATGCATGGGAGACTATGATGGGGGCCCTGATGTAAGGATGCACTGTAATAGGGACCCAAATGAAAAGAGGGACCATAACAGGGACCCTGAAGCAAGGGGGGTCTCTGATATTTGGGGTACTCTTATGTAGAGAGGAATATGATGGGACTCCGATGTAAGAAGGACCCTGATTCGGGACCCTAATGTAAGGAAGGATTCCGATGTATGGGAGGCTATGATGGGGACCGTGATGTAAAGGGGCTCTGATTTTTGGGGGACTCTTATGTATGGGGGACGCTGATGGAGGCTCTTATGTAAGAAGGACTCTGATGAGGGACCCTGATTTAAGGGAGGACACTGATTTATGGGAGACTGTGATGGGGGCCCTGATGTAAGGGGGCCTCTTATGTAAGAGGAACTCTGATTAAGGACCCTGATTTAAGGGAAGACTGTTAAGTAAGGTGGACTCTGGTGGAGGCTCTTATATAGAGGGACACTGATGGGGGACCATGATTTATGGGAGGACTCTGTTGTGTGGGAGACTCTCATGAAGGCCCTGATAGATTGAGGGACTCTAATGGGGACAATGATGTTTGGGGGACTCTTATGTAAGGGAGACTCTGATGGAGGCTCTTATGTAAGAAAGACTCTGATGGGGGACCCGGATTTAAGGGAGGACACTCATTTATGGGAGACTGTGATGTGGGCCCTGGTGTAAGGAGGAATTTAAATGGGCACCCTGATGTAAGGGGGCTCTGATGTTCGTAGTAGTCTTTTGTAAAGGGGATTCTGATAGAGGCTCCAATGTAAGAGGGACTCTTAAGGGGGACCCTGATATATGGGAGGACACTAATTTATGGGAGACTGTGCTGGGAGTCCTGATATAAGGAGGAACATTAATGGGGACCCTGATGTAAGGGGGGACTCTTATGTAAAGGAGACTCTGATGAGGACCCTGATGTAAGATGGACTCTGATAGGGGACCCTGATTTAAGGGAGGGCTCTGATGTATAAGACTGTGATGGAGGCCCAGATGGAAGGACAGACTCTAATGGGAACCCTGATGAAAGGGGGTTCTGATGTTTGGGGGACTCTGATGGAGGCTCTTATTTAAGAGGGTACTCTTATATGGACCCTGATGTAACGGGGGACTCCTATGTATGGAAGACTCTGATGGAGGCCCTGATAGAAGGAGGGACTCTAATGGGGACCCTGATGTAAGGGGGGACTCCTATGTAAGGGGGGCTCTGATGGAGGCTCTTATTTAAGAGGAAATCTGATTGGGGACCCTGATTTAAGGGAGGACTCTGATGTATGGTAGACTCTGATGGAGGCCTTGATGGAAGGCGCTACTCTAATGTAAGGGGGGCTCTGGTGTTTGGGGGACTCCTGTGTAAGCTCTTATATTAAAGGGGGACTCTGATGTGTGGGAGAGTATGATGGAGGCCGTAATGTAGGGAGGTGCTGTGATGGACATAAAGGGGGACTCTGTTGTCAGAGATCAGGGATTTTATTTTGTTCTGAATATGCTGATTACACAAAAGATCCAAGTAAAACATATTCATTCATTTAATTTTTTTTTTACAATGTGGCCTTCATTGTGAAATGTTTGGAGTCCCCTAGTCTAGACTATCGAAGAGTTAATGTGACACGAGGACCCCTACTTGATCCCGCCAGTTTCTCCCCACCCCTCTGTAAACTGACCACGCTGTATCATGACTGCTGAGGCCAGACACTGTGGTCAGTTTATGTGTCGCTATCATCAGCAGCCTGCTCTCCTCTCTACTCCTGTGTCCTCCTCCCCCTCCCCTCTCTGTCTGTGTGTGAGCCGCCCTTCCCCTCCTCCTTCTGCTCTCATACCACTAACCTGTATACACCATCAGCACTTCCTCCTATTGCAGTGTCCCCCTTTGTGAACGATTTATAAATATAAATGCTGTAAATACCTAATTTAAGAGCTGAGATTGCGATCACATGACCAGCCACCTCTCTCCTCCTCCCCTCCAGACTGAGGAATCTAAGCCCCGCCCACTGCATCTCTCAGAGGAGGAACGGAGAAAGCTGGCCAGTCATGTGATCACAATCTCGGTAATGAAATTAGGTATTTGCAGCATTTATTTTTATAAACCACACACATAGGGGGATGCTACTGTAGCGCCCCCTTACTTTCAGTATGGACACTACGCTAAAGTTAGCTAGAATGGGAGAGCTACGTTGCTCCCATTCGTGATTTATTTAAATTATGAACCCTGTCGGTCCAGAAAGGTCTCCTGGACCAATCTGCATTCTAGGGATGTGGTATCATCTCCGGCCAGCAGTTGGCGCCAGCGGGGTATCGGGCAGAGCAAGTCTTCCCCAGCAGCCAATTAGAGGAGTTCTTCCCTCGCAGGGCATGCTGGGGAGGGGTATATCTGTGACAAGTGTCATGTGTTCTAAAATCTTTGCGTGGTCCCGGTGCTAGGTGCGGCATCCACCTTCAGGGTGTGCGCACCTATGGGCCCCGCCGGGGCGGCCCTCCTGGCCAAGCTTGCAGGCTTCATCGAGCCTCAACCAGAGGCGAAAGAGGACCCCAGTGATCCACTGGGTTCCAGGTTCTATTGAAACGGATCTCAGGCTGAGTGCCACACTAATCGGGGATCTGGTGACCGGGATGCTACAGGTATGCATTACTGTCTCCCGGTGACCCAGGCTGGAGTCCATTGGAAGGATTCGGCCCTATATTCATCCATTACGGACCGCTGTTACTAAGGGCTGGATTGCCCATTCACATCCAGGCCTGACACTGCAAGTTCATCCCTTTACTCTCATCAACCTTTTCTCTCCTAACTGAAGTTGGTGTTGGCTGTGTTGGCCTAGAAATAAAGCCTTGGAAAACTTTATTGAATGTCTGGACCTCCGCTCACTACTTGTCTCTGCTCCATGTCTCTGCTCTGCTGGGTGCAATGACTGAATCTGGTGTCATTTCTGCAAAATAGACCAAAGTAGTCCTGCTGAACTTGTGTAGGTGACAGGTACACTTTTGGGGGAAGCAGTACATTAATAACATTGCGGTTAGGAACTGGCATGCCGCTGTCACTGTGTCACCAGCGTCTAGCTCTCTCCTCCCCTCCCCAGCTGCCATTGTCACTCTGCCCTTTCCAACCCCTCCGCAGTCACAGCAAATATGGCATCTGGGAGAGTGACTCTAATAACAGGCATGGGACGGCTATACTGAGTGTTTGTATCTGTTTGTGTGCATGGGGCTCCTACCCCACCCTGTGTGTCCCCTCACCCTGATATGTGTGCATGGGGCTCCTACCGCACCCTGTGTGTCCCTTCACCCTGATATGTGTGCATGGGGCTCCTACCGCACCCTGTGTGTCCCTTCACCCTGCTATGTGTACATGGGGCTCCTACCCCACCCAGTGTGTCCCTTCACCCTGATATGTGTGCATGGGGCTCCTACCGCACCCTGTGTGTCCCTTCACCCTGCTATGTGTACATGGGGCTCCTACCCCACCCTGTGTGTCCCTTCACCCTGATATGTGTGTATGGGGCTCCTACCGCACCCTGTGTGTCCCTTCACCCTGCTATGTGTACATGGGGCTCCTACCCCACCCAGTGTGTCCCTTCACCCTGATATGTGTGCATGGGGCTTCTACCCCACCCTGTGTGTCCCTTCACCCTGATATGTGTGCATGGGGCTCCTACCCCACCCTGTGTGTCCCCTCACCCTGCTATATGTGCATGGGGCTCCTACCCCACCCTGTGTGTCCCTTCACCCTGATATGTGTGTATGGGGCTCCTACCCCACCCTGTGTGTCCCCTCACCCTGCTATGTGTTCATGGGGCTCCTACCCCACCCTGTGTGTCCCTTCACCCTGCTATGTGTACATGGGGCTCCTACCCCACCCAGTGTGTCCCTTCACCCTGATATGTGTGCATGGGGCTCCTACCCCACCCAGTGTGTCCCTTCACCCTGATATGTGTGCATGGGGCTCCTACCCCACCCTGTGTGTCCCTTCACCCTGATATGTGTGCATGGGGCTCCTACCCCACCCTGTGTGTCCCCTCACCCTGCTATATGTGCATGGGGCTCCTACCCCACCCTGTGTGTCCCTTCACCCTGATATGTGTGTATGGGGCTCCTACCCCACCCTGTGTGTCCCCTCACCCTGCTATGTGTTCATGGGGCTCCTACCCCACCCTGTGTGTCCCTTCACCCTGCTATGTGTACATGGGGCTCCTACCCCACCCAGTGTGTCCCTTCACCCTGATATGTGTGCATGGGGCTCCTACCCCACCCAGTGTGTCCCTTCACCCTGATATGTGTGCATGGGGCTCCTACCCCACCCTGTGTGTCCCTTCACCCTGATATGTGTGCATGGGGCTCCTACCCCACCCTGTGTGTCCCCTCACCCTGCTATATGTGCATGGGGCTCCTACCCCACCCTGTGTGTCCCTTCACCCTGATATGTGTGTATGGGGCTCCTACCCCACCCTGTGTGTCTCCTCACCCTGCTATGTGTTCATGGGGCTCCTACTCCACCCTGTGTGTCCCTTCACCCTGCTATGTGTTCATGGGGCTCCTACCCCACCCTGTGTGTCGCTTCACCCTGCTATGTGTACATGGGGCTCCTACCCCACCCTGTGTCCCTTCACCCTGATATGTGTGCATGGGGCTCCTACCCCACCCTGTGTGTCCCTTCACCCTGATATGTGTGCATGGGGCTCCTACCCCACCCTGTGTGTCCCCTCACCCTGCTATATGTGCATGGGGCTCCTACCCCACCCTGTGTGTCCCTTCACCCTGATATGTGTGTATGGGGCTCCTACCCCACCCTGTGTGTCTCCTCACCCTGCTATGTGTTCATGGGGCTCCTACTCCACCCTGTGTGTCCCTTCACCCTGCTATGTGTTCATGGGGCTCCTACCCCACCCTGTGTGTCGCTTCACCCTGCTATGTGTACATGGGGCTCCTACCCCACCCTGTGTGTCCCTTCACCCTGCTATGTGTGCATAGGGCTCCTACCCCACCCTGTGTGTCCCTTCACCCTGATATGTGTGTATGGGGCTCCTACCCCACCCTGTGTGTCTCCTCACCCTGCTATGTGTTCATGGGGCTCCTACTCCACCCTGTGTGTCCCTTCACCCTGCTATGTGTTCATGGGGCTCCTACCCCACCCTGTGTGTCCCTTCACCCTGATATGTGTGCATGGGGCTCCTACCCCACCCTGTGTGTCGCTTCACCCTGCTATGTGTACATGGGGCTCCTACCCCACCCTGTGTGTCCCTTCACCCTGCTATGTGTGCATGGGGCTCCTACCCCACCCTGTGTGTCCCTTCACCCTGCTATGTGTGCATGGCCCCCAATGTCCTCTCTTTACACATTTCTTGTCTGATGATATGTACTATTCTTATCTTGTCTGTCTCTAACTTTACCTTTTACAATCTCTCTTCTTCCTCTACCCTCTCTCTCTTCCACCCTACTCAGATTTCTATCTCCCTCCCTCCCTTGCTCTCTCTAGTTCTATCCCTTTCTCTTTTTTCCTCTCTCTTTGATTTATTTTTTTCAAATCTCTCTATCTTTCTTTCTATCCCTCTCTTCTTTTTGGTGGACTTATGAAAACTTTAGATTGGAAAATGAGTTTGGAATTGTTGCCCGTGCTCTTAATTAGACCTAAGCTTTCATTTAATGGGAACATTAGAAAAGTATTTTTGATTTCTATAAGCAACAGCTCCAGCTCCATACCTTCCCATATCTTCTATTTTTCCTTCTCTCAAACTATTTTAACTCTCCTTCTCTCTATCATTTCTCTCTATCTCTTCTCCCCCACTCTCTCTCCTTTCCCTGTTCCCACTCCCCCTCTCTGTTTCTCTCTCTCTCTTCCCTCTATCTTTTCTCTTCCCCCTCTCTCTATCTGTTTCTCTCCTTCTCTCTCGCACTCTCTCTCTCTCTTATCCCTGATCCCACTGCCCCTCTCTGCTTCTCTCTCTCTCCTCTCTTTTCTCTCAACCCTCTCTCTATCTCTTTCTCCTCTCCTCTCCCCAACTCTCTCTCTTATCCTGTCCCCACCCCCCCTCTTTGTTTATCTCTTTCTCCTCTCTCTCTTTTCTCTTCCCTCTGTCTCTATCTTTCTATCTCTTTCTCCTCTCCCCTACTCTCGCACGCTCTCTTCCCTCACTGTCCCTCTCTGTTTTGCTCTCTCTCTCCCTCTCCCTCTCTGTTTCTCTCCACGTTTACCCTCTTTCTCTGTTTCCCCCTCCCTTTCTTTCTCCCTCTTTCTACTTTCCCATACCCTCTTCCTCTTTTTTTTTTCTCTTTTCCCTCTCCCCCACTCTTTCTCTGTCTCCCCCCCCCCCACTCTTTCTTTCTCTTTCCCCTCTCCCCCACTTTCATTTTCCCGCTACACGCCCTCTCTTTATCTTCTCCCCCACTTTCTCTACACCCTTCTTTTTCCCTCTTCCTCGCTCTATTATTCCCCTCTTCCCCCTCTCTCTGTCACTTTCTCCCCCCCCCCCACTTTCTTTCTTATTCCCCTCTCCCCCTCTCTGTTACTTTCTCCCCCTCTCTCTTTTTTCTCTTTCCCCTCTCTCCCACTCTTTTTTCTGTCTATTCCACCCCCCCTTTTCTTTCTGCCCCCCCTGCCCCCTGTCTTTCCTCTCTTTTCTCCCGCTCTTTATCTTTTCCAATTTTTCTCCCCCTTCCCCCTCTTCCTCTCTCTATCTTTCCCCTCTCCCCCACCCTTTCTCTCTCTGTGTCACTTTCTCCCCCCTTTCTTTCTTTTTCCCCTCTCCCCCATTCTCTTTTCACCCTTTCTCTCCCCCCTTTCCCCTCTTCCTCCCTCTATCTTTCCCCTCTGCCCTACTCTCTCTCTCTGTCTCTTTCTCCCCCCCTTTCTTTCTCGTATCCCTCTCCCTCACTTTTCTTTCCCCCCTTCCCACTCTTCCTCCCTCTACCTTTACCTTTTACCCCACTCTCTCTGTCTCTTTCTCGCTCCCACCTTTCTTTCTTGTATCCCTCTCCCTCACCTTTCTCTCCCTCTTGCACTCTTCCTCCCTTTACCTTTCCCTTCTCCCCCACTCTCCCTCTGTCACTTCCACCTCTTTCTTTCTCTTTCCCCACTCTCTTTTCCCCTCTTTATATCTTCTCCCCTACTTTCCCCCCTTCTTTCTTCTATCTTTCCCCTCTCCCCCACTCCCTTTTCCCCTATCTCTATATCTTTCTCTCTCTTCCCCCACTCTTTCTTTCCCCTCACCTTTTCTCCCCCTTCCCCCTATTTCTCCCTCTATCTTTCACCACCCCCCCCAACTCTCTCTCTCTCTTTCATTTTCTGCACCCCTTCTTCCTTTTTCCCCAATCCCCCACTCTTTCTCTCCCCCTTCACCTCTTCCTACCTCTCTCTTTCTTCTTTCCTCTCGCTCTCTCTTTCCTTACTTCCCCTACTTTTTTCTCATGTTTTTCCCTTTCCCATCTTCCATACTCTCTCCCCCGTTTCCTCTCTTCCACCCTCCCTCTCTCTCTTTCTCTGCATTTCCTTCCTAGCTCCCTCTCTCTTTCTTTGCCCCTCTCTTTTTTTCCCCTCACTCTCCCTTTCTCTTTCATTTCCTACCCTTTATTTTTTTCTCGCGCCTCTTCTTTACTCTTTCTTCTCCCTCCCCTTCCTTCATTGTGTCTCCTTCCCCTCTCTCTCTTCCCATCTCCCCACGCTCTCTTTTTTTTTCTCCCCTGATCTCTCTTTATCTCTTTTTCCCCTTCTAGCCACACTCTTTCTCTCTTTCCCCACTCTCTTTTTCCTCTTGCCGCTCTCCCTCTATCCCCCCCTTTATTTCTGGTTATCTCTCCCCCCCTTTCTTTCCCCTATTCTCCTGCCTCCCATTCTGTATTTTAGTCATTTCTACCCCCTGTGTCTGAGAATTGACAGTTCCGATCTATATTTATATCAGAGATATAAATACATGGCAGTGTGTGTGTGTGGGTGGGTGTGTATATTTATAAGTATCTGTAGGAGAACCTTTTTTTGGTCCAGATCAATTATAAATGTGATCTACGTGTGGAATGTCATGCTTTTGTTTTAACATGGCTGGTGGACTCCTATGTTACAGCATTATAGATAGAAATAGTTAACACATGTAAATGTGTGTATACATCACCCAATCAGCTGCTGTTTGAGTCATCTGTAGCACATTCCAGTTGAAGATCTATTGGTGAGGCAAGTGCAGCTGCACAAGGGCCCCAGAGGCCGCAGGGGCCCCCAGGGTTACAGATCTTGTTTTTGACAGCACTGATGCCTCCTGATTCGGCAGAAGAAAAGTCCAAAAGCTTGTGTGTGTCAATTTACATAGGGCTTTCTTTTCCTAATCCTAGCCAAATAGGATTGGTGAGAGTTGGAGAGAAAGAGAGAGGGAAGGGAAATATACACTACAGTGCCTTGAAAAAGTATTCATACCCCTTGAAATTTTCCACATTTTGTCATGTTACAATCAAAAACTTAAATGTATTTTATTGTGATTTATGTGATAGACCAACACAAAGTGGCACATCATTCTGAAGTGAAAGGAAAATTATAAGTTTTATATAAATAAACAAGTGAAAAGTATGGCATACATTTGTATTCAGCCCCCCCATAGTCAATACTTTGTAGAGCCGCCTTTCACTGCAATTACAGTTGCAAGTCTTTTTGGGGATGTCTCTACCAGCTTTGCACATCTAGAGAGGGAAATTGTTGCCCATTTTTCTTTGCAAAATATCTCAAGCTCTGTCAGATTGGACGGAGAGCATCTGTGAACAGCAATTTTCAAGTCTTGCCATAGATTCTCAATTGGATTTAGGTCTGGACTTTGACTGGGCCATTCTACCACATGAATTTGCTTTGATCTAAACAATTCCATTGTAGCTCTGGCTGTATGTTTAGGGTTGTTGTCCTGCTAGAAGGTGAACCTCCACCCCAGTCTCAAGTCTTTTTCAGACTCTAAGGCCCCATACACACGAGCAGACAGATTTGTTCAAATCGGTTGGACAGACCGATTTGAACAAATCTGTCTGCTGGGGACGTATTGGTTTGATTGTGCACACACGATCAAACCAAAATCCCCGCCGGCAGACGGCGCGCTGACGTGGCGGTGACGTTGACGCCGCCACGTCACCGCACCAGGGAGTAAAACACTTCCGCGCATGTGTCGAAACCATTTGACCCGTGTGCGATAAGACATGTCTGCTGGTTAGCGTACTAACCAGCAGACATGTCGGGCGGACGGGTTCCCAGCCGACAGATTTGAAAGCATGCTTTCAAATCTGTCGGCTGGCCAAATCCGTCGGATCGCCCGTACACACAATTGAATCTGTCTGCTGGGACGGTCGGGCCGACCGTTTCCAGCAGATAGATTTGATCGTGTGTACGCGGCCTAACAGGTTTTCTTCTAAGATTGCCCTGTATTTGGCTCCATCCATCTTCCCATCATCTCTGACCAGCTTCCCTGTCCCTGCTAAAGAAAAGCATCCCCACAACATGAGGATGCCACCACCATGTTTCAAGGTGGGGATGGTGTGTTCAGGGTGATGTGCAGTGTTAGTTTTCCGCCACACATAGCGTTTTTGCTTTTAGGCCCAAAAGTACAATTTTATCTGACCAGAGCACCTTCTTCTTCATGTTTGCTGTGTCCCCCACATGGCATGCAATTGGGACTTCTTATGGCTTTCTTTCAACAATGGCTTTCTTCTTGCCACTCTTCCATAAGGGAAGATTTGTGGAGTGCATGAATATACCTCCCAACCGTCACGGACTTTCCCGCATTGACACCTTTTACCCTCACTCCCACCATACAGAAAATTTTCCTGCATAATGCAGCACGGGAGGAGGAAGGAGGAAGAGGTAGGAATCACCCGCCCCCTCGCTTATCAACTTGCGCGAGTAAGAAGGAAGTGGCTGCACAGGAAAAGGAAGGAAAAGTAATAAGAGTCAGTACCCAGCGGTTGGCTACTATAACAACCCTCCCCCAAAAAAAGCGTTTGAAAAATTATTGCGCAAATACCGTGCACGATAAAACGTTGCAACGACCGTTGTTTTATTCCCTAGGGTGTCTGCTAAAAAAACATATATAGTGTTTGGGGGTTCTGTGTTATTTTCTAGCAAAAGAATGATGATTTGTACATGTAGGAGAGAAGTGCCAGAATAGGCCCGGTATTAAGGTGTATATAAAAGCCCGGTATTGAAGGGGTTAAAAAAAAAGAGACCAAAAAACTGCTGCATCAACAAAATATATAGGATATAATAAAATTCGATACTTCAATAAACTTTGATTGGAGCAACAGTTTTTTTGGTCTTTTATTTGAAAATGTATGAAGTTGGGTCATCGCCAGCTCGTCTTCAGAATGTAGACATAATGGAGCTGCATGAACCTGTTGTGTAGACATAATGGAGCTGCGTGACAGCAGCTCGAATAACATTGCTTTTGATAGACAGACTACACTAAGGGGACAAATCCAGGACCAGATCTTATACTATAAATCTCCAGGAGGTTATCACTGTCATTGGCTTCTCATCTATCATGTTCACACTCGATTTTTTTTATTGTCTTATATTCTGCGAAATGTTACAAAAGTCCAATAGCATAAAGGAGAACTCTGATCTAATACAAGCAGGAGAGCAACTGATTAACCCTTTTAGCTCCTATTCCCATAATGGCAGAGCTTAAAATATGCAGCCGACCACCAGTAATCCCGGCAAATTTTGCACCCATCCTCAAATAATACGTCATGCTGACTGACCAGTTCAGGTGTGTGACATACTGGGGAGTACTGGCCGCATAGAAGTGTCACATGTACCCTTAACACAGGTGGTCAGGCTTCTGTGTTCTTAACCTATAGCAGCCCTTTTCCCATTAGGCAAGCAGGCCTACCAGTACTCAGGGCCATCTTAATAGCTTCATGGGCCCCTGGGCACAGAAATGCTCTGGGGCCCCTACATGATGACAGTGCAGCTAAACAGACATCAAGTAGGTAGGAGGTAGACTGCCTCCCCTGTGTATCTATGACTCTCTGCCACCATGGGGCCCCCAATATTGGGACAGCGTGGGCTCAAGGACCAGCTGCTTTGGGGAAAGTGCAGGGGCCCCCCATGCCGCTGGGGCCCCTGGGCAGTGCCCAGGTGTGCCCTCTTATTAAGACAGCCCTGCCAGTAATCAGTTGTGCCCAGGAGTTATGCACAATGCTATAGTGGCTGGCTACCACGCTGGGAAAGGCACGGAATTAGCAAAACAAACAGGTATTTGCAGTTGGTAGACAGTGGTTCAATGGCAGTCCAGGTACAAGACAGGCAAGGTTCAGAGTAGTGAGGGTCCAATCTGAAGTCAAAAGTTAGGCAGAGTTCAGAGAATAGTCAATATCAGATTTAACGTCAAAAACAGGGCAACAGCAGAGCAGGACAAACAGACAGGGAGCTTGAGCATGTATTACACACGCTTTCACAAGCATGAGACTGCAGGCTTGGCTGGCTTAAATTAGGTTTGGGCTCCATCCAGTGACTGGCTACATCAATCACCTTGCAGGTGGACAGACAGACAAGGAGAATGCATCTCAGCCAAAACCAGGATGCTGGAACTAGCAGCTATGAGGGATCATGAGCGCTACATGCTCCTGACAAGAGGTTCTACTTTTCCTTATGTAGCTAGTAATTCACTAGAGCAGGGGTCTCCAAACTTTCTGTACAAAGGGCCAGTTTACTGTCCTTCAGAGTTTAGGGGCCCCAAAAATGTTGGATTAATTGGCCGCAAATTGATGTGTCCGAAATTTCTTTTTTCAATTAGATCTCTTAAAAAACTTTATTGAAGCTATCAATTTATTTCCCAGTTGCAATTTCACAATAATCCAAATTCCGGTAGTAGATCAAAGTCTTAAGTAGATTTCTTATGTTCTGACAATTACAGTTCATATGTATGCGCTTCAATGGTTTTCTTAGCTGTTTGTCTGGAGTCCATTTTTAAAGGGGTTCTTGTATAATTCAGTGTGTTTTCTGATTTGGCATTATGCTTTTTCCCATCCAGTATTTTTCTGGCTGTGTTTGTTTGGAGGCCTTTGTGATCAGAATGTCTATCCTAAAGTGGGCACCCTCTTTGTGCACAAGTTGGATGCTGAGGATTTTCAACAACAGTTCCTGAATAAATCAGGTGAGTTCATGACCCACTGATATATGTTGGCTTTTCATATGTATTTATACCCCTTTAACAAGCAATTTTTCAGTGACAAATTCAAGATACCTGTAACACACACAAAAAAATCACTCTTCCAGGAGAACACTCTGGCCCAGATTCATCATACATCGGCGCACATTTATGCTGCCGTAGCGTATCTCTTTTACGTTACGCCGACGCAGCGCAGAGAGGCAAGCGTGGAATTCACAAAGCAAATGCTCCCAACTCTGCGGCGGCGTAGCGTATATTTCGTAGGCGTAAGCCGGCGTAAGTGGAAGTAGGTGGAAGTGGGCGTGATCCATGTTAATGACGCATGACCCCATTCAAATGATGGGCCAGGCGCCAGAGAAGTACTTAAAACGAACTACGCATGCATCGAGACATGGACGTATCACCGTGCGCATGCGCACAACCACATCAAAACAACTGCCTAAGATACGCCGGATCACTGTGTACGCCGTGAACGTAACCTACGCCCAGTCAGACCCACGTCGGCCCATATTCACAGACGTCCAACGTACAATACGTAGGCTTGTGTTCCCTGGTCCATACCTTTTCATGGGTTGCGCCTCATCTATGGGGAATAACTATGCGCTGGACGTAAAACTTACGCAAACTGCGTATATCATGCGCCGGGCGCAAGTACGTTCGTGAATCTGCGTATCTCCCTCATTTGTATATTTGAATAGAAAATCAATGGGAGCGCCACATGCGTCCAGCGCAAATATGCACCCACTCTACACCGGCGTAGGCAAGTTACGTTGGTGGGATGAAGTCTGTTTTTAGGCGTATCTTAGTCTGTGGGTCTGGCGCACAGATACGACGGCGCATATTTGTACTTACGCGGCATATCTGGAGATACGTCGGGGGAATCAAATATCTTGCTCACCCAACACAAAATGCCTGCCGACACCAAGGAAAGCCCCTAACATTAAATACCATAACATGTACACTTTACATAACTTATTTTGTCTACTTGCTCTTTGGTTTTCTACCAGCCCATCTAAGAAATACTAAGTATTTAAAGTATAGAGGAACACATGACATTCCTCTACCTCTGAGCAGTGTAATTTTCCGGCCTCGTGGCCAGTGCTCGAGCGCTATCAGATGGCAGTTGGGGAAGCCTGCACAAGCAGTATGTAAGGCTGCATTCACACATGAGAGTAGCGTTTTGCCGCAATTTTGCTGCGTTTTTTTACTGCGTTTTGCCGCTGCGCTTTTCACTGCGATTTGCCGCAGCGTTTTTTTACCGCGATTTTGGACAGGTCTAAGGTCACCAATGTAAAAACAGAAAAACGCCCAAATACGCTCAATTCGAGCGACAAAAAAGGGTCCAGAACTTGTTTGAGCTTCAGGTTTCAATTTACATTTGAACCACTTACATTAAAAAAAAATCCTATTTTTATAGACACATGAGATTCCTCTTCTACCCATTGTTGTGTTCTCCATCTCCAGGTAATGAACAAACTCAGCCTATCTCCTTCCATGCTAATTTGGAAGGGTTCCCAGACTTGCCTGGATGGCTGCGTTATACCCAGCGCTCCCCATGGCACAATGGATATCTGTATGGCTCCCCAAACACCCCAGGGAAACAAGTCATCGAGGTATGTTTATATTGTAGAATGGTATCTTCTTTACAGCCCATATAAAATGATCATCTAAATCGTTTTTTATCTGTTTTTTAGATCACAGTGTATAATAGACACAAATTTGAATTGCTTCGAGAAAAAATAATTTTCCATATCCGTGCTGCTGAAGGTAGGTGCTTTATAGTAGCCAATAGTAGCATGTCATATAGTATTTGGGTGTTTCAGAGTCCCAAAGAATAAGTATCTGTCCAAGGCTATACAATATCCATACACGGCTGTATTTTGTTCCCCATCTTTTCATGTTCTCTGGGGCGCCTGCATCAGAAGAGAGCATTGGGAAGAATGGAGTTTGCAGGGATATCATTCAACTAAATCACCAATTCTACCTTGGCTACTTCAGATGATATTATTTCAAATGGCAGTATTTGAGCTTCGCCATTGCTTTGGCCTACACTATCCTAATTGAGAACCCCATTTTTCTTTCTGAAAATACATAACGATATTGCTCTGTGATATTTCCGCGAATTCCGCAACTGAAACTAATTTCCTGATACCACCCGCTCAGACTCTCTAGCGCCCGCTAATTATGCAACTAAAACGAATTTCTCGGAGTCGCCTGCTCAGACTCTCTGGCGCCCGCGATTTCCGCAACTAAAAATTTCCCACTAAAAAAGCGAACTTGTTGCTTTGCATTGCAAAACAGAAGTTCAATTTACTCTCGCCTTAATCCTAAACATTATTTAACCCTAAAAGTTAGCCCTGAAGGCCATGTCAAATTGCTAAGAGTCCACCAATATGTCCACTAAAGTCCACTTGCCTTCCCTTATCTCCATCACTGACTGGCCGGTGATGGCAAGATATCAGTTCATGGCTGGTCCATTAGGTTGAGATGCTAGTGTCAAAATCATCAGTGTGGCATTGTCCTTAATGCAGGCTAATCCAGTCATTCTCAACCAGGGTTCCTCCAGCGGTTGCTAGGGGTTCCTTGGGCTGTGGCTGATTGACCTCCCCTTTGATGGTGCCACCATTGTTCTAGGTCCAATGCCACTTGGCAGAGCCAGCAGCATGACACCCATAATCATTTTAGCTTTTTGTAGGGGTGGCATTCTGACCACCATTATTAGGGGGGAAGTCTTCCAACTGAACATCAATGTTAGAGGCATTTTACCAATGACTCCTAAGGAATTTGTTTAGGAAGGGGTTCTCTGAGACCTTCAACTTTTTTAAGGGTTTCTCTTGGGCAAAAAAAGTTCAAAAAGACTGGTTTGACCTTAGGGGTGGGTGAGGTCACTTTACTTTCTCAACCTTTTGGTAATGAACTCCACTTACCACGTGTCAGGTTCTTCATAGAAATACTACAATACCTTTATTTTTGGGTGGAACTTAGGGATGAGCCAAACACCCCCGCATTGGGTTCGCACCAGAACCGACCGACCATTCGAGCGAACATTTAGAACCCCATTGAAGTCTATGGGACTCAAACGTTCGAATTCAATTATTGTTATTGTTATTGTTGGAAAACATCTTTGAGAACCCGGGTCTTGCCCCAGGGAACATGTATCAATGGAAAAAAGTTAAAAAAATTGTCGTTTTTTCCGAAGCAGGACTCCTGAAAAAATGACAGTTTTTAAAACTTTTTTCCATTGATACATGTTCCCTGGGGCAAGACCCGGGTTCTCAAAGATGTTTTCACAGGCAAACTATAGACACCCAGCAGGTACAATATTTAAAGGAATTAAAACATTTTTTTTTAAGTTTAAGCATCATTAAAATCACTGCTCCAGGAGCAGTGATTTTATTGATGCTTAAATTAAAAAAAAAATAATAATTCCTTTAAATATTGTACCTGCTGGGTGTCTATAGTTTGCCTGTGAAAATGTCTTTAAATAGCACAATCACCTGCCTGCCAGTAAATTAGGAAGAACTGATCTATCTAAGCTAAACAGTGTATAAATATATGTACAACTCCTAGGGATGTATATATATCCTCTACACACTGTAAATTAAGCTAAACTGACTAGCCTGCCTGCCTGCTCTATCTAGCTATATAAAAAGACAGGCCCATACAATTAGATTCGCGTAGAGTATCAGAAATACTCTACGCCGCCGTATTTCACCTGGCTCTACGTGGAATCCCGGTAGATTTTGTCCAGTAAACTACGGCGGTGTAGTATATTTCTCCCGGTGCAAGCCATCTACGTGAGTAGGGGGCGTGAAGCATTTAAAATAGGCGCGTTCCCGCGGCGATCGAACTGCGCATGCTCCGTTCAGAAATTTCCCGCCGTGCATTGCGCGAAATCATGGCGTTACGTCATTTGTTGTTTGAGTAGCGTCGTTTACGGACATTCCTATTCCCGAAACGAGTTACGTAAAAAAAAAAAATTTAATTCGACGCGGGAACGACGGCCATACTTAACATGGGCTACGCACCGTTAGACCAGCAAATAGATGGTCTAACAGTACGTAGCAAAAAAATGATTAAGCGATTGCGAAGACCACTCGTATCTTCGTGGATCGCCGTAAAAAGTCATTTGCATATCCCGACGCTGAAAACGACGCGGACTCCTCCCAGCGGCCGCAAAAATATCGCAGCGTAGATCCGAAGGCTTACGAAGACGGATCGAAGCCCGAAGCCGCCGTATCATGGTTTGAGGATTCAAACTAGTGATACGGCGCGCAAAATTTGAAATTACTCCTGTCTAACACCAGTTAGACAGGCGTAATCGCTCTGTGAATCTGGGCCACAATCTCTCTGTCTCTCTGACTGCTTTCATTAACAAGCCGGAACACACTACACAAGGCCACCCAGCAGGCGGCCTTATATAGTGTGGGGCGCGTGCTAAAGCCCTGAGCCATAATTGGCCAAAGCCACCCAGGCTTTGGCCAATTATGGCTCTAAGTTTTTTGCGCGCTGTGATTGGCCAAGCATGCAGGACATACAGCATGCTTGGCCAATCATCAGCGCGCAATGCCGCAGTGAATTATGGGCCGTTTTGCGTCACTCAAATTAGGCGCCAACGACCACTTTTGTTCGAATTTCGTCGAACGTACGAACAGACAATGTTCGAGTCGAACATACGTTCGTATCGAACGCAAAGCTCATCCCTAGTGGAACATTTTATGATCGAGGCAGATTAGCTCTTTTGTTATCTTATATATGTATTTTCCTGGAAAACCTTGTGTTTGTAGATGTGCCACCCCAGTTTCGAGCAGAGTTTTTGGTTGAGAACATGGACGTGGAGGAGATGCTTCCTCCAGAAGCTCAGCACAACTTTCAGGTTCCTCTGCAGACGGTTTGGAACACCCAGAGACTGTCTATCATTAATATCACATCAGCACTGGACAAAGGAGGAAGGGTGCCACTCCCACTTCCAGGACGTAAAGAGGGGTAAGTTATATGCTTCTACTTTTGTCATTTCACCATTTTCTTTGCTCTTAAAGCGTAGGTTCACCCTAAAAACATGTATTCCAGTCAGCAAAATTCCAACATTTTCACTATGTCGTTTTTTTTTTAGCTGTACATACCGTCTTATTGTTTTTTTCCACCTGGTATCCGGGTTCTCACTCCCGCGGGAGTAGGCATTCATATGCAGAGGCTAGATGATTGACGCCTTGTGAAAAAACTTCCCCCCCGGCGCATAAGGCGCGCCACGAGTCGGCTCTATACGGCGCCTGTGCAGTCAGCTCTACAGGGCAGGCGCCGTATAGTGCCGTATAGAGCCGACTCGCAGTTTGGCTGCTTTCGGAAAACTTGTGACGCGCCTTATGCCTTAGTGGGGGAAGTTTTTCACAAGGCGTCAATCATCTAGCCTCTGCATAGGAGAGCCTACTCCCGCGGGAGTGAGAACCCGGAGGACGGGTGGAAAGTAACAATAGACGGTATGTACAGCTAAAAAAAAAAAAAAAAAAAACGGCATAGTGTAAATGTTGGAATTATGCTGAATGGAATGTTAAATACATGTTTTTAGAGTGAACCTCCGCTTTAAAGGGATTTACACTTTCAGGTGAAAAAATAAATAAAAATGGGGGTCTTTATTAAAATTTAATTTGTTTTCCTAAAAGTTTTCTAGTTGTTGATTGGAATGAAGATACTCTTTGCATTGAAAACATATCTGTTGTAAGAGAAAATGTAGGTTTCCATTAACCTTTCCTTCTATAAATGCTTGTTGACTTGTCATGCTGATATAATGGATTTTATATCTTCTGAACCTGAAACACACTGATGTGTAGCCAGAAACAGCCAGGCAACTAGAGGAAGGTCAGCAATGGCAATCTTCGTATACTCTCTATACAGGTTTCCTTTAAAACGTATGACATTTTATAATAATTTTATAATAAAACACTGTGATGTCATCACTTAATCTCTTTGCTTCTCCGTGCAATGCAGCACGGAGAAGCAAAGAGATTAAGTGATGACATCACAGTGTTTTATTATAAAATTATCATGGCTGATGAGAGGGGCTGGCAGGATGCTGTACACGGATTCCTGAAAATATCACAGTACTCTGTCTCAGTAAATCCCCCTAAAGCCCTCAGCCCTGATTCAATCAGTGGGCTGATTTTTAGGCACAGTTATGCAAATATCAAAATGCCTAGATGGCTGGGTTTCAGTCTGGAGGAGGGCATGCAGACCACCCTGGGTAATGGCCGCATGTGATGCTGAGCCTCCATGTTTGAAAGACCTGAAGAAGAAAGCTTGGGTGAAAAAGGCTAGATGATGCTGGATGACCTCCTACAAGGTAATGCGATGAGCTCACACTGTGCCGGCCCATCCATTAGGCGCACCAGGTCGCCTCCCCCTCTCTACTTGCCACCCCCTATATACGTAATGGATAAATTCATGTATAGCATGAATCTATCCATGGCCGCCCCAGCCCCCTATTCATGTGTCCGGCCACACCAGGCATATGAATTGGACTGCCAGGGTTTTTTTATTTTTAAGCACCTGATTAGAGCCAGAGGCTCTAAGGCCGCGTACACACGATCGAACATGTCCGCTGAAACTGGTCTGCAGACCAGTTTCAGCGGACATGTTCGATCGCGTGTATGGCCTAGCGGACAGTTTTCCAGCGGACAAAAGTTTCTAAACATGCTTAGAAACTTGTCCGCGGGAAACCTGTCCAATGGACGCCTAACCATCGGACCGAAATCCCGCGCATGCGTCAAATTGATTTGACGCATGCGTGGAAGCATTAAACTTCCTTTTTCCAGCACGTCAGTGTCTTCTACGTCACCGCGTTCTGGTCCGAGGGGATTTTGGTCCGATGGTAGACATGTGCAGACTGGAATATTTTGTTTAGTTTTTTCGTTTTCGTTTGGAAAATAAATGTATTTAGTTACTCCCGAAAATCGTTTTGATTTATTGTTGGGGAATAGCTTTCGTCCGAAAATCCAATAATACTTGGTTTCTGTCGAATGGTCAAAAGAATATTCGACGGAACGTCGAATCTTTACGTCGAATTGTACATTTCCGTTCGAGTATTTCGCCTACAAGAATTCTAATGTTGTATGACTAGTAATAATGTAAAATCTATTTTCTCATAAATCGAAATCTAATCTCTGTAATGTCGAATCTATTATTTTTATAGTGTCAAATCTTTTCCCTATAATGTCGAATCTTTTCCCACATGTCGAATCTCTCTATATCGAATTTTTACCGCAACGAAAACAAAAATAAAGCATTTTTTATGTCGGATCTTTCGGTTTTCGTTTCTTGCGCTTTCGTTATCGTTTGTTAAAACGATAACGAAAAAAACAGATTTTCGGACGAAAATGCATTCTAACGAAAACGAATGCACATGTCTATGCAATGGTGTGTACACACATCAGACCAAAAGATCCCTTCAGACATGTCCGATGAAAACGGTCTGTCTGACCTGACACATGTCTGATCGTGTGTACGCGGCCTAAGAGTTTCAAAGTAGGGTGGGCTCAGGTGTGTTGGTGTGTTGTAACAGCGAATGAATATTCGCTGTTGCAACACTGATCCTCCTCCCGGCCAATCGGGAAGCAGGTATGAAGCTGCTCCAGGAGAGGACACCGGAGCAGCTTTCCCCGAGCCCACTACGCTTAAGGACAGGGCTGGAAGATTGGAAGATGGCCGCATCAGCTCTGACCGCTGCTCTCCCCGCCTTATCCAGGGTAAGAACAGCTGGTGGGGGAAGCTTTGCTGGGAGTGTTAGTGCCATGCTGCGGGGGGTGTCTAGGGGCAGTTGTGCTAGTGCCGCTCCACCGCTTCTCGGCCTTTTGGCTAAGATCAAGTGTAGTATCTGTTCTTATCAGTTGCCAATAGGTGGTGCTAAACTGACTGTCCCCAGTACTCGGCGAGGGGGAAAGGGATGGCAGTCGGTGGACGCTAAGCCTGTTGGTGTAGAGGCGAAAGCCTTCTGATCGGGGCAGAGAGGCATGAGGTCGAAGCTGAAGGGCCGGGACCCTGGCCTTTGGCCTGGATTCGGTGGTGTCTGCCCCAGTCAGTTGTTCGGCGAGGGGACCTTTGCTAATCCTTTCGGGGAGAGGCGGGTAGTACTTCCCGAATGTAATTAGGTGGGAGAGATGGGGGTTGTGGGTAGTAGTCGGCTGCGGCTGGCTCTCCCCAACCTCTTCTCCTACCTTCCTGGCTGGGAAGGGTGCTGCCGGTCCGGACCGGGGGTCAGGGTCCGTTGAAAAGCCTGTGGAGATAGTGCCCCTGGAGTGGCAGTCCAGGGGTGCCATACATTGCACTGAGTGTTTGAGGGGCACTCAACGTGTGGCACCTTAGGTCACATATCTCCACATACACCTTTTTAACACCTGCCCTTAGGGCCGAGCCTTTTGGCTAGGACCAGGGGAATTTTTGTTTCCTGGCCGGAGGGCCGGTCAACGTATTGCACGTTGATCACTTTCCACTCACCATTCCCACCTTCCTTTTCCCCCACTTTCTTTTGTTTTACCCCGTTTGTCACGTTTCTTCTTTTTATGTTGGTGCACCTGCACTTTTTGTGTGATGAGTAGGGTGCTGGTTCTCGGGCTGGCTCTGAAAGTCTTGGGAGTAGGTGGACATGGCCTTCTGGCTTAGTTCACCTGCTCTCATGGGGTCTCCCTTCGGGGGAGCCTCACCGAGGAGGGTTCTGTTTCGGCAGTCCCTCTGAGGATGTTAGGCCATGTGGTTTCGGCTGCATGGGCCTTAGTGGGGTCCTTGTGGTTTCGGCTGCTTGGACTCCTATACTTATTTCCCTGCCAGGAGCCTAACACCCCGGGGGATCAGAGCTGGGTTCTCCTTGGAGGACTATTTGACGATGCACCCGTCACAGTTTTTTGTGTCACTCTTTATGTGTGTGCACATTTTTTCCTGCACCGGGTGGAGTTTTTGGGTTGTGTTTTGCACGCCACAGACTTTTCAATAGAAAAAAAAAAAAAAAAAAGTGCCGCTCCACCTGCGGTCCGGGGGGGGGGGGGGTGTTTTCTGCCCCCCAAAAAAACACCAGACAGTGAAAACAGAGTTAGTGATTTCAGTACAAGAGTCTGTTTTTTTGTGCAAGACTGAAGGGAAGACTGGAGTCCAGAATTATACTTTTTTCAGGGGGCAATGGGGGCTCAGGTCAATTGTTCCTGGCTGTAGGATGATCTATTGTTGTAGGTGGCAGGGGGGGGGGGGGGTGTGCTGTGGTTGCTAGGAGATCTATTATTGCTTGTGGGGGATCTACTATTTCTGGAGCTGTGGGTTGCTGCATAGGCGTGCGCAGCCTATTGAATTAGGGTGTGCACCCCAAAAAACATATTTATATATATATATATATATATATATATATATATATATACACATACACACACTCATTTATGTGCCTGCCTTGTCCAAGCACCTACGTTCACATTTTTATTAAAAAATAATAAATGGATAGATTTTTGCTAGGGCATTTATTATTTTTTTAAACTGGAGACTGCAAAGTATTACACTCAGAAGAGTGCGGGTGAAGGTCAAGCTCATGCAGACACTGCCCACAGTTCCGTTGCCCGTACCTGTATGGCTGTCATTGCTGAGTTGTAGGCAGTGTGAATAAATTACAGGTGTGCTGATCAGTGTGCCAGCTGCAGTGTTGGATTGAACTTGTAGTTTAAACATTCTCAGATTCCTATGACTTATGCCGCGTACACACTGTCGTTTTTTGCGATGAAAAAAAACGTCGTTTTTTAAAACGTCATTTAAATTGATCGTGTGTGGGCAAAACGTCGTTTTTTGTCTTAAAAAAAAACGATTTAAAAAAAATTACAACATGCTTGAATTTTTTGTGTCGTTTTTCAAAACGTCGTTTTTTGTTTCACAAAAAGTCACCGTGTGTAGCAAAAACGTTGTTTAAAACGACGTTTTTCAACCCGCGCATGCCCAGAAGCTAGTTATGAAGCGAGCTTCAATGGAAAAGAGTGGTGAACGTAACCTCGCTTTTTGTGAAAAAATGGCGTGTATGCAACATCGTCTTTGAAAAGTGACGTTTCAAAAACGTCGTTTTTTACTTCACAGAAAACGTCATTATTTTTCATCACAAAAAATGATCGTGTGTACGCGGCATTAGGCTACTTTCACACTCGTCCTGCCAGCGCACTGCTCCAGTGTGTAAGCACTCGGGCCTTCACATTGCAGTGAAAGGAGAGGCTCCTTCAGGGCACTTTGCAGGTGCTATAGCACTAAAAATAGCGCCTGCAAAGCGCCCTGAAGGAGCCTCTCCTTTCACTGCAATGTGAAGGCCCGAGTGCTTACACACTGGAGCAGTGCGCTGGCAGGATGCTCAAAAAAGTCCTGCCAGCCACATCTTTGAGGCGCTGTAAGAGCGGTGTAATACACTGTTCCTAAAGCGCCCCTGCCCATTGAAATCAAAAAGATGCAATACGTGCACACGTTTTTTGTTCAGATCACTAGCTGACAGGTGCTTGCATCTACACAAGTGATGCTGGGACACTGTATTCTGATGGGGGGACTCCCCACTGTCAGAATACACTGATTAGTGCTGTATGCGATCGGCTGCAAGCCACTAATTAAAAAAGGTTCTGTCTTACAGGGAGGGCTTAACCCAAACTGAAATTAAGGCTATGCCTGCCGTACTGGACTTGCTCCAGCAGGCCCCCTCCACTACTGCGACTTGTCCCCTCAGGTTTTAGACCCCTTTCACACTGGGGTGTGGGCTTCATCAGCAGTAAAGTGCTGGAACTTTTAGCGGCGCTTTACTGCTGTTTAAGCAGCTCTTTTTAGACGCTAGCGGGGCACTTTTAACTCCCGCTAGCGGGTGAAGAAAAGGTTAAAACTGGACGTGTTGCAGCGCTGCCGAAGCGCTTTGCAGGCACTTCGCCAGCACTGCTTATTCATTCCAATGGGCATGGGTGAGTTTAGAAGCGGTGTATACAGCGCTACCAGACCACCCCAAAGATGCTGCTTGCAGGACCTTTTCTAACGTCCTGCAAGATCACAGCTCCAGTGTAAAAGCACTCAGGCTTTCATACTGAGGAGGCATTTTTCAGGCGCTAAAACACCTGAAAAATACCCCAGTGTGAAAAGGGATGTTAAGTTACTTTCTGTGGTCACACTCTAACCTCCCCATCATACCATACAGGGTTAATGTCTCTGTATGGTATGTGATGATGTCACAGCTTTGGGGTGAAGGAAGAGAGATTAGAATCAGGTAAGTGAAAGAGGTTACCCCCCCTCCCCCCACACACTGCAAGGCTGGACTTTTTTTTACTGTCCTGGAGTTAGGCTGTATTATTATGATAGCTTTTTGATAGTTTAGGAATTCCTGGGACTTCTGAGGTGCTGCATAGATGTATTCTATATACATACACATGCTGTATGTTATTAAAAAAGAATGATTTTAACTGGATATAATGTGTATGTGGAATCCATTTATGTAACACCTCAGAAGTACCAGGAATTCCTAACCTGTTGAAGAATTTTACTTTCGTTTTCAGTAACCCCCTCCTGCAAAGTACAGGGCATGTTTACAGCACAGAATTATATCGTGGAAAATGCAGAGAACGAAGGTGAGTACTCACAGGTAAAGGCTAACATTTTCAGTCATCCCCAAAGAGAGCCGTGCTGTCTGCTGGACAGGAGGAAGGAGATGGAGGGTGCACTGTGATGACCTCTTCCGGCTCCTCCCACCTGTCCTTCATCTGTGAAAGCTCCGACTAAAAGCCACATAGGAACCCGAGGAGAGAGACAGTTTTCCCTCAAATGCTGCATCAGAGAGGAGATTGGAGTGACACGTCCTGAGTCCCAAGTCCCAGCAGGTCTCCTTCACCATTGTCGGTATTCACTGCAAGGCACTCAGAGGCATAGAAGAGATGAGAAAGTCACATCCTCCTCCTCTGCCTGGGTTGGTCCTGGCAAACAATGTTTTCTCTGCAGCTGACAAAAGGCAGTGGTGGGCTGCGGAAGCCCAGCGGTGGCAGAGGGTAGGTGACAAAATCAGTGGGGTTAATTCAGCCCTGATGTTACTTCTCTAGTTCCCGC
This sequence comes from Rana kukunoris, assembly GCA_029574335.1. Lineage (NCBI taxonomy): Eukaryota > Metazoa > Chordata > Amphibia > Anura > Ranidae > Rana > Rana kukunoris. The sequence goes on from CM056060.1 coordinate 28,852,158, forward strand.
TACAGCACCCCTGACAGCAGGGAGCGGAGTGATATTCAGCTGTCAGTGGTGCTGTAGCTGGAACTATAGTAGTAGCATCGGCAAATGCGGCCTCTTGCCTGCTCACGCCGCGATCAGGGACTGCACAAACAGCAAACTTAAAAGTAGTCCCACTTACAGAGTAGCAGCGCTGCCTATGTTTATTTACCCGATGTGCTGAAATAGAGAACCTGAACATCTGCTGCACATTCTGCTGGCAAAAAAAAGTCCTGGGGTGTGTTGGATGTGCCTGGGCATTAGGGTGTGCCCAGGCACACCCGGCACACCCCGTGCGCACGCCTATGGGTTGCTGGGAGATCTATTGTTGCTGGGAGGGATCTACTGCTTAATTGGAGGGTCTATTGTTGCTGGCAGCTGAGATATATATTTTTGCTGCCGGGGGTCTATCGTCGCTTGTAGGGATCTGTTGTTGCTGAGGGTCTATTTTTGCTGAAAAGGATCTATAATTGTTGTTGGGGTTTCATTGTTGTTGCTGGGGGGTCCATTGTTGCTGGCTGCAGGAGATTAATTTTACTGCTTTTCTTGTTATCATTAACAAATTACATACAGATGACTTGGTTCTGTATTTTCTAAAAGGGATGGTACTGGAAGGTGGGTAGAGGGGGGCGTAACCAGCTGATGATGCTCAGATTGGGGAGGGGGCAGAGACGAGGGGTGACTCAAGAGGGGGGAGTATCTGCACCTATTTGTTGAGAAAAAAAGCCCTGCACATTATGGGAAATCAGGCCTTAGCAGCACTTCACAGCCGTTTCTTAGCAATTCGCTGATTTCATATACAGCTTGGGGATTAGCCTTGCTGTCTTGCAGATGTGTATGCTCTGCTTTTCGCCCGCTAAGCAAAGCTTACTGGCAGCTGATTGGCTTTCACCCAAAATTGGTATTACAAAATCTTATGTGTGTATAAGTGTAGCAAGGACATTACATTATCTCTTTCAGTAGCAGGGACTAATGCATGTGCTTTAACATTCCTTTAATTAAATATATTGGGCCAGATTCAGGTAGATGAGAGCATCTTTGCTCCAGAGTAACGCTTCTCATTTACGTTACTCTGAAGACCCTTTCAGCGCAAGTCCTGTAATTCACATAGCAGTTGCGCGTAAACTTGCGCCAGAGTAACGATAATGCGCTGGCGTAACCCGACGCAAGTGGAAGTGGGTGTGATCATATGTAAATGATGGGCGGAGCCCAGCGCAGAGGCTTACGTTCAGCGCATCAACCACGGAGCATGCGCAGTGAGTGCGGCTCCACTCGCCCCCTTTGTGCGCATGCTCACAACTTCCGTCGGCACCACTTCACGGGAAACGTCAGCGCAATGCCTTCCGTTGGGCGTTTAAATGCGCCCGTAGAAGCGCCATTTCGGCACTAAAGTATATCCTGCTCCCCCTCCCCGCAGTGATGTTACTTTTGTTTTGAGATGGCTGCTCCCGTTCCCCGCAAACACACAGGAGAAAGCTGAACTTTAATGGCCAGGAGCTGTCAGCCGTCATCTCGGCTATGGAGACCTATGATGTCTTCCTCCATGGCTGTAAAATTTGACAGACAAGCATGGACAGAGGTGTTGTCCTGCAAGTGGGGGTGCTCAGCTAGCTCTTATCGTCGGTAACGCTGCTGTAGCTGCTCTCCTGCTGACCTGTGGCCATCTGGAGTAAAGATAAAGCAGCCTTTTGTAGAAATAACTTTGCGCCGGACGGACGAGATACGCGCGGCGCATGTAGCCAGCGTATGGTGCTAATCCGTTCGTGAATTGTGAAAAATCCCTCATTTGCATATTTGCAGGGGAAATCAATAGGCGCGACTGATGCGCCCAACGAAATTAAGCGCTGACGATACTCTGGCGTCGGAACGTTCCGCCAGTCGCAAATGACCCGTTATTGGGCGCATCTAGTTTGGTGGGTACGGGCACATAGAAACGACGGCGCATCATCACAGTTACGCGGCGCATATCGAAATACTCCAGCGCAAGTGTTCCTGAATCTGGCCCATTGTTGCTATATAATCGGGTAAAATTTATGTTTTACAGTAAAAATTATATGTTATATTATTATTATTTTATTATAATTATTATATTAAAATTATATTATTATTTATTATTATCAATAATAATAATATCATTATATTATAATAAAATTATGCAACGTTGAATATTAATAAAACTTACAGTATATATGACTATAATGATTTTATACCTAATATTAATAATATTAATAATATATTCCTATTATTATTATTATTAATAATAATAATAATAATAATAATAATAAAACATTATTATAAACAAATATGCTGAATAAATCCAACATTAGCAGCGCTCTAATTTATATGTGATTGAAATTTGTAAATCCATCCATTTCAATATAAATGTTTGAAGTCCATCCTTATATTCACATATATCAGATTACTAAAATCAGAAAAAAAAATTCAACCAAATGATCAAACCTAAACGATTAGCCGTCATCACACCTCGTGAGATCAATCCTCTATGGCAGTGATGGGGAACCTTGGCACCCCAGATGCTTTGGAACTACATTTCCCATAATGCTCATGCACTTTGGAGATTAGGTGAGCATCATGGGAAATGTAGTTCCAAAACATCTGGAGTGCCAAAGTTCACCATCACTGCCCTAAGGTAATGAACTCAATGGATAAAAGATAGGAATGTGCCTGTGTTAACATCCACTCCAGGAGTTACGATTTGGTCCTTCCATCTAAGTGTCACTCTCGACAAAAAAGATGTGTATACATAACGGAATTCTGTAAAACAAAACTAATATTATTTCATTGAATTATTTTCCCCCCTTATACAGATGCAAGAAAATAATAAAAGCATTGGACAAAGCAGTCCTGTCACGTTTAGCTCAGTCACACTCTCACCACCTAGTGGATCTCTCACTAGGTGGCATACCCGGGTCGAGCTGACAGCTGATTGACAGACTGGATGGCTGCATGGTCACGCACTGACGTGTTTCGTCTTCATTTCATCAGAGCGTGTGCCAATTATAAAATTATATATATATATCTATCTATATATATATAGATAGATATATATATATATTTATATTTATATTATTTATATCTATATCTATCTATCTATCTATCTATCTATATATATATATATATATATATATATATATATATATATATATATATATAGATAGATATAGATATAGATATAGATATAGATATATATATCTATATCTATATATATATATCTATATATATATTATTTATTTATTTATTTCCATGCTCCATTACAGTATGACATTTGCTGTAAAATAAAGATAGGATTTCTACATTAACTGTCAATTTAAAAAAAACAAAGTAAGCTTCTAGTCTCCACTACAGAATTAGGCTTCCCTTATGGAAAGGGTGGTAACTGGTGGTCAATGCAGCAGAGGATTACTCGCTGGAAACTGAAAAACATTATTGCCGCACAGACAGATGTTGTTGATGAAGGATTAAGTCGAATGCATCCTCCTGCTCTATTATCCTATTACATTGTCAGTTACCGTATCTGTGGTGGAATCAAGGACCATCTGAGGTCAGGAATTCAATCTTTAAAGCCAAACAAATAATATATATATATATATGTATATATATATATATATATATATATATATACAGTATATATACAGTTGCAATAAAAAGTATGTGAACCCTTTTGGAATGATATGAATTTCTGCACAAATTGGTCATAAAATGTGATCTGAACTTCATCTAAGTCACAAAAATAGACAATCACAGTCTGCTTAAACTAATAACACACAAAAAATGTAATGTTACCATGTTTTTATTGAACACACCATGTAAACATTCACAGTGCAGGTGGGTTCATATACAGTGTGTATGAAACCCTAGACTAGTAACATCTCCAAGAGCTATTTGGACTCCTGTTGGCTGACACCACACTCCAATCAATGAGATGAGATGGGAGGTGTTGGTTACAGCTGCTCTGCCCTATAAAAAACACACACCAGTTCTGGGTTTGCTTTTCACAAGAAGCATTGCCTGATGTGAATGATGCCTCGCACAAAAGAGCTCTCAGAGGACCTACTATTAAGAATTGTTGACTTGCATAAAGCTGGAAAGGGTTATAAAACTATCTCCAAAAGCCTTGCTGTTCATCAGTCTACGGTAAGACAAATTGTCTATAAGTGGAGAAAGTTCCGCACAGCCGCTACTCTCCCTAGAAGTGGCCGTCCTGTAAAGATGACTGCAAGAGCACAGCGCATACTGCTTAATGAGGTGAAGAAGAATCCTGGAGTGTCAGCTAAAGACTTACAAAAGTCTCTGGCATATGCTAACATCCCTGTTAGCGAATCTACGATACGTAAAACACTAAACAAGAATGGATTTCATGGGAGGATACCACAGAGGAAGCTACTGCTGTCCAAAAAAACATTGCTGCATGTTTACAGTTTGCACAAGAGCACCTGGATGTTCCACAGCAGTACTGGCAAAATATTCTGTGGAAAGATAAAACCAAAGTTGAGTTGTTTGGAAGAAACACACAACACTATGTGTGGAGAAAAAGAGGCACAGCACACCAATATCAAAACCTCATCCCAACTGTGAAGTATGGTGGTGGGGGCATCATGGTTTGGGGCTGCTTTGCTGCGTCAGGGCCTGGACGGATTGCTATCATCGAAGGAAAAATGAATTCCCAAGTTTATCAAGACATTATGCAGGAGAACTTAAGGCCATCTGTCCACCAGCTGAAGCTTAACAGAAGATGGGTGTTGCAACAGGACAACCACCCAAAGCATAGACGTAAATCAACCACAGAATGGCTTAAACAGAAGAAAATACGCCTTCTGGAGTGGCCCAGTCAGAGTCCTGACCTCAACCCGATTGAGATGCTGTGGCATGACCTCAAGAAAGCGATTCACACCAAACATACCAAGAATATTGCTGAACTGAAACAGTTCTGTAAAGAGGAATGGTCAAGAATTGCTTCTGACCGTTGTGCACGTCTGATCTGCAACTACAGGAAACGTTTGGTTGAAGTTATTGCTGCCAGAGGAGGTTCAACCAGTTATTAAATCCACGGGTTCACATACTTTTTACACCTGCACTGTGAATGTTTACTAGTGTTGCTCATTCGAGTATTCGCGAATAAATCGAATATCGCGGTGAATATTCGCTATTGCGAATATTCGTATTTTTTCAATTTTTTTTTTAAAACAGATCACATCCTAGTGATCTCCATCTACGTCTAAAAGCATTGCTGGTATGATTAGAGACCCTGGGCCGAGTAGCTGAGGCGATCCTTTTATGTTGCCGAATATTCGCAATGCGAATATTCGTATTACGAATATTCGCGAATACTTTCTCTACCCTTCTGTGTTTTGTGTATAAAAAAAAAAAAAAACCTTCTTCCCTCAGCCAGAACACTGAAGATAGGAAATGGATAGGTTTTTCAGCATAACAATGACCCAAAACTTAGGAGTGGCTCAAGAAGAAGCAAATTAAAGTGGAGGTTTACCCTGAAAACAACGTTATGCCATTAGATCCAGCATACTGCTGACACCTGCATACTGTTTTTTTTTTCTCACTAATTACCGTCTTATCGGGGCTTATCCGGCTCCGAGTGGGGATTCCTGCGGCGTTCCTAAGACAGGTCATACATGATTGACGTGCGGGAAGAGGTGTCACGCCTTCCGAAAATAGACAAAGTGGAACTCGGCAATTTACGGCGCTATACGGCGCCTGCGCCTGCCGTGTAGAGCCCACTGCGCAGGCGCTGTAAAAACCCGAGTCCACGTTGTGTATTTTCGGAAGGCGTGACACGCCTTCCCGCACGTCAATCATGTATGACCTGTGTTAGGAACGCCTACCCTCTGGGGGGGGGGGGGGGGATCGAGAGCCCGGAAGCGAAGTGAAAACAGCTGTACAACTGTAAGTACAGCATCAAAAAAAAAAAACAGCATACTGTCGATGTTAGCAGTATGCTGGATCTAACGGTATATAAATGTTTTAGGGTGAACCCCCGCTTTAAGGTAATGGAGTTGCCTAGCCAATCTCCAGACCTTAATCCCATAGACAATTTATGGAGGGAGCTGAAACTTCGAGTTGCCAAGTGACATCCAAGAAACCTTAAGGATTAAGAGAAGATCTGTAAAGAAGAGTGGACCAAAATCCCTCCTGAGATGTGTGCAAACCTGATCACCAACTACAACGTCTTATTTTACTCACTGATCTGCAACTATTTTACTCACTGAGCTGCAAATCAATTTATAACTTTCACGGTTCCTACCGTGCCATGCAGGGAGACAGAAAGGGACCAGAATCGTTATGCGCTTGGGGAAAGGGAGGAGCAGCCTTAAATATCCACCTGGCAGCTGGAGCCAGGTGTGGCTGATCAGAACCTGCTGGCTTCTGGGAGAAACCTGCTGGTGGACACTGGAACTGCAGCAACCAGCCCAGAGCAGGATAGTGCCACCAGCAGGTGAACTTAACAATAACATATATATCATGTGTTTTTGTGCAAATGTGTAGAATAAGAGAATACATTTCTGTGACATTGTTTGTTTCTTTATTGCCTCCGGTGTCTTCTCTTCTCTTCTATTGTTTGTTTCTTTATTGCCTCCGGTGTCTTCTCTTGTGTCAAAATGACAATGAATGTAACTAAACAGCTGGCTGGACTTTCTTTTACTTTACAGCAGCCGGCCCACACGTGATATTGTGTTCCAAGGGAACTGAGCCTTGCCAAAGGCAGAGTACCTAATGCTTTCCTGACAGGTGCTCATGTGCTCTGTAAGCTTGACTTCCATTTGGACCTTTAAGAAACAACACATTTTGAAAAGTATATTTCTTGTCATACAGAGGAGAAAAAAAAATATTGACAACTCTCTGTCGTTTTCGTTCTTCTTTTTCTCTGCAGGGTCTTTATAAAGATGGGATCTGTTGTCCCTTTCCCAAAGTGCTTTACTGACTCCCAGACTTCCGAGATCCAACAGAAGTGCCAGCAAGGGGGGAAGCCGGTGTTCTGCCAAGAACTTATACAAAATGACTTTGTCATAGACTGGTGCAATGTAAGCTTGGTGAGTAGTGGATGTACTACCAAAATTGAACACCAGATGGCATAAGTGGCCATGACAACACAATGGTTCGCCAGGTGAATAGCAGTTGCCATATACACATGTGTATATCAAAGTCATATTGTGCTTAGATTATATGAATCTGAGTTAAGCTGCCAAATGATACAGGTACTAAAGCTCGATATTGTGCTATAACTGATAAATAAAGTAATGAAAAGACAACCCTGAAATCACTAGTGGCTGGAGACCCTGAAATCTATTATCCAGGGGTCAATTCACTAACGTCTACCGCATGCGATAACATGACTTGTATGCGTTAAAAAATGTAAATTTACAAAAAAAAACATGATATTGTTAAAGGGGGCTTCCAGATTCCGACAAACCCCCCGCCCACAGACCCCCACAACTACAGCCCAGGGTTGTTGGAAAGAGGCCATTGGGGAGGGCATGGTATGGCTCCGATTAGGGTCTGGTATGGATCACTGTATTTACATTTTTTGGCGTGGGGTTCCCCTTAAAATCCATACCAGACCTGAAGGGCCTGGTATGCATTTGAGGGGAGAGACCTCGCGCTGGTCTTGTTCATAATTTTTTATTGCTGGCATGTTTTCTTTACATTTAGCTGTCAGCGGGGAATTTTCACATTTCTGAATTTTCAAATTTCTGAATCTTCGAATTTCTAAATCTTTCTAAAAAATGAACAAAGCATATCCTTCTATAGTGCCTACTTGCCTCGGGCCGCAGTTTGGAGACCACTGCTATAGAGGGATGTGCTTTGTTGATATTTTATGTTTGAGTTTTACAACCACTTTAGTGAGGCCATCCCTCTGGGGGGGCATTAAATATTTGCTATGGGGCCACCATGATCCATAGTTGCCTGGGTCAATATTAAATTGAAGGGCAAAGAGAACTGTGCTAACCCCAATACTTTCAATTAATAAATATAAGTGAATTAATAGTCCATATACTGTAGATAATCAAATCCATTGACCAAAAAAATCATAAAATCATCTAAAGGAGTGTCCCTTTAAGTTTTCATTGTGACAATTAAAGGAATTGTCACGACAACCACGACAAAAAAGTGCACCCCCACCACATAGAAGGCACACTTACCAGATAGCAAGCTTTAATATGCTTGTGGCTCTTGCCCAGCCAAGGTCCTGAGGGGACCTCTGATGTCAGCTCATGGACAGATCTCACTCCATGCGGGAAGAAGCCAACCAGACATCTTACACTCTCACAGGAAGGAGTCAAATCAGCATATAGTGGACAATATGCCAGGATACCCACAACAAAAAACTTGCTATAGTGTAAAAAATGGTATTGCCCTTACAGCAAGGAGCAGAATTAAAAGCAAAGGATAAAAAGCCGGCCGGCTTGCATTGACCCACAGTCCTTCCGGGATTGTAGCAAACGGGGTGACGTCAGCACGTCCCTCCTTCTGACGCGTTTCGTCACAAGATGACGTCATGGATAAAGGGCCTCGGCTGGGCAATAGCCACAAGATTTTTAAGCTTGCCATTTGGTAAGCGTGTCTTCTATGTGGTGGAGGTGCACTTTTTAGCCGTGGTGGGAAAAATATTAAAATGAGGCTGAAGAGAACTTAGAGGAGAAAGAGTATAGAGGAGTTATGAGACTCTCCAAACCAGGCTTCTTTCCACATCTGCATGCTACAGAATCATAATCTGTGGGATTTTCGTAGAGAAGACAGCTACGTAAGCAGGTCTTCTATGTGGTGGAGGTGCACCACATAGAAGCCACAGTGGTGTTGATCTTTGTGGTCATGTAGCATAGTTGGCGTCCATGGGGGCAGATCATGTGTAGAGGAGCCCACCTTCATGGTGTAAGTAGGGAAGAATGAACACAACGTAGGCAGGCTGGGAATTAGGATCCAGTATTCTGCGTTCTCCATCTGTGACATGCTATGCTAAGAGCCAGCACAGCAAAGTGTTCCTGCACAGCATTGTAGAATAGTGCCAAGTCCCAGAATTGTTCTGACATCTCCCATTCTATATATAGCCCGTGTCACACTCTGTGTGCGCTATTTATAGACACGCTTGTGATAATATGCAAAAAAATAGAAAAATATCCTAAAATAATAAGCAATCAATGGAAATAGTTGACCGTTTATTGATATAATATTAAAGCGGAACATCACTCTTTCAATCAACATTGACTCTTTTTAGGGCCCTTTTACACTGCTCTGTAGCAAAAACGCGGGAAAAAAAGCGGAGATGCGTTTTTACAGCAAATGTTCTGTGTTTCAGATGTTTTTCTTGTGCGTTTCTGGTGCGTTTTTAGATTGCCTGCACAAAACGCACCAAAAATGCGAATTGTGCTGCATTTTTAATGGCGATTTTCATTCATTTCAATGGGAAGCTCCGTTTTCAACACCGCACCAAAGATGCAGCATGCAGGACTTTTCAAAACGCACCGCAACCACAGCGCAGTGGTGTAAAAAATTCCCATAGGACAAAAGAGAAACATTTTTCTTGCACAGTAAAAACTTATGAGAGGGAAAGGGGTCATAATACTCACGCTGCCAGCCTCAGTAAATACGTAGGAAAGTATATCATTTGTACTTGTTTTAGGGCCAGTTCACACCGCAGGCGTTTTTTTCTGCATCAAAAACACATATAAAGTAGGTTATATGGTTTTCAATGACATAGTTCACACCGGTGCTTGCAGTTTTAGGCGCCCTCTGAAAAGAGAACCACAGTGGATTGCCTTTTAGAAGGCAGGTCAGAGGCAACTCATGTCACCTCCTGGACTACTGTTTTAACCATTACCAGGCCAATGTGCCTTTCTGATGCACACTGTTGCAGGATGGGTCAAATTCAGAAGCGGAGGGGAGTGTTGCAAGTTAAGAAGCGGAGGGTGACGCAAGTTGAGAAGCGGGGGGTGTCGCAAGTTAAGAAGCGTGGGGGCCGCCGCAAATTAAGGTTCGGGGGGGGGGGGGCTTTGGGTGCTGACGAACAAAAGGGGGATGCCATCTGGGCCCCTTAGAAGTCAGGGTGCTTTGGGTGCTGACGAACAAAAGGGGGATGCCATCTGGGCCCCTTAGAAGTCAGGGTGCTTTGGGTGCTGACGAACAAAAAAAAAAAAAAATAAAGTTCAATATTTTTCAGTATTTTTTGTCCCGGTTCTCATCATTCTCTGAATTCAGCAGTACTGCTTTCCTTACATGTTACGTCTCTGCAGGGCTGTATATGTAGGACTCTCCTTTGTCTGATTGGGAAGTCACGTGCTGCACTTTGGTAATATGTGTCAATTTTTCCATTGTGTCTATGCTGGCTGGAGCTATGGGATCTAATGCCTGGGTTGTGGGGCCATCTAGTGGTTAAACATGTATTTGCAGCGAGGTTGACTGACCACAGAATTCATGTTATGCCCCTTTCACATGGGCTTTCCGATCAGGTCTGTTTTTCAGACGGACCTGATCGAACCCTTCGTTCACTCCTATGGAGCGGTGGATGTTAGCGGTGACATGTCTGCTGACACTTGCTGCTATCCAATCCGATCCTGTCTGTGAAATCCAGATGGATGGAGACCATATTTTCCAAAACGACAGGCGGTCCGTTTTATCCGATCTCCCCATAGAGGAGAACGGGACTCTGACAGATCGGAGACAGACCTGTCATTTGCTTGTTTAGCAGGGATCATCAGAGAGATCGCCCGTAATAAAGAGCCCTAAGTGTTCTCCTTCCATGGGGCTGGGGGGGTGTTTGGTTTGTATCAAACTTAATCTGTGAGCAGGGGCGGACTGACAACCCATGGGGCCCCCGTGCAATAGAAGATTATGGGGCCCCTGGGCTTACAGATGGCCACCACGCCAGGAGGTAGTGCAAAGGCGGGGCAGCTAAAATCTCGGGATTTTCACATCTAAAGCATGTCGGTTTTGGACATTTCAGGGACAGATGTAAAAAAACACAGATTTTTACATACTGTCCCTGGTTTTACTGAGCCTGGCAACCCTGATGGGGCCCCCTAGTGGCATGGGACCCTCGGGCAGTGTCCGAGTGACTCAATGGTCAGTCCGCCCCTGTCTGTGAGTCATTTAAAAGTTCAGACTTGCGTGGCAACCCTAAATAAAGGTGTTCTTTTTAAGATTTATAGCTATGTCAAGTGCCAAGCGTTATCTTTGGGCAGGGGTATTGAATTAATATTCACAAGTCCGATCAGTATAATTATATTCCAATGTCCTCTACCCCCCCTTCACATCACCCACCCCCTTTCTACAGCGATGTCCTCTGCCCTTCCTTCCCATCACCCACCCCCTTCCCACAACGATGTCCTCTGCCCTCCCTTCCCATCACCCACCCCCTTCCCACAGCGATGTCCTCTGCCCTCCCTTCCCATCACCCACCCCCTTCCCACAGCGATGTCCTCTGCCCTCCCTTCCCATCACCCACCCCCTTCCCACAGCGATGTCCTCTGCCCTCCCTTCCCATCACCCACCCCCTTCCCACAGCGATGTCCTCTGCCCTCCCTTCCCATCACCCACCCCCTTCCTACAGCGATGTCCTCTGCCCCCTTTCCATCACTGACCCCTTACCACAGTGATGTTCTCTGCCCTCCCTTCCCATCACTGACCCCTTACCACAGAGATGTCCTCTGCCCTCCCTTCCCATCACTGACCCCTTACCACAGCGATGTCCTCTGCCCTCTGCCCTCCCTTCCCATCACTGGCCCCTTACCACAGCGATGTCCTCTGCCCTCCCTTCCCATCACTGACCCCTTACCACAGCGATGTCCTCTGCCCCCTTTCCATCACTGACCCCTTACCACAGCGATGTCCTCTGCCCTCCCTTCCCATCACTGACCCCTTACCACAGCGATGTCGTCTTCCCTCCCTTCCCATCACCGAACCCTTCTCACAGCAACAGCAATGTCCTCTGCCCCCTTTCCCCCTTTCCATCACCGACCCCCTTCCCACAGCGATGTCCTCTGCCCCCCCTTTCCATCACCCACCTCCTTCACACAGCGATGTCACCTGCCCTCCATTCCCTTCCCATCACCCACCCCCTTCCTAAAGCGATGTCCTCTGCCCTCCCTTCCAGCCACCCACCCCCTTCCCACAGCGATGTCCTCTGCCCCCCTTACTAACACCCCCCCCCCCACAGTGGTGTCCTCTGCCCTCCCTTCCCATCACCCACTCCCTTCCGACATCGGTGTCCACTGCCCCCCCCTTTCCATCACCCACCCCTTCCCACTGCGATGTCCTCTGCCCTCCCCTCCCATCACCCACCACTTCCCACAGCGGTGTCCTCTGCCCTCCCTTCCCATCATTGACCCCTTACCATAGCGATGTCCTCTGCCCTCCATTCCCATTACCGACCCCTTCCCACAGTGGTGTCCTCTGCACCCCTTCCCAACACCCATCCTCTTCCTACAGCGGTGTACTCTGCCTCTCCTGCCCCTTCAAATAAATGGGTTCTTTACTGTCAAAGCGGTATGGATGTGGAATTCTTTTCCACAGTTGGTGGTAGCTGCAGGGAGAGATAAAAAAAAAAACCCTGTTAGATGGGCATCTTAGCAAACTCAATATACAGGGATTTGAAAAATGATTTTGGCATAAACACACCCACAGGTTGAACTGGATGAACTTGGTGTCTTTATTCAGCCTTACCAACTATGTAACTATGCTTGTCCTGAAACGTCTCTGGCTAAATGTTTTTTTCTGGGACAGTAACTTCCAAATCCTAGTAGGTTCCCTTTAAAAAATAATTATGTCTTAAAAAGTGCCTTGTTCTTGTATGATGATTTTTTTAATTGCTAGATTTTGTCCCCTGACATGGAAAGTGACACTTCTGATTTAATGTTGCAGGTTGATAAATTGGAGCCGTCTCCCTCTCCTCCTATCTATAAATCCCTGGAATTTGATGGAGACTTTAATCCGCCTCCGGACACCCTGGAGGAAATCTACTATCTCCCCGATTACCTGCTCACCCTTCTACTTCCCCTCCTAATCGCTCTGCTGCTGTGTCTGCTGCTCTCTTACATCATGTGCTGCCGCAGGGAGGGGGTGTAAGTATTTTTGTTTAAGAAAGCATTTCAATAATTAACCATATATAATAATATAAAATATTTAACACATAATTATAACACACTTGTGGTTTTGCACAGTTTAAAGAATAGGGCCCGGATTCACATACATCGGCGCATATTTATGCCGCCGTAGCGTATCTCTTTTATGCTACGCCCGTGCAGCGCGGAGAGGCAAGCATGGAATTCACAAAGCAAATGCTCCCAACTCTGCGCCGGCGTAGCGTATATTTCATAGGCGTAAGCCGGTGTAAGTGGAAGTAAGTGGAAGTGGGCGTGATCCATGTTAATGAAGCGTGACCCCATGCAAATGATGGGCCGGGCGCCAGACAAGTACTTAAAATGAACTGCGCATGTGTCGGGACATGGACGTATCCCCGTGCGCATGCGTACAACCACGTCGGAACAACTGCCTAAGATACGCCCGATCACTCTGTATGCCGTGAACGTAACCTAGTCAGACCCACGCTGGCCCATATTCACAGACGTCCAACGTACAATACGTAGGCTTGTGTTCCCTGGTACATACCTTTGCATGGGTTGCTCCTCATCTATGGGGAATAACTTTACGCCGAACGTAAAACTTACGCAAACTGCTTAAATCATTCGCCGGGCGCAAGTACGTTTGTGAATCGGCGTATCTCCTTCATTTGCATATTTGAATAGAAAATCAATGGGAGCGCCACATGCGTCCAGCGTAAATATGCGCCCACTCTACGCCGGCGTAGGCAAGTTATGTCGTTGGGGTGAAGTCTGTTTTTAGGCATATCTTGGTTTGTGGGTTCGGCGCACAGATACGACGACGCATATTTGTACTTACGCGGCGTATCTGGAGATACGTCGGCGTAAGTGCTTTGTGAATCCGGGCCTAAGTGTATATAAATTCAGTCCCTTTTTTTATTTATTTTTTAGTTTTACACACTTTTTATTATATATTTTTTGGTTTATCACATGGTAATTAATAGTTTTTTGCATTTTTAGAAAAAAAAAAAAAAACATGTCTACGGATTTGAGAGTATTGTTTTCAACACATTGGGGGTTACTTAGGAAAGGCAAATCCACTTTGCACTACGACAGCAAAGTGCACTTGAAATTACACTGAAAGTGCACTTGGAAGTGCAGTCGCTGTAGATCTGAGCAGTGTTGCCAACCGTTCGTATTTTTATGGACAGTTCGTAAAAACGGTCCCTTAATTTACCCGTTCGTAAATGTCCGTGGTTGTGGGAATGTGCCAGTAAAAATAGCCGAGATCGGTTTAGCTTGGAACTGCACATGGAGATTGGAGGCAGGGGGTGATTGGAGGCAGGGGGTGATGGTGGTTGTGGTGGCACTGCAGAGGGGGGTGGAGGCAGGGGGAGATTGGAGGCAGATTGGAGGCAGGGGGTGATGGTGGTTGCGGTTATTTAACCACTTGAGACCCGCGCTGTATACGAAAGACGTCCACAGTGCGGCTCTCAAGTGCCGGGTGGACGTCCCTGGACATCCTGCTATTTACATTCCCCGCGCGCGCCGCCGAGGGCGCGCAGCGGGGAAAAAATGTGCCCGGCGTGTCACGTGATGCCGATGCGCATGCCTGGCGGCCGCTATAACTTTTGCGCAGACCAATCAATATACGCTTATTGCGATTTTTTTACCAAAAATATGTCGAAGAATACGGTCTAAACTGAGAAAAAAAATATTGAAAAAAAAATTGGGATATTATTATAACAAAAAGTTAAAAAATATTGGGGTAGATTCACAAAGCACTTGCGCCGAGGTATCTGCAGATACGCCGACGTAAGTACAAATGTGCGCCGTCGTATCTATGCACCGATCCCCAAAGCTAGATACGTCGAAAAATAGGCTTCAACCGCCCGGCGTAACTTTCCTACGCCGGCATATAGTGGGCGCATATTTACGCTGGACGCATGTGTCGCTCCCATTGATTTTCTATTCAAATATGCAAATGAGGGAGATACGCCGATTCACAAACGTACTTGCGCCCGGCGCATGATTTAACCGGTTTGCGTAAGTCCTACGTCCGGCGTAAAGTTATTCCCCATATTGGAGGCGCAACTCATGCAAAGGTATGGACCATGGAACACAGCCGTCGTATTTTACGTCGTTTACGTAGTACATGAATAGGGCTGGGCGTAGATTACGTTCACATCGTAGGCAGTGATTCGACGTATCTTAGGTAGTTGTTTCGACGTGATTGTGAGCATGCGCACTGGGATACATCCAAGGTACGATACATGCGCAGTTCATTTTAAGTACTTGTCTGAAGCTCAGCCCATCATTTGCATGGGGTCACGATTCCTTAAAATGTATCACGCCCACTTCCACTTACGCTGCCTTACGCCTACGACTATACACTACGCCGGCGCAACGTTGGGAGCATTTGCTTTGTGAATTCCATGCTTGCCTCTCCGCGATGCGCCGGCGTAGTGTAAAAGAGATACGCTATGGCGGCATAAATATGCGCCAATGTATGTGAATCTACCCCATTGTGTTTTTTTTTCTGTTTTTTTGTTTATAGCGCAAAAAATTAAAACCGCAGAGCTGATCAAATACCACCAAAAGAAAGCTCTATTTGTGGGGAAAAAATGATAAAAATGTCATTTGGGTACAGTGTTGTTTGACTGCGCAATTGTCATTCAAAATGCGTCAGCGCTGAAAGCTGAAAATTGGTCTGGGCAGGAAGGGGGTTTAAGTGCCCAGTAAGGAAGTGGTTAAACTTTGGCAACAAGGGAGGTAAATGTTTGGTAATCTGTCTCATTCACTGTGAAACCTCGAACCTCATTCCTAATTAAGAACATAATATTTAGGACATTGATTCTGAATGTGTTACTTATTAATCAAGATCATTTTTTTTTACCTTAAGAGAGAAGAGAGATGCCAATACAGCGGAGTAAGTTTCGAATCCCGTGTTTCCCACTTTTGCATTGCATGTGCACATTGTACTGGATAGGGTTTTGCCCTTGTTATTCCATTTATAATTTTTAGTGTATATCTGAACTGTGGGCCTAAATACGCCAAAAGTATCTTCACTCCCAAAACGTTGGTTTTGTTGGCAGTGATGAACTATGGCCACTAGAGCTCCCAGTACTGCTGATGGGTCACTTCTCATGCCCAAAGTCCTTATTTGTTACCGTACTTGTTTCTGGTCAGCGAGTCCAGGTTTTGATGGCAGAGGGCCTTCATTACAGTCAGGTATTTTCTGACTAAGAGGTCAAATAAGACAACCTGCTAACTACCCTGATGCCTAAATCTGTATGGCTGCCAATGTGCTCAGTTTTTACTATAAATAACTCAAAATCTGGGTTTTCAAAAATGCAGTATTCCCTGTCTCTAGGCTCTGGCTTTCATGGCACCCAAACGAGTCAGTAATCACTATCTTTGAGCTCTGCCTTTGGTAGATCCCAATAAAGTCAGTAATCCCTGTCACTGAGCTCTACCCTTGGTAAATCAGTATTCCTGGCCCAAGGTATTTTCCAAAGAGAGTCATTATTCCTCTTCTGTAAGTTGTGCCCTTGGTAGATCTCAAAGAGACCCAGTAAACCCCGTCTCTCAGCACTGCCATTGGTAAATCCCAAAGAAGGGCAGTATTTCCTGTCTCTGAGCTCTGCCCTTGGTAGATTCCAGAGAAGTCCGTAATCCCTATCTCTGAGCTCCGCCCTTGGTAAATACCAAAGAGATTCAGTATTCTTTGTATCTCAGCACTGCCATTAGTAGATTCCAAAGAAAGTCAGTATTTCCTGTCTCTGAGCTCTGCTCTTGGTAGATTCCAAAGAAGTCAGTAATCCCTGTCACTGAGCTCTGCCCTTTGCAAATCCCATAGAGGATCAGTGTTCCCTGCCCTTGGTACAGTAGATCCCAAAGAGAGTCATTATTCCTCGTCTCTAAGTTCTGCCCTTGGTAGATCTCAAAGAGACCCAGTAAACCCCGTCTCTCAGCACTGCCATTGGTAAATCCCAAAGAAGGGCAGTATTTCCTGTCTCTGAGCTCTGCCCTTGGTAGATTCCAGAGAAGTCCGCAATCCCTATCTCTGAGCTCCGCCCTTGGTAAATACCAAAGAGATTCAGTATTCTTTGTATCTCAGCACTGCCATTAGTAGATTCCAAAGAAAGTCAGTATTTCCTGTCTCTGAGCTCTGCTCTTGGTAGATTCCAAAGAAGTCAGTAATCCCTGTCACTGAGCTCTGCCCTTTGCAAATCCCATAGAGGATCAGTGTTCCCTGCCCTTGGTACACTAGATCCCAAAGAGAGTCATTATTCCTCGTCTCTAAGTTCTGCCCTTGGTAGATCTCAAAGAGACCCAGTAAACCCCGTCTCTCAGCACTGCCATTGGTAAATCCCAAAGAAGGGCAGTATTTCCTGTCTCTGAGCTCTGCCCTTGGTAGATTCCAGAGAAGTCCGTAATCCCTATCTCTGAGCTCCGCCCTTGGTAAATACCAAAGAGATTCAGTATTCTTTGTATCTCAGCACTGCCATTAGTAGATTCCAAAGAAAGTCAGTATTTCCTGTCTCTGAGCTCTGCTCTTGGTAGATTCCAAAGAAGTCAGTAATCCCTGTCACTGAGCTCTGCCCTTTGCAAATCCCATAGAGGATCAGTGTTCCCTGCCCTTGGTACAGTAGATCCCAAAGAGAGTCATTATTCCTCGTCTCTAAGTTCTGCCCTTGGTAGATCTCAAAGAGAGTAAGTATTTCCTGTCTCTAAACTTTGCCCTTGGTAGATACCAAAAGGTCAGTATTCCCTGTCTCTCAGCACTATCATTGGTAGATCCAAAAACAAAAGTCACCATTTCCTGTCTCTGAGCTCTGCCCTTTATAAATCCCAAATAGGGTCAGTATTCCCTACCCTTGGTAGATCCCAAAGAGAGTCATTATTCCTTGTCTCTAAGCCCTACTCTTGGTAGATTTCAAAGGGAGTCAGTATTGCCTGTCACTTAGCACTGCCATTGGAAGATTCAGAAGAAAGTTAATATTTCCTGTCTCTGAGCTCTGCTCTTGGTGAATCCTGAAAAAATCATTAATCCCTGGACCTAAACTCTTCCCTTGGTAGATCCCAAAGATAGTCAGTATTCCTTACCCTTTGGTAGATCCCAAATAGAGGCAGCATTCCCTACCCTTGGTAGACCCACAGAGAGTCAGTATCCCCTACCCTTGGTAGACCCAAAGAGAGTCAGTATTTCCTACCCTTGGTAGACCCAAAGAGAGTCTGTATTCCTTGCCCTTGGTAGACCCGAAGAGAGTCGTTATTCCCTGCCCTTGGTAGACCTGAAGAGAGTCAGTATTCCCTGCTCTTGGTAGACCCAAAGAGAGTCTGTATTGCCTACCCTTGGTAGACCCAAAGAGAGTCGGTTTTTCCTACCCTTGGTAGACCCAAAGAGAGTCAGTATTGCCTACCCTTGGTAAACCCAAAGAGAGTTGTTATTTCCTACCCTTGGTAGACCCAAAGAGAGTCAGTATTTCCTACCCTTGGAAGACCCAAAGAGAGTCAGTATTTCCTACCCTTGGTAGACCCAAAGAAAGTTGTTATTCTCTGCCCTTGTTAGACCCAAAAAGAGTTGGTATTCCCTGCCCTTGGTAGACCCAAAGAGAGTTGTTATTTCCTGCCCTTGGTAGACCCGAAGAGAGTCGTTATTCTCTGCCCTTGGTAGACCCAAAGAGAGTCATTATTCCCTGCCCTTGGTACACCCGAAGAGAGTCATTATTCCCTGCCCTTGGTACACCCGAAGAGAGACGTTATTCCCTGCCCTTGGTAGACCCAAAGAGAGTCGTTATTCTCTGCCCTTGGTAGACCCAAAGAGAGTCATTATTCCCTGCCCTTGGTATACCCGAAGAGAGTCATTATTCCCTGCCCTTGGTACACCCGAAGAGAGACGTTATTCCCTGCCCTTGGTAGACCCAAAGAGAGTCGCTATTCTCTGCCCCTGGTAGACCCGAAGAGAGTCAGTATTCCCTGTCTGTGAGCTCTGTCCTTGGTAGATCCCAGATACAGTCAGTATTCCCGGTCTGAGCTGTGCCCTTGGCTGCTTCTGCAGCCAGCTTGACATTGTCATAAGAACGAGAGAAAGTCACACAATACAAACAAATGTACAAAGAATAGGTTTATTTTATTGGCCCCCAAAGTTTCTGTGATATACATGTGGAAGCATTAAAATAAATTAGGAGCTGTGAGTAGCCACTTCTAATTTACATATCATCAACCTTCGCAGCATCAGAAACTTTATTAGGTGTAGAAATCTAAAAAGAGCATTGATATCACAATCCATGGAAGTGCATGGCTTATGCTGTTGTTCTACTTTAAGATAAATGAAATGCACTAACTTTAGCATGGTAGCAAATTTTACTGATGCATGAGCAGCTTCCTGGCTGATTGTTCTTGCTGCCTGGAGTCATTCTTTCCTGTTTGTATTTTATCTGGCTGAATTCATATGATTATTTGTGTGTTTTTGATTACAGAATGTTCTATGTTGGCATGGCGGTTGCTGTTTGCTATTTTTGCCTGTTACAACATGTATTTGTATTATGTAACGGAACGTCCCACACTCCGCTAGAGTGCTTCCGTCATATACCGCTTCCTATCAGTCTGGATATAGATATCAGATATTCCAGCTGCTCACAAGCACACAACGAGACGAGACTTGTTTGTCTGCCGAACATGGAGGGCCACATTCTCAAAACAGTTACGGCGGCGTATCTCCAGATACCCCCCCCATAATTTCAAATCTGCGCTGTTTACGCCGATTCTCAAACACAGATACATTAAAAAAAATAGGCTTCTTCCGCCGACGTAACTAGCCTACGCCGGCGTATAATTGTGTGCAAATATACGCTGACCGCTAGGTGGCGCTTCCGTCGATTAGCCGCGGTGAATATGCAAATGAGCTAGATACGCCGATTCCCGAACGTAATTGCGCCCGGTCGTCGTATTTTACGTCGTTTGCGTAAGCGTAAAGTTACCCCTGCTATATGAGGGGTAACTTTGCGTAGGTGAGGCGTACGCAATGTTAAGTATGGACGTTGATTTTTACGTTGTTTACGTCGTTTGCGTAAATCGTTTGCGAATAGGGATTTCCGTAAGTTACGTTCACGTCGAAACCAATGTATTTGCGGCGTAATTTGGAGCATGCGCACTGGGATACGTCCACGGGCGGCGCATGCACAGTTAAAAAAAAACGTCAAAACATGGGGTCACGATTCTTTTACATAAAACACGCCCACCTCATCCACATTTGAATTACCCGGGCTTACGCCAGGCCATTTACGCTACGCTGCCGTAACTTAGGACGCAAGTGCTTTGAGAATACGGCACTTGCGTCCAGAGTTGCGGCAGGTTAGCGTAAATAGGATACGCTACGCCCCGCTCGTACTAACGCCGCCGTACGAGAATCTAGTGTTTAATAGAACCAAGAATACAACCTTATATACAGTTAAAGAGGAGGTAACCAGAACATAATTTAACGTGAGCTAATTAACTAATCATTTACCCAGACTAGGCGACTCATAGATATGACCTTTCAGGGTAGATGTCACTGCTCCTCGCTCACCTGCTATACAAATCACATTATCATAAGTGTAATCACAGGACATCTTCACACAATAGCAGGGTCAATTGGCACAGAGAACAGACAGATGGCTGGAGGGGACGGCATTAGCATCTCTTTACACTGTATGTCCCAACAGTATGAATCAGTCACTCTAATGGCATATACAGGGTCCCCAGGCATACAGCTCACAGAGGGCACCGTTCCACCAAATGCCAGGGCCCATGATCGCAAGGCAAGAGGCTAGCATTCAGACCCCTCCAAAAGCCTCTGTCCCAGGTGAGTCTGTCATATTACACACAGTATGATAGATTTCTCTTATATGAAGAAAAAATCACTAAAATGTATACTGATATAGAATTTGCTGTAGATGCCACGGACATGTCACATGATAACCCACGGAGCTGTTCAGGTACAGGCTAAAATAATATAAATTCTTGTTGCTCACGTAACACCATTTTGCGGGGGCAAAGAGGCTTTATTGCACATACACCCCACATGTGCATCCATGGACAGCTGACATGTCTGTGCTGACAGTGTGTCACTGCATGCTCTCAGCACAATGACTGAGCTGTCATAGACAGCTCTCCATCATTAGTCAGGTGGGACAGGCATCTGATAATGGGACCTCTGTGACAGCCAATAACAGTGGTCATGTGATCAGGAAGTCTGTCCCATCCGCTAGGTATATAGACCTATTTAAAGGGATAGCAGGGCTGGGCAGGAAGGGGTTAAGATATTGGAGATTTTTCCTCAGCATAGTCTTCTTACAGCAAGAATACTGATGACAGTGTCTGTTCAAGCTAAAGTTTATTCAGTTATACTGAAAAGAAAAGTTGGGACTTTATCTGAGACATGCGCCTAGAAAAGTGATAACGGGCAATGGGTGTCTGACCAAGTAATTGTCTATTGTAACTGTACCCACTGAATCTCAATGTCCAGCACACAGGACAATATATGCATAAGGAGAACATTTATTTCATATATATACATAATACATTGTAGCATAATAGCATTGTAGTAAATAGTAGTAGCTTTATAAAAAGTCAGGCACATTGATCCATATATCACAGTAGACATATAAAAAATCATGAATGTTATGGAAGGAGTCAGCAATGGCTGCATTTATGTTCTCTTCTGGGAGGTTTCCTTTGAAATAAGACTCTACAAGCCTAGGCCAGATCTTGGGGAGTGCTGTGGTGAGCTGTGCCCCCCATAGTTAAGTTGTGCCCCCCCCCCCCCGGTGTCTGAGAGTGCATCCATTGATCCACCATGAGCCTGTCTGATGTAGATAGTTGCTGTAAGAAGGCACTCGGACGACAATTCATGTAGGGGACACCCTGATAGGACAATTCATGTATGGGGGGACTCTACTGGGGACACCTGATTTAAAGGGATACTCTGATGGGGACACCTGTTGTAAGAGGACACTCTGATCTGGAAACCTGATGTAATGGGACACAATTGTTTGGGACACCTGATGCAAGAGGGCACTCTGATAGGGAACACATGAAGTAAGGGGGCTCTCTTCATGGGGACAGCTGATATAAGGGGGGCACTCTGATAGGGAACACCTGAAGTAAGGGGGCTCTCTTGATATGGACACTTGATGTAAGGGGGCACTCTTGATGGGGACACCTGATATAAGGGGGCACTCTGATGGACACACCTGAAGCAAGGGGGCTTTCTTGATGGAGACAGCTGATATAAGGGGGCACTCTGATAGAGAACACCTGAAGCAAGGGGGCACTCTTGATGGGGACAGCTGATATAAGGGGGCACTCTGATAGGGAACACCTGAAGTAAGGGGGCACTCTTGATGGGGACAGCTTATATAAGGGGGCACTCTGGTAGAGAACACATTAAGTAAGGGGGCACTCTTGATGGGGACAGCTGATATAAGGGGGCACTCTGATAGGGAACACCTGAAGTAAGGGGGCTCTCATGATGGGGACGTTTAATGTAAGGGGGCACTCTTGATGGGGACACCTGATATAAGGGGGCACTCTGATGGACACACCTGAAGCAAGGGGGCTTTCTTGATGGAGACAGCTGATATAAGGGGGCACTCTGATAGAGAACACCTGAAGCAAGGGGGCACTCTTGATGGGGACAGCTGATATAAGGGGGCACTCTGATAGGGAACACCTGAAGTAAGGGGGCACTCTTGATGGGGACAGCTTATATAAGGGGGCACTCTGGTAGAGAACACATCAAGTAAGGGGGCACTCTTGATGGGGACAGCTGATATAAGGGGGCACTCTGATAGGGAACACCTGAAGTAAGGGGGCTCTCATGATGGGGACGCTTAATGTAAAGGGGCACTCTTGATGGGGACACCTGATATAAGGGGGCACTCTGATGGAGACACCTGAGACACATGTACAAGTAATTTTACATAATGATAATACAACACAACTTTTTCATCTTACAGGCTCCAGTTGGTTCACCAGCAGTCCATCTTCTCCAACACGGAAGAACTTCGGAAGATGGCTGCCGATCGGGATGTTCCACGACCACTCTCCACACTGCCAATGTTTAATTCTCGAACTGGTCAAAGGACATCTCCATTGGATCTAACAGATGACAGTGCCCGCGTTCCTCTTATCCTGTCCCAGCACTAAAGATACTTACCTCACCACCACACAATAAGGTATGTAGACACTTAAGAAATGTCATTTACTTGAAAAGGTGCATGCACTCTAAAATGATAAGTAACATTATTTTCAATATTCTGTTATTTTTCCCCCAAAAGTTTCCCTTCAATGGTCCTTTGTAGACTTTCAGGAAATTTGCAATTCAAAAAAAAAAAAAAATAATTGAGTTATATTTCAAAGCCCATTTAGGACATGCCCAGCTTCATATACATTTTAGGCACCGCGCCAGTGTGCCGGGATAAATGGCATGTCATCTGGCCAATCAAGACAGGGAGAGGATGCTGGCGCCAGCGAGGGACCTTGCAGGTGTTGGACTGTTGGACCATAGGTAAGTTTTCTTGCCTTTAGTTCCACCCAAAAAAGGGTTCCTATTGGATTGTATCGTATGTAACACCATGCATAGTGTGAATGGATTTAAAAATTGACTCTAGCCAAAACCTTTTCTTTATATTCCTGTCTAGTCATGTATTCCTCCTTAGTGATGTTGGTTTATTTTTCAGGAAGAAGACTTGTTATTTATCCAAGAACCAGCGATGGGGGAGGTTTTGTAGCACAATCACAGTTCTTATATGTATGATATGTAAAGGAAACCAATTTGTGTAATATAGTCATTGAACCCAAGCTTCTTCCATTGCTGTTACCTCAGACTTTGGAGCCATGCAATCATCTATGTACACAAGGAACTGAACTCTGGAAGCTGTGCTGAACAAGGCAAGCAGAGAGCAAAGAACGAGTCACGAGTATTGCCTGTGGTCTTTCCTGCAGCTTTTCTCCATTACTGATCCATTAAGCCTTATTCTGCATTGTGTCTGTATGTGGAGGCTACCATCTCGGTAGAAGCAGGGCTTTGCTTCCTTATGTCAGAACCTCCAGCAAGGAGAACAATGAGCAGCACAGGACTAACATCACAAAATCTTCCTGCATATCTCCTGAGACTATCAGTCAGAGTCACAGTGCCTTAGATCTCACACTGCAGATATACAGCTATGAGGCTGTAGACACCTTTATTTTAATTTCCACCTTAATTTAATAACCTAGATGAGATATTTTAAGGATGACAGTACTTCTAAAAAAATTACAACCCTAACAACCCGCCATTATTCTCCTTACTGTAACTCGCCCTACATTAGAAGGCAGGGAAGCCATAGCCTACACCCAGCTTGGAGGTTCTTCCATGCTCCTCGGGGCAAGTAGAATGGAACAGTACTGCACATGACTAGCCCTAATCCTTAGGCCCTCCCTGCAGGCTTAAAAGTAAAGAACGTTTCCATTGGGGTCTATGGAGAACTGGGTAGGACTTGGAGGACAGGAAGGAACAACACCTGGTCAACACCTGGTCCAGCATAGGCCATGGCTGATCTTAATCTTGTAGAAGAGGTTATATATAACATAAAGGGGGACTGATAAGGTTACGTTTTTTTTAAAGTACTCTCATTCTATAATCGTGTTCATTATTCACCTACTGATAATTTTCTCAATAAAACTGTTTGCCTACCTAAATATCATTGTTATTTCTTTGCATGAAGTACCGGTAGATATTTAACTAATAATAAATGATTGTGCAAGTTTACTTCTTATGAATTGTTATGTTATCTTCAACTTTGAAAGCCTTCAATTTTCTGCCTGGATCTTGTTATTGGTTGCTAGGATGCCGGGCCACACATTATGATTGTTTTCTAGGATTCTGATGAACGGGGCACACAGCTTCATTGGTTACTAGAATGCTGGCTGCTGGGCCACACATTATCATTGGTTGCTAGGATGCAGGCTGCCAGGTATCAGAGCATCATTGATTGCTCAAATGTTGGAGGCCAGGCCACACATTATCATTGTTTTCTAGGATGCTGATAAACAGGGCACACAGCTTCATTGGTTACTAGAATGTTGGCTGCCGGGCCACACATTATCATTAGTTGCTAGGACACAGGCTGCCGGGTATCAGAGAGTCATTGATTGCTTAAATGTTGGAGGCCAGGCCACACATTATCATTGTTTGCTAGGATGCTGATAAACTGGGCACACAGCTTTATTGGTTGCTAGGATGTGAGCTGCTGGGCCACACAATGTCATTGGTTGCTAGGATGCAGGCTGACGGGCAGCAGAGCAGACCATAATTGGTTGCAGAATGTTGGCGGTCGGGCCACACATTATCATTGTTTGCTGGAATGATGATGGGCTGACCACATAGTTTCATTGGTCACTAGGATGTCTGTTGTCGAGGCTTCTGGGCAGTGGAGTATCTTTAATTGCTTGAAAGTTGGTGGCTGGGCCACAAAGTATCACTGTTTTCTAGGACGCAGGCTTCCACAGTGTTGTTGGTTATGGCTGCCTGTATGGCTGCCTGTACCTGCCTTACCAGAGCAACCGATGACATGGAGCAGCCTAGGGGCGGAACATACACAGGTCTGGACATGCAAAGCTGTGTAAACACTTTGGCCTCAGTGCTGCTCAAAACTGTGCCTCCATGAATGCCAGCCTCAGTTGGCTTCATAAATGGCATGGTCTTGACTTTTATTAACAGCTGTAAAGAATGTGACAGAGAATAGACATGGAGCTAATGAGAGCTCCCTCTAATGGCTAACCAACATATCTCATATATTTAATACAATAAAAAATATGGAAGAGCATATAAGTGAAAACATTAAGGACAAAGGACACAGACAAAAAGAAAAACTGGTAGGGGTCTGAACCATTCCTTACCAAAAACAAACATACAAATAATTTGTCTTTACACTTTAAGTAAAATATTAGACAAATAACTTAAAATGTGCGGTCACTAATTTACCAAACTTTCCATACTTTTATTTAGACCATTTTACCATGGGATTCCATCTAATAATGAGTGTCAGAGGAATGCTGGGAGTAAATAGGGAGTATAAATTCACCAAGACAGACACAGAAAATCAGGTTTATGTTTTTATTTAATCTCAATCGTTGAATTGCATTTGTTTCCATATCAGCATTGTCATTTGTCTACAAAAAACAGGAAATCAGACATATTTTTTAGGGATTGTTTTAAATATATAAAACTGTTTTACATATGCTGTATCAATAGTAAGTGGTTTTGGTCTGTTCATTTTACTCAGTACCTGATCTCAAAGCAACCAATTGGATTTTATGCTTAATCTGGTAATAAACCCAAAAGCAAACATTTATAATATTGCAGCTTGCGACTTCTTAAATGTGATGGCAGCAATAGTTTTATTTTTTAGCTTTTCTTTTTTATATTTTCATCTGGCAAGCCTGTTTTTTTTTTCAAAAGCACAAGCTCTTCAGCAGAACATATCAGTTTATATGTATGAGACAAACCATTTACCACTGGCAGAGGAATATAAAACGATCAGCTTTTATGTTTTCATGTAAAACCTTTATACCAAAAGGAAAAAAAACAGTTTGTTGTAACTGACTGGCACCAAAACCAACAAATCTATAAAATATTTTCACTTACAAGGTAGTAAAAACAGAGATATATCAAACGATACAACATTCTGTTAAAAACAGACCACAGATGTTGTAGTCATATATAACATTTACGTTATTTGTATGACTGGCAGGAGTTCTTGCAATGGCCGGATGTGTATCTAATGTGGATCTAATCTACATACTTATTCCAGAAAATGTTGAAATAAGAGGACTGAAATGGCAGCCAGGCAACTAGCATTGCACAGGAATGGCAGCCCACATTACAGTGATTTTCAGTCTGCAGTTACTGCACATCTATTCGCTTGTATGAGCTCTTCTGCAGCTTTCTCTAAATGCAATCTTTTCTATTACTTGTCTAATTATATGCTTTTAGGCTATGTATTTATATACTCAAGCAGATGTTACAGGGTTTGTTGTTTGGGGATGAGACACAAAGCTGCTCTGTAGTCAGCAGAATCCTGGGGAGAAGACACAGCACGGGACAATGGAAATAAACAATTGCGTCTTTACATAGAAATTAGTAGAGGAAAAGAGGAAGCTGCTGCAAATGAAAGGCATGGTGTTTAGTTAAAATGGAACATACACGTAATCTGACAAAGAGACCCACGTATGCTAAATCAATAATAACATATGTGATGCAGTCAATCATTAGCGTTAATATAGCAATTTCTATTATATTTTCTGAGTTTTTTTACCTGTTGCTCCTGGCAGTACATTCATTATTTTCCACTTTCTGCAAAAGGATGGTTGTTGTGCAATGAAATTGTACATCAGCATGGTCACCCTTACATAGACATATAGTTTTAAAAGCAACCAATAAATTAAAGCCCACCTAAGCAGTTACAGTGACAGGTTTAAAGTCTAAACTTTAGGTTTAGGTGGAGGGGGTAGATAGATTGGTGGTGAGTGGACACAATGGAGGTTGAAGATGGGTGGTGAGTGGACACAATGAAGGTGGGAGATGGGCAGTGAGTGGACACAGCAGAGATGGAGGGGGAAGATAGGTGGTGAGTGGACACAGTGTAAGTGAGAGATGGCTGGTGGGTGGACACAATGGAGGTGAGAGATGGGCAGTGAGTGGACACAGCAGAGGTGGGGGGGGGGATAGGGGGTGAGTGGACACAGTGTAAGTGAGAGATGGCTGGTGGGTGGACACAATGGAGGTGAGAGATGGGCAGAGAGTTGACACAGTGGAGGGTGAGGGCAGAGATAGGTGGTGAGTGAAAACAATGGAGGTGAGAGATGGGTGGTAAGTGGACACAGTGTAGGTGACAGATGGGTAATGGGTGGACACAATGGAGGTGAGAGATGGGCAGTGAGTGTACATGGAGGGGGGAGATAGATGTTGAATGAACAAAGTGGAGGTGGTAAGTGGTCTTGGTGGAAGTGGGAGATAAGTGGTTGGTGAACACAGTAAAAGTGGAGGGGAAAAAAACCTGCTGGTATATAAATACAGTAGAGTAGTAAGTTTGGTGGTGAGTGGATACAGAGGGGTGAAAGGGGAAATGGTTAAGTGAAAAAGGTGGAAGGAGAAGATGGTTGGTGAGTGGACACAGTGAAGGGGGAGAGGGGAGATGGGTGGTGAGTGGACACAGTAAAGGTGGAGAGGTGAAATGGATGGTGAGTGGACAAAGTGGATGTGGAGAGGTGAAATGGATGGTGAGTGGACAAAGTGGATGCGGAGAGGCAAGATGGGGGGTGATTGCACACAGTGGAGGTAGAAAGGCAAGATGGGTGGTAAGTGGACACCATGGAGTTGGAAAGGCGAGATGGATGGTGAGTGAACACAGTGGAGATGGATGGGGGGAGATGGGTGATGAGTGGACATAGTGGAGGTGAAGAGGTGAGATGGATGGTGAGTGAACACAGTGGAGATGGAGGGGGGAGATGGGTGGTGATTGCACACAGTGGAGATGGAGGGGGGAGATGGGTGGTGAGTGGACACAGTGGAGGTGAAGAGATGAGATGGATAGGGAGTTGATACAGTGGAGGTGGAGAGGGGAGACGGTAGGTGAGTGAACACAGTGGAGGTAGAGGGAAGAGATGAGAGGTGAGTGGATACAGCGGAGGTGGGAGTGGGGACTAAATGGGTGGTGAGTGGACACAATGTAGTGAGTGAACATAGTGGAGGTGATAGATGGGTAGTAAGTGGACACAATGGATGTGGAGGGGAGAGATGGGTGGTGGGTGAACACAATTGATGTGGAGGAGAGAGATAACTGGACAGTGGACTCAGTGGAGGTAAGAGATGGAAGAATACAATGGAGGTGGACATAAGAGATGAGTGGTGGGTGAACACAATGGATGTGGAGGTGAAAGATGGGTGGACACAGTGGATGTGGAGGTGAGAGATGGTTGGTGGGTGGACACAATGGGTGTGGAGGTGAAAGATGGGTGGTGGGTGGACTCAGTGGAGGTAAGAGATGAGTGAATACAATGGAGGTGGAGGTGAGAGACAGGTGGTGGGTGGACACAATAGATGTGGAGGTGAGAGATAGGTGGTGGGTGGACACAATGGATGTGGAGGTGAGA
Source organism: Rana kukunoris (assembly GCA_029574335.1). Taxonomy (NCBI): domain Eukaryota; kingdom Metazoa; phylum Chordata; class Amphibia; order Anura; family Ranidae; genus Rana; species Rana kukunoris. The sequence continues at coordinate 28,881,422 of CM056060.1, forward strand.
GATGGGTGGTGGGTAGACACAATGGATGTGGAGCTGAAAGATGGGTGGACACGATGGATGTGGAGGTGAAAGAGGTGGTGGGTGGACTCAGTGGAGGTAAGAGATGGGTGGACACAATGGATGTGGAGGTGAAATATGGGTGGTGGGTGGACTCAGTGGAGTAAGAGATGGGTGAATACAATGGAGGTGGAGGTGAGAGATGGGTGGTGGGTGGACTCAGTGGAGGTAAGAGATGGGTGGACACAATGGATGTGGAGGTGAAATATGGGTGGTGGGTGGACTCAGTGGAGTAAGAGATGGGTGAATACAGTGGAGGTGGAGGTGAGAGATGGGTGGTGGGTGGACACAATAGATGTGGAGGTGAGAGATGGGTGGTAGGTGGACACAATAGATGTGGAGGGCAGATATAGGTGGAGACTGGACTCACTGGAGGTAAGAGGTGGGTGGACACAACGGATGTGGAGGGGGGAGATAGGTGGTGAGTGCACATAGTAAAGGAGAGAGATGGGTGGTGGGTGGACACAGTGAATGTGTAGGGGAAAGATAGGTGTTGAGTAAACTCAGTAGAGGTGGAAAAAGATTGGTGGGTGGACACAGTGGATGTGGAGTGGGGAGATGGGTGGTAAATGGACACTGTGGAGATGGAGGGTGAGTGGACACAGCTGTGATGGTGAGGGGGAATGGGTGGTGAGTGGACACTGTGGAGGCGGAGGGTAGAGTTGGGTGGTGAGTGGACACTGTGGAGGGTAGAGTTGGGTGGTGAGTGGACACTGTGGAGGGTAGAGTTGGGTGGTGAGTGGACACTGTGGAGGGTAGAGTTGGGTGGTGAGTGGACACTGTGGAGGTGGAGGGTAGAGTTGGGTGGTGAGTAGACACTGTGGAGGTGGAGGGTAGAGTTGGGTGGTGAGTGGACACTGTGGAGGTGGAGGGTAGAGTTGGGTGGTGAGTGGACACTGTGGAGGGTAGAGTTGGGTGGTGAGTGGACACTGTGGAGGCGGAGGGTAGAGTTGGGTGGTGAGTGGACACTGTGGAGGGTAGAGTTGGGTGGTGAGTGGACACTGTGGAGGGTAGAGTTGGGTGGTGAGTAGACACTGTGGAGGTGGAGGGTAGAGTTGGGTGGTGAGTGGACACTGTGGAGGTGGAGGGTAGAGTTGGGTGGTGAGTGGACACTGTGGAGGCGGAGGGTAGAGTTGGGTGGTGAGTGGACACTGTGGAGGGTAGAGTTGGGTGGTGAGTGGACACTGTGGAGGGTAGAGTTGGGTGGTGAGTGGACACTGTGGAGGTGGAGGGTAGAGTTGGGTGGTGAGTGGACACTGTGGAGGGTAGAGTTGGGTGGTGAGTGGACACTGTGGAGGGTAGAGTTGGGTGGTGAGTGGACACTGTGGAGGGTAGAGTTGGGTGGTGAGTGGACATAGTGGAGGGGACTTACAAGACCTGTTAATGTTCCCTTTAATTTGCATACAAGACTTACTGTGATCGTAATCTTATCAAAATATGTTTATGTTTTAAGAACACTGCCAATATTTCAAGTTTTAATGATACATCTATAGGGCAGCCATAGTTGTTCCCATAGGCGTGCGCACGGGGTGTGCCGGATGTGCCTGGGCACACCCTAATGCCCAGGCACATCCAACACACCCCAGGACTTTTTTTTGCCAGCAGAATGTGCAGCAGATGTTCAGGTTCTCTATTTCAGCACATCGGGTAAATAAACATAGGCAGTGCTGCTACTCTGTAAGTGGGACTACTTTTAAGTTTGCTGTTTGTGCAGTCCCTGATCGCGGCGTGAGCAGGCAAGAGGCCGCATTTGCCGATGCTACTACTATAGTTCCGGCTACAGCACCACTGACAGCTGAATATCACTCCGCTCCCTGCTGTCAGGGGTGCTGTAGCGGGAACTAGAGAAGTAACATCAGGGCTGAATTAACCCCACTGATTTTGTCACCTACCCTCTGCCACCGCTGGGCTTCCGCAGCCCACCACTGCCTTTTGTCAGCTGCAGAGAAAACATTGTTTGCCAGGACCAACCCAGGCAGAGGAGGAGGATGTGACTTTCTCATCTCTTCTATGCCTCTGAGTGCCTTGCAGTGAATACCGACAATGGTGAAGGAGACCTGCTGGGACTTGGGACTCAGGACGTGTCACTCCAATCTCCTCTCTGATGCAGCATTTGAGGGAAAACTGTCTCTCTCCTCGGGTTCCTATGTGGCTTTTAGTCGGGGCTTTCACAGATGAAGGACAGGTGGGAGGAGCCGGAAGAGGAAGAGGTCATCACAGTGCACCCTCCATCTCCTTCCTCCTGTCCAGCAGACAGCACGGCTCTCTTTGGTCATGACTGAAAATGTTAGCCTTTACCTGTGAGTACTCACCTTCGTTCTCTGCATTTTCCACGATATAATTCTGTGCTGTAAACATGCCCTGTACTTTGCAGGAGGGGGTTACTGAAAACGAAAGTAAAATTCTTCAACAGGTTAGGAATTCCTGGGACTTCTGAGGTGTTACATAAATGGATTCCACATACACATGTGTATGTATATAGAATACATCTATGCAGCACCTCAGAAGTCCCAGGAATTCCTAAACTATCAAAAAGCTATCATAATAATACAGCCTAACTCCAGGACAGTAAAAAAAAGTGCAGCCTTGCAGTGTGTGGGGGGAGGGGGGGTAACCTCTTTCACTTACCTGATTCTAATCTCTCTTCCTTCACCCCAAAGCTGTGACATCATCACATACCATACAGAGACATTAACCCTGTATGGTATGATGGGGAGGTTAGAGTGTGACCACAGAAAGTAACTTAACATCCCTTTTCACACTGGGGTATTTTTCAGGTGTTTTAGCGCCTGAAAAATGCCTCCTCAGTATGAAAGCCTGAGTGCTTTTACACTGGAGCTGTGATCTTGCAGGACGTTAGAAAAGGTCCTGCAAGCAGCATCTTTGGGGTGGTCTGGTAGCGCTGTATACACCGCTTCTAAACTCACCCATGCCCATTGGAATGAATAAGCAGTGCTGGCGAAGTGCCTGCAAAGCGCTTCGGCAGCGCTGCAACACGTCCAGTTTTAACCTTTTCTTCACCCGCTAGCGGGAGTTAAAAGTGCCCCGCTAGCGTCTAAAAAGAGCTGCTTAAACAGCAGTAAAGCGCCGCTAAAAGTTCCAGCACTTTACTGCTGATGAAGCCCACACCCCAGTGGGAAAGGGGTCTAAAACCTGAGGGGACAAGTCGCAGTAGTGGAGGGGGCCTGCTGGAGCAAGTCCAGTACGGCAGGCATAGCCTTAATTTCAGTTTGGGTTAAGCCCTCCCTGTAAGACAGAACCTTTTTTAATTAGTGGCTTGCAGCCGATCGCATACAGCACTAATCAGTGTATTCTGACAGTGGGGAGTCCCCCCATCAGAATACAGTGTCCCAGCATCACTTGTGTAGATGCAAGCACCTGTCAGCTAGTGATCTGAACAAAAAACGTGTGCACGTATTGCATCTTTTTGATTTCAATGGGCAGGGGCGCTTTAGGAACAGTGTATTACACCGCTCTTACAGCGCCTCAAAGATGTGGCTGGCAGGACTTTTTTGAGCATCCTGCCAGCGCACTGCTCCAGTGTGTAAGCACTCGGGCCTTCACATTGCAGTGAAAGGAGAGGCTCCTTCAGGGCGCTTTGCAGGCGCTATTTTTAGTGCTATAGCACCTGCAAAGTGCCCTGAAGGAGCCTCTCCTTTCACTGCAATGTGAAGGCCCGAGTGCTTACACACTGGAGCAGTGCGCTGGCAGGACGAGTGTGAAAGTAGCCTAATGCCGCGTACACACGATCATTTTTTGTGATGAAAAATAATGACGTTTTCTGTGAAGTAAAAAACGACGTTTTTGAAACGTCACTTTTCAAAGACGATGTTGCATACACGCCATTTTTTCACAAAAAGCGAGGTTACGTTCACCACTCTTTTCCATTGAAGCTCGCTTCATAACTAGCTTCTGGGCATGCGCGGGTTGAAAAACGTCGTTTTAAACAACGTTTTTGCTACACACGGTGACTTTTTGTGAAACAAAAAACGACGTTTTGAAAAACGACACAAAAAATTCAAGCATGTTGGAATTTTTTTTGAGTCGTTTTTTTTCAAGACAAAAAACGACGTTTTGCCCACACACGATCAATTTAAATGACGTTTTAAAAAACGACGTTTTTTTTCATCGCAAAAAACGACAGTGTGTACGCGGCATAAGTCATAGGAATCTGAGAATGTTTAAACTACAAGTTCAATCCAACACTGCAGCTGGCACACTGATCAGCACACCTGTAATTTATTCACACTGCCTACAACTCAGCAATGACAGCCATACAGGTACGGGCAACGGAACTGTGGGCAGTGTCTGCATGAGCTTGACCTTCACCCGCACTCTTCTGAGTGTAATACTTTGCAGTCTCCAGTTTAAAAAAATAATAAATGCCCTAGCAAAAATCTATCCATTTATTATTTTTTAATAAAAATGTGAACGTAGGTGCTTGGACAAGGCAGGCACATAAATGAGTGTGTGTATGTGTATATATATATATATATATATATATATATATAAATATGTTTTTTGGGGTGCACACCCTAATTCAATAGGCTGCGCACGCCTATGGTTGTTCCTTATGTATGCAGGCAGTGTCTTATAGTGACTGTGCTTTACTACGCCTACTTTTTATTTCTGTATAGTATAGCGCCTCTTACATCAATGCTCATCTATGGGTCAGCATCATGTATTTACTATTTTCATTATACTTTATACTATATTTTCATTATACTGCATACCTTTACAGTAAGCATATCAGTCACTTCTCCCTAAAAGCCTATAACCAGATGTTCCTGGGGCAGTCATGACTACTGGAACCAATTTGAGTGGACGCCAATCAATATACAACCAGTTGGATTTGGGATGAAGCCAACCCAAATACTGTACATATATATATAGTCAATGTATGCAGCCAGCTCTCTCCTTTATTAGAATTAAATGTAGGAAATGGAACCCAACACTGCAATTCAAGCATGCTAGCAACTAGAAACTTCTCTGGGAGCCTAATGGCCTGAAATCCGATGGAATTTTTCGTCTGAATTCTGTTCAAACTGTCCTGCATATACACTGTCAGACCAAATTCCAACCGTCCAAAACGCGGCGAGCCGAGAAAAATTAAGTTCTATGCTTCCGAGCATGCGTCGACTTGATTCTGATCATGCGTGGGTTTTTTCCCCATCAGAGTTGCACACAGACGATACTAATTTCCTATAGTTTTTTTTTTCCATCGGAAAAAAATAAATGATGTTCTATTTCTAAACACGATGGAAAAAAGTCCGATGGGGCCCCACACACAATCGAAAATTTCTGATGAAAAAAGTCTATCTGACTTTTTTCATCGGAAATTCCGATCGTGTGTGCGCGGCATTAGCCTGTAATTGTTCTTATTTTAACAGGGATTCTGAATGCTATCATACGTGAGTGTGCAACTACTATAATAAGGAATATCTATAAATCTGTTATATGGTATCATCATGTAAATATAAAAACAATACACAAGTAGAAATGTAAAAGCCACTTTACAGATTACTTTTAAAAATACAGCAACTCACCTCCTATTTGGATTTTATCAAGCAACCCCATGTGTCCATTATACTGCATATTAATATTAATATTATTATTATGCAACCACACAAAACATCTTTAGCTGTACTGACAGCAATATGCAGGCTGCCATCACTAACTGCCACTTCAAATGCTAACTGCCTGTTTTTAGGCTGATTCTGTGCCTTCAAAGCGTCTTGATTTGCAGCCCTGGAACAAGTATGCATATAATAAGTTCTGACTTTATTAGGTGCAAATTAATAATACCAAGCAATGTAAGACAGAGGCAGCCATCTAACTGGCATCTTCAGAAAGAGGTTAGTAATGGCAGCACCTATGCATCTATTAGTTTTTACCTTTTGAGTTATCTCTTGTATCTATCTATATATGAAGTATGTATATATATATCTATCTATATATATATATATATATATATATATAATATGTATACAGATATAGATATATATCTATATTATATATATAAATATAAAAATAAATATATATATATATATGTGTGTATCTAGATATATACCTATAGTTATTTATATATATAGATCTATATATATACATATAAAATGTATAATATCTATAAATATGTTTACTATGAGAACACATTTAACATACCAATCAACAGACATCAGTCAGTATAATCTCTCTCTTTAATCCCATATTTCTGTAGTGCTATGGTTAAATGCATTCCATCTCTTAGAAACAACCTGAAATAAATTGGTTGCAGTAGGGTAGAGCGCTTCATCCTCTTGCCACTGTCTTACTAGCCCAGCCAGTATGTTCTTCCAATGTACCCCCATGCACTGATCAGCGTCTTGTATGGTTGTCCATGGGTCGCTCGTTGTGATGGAGCTCTTGGCTGGACAGGTCCTCTAAGTACCTCTCTTCCTGGTGGCATTCTTATATTGTCCTTTGTGTGGGTCATTCCATCTCTTTGCTCAGTTTTCTTGTATATAAACTATTTACTAAATTCCTTGTGCATAGGATCACGCTTTCTTTATTCCTCTGTAGCTCTAGTCTGTGCACATCTGAAGCCTTCCCTTTAAGCCTCCTATATAGGGACCCCCTTCTGTGTCCCTTTTCTGTACCCCCGTCATATACTTCCTGTCACTCTTACTCTCTCTCCTCCTGTTTCTGCTTGTTTATCCCATTCCTTCCCCTCGTCCTTTTCTCAGCCTCTCTAATGTCTCACGATCTGTATAACATTTTCCTTCTAAGTCTATGTGTACTTTATCATTGCCGTCATCTAAACAGAACCCTTGCCCTATCCCGTTCATGGATTATACAGACTCCGTACTGGTCTGTGTGGCTTGCCAAATATTTAGAACTCAAGAGAGTGCCTTAATATGTAAAGACAAAATAAAACAAAATAAAAATTGGAACACAAATCCATATGATGTTGGACAGTACAAAAGGAGGTTAGGATAAAGTGGCAGATGACAAGGGTAAGAGGGTAGAGTTAAGGCGCTGCTCTAGAATTGCTCCATTTCAGTCATTGTTCCAGTGTGTAGACCAGCCTTCCTCAACCGTTCTACCCCAACGGACCCTTGAAATCAGGTCAAGGAACTCCTAACACCATTCTGAAGGAGCCCTGGCCAAGAATGACTGGTGTACACTCTTTTAGAATATGTGTTCTGGTCTAAAACATTGGCCAATTTCAACCGACTACCTTCATATTTCTCCATCCATAGACCTCTTTCACACAGTTTCTCTGGATCAGTGTTGCCATCTGTACTTCGAACTGTTGAAGATCTATAAGCTAAAAAAAAAAAAAAAAGGAGTGACCTACTGTGGTTCATTATAGTTTCCTGGCTCCCTACAGTCTTCTTTTTAGACCCCTCTTCCCCTGTGGTCTTTAATACTCGCTCCCCCCATTCCTCTCATTCTATCAGCCAGAGTATCCATTCTCCTTTGTCTCTACAGTTCATCCCTATTTCTTTAAAGTCTTTATTTTATCTTGTCTCTAAGGGGTCTCTCTTCTTCCTTGTTTCTCCAGAGCCTCTCTTCTCCCCATCTTCTCAGAACCTCTCTTCTCCTTGTCTCCACAGAGCCTGTCTGTATCCAGATTCTCCCTGTCTCTCAAGAACCTCTCTTCTCCTTGTCTCCCCAGAGTCTCTCTGTCTCCAGATTCTCACTGTCTCTCCAGAATCTCTTTCCTCCTTGTCTCCCCAGAGTCTCTCTGTCTCCAGATTCTCCCTGTCTCTCCAGAATCTCTTTCCTCCATGTCTCCCCAGAGCCTCTCTGTCTCCAGATTCTCTCTGTCTCTCCAGAACCTCTTTTCTCATTGTCTCCCCAGAGTCTCTCTGTCTCAATATGCTCCCTGTTTCTCCAGAACCTCTTTTCTCATTGTCTCCCCAGATTCTCCCTGTCTCTCCAGAACCTCTCTTCTCCTTGTCTCCCTAGAGTCTCTCTGTCTCCAGATCCCCCCTCTCTCTCTCTCTCCAGAACCTCTCTTCCCTTGTCTCCCCAGAACCTCTCTGTCTCCAGATTCTCCCTGTCTCTACAGAACCTCTCTTTTCCTTTTCTCCCTAGAGCCTATCTGTCTCCAGATTCTCCCTGTCTCTCCAGAGCCTCTCTCCCCCTTGTCTCCCCAGAGCCTCTCTGTCTCCAGATTCTCCCTGTCTCTCCAGAACCTCTCTTCTCCTTGTCTCCCCAGATTCTCCCTGTCTCTCCAGAACCTCTCTTCTCCTTGTCTCCCCAGATTCTCCCTGTCTCTCCAGAACCTCTCTTCTCCTTGTCTCCCCAGAGCCTCTCCATCTCCAGATTCTCCCTGTCTCTCCAGAACCTCTCTTCTCCTTGTCTCCCCAGATTCCCCCTGTCTCTCCAGAACCTCTCTTCTCCTTGTCTCCCTAGAGTCTCTCTGTCTCCAGATTCTCTCTCTCTCTCTCTCTCTCTCTCTCCAGAACCTCTCTTACCCTTGTCTCCCCAGAGCCTCTCTGCATCCAGATTCTCCCTGTCTCTCCAGAACCTCTCTTCTCCTTGTCTCCCCAGATTCCCCCTGTCTCTCCAGAACCTCTCTTCTCCTTGTCTCCCTAGAGTCTCTCTGTCTCCAGATTCTCTCTCTCTCTCTCTCTCCCTCTCTCCAGAACCTCTCTTCCCCTTGTCTCCCTAGACCCTCTCTGTCTCTAGATTCTCCCTGTCTCTCCAGAACCTCTCTTCTTGTCTCCCCAGAGCCTCTCTGCACCCAGATTCTCCCTGTCTCTCCAGAACCTCTCTTCTTCTTGTCTCCCTAGAGACTCTATGTCTCTAGATTCTCTCTCTCTCTCTCCCTCTCTCCAGAACCTCTCTTCCCCTTGTCTCCCTAGACCCTCTCTGTCTCTAGATTCTCCCTGTCTCTCCAGAACCTCTCTTCTTGTCTCCCCAGAGCCTCTCTGTCTCCAGATTCTCCCTGTCTCTCCAGAACCTCTCTTCTCCTTGTCTCCCCAGAGTCTCTCTGTCTCCAGATTCTCCCTGTCTCTCCAGAATCTCTTTCCTCCTTGTCTCCCCAGAGTCTCTCTGTCTCCAGATTCTCCCAGTCTCTCCAGAATCTCTTTCCTCCTTGTCTCCCCAGAGTCTCTCTGTCTCCAGATTCTCCCTGTCTCTCCAGAATCTCTTTCCTCCATGTCTCCCCAGAGCCTCTTTGTCTCCAGATTCTCTCTGTCTCTCCAGAACCTCTTTTCTCATTGTCTCCCCAGAGTCTCTCTGTCTCAATATGCTCCCTGTTTCTCCAGAACCTCTTTTCTCATTGTCTCCCCAGATTCCCCCTGTCTCTCCAGAACCTCTCTTCTCCTTGTCTCCCTAGAGTCTCTCTGTCTCCAGATTCTCTCTCTCTCTCTCTCTCCCTCTCTCCAGAACCTCTCTTCCCCTTGTCTCCCTAGACCCTCTCTGTCTCTAGATTCTCCCTGTCTCTCCAGAACCTCTCTTCTTGTCTCCCCAGAGCCTCTCTGCACCCAGATTCTCCCTGTCTCTCCAGAACCTCTCTTCTTCTTGTCTCCCTAGAGACTCTATGTCTCTAGATTCTCTCTCTCTCTCTCCCTCTCTCCAGAACCTCTCTTCCCCTTGTCTCCCTAGACCCTCTCTGTCTCTAGATTCTCCCTGTCTCTCCAGAACCTCTCTTCTTGTCTCCCCAGAGCCTCTCTGTCTCCAGATTCTCCCTGTCTCTCCAGAACCTCTCTTCTCCTTGTCTCCCCAGAGTCTCTCTGTCTCCAGATTCTCCCTGTCTCTCCAGAATCTCTTTCCTCCTTGTCTCCCCAGAGTCTCTCTGTCTCCAGATTCTCCCAGTCTCTCCAGAATCTCTTTCCTCCTTGTCTCCCCAGAGTCTCTCTGTCTCCAGATTCTCCCTGTCTCTCCAGAATCTCTTTCCTCCTTGTCTCCCCAGAGTCTCTCTGTCTCCAGATTCTCCCAGTCTCTCCAGAATCTCTTTCCTCCTTGTCTCCCCAGAGTCTCTCTGTCTCCAGATTCTCCCAGTCTCTCCAGAATCTCTTTCCTCCATGTCTCCCCAGAGCCTCTTTGTCTCCAGATTCTCTCTGTCTCTCCAGAACCTCTTTTCTCATTGTCTCCCCAGAGTCTCTCTGTCTCAATATGCTCCCTGTTTCTCCAGAACCTCTTTTCTCATTGTCTCCCCAGATTCTCCCTGTCTCTCCAGAACCTCTCTTCTCCTTGTCTCCCTAGAGTCTCTCTGTCTCCAGATCCCCCCTCTCTCTCTCTCTCCAGAACCTCTCTTCCCTTGTCTCCCCAGAGCCTCTCTGTCTCCAGATTCTCCCTGTCTCTACAGAACCTCTCTTTTCCTTTTCTCCCTAGAGCCTATCTGTCTCCAGATTCTCCCTGTCTCTCCAGAGCCTCTCTCCCCCTTGTCTCCCCAGAGCCTCTCTGTCTCCAGATTCTCCCTGTCTCTCCAGAACCTCTCTTCTCCTTGTCTCCCCAGATTCTCCCTGTCTCTCCAGAACCTCTCTTCTCCTTGTCTCCCCAGATTCTCCCTGTCTCTCCAGAACCTCTCTTCTCCTTGTCTCCCCAGAGCCTCTCCATCTCCAGATTCTCCCTGTCTCTCCAGAACCTCTCTTCTCCTTGTCTCCCCAGATTCCCCCTGTCTCTCCAGAACCTCTCTTCTCCTTGTCTCCCTAGAGTCTCTCTGTCTCCAGATTCTCTCTCTCTCTCTCTCTCTCTCTCTCTCTCTCTCTCTCTCCAGAACCTCTCTTACCCTTGTCTCCCCAGAGCCTCTCTGCATCCAGATTCTCCCTGTCTCTCCAGAACCTCTCTTCTCCTTGTCTCCCCAGATTCCCCCTGTCTCTCCGGAACCTCTCTTCTCCTTGTCTCCCTAGAGTCTCTCTGTCTCCAGATTCTCTCTCTCTCTCTCTCCAGAACCTCTCTTCCCCTTGTCTCCCCAGAGCCTCTCTGCACCCAGATTCTCCCTGTCTCTCCAGAACCTCTCTTCTTCTTGTCTCCCTAGAGACTCTATGTCTCTAGATTCTCTCTCTCTCTCTCTCTCTCCCTCTCTCCAGAACCTCTCTTCCCCTTGTCTCCCTAGACCCTCTCTGTCTCTAGATTTTCCCTGTCTCTCCAGAACCTCTCTTCTTGTCTCCCCAGAGCCTCTCTGTCTCCAGATTCTCCCTGTCTCTCCAGAACCTCTCTTCTCCTTGTCTTCCCAGAGCCCCTCTGTCTCCAGATTCTCCCTGTCTCTCCAGAACCTCTTTTCTCATTGTCTCCCCAGAGCCTCTATGTCTCTCCAGAACCTCTCCTCTCCTTGTCTCCCCAGAGCCTCTCTGTCTCAATATTCTCCCCGTTTCTCCAGAACCTCTCTTCTCCTTGTCTCCCCAGAGCCTTTCTGTCTCTCCAGAATCTCTCCTCATCTTCTCGCTCTCTGTGGCATTTGGTCGCTCCTCTCCTTTTCTTCACTCTTCCCTACATCCTCTGTATTTCCTCTACAGCTTTCCGGTTATCCACTTACTATCCCTATTTTCTCACATCGCTATGAAATCACTCACCATCCTGTAGAGTTTCTCTTCCATTGAGTAGACTGCCCTTAGTCTGGTTTTTGTACTCTCTCTATCTCTGCCAAGGCCTCTTCTTCCCTTCTATTCCTTACCTCTACATCATTGTGTTTCCTACCACTCATGGTTAATTAATATTCTTAGCATTTTACTTGCATATCTGTCTCTCTCTCCCACCCTCTCTCACAAATCTTCCTGTTTATTTAACAGCAGGTTTTTCTCAATAGACTCACACAATGTGTCCACAGTGTAGAGTTACAATAAGCATATTCATGAAGCAAACTCCATTATAAAGGTCACATATGGTGACTCTCCAACATCAACAGGCTGAAGTGAGTTCCAACAAAATGCATTCTGGGAATTCTGCTTCGTCTTTTCTTTTTTAACTCATGCTTTACAAAATTAAGTCAGCCAAACTAATACTCACCAAGAAACACATAGCATAACCCCAAATCTTGCATACAACTAGACAATAGTCAGATATGTTAACTTGAATGTCCACGAGTGCATACGAGACGAGGATATGCCTGTAACACCACTTACCGAGCTTACAAGTAGTAGTATATTATAATAATATTATAGGAGGTTTGAACAAAGTAAGGCTACTGTGCCTTTCCAACACACAGGGTGCCTTGTTAGCTTTTAGTCAGTCTGCATTAAGTGCCTTCTATTATGCACCCCCCCCCCCCCCAAAAAAAAATGATATAGTGTTATTTAATAAACCATTTTGAAGTGCAAAGAGCTACAAAATACAGTAACCCCAGGTACAGTGTCGAAATTCATTTAACTGCAATGGGATCAATAAAAAAATGAATTATGGTGGGTGCAATAGCTCAGAGCAATCACAATATACATATAAACCAATTATGACAGTACAAAATGGTTGTTTTGGATTACTACACCTGACTCGTGTTCTGTTACAAAGACCATAGAAAGTAAATACTACAAGCTGAATGACATTGACACTTTTTTGTCCTTTTGCATTAAATTTTTTGTGCCCCCTTGATGTACAGCCCCACAAGAAGCATATACGGTTGGGAAGATCTTGGAAGTCTTCTAATGAAGAGATCCCAAAGCTAGTTAGTTAAGCAACGTTAGTAGTTATGCAGCACTAGTAGTAAAGGAACTCTAGTAGTAGGCAACGCTAGTAGTTAGGCAATTCTAGTAATAGTCAACTCTAGAAGTTAGGCAACACTAATAGTAGGAAACTTTAGTAGTTAGGCAACTTTAGTAGTTAGGCAACGCTAGTAGTAGACAACGTTGGTAGTTAGGCAATTCTAGTAATAGTTAACTCTAGAAGTTAGGCAAACGCTAGTAGTAGGAAACTCTAGTAGTTAGGCAACTCTAGTAGTTAGGCAACTTTAGTAGTTAGGCAACGCTAGTAGTAGACAACGCTGGTAGTTAGGCAATTCTAGTAATAATCAACTCTAAAAGTTAGGCAACGCTAATAGTAGGGAACTCTAGTAGTTAGGCAACTCTAGTAGTTAGGCAACGCTAGTAGTTAGGCAATTCTATTAGTAAGCAACTCTAGTAGTTAGACAACGCTAGTAGTTAGGTAATTTTATTAGTAGGCAACTCTAGTAGTTAGGCAACTTCAGTAGTTAGGCAATGCTAGTAGGCAATTCTTGTAGTAGGCAACTCTAGTAGGTAGGCAATTCTAGTAGCTAGGCAACTTTAGTAGTTAGGCAACGCTAGTAGTTAGGCAGCTAAACTTGCTGGCTTATTAATAAACTTCTAATGCAGAGATCCAAACTTTAGTAAGTTGAGCAACTCTAGTAGTTACGCAGCGCTAGTAGTTAGGCAGCTCTAGTAGTAGGCAACTCTATTTGTTAGGCAATGCTAGTGGTTAGGCAGTTCTAGTAGTAGACAACTCTAGTAGTATGGCAACGCTAATAGTTGGGCAACTAAACTTGCTGGCTTATTAATAAACTTCTAATGCAGAGATCCAAATGTTATTAAGTTGAGCAACTCTAGTAGTTACTCAGCGCTAGTAGTTAGGCAGCTCTAGTAGTAGGAAACGCTAGTAGTTAGGCAACGCTAGTAGTTAGGCAACGCCAGTAGTTAGGCAATTTTAGTAGTAGGCAACTCTAGTATAAGGTAATGATTCCGGACGGCTTAAAAAAAGGTAGACGCATTTCGCACAAATGTTAGTGCTCTGGTAACTTAGTGCTAACATTTGCGCGAAACGCGCCTACCTTTTTGTCCCCTGCTCCATCTGTCAACCACTTGTCATATGAAGCTTCAAGTGCAGCCGTCCGGAATAATTTCCTTATGTTACACAGCATGCGAGCTGGGCTAGCACCTTACTAGTGTGTGTGGGGGTTTAACCAGAGACTCACCTGGAGCAGCTTTTCTTGTTTCATTGAGGCAACTCTAGTAGTTGGGCAACTTAAGTAGTTAGGCAATGCTAGTAGTTAGGCTTATTAATAAGATTGGTAATATTTTAATACGATTGGTAATATTTTAATTCCTATAAAACAAAGGATAGCAATGAGATAGTAAACTCTTAAAAATACCAAATTTCTATCTATCATCTCAATCCAATGGGGTCAATACCTTCTGGGTCACTGACCTAGAACAAGCATACAGGTTGAGTAAGATCACAACTCCTAATCTAAGCCAACCTAAGCCAAGCCATAACTTAAACCAACACTAATTGGCAAGATCTCCCCAAAAATTTCAAATTTTCACCAAATTTTGCATTTCACCAAACAATCCAACCAGATAGATACGCCTGCAAGACAATTCTTTGCTCTAGAGGTTAGGATTAGCAACTTCCGCTGTTATAATAAAAAATGGGAGGACTTATGGCACAAAGCATTGTGGGAAAACGAGTTGGGAGTTGAGGTCTCGGTCACCAAGACGATTTATGGATTCAGAAAAGATTTCCAAGACTTTAGATAATTCCAATCAGGGATTTGACTCCATGTTCAGAATACAGCTGGAGGGCACCTGATTCTTGCAATAGTAGAGTGATGACTTAAAAGATGCAATCCATATATCCCAAGGGTTCCTTAGGTAGGAACCAGCAAAGATCCGAGAAGATTCCCACTTGTTGCTAGTTGAGATCCTCAGTGTGCTGCATACACATAGTGACCCTGCAGGTAATGTGGTCGGTCGGTGTTTCTGCATAGGGTCCTGCTGTATCCAGGCAGACCATGCTGCAGCCCCCTTCTTCTACTCCCTCTGGTCCCCTTGCTGGCACTGGCTATTCGATGTTGTGGAGTCCTCATCTTCATGAGCAGACATCAGGGGAGGAGTTGAGGGTACAATGGTCCCATTATACCCAGGAATGTGTTCAGCCACTGTCCTGCCTTATAGAATTACACCCTGCACCTCTACTCCTCTGGATGAATGGACTCTTATGTGTAGTAGCCAGGATGCAGAATATGGAGGGCTGAGTGATATGTACAGCTGAGCATGTACGAGGGATGAGTAGAATTGGGGATTTTCATCTCCCTATATGTTCGGGAGATTTCTGAGAACCTTTGTCATTTCAAGTTTTAAATGAGAGAACAAAAAATGGGCCCTTATTAGTCCCACTTCATAATTTTCTTTGCAAAAATAAATAAAAAATCACATATAAATACAAAGTGACGGCACACAAATAATACAACTAATACATTACACAGTACAGGACACAGACGAACACTTACCACTGTGCAGTGTACAGGTGTTACTTACTTGTGTGCAGTGCATAGGTGATGATGTACCTTTGAAGTATACAGGTGAGCACTTACCATCATACAGCACATAGGTGGTCACTTACCATTATACACAGTTGGGCACTTATCACTGTATGGAACACAGGGGGGTACTTACATTTGTACAGTACTTAGAGTAACCTCTGTTTAGTATAAGAGGACACCTACCATCGTAAAGTATATAGGTGGACACCTACCACTGTATAGTACCAGGCGGGTACTTACCATTGTACAGAACATAGGCAAACACCTACTACTGTAGAGTACACAGGTGGGTACTTACATTTGTACAGTACATAGAGTAACCTCTGTTTAGTATAAGAGGTGGACACCTACCATAGTAAAGTATATAGGTAGACACCTACCACTGTATAGTACCAGGCGGGTACTTACCATTGTACAGTACATAGGTGAGCACCTACTACTGTATGGAACACAGGTGGGTACTTTCATTTGTGCACAAGTGGGCACTGAGCATTGTATAAATACTGAGATAAGTCCTTTCCTGTGTACAGTACTTGGACACACAGGTATCTCTGTTCAGTACAAGAGGTGAGCACCTACTACTGCACAGTATCATACAGTACACAGACAGACACTTACCACTGTATAATACAAAGGTGGGTACTCACCATTGTATAATACGCATTGTATAATGCCATTATACAGTACACAGGTGGATGGGCACTTATCTCTGTACACTACACAGGTGGGTACTTACCATTGTATAATACACAAAACGTACTATTGTATAATAAAGAGGTGGGTACTTACCATCATACAATACATAGGTGGGTATACAGTATATCATTGTATAATACACAAAAGGGCACTTACCATCGTAAATTACACAGATGGGCACTCACCATTGAATAGTACAGAGGTGGGTACTTACCATTGTACTAAACAGCTGGGTGCTCACAATTGTATATAACGCAGGTGGGCACTCACTATTTTGTAGTGCAGAGGTGGGTACTACTTACTTACCATCGTACACTACACAGTATGGTACTCACAATTGTGCAGTACACAGGTGTACTCTCGCTATTGTATAGTATAAAGATGGGTACTTACCATCATAGGGCCAGATTCACAAAGAACTTACGTTGGCGTATCTGTTAATACGGCGCATAAGTCCTAGGATGCGCTGGCGTATCTATTTTCTGTATTCAGAAAGCAAGATACGCCGGAATTTTGCTAAGATACGAGCGGCGTAAGTCTCTTACGCCGTCGTATCTAAGTTGCATATTTACACTGGCCGCTAGGTGGCGCTTCCGTCGATTTACGCGTCGAATATGGTAATGAGTTAGATACGCCGATTCAGAAACGTACGTGCGCCCGGCGCATTTACCCCTGCTATAGGAGGCCCGCACAAAGTTACGCCGGTCTTTCTGAATCCGGCCCTCACAGTACACAGTAAAATGGGCACTTGCCATTGTATAATACAGAGGTGGGTACTTACCATTGTACAATATGCAGTTACCATTTTACAGTACACAGGTGGATGGGCACTTACCACCATACAACACACCGGTAAGTACTTATCATTGTGTAATACACAGAAGGGCTCTTACCATCGTAAATTACACAGGTGGGCACTCACCATTGTATAGTAGAGAGGTGGGTACTTACCATTGTACAATACACAGGTAGGCACTCACTATTGTATAGTACAGAGGTGGGTACTTACCATTGTACAGTACACAGGTGGGTACTTACATCGTACAATACTTAGGTGGGTACTCGCAATTGTACAGTACACAGATGGGCACTTACCATTGTATAGAACAGCGGTGGGTATTTACACCATTGTACAATACTTAGGTGGGTACTCACCATTGTACTGTTCACAGGTGGGCACTTACCATTGTATAGTACAAAAGTGGGTACTTACCATCGTAAAATACAAAGGTGGGTAGTACTCACCATCGTACAGTACACAGATGGGCCCTTACCATTGTATAGCACAAAGGTGGCTACTTACCATCATACAGTTCACAGTCGAATGGGCACTTGCCATTGTATAATACACAGATAGGCACTTACCATCATACTGTACACAAGTGGCCCCTTACTATTGTATAGTACAGAGGTGGGCACTCACCATTGTATAGTATAGAGGTGGGTACTTACCATTGTACTGTACACAGATGGGCACTTACCATTGTATAGTACACGGGTGGGAACTTACCATCCTACAATACAAAGTTGTGTACTCACCATCATATTGTTCACAGGTGGTCACTTACCACCGTACAGTACACAGGTGGCCACTTACCATTGTATGGTACCAAGGTGGGTACTCACCATTGTTTTGTACACAGGTGGGCACTTACCATTGTATAGTACAGAGTTGGGTACTTACCATCATACAGTACACAGGTGGGCACTTACCATTGTATAATACAAATGTGGGTACTTACCATCATACAGTACACAGGTGGGCACTTACCATTGTGTAATACAAATGTGGGTACTTACCATCATACAGTACACAGGTGGGCACGTACCATTGTGTAATACAAATGTGGGTACTTACCATCACACAGTACACAGCTGGGCACTTACCATTGTGTAATACAAATGTGGGTACTTACCATCATGCAGTACACAGATGGGCACTTACCATTGTATAGTACAGGGGTGTGTACTTACCATTGTACAGTACACAGGTAGGCACTTACCATTGTGTAATACAAATGTGGGTACTTACCATCATACAGTACACAGGTGGGCACTTGTATAGTACAGAGGTGGGTACTTACTATTGTACAGTGCACAGGGGGCACTTACCATTGTATAGTACAGAGGTGGGTACTTACCATCGTACAGTACACAGGGGGCACTTACCATTGTATAGTACAGAGGTGGGTACTTACCATCATACAGTACACAGGTGGGCACTTACCATTGTGTAATAGAAATGTGGGTACTTACCATCATACAGTACACAGGTGGGCACAGTACACATATGGGCACTTACAGTTGTATAGTACCAAGGTGGGTACTTATCTTTGTCCCATTCTTCAGACTGAGGAGAGGGGAGGAGATCTGGTGAGGTCGGGTTGGGGACTGTCATTAGGGAGAACCCAGACACAATCCCAACCATCACATTTGGCCACCCTGATGAAGTCAGTTATATTATGGCCCATTGTGGGTTCAATCCCTTTTAGGTGTCACCAGAAAGAATGTCCCCAATAGAAGATATCCTCTCTAATCCTGCTCTGGTGACAACAATGGCATTTTTATTCCTCCTCACATTGACACTTGATGACAAGGGTCCCTGTGACACTTAGAGAGGTTACATTTCCCCGGGGCAGGGACACTGTCAGAAGATGTAGATTTATTATGATTAGCACACACATGGGGAACGTGGCTTTATCAGAAAGATTCTTTGGTGGGCGGACCATATATCAATGTCTAGGCACCTTTTATAGGTGAGCTTCAGCCTCACTTTCAGTCTTACACAGTTACACAGGCCCCTCTCCTGTACTGAATTTGCTTACTCTGATTTCACTGCACGCTGTGAACCTCTCACAGTGTGCATGAAAAGCTGCAGCAAGTCACTTAAAGCCTGCCTCATTTCCTGGTTGAAGTACATCCAGCATCATCTAGCCCTTTCCCCCCCCAGCCTGACTGTCCCTGGCTCTCCCCTTTCATCCATTGGATTTCAGTTATTTTAACCACTTAAGACCCGGACCAATATGCAGGTTAAGGACCTTGCCCCTTTTTGCGATTCGGCACTGAGTCGCTTTAACTGACAATTTTGCGGTCGTGCGTCGTGGCTCCCAAACAAAATTGGCGTCCTTTTTCCCCCACATATAGAGCTTTCTTTTGGTGGTATTTGATCACCTCTGCGGTTTTTATTTTTTGCACTATAAACAAAAATAGAGCAACAATTTTGAATTTTTGAATTCAATATTTTTTTACTTTTTGCTATAATAAATATTCCCCAAAAAGATATAAAACAATTATTTTTTTCCTCAGTTTAGGCCGATACGTATTCTTCTACATATTTTTGTTAAAAAAAATCGCAATAAGCGGTTAACGATTGGTTTGCGCAAAATTACAAAATAGGGGATAGTTTTATGGCATTTTTATTAATATATTTTTTTTACTACTAATGGTCGGTGATCAGCGGTTTTTTTTCGTGACTGCGACATTATGGCGGACACTTCGGACAATTTTGACACATTTTGGGACCATTGTCATTTTCACAGCAAAAAGTGTTTAAAAAATGCATTGTTTACTGTAAAAATTGCAGTTTGGGAGTTAACCACTAGGGGGCGCTGTAGGGGTTAAGTGTGACCTCATATGTGTTTCTAACTGTAGGGGGACGGGGCTGGACGTGTGACATGTGACGTGTGGACGTGTGACATCATTGATCGCCTTTCCCTATATCAGGGAACAGACGATCAATGACAGTGCCACTGTGAAGAACTGGGAAGGTGTGTTTACACTCACCTCTTCCCGTTCTTCAGCTCCTGTGACCGATCCCGGGACACCGGCGGCGATCTGGTCCGCGGGTCCTGTGGCCGCGGTCACGGACCTTCGGACCGGTTCGTGTGCGCGCGCCGGTGGCGTGCCTGCACGACCCACAGCTGGGCTCTTAAAGGCGACATACATGTACGTGCCTGTGCCCAACGTGCCATTCTGCCGATGTATATCGGCGTTAGGCGGTCCTTAAGTGGTTAATCATGGAGACTCAGCATCACAAATGGGCTTTACCTGGAGTGTTCTTCTTGTAAAGACAACGCCCACTCTTCCAGACTGACATCAAGGCATTTTGTTATTTGCATAACTCCTCCCAAGAGCCAGCCCACTGCTTGCATCAGGGATGAGAGCTCCTGAGAGGAGTACTGAGGCAGGATGCTGTGATGACTTCCGGAAGCTATGTATAGCCCCTCCCACTAGACATCATCTGCAATGCATAGAGAAGCACAGAGAGCCAGTGATGTCATCCCTGAGTCAAAAATAAGGTATGTAAAGAAAATAAAAAGGTTTTATTAAACATTAATGAGGGTGTCCATCTGAATGGCTCCTTTGCTGTGCCTTCATATCTGCATGCCGGCGGGACCTTACTATCTGCCACACGCAAGGGCTGTTATACTTCCCTCCATCAACCTGGGATTCTACAGCCATCCACTGGGAGTTGTGATAGTTCCCTTCACGGGACATCTATATGCCGATGGACTGATGTTAACCCCTCCGCATCTGGATTCAGCAGTTGTATCGCTGTACACATTTTTATACCAGTATCATACTTAGCTACATGTTTTTATGACTGCTTGGTGAATTTTTTCCAAAAAAAGTTTGCTTGTAAGACCGCTGCGCAAATGCGGTGTGACAAAAAGTATTGCAATGACCACCATTTTATTCTCTAGGGTGTTAGAAAAAAAATGTATAATGTTTGGGGGTTCCAAGTATTTTTCTAGCAAAAAAAAAAAATAGTTTTTAACTTGTAAACACTGAGTCTGAAAAACAGGCTCGGTCCTTAACCTCTTAAGGAGCGCCTACTGTACATTTACGTCAGCAGAATGGCACGGCTGGGCACATCAACGTATATATACGTTGGTTCTAGTACCCAGTCGTGGGTCACGGGCGCGCGCCCGCGGCGCGCTCCCGTGACCCGGTCCGAAGCTCCGGGACAAGGACCGCGGGACTCGTGGACCCGATCGCCGCTGGAGTGCGGCGATCGGTCCCCGGAGCTGAAGAACGGGGAGAGCCTTGTGTAAACACGGCTCCCTCGTGCTTCACTGTGGCCGCAGCATCGATCACGTCATCCCTGTTATAAGGGGACGTGATCGATGATGTCACACCTACAGCCACACATACAGGGAACACACAAATCCTACAGAGCCCCCTTGTGGTTAACTCCCAAACTGCAACTGTCATTTTCACAGTAAACAATGCAATTTAAATGCATTTTTTGCTGTGAAAATGACAATTGTCCCAAAAATGTGTCAAAATTGTCCGAAGTGTCCGCCATATTGTCGCAGTCACGAAAAAAATCGCTGATCACCGCTATTAGTAGTAAAAAAATTTTTTTTAATAAAAATGCAATAAAACTATCCCTTATTTTGTAAACGCTATAAATTTTGCGAAAACCAACCGATAAACGTATCGGCCTAAATACGTATCGGCCTAAACTGAGGAAAAAAAAAAAATATATTTTGGTGGGATATTTATTATAGTATGTAAGTATTTTTTCAAAATTGTCGCTCTATTTTTGTTTATAGCGCAAAAAATAAAAACCGCAGAGGTGATCAAATACCACCAAAAGAAAGCTCTATTTGTGGGGAAAAAAGGACGCCAATTTTGTTTGGGAGCCACATTGCACGACTGCGCAATTGTCAGTTAAAACGGTGCAGTGCCGAATCGCAAAAAGGGGCAAGGTCCTTTACCTGCATTTTGGTCCGGGTCTTAAGTGGATAAGTGGTTAAATGGCATGGTTTGTTAAATTAGACTATTGCACTACATAGTTGTAAATCCAAAGTTCACCATACATATCACAATCTCATTATAAAATCTTTGCTCCTTTAATCTGGCCATATACTATGCAATCGGATTGCACAAACTATGTAATATGAGAACACACCTAAACAATCCATTCAATTGGAATCCAATCAGGCAGGCCCTTGCACCCAGGGCTGTCTTAATAATGGGGCACACCTGGGCACTGCCCAGGGGCCCCAGATGCACTATCCCCAAAGCAGCTGGTACTTGAGCCCATGCTCCCCTGAAATTGGGGGCCCCATGATGGCACTGAGAGTGATAGATGCAAAGGGGAGGCAGTCTGCCTCCTACCTACTTAATGTCTGTTTACCATCATTGTAGGGGCCCCAGAGCATTGCTTTGCTCAGGGGCCCACGATGCTATTAAGAGGGCCCTGCTTGCACCTCAAAGCTGATGGCAGATCTAAAGGAGATTGTACAATCAGATTGTATAGTGTGGGATGTCTGTTCATTGGATATACATGCACGTGCCACCGAAACACTTATGCATGTTTATGGTAAGGCCTTTTAATAAAATAAAATAAAAATCGCTTTTTAGATCATCTGTCTTTTCATGTGGGTGACATTGCACCAATGTGTCACAGCTCCATTCTCCTGCCTTGCCTACAAAGCAAATGCTCCCCATGTGTCTACATGAAAACATTTGGTTCTACAGAGAGCCAAACTCCCATCTCCCCTCCATGAAATATTACAGACTCCTAGATGTGCTGCGTGGGATCTCTGCAATCTCTCAGCTCCGGAGGCTCCGTGTGGAGTTGGAAGGAGACATGGGATCAGCTGGAGAAAAAGAAACACATTCCTCTGGTGTAGGCTGCCGAGAAAAGTCAGGCAGGGAGGTGATAGACGCATAGTGCGTCTCCTCTGGAAGATAGGATCTTCTTTATGTACTCTTGGACATTTTTGTGACAGCTTTTATGTCTTTATCTAGAACAGCCTGTCAATGAGGAACCCTTAAAAGAACGCTCAGGTCTCAGAGAACCCCTAGCTAGAGCTCAGGGTAAATTAGCGCGATCAGTAAGTTGCGGCAAAAGAATAAGAAATGTACAAACAAAATTGTTTTCAGTAATATTGAAATAATAATAATTATGGCCAGAAAAGACTTTTTGAAATTGGGTGATCTCACATTGGTGGCCCCCGGTGGAGAAATGCCCTCCTGCTAGGGTTGGACGAAGGAAAAGAGACCCCACTGCTTATCAGTGAAGTGTCCCCTTAGTGGTCAGAAAAGCCATAACCTTCCTCTGGTGGTCTGTGTAATTCTCCCTTACACTGGTCAGTGAAACAGGACCCTCTAAGACTAGTAATCAGTGGGAGGAGGATCTTCTCAGACATTGGTGGTCATTTGGAAAGTCAGTGAAAGAAGGGGCCCAGTACAATCGGTTAGTAAAATGAATCCCCCTTGCATTGGTAGTCTTTGAGTAGAATGCTCCTTACATTGGTGGTCAGTGGGAAGAATGCTCCTTACATTGAGAAGAATGTTCCTTACATTTATGGTCAGTGGGAAGAATGCCCCTAGATTGGTGGTCAGTGGAAAGAATGCTCCTTACATTGGTGGTCAGTGGAAAGAACGCTTCCTAGATTGGTGGTCACTGAAAAGAATGCTCCTTACATTGATGGTCAGTGGGAGGAATGCTCCTTACATTGGTGGTCAGTGAGAAGAATGCGACTTACATTGATGGTCAGTGGGAATAATGCTCCTTACATTGGTGATCAGTGAGAAGAATGCTCCTTACATTGGTGGTCAGTGGGAAGAATGTCCCTTACATTGGTGGTCAGTGGGAAGAATGTCCCTTACATTGGTGGTCAGTGGGAAGAATGCTCCTTACATTGATGGTCAGTAAGAAGAATGCTCCTTACATTTGTGGTCAGTGGGAAGAATGTCCCTTACATTGGTGATCAGTGGGAAGAATGCTCCTTACATTGGTGGTCAGTGGGAAGAATTCTCCTTACATTGATGATCAGTGGGAAGAATTCTCCTTACCCGTGGTGGCTGGTGGTATTTTTGAGGGGGTGGCAAACAGTGCACCTACAGTCACCCCCTGGTCAGGTCATCTGCAGCCACCCCTGGCAGGCGGTTGGTCGATCCCAGCCCAGCACTTACCCCATCTATGGTGCAGGCGACAGGGTGGCAGCTTCCCCTCAGCATCACAGCGTCTCCTCCCTCCTCCTCATATGCTAATTGGAACACTTCTCTTTCAGCTAATTAGAAAACGGGTCTCATGAGTGATAATAGCGAATATTAATTCCGCGACCATTAGTGACCATTAGCGCTCGTTTTATGTGCATCACTCCACTCACTTCCAGACCTGGTCCAGACCTGTACTGGGCATCCATCTTTCCCACAGGGTCTTCAGTTACATAGTTACATAGTTAGTCAGGTTGAAAAAAGACACAAGTCCATCAGTACAACCATAAAAAAAAAATAATAATAATAATATCATACAATCCCATATACCCAATTCTATATCCACAGTTGATCCAGAGGAAGGCGGAAAAACCCCAGCAGAGCACGATCCAATGTGCTACAGCAGGGGAAAAAATTCCTTCCTGATCCCCCGAGAGGCAATTAGATATTCCCTGGATCAACTTTACCTATAAATGTTAGTACCCACTTATATTGTATACATTCAGGAAAGTATCCAGGCCTTTCTTAAAGCAATCTACTGAGCTGGCCAGAATCACCTCTGGAGGGAGTCTGTTCCACATTTTCACAGCTCTTAGGCCGCGTACACACGACTGAGGAACTCGACGGGCGAAACACATCGTTTTCTTTGTCGAGTTCCTTGTTAGGCTTGTCGAGGAACTCGACAAGCTTGCTTTGCGTACACATGTTAAAGACCAAACCTCCTCGATCTCAAACGCGGTGACTTCAACACATACAATAACAGGGGAAGTTTGATTCCATTGGCACAACCCTTGGGGCTGCTTTTGCTAATCTCATGTTACTGAAAAGTTTGGTAAGAGACATTTTCACTTTTCAGTCTGTTACAGCGTGACAAATGTGCTATTTCCATTACAAACGCTACTTTTACAGAAGGTGCGCGGGTTTCTTAGCATACACACACTCGAGTTTCTCGTCGGAAACCAGCCCAATGAGAAACTCGACGAGCCAAATTCGACTACCGTCAAGAAAATAGAGAACCTGCTCTCTTTTTGGCTCGACGAGTTCCTCGACAGTTTTCTTGGCGAAAAGTGTACACACGACCGGTTTTCTCGGCAGAATACATCTCCCATCGAGTTTCTTGCTGAATTCTGCCGAGGAAACCAGTCTTGTGTACGCGGCCTGACTGTGAAGAAACCTTTCCGTATTTGGAGGTGAAATCTCCTTTCCTCTAGGTGTAAAGCGTGCCCTGTTGTCCTTTGTGTTGACCGTAAAGTGAATAACTCAACACCAAGATCACTATATGGACCCCTTATATATTTGTACATGTGGATCATATCCCCCCTTATTCTCCTCTTCTCAAGAGTAAATAAATTCAGTTCCTCTAATCTTTCCTCAAAGCTGAGCTGATGCCTCTTATCAGTTTAGTTGCCCTTCTCTGCACTTTCTCCAGTTCCCTGATATCATTTTTGAGAACTGGGGCCCAAAGCTGAACTGCATATTCCAGATGAGGTCTTACTAATGATTTGTACAGGGGCAAAATGATATCTCTATCTCTGGAGTCCATACCTCTCTTAATACAAGAAAAGACTTTGCTCGCTTTGGAAACCGCAGCTTGGCATTGCATGCCATTATTGAGCTTATGATCTACCAAAACCCCCAGATCCTTCTCCACTGCAGATCCCCCTAGTTGTATTCCCCCTAGTATGTATGATGCATGCATATTCTTAGTTCCCAAGTGCATAACTCAGTTGGCACCATGTCTACCAGCAGACCTCTCCTGCTGAGGGCATGGAGATATCTCCATCAGCTGCCGACATCCTGGCAGCAACTACCGTATGTAAGCTTTTCGAACTTTAATTCAAAAATTAGAAAATAAAATAAAGACCCATTTCAATCCAATTTCAATACTTAAAGCAAGCTTTTTCTTTCCTCATCCACTTTATTTGTTGCCTCCTGAAGGAATCAATATCACAAATCCAAGGTGGCTGCAGGGCCTTCTACTGAGCATGCACTGCTGCGTGTCATCATGGAGGCCAACTGTCTCTTTCTTGTTTTTGCAGCCAACCAACTGATGACACAGCGCCAGTTGCAATAACCAACAAGAGACAGATGGCTCCCCCATGATTTTAAAAGAAGATGGCGACGTGGGACGGGGTGTTCAGAGGTGGATCCTTACAAGACTCAATTGCTGGACATGTGACTATGTTTTGTTTTTTGTTCAGAACTCGCCCTATAGAGGCAAAATGAGAGGAATAGAATGGAGGGAGTTCCTCTTTAACGTTAGCGAAATAGCTCAACAACTCCTCTTGCCTTCCCCAACATTTATGTAGAAATCAATTGTTAGCCTCTTAGGTAAAAAATACAATATAAATGTAATAGTGGTACCATCATCCAAGACTAGATTAGATAGAAATAGGGCCTAGGGTACCCCAAGACCCAAAACACCCAAAAAAGGGAGAACGGGCAAAATGGACTATTCCGGTACAAAGTAAATAGATAATTTCAGAACGAAGATATATAAAAAAATTGGGTAAATTTCTTAATACAATATCAAAAAATTGGGGGGGGGGGGGGGTCCCGGTGGAAGTAGAGGTCACGATATACAAAGTCTCTACTAGTTTCGCGACATACGTCGCTTCGTCAGGAGAAGTTCTAAGAGCAAAATATCCTGTCTCCCACGGCGGCCAAGGGGGTGAATGCAGAGATGGACCTAAAAACTGTATGGGGTAACAAACAGGAATCAAAGAGACCACAGTCCCGGTAGGCACAGTGCTATAGGGCACTGATTAGTGGTGATTAAACAATGTACACAAGTGAAGAAAAATAGTAATCGTAATAGTATTACCAGCTGACACCTCCACAGTAGATACCAGTAAGGACTTAATACTTAGTAGGGTAGATGTTTCCCTCTTTAACGTTAGCTAAATAGCGCAACAGCTCCTCTTGCCTTCCCCAACACTTATGTTAAAATGCAGGCCGAAGATTAGAAGCTTGTATTACGTCAGCTGGCAGATCCGCAAGACTACAGCTTTGTTTACAGTGGTTCCCCCAAGCTGACTGGGTGCAGTACTTAGTAGTATAATCTACTGCCGTTGTGACCGTAGATTTTATTTTATTTTAATAAAGCAAAAAAATGTAATAAAAAAAAAACAGTGATCTTCATCGTAGCTATCAGCAAACAATACACAGATACTTGGAGATATGACAGAAATTGAACAGATACCTGGGACATGCAGGGAAACGCCCGTTGAGGACTGTGATTGGGTAATCAGCGCGCTGAGATTTATGGAAACGCTGAGGGAATATAAATAACCAGAGGAGATGTTTGTTAATTATATAAAGTTCTTGGAAACACAAAACATTTGAAAACACAGAGGCTAGAAGTATAACAGGCTGAAGATGTGGCATTATTTTTCGGTCCTCAGCTTGTTTCTTCTTCTGGAGAGGGGTCATCAGACTTTCAGGACTGCCCCCTTAAACCAGGAAAATGCTGGTACCTGTACAGACACATGCCACCCTCACGACTGTGCCGAGGTACATGCTCAGGGTTATAAGGAAAATGGCATCTATCTGATATATCCCGCTGGCCCCTTGTTCAGTCCAATGCCAGTGTTTTGTGATATGACCAGTGAAGGGGGTCCTTGGACGGTGATCCAGAAGAGGTTTGATGGAAGCGTCAATTTTTTCCGAGGTTGGGCAGACTATAAAGCTGGTTTTGGGCAAGCCAATGGAGAACACTGGTTGGGCTTAAAGAACATTCATCAACTCGCCCGAACTAAGCCGCAACGTCTAAGGATTGACTTGGAAGATTTTGAACGAGACCATCGATTTGTGCAGTACAGTAACTTTTCCCTCTCACCATTTGCAATATCTCCAGAAGAGGATGGCTACAGACTCTATGTCGATGGATTTGAAGAGGGAGATCCTGATAAACCTGTAGGAGACTGTTTTTCGGGTTTCTCTGGGGTACCATTCTCTGCGTATGATTATGACAGAGATGCATACGTTGGTAACTGTGCTAAGGCCTACCAAGGAGCTTTCTGGTACACCCAGTGTCACAATGCCAATCTTAATGGGAAATACCTGCATGGCCCCACCAAGGAGTATGCGGCTGGAATAGTATGGTCTCTTTGGAAAGGATACTATTATTCCCTAAAGGGGAGCGAGATGAAGATAGCTCCGGCAGGATCGTACTTAAGTGGCAGCCTAGATGTCTGATATGGCATTCCTATTAGAAGATTATTCGATTCTACAAGTATGTTTTCTTTTATAATGATTATTAAGTGCTAATTAACCATACTCTTTAAAAAAAATATTGGAATTAAATAACATGTTGTATTACTAGTTGCTTAGATATTAACATTACTTTGTACTCAATGTATGAAAAATAAAATCAAATGTTTTATTGCAGAAGGAAATTGAATTAGTTATTGTTCTGAAAGTGGCAAATGCACTGGGTTAAAGTCAAACCAAAACTAAATTTCAGCCTAGTATTTGTTTCTATCTATGACCCCACTGGGGGGGATTTTTATTTCTTTTACTCTGACACCTGATAGGCCGCGTACAAACGACTGGTTTTCTCGGCAGAATCCATCAAGAAACTTGATGGAAGGCGTATTCTGCCGAGAAAACCGGTCGTGTGTACACTTTTCGCCGAGAAAACTGCAGAGAAACTCATCGAGCCAAAAAGAGAGCATGTCTTCTTTTTCTTCGATGGGAATGGGAAAATTTGGATCGACGAGTTCCTCGACAGCCGAACAAGGAACTCAACGGGGAAAACGATGTGTTTCGGCCTTACAGGAATTGGGATGTATGATTGTCACCAAAGCAAAAAAGCACAGACAGCAATAAAACATTGTTCTACAATGTGTTTTGTTTTGTTTGTTGCCCTGGAGAAATTTCACATCACTTCCTGTCCCAACAGGAAGTTTTCCTAATAAGGAATCCAATCATCGTACAAAGTTACCCTAAGCTATCCAAAATGAATAAAAACAATTTGGTTGGAGTTGGGTTTTAATTGGTGTGAGTATAATCCATGTATGTATGTGTCTATCAATAAATGGTGTGTGTTTTAGAAAGCTTTGCCAAATCTTAAGGCCTCCTGTAAGTGGAATCCGCTTGCTCAGCGGGGGATCTCTCCACTGATCCCCGCTAAGCAGACGGATGAAAGGTCGGCTTTGCTATGCAAAACGAACACGGACGGACACAGTCCTACTCTCTTCTATGGGGCAATCGGATGGAAATGGACCATCCGATGGCATCAAATACACGGATGGGGAAAAGAACCACCACAATTGGATTGGATCGAAAATTTGTCCGTTGACATCTGCCGCTTCATAGAAGAAACTGAAGGGTCTGATCAGATCTGCCTAAAAAAGCTGACAGGCAGACCTGATCGGACAGCCCGTATGATAGGGGCCTTAAGGCTGCATTCACATTTGAGCTGAGCATCTTTGGTCGTTTTACAGACATTTCTGTTAGCATTTCTACAGTCGTCTAAGGCTTTGGTGTTCTTTTAGCCAATAGCTACTAGACAATAAAAATGTCTGATAAAAGCAGTTTTGCACAGTTGCACACTTTTCAGGCATTCCCATTCAAGTCTATTAAGCCAAAAAACACTCAAAGCGGAGGTCCATACAAAAAATCAACGTCCCCTTTTCAGGACCCTCCCCCCATTCCGGTGTCACATTTGGCACCTTTCAGGGGGGTGCAGATACCTGTTTAATACAGTTTTTTTTCACGCCCCCCCCCCTGCTGTCTTCTGGGAAACATACTGGTCCCAGAAGACAGCGTGGACCAGTGAGGATGGGCCGCACCGCAGTAGGGAACCGGGCATTGAAGCCGCAACGCTTCACTTCCTGATTCCCTCACCAAGAATGGCGGCGGGGGCAGCCAAGAGATAAGCGATTGCTCGGCCTTGGCTGTCGACATCCCGGGCGCCCTGGACAGGTAAGTGTCCATTTATGAAAAGTCAGCAGCTGCAGTATTTGTGCTGCTGGTTTTAAAAAAAAAAATTCCGGTGGACCTCCGCTTTAAAGCTTAAAGCTTGAAGCTTGAAGGACGGCCGATAACAGGCAAGTCTGTTTACATGTGATCAGCGATGATTGCACACAGCTGATCACATGGTAAACGGCTGCTGCAATTGGCCCCTTACCTCGATCTGTGATTAGTTGTGTCTGAAAGACACAGGGATCACAGAGCATGCCCGTTGTGCACCCCAGGGGGTGGGGTTCTGGGAGGATGTTCATGGACGCCCTCCCTGAACTAGATGACCACGCTGTAGCCGTCTTTAGACTATAGCATGGTATTGAAGTGGTGAAGGACTATAGAGTCAGGTATAATATGCCCTTAACTCTGGGGGTCACCAAATAAACACCAAGGGGTGTAAACATAATAAACACATTCTACGTACTGTATTTAGAATAATGCATGGCCGCCAATGTTTTCCCATGCAAGAATAATTCCTTCCCTTCATTCAACTATTGATCAAGTAGAATTACTTATTTACGATAGATTGACCATTGATTAACTCCTGATCACCACCCTGGTACATAGGGTCAAGAAGAAATGGGAGAACGATTCTGCATGGGTACAGGGCTGGTGAAGCCACTTGGAAATTACAAACCGGAAAAATGTATAGTCATGATTAGGAAAGACTAAGCAGTGTGCAGCAGGATGGGCTCAGCACTAGGCCAATCCGTACCTTATAAAAACTCCACCAAGGGTCCCAGAGGATCCTTGTGCAGTGACATGTTTT
The DNA here is from genome assembly GCA_029574335.1 of Rana kukunoris. Classification (NCBI taxonomy): domain Eukaryota; kingdom Metazoa; phylum Chordata; class Amphibia; order Anura; family Ranidae; genus Rana; species Rana kukunoris. The sequence goes on from CM056060.1 coordinate 28,912,069, forward strand.
AATAATGGTAGGCCCTCACCAGTTGTTAAAGCAGGACTAAAGTCCTGCTGCTAAAACTGTGAGCAGGCAGGATCTTTGTTGCAGAGGAGGCATATAATGCAATTAAATACCCCTACATGTCTGCTCACTGCTGCACGTAAACTGAGCTGTGCATGTTCAGCTCAGGTTACATCCCTGGCACAGTCCTGGTATGCCAGGGTGACTTACTCCTGTGCAGGTACCGGAGGGACATCTCGTGACAGCCAATGATGACTGCCAAAGACTAGTACCCAGCAGAAGATGCTGGCGGCGATAAGGAACGAGGACTGTTGACAGAAAGCTAAGATTAGCTTCACTTTAATACCTTGGTCAATATAAATGTTTTCTTCTAGAGTGGCAGTAGGGTGCCTAGGGCATGTGAACATTAAAACTCCATCCCTGTATACATAAAGTTGACCATATACAGCAGGGGTCTCCAAATTCTCTAAACAAAGGGCCAGTTTACTGTCCTCCAGACTTTATGGGGGCCAATGGGAGTAGAAATTATGTTGGCATCAGTGGAATTAAACAATACATCTTTGTGCCCCATTGCTGGTGTCAGTTTGAAGAATAGTGCTCCATCGTTGGCATCAATGGGAGAAATATTGCCCCATCGTTGGCATCAATGGGAGAAATAGTGCTCCCGTCTTTGGAGTCAGACTCAGTAGCAGGAATATTGTCCCATTGTTGGTGTTAGTGTAGGAAAAAGTGCCCCAAGGGCTGGATAAGGGCAAGCAAAGGGCCGCAGTTCGGAGACCCCTGATATACAGTATACATCTGTGTTAAAGACTTCAAGTTTTATCGACATTGGGCCTGTGCACATTTACATTTCAAAATTGCCTTGTCCACCGTATGTGGTAATGTTATGCAGTTTTTATTCCACATAAGCACCGGTATTGTGAAAGCTGTGCCCAAAAAGGGCCGGCAGAAGGTAAAGTCTAGTCAGCAGTACTGCCTTCAGGCTCCCTGCAGCTGATCATTTCCCCATTACTGACTTATCAGGCCTCGTTCCCCACTGTGTCTCTGTGTGGAGGCAGCCATCTTGTTAGGGGAGCAGGGCTTTCCTTCCTCATTTCAGAGCCACCTTTTTTCTGGTGGTCTGATAACTGGTGGTGCTATAATAAAACAGCAGGAGGAGAAACTCAGAAACCACACATCCACGGAATAAATGAAGCAGAATGAGGTGAGGTCCTCAGGAACAGCTTCCTCTCCCGCAAGAACAGTGGGGAACACAGTAGTGGCATCACTAAATCTCATGCCTCATTTTGTGGGACTAATACACAGAGACAATAGTGCCTTAGACCAGGGGTCTCTAAACGAGGGGCCAGTTTACTGTCCTTCAGACTTTAGGGGGCTTGGACTAGGGCTAGCGGGAGTAGAAAATGTCCTGGCTTCCAGTGGGCGTGAACAATTTCTTATCTTTGGTGTCAGTGGGAGGCATAGTGCCCTATTGTTGGCGTCAATGGGAGAAATAGTATCATATTGTTAATGTCAATGGAAGCAATTTTGCCACATTGTTGGTGTCAGTGGAAGGAATAGTGCCCTTTCATTGGTGTCAGTGGAAGGGATATTCCCCCTTTATTGGTGTCAGTGGGAGGAATAGTGCCCCATTGTTGATGTCATTGAGGACAAAAGCTTTTCAGGATACATCTTAGGCACATTTTCTACATGTTCCCTATATATTAAGGGTCTCCAAACTTTCTAAAAAAAGGTCCAGTTTTCTGTCCTTTAGTGGGGGTAGCACTGGTCAGTAGGAGTAGAAAATGTCCTGGTGTCAGAGAGAGTAAATAGTCCCTCTTCTTTGGTATCAATGGGAGGAACAGTGCGCCATCACTGGTGTCAGTGGAAGAAATAGCACCCCATAGTTGGTGTCAATGGGAGGAATAGTGCCCCATTGTTGGTGTCACTGGCAAGAACAATGGCCCACTGTTGCTGACAGTGAAGGAGAATAATGCTCCAATGGCCAGGTAAAAGCAAGCCAAGGGCTGCACCCGCCACCCAAGCCACAGTTTGGAGACCACTGCTATATAGTATAGTAATAAGTCACTTTTTTTAAATTCTAGTGATCTTTAACCATAGTTATTTTTTTTGTGCATTATTCTTGTTTTCTGCTCCTGATATCTTCATTACTCTGTCAACTCTATGAACTCCAGTGAAGTCCAAATAGCAACCTTTTAGTACAGTATAAAGAGGAAGACCTAAGCCACCATTCGTTTGCATAATCCAACTGCCTATCATCAGAAAGAAAACCCAGAATCCATTCATTGATTAAAAACAAATTACTTAAATAATCCGTAATCTATTGTGGCACATGCATATATTTAGCAGCTATGGAACATTTGCACCATTGTATTTTTCCCATGGAGACAGCCATACTTTATCAAGGCCCTAGATCAGGGGTGCCCAACCTTTTGAAGAGCAAGGGCAACTTAAGCAAATTGGTAACCAGTCGAGGGCCACAATGAGCGGAGCGGGCAGATGACAGGTCACGGCTACTCTATAGGCCCTTCGATCCACCCAGATGAAAGGGGACGAATTCCCTTCTGTTTTTCGGATTGGAGGTAGGTGGGCGTAAACGGACATCTATCGCTCTATAGAGGTGAATGGGGGCTCCCATTTGGTTGGGCTGATTGTGTGGAAAGGGTCTAAGACTACTTTCACACTGATGTGCTGCAGTTTACCCACACCGCGGGTGCAGTGTAGTGCACCTGTGTCTATCCTACGGGTTAGCTGAACTTTGCCATAGACTCCACCTGTGGCAAAAGCCAGCGCTATAGAGGACGCATCGGCTTATGGGGCTCTGCTCCGCAGGCGCTTTGTTCCTCTACCACCAGCTTCATTCACAACACTGATTCTGTGGTATGGCTGGTCGGCAACCTGCGATCTGGGCTTGCCAACCCACCATTCCAGAGCAGGAGGTCGCGGGTAACATCAGAGGGCTCTGCGGGCCACATGTGGCCCCCGAGCTACTGGTTGGCCACCCCTGCCCTAGATAATTTTCCAAAGCTTTGTGTGTCTATATGAACATGTCATTGGTTTGGGCTTTTTTTTTTACTACCAACAAAACTTTTTTCCAACCTTTTCAGGTACAAGATCCAGATATTTGCCTTTGCTCAAACTTTTCAAATTCCTATTTATCATCTATATGCAAAATAAATATTGCATGCTTGCTCAGATCTGATTGGCAGCCCAACAGCCAACTAAAGAACTGGCTTACTAGACTGCGGCTAACTGCAAGGATATGGCTTAGTGTTTTCAGCCTTATACAGAATGTAATACTAGTGACTGAATCTTTATATAAGAATGTTTGCAAAAAATGATATATATATTTGGGGGAATCATGCCAAAGATGCTGAAAAATACATTTTAGGTTTACCAACACTTTAAACACCTCTATACAAAATGATATCAATAAGGGTTCTATTTTTTAAACCCTTAGTATGATATCAATTTAATTAGTAGTACATGCCACACTGGTTTTGCATGCTTTGCCTTAACACTAATTTTGGCCTTTTTGTGTAAGTTATGATGGTTGGTGGGCTAGGAGGTCAACGTCGGATAGAGAAGGACCACCGATCACATTGACTATTTTGGACCATATTACATGCTTTATTTTCAGCAATCACAATAATTAAAAACATCTCAATTTATTATACAATTACAAAACAGATACAGATCCTTTGGTTTCAGTTTAAACCCCATGGCATTGTGGTCTAGTTAGAGACTGGACAAAGATTGAAAATAAAGAGCGAGAGAGAGAGACGAGAAAGAAGGAGGTAGAGGTTAAGGAGGAGGAATGGAAAAGACGAAGAGGACTAAGCAAAACAAGATGGGAATTAAAACAAACACAGACAGTACCTCATGATCTTGTGTTCACGGGAAAGGTGATTTAGTGAGATAGGAAAAGGGAAAGAAGTTCTGAAATAGCACCTTAGAATCCTCAAGTGGAAGCCTATTGGGCTGATAAATATGGAAAATAGAATCTATCTATAGCACCCAAAAAAATGAAGCTACTGTGGGGAAGAATGTCAAAGAAGCAATGAGACCTTAGCACCAATGGAATGGGACATGACAGTGAGGTAGTCTCAGAGAAAAAAAACAAAAAAAACATCAAACACACTGCTCACCCTTCTAACACTGGAGGAGTCTCAGTGATCTGTTTGACCTTCAGTGTGACAAGGATGAAACGTAGCATGGAGAAGGAGCTGAAGTACGATGGAATTAAGAAATGGAAGGAGACACTCACACCCAGAGAAACAAAAAAACCTTTCAAGATTCCAAAACACTCTCCACACACCTTCAATTTTCATTTTTTTTTTCATATTTATTTTTTTTGCCACCTGAACAAATGAAAACAAAAAAAACAAACTTTTTTTTTCTTAAAAAAAAAGGTGCATTACATGAAATTATTTAGTTTACTCCTCTTCGACTCCGGGAACTGTGGGATCATCGACCCTGCATTCTCATCATCTCAAATCCGGGGCAGTCTTATTTAGGACATTCCCATTTTTTTTTGTTCTCCATGGGGGCATCTTCAAGGTCATAGGAAGGCCAATTCATGTAAGCAGGGGGCACAGGTAATAGGAGAGGTGAAAAGTCTCCATCCCGTGAACACAAACACGGGAGTTTGGTCTGTCCTTGGAGAGATGTTCTTCAAAGCATGTCTATCTGTTTTTTTCGTGTAATGCTTACCGAAACAAGAAAAGTTTTAGAGATGAGAGGAACAACAATTTCAAGTCCGCATGAGAAATTATCCTGTCCTAGTATTTGTCTGTTGTTTTTACACGAAGCAGACTGGTCCGATCTCAACTCCGAATTCCTGGTCTGGGGCTCCAATATCCATGGGTGCCACATCTGTAATGGGCAGTCTTGATGTCTTTGAGCTCTTGTATTCAATGACTGTCTTGCCCCATTGTCCTGTGTGTTGCTGTGGAAGGAAAATGGACCATTAGGAGAGTGCTTCAGTGTAGTAACCAAACAGGGATCAGTATTTCCACAGTTTAGAGGGCTAGGGCATGTACTAATGCCTCTTAAGTATCCATGCTACATTTTCAATGAATGATTAAAATATTATTGGTGTATTAGATATTATTTAATTATTTCACCTGGAGGATTCTATGAGACCCTGTCTATAGAAAGAGGGGCTCTAAATGTTGACCTGCAAGCCAGTCTGGTTACTTTTACTGGTTTAATTTTTTTTTACAAACTGTTTCTATCTAACCTGGCGCAATCTGGTGGCATTTCAGACTTTTTTGGATACAGCAGGGGTTAGTTAAAACCTTCTTCACATTTATTTTATTTCTCTCTCTTATCTCTCTAGGTTTCCATATGTGAGATTTCTCCCTTAATGGGGGCCAAATACAGCAATACAAATGCCTTTTTTAAGTAGCGTGGGTAAAAGTTAGAGCCTCTGTAGGTTATTCTTGCTTTCTATGCCCTCCTATTCAGATGACCACCATTTTTCACATGTCTTGTTCTGGTCTCACAGGGACAGAAAGTAATAGCAAATCTCACCAGACAGCATTAAAAACCAGACAGAAAGTCTAAACTTCCACTATTTTTCTCAAAACCATACACAAACCCAGTCAAGTAAATAAGCATCCTACCGTGCAACCATCTTCGGTGACACTGTATGTGAAGCGGCTGTTACCCTCGGCTCTGATTTCAATCTCGTTGGAACCTTGCAGGAGCAGGGCCTTCTTTAGGTTGCCAGTTTCCTGGTCCATGTAAGCAACGCTGTTCTTGCAGTGGTAGGTGATGTTCTGAGAAGCTTCAGTGGCCATAAGGCGGAGGAAGGTGAGTTGGATGTTAACATCAGCTGGGTCAGATCCCTCACTGCCATATTCGAACTGAGAACAAAGTAAAATGAGGACATGATTATGGACAATTTCAAGGTGCTTACTCTTATATGTAAGAAATGGTGAACTTCCAGCATACTTGCCTGTCCTCTAAATTTTTGTAGTGAATTTATGGGAAAGCCAAGCAAGCTATAATAAATGTATTACAGATTTTCCTTACCTGGAAGCCATCGGTCATTGTCTCGCCGAACCAGACATGTTTCTTCTCACGTTGGTTCTTGCTATGGTACCAGTTCTTCTGCTCAATAGTGGACTGAGTGGGATAGACACAGGTTTCTCCAGTTTCCATGTTGCAGAAGACCTTGATGGCATCAAGAGTGCATCCTTGGTTGGGGTCAATCCAGTATTCACCTAGAAAAAAGAAGACAGTTCTGTAAGAAAGAAGACAAGCAAATGAAAAGGGTTATGCAGGTGTGTGTCAATCTCCATTATTTACCGCTCTTCCAGTCAGAGTGACACATCTTCAGGTCGCGGCAAGTACGGGCTGGGTTCTTTTTGGTACCCTCGGGACTGCGGATGTTCTCAATCTGTTTGCTCAGGCTCTTGAGGGTGGTGTCTACCTCCATATCGCGATCGCGCATGGTGTTGGCATCATCAGCACGGTAGTGGTGTGATTTCTCCTGAGGAGGCTGGGGCATGAAGCTGAAATCAAATCCGCCACTTGGGGGGCCAGGAGGACCTGGGGGACCAGGAGGTCCAGGGGGACCCTAGAAGGTAGCATAGGAATAGTCATTAAATCTGATTTAAACATGAGACAAACAGCAAATGCTGAATCATTAGAAATTAATAAAGACCATCATGGAGCAACTTCTATAGAAAAGAAACTCCATTGACTGGTCATAATTATTTAAAAGATTCATATCAGTTAAGAACTATAAAGTAAATAAGTATACTCACAGCAGGGCCAACATCACCAGTACGACCACGAGGACCAGGTGGGCCGATGGGACCAGGCAGACCATTAGAGCCATCTTTACCAGCACTGCCAGAAGATCCGGGAGGACCCTATTGTAAACACATTACATAATAAGGCACTGATGTCCATTGAAGGCCTCAGAATACATTTTTTAAGAAACAGTTATTTTTCACTGTATGTATAGAGAAAATAAGAAAGCACTTACTCTTGGACCAGCGGGACCGGAAGCACCAGATGGACCTTGTTCACCAGCATGGCCCTAAAATGCACACAGGTTATTAGTACTTGGAAACAATGTATCAGGGAGAAGAAAATGCTAATAAAACTGTTGTGGAACTAACAATTTCTGAACAGAGGTAAAGTAGGTAGACATTTTGTCACACATTACTTACAGGGGCACCAGGTGGTCCGGGAAGACCGTTGAATCCTCTGTGTCCCTTCATGCCTCTTTCTCCTTGCTCTCCAGCTTCACCCTTGTCACCACGAGCACCTGCAGGTCCCTATACCAAAAATATATATGTTTAGGGTAAGAAAAAAGTATCAAGAATTTTGTTGAAAATACAGGTTCTTCAGATGAAAAGACTACTTACAGATGGACCACGAGCACCAGCAGGACCAGATGGGCCAGCAGGACCAGCGGGACCCTAAGAAAGAAATAGAGACACGTATTATTAAGTATTAAGTTATTCCTATCTAGTCTTTGCAAACTTAGACCTCAACAGAATATACCAATGTCTGGGCATAACCAAGGCTGGTTAGCATTGTTACTTGTATGTATGTTTCCTGTGGGTTTTGTGAGTTTTTGGTGCTCTATTTTTCTCACACAGTCCAAAAATATACCGGAAAGTTAATTGATTTCCCCACAAACTGGCAAATAGTGGGCTGCTTACTGTGGGAGTAACATTAGATTGTAAGCTTCTTTAGAAGCAGAGAAAAATATAAATAGAGGAGTGTCGATGTTTTTTAAATGAATTGAATTGGTAAATTAAGAAATAGAATTTTATGTTCTTATCATAGCTTTGAAATCATCCATATCACAATACCAAGTGTCTTGAAATACAACTATCAACTGTGATATATCTGGATGCAGTTTACAATGTCATCTGAAAACAATGGGACTTGAGGTCAGTTTTATTGTGTAAGCTGATCCATCAAATGCAGGAGTGTTCACACATTTCAAAATTGAAGTAAATGGTTTGGTAATGTCAGTAGTTGTTGCCATCTGATTGGCAGTACTAAATTAAAATGTAGGGTTCTCAAGATCAAGAATTATAAAACCTTGCCCCACAAATATGTTTTAACTATAGGCTAACTTTTGTCAGTAGAGTCTTAGACCAATAATATGGTATACTCACAGTCTCTCCACGGTCGCCACTCTTTCCAGCAGGGCCAGCTGGGCCGGGAGCACCAGGGGCACCAGGAGCACCAGGGGGACCAGCAGGACCACCCTCACCACGATCACCCTAAGATATTGAGAATATTGGGGTTCAGTTGAAGCATTGTCTTAAATAAAACCACAGAAAACCTAAGTTTAAAACAAGGGAGGTGTCTTAGATAAAATGGGTTTACCTTAGGACCAGCAGAACCATCACGACCTGGAGAACCTTCAGAACCTGGAGATCCCTAAAGACAAACCATAAGAGACACATTAGTACCTTTAAACCAACCTTGGTGTTTTTTAGAAGGAGCCTACACAAATAAGAAGCAATGTGATGCATAGGATTATATCCATAGGAATCCCTTTATAAAACCATTGTATTTAATTATTTGTAATGATGGGGCCCTATAACGGAACAATGAAGTGACCCCCTGACTCTTTCTTTTCCATCACGGATGCAATTCCTTTAGACATACAGAATAATAAGTGTTTTCAAAGAAACCACATAGAGGTTCCTAAACCAGATATACATAAGTTTTAATTAAAAAAAAAATGGAATGGCCAAAACTATTTGCATAGACTGTTCCAGCTATAGTCACTCCTTGCTACCCAGCAATAGTAGTCAAGGGAATAAAAACATTGTCTTTCTGAAATCCCAGCATAAGATTTTAATATGGACAGCTCTTTAAGTTCATAAATATACAATATAGATACTTTTAACTACTTTTTAGCTAATGTCTATGTCCTAGCAGCCTTCATAAGGATGATGTGCTTACTTCTGAAGCCTCATGATGATTTGCAACACAGTTTACAGAGAGCCAGCGCCAGTATAACTATTGGGTGCAGCAGGCTTGTGCCTATAGGTAGTATAGGAAAACAGGAAGGTTTTCTCTACATCAACCACACATTTTCCCCAGTAAAAATACAGGCATTTCAAATAAGCTAATTTACCTACTGCCATATTATTCCAAGGCAGGTTATGACCAATAAAATAAATATATGATGTAAAGGGATGATCCTAGGAAGGGGAAACCTGTCCTGGCACATATCAGAAAAAATGAAACTTCTATATCTTAACTACAACTGTTTTCGTTAATGGCTTAGACCTACTCAGCTGTAAAATGTTGAAGAGTAGGATTGGCTATGAGGTATTAGCAAATGTCAAAATTTAACATGTGTACCTAATGTATATTTTTGAAGGTGCACAGTGTGTCATTGTATGACCTTACAGTTTGTTTAATAATTTTATGGTCTTACAATGCCTATTATCCAAAAACACTTACCTCACGACCTGGTTCACCGGGAGGTCCAGCTAAGCCTGGTGGGCCAGAAGGACCGGGAGGACCACGTTCACCGCTTGGGCCAGAAGAACCTTGTTTGCCGGGTTCACCCTAAATTGTTGTATGGACAAAGTCAAAATACAATTAAATAAAATACTATAACTGCCAAATTGTCATGTTGCTAAATCATATTATACAAAGTAAATATAGGAATGTGTGATAGTGACTGTAAAGATAATACACTTGAAATACAGAGTCTGTTAAAGAGATTATCTGTCCATGTTGTTTTATATTACATGAAATAGCATTTTGGTTAGGAAATGACAGGTGCCCATTTGACTGTGTTTACCAATGGTTGTTGTAAATGTGCTACTGTAAAATGTGCTGTGTATGAATTATTATTAGCAGACTGTACATGGAACAGTGTATCTTGCACAAGTTTCACTATGTGGCCTACTAAAAAGTTGGAAATTCTAAAGTTTCAAAGGCTTTTGTATAAATTGCAAGGTTCTACTCACAGTGGGGCCTGGAAGACCTGGGAAGCCTCTTTCTCCTCTCTGTCCAGGAAGACCAACTGTACCACGGGTTCCAGCAATACCTTGGGGTCCAGGAGTACCAGGAGCACCCTACAGAATAGATATATCAGGAAGAATAATCATTTTCTGTAGTTTTATTGGAATTACCAGATTGTGAAGGATTTTTTGGCCTTACTTATCTATTAAGTAATAATAAGTACAGTTAGTTAATCATTACTAAAGAGGTCTTGAATAGTTTTAAGATAAAAATATGGCTAGATTATAATTAAAGTGCCACTTACAGCAGGGCCATCGCTACCAGGAGATCCTTTCTCGCCAGAGGGTCCGGGAGGTCCAGCAGCACCAGGTTCACCAGGGCGTCCAGCAGGGCCAGTCTCACCACGGGGTCCTTTCTGTCCTTCCTTTCCAGCTGGGCCGGAAGGTCCAGGAGGTCCAGCATTGCCCTAAAAAATATTTAAATATTGAGTGTAAAGGCACCAAAGTGGCATTGGACATAGTCAGCTACACATCCCTTCACATATCCTAGTTAGTCATAAAAGAATAATGGGCTTTACAAATAAGAGCATGTAAACACAACTCAGAAGACTAGTTTGGGAGCATGGTGGTTCAATAATAAATGTGTAAGCTTCAACTATGGCAAGTAGGTCTTGCTCACACATTACAAAACCTGCCAACTGCAAGAGGCATAAGTGGCAAAAGAATCTGCATAGAACTGTCTTGCAGCAGTGCTTTCACCACCATGCTTTTCCCCATCCATGGCAAAGTGTTAGTTCTTACAAACATTAATTAAAAATGCATAAGTATATATATACTTACAGAGGGGCCAGGGGGTCCAACACGTCCAGCAGCACCAGGGAAACCAGAAGAACCCTAAGGATGGAAAATATATTGGGTGATTATTTTTGTATTTAATGAAGTCAGCTGGAATAGGTTTATATTATTTATGCCCTTTAATACAGTGAAAGTCATTAAGTCAGCCAGTGCCATGTAAGCCTACATTAAAAGGGGGTTATGGGTAAAATGTACAAATAAAGTTTACATTTAATAAGGACTTATGAAGGCCTCAAGGTCTTTTTAATCTCTAAAAAGTGGTAGGATCATAAAATGAGAAATGAGTGTTGTATTATGCCCAATTTTATAAGCTGGGGCACAAAAACAAGTGAAGTGGCCTTTGTTGGAGGGATCAACTAGGACCTGATTCATGGGGCAAATTATAAAATGCAACAGTCTACCCCATCTTTGTACAGGTACCCGATGACTTATCACCCATTGTAAGATATAGTGATAGAGAGATTATGAACTAATTATACTTACAGGAGGACCAGCAGGACCGCGAGCACCTTTGGGACCAGTAGCACCAATAGAACCCTGCAAAAGTAAAATTAAGTACATTGACATTTCTGGATGATAATGGTCATGGGGAGGTAAAGTTTGAATGGTTTATAAAGAGACTTACAGCAGGGCCGGGAGCACCAGTGGGACCAGCAGCACCAGGAGGACCAGCATCACCCTTGGCACCAGCATCACCTTGTTCACCCTTGGCACCAGGTTGACCATCAGCACCCTACATGAAGAGAAAATGAAAGTCAGTTAATATGTCAAATCTGGGTAACTCAATGCATACATGCATTTATGTATGTAACTTATAATACTAGATTATACTATATAAAATTATTATTTTCATTATTATTTTTGTGTGTGTACTTAACTTCATCAAATTATAAGTAAGCTGTAAAGTGCACAAAATCATTTAAACATTGGCCAAAATTGGCTTATGTTCAAGTAACTACTGGAAAGCACGAATGGTAATTTGCTTGTAACTAATTTACCAATATAATTCCACTGCAATTCCAGGATTCACCAGCAGGAGGGCCTACAGGTGAGTCTGCAACTGCATTTACAGTAAAGATCCCAGTGCTGCAGGTGGCTGAAAAGAGCCCTAATGGGCTTTACCATTGAAATGGAAATTCTCTATAATAATGCATTAGTCTGGTCAGAGTCAATATTTTGCACAGACCATTTACAAAGAACCAAAAGCATTGCATTTGGCTTAATAGGTCTGGGTAAAAAAAATGTTCTGCATACTGGCAATAATGACAGTGGAGTATGTATTTTTTAAGATGGATCTATGAGGTGTTTAAATAGGAACATTAAAGCAAAATACTCACAGGAGGACCAGCAAATCCAGCAGGGCCAGAAGGACCGGGCTCACCACGCTCACCCTATAAGAACAGTAAAGTGACCATTAGATGCAGCCATTTTGTGATGAGCAAACAAAGCAGATCAACTGAAGATATACTTACGGGAGCACCACGGGAACCAGTGGGACCAGCAGGACCAGCGGGACCAGCTTCACCCTGCAAAGAAAAGCATTGATAAAAGATTGTTATGGGGTTGACTATGGTAGGCAAGCCTCAATACTAAAACTACTTTTTACATAGTGTTGTTAGCAACTGATATAATGCTGGCCAATAGGCAGTGTTGGGCCCATTTATGAACTAACTATTGTACTTCTCTTCTACCAGGGCCTTAAAAAAATGCCTTTAAAACAGAAATATTAGAACATAAATAGACAGTACTCTAACAAATGTTTTATTTTTTCTAATCTATTTTGTATTAATTGTCCTATATAGGGTACAAATTGGTATTCCCAAAGTGGGCCTATTAATGATCTGGCTACCATAATCGAGATATAATATTGATATCTTCACTGTATACATACAAAATGTTCTATTTTTAAGATATAGTGAAAACCTAGTTCTCCTCATTTAAAATTGCATGACTAACTGAAGACTATATGATGATGATTGTGTGCTATATATGTTTAAAAACTGGTTTAAATCTTTATTATAAAATGTAGTTTTAAATGCAGGGTCCCTTGTAAGAGATGTATATATGTAGACATGGTGGCTCAAAGACCAGTTTATTGGGACACCTGCTCAGAGGTAAAAATTAAAACCTCAGATTTAGTACTAAAACCTGTATTTTTTTATCCTATTCTTACCATGGCAAACAAGTGGTGCTTTTTTTTTGTTTAGAATATAATGTCAACATAGAGATGATGATTTATTAGGAGGAGCAGTTATACTCGGGTTCCCTGACATCATGGAGTCTGAGGGGTCTACAATCTGCATACCCTATGTGTCCTAACACCTGATCAGTGAAATTAAGATTTCAAAAATTTGAGCCTTTGGCCTGTTCAACTTACCTTGTCACCAGGAGCACCACCAGGGCCAGGAGGACCAATAGGACCAGTCAAACCTCTTACGCCATCTTTGCCAGGAGCACCATCAGCACCCTTAGGTCCTTGGTCACCCTAGAAGGCAATAGAGAATAGTGTTGATAGTTTGAACAGCAAGCTAGGTCATTTAGCACAATGTATAATCATTAGCTGGTATAGGCGAAATAAAATATTCAAAGTCAGTGTGATGAGATTAAGGTCAAAGAAAAAGAACAAGCACAAAAGAAAAAAACATTTGGATCCAGAGGTACAGGGACACCTTTACAATTAAGCTAGAAGAAGAGACCAATATCAGTTTGAAAACAGAAAGGAAATGAATAATTAGGATCAGTGAGAATCATATAAAATGGCTAACTATAGTTGCAGCTCAAGTATCTGGAACTTACTCTGTCACCCTTAGCACCAGGCAGGCCACCAGCACCGCGTTCACCGGGCATTCCTTGAAGACCAGATGGTCCTTGACCACCGGGGGCACCTGGAGCACCAGCTTCACCCTAATTTGAGAGAAAAGAAAAATCATTGGTTAACTTCATCATGCATAACTGAAAATAATTCTCTTGAGCTACAGTATACATTTCATAATTGTTGATTATTGATGTTCTGATTGATCCTATGTATGTAAAAAAAATTAAGACTAAGTCTCAATAAGCCTTGTGTCCAATCAGTCATGCAAGTCAATATTCCTCAAAGGCCGTAATACAATTAACTTACAATACAGCCATGGTGAGACCCAGATTCCTAAACCTATAATTATGTTCCCTTACATTTTTTTAAAAGGAGTTACTACTATCATCTTTGGAGAGATTATTGGTCTGCAATCTTACAACAGCCTATTTTACCCAACAACAATTAACATTATTGGGCAAAGTGTCTTGGCTAAGAGCAATGTCACCCACCTAGCTTTAAGATTTCAACTGAGAATTGGGATTTTAAAGTCTATATCTGATTGGACGTTGTGAGCCATAGTATTTTTTTTTTAAATATGACACAAAACAAAGCCTGTTGGCAAGAAAAGACCAACTTACCTTAGCACCATCGTTACCAGGAGAACCGTTGGCACCACGAGGTCCCTGAGGGCCAGGGGGTCCAATAGCACCGCGTTCACCAGGGAATCCTCTTTCACCCTATAATAGATAAGAAAAGTTATGTCATAAAAACAAGTATACTAAAACAAGTTGCACAAAAAAGAAGCAATGGGGAATTAAACCATATGGAAGTAGCAATATATATATATTAAACTATACTCCATATATTAAACTATACTCCATGCTCATTGGTGCACTCTTCCTTATCCCATCTCATAAACAATAATATTATAAATAGGGGTTCCTTTAATAAAGAAAAAATATTATATGCATAATGAAAACCTGTATATCATACAGAAAGCTGGCAAAGAACCACAGATTGGTGTGGTTTGCTGTTCTATCATTGAAGGTTTACAAAAAGTATCATAAAACAATGAGGCAAGTGGTAGCCTCTGATAAAGTTTTCCATATTAATCATTTGTTATTATGATCGTTTTACTAATTTAGGCCTGAACCCCAATAATGGCCACATTTCATTTAGGACCTTTCAAAAGGGGACTGTTTCTCTTTTAATTTGTGTATAGTTTACTTTTTAATAAACTGGAGAATTGTAAGTGGTATGTGGAAGGGTGGAATACTTACTCTTGAGCCAGCAGGGCCAGAAGGTCCAACATCGCCAGGAACACCCTAAGAAGAGAGACAATCAGTTTAATACAATGTAATCAACTATAGAACAGGAATGAAAATACAATGTGTAATCTCTATATATTTTTTGAGGCTTTAATTTGTGTATGACTGCTATGGTATGCTGATGTATACTAGCTTCAGAACCAAAAGATCATATGCATACAAATTGATAATAATGGAAAATTGAGCTGTTTTCCACTGTATTAATTTAGGTTGTTGTAGGCAAGCAATTCAAATCAAGAAATTGGTTTCAACACCAATACCGGCAACTTGATTGTCACTCACTAGGTTGTAAGGTTCCCATTCACACAACACCCTATATATTAGAGGCAGTACACAAATTAATATCCTATACTGAAATACAGTGTGGCGGTTCAGCAAGGTATATTCAGTTGACTCACCTGTTCACCGGGTTTGCCGCTCTCACCAGGGGCACCAGGAGATCCGGGAAGACCCTAAAAATTGAATGAAAGAGTTAAATTAATTCACAGTTAGGGCTTGTAATTAGCAGTAAGAGGATGCTAAGTGAAAGTAATATATATATATATATATATATATATATATATATATATATATATATATATAAATAGGTAAGTATCAGATGTGTACAATTTAATGCAGTAGAGCATAGCCATAGTGTATAAATATGACATTTGAAGGTGTAAAGAGGTGATCACAGGGAGGGAGAATTTATTTGAGGATATTTCCTAATAAGGTCAAGTGCAGACCATAGGGTCAATGTGTGGGACTATATTAGGTGGACAATATTCTAAAGGCCTTGGAATATAGAGACCCAATTAGTTTATGATAAAGTACTCACTTGGAATCCAGGGGGACCAGAAGGACCTTGTTCACCTCTCTCTCCAGCAGGTCCCTGCAGGGCAAAATAGAATTTCAATATAGCCGTGGGAAAACCAATAACAATATTGAATCAGTAAAAAATAAAATACAATTCTACTTACAGCAGGGCCAGGAGGACCTTGAGCACCAACTTCGCCATCTTTGCCAGCTGCACCCTAGACAAGAAAATCGAGGTTGATTATATAATACTCAGCTAAATAACAAAAGGCTTAAGAATAAGAATAGACTTACAATTCAACTAAAAAGGTTCTCCTATGTGAATAAGTATTCTTTAAAAGAAGTCACTCTTTGTTCAAGGGTACCACAAATTACCCAAAGACACCACAACTTTCTAAGATTCCATTTTAAACTTAATAACACTAATGATTGTTGGTATCTAGCATCATATAGAGAACATTTTAGTGCTTTGGGTTTAACTTATGTTTATGAAGCAGATGATTTAACATTCAGCAGGCATTATCTGCAGGTGAATTTTCCAGGTCCGTGTGTTTTAAATTACACTGATTGATTCTCCACCAGAGAATGTTTGGTAAGTCACATTCACTGCTTTATAAATAGATTTTTAAACTTTTTTAAGGCTCCACTTGCATTATCATATATCACATGTATAGTACAGTGATGCAAATAAAAGAGTTTCTGAAATTCAGAAATTCACACTTCCCTTTTTGCTTCCCATTTAAATAAATTACCCTACAATTTATAGGTCAAGAGGCCAGGATACTGTAGAGTGCATCTTATTTTAAAGAGCTAAAATGAAAATTATTTTCTGAATACTTACAACAGCGCCAGGGGGACCAGATACTCCTCTCTCACCAGGCTTTCCAGGCTCACCCTGTGAAATAAGAAAGGGATGTTAAATTATACTATGTAGTGAGCATATATTCATTGCTAGAAAATAGCAAAGATTTGGACTTTAGGAGAAAGAAGCCAAATGTTATATTATGGGGTCTTCACATGAAGTGGATACTTACAGCTGCTCCCTTAGGACCGGGGAAACCCATAACTCCAGATTGGCCTCTGGCACCAGGTGGGCCGGGAGGACCGGGGCGACCATCTTGACCAGGGGTACCCTATGCCAAAAAGACCACAGATCAGAAAAACAAATCTATCAAATGAAGGAAAGGAAGAAATGCACAGTCCTGAAAGGAGAAGACACCAACTTACAGCAGGGCCAGTTTTGCCATCAGGACCAGGGCTACCAGGGCTACCAGTCAGACCCTAGAATAGAAGAGGAATAGAAGCCAACATTACACTGTGTTCTATAGCAAAACCAAGGTCTGTAAAATATAGAAACATTCTGAAACTATTTTCTTTAGCCTGTTCTTTAACTGAGTATATTTTACATTATCTTCTGAATATGGGGCATGTGATAAGCGGTATCCTTTTTTTAGGCTCTCAACTAATGTAGTTTGAAGTTATAAAATTAAAAATGAAATCAATTAATCTTGTGGGACCTTCTTCAGGCTTAGCCCATTTAGAAAGCTCTCCATTCTAAATAAAATTAGTGGTAAACATACAAATTCTCAAGTTCTGTTGGTATATATATCTGATTTACAAGTTAGTTATGTATTTTTTGACTTAATACTTCTTGTTTGTTTTAGTTGGAGTAAGAGGGAAGTGTAAGATCTATTGAATGACAATAATCAAAGTTTCCATGTCACTCTAGAGTGGCATCTCACCTTAGCACCAGGAAGACCGGGCTCACCAGGGCGACCAGATTCACCAGGAGATCCCTTGGGACCAAGAGAACCGGCGGGACCACGTTCACCAGGAGGACCCTGTATTACAGCAAAATAAAGAATGGTTAGTGTGATTAAAACCAATAATGAGACATGTTCTGCTTTTAGTGAATAAGGCCATGGAACTTTACCAGGAAGTAAGGTAAAGGGATATAACCATATAGTATCATATTAGTGATACATTGAGGTCAGGAATCAATAAAAGCAGAATGTTTTCCTGTGCCATCAAATGTCCAAAACTATGTCCTGTCAGCTCAAATTGTATATTGCATAGGTGACTCACCTTGGGGCCACCAGCACCATCAGCACCAGGGAAACCACGGCTTCCAGGGGAACCCTGTCAAGAAAAGAACACATTGTGAGTCAAGTTTAAAGGCGAGCCTAAAATTAGAGAATAATAGTAGTCAAATGCAACCAGTAATATTACAATATTGTATACTTTGGCTTTAGCTATAGTAGTAATAGTTGAAGGCTTGCATCCATATATTGTATGCCCTGAATGTTCTATGTAAAAGCCAAAAACATCTTCAAGGCCATGGCAAAGGCTCATGTTTTAATTATAGTATTAATTTAAAATTCATATATTTGATAATATTAAACCATTATGAATGAATGCATTAGTAGTGTTATAAAATGGAGTGGAATTTTCAAAATATGAACCTAGTTCCCAAAAATTGTACTTTTAACACTTCATTGTGTGTTACTTTATCATAAACTGTGTCCCTATAATGGTTTTGTTGATATTAATATGCTGAAAATGTTTAGTTAAGTTTGAACATTTTATTAATTTAAGGCCTGCTCTATAGTTCTGTAGTACAAGAAAGTATACTTGTAAAGCCAACTAGAACTGGAGGCAGACATTTTGTGGGCGTGACCAGCCTACCTATCTTTTTTTGACAACACTAGTACCGCCCATTAAATAACCACCTCCTGGAAAAGAGGGGAAAAAAAAGTGTTACCTACAGCAGCCAATCAGCTTTCAGCTGTCATTGTTCTGGTGCAGCTTTATTGGTCGCTAGGGTGGACACCTCCATTATTTCCATTTAACTTTTATATGCCAGTTATTGATTGTGTCTGACAAAAATCTTAACCTTACCAATGGAGTTGGTTCTAAAATATATGTTAGGAATAAAAAAGGGGAACTAACATTGTTTCTGTATTGATAATATACCTGTAATGCACATGTAATAAACATAGGTTTCAATTGGGTGTTTTTTGGGGGAGGATTTAATTAAAAACCAATGAAAATATCTGATCTGGTTATAGAATACAATATTAGAAGCCCTTATAAAATCTGGTGCAAAATATGGAATAGCCAACAGCCACTGTCTGCTTGTCTGGCAAAGTTTAGAAAGTGAAAATTACATACAGTTGTTGGTATGGGAATATAGCATGTTTCCATCATTGTCTTTGCACATGTCCCCCAGTAATTATAGTTTTTACATGGAGCAACCAACAGTGAGATTAGATATAGATCACAGAGTCTATGGAGAGCTGATTTTATCCAGTCACTCATGTTTGATATCTATTACATTTAAATCAGGCCATAAGTGACACATCCACTTAAAGATGGCTTTTGGCCCACTATGTGTTTCTTATTGCATTTCGCTAATGGCCATTGGCACAGTCAAAATTGTGAGTTTGGCAAATTTTGGTACTAACACGTTCGCCAGCAGGTCCGGGAGGTCCAGAAGGTCCGGGCTCACCACGAGATCCTCTCTTTCCTTCTTCACCAGGGGGGCCAGGGGGTCCTTGGGAACCAGCTGGGCCCTAAAGAAGTAGAAAGGTTAACCAACAAATCCACACCAAGATGGCTGCAGTTCAGTCAACTTAGGAGGATGTAGTAGATACTTACAGACTCTCCCTTGGCACCAGGCTCACCCTTGTTTCCTTGGGCACCAGGTTCACCCTAGAGAAGAGTAAACATAAAATATTACATCAATAACAGAATGTTTCCTATCCTAACACTTGAATGCCTAACTGATTATCATATAGAGGTAAAATCAGCTCTAGAGGAACTAAGTATAATAACTAATTTGCCATTATTCAAGCACAATCATTGGTCAGATAATAATGTGCAAACACATGAAACATATTTGGTCTCCCAATGGCAAGAACTAAGGGGTGCTATCATTTCTATGTATTACTGCTGAACTTTTTATCCATTACTACAAAATGTTCAAAAGGTTAACTAATAGATTTGATGTGGTATACTTACATTGTTACCTTTAGGACCAGGAGAACCACCAGGTCCCTGAGGTCCGGGAGCACCACGAGCACCAGGGAAACCGGGAGCGCCAGCAATACCAGGAGAACCCTATTTGAGTTAAGAACACATTAGGTGTTAGCCTGATGTGGACAATTTGTGCTGGGGAATTTAGAAATAAGCAAGGACCATGAAAATATATAGTAGGATAGAGGAAGGCTAAACTGGAGCAAGATAATAATAATAATAAGAGGATTTAGGATTTAAAAAAAAGAATAGTACTGGAAGTGCAGGTAGTGGCCTGCTGGGTGATATCTATTGTTATATAATTTATATACTTACAGTGGCACCCTTGGCACCAGGTTGACCATCAGTACCAGGGTTTCCCTAAAAATGCAAGAAAAGATATCAGTCAATGAAGGTTCCTAAATGATGCATCAGTAAATATATAGAGAAATATGCCAAATCTACTTACAGCAGTACCAGCAGGGCCAGCTTGACCAGGAGAACCGGGTTCACCACGAGCACCTTGGGGACCATCAGGACCACGGGATCCTTGGGGACCAGCATCACCCTATTTGCCAAAAAAAAAAATGGGTTATTGAAGGTCAGGTAAAGGGTCGCAAATTATAATATCTAATGTTTGAAGTTGATGTCATGCTTCCACAAAGTTCCTAAAGGAGTCTAGAAAGGAATATTGGAGTGGAAAAAGCTGCCCTATGTTGGATGACATTGTGGTATTCTTTCAAGTAAGACAAAGTGAGGGACACTAAACTGTGGATATTCCACCTGCAATTGTGTTTATGTATGTCCAGAAAATTGTATGCCAAAAGCAACATAATATAAAATATTACCTTAGGGCCAACACCGCCAGGGAAGCCAGGTGGTCCAGTTGGACCAGTGGGACCCTAAAATCAAAAGAGAAACAATTATCAAATCATGTAATCTTACTTTACACCCAACTAATGCCAGCACTCATAACAGTAAATACCAGCACTGAATTTCATCTGATATTACAGAACAGGTGCTAACACCTTGCTTCTTTAATTTGAATAATAATAAAAAATGATCCTAAAATATTTATATTGCTCATCAAGCAGTTAAATTATTAAGCCAAAGATGCTACTTACATTGGGACCAGCAGCACCAGGAGAACCATCATTACCACGAGCACCCTAAGAGGAAAAAAGAAGAACAGATTATTCAGTACTTTGTTCATATACACCCCATAGGCCTCTAATTGCTGATGTAAAATTGTCCAATATACTTACAGCAGGACCAGATGGGCCGGGACGACCTCTCTCACCAGGCAGACCACGTGGACCCTAAATAAAAAGAATAGAGATCATTACTAAAAGTCAAGAACACAATAAACCAATTCCAAACTTTTTCTTTCTGTACAGCAAAGGAAATGAGCGTAATAGGAAGGTATGATATTACAGTGCTATGGTTAATCCCAAAGGAGTGATGGATACTGCACCAACCATAGCTTTAGGACTTTATGAGGCTCACAATGGCCTTGTGTAGCCATGCCCTTCAATCATTTTAATTGGAAATAATATTTTCCTCCCAAATACAGATAGCATGATTTATTATTTTCATTGGCATACTATGTGGCAAAATAATTTTCAAAATATATCAGGATTAGTCAAAGACAGCTTATTATACGTTGAAGTCTAAGCCTATTTTTAGTTAAAGGTGCTGCTAAGAAATAAAGCTGATTTGATGATCGTTGTAAGGCCCAGCATGGCATAACTCTAGCAAGACTAGTACAGTAGAACTATATGCCAAATTTACAGTAGCTAGGCCTTAAAGTTGATCAACATTTTTAACAATGAAATTTGAAAAATGATTCTGATCTTCTATTTATGTTTTATGGGTACTAGATATTACTTATTTTTTTCTCCTATTTGGTGATGGCACCTATACAAACAGTCTATATCATAAAGTATACTACATTCCTGCCTGCCCTTTAAGAAGAACATCATCAAGTACATCACACAGTGCTATTCTTTAAGACTATTTTCCATTTATCTGGTAAGGCCACCTTATCTATCTCGTCAGTACAGGGTTCTGATAAAGATATTGGCAAATTTAAATTGATTCCATTAATGTAAAACTGTTACTTACCACTTGTCCAGGAGCGCCATTCTCACCGGGGTTGCCAGGCTCACCCTAAAGGAGGTGAAGAGAAATAGAGATCAGCACCTCCAATATATTGTCAGCGAGCCATAGTCCGTGTTTCACCTGTAGGTCAAACCTACCTTAGGACCAGCAGGGCCAGAGTCACCCTTAGCTCCATCAAGACCGTTGAAACCCTAGGTAAAAAGTAGAAGGAAAACATTGAATAAGATCTTGCCAGTGCTAATGCATGACTGAATATTTCTGAAGATGGAGTCAAGATGGAGAACTCACTCTGTGTCCCTTCATGCCTGGAAGACCAGCAGTTCCTGGGAGACCACGAGCACCCTATAAATGAAAACGAATCAGACCATCAGATTTTGAAGAACATTTGATCCTGAGAGGATAGATCATTGTTGAAGTGATCACAATTATGCAAGACTAAGTTCTAAATTGATATATTTAATCGCAAGAACGTTTTAAAATTTGTACTATAACTATTACTATTATTGGTATTAATAATAGTATAAACAATATATAATTAATGTCTGAATGTAATGGCATTTAAACCAACATATAGGATTTTGCTTCCTAGTCGCATGGATGAAATAACACTTCTCACTGCTACCATATTACAGGATACATCAACTTTAGATATAAACCATGTTCTTTTTAAATTTTACATCCTTCATTTTCTAAAACTGCAACACATTTTACAACCATACATATCTTATAAATGTGTTTCTGCCACATGCTGAGGCCTAAATCATATTATTATTTTATATTTAATGTGATATCACACCCCCAATTTCTTGGCACCCCAGGAACGATCCTTCTCTAGTCATTCCGTAGCATAAGCCCACCAGCTCTAAAGGCTAAATCTGAAGAAAGACTAAAAGTGCTATCTTATGATTCATCTAAAACCCACTACACATGATTTAATGATTTGAAAGCCTCTTACCTGTGGGCCTGGGGGACCACGCTCACCGGGACGTCCGGGTTTGCCAGCTTCACCCTTTTGGAAAAAAATAAAATAAAAAGCACTAAGTATGTTGCTAGTTAAGGTGATAACCTAGTTAAGTGCTGAATTATTTCTTGGAATGTGTGTTGAATAAGCAGGTCTGGAACTGAGAAACACATAATTTGACTCTTTGAGTATTACTGAATTGTTGAGGCCTGGGATGGAAATGCAACTGTCTAGGCCAGAAGAAGGTGACCTATAACTCTCTACTTTTTGAGAATCCCAGCATGGAGTGCTTCAGGTTATCTAAACTGAGAAGAGAGCATAGCACTTCACTAATGTACTAGAGACATGTATTAGTGGAATTTTGCTACATAGTTTGATGCTAAAATAATTGCACGGATCACATTCTGAAGCCCATAAGAGAAAGCCTAATTAGGTGTTAGGGCAATTGAACAATATCCCCTGCTCTAGATAAGTAGATCAAATTTAGAGTGAACACAGATTGTCTAAGTGTCTCTTATCTTTTGCAGGAGATTATTATAAATCACCTTTCCATATAATCATTCGCCTTCCCCTAATATGTATATGTATCTATGGGCAAGATACTTACATCTTCACCATTCTTTCCTGGAGGTCCTGAGGGTCCACGGGGTCCCATAGCGCCCTATAAACAACACAAAGACATTAATTAGAAAAACCGTAAAAGTAAACCATTCTCAATATAACTAGTTCAAATTGTTTTATTATAGAACTAAGTATTTAAATACATATTCCCTTAGAAAAATGTTATTCTACATAACTGTGGAATGGAGGTGGACAATGTAGTTATGCAAAAAAAAAATTTTTATATTAATCTACATCACATGGCACTGTATGATTTCAGTACACATGATGTCGCTTTGGTAGGCCTCTATGGGGAGCACCCTTTAGGTTTAGCCAATAGTTGGAGTATTTTAGAAAACAATCTGATGGCAAGCATTACAAATAATACTGTGTGTGTAAAGATATATATATATATATATATATAGATAGATATAGATAGATATATATTAATATGTATAGATATACTGTATATCTATATATAAAATGTGTTATATACTGTAGGATGCACTTAATACACTTTGTATACCTGGACCTCAACTTTCTTTGTCACTCTGTTCTTGCAAGTGAAGACCTGCCACCACAAGGCCTACTTCATCATTAGTAGAGGAGCAATTATACTCAGAACCTATATGACTAGTCAGATCAGTGCACCCTACCATATTATAACTTACTGACCAGCTTTTAACAGTCAGTAAGATATACAACAAAGAACAAGAGAATGCAATTTGCTGAGCCCTTATGGCTATCTTACTCCATTATTTCTCATAATGCTCTGGTGTTGTAGACATGCATTGCAGACTGAGCAACACTGTCTACTAAGAACTTATTAGTTTGGCTTTGATCATATATGAGTTTATTCAATCCTATATAAGTGTTTGATTGAATATTAATATTTACTTTATGTCTATAAGTATCTGAACACAATGAGATAATTTACAGGGGCAAGGGCAGAATTTTGGTTGTGTTGTCTAACTTTTACTTACACTTTTACTTACACTGTCATGTATTAAGAATGAGGATGTTCTAGCAATTCTAAATACAGTATACAAGTCTGGAATTTAGTTTGTCTAGAAAAAATGATTTTGTTTTTTAAGTAGTTGATTTTGGTCTCTTGGAATCCTCACCCCCACAATTGTGCTTGTGTAAAGGTTTATGTCATAGAGGTGGCTTGGCTATTGTTGGTAAAGAGCTGTGAGGCCTAGTAATGTAAATGTCAGAACATAATCAGGGAAGCTTTCAGTCCTAGACTAATTCTGAAAAAGTTCTAAAGAACTGTGGTGGGTAAGCCTTCAGAACAAGGGAGAACATTTTATTTCACAAAAAGGTTGAAATGCCTTTTAAGATGAAGCCAATTCAATGCCACAGTAAAGGGGCTTTCAGGCCTATCAAAATGTTAGGCTCTACCAATAATAGGATAGCATGGCTAACCTTGAGCAAAAAGTCTCAGGTCTAGTCTTTGCTTTTTTTTTTGTTGTCTCTCAACAGTGTGGGCCAAAGTGAAGGCCATGCAGGTGGACAAGATAAACAAACAAAATGTTAAGAACAATGCCCAGGTAAAAAGGATCAAAAATACTCACAGCAGCACCAGGTTCACCAGGTTCACCAGGGGGTCCTTGGAAGCCTTGAGGTCCCTTTAAAATGGAAAAAATAGACATGTCAAGTTATTCTTGCATGTATGATGTAATGTGAAAAGTGTAATTTTAAAACAAAAACTAAAGATACTTACAGGTGAGCCAGATGGGCCAGGAGGACCACGGGGACCCATTGGACCCTAATAAAAAATACAAGTAAACATCAGTTAGATTTTGGGCATCGTGCACTTTCTTAAGACAAGCCATATTAGCTATTTTTTACATTTTACTCAAATGCTAATTTGATTTGTATCACTAGGGGGAACCAAATTCCTAAACTCAACTCAAAGGCCTCTACAGCCTAGGAGTTTGAACTAATCAGTAACCATTGCAGATATTGAACCATAGTTTGTTGCTTGTTAATTTTATCATACCCATATATTTACTAGAGTTTAGAGCGTACTAAGATGCATTATTAAAACACTGACCATTAAAAGTACACTGTTTTAAAAATGATTTAAGTTGTAATTTCAGCAGTGTATAACCAAAAGAAGATTCTCTTACCATAGGGCCGGGCATGGAGACACCAGCGGATTTCTCATCATAACCATAAGACATCTGAGGAGCAAAGTTCTGCAAGGGAAAAAGAAGGTACACCGTTTAGAAATTTATATAGATGATCTGTGGGTGGCATAAACATTTACAAGCTGGACAGGTGGACTACTTACTCCGCCAAGGCCAGGTGGTCCAGGTGGGCCTGGGGGTCCAGGTTGTCCATTCATGCCATCTCTGCCAGGTGGGCCAGGTAGTCCCTGTTGGATTAAAGAACATTAACATTAAAGAACATGTTCATTAATAAGTTAAACGATAATATATTATCAGTGAGTAGAACTATGGTTATGTATTTACTATTAACTCCAAAAAATATTCTAAGTGTAAACCTTAAGAAAGCAAGGTGTTTTTGCTTTTTAAAACACAATGAATCCTACTAAGATCTAAGTTCAAAGATATTCAGATGACAAGTTATTTTTAATTGGTGGTCTAATCCACCTTACACCTGATCACGTGCTTATACCACGGATTCCATGATGACCACAAACTAAGAAAGGTTGAGGTATATGTAGGCCCAATCACTGATACCTACCCTGTCGCCTCTTGGACCAGTTTCTCCCCTAGGACCCTCAACAACAGAGGCTGTCTCGTACTGACCTATAAACAAATGGACAAAGGTGTTGATTAATAAAACACATCTTTAAAAATAAATCAATCAAACAAACAGATAAATACTAAACAAGATCACTAATACGGCTACCCCCCTTGTATGTATGATTAAGAACCACTGGTAGGCTTTTTAGAACTTACCCTCACCGCACACGGGGCAGCACTCTCCCAATGGAATCTCAGGGTTGGGGCAGTCAGGCATGTTTTCACACATCACTTCATCGCAAAGGACATTTCCCCCATCGCATACACAGATCTGGCAGGGTTCGGGTTTCCATACATCTTTGTCGTTATACGTGCTACCTAGATGAACGCACCCTGAAGTTCCGTCTGTGGGAGAAAAGGGTGATAATTAAATGACTAGGCCCCTATAACCCTGCACCATACAAGTATGCCCAATATAAGCAACTGCCCTGAGGTGCAGCTTAAATGATATGCAGTGCACAGGTTGACAACTGTTAAAACTTCCATTTACTACTAGATTATCAGGAAACACTTTTGACTTAATGGGATCTCTTTGAGGCCAAGGGCAAAAGGGTTAACACATTAGAAGATACAGCTGTTTTTTTTTTAATGTTTTTGAGCAACATCTGGTTTAACAGTAAGAAAAAGAGGAGGGGGGTTAAAAAAAAAAAAAAAGATCATCTGGTTCCCATCAACTAGGCTCCCTGACAAGAGTGGAGGCTGCCAAAGTTCGATGAGTGGGAGGAGGAAGGAGAAACGAAATATTTTGGAAGCGACTAAGGTTTTCCAGGCTAGGGTCTTTTCCAAGCCCAAGTACATCATTATTGCTTGCTGATCCGAGAGGGACAAAAGAGGGAGGAATAATGTAGCCCTGGAGAGGGAGGAGAGAGAATTTGAGAAGGTGAAAAGGTTTGGGGTGGGAGTAGAGGCTTGTGCCGTAATCCTGAAAAAAAGGAGGAGGAGGAAGAACTTGGGGCTTGTGCAGCTGGAGATGTGCAGGATGAGACACGATCAGGTACCAAAGGAATGTTAAAAAGAACAGAAAGAATTGTTTCCAAAGCATATAAATGACAGAGGTGTATAGAGTGCCCCAAGCAACAATAAAGAACCTGGCCTTAAAAAAAAAACAAAAAAAAAAAACCTCAATGCTTATAACATTCCGACCGTTGCTGTGCGATAATATTTCAAATGCTAAAGATCTTTCATGATACAGACATGTAATATATATATATATATATATATATATATATATATATATATATATATATATATATATATATATATATATATATATATGTATATATATATATATATATATATATATATATATATATATATTTTGTGTGTGTATATATATATGTATATATATATATTAAGTGCATAGTTGCAAAGAAAAAGGGTACCACACCCTAGACAAATATGCAACCCGATATTCTCCCACAAGATAAAAATTATTTATTGCTGACAATATAATAAATATATTGCAACTGAGATTGCAATAAAACATTTGCATTGTATATACTGCCAACTATTATTTATTGTTGGTAGCATACATCCCAGAAGTAAAGAAAAAGTGTTACGAAAATAATAATTTTGGTTGCAATATTTCAAAATTCTCAATTGTAGACTTAAATAACTCAATTGTAGACTTAAAAAAATAAGGATGTCAATACAGACCAATAAGCAAGTGCTATTGTCTTGACCTACCGCCACAACAATGGCTTTGCGCATTGGTCCACAAAGTATCAACTACGGCCACCAGGTGGCAGCAGTGTGATACCGGTGTGGACCAATATGTAAAATTAGCATCCCAATTCTTGAAGTTCTGAAGTTATGTCTAGACATTTTAAAACTGGAATCTGTTAAACATCCCATGGTGAATCACTCCTTAGCATGTTTTATGATCCAGTTCCCCCCCACCCAACCACCACTTGATGACTTTAACAGAATGTAATGAAAACCACATGCAATTCTATTCTGTAAACCCCCCTTTTTTCCTGAACCATGAGATAATATGTTTTCAATAAAAACACCCTGCGTTAAATCATACAGAGGAAAAGGCGATTACAGAAATCCCTCCCCCTTTTTTTTTTTTTTTTTGCTACACCCCGCTACCCCTGCAAACCCTCAGCTAAGTACATTGCAACCCAATTATTATTATTATTATTTTACAGGATTTATATAGCGATAACAGTTTGCACAGCGCTTTAATTAAACTATTCCTGTTAAGACAGGTTAACACATTTTGCAACTATGCATTAAATTACAGAACATGTGACTTTATTGAGACCCTCAAGAATGTTTCTCATGCAGCAGGATACAGCTACAACATAAATACATCAATCTGAAAAATAAATTGGCCAACTTTTGGCTATCCAGGCATTGTGGGACTGCAGGTCCCAGCATGGCTTTGCATGCTTGACACTTGCAGAACTTCAATAGCCAGACAGTTCAAAGTTGCCTACTGCCATATAAAGACTGTAAAGTGATGCTGGGCAACAATACCCATGTAAGGTGCAGCTGGCAACTTGCAAGCAAATGATCTGTCCAACTGACCAATGGCTGATCACACCTGAAAGACAATGGGATCTCAAAAAAAATAAATAAAAAAAAATAAAGTGTACTTACAGTCATCTTCTCCTTGACATTTTGCTACTAGGATTGTTGCTGCTATTACTAGCAGTAATCGCGTATCCACAAAGCTGAACATGTCTAATTTCTAGACATGTAGACTCTCTGTGGTCCTGGTTAAGTTCTTCTTAGGTCCTAGTCATACAGGGGTAGGTTTTAGTGGTATAGTTCCAATGCAGACCCCAGCAGAAACTTCCTACTGTGTCTCAGCTGAACTAGACCCCTTTTTATATCTACCCACCACTCCAGAGAGGTGGGGTCCAAAGATCCTTGCTCTCTCTATAATTTTTTTTTTTTTTTTTTTAAGGTTGGAACAACAGCTGGTCCAGCCCTTTAACCAATACCAAAACTCATACACAGACTCATAAGCGAGAGAGGAAAAAAAAAAAAACTTCAAACAAAGCCAGCCCCTCCCTTCAAAGAATGGGAGCCTCTGCAACCCTATGCACAGAGACCAAAAAAGCTGCATACGTTTCAGATTGTAATAAAACTTAACTTTTATATTTGAATGACAATACGGGACATTTGTATAGTAAGGCACAAAACTTTTTAAAAGTACCTATATTTTTTTTTTTTTGGCTTATGACAGTTTGCAAAAATTAACTTTATTATAATAGTTATTACAGACAAAACAATATTATTACAGGCAAAAATTAATTTTATTATAATAGCTATTACAGTCAATAAATTATTATTACAGGCAAAAAGTAATTTTATTATAATAGTTATTACAGACAACAAAATATTATTACAGGCAAAAAGTAATTTTATTATCATAGTTATTACAGACAATAAAATATTTTTACAGGCAAAAAGTAATTTTATTATAATAGTTATTACAGACAATAAAATATCCATCCACAAACTCATATTCATATTATGGCAAAATAAATGCAGATTTTTTTTTTTAATTTTTAATTTTTTTTTGTCTTTGTAAATTCATTTGATGCTGAACCAAACTATAGATTCAAAACATTCCAACCTGCAAAAGTATACACTTTTTATTTTTTTTACTGTAGATTGCAAACTATTAAAAACGTATAAAGTTTGCACAGTGAATTGCAAACTATTAAAAACTTATAAAGTTTGCACAGTATATTGCAAACTATTAAAAACTTATAAAGTTTGCACAGTAGATTGCAAACTATTAAAAACTTATGAAGTTTGCACAGTAGATTGCAAACTATTAAAAACTTATAAAGTTTGCACAGTAGATTGCAAACTATTAAAAACTTATGAAGTTTGCACAGTAGATTGCAACTATTAAAAACGTATAAAGTTTGCACAGTTTTTTAAGGTGAAGTTCCAATCATGAATTAGATGTAATAGAAGTACCTTTAACTAGTATAATATTTTGGTGTCTTAATTACTATAACTTTATTATCTCCAAAGAATTCAATTTAAAATAAATTAAAAGACAAATGTGTTTTTTTTTTTTTAATATTTTTTATTTTTTTTACATTGTGCAGAAATCTGGTCTTTTTTTCTTTAACTCAGTTTTTGGCTAAAACCCACATTTGTTTCTGTTTAAGAAAAGCCACGTTGGAAGCACTGCAGTGATATATGAAATATGTCATTTTATTTCTACAGGCAGCAATTAGGCATAGCAATATATACTTAGCAAGGAGGGTTAAGAGTACACAGGCTGGTGAATGAGCAGTCTTTAAGGGATGACAATGATATAGAATTAATGGAGGTTTTCTGGTTGTGCCTATTTTTGTAATTCCGCTTATAAAAAAAAAAAAGGGAAAATCTTAGAAAAAATATTAATTTTGTTTTACTCTGCAACTATAGCATTGTTGGATATGCATTTATCATAAGTGTATGACTTTATATTTGATTACTATGCGCTTCATGTTATACAAAAATGTATTATTTTGTTATCTATTTATTTTTATTTATTTATTTTATTAAATAATCAGTAAAGGTAAGTCCACCTAAAATGAACTCACTTATATGGATGCTACCAGGTTGACGTACACGCTGATCTCCTAAATGTATTGGGGGCTTTAATGGTCAGAACCCGTTTCTTCGTGGTCCAGCTCCTTACCTGGAATTTAGTCAATTTTTTTTTAATAATAAAAAATAAATAAAAAATTGAGTATATAAAATTGGACTGCCAACTAATGTTTGTGGTGGTTGGATAGTTTGAAATGACGACGGATAGACCCTACATATGGATTGTAAGACCCTACATATGGAAGACAGTTTTTCTCAACCTCTCTACCCCAGAGGAACATTAGAAAATTGACCAAGTCCCAGGGAACCCCTAATTAAACCCCTAATTAAATCAGTTTAGTGGGGTCATTGAGAAATTCCCCTTACTTTGATGGTCATTGGTAAGAAAGACCCCCCTTACAGTGGTGTTCAGTATGCCACTGATACAGAAAGCAAAAAAGGATCATTGGCAGGGGCGGACTGACCATTGAGGAACTCGGGCACTGCCCGAGGGCCCCATGCCACTAGGGGGCCCCATCAGGGTTGCCAGGCTCATTAAAACCAGGGACAGTATGTACAAATCTGTGTTTTTTTACATCTGTCCCTGATATGTCCAAAACCTACATGCTTTTGATGTGAAAATCCAGAGATTTTAGCTGCCCCGCCTCTGTACTGCCACCTGGCTTGGTCAGGATCTGTAAGGCCGGGGGCCCCATAATCTTCTATTGCCCGGGGGCCCCATGAGTTGTCAGTCCGCCCCTGATCATTGGTATTATATCCCTGGCTATTCCAAGTGGTGGTCCCAAAACTATGCAGGTACCATCAGATAGGAACTAATGGAAGATGATTGACAACTCCTTACATGCTCTTGAATATCTCCAAATTTACTGATTCTCCACAAGGATGCTTTACTTATTGGTCTTTTATGGAGTATCAATAAATTTGAGATACAATAAAACCTTGGATTGTGAGCATAATTCGTTCTAAAAACATGCTTGTAATCCAAAGTACTTGTATATCAAAGCAACTTTCCCTATAAGAAATAATGGAAACTCAAGTGATTCGTTCCACAACGATTTATTCATAGGTCCTTCAGTTTATAGTCCATATAAAAAGATTATAGCAATGTGAAGGTTGTGTAACCAATAAAACCAATAAAATGTCCATCCACAAAATGGAAGCCTCCACAAGGGGATTAGAAGCAAAATCCAGCAGGAGCTCCAGAGTATAAAAAAGAAGAGAGGAGCGTCTAAGTGTAGTAATAAGTTGCTAAATGTTGTACCTTCATTAAATGTAACCATATTGCTACACTTAGAGGTGCCTCTTTTCTCTTTTATACTCAGTTGTGACATGGCGCTACTTGTATATCAAGACATCGCTTGTATATGAAGTCGAAATGTATTAAAAAATGTTGCTCGTCTTGCAAAACGCTCTCAAACCAAGTTACTTTCAAATCAAGGTTTTACTGTATTTAAGAGCATGTATGGAGTTGCGCATCATCTTCTAATAGTTATTATGTTGGCAGCTGAGCGACTGCTTATCCTGCACCTGACAGCTCAGGAGGACTTCTGGATAATTTGGGGGTAGTAGCACCTTTTCCTTTCTCTTTGCTGGACCATAAGATAGGAGCAGGGCTATCTTATCCAGTGGGCACACCTGGGCATAGCCCATGGGCCCCATCAGGACGGGCAGGGCCGATCCTAGGTGGGTGCACAGCGCCCCCGGCACTGTAAACTGCTGCAAAAAAGGGACGCCAAGCCTCCGAAGCTGTGGCATACCACTTGACTGCACTGGTTGGTAGAATCGCTGGCTGCCCGGCACCAAGCAACCAGGGACGTCAGAGGCCGCGGCCGCCCCAGCATTCAGAGCGTGCCGCGGCCGCCCCATCATTCATAGCGCACCGCCTCTGTGGCTCGAAAACTAGATCGGCTCCACCCACCTCTGCCATCTTCAGCTTTAGACAGCGTAGCACATTGCAGGTCACCATGCATTTCTTTGGGGCCCATGATGCTATTAAGATGGCACTGTATAGGAGGTCATTTAGCCATAGCTCAAGAAAGCCCTAGCAAACTCTGGAGGAACCTGGTTGAGAATGGCTAGTCCAATCCAACAGCCTTTCCCTAAAAACGTTCAGTTCTGAGGGAGTAAGCCCTTAAATGAAACACGATCGAACATATCTGCTGAAACTGGTCCGGACAGATTCGATCGTGTGTACGGCCTAGCGGACAGGTTTCCAGCGGACAAAAGTTTTAAAGCATGCTTTAAAACTTGTCCGCTGGAAACCTGTCCGTCGGACATGTCCGCTGGTTAGTACGACTAACCAGCGGACGGAAATCCCCCGCATGCGCCAAATGGATTAGACGCATGAGTGGAAGTATTTTACTTCCTGGTTTGGTGACGTGGCGACGTCAACGTCACCGCCACGTCACCGCGTTCTCTGTCCGAGGGGATTTTCGTCCGATGGTGTGTACACACCGCTGGACCAAAATCCTGCAGGAGACATGTCCGATGAAAACGGTCCGCAAACCGTTTTCATCGGACATGTCTCCTCGTGTGTACGGGGCCTTAGGTAACGAGACACGATTTCTTAATAAAAAGGGTATATATCCAAAAGTCGCTTCGTTCACATTTCTATAACATGTTCTGTAGAACATTTGATTACCGTAATATAATGTATGTTGGGAATGTCAAAAAATGATGTCAGCATAATGAATAATTGTAGATACCATAGGTTGTCTGTATAGACATGTGCAGTGTACAGCCTATGTTGCCTTATTTGAACTAAATAAAGGCAGTTAATAGTAACATCAAATTATCTAAAACAGTAATACATTTACCAGGAATTAGAGTGGTCCATTCAGTAACTGTACAAAAAGTCCTGGAATGTTACAATATAACAAATAAGGCCACCGTTTAAAATTAGAAAGCAGTCATGGGGTTCCCATGAGTGACTCTGCCTAGCCTGAGACAATGTCACCAGTCTGCTGCACGCACAAGGAAGCATTTCCCCAGTCTCTTCTAACCGAGTGATAGTCTGCAGCAGGAGGTTGATCCGTTATATACAAGTATTACATTTGCAAATGCATGTACTTAAAGTGGAATTAAACCCCAAATTCTTTTTTTTTTTGATGTCACAATGTACAGTATAAGATTTCCTATCACCTGTGCCCAGTCTTGCAGCATGGAGACATTGAGACATGGAGAGATGGGGGTGTTTGCTTTGACTGTTAAAAATGAATTAAATTGTGTTTTTGGTTTGTGGTGCTCAGGTGCAGTGAAGATCCACTTTAAGCAACAGGAGGGTACATTGGATTGGTTGCAGATAGATTTTTTTTAACACAACAAAAAACTGGGTATTATCTACCCAGGGACTGATTTGTCAAAAGAAAAGGAAAATGTTAAGTTAACAAAGATGTGGGGAATTAAATAAAGAGAAAAAACAGGAAAATTATCGGCCAACAGTCTCTGCATCCTATCTGAAATCAAGACTGAAGGCCATACCAGAAATGTACATGTCCAAATAAAATTAAAGAAAATGTCACCAAACCAGCATGTTTCGGGATGCAAAACATCCTTCATCAGGACTTAAAGTTGTGTACTGGACTGAATACTGCATTTGGCTTAGTGACCATTCCTTTTTTTGGTTTTGAGTTGAAGCTATATTTGTAGGTTCAAATTCCTGGTGTGTTGCTTGGTCTTGATCAAATCTAGGGGGACATGAAGGAGCATTTGGCGTTGAGAGGTAGACATGTGCAGACTGGAATATTTTGTTTCGTTTTTTCGTTTTCGTTTGGAAAATAAATTTATTTAGTTACTCCCGAAAATCGTTTTGATTTATTTCGTTTTTCGTTGGGGAATAGCTTTCGTCCGAAAATCCAATAATACTTGGTTTCTGTTGAATGGTCAAACGAATATTCGACGGAACGTCGAATCTTTTTGGTTGCTGGTGAATGATCAAAGAATATTCGACGGAACGTCGAATCTTTACGTCTCATAAATCCAAATCTATTCTCTGTAATGTCGAATCTATTATTTCTATAGTGTCAAATCTTTTCCCTATAATGTCGAATCTCTCTATATCGAATTTTTACCGCAACGAAAATGAAAATAAAGCATTTTTTATGTCGGATCTTTCGGTTTTCGTTTCTTGCACTTTCGTTATCGTTTGTTAAAACGATAACGAATAAACCCGATTTTCGGACGAAAATACATTCTAACGAAAACGAATGCACATGTCTAGTAAAAACCTATAGGAAAAATATCAACAAAGGAAGTTGCAGATGCAGACCTCACTAAGGCCATCTCAACCAAATGTTGATGAAAGATAAAATAGGTATTATGAATCCTAAATATGACTTCATTGCTCTATATATCGTAGGCTTCCAATCTTTACCAAATGTTTAATGCCAGTCTTCAGTGTAATATATAAGGCCAACGCAAGTAAGTAATGAGAAAATATGCTGGCTTTGGTTAATGAAACTTTTGAGGCCTAAAACAGTCAAAAAAGCTACTTTGTTCCCAAGAAGCTCCCATTTACACCAATGATGGGGCACCATTTCTTCCAATAACACCAACAATGGGACACAATTTCTCCCAAAGATACCAATGATGAGGCTAAAATTTCTCCCAATGACACCAACAGTGCCGTCCAATAACACCAATGAAGGGGCACCAAAGATGGGTCTTTGTTTTTTCCCATAGACCAGTGATGGCGAACCTTGGCACTCCAGATGTTTTGGAAATACATTTTCCATGATGCTCATGCACTCTGCAGTGTAGTGGAGCATCATGGGAAATGTAGTTCCAAAACATCTGGGGTGCCAAGGTTCGCCATCACTGCCATAGACGTTGGGATCTTTTCTACTTCCAATGGCCACAGTCCGGCCCTCCTAAAGTCTGAAGGACAGTAAACTGGCCCTTTGTTTAGAAAGCTTGGAGACCCCTATATTCTAAATTATAGCAGTAATGCCCTGTACACACGATCGGCAATGCCGACAGCAAAAGTCTGATGTGAGCTTTTGAATGGAAATTCCGACCATGTGTATGCTCCATCGGACTTTTGCTGGCGGAGTTTCTACCAGCAAAAGATTGAGAGCTGGTTCTCAAATTTTCCGACAGAAAAAGAGAAAATCCTATCGTCTGTAGCAATTCCGACCGCAAAATTCAGGCGCGTGCTCGGAAACAATTTGACGCATTTTCAGAAGCTTTGAACTTCATTTTCTCAGCTCGTCGTAGTGTTGTACGTCACCGCATTCTTGACGGTCGAAAGTTCAGAAAACGTTTGCGTGACCGTGTGTATGTAAGCCAAGCTTGAGTGGAATTCTGTCGGAAAAAACATCCAAGGCTTTTGCAACGAAAAATCCGATCGTGTATACGCGGCATTAGGCCTGATGCAGACTAGTATTTTACGCAACCTACCCTAACCCTTCCCTACTCTATAATAAAACGTTTGCCTAGAGATACACATATAGGGCCAGATTCAGGTAGCTTTGCGCATCTTTAAGCGGGCGTAGCGTATCGAATATACGCTACGCCGACGTAACTTAGAGAGTAACTTAGAGAGGCAAGTGCAGTATTCACAAAGCACTTGCTCTGTAAGTTGCGGCGGCGTATCGTAAATTGGCCGGCGTAAGCCTGCCTAATTCAAAGTAGGAAGGAGGTGTGCGTCATCTATTTACATTAAGCGTGACCCCATGCAAATGAATAGCTGATTAAACGGCGCATGCGCGCGCATGCTCAGAATCACGTTGCATATACTGCCTAAGATACGTCGGCTCAATGCCTACAACGTGAACGTTACCTACGCCATGCCCTATTCACGTAGTACTACGTAAACGACGTAAAAGACGCCGGCTGTTCCGACGTCCCTACCTTTGAATGGGTTGCGCCATGGTGGAATAAATTTACGCCGGACGTAACCCTTACGCAGGCCACGTATCTTTTCCGCCTGGCGCATCTACGTTCGTGAATCGGTGTATCTTACTCATTTGCATATTTAACATGAGAACGCCGAATGCGTTCAGCGTAACTATGCGCCCAGATACTGCGGCGTAGGCAAGTTACTCCGGGCGGCTGAAGCCTTGTTTTACGGCGTATCTAGCTTTGCGAATCGGTGTAAAAGTACGATGGCGCTCATTTGTACTTACGACGGCGTATCTGGAGTTACGCCGGCGTAAAGCTACATGAATCTGGCCCTAAATGTCCTCTTTAGTAGACATTATTTTATAGGCTTCATTTTTATCAAACTTTAGTATCAAAGTGGAACTTCACTCTCCTAATCAACATTGATTAATTTTAATCCTTATGCTGCCAGAATTAGTAAATAGATAGAAAATATATCATATTTGCTTGTTTTAAACTTTTTTTTATACATTTCTTCAGTTACTTCCTGGTTTCCATGCCTAGGCAAATGACGTCATACATCCCAGGAGTCATCAGGAGGGGAGGAGGGGTTTTCTCCCCAATAAGCACACCCTCCTGCCTATATGCCTGAGCTAAGAGCAGATAGATTCAAGAAAGTAAATGCTACATGAACTACTAGTTCATCTTTAAAGAACCTATACAGATATGAAAATGTTCACGTAAATAATACATAATTTCAACTCCAAAAAAAGTAAAATCATTTTAAAAAATGCTAAACTTATTCTTCCTAATAATCCTTGTGGATATTACATTCCCATCATTCCCTGTATGCTGGCT
Organism: Rana kukunoris; assembly: GCA_029574335.1. Taxonomy (NCBI): domain Eukaryota; kingdom Metazoa; phylum Chordata; class Amphibia; order Anura; family Ranidae; genus Rana; species Rana kukunoris. The sequence continues at coordinate 28,949,526 of CM056060.1, forward strand.
GAGGATTCTTCAGAGTAGGAAACCCGTACTCTGTATACTATATCTGGACTGATGGCATGTCATTACAGTAGTGGTAGTGCAGAGATGTCTGCTGCCACCTCAGCAGTGTAGGAGGTAAACCAGGGTCAGAGTTCTCACCACCGCAACACACAGATTGATAGAAGGAATGATAGAGAGATAGATTCATGGAGAGAAAGAAAAAAAGAAAGAAAGAAAAAAGAAAGAAAGAAAAAAAGAAAGATTAAAAATTATAAACAAAATAGAGATAGAAATGTATGATAGATAGATAGATAGATAGATCTAGATATAGACAGTGTTGGGGCAGGGTCATCTCATGCCCAGGACAAAGATGCCAAGATGCCAAATGCCCCCCCATGTATGAGAATTATGTGTCATCAAAAATCCACTAATCTTCACACTTGCCCCCTTGGTATAAATTCCCCTTGCAAGACAACATTCTCCCCAAACAAAATATGCCCCTCTTCCAGTACACATCCCCCTCGCTGCTCAAATCATCTCCTTCCCCAAATTCCCCTCAACCAGCACAAATCCCCACCCTCTCCCAAATTTCTCCTCCTAGCACAAATCCCCCAATCAACCCTACTAGCACAAATCCACCCCCCCCCTATTCCCCCACAAGTCCACCCTCCAAGTACAAATCCCCCAATCAACCCTACTAGACAAATCCACCCCCCACATTTCCCCACTCATATCACAAGTCCACCCTCCTAGTACAAATCCCCCAATCAACCCTACTAGCACAAATCCACCCCCCCCCCATTCCCTTCTTCATAGCACAAGTCCACCCTCCTAGTACAAATCCCACAATCAACCCTACTAGCACAAATCCACCCCCCCCCCCATTCCCTTCTTCATAGCACAAGTCAACCCTCCTAGCACAAATCCCTCAATCAACCCTACTAGCACCAATCCAACCCCCCCCCCCATTCCTTTCTTTATAGAACAAGTCCACCCTCCTAGCACAAATCCCCCAATCAACCATACTAGCACAAATCCACCCCCCCCCCCATTTCCCCACTCATATCACATGACGCCCTCCTAGTGCAAATCCCCCAATCAACCCTACTAGACAAATCCACCCCCCATTTCCCCACTCATATCACAAGTCCACCCTCCTAGTACAAATCCCTCAATCAACCCAACTAGCACAAATCCACCCCCCCCCCCCATTCCCTTCTTCATGGCACCAATCCACCATCCTAGCACAAATCCCCCAATCAACCCTACTAGCACAAATCCACACCCCCTCATTTCCCCACTCATATCCAATGGCACCCTCCTAGTACAAATCCCCCAATCAACCCTACTAGACAAATCCACCCCCCCCCCATTTCCCCACTCATATCACAAGTCCACCCTCCTAGTACAAATCCCCCAATCAACCCTACTAGCACAAATCCAAACCCCCCCCCCATTCCCCCCTCATAGCACAAGTCCAGCCTCCTAGCAAAAATCCCTCAATCAACACTAGTAGCACAAATCCACTCCCCCCCATTCCCTCCTCATAACAAAAGTCAACCCTCCTAGTACAAATCCCCCCCCCCCCAATCTTCAATTTTAGCAGAATCACCCAAATTCCCACTGCGCCCAGGGTAGCCACTCCCCCCTTGTCCAGACCCTGGATATAGAGACCCTACTTTAGGTAAAGCTTGTGGTTATTCTTATGTGATGATATCATGGCAAACAACCCTGTAGTTGAAAGAAAAGAAAGCAAGAAAGAAAGATTATAGAATTATTAGACATGTGCACAACAAAAATTTTCGTTTATTTCTGTTTCGTTTCTGTTCGTTTATCGTGATTCGTAACGAGTCGTAATTTCGTAAGACGTTAGTTATCGTATTCGTACTCTTTAGTATTTTCATAACACTTTTTTTTCCGTTTCCGTTTTTTTATGTTAGTTTATTTTTCGTTGATTCGAGATTAGTATTTTCGTTAAATGTTGTATTATGCCTCGTTCGTATTTTTACAATGAATTTATTCGTTCATTCGTTTTTACGTTGGTTTATTTTTCGTTGTTTTGATATTCGTATTTACATTATATTTTCCATCATGCCGCGTTTGTATTTTCGTAAGAAATAAATCTTCGTTGCTTTATGATCATTCGTATTTTCGTGTCTAATTTCATTTGATTATAACAACGTTCTTTTGTAGATTGTATTGCATTCGTAATTCTGTTAAAATACATTTTACGTTTATTCGACACACTACTCGTCGTAATTTTGTAAAACATCGTAATTTACTGCGATTGACTAACACAGATAAAGACACAAGGTCAAGGAGCCACATAAGAAAGAAGCTCATTGGGGGAAGGAACAAACCTCTTCAGGGGAAGGGACAGCGCTGAGTGGCTATTGGTCACAGTACTAATGAAAGTGAATTTACATTATTTCATTTCCGTTTTCCGAAGATTCGTAATTTATTTTTCATTAGTTTTGCTTTTCGTTTTTTATTCTTTGTTCGGCATTTCGGTTGTTTTTTTTTTCGTTCTTCAAATATTAGTAAGTTTGCATTTTCGTTTATTTTTCGTAATTATGATTTTTTTTTGGTGTTCGGTCTTTTCGTTATTTATATGTTTTTGTTTTTTTTTTCTTTCGTTGTGTTGTTCTTTTACATTTAGTAGTTTCGTATCTTCGTAGTTTTCCATATTCGTTATTTTTGGAAATATCGTTATTCGTTATTATTTGCGCTAAACCATTCGTTTATTCGTAGGTTAACGAATCAACGAAAATAACGAATAATGACGGAAAACTTATTCGTAACGAAAAAAATTGCACATGTCTAAGAATTATAAACAAAACAGAGATAGACACATAGGCCCGAATTCACGTAGCACTTACGCCGACGTATCTCGATATACGCCGCGTAAGTGTAAATATGCGCCGTCGTATCTATGCGCCGTACCCATAGAACTAAGATACGCCAAAAAAACTGACTTCATCCGACCGACGTAACTTGCCTACGCCGGCGTATAGTGGGCGCATAGTTACACTGGACGCTTTTGGTACTCCCATTGATTTGTCATGCAAATATGCAAATGAGGGTGATACGCCGATTCACGAACGTACTTGTGCCTGGGGCATGTTTTAATCGATTTGCGTAAGGGTTTACGTCCGGCGTAAAGTTATTCCTCATATAGGAGGCGCAACTCATGCAAAGGTATGGACCAGGGAACAGCCGTCGTATTTTACGTCGTTTACGTAGTACTACGTGAATAGGGCTGTGCGTAGGTTACGTTCACATCGTAGGTAGTGTATTGACGTATCTTAGGCAGTTATTTTGACATGGTTGTACGCCAGCACACAGGGATACGTTCAAGGTACGACACATGCGCCGTTCGTTTTAAGTACTTGGATGACGCTCAGCCCATCATGCATGGGGTCACGCTTCATTACCATGCATCACGCCCACTTCCAGCCCACTTCCACCTACTTTGACTTACTTACAAATATACGCTACACCGGCGCAATGTTGTGCGCATTTTCTTTGTGAATTTCATACTTGCCTCTCAACGATGCGCCGCCGTAGCGTAAAGAAGATATGGCTGTGAATCCGGGCCATACAATGGATAGATAGATAGATAGATACATTATAAGAACCCTACTTTAAGTAAAGCTTATGGTGGTTCTTATGTGATGACATCATGGCAGACAACCCGGTGTACTATGGTGATTCACATTATAGAAAAGAAAGAAAGAAAAAAGAAACAAAGAAAGAAAACAATAAATAGTTGGATTATTGATAGATAGAAAAAAAAGTTTTAATATATAGGTAGAAGGATGATGAAGGAAGAGATAGGTAGATGACAGGACATTCTGTGTAGACAGACAGACTGATGAGAGATATTTCTCCCCCTCTCTCTGACACGTTGTATTGGGGGGATGGTGCTCTTTATGACTATTGTGTTATAGTATAAAGTGTAATTAGAAGCACAGTACAGCCCAGAAATCCAATCCAAATAGCGCTCAGACCAGCCCCACACATCCACACAGACACGTTGCATGATCATTTCCCCGGCCCTCCCTGGGATATTTCGTGGCTGGAAGCCGTCCAGGGCAGAGTTGTGTCTTCAATTTTTAAGCATGACAGCAAAGAAAAGAATGCATTTTTTTTTTCTATATGTAGAAGCAGAAAACAGACATTGCCACCTCACCAGTGGAAGACGGCCTGCACAGAGCCTGCGGAATGTCTATAGCTGCCCGTCTGTCTATCCATCTATCTATTCATTCATTTTTCTTTCTTTTCTATCAATCTTATATATATCTATCTCTATTCTCCTTATTACTAGAATGCAATCTTCTTTCTTTCTTTCTTTCTTTCTTTCTTTCTTTCTTTCTTTCTTTCTCTTTTTTTCTTTCTGACTTTTCTCTCTCTCTTTCTTTCTTTTCTAAAATATTCTGTATAATTCTATAGTTTAATCTTTCTTTCTTTCTTTTTTTCTTTCTTTCTTTCTTTCTTTCTTTCTTTCTTTCTTTCTTTCTTTCTTTCTTTCTTTCTTTCTTTCTTTCTTTCTTTCTTTCTTTCTTTCTTTCTTTCCTTCCTTACTTTCGTTTTTTTTCTCTGATTCTATCTATCTTATATATATTATCTCTATTTTCTATAATACTATCATTTAGGCTGTCTTTCTTTCTTTTTTCTCCCATTCTTATCTGTCTATCTTATATGTATTATCTCTATTCTCTATAATTCTATAATTTAATCTTTTTCTTTCTTTCTTTCTTTCTCTCTTTCTTTCTTTCTTTTTTATTTCTTTCTTTTTTTCTTTCTTTCTTTCTCTCTCTCTTTTTTTCTTTCTGACTTTTCTCTCTCTCTTTCTTTCTTTTCTAAAATATTCTGTATAATTCTAAAGTTTAATCTTTCTTTCTTTCTTTCTTTCTTTCTTTCTTTCTTTCTTTCTTTCTTTCTTGCTTCCTTCCTTCCTTATTTCCTTCCTTCCTTCCTTCCTTCCTTCCTTCCTTCCTTCCTTCCTTTCTTTCTTTCTTTCTTTCTTTCTTTCTTTCTTTCTTTCTTACTTTCTTTCTCTTTCTTTTTTTCTTATCTGTCTATCTTATATATATTTTCTCTATTCTTTATAATTCTATAATTTAATCTTTCTTTCTTTCTTTCTTTCTTTCTTTCTTTCTTTCTTTCTTTCTTTCTTTCTTTCTTTCTTTCTTTCTTTCTTTCTCTCTCTTTTTTTCTTTCTGACTTTTCTCTCTCTCTTTCTTTCTTTTCTAAAATATTCTGTATAATTCTATAGTTTAATCTTTCTTTCTTTCTTTCTTTCTTTCTTTCTTTCTTTCTTTCTTTCTTTCTTTCTTTCTTCCTTCGTTACTTTCTTTCTTTCTTTCTTTCTTTCTTTCTTTCTTTCTTTCTTTCTTTCTTCCTTCCTTCCTTCCTTCCTTCCTTCCTTCCTTCCTTCGTTACTTTCTTTCTTTCTTTCTTTCTTTCCTTTCCTTCCTTCCTTCCTTCCTTCCTTCCTTCCTACCTTCCTTTCTTTCTTTTTTTCTTATCGCTCTATCTTATATATATATATTATCTCTATTCTCTATAATTTAATCTTTATTTCTTTTGTTCTTCCTTCGTTCCTTCCTTCCTTTCTTTCCTTCCTTCCTTCCTTTCTCTCATTCTTTCTTTCTTTTTTCTTATCTGTCTCTCTTATATATATTATCTATCTTCTCTATAATTCTATAATATAATAGAAGCCTGCCAGCACAGAGGCTGGAAAAGTGTCTATAGCTGCCTGTCCTTCCTTCCTTCCTTCCTTCCTTCTTTCTCTAGAAGCCTGCCGGCGCAGAGGCTGGAGAAGTGTCTACAGCTGCCTGTCCTTCTTTCCTTCCTTCCTACCTTCCTTCCTTCCTTCCTTCTTTCTCTAGAAGCCTGCCGGCACAGAGGCTGGAGAAGTGTCTACAGCTGCCTGTCCTTCCTTCCTTCCTTCCTCCCTTTCTTCCTTCCTTCCTTCTTTCTCTAGAAGCCTGCCGGCACAGAGGCTGGAGAAGTGTCTAAAGCTGCCTGTCCTTCCTTCCCTTTCAGGTTGTCTGCTACATGAGCACAACCATAGGCTTTTCTTACAGTGGTGTTGTTCTTATATTCCTCCCTAAGCACATAATGATGTACAGGGGTCACAAGATGCCCATGAGTGTTGCTAAAGTACAATATTAGGAGACCAATCCCATATCAGAGGGACAAGTCTACCTGTCTTCTATGACCTCTAGGGCCACTTCTACACTCTACAATTTTTTCACTCAACCCACAAACAGTCAAATAGTACTTAGATAGAGGAGACTGAGGAAATTCTTTGTCCAACCTGCAGCAGACTGATGACATCGTCTTAGACTAGGCAAGGTCTCTGGACAGAAACCTAGGGACTGCTTGTTATTTTGAAAACAAACTTTTAACATTATAATTGTTGCCATATATAATGACATATCCGAAACCATTAACTTGCTCCTGTGTCATCATCCTGCGTTTATTACACCATGGGAACCTTAGAAAAAAAATTAGCCGACAGTTCGATATTTCTGCATGTTATAAAAACGTGCCTTCATGGAGTGGACAGTTGACAAGAGAACATTGGAAACACATGTTTTCTCTGTACAGTAAAAATGTACGGAGAAGAACTGAATGTTATATTCATACTGCTATTCCACCTGCTGTCATCTGGTAATAACTTGTAATAGAAGTCAAAATATGATCCAAATTGACAATAATTTTGTGTACATGAAGTATCTCACAAAAGTAAGTACACCCCTCAAATTTTTGTAAATGTTTTATTCTATCTTTTCATGTGACAACACTGAAGAAATGACACGTTGCTACAATGTAAAGTAGTGAGTGTACAGCTTGTATAACAGTGTAAATTTGTCGTCCCCTCAAAATAACTTAACACACAGCCATTAATGTCTAAACCGCTGGCAACAAAAGTGAGTACACCCCTCATATCCAAACTGAGCCCAAAAGGTCAATATTTTGTGTGACCGCCATTATTTTCCAGCACTGCCTTGACCCTCTTGGGCATGGAGTTCACCAGAGCTTCACAGGTTGCCACTGGAGTCCTCTTCCACTCCTCCATGATGACATCACAGAGCTGGTGGATGTTAGAGACCTTGCGCTCCTCCACCTTCCGTTTGAGGATACTTCACAGATGCTCAATAGGGTTTAGGTCTGGAGAAATGCTTGGTCAGTCTATCAACTTTTCCCCTTTTTTAGCAAGGCAGTGGTTGTCTTGGATGTGTGTCGTTATCATGTTGGAATACTGCCCTGCGGACCAGTCTCTGAAGAGAGGGGATCATGCTCTGCATCAGTATGTCACAGTACATGTTGGCATTCATGGTTCCCTCAATGAACTGTAGCTCCCCAGTGTCGGCAGCACTCATGCAGCCCCTAGACCATGACACCCCCACCACCATGCTTGACTGTAGGCAAGACACACTTGTCTTTTTTCTCCTCACCTGGTTGCCGCCACACATGCTTGACACCATCTGAACCAAATGGCCCGGATTCACAAAGCACTTAAGCCGACGTATCTCGAGATACGCCGCGTAAGTGTAAATATGCGCCGTCGTATCTGTGCGCCATGCCCACAGAACTAAGATACGCTTAAAAACTGACTTCATCCAACCGACATAACTTGCCTACGCCGGCGTATAGTGGGCGCATAGTTACACTGGACGCATTTGGCACTTCCATTGATTCATGATGCCAATATGCAAATGAGGGAGAGACGCCGATTCACGTACGTACCTCCGCCCGGCGCATGTTTTAAGCGATTTGCGTAAGGTTTACGTCGGGTGTAAAGTTATTCCCCATATTGGAGGCGCAACTCATGCAAAGGTATGGACCAGGGAATGAACGCCGTCAACTTTTACGTCATTTACATTGTACGTGAATAGGGCTGGGCGTAGGTTACGTTCACTTTGTAGGCAGTGATTCGACGTATCTTAGCCAGTTGTTTCGACATGATTGTGAGCATGCGCACTGGGATACGTCCAAGGTACGACGCATGCGCAGTTCATTTTAAGTACTTGTCTGAAGCTCAGCCAATCATTTGCATGGGGTCACACTTCATTTAAATGTATCACGCCCACTTCCACCTACTTAGACTTACGCTGACTTACGACTATACACTACGCCGGCCCAACGTTGGGAGCATTTGCTTTGTGAACTCCATGCTTACCTCTACGCGTTGCGCTGGCGTATCGTAAAGAAGATACGCTACGGCGGCATATATATGCGCCGAGGTATGTGAATCCGGGCCAATAAGTTTATCTTGGTCTTATCAGACCACAGGGCATGGTTCCAGTAATCCTGGTCCTTAGTCTGCTTGTCTTCAGAAAACCGTGGGCTTTCTTGTTCATCATCTTCAGAAGAGGCTTCCTTATGGGATGCCACCCATGCAGACCAATTTGATGCAGCGTGCAGCGTATGGTCTGAACAGTGACAGGCTGAACCCCCACACCTTTAACCTCTCCAACAATGATGGCAGCACTCATACGTCTATTTCCCAAAGACAACCTCTGTATATGAAGCCGAGCATGTGCACGGGCGGGGCCTTTTCTGAGTTGAACCCGTCCTGTTAAACGGCTGTATGGTCTTGGCCACCGTGCTGCAGCTCATTTTCAGGGTCTTGGCAATCTTCTTATAGCCTAGGCCATCTTTATGTAGAGCAACAATTTTTTTTTTCAGATTCCTCCGAGAGTTCTTTGCCAGGAGGTGCCATGTTGAACTTTCAGTGACCAGTATGAGGCCGCGTACACACGACCGAGAAACTCGTCGGGCTAAACTCATCGTTCCGCCCATCGAGTTTTCCGTTCAGCTGTTGAAAAGCTTGTTGAGCCAAATTTCCCCATAGAACAACGGGGAAATAGAGAGCATGCTCTCTTTTTGGCTCAACGAGCCCCCCAGACGGGTTGCTCGGCGAAAAGTGTACACACGACCGGTTTACGTTTCCCATCGAGGTTCACGCTGGATTCTGCCAAGAAACTCGGTCGTGTGTCGTGTGTACGGGGCCTGAGAGAGTGAGAGCGATAACACCAAATTTAACATACCTGCTCCTCGTTCACACCTGAGACCTTGTAACACGAACGAGTCACATGATACCAGGGAGGGGAAATGGCTAATTGGGCCTATTTTGGCACTTAGGGGTGTACTCATTAATGGCTGTGTGTTAAGTTTTTTTTATTGGACAGCAAATTTACACTGTTATACAAGCTGTACACTCACTACACAACATTGTAGCAAAGTGTCATTTTTTCAGTGTTGTCACATGAAAAGATATAATAAATAATTTACAAAAATGTGAGGTACTGTAGGTCCCCTTGGGCTTAGTCCACACTGGCAACAGAGGGACAGTAAAAAATAGGTGGCTGATCTGCATTTTTGCCACCTCCGACCACCCACTTTTAAATTTATAAAGGCGAGATGGGTTCACATTGCCGCAGACCTTATTTAAATCTGAGAATTGAAGCGCCACAATAAAACATCCGAATTCAAAATTAAGTCTTATTCCAAATAAAAAGTAGATACCCAAGCCAACGCTTTCGGGGGGGCCAGACATCACTCCCTTCATTAGGGCTTATAGAGATGTGTGGTCACAACGTAAAGATTTGTAATCTGAAAATATGTGCTTCAATGACAATTAAAAGCACATATTTTCAGATTACAAATCACATTTCTATAAACAATGACGAAGGGGACATGGGGACCTCTGTTGTGTCCGGCAAATATCTCTGCTTGTTGAGATATTTGCAATGCTCGAATTTATCCTTGAACAATTCCTAGGATGATCTAGTCTTGAACCTTGCTTGTCTTAAATCTTGAACTTTTTGCTTCTCCTATGAACTTCCTGATTTAAGTCATGCCTCTTCACTTCCTGTTTGCCAGATTATTGTGCTCCACACATTATTTCATCCGCTTCCTTCAAGCTATCTCTATTGCTACTTGGTATCGACCTTGGCTTGTGATCCCCAACTATGAAACCCTTCTCCTGCATCGACTCTGACATGTTACCCCCGACTATGAAACCCTTCTCCTGCATCGACCCTGACTTGTGACCCCCGACTATGAAACACTTCTCCTGGATCGACCCTGGCTTGTGACCCCCAACTATGAAACCCTTCTCCTGCATCCACCCTGGGTGGTGGCCCCCGGCTACAAAACTCTAATCCTGCATCAACCCTGGCTTGTGACCCCCAACTATGAAACCCTTCTCCTGTATCGACCCTGGCTTGTGACCCCCAACTATGAAACCCTTCTCCTGCATCGACCCTGGCTTGTGATCCTGGACTACAAAACCCTTCTCCTGGATCGACCTTTGCTTGTGACCCCCGACTATGAAACACTTCTCCTGCATCAACCCTGGCTTGTGACCCCGGACTACAAAACCCTTCTCCTGGATCGACCCTGGCTTGTGACCCCTAACTATGAAACCCTTCTCCTGCATCCACCCTGGGTTGTGGCCCCCGACTACAAAACTCTAATCCTGCATCAACCCTGGCTTGTGACCCCCAACTATGAAACCCTTCTGCATCCACCCTGGGTTGTGCCCCCCGACTACAAAACTCTAATCCTGTATCAACCCTGGCTTGTGACCCCCAACTATGAAACCCTTCTCCTGCATCGACCCTGGGTTTTGGCCCCTAAACACAAAACTCTAATCCTGCTTCGACCCTGGCTTGTGACCCCCAACTGTAAAACCGCTCTCCAGCATCGACCCTGGGCTGTGGCCCCCGACTACAAATGCCAACTCTGGCTTGTGACTCAGACACCGATCATCTGTCTAGCAGTTTAGAAGATTCTACCTCTTAAGGACCAAGTATGGGGCTTAGCTTGATGTTTTTGGCCATTGGTCTCCACACTTTTCAGGTATTCTCCTAACACCCCCTTAAAAAGCGTTGGGTTTAATATCCAGTATATATTTCGAATAAAAAATGGGGTGTTCTGTAGTCCAACAGGGGAGAATTGGACAGGGCAGCACTGGGATTTCAGTCCAGAAGAGGCGTTTTCAGCTCACTACAGGAAGTTAGGAACTCACTGAATTTCTGTCAGGGTCAGAAGAATTTTCTGTACTTGCAGTGTGCTTATTGAGTAAACTAAAACTACTCTCAGATATTTATTTTATTTTTGCTGTATATGATGCATAATAGTTGTGCAAACAGCTCTTTATTGAAGAAAGGACTGACACATACTACAATGGACATAGACCAATTAAGTACCGTATTTATCGGCGTATAACACGCACCCTAACTTTAAGAGGGAAGTTTCAGGAAAAAAACTTTCCATGGCTCCCTGCGTATAACAGACAGGCACAGTTTTACCCTCTATTTTCAGGGTAAAAAAGTGAGTGTTATACGCCAATAAATACAGTGGGCCAGATTCAGAGAGCCGTAACTCCTGTCTAACTGGTGTTAGACTGGAGTACTTTCTAATTACGCGCGTTTTTTCACTAGTTTGAATCCTCAAACCATGAAAAGACGGCTTTGCGCTTCAATCCGACTGGCTTACGTGTTCGTACGCCTTCGGATCTACGCTGCAATAAAATTGCGGACGCTGGGTGGAGTTCCCGTCGTTTTCCGCGTCGGGGTATGCAAATGAGCTTTTGCCGACTATCCACGAAATTACGAACGTCTATCGCAATCTCCTACGGCATCTTTAGTCATCTTTTTGCTGCGTAAAACTATACCAGCTTTTTGCTGGTCTAATATTAGACAGCCCATGTTAATATGGCCGTCGTTCCCGCATCGAATATCAACGTTTTCTTTTTTTCTTTTTGACGTAAAACGTCCAGGAATAGGAATGTCCGTTAACGACGCTACTCAAACAACGAATGACGTATCGACGTTATTTCGCGCAATGCACGGCGGAAAATTTCTGAACGGAGCATGCGCAGTTCGATCGCCACGGGGATGCGCCTCATTTAAATGCTTCACGCCCCCAATCGCGTATTTAGATTACGCGGCGAGAAATAGACTACGCCGCCGTATCGTACGGGCAAAAATCAACCAGAATTCGGTGCAGAGGCTGGTAAAATACGGCTGCGTAGCGTATCTCGGATACGCTACGCAAATGTACGTTTACCTGAATCTGGCCCAGTAAATCCAATTTATTTCACTGAGTAAGTGTAACAAAACCATAGTGGTATATATAAAATTTCTTTGGTGTATCTTTGGTAGCTAATATTAACTATCTAATTAAAGATATTGGGCCAGATTCACAGAGCGATTACGCCTGTCTAACTGGTGTTAGACAGGAGTACTTTCAAATTACGCGCGCCGTATCACTAGTTTGAATCCTCAAACCATGATACGGCGGCGTTGGGCTTCGATCTGACAGGCTTACGTCTTCGTACGCCTTCGGATCTATGCTGCAATCTTTTTGCGGCCGCTGGGTGGAGTTCGCGTCGTTTTCAGCGTCGGGGTATGCAAATGAGCTTTTTCCGGCGATCCACGAAGTTACGAGCGTCGTTCGCAATCGCGTACGTCATTTTTTCGCTACGTAAAGTTAAACCAGCTATTAGCTGGTCTAACGTTACGCGGCCCATGTTAAGTATGGCCGTCGTTCCCGCGTCGACTTTTAAATTTTTTATTTTTTTTGCGTAAGTTGTCCGGGAATAGGAATGTCCGTAAACGACGCTACTCAAAAAAAAAAGACGTAACGACGTGATTTCGCGCAATGCACGGCGGAAAATTTCTGAACGGAGCATGCGCAGTTCGATCGCCGCGGGAACGCGCCTAATTTAAATGCCTCACGCCTCCTAATCGCGTAGTTTGATTCCGCCGGGAGAAATACACTTCGCCGCCGTACCTTACGGGCCAAAATCTCTCTGAATTCCTCGTAGAGCCAGGTAAAGTACGGCGGCGTAGAGTATCTCTGATACTCTGCGGGAATCTAATTCTACCTGAATCTGGCCCATTTTTTTAAATATAATTAAGTTTTAAATTCAGAAGATTTAAAAAAATAAACGTCAATAGTAATAATATAATATTAATAATAATAATAATAATAATAATAATAATAATAATACCTATTATTATTATTATTAATAATAATAATCAAAATTATGATAAAAAGAATCTATTCATTTTAAATCTTAAATTCCTGTGTCCATTTTTGTTAGAAATAATTAAAAAAACTTTTAACAACATTAATAAGACTTCTAAGTGATAAAGAAAAAAAAACTGTTGAAAATATACGGTAAAACAATGTTATTTTTCTTCCATTCCCATAAAGTCTATTTAACTCCTGTACATTTTGTACCCTTTGCTATTCCAGAAAAATGGTGAGAATTTAGATCTTGAAGTGTAACAAAAACCCCTTACGAAAACAACAAAAACAACCACATATACTATTATTTTTATGAACCCTACTATTGCATTTTATTTGTTTTTGCGCTTTTAGTTTTATCTGTTTTTTTTTTTAATACTGTAAAAATGAAGGAATCACTAGCATTATTGTTATATTTTTAAAGGAATCACTAGCATCCTTGTTATATTTTTATAGAATATTGGAATTGTGCTTATGCTGTAGAAACTTTTTCTTTATTAAAATTAAAGAGGAAGATGATATTAAACATTGTGACCTGGAAACTTTTCATTACAGTATCCAGGCAGGAAAGAGATCTGCAAAAGCTCATGGTAAAGGAATGCATTGAGACATGGAAAGAAGCCACGAGTGCATCTATTGGTATAGAGCTCGCAAAGGAAAGCCCACCAATACAGGCAAGTCCCGAGCCTTTGTTCAACCTTCGTTCAATCATTATGTGTTCAAATGCTGCGGGGAATTTATGCACAATGTAACAACTCTGATATTATAGAGCCATGTCATCAGTTTTTTTTTTTTTTTTTAAGTGGAGATGCTGGCTGCTAATGCGACTTTAATCACAAAAATGTTATTAAACCTTTAGTTAGCAGGATATTTTTTCTATCTGTTCAGTCGTATCTGACAATTCTATAGGCAAGCTCTTTTCTTTGCCAATTTTTTATAAGGTAGGTCACTGTTAGCTTGGGTTCAGCTTAGGTTCGGACTGCACCCATTTTTACCCGAACCCAGAAGAAAGGTGTCAGTGCCGGGCCAGCCAGGTGCCGCCCTGCAGCTGAATGTACACTAATGCTTGTGGCAAGGGGAATGCATCGGCTGCCCCTGATTGGCCTGGCACTGGCAGCTTCCTTCTTGGTTCAGTCTGAACCCAAGGTCATCCTTATGCAGGCCATACATGGGTCAAATGATGAACACATTTTCTTTAACCACTTAATACCCGGACCAATATGCAGCTAAAGCACCTTGCCCCTTTTTGCGATTCGGCACTGCGTCGCTTTAACTGACGATTGCGCGGTCGTGCGACGTGGCTCCCAAACAAAATTGGCGTCCTTTTTTCCCCAAAAATAGAGCTTTCTTTTGATGGTATTTGATCACCTCTGTGTTTTTTTATTTTTTTGCGCTATAAACAAAAATAGAGCGTAATTTTTGACAAAAATTCAATATTTTTTACTTTTTGCTATAATATTTTTCCCAAAAAAGATATAAAAAAAGTTTTTTTTTTCCCTTCAGTTTAGGCCGATACGTATTCTTCTACCTATTTTTGGTAAAAAAAAATCGCAATAAGCGTTTAACGGAAATTTATAGCGTTTACAAAATAGGGGGTAGTTTTATTGCATTTTTATTAATATATTTTTTTTTACTACTAATGATGGCGATCAGCGATTTTTTTCGTGACTGCGACATTATGGCAGACACATCGGACAATTTGACACATTTTTGGGACCATTGTCATTTTCACAGCAAAAAGTGCTATAAAAATGCATTGGTTACTGTGAAAATGACAATTGCAGTTTGGGAGTTAACCACTAGGGAGCGCTGTAGGGTTTAAGTGTGACCTCATATGTGTTTCTAACTGTAGGGGGGCAGGGCTGGACTTGTGATGTCATTGATCGCCTTTCCCTATATCAGGAAACAGACGATGAGTGGCACTGCCACTGTGAAGAACTTCTTCAGCTCCTGTGACCGATCGCGGGACACCAGCCGCAATCGGATCCGCAATTATATTACAGACACATTGTACATAATATACTACTGTAATAGAGTGGATTATAGGATTTTACAAGCATTTTAAACTAGGGCTTATTTTCAGGATAGGGCTTATATTGTAGCCCTCCTGGAAAATAACGCTAGGTCTTATTTTCAGGGGAGGTCTTACTTTCGGGGGAAACACGATATCAGATGTGAGTGTTGTTTAGAAAGATGAGAGCAAGGAAATGTAAAAGGGTGGCTCCAAACAACCAATCCGTTTTTTGCTCTCATTCTATAGTCTTTGTGTAGTAGATGGATTGTAAGATATATTTGGCTGCTGTAGGCAACCCCTCTTCCATGAGTCATCCCATACATAGAACAAAGGAAATTAGAGCAAACCTGAAGCTGTCTTCTACGTGAACCAATCACAGTTCACAGTTTAAACCAAACCTTGAGGCTATTATAGACAATAATTCCATTCTTAGCTTAGTTTCCATCAATCAGCGGCACTGGGATAATATTTAAACGAATGTAAAAAACATGGAGGAAATAGGACATTTTTCCTGCAGGAAGAAATCAAAGGGTTTATTTCAAATGTAGGAAGGTTAGTAGATAAGGACTAGGGCTAGTGCTACCACTAGGCAAACTAGGCAGCCGCATAGGGTGCCCTGCCACTGGTGATCCTGCTCTCTTCTCTCTGCAGCAAGCAACTAAGTCTCAGCATCAGCAGGCAGCCGCTGCTCCATTCGCATAGTGTCAGAGGTGCAGCAGTGGCAGACTCCTGAATGAATGGAAGCAAGCAAACATTTATGGGAACATATAGGCTGCATTTAATGGGTGCTAGTGAGGCTGCATTTGATGGGCACTGGTGAGGCTGCATTTGATGGGCACTGGTGAGGCTGCATTTGATGGGTGCTAGTGAGGCTGCATTTGATGCGCACTGGTGAGGCTGCATTTGATGGGTGCTGGTGAGGTTCCATTTGATGGGCGCTAGTGAGGCTGCATTTGATGGGCACAGGTGGGCTGCATTTGATGGGTGCTAGTGAGGCTGCATTTGATGGGCACTGGTGAGGCTGCATTTGATGGGTGCTAGTGAGGCTGCATTTGATGGGCACTGGTGAGGCTGCATTTGATGGGTGCTAGTGAGGCTGCATTTGATGGGCACTGGTGAGGCTGCATTTGATGGGTGCTGGTGAGGTTCCATTTGATGGGCGCTAGTGAGGCTGCATTTGATGGGCACAGGTGGGCTGCATTTGATGGGAGTGCTCGTAGGCTGCATTGATTGGGCACTGGTAGGCTGCATTTGATGGATGCTTCATTAAATAGGTGGGGTATACATGGGCACTATTTCATCCACTGATACCAACAATGGGGCATAGTTTCTCCTACTGACACCAACAATAGGGCCCAACGACACCAACAAAGGGCCCAATGACATCAAGGATGGGTCACAATTCTTCCCAATGAAACCAACGATGGGACACAATTCCTGACAGTGACACCAAAGATGGGGCACAATTCCTTACAATGACACCAATGATGGGGGACAATTCCTCACAATGACACCAATGATGGGGGACAATTCCTCACAATGACACCACCAATGGGACCCAATGACAGGGCACAATTACTCCCACTGAAACAAACAATGGGGCATTTATTTTTCCCACTGATGTCAGGACCTTTTAGACTCCCACTGACCACTGTCCGGTCCTCGTAAACTCTTAAGGACAGTAAACTGGCCCTTTGCTTAGAAAGTTTGGAGACCCCTGATCTAGGGTGTCAAAAATCCTTGCACCAGCGCTGATAAGGACAACAACCCTACTGCCTCCTCCACATGCTTCGGGTTTCAGGAACCAACTACCGTTTGGGGCATTTTACTGAAACAAAAGCGATCAGTTTCTGTCCAATAATATTTACGGAGGTTTTACCAAAGATAAACACAAGGAATTCATAGCATAGTTAGTTGTAATAAGTTAGTTTAACAAGCTTTAGCATAACACAGTGAGAGGTAGAGCACCAATGTCTCAATGGATATTAGAAGAGTGGAGAAGTTAGGAAAATTCGGAAGGTGAGGGTAGGGTTAGAGGTTTGCCGGGAGGTCTACCGCCAAGGGACCAGACGGTAGACCCCCACAAGCGTACATACTCGCCAGATCGTCAATTTTCTTCCAAATGAAAAAGATCACATCACAAAGGAAAGTGCAACGTTTCGGAGCCGCGCAGGACCCCTTCGTCAGGCATGTGATATACACAAGATCACATGCCTGACGAACAGCTCCTGCACGGCTCCGAAACGTTGCACTTTCCTTTGTGATGTGATCTTTTTCATTAAAACTTTTGGATGAAAATTGTCGATCCATGGTGTGCTGGCAAATATGTACGCTTGTCTGACGTTTCCAGGACCCAACTGGTAATCGCTGCAGAACCCACCATTTTATGAGCCATATCTACCAGGAACGTGTGCGATAGGAATATTGATCCGACTGTAGACCCCACAAACCTCTACCCCTACCAACCCCCCGTTTCCCTATTTTTTTTATTTTACTTCTATTCTACTTCTTAGGCTGCGTACACACGACCGGTTTTCTCGGCAGAATTCAGCAAGAAACTCGAAGGGTGACGTATTCTGCCGAGAAAACCGGTCGTGTGTACACTTTTCGCCGAGGAACTCGTCGAGCCAAAAAGAGAGCATGTTCTCTATTTCCTCGACGGGCAATGGGAAAATTTGGCTCGACGAGTTTTTTGACAGCCGAACAAGGAACTCGACGGGGAAAAGGATGTGTTTCGCGGTCGTGTGTACGCGGCCTTAGTCCTCTAGTCCATCTTGGACAACTTTCAATAGAGTTTTAAGGTCCAAGAGGCAGTGTACGAAATTTGGAGAGAAGTAATGTTGGGTCCAAGGAGATCTACCTCAACAGGGCCATTTTATCATTCAGTAGGG
The DNA here is from genome assembly GCA_029574335.1 of Rana kukunoris. Lineage (NCBI taxonomy): Eukaryota > Metazoa > Chordata > Amphibia > Anura > Ranidae > Rana > Rana kukunoris. The sequence goes on from CM056060.1 coordinate 28,967,469, forward strand.
TGTTCAGTTTCATGTGCAGATCTACATTCCGTTGGAAATTGCTGAAGATGTCTTCGCTCCCGTTTGGCTGATGATCCATACGGTGTGGCCAGAGTGGAAATGGTTAAGCAGGCCCGTTGATGTTATGTCATTATTGAAGGAGGAGAGCAGAAGCACAGGAGGAATTCGCATCACGTAGGAATTCTCCCAGGGGCAGGTTTAACCCATTCACTCCTGGATACTGCGTTCCGCCTGCCATGTGGGAATCTTATTAAACAGGAGTAGCAGTGAGGCTTTAGGCAATGTATACAGACACCCACCTGCTCTGTGAAACGTAACCCTTTGACTACCATGGCTAGTCCTGCATAGTACATAGAGTTACTTGCAAGCAAAATGCTGTAGCCACATTTTATAATTCATTACATCCTTTTATTGTTTTTTTTTTTATGAAAGCAGAAAGGAAACAAGGGCGCGTTATTGGGCCATTTATCGCATTGTATTTTTCCTCTTTTCAAAGCTGCAGCATGTTGCAGCGTTCATTCCATCCCTTCTTTTTATGCAGTGGTCTTTGAGAACTAGGTAAAAAAAAAAAAAATGCGGGTAATTTACTAAAACTAGAGAGTGCAAAATTTGGTGCAGGTGTGCATGGTAGCCAATCAGCTTCTAACAGAAGACATCTTGACAGAGAAAACTGGAAGCTGATTGGTTTCTATGCAGAGCTGCGCCAGATTTTGCACTCTCCAGTTTTAGTAAATCAACCCCACAGTCTCTTTTTTTTTAAAGAAATCCCATCCAGTATGTGGCCTGCCACCAGGGCTGGTGCAAGGATTTTTGACAGCCTAGGCGAAACCTATGTTTGCCGCCCCCATTGGCTCCACGACTGACTCCTCCCCCTTCCCTCCTTCCCGTGTATACCACGCCTTTTAAATGAAGCGCCCATTAAATGCAGCCTCACCAGCACCCATCAAATGCAGCCCCACCAGCACTCATCAAATGCAGCCTCACCAGCGCCCATCAAATGCAGCCTCACCAGCGCCCATCAAATGCAGCTTCACCAGCGCCCATCAAATGCAGCCTCACTGTGCCCATCAAATGCAGCCTCACCAGCACCCATCAAATGCAGCTTTACCAGCACCCATCAAATGCAGCCTCACCAGGGCCCATCAAATGCAGCCTCACCAGCGCCTATCAAATTTAGCCTCACCAGCACCCATCAAATGCAGCCTCACCAGCGCCCTTTAAAAGGCAGCCTCACCAGAGCCCATCAAATGCAGCCTCACCAGTGGCCATCAATGCAACCTCACCAGCACCCATCAAATGCAGCCTCACTGTGCCCATCAAATGCAGGCTCACCAGCACTCATCAAATGCAGCCTCACCAGCGCCCTTTAAAAGGCAGCCTCACCAGAGCCCATCAAATGCAGCCTCACCAGCGGCCATCAATGCAACCTCACCAGCACCCATCAAATGCAGCCTCACTGTGCCCATCAAATGCAGGCTCACCAGCACTCATCAAATGCAGAATCACCAGCACCCATCAAATGCAAAGCAATAAAACTCTGATTAGCTCAGGATGCACAACTTCTAAATGTGGAGGGTTATGAGTATACTAATATCAGATTAGAATCTGGTCAGTGGCGTCGCTAGGGGGTGGCTATTGGGGCCCAAAGCCCAGAGTCTCTTGTCGCAGGGTTCCTGTCTAACCAGTGGGTTGTGGCTTGCAACGGGCGGGCTGCATTAGAAGTAGATGAGAGGAGAGAGGTGACCGGGCGGATGAGCAGAGATGTCATTATCTCTCTCCACCTCGCTCCACATCATCGCTCTTCTGCCCTCACAACCGGGCCTCTTCAATGTGGGAGCGATGTGCGGCGGGGAGCAGGCAGATGACACAATCTCTCACTACCCAGCCACACATCACTCTTCAGCGCGGGTGCTAATTTTTTCAGAACAAGGTCCTCTTCAATGTCGGAGACCACTGCTATGGGCTCTATTGTACAAATCTTTTTTTTTCGAGAGCAGCGACCAGAGGCTTGCCCATATCTGTTGGTCCAGACATCTCCAGTGTTCTAGCAGAAGGTGGAAATTGCCTAATGTTTTCAGATGACCTCATACTTTCCACATGTAAACCAATGGTGGGTCAACACCAGTCCCTATATTTTATCCTTAGTCATGAATATTCCAGCCCTGGCTTACTCATAACAGCCAGATGTTCACATCTCCCCCATTGAGTTACTCTCTTCACACAGTGCTAATTATCCATGTCTGAGGGCTTTATAATGCAGCTGAAAATTAATAGTAGTTTCACTCTGTTACTTAAAGTGGTTGTAAACCCTCAGGTAGAACTTTCACCTACATGTAAGCCTAGATTAAGGCTTACCTGTAGATGCTTGCAATATCTCCTTAACCTACACGGTTTAGGAGATATTTGCAAAAAAGGCTGTACTATCAATTGCAGCCACTGTGCCCATCAAGCGCGGCCACTGTGCTCATCAAGCGCAGGCACTGTGTCCATCAATTACTGCCAGTGTGCCCTATCAATTACTGCCAGTGTGCCCCATCAATTGCCGCCAGTGTGCCCCATAAATTACCGCCAGTGTGCCCCATCAATTGCCGCCAGTGTGCCCCATCAGATGCTGCAAGTGGGCATGCCCTGCCCGCCACTTACCTGTCTCGGGTCATGGCGCTGTCCTCCATGTTTCGAGTCCTCCATGTCTTGCGGTGCATGAATCTATCAATGGTGATAGAGGGGTGACAGGAGAGAGGAGGTGGCGCTCCTGCACCCTTTATGGATGCACCACCACTGGTTGCTATTAAATTTATTGGCCAAGCGATAGTTGCCTTGGCCAATTGTTAGGAGGTCAATTGATTTTGCCCTAATTCTGGAATTGCTACACTTCTCTCATCTGTCGCTAGATGGCCGTGTATCTGGTAACAGTAGATAAGAATGAATAGGAATGAATGGGGTCTCAGCCAATGGGCAGGGATTTTCTTGGGCCTGCTGTGATAATGTGACCAGATTTTTAAAATGAAATCCGGGGACATATTTTTATTTTACTAGTAATGTCGGCAATCAGCAACTCTACGCCTGTCGCCGCGCCGCCTTGCAGCTTGGCAAGTCTTACTCTCCGGGCCCCGGCTGCTACTGGGTGGGGAGTGGAGGAAGATCACACCGCCAGGGAAGGCAAGGAGATAAGCAGGCAGGCGGCTCGGTGGGACTTGACCCAAGGCAGAAGAACATGCGAGCGGAGCTGAATGGGCATGCACCCCGAAACTGAAAATATAATCCCTCTGTCCGATCAGACTGTGGCAATGGCAGTAATCTTTTGCACTCTCTTGCAACGCATCCCCTGTCTCTGACAGACTGCTGTAACATCTCTCCAGTCACTGACCAACTACTGAAGTATGTCTTCAGTTCCTTTATCTGCAGCATTACATACAACGAACATTATGTGTGCCCCTTTGGTCACATTAGAGGTCGCAGTTGAGGCCCCTATACCAATTAAGTTGACCACCCTTGCTCCTCTACACTGAACTCCACTATATAGGCATGGAGGCAGTCTAGGGAAATCTTCAGACCCAAGGACATCCCATGGACACCCCATGTACACACAGTCGGAAATTCCGACCGTGTGTAGGCTCCATCGGACTTTTGCTGGTGGAATTTCCGCCAACAAAAGATTGAGAGCTGGTTTTCAAATTTTCAGACGGAAAAAATTCCTATCGGAAAATCCGATCGCCTGTAGCAATTCCGACGCGCAAAATTCCGACGTATGCTTGGAAACAATTCAACGCATGCTTGAAAGCATTAGACCTAATTTTCTCGGTTCGTCGTAGTGTTGTACGTCACCGCCTCGAAAGTTCAGAGAACTTGTGTGTGACCGTGTGTATGCAAGCCAAGCTTGAGCGTAATTCCTTTGGAAAAAACATCCAAGGTTTTTCCGACAGAAAATCCGATCGTGTGTACGGGGCATTAGGCTTATACAAGACAAAGAGAATGAACAATGAACAACCCATCCACATGTAATATTTCATAGTTCAGCTTGTTCTAAACTGATGATGAACTCTTGTTCCTTTGGTGTTCTATAGTGGGCATAGCTCTCTCTTTGCTCCTCAAATAACAGATACTCAATTTTCAAAAATTGCCCATTCTTGCTTTCCTTCATTCACTTCTGTAGACGTCGCATCAACATCTTCCTCCCGCTCCCAGTTTTTAACCACAACTTGACCACAGCCAACTTATTTCAGAGCCACACTGCTCATTCTGCTAACCAATGCTCATTACCAGAACTATTTCTAGACCTGCCAGGAGATCAATAGACTTTAACATCTACTGAGTGCCTTTAGATAACAGAAGACACAGTTTTTTTACTAAACGGAAAACGTAACCAAGGCACCAAGATCTTCTAGTGCATTCCACATATGCCCTTGCACGTTAAATACCGTATAGCTTCAAGTATCTTCAGCGGGTCATGTTTCCAGTTTTTTTCTCATTTGCAAAGGTTATTCATTATCTGCAGATCAATCACAGCTACAGTATTTCCACTTAAAAACGCTATTTTAAAAGATTTAAAAGAGAAGTACAGCCAAAGTTTGTTCTGCATGCCTGTAACTTGTTTTCAGCAGACAGCGGGCTGAACTTTGCTGTCTTCTGACGTCACAGAGCTGACCCAGGCTCGGGCAAGATCGCGACAATGGAGTCAGGATCCGCCCACATGCCTGAACTGGCACCTGGCTCAGCCTCTCAGAAAGCCGCTGAGAGCTTGAGCCAGCCGCTTCTGCCCCCTCCTCAGCCCAACGATTCATGGAGCTGTGAGAACGATTCATATGTTTTCAGTGATGAAATGTAATGGATTCCCTTAATTTGCATAAATTTCCTCTCACTTCCTATTTGGGGCAGGAAGTGAAGAGAAATCTCTCCAATTGGACAGGGATGGTAAAAAATAAATTGACACGGGCTATAACTCTCCCTTACTCTATCCAAAATGAAAAAAAGTGTTGCCCATAGTTCTACTTTAAGCACAAATTTCTGATAATTTAATGGAGAGAACTAAGAAGATAAAACCATGCCAGTGGTGCAGCAGAAAACATATAGCACAGTGAGGAAGGTTTGTTGTCCAGGATGATAGGACAGTCAAAATTAGAAGCTGCGCCTCCCCCTCCCCCCCACACACACACACAGTTGCGGAATGCCGGCCGCCCGCATACCGGAAGCAATACGGACACTTTATGGGGGCGCTGGACTAATTTGCCTCTCAGCCCAGTCCGGCCCATAAGACTGGCACAACACTAACAGTGTAGCACAAGCTGGCGGGAACTCTTTCCGTGCTGCCCCCCTACAAAGTGCTGCCCTAGGCCTTAGCCTTGTTGGCCTAGGCCAGGATACAGCGCTGCTCAGGGGACTAAGTCCATGCCCCACACTATACAAGACTGCTTACACGGCAGCCCTATGTAGTGTGATACGTGGAGAGATTGAGAGAACTTGAGCTAGATTAGGCAGGTTAGGTAGTGGCATGCAGACAGTTTATTGTATATATATATATATATATATATATATATATATATATATATACACACAGTGCATTCAGTGTAGACTTTATAGACGGTGCATTCAGTGTAGGTTATATATGCAGTGCAGACAGTCTAGTATATAATAGAGTGCATTGAAGTGGTTAAGGGGAACTCTATGACATAACTAAGAAAAAAAACAGCATAGGGTCCCCCCCCCAAAACCCATACCAGGCCCTTTGAGTCTGGTATAGATTCTAAGGTGAACTTTACGCCAAAATTTTAAGAAAAAACAGCGTGGGGTCTATCATTTTTTTTTTAATTGGCGTGGGATCCCCCCAAAATCCATACCAGGCCTTTATCTGAGCAAGCAGCCTGGCAGGCCAGAGAAGGGGGGATGTTTTGCTTGGGGACAAACAAGTGCCCCCCTCCTGAACCATACCAGGCCGCTTGCCTTCAACATGGAGAGGATGCTTTGGGGTCCCCCTCAAAGCACCTTGTCCCCAAGTTTATGGGGGCAAGGACCTCTTCCCGACAACCCTGGCCATTGGTTGTCGGGGTTTGCAGTCGGGAGGCTTACCGATAACTGAAAGCCCCCTTTAACAAGGGGGCTATGTGAATGGGTATGGGGTGTCAAAAAGTAAGAACCCCAAAAGACAGTTTTTGTCCATCCATCTTCAATCAAGCTACCTGACAGACCCGAAAAATTGAAAAAAAAGCTCCGCCTCGATGAGAGGCCTCCCGGCGACTGTTGTCTCTTGGCTTTGACAGATGTTATATAGGCAAGGGTGGGGCCACCAGGTGATGCAACCAAGTGACCCCACCCCTTCTGAAGTCATTTGACGTGGGTGGCCCCGCCCTTGCCTATATAAGAGCTATCAAAAGGAAAAGACTGCAGTCGCCAGAGTTTTTTCTTCTATTTTTCTGTTCTGTCAGGTGGCGTGATTAAAGATGGATGGACATTGTGGGACACTTATTTATTTTATTTTTTTAATAAAGGAATTGTCAAAAACTGTGGTTTTAACTTTTTGACACTTTTTTGGGTTAATGGATAGGGGAACAATGTAACCGATACCCATTCACATGGGGGGGGCGAACCCGCAGACCCCAACAACCAATGGCAAGGGTTGTCTGGAAGAGGTCCTTGTCCCAGGTGCTTTGGGGGTTACCCCAAAGTAGCCTCCCCATATTGAGGGCATGTGGCCTGGTATGGTTCAGGAGGGGGGCGCTCACCGCTTGCTCACCCTCCCCATTCTGTCCGGCAGGCTGCATGCTCAGATAAGGGTCTGGTATGGATTTTGTGGGGGACCCCTATGCCGATTTTTTCCTTGATTTTTAATCTATATTGCTGGGAGTCGTTGTACTGTTCTACAGATTGCACAGGTGTGCCACTTTACAGGCAGACTAAGGGGACCCCCAGGCACAATATTTAAAGGAATATTGCATTTTAATTGTTTCACTATAAAGCGGTTGATCTGCAGAAATACTTTTATGCGGCTCATCTAGCCCAACTTTCTAGGTTCCACTCAAAGCGACCACAAGCGATATGGATGATTATGGAATCTTACGCTTGTCGTCCACATCAAATATCCAATATTATGTGGCTTCCGCCTAAAGATAGACCCACTATTCTATGCCCATCTTTATCCTTCTCTCTGGATATTTTGGACAGGGTCTCTAGAATTTAGAATTTCAAATCACCTCATTCCCCATTGGCACCCCTGGTGAGGAATAGTGCTTTCACCCCGGGCCTCGATCCACTTGCTTTCCAATGGTGGATGAACAAGGGTCTGCTGGGTCTACCTTTGCGATAGAGGGAGTATACTGTCCGAGCAATCTATGCGGGAAAAGTACCAAATGCCATTAGTGGAATGTTAGCGATATGTCCAATTACGTCATTTTGTACAAACAGAGTGACTTAGCAGTTTTTACTCCCATGGAACACTTTTGCACTTGCTATGATAGCTTTAGAGGACATATTTCTGAGATATATACGATGTTGATGTGTTCATCAATTAAATTGAACTATATGCTCCAATGGGATGAGGACCTGCAGGAAACCTTTGATCTAGAGAAGTGGTATACGATGTCGGAGACTGCATCTAAATCACTTATAAATACGTCTATAATAGAAGCTAATTATAAAGTGTTGCTTAGATGGTATATGGTGCCGGGTAGGCTCGCCACCTTTGTACATGGGGCTACCCCTAAATGTTTCAGTGGTTGTGGCCAGATTGGAACTACCTTCCATATTTGGTGGTCATGCCCAAAGGTCAGGAGATTCTGGATCAGGATTTATAATTTTATTTACTCATTGACTCAGTTGAATATGGTTAAATCTGGCGTTCCGCCTCCTTGCCTGCGAAGATTACGATAGCTAGGAATTGGCGTTCCGCCTCCTTGCCAGCGAAGATTACGATAGCTAGGAATTGGCGTTCCGCCTCCTTGCCAGCGAAGATGACGATAGCTAGGAATTGGCGTTCCGCCTCCTTGCCAGCGAAGATTACGATAGCTAGGAATTGGCGTTCCGCCTCCTTGCCAGCGAAGATTACGATAGCTAGGAATTGGCGTTCCGCCTCCTTGCCAGCGAAGATTACGATAGCTAGGAATTGGCGTTCCGCCTCCTTGCCAGCGAAGATTACGATAGCTAGGAATTGGCGTTCCGCCTCCTTGCCAGCGAAGATTACGATAGCTAGGAATTGGCGTTCCGCCTCCTTGCCAGCGAAGATTACGATAGCTAGGAATTGGCGTTCCGCCTCCTTGCCAGCGAAGATTACGATAGCTAGGAATTGGCGTTCCGCCTCCTTGCCATTCGATCAGCTTAAAAGGAAATTGTCATGGTTGATGCTGAATGAGAGACTGATTAATATCTCCTAAACCTATACACTTTACATGCAGCCACTGATGTCATCGGCGCATGCGATGTGAAGGCCCTGTTAAAGGTCCGGCAGACGCTGCCGAACCTTGCCGGAAACAATACTCTTGCACGCATGTGCGGGAGTGACGTCATCGGGGCTCCGGCCACTCACAGTGCTGGAGCCGCAAACCCGGAAGAAACGACGAAGGAGAAATGTCAGCTCCCTCAGCGTGGACCGGGATGCGATACAAGGACCTCGTTCTAAGGTGAGTATTTCATAATGAGCTAGTATGACTTTGCCTTACAGGGTTTTTGTTTTTATTTCTGTGTGGCTTTAAGCATTATTAAAATCACTGCTTGTTAAAAACTTTTTTTGGCATTGATACCCCTATTGATGTCCCCTAGGGAAGTACCTGGGTCCCAATACACTTTTTATTGAAATAACTTTCATATATACCTTTATAAAGGTAAAGGAATATAAAGGTATAGGCCCGGATTCACATACCTTGGCGCATATATATGCCGGCGTAGCGTATCTTCTTTACGCTATGCAGAGAGGGAAGCATGAAATTTACAAAGCAAATGCTCCCAACGTTGCGCCGGCGTAGCGTATAGTCGTAGGCGTAAGGCAGCATAAGTGGAAGTGGGCTGGAAGTGGGCGTGATACATTTAAATGAAGCGTGACCCCATGCAAATGATGGCCCGAGCTTCACACAAGTACTTAAAATGAACTGCGCATGCGTCGTACCTTGGACGCATCCCAGTGCGCATGGTCACCATCGCGTCGAAACAACTGGCTAAGATACGTCGAATCACTGCCTACGACGTGAACGTGACCTACGCCCAGCCCTATTCACGTACTGCGTAAACGACGTAAAATTTGACGGCGTATGTTCCCTGGTCCATACCTTTGCATGAGTTGCGCCTCCAATATTGGGAATAACTTTACGCCGGACGTAACCCTTACGCAAACCGCTAAAATCATGTGCCGGCGCAAGTACGTTCATGAATCGGCGTATCTCCCTCATTTGCATATTTGCATCAATGGGAGTGCCAAATGCGTCCAGCCTAACTATGCGCCCACTATACGCCGGCGTAGGCAAGTTACGTCGGTCGGATGAAGTCAGTTTTTAGGCGTATCTTAGTTCTGTGGGCACGGCGCACAGATACAACGGTGCATTTTTACACTTATGCGGCGTATCTCGAGATACGTCGGCGTAAGTGCTTTGTGAATCCGGCTAATAAATTCTATCTTCAGACATAAAATGGATTTGTGTCCAAAAGTATGACCATCCCTCCTAAATAGAGAAGCTATGAGATGGGTGATCCAACACTATAATAAAAGCCTTCCTGCCTTGTATAAAAGATGGATACCAAAGACCTTGACCACTCTGTTAATAAACATATACCATCCTCTTTCAGCGACTGGCATATTACACCTGTGCCCGTCTCTGGCAGATGTTGTCCTAACCCAACACAGATGTGCATCGGGGTGTTTATTTACAGAGCACTCTGACCGTATTTAAAAAAAACGTATTCCAACTACTCCGGGGACACGCTGAATTAAACTTAAAATAACCATTAGCACAGCCACTTACACTGAGTATACACCAACCGAACAATGATCCATGTGTCTGACTACAATCAGCATTGGAGTGTGGAAACGGATAGGCATGCGTGTAGTAACATGTCATCCGGCATACGTGAATATGTGGCTGTACAATGCCTGACTCTTCTTCAATCATACAGGCAGCAGCGGAACCTTGGAAACGCTGAGCCTAGGTAAGGAAACACTGCGAACGTACTTAAAGGGGTTGTAAAGGAATTATTTTTTTCCCTAAATAGCTTCCTTTACCTTAGTGCAGTCCTCCTTCACTTACCTCATTCTTCCATTTTGCTTTTAAATATCCTTATTTCTTCTGAGAAATCCTCACTTCCTGTTCTTCTGTCTGTAACTCCACACAGTAATGCAAGGCTTTCTCCCTGGTGTGGAGAAAACCTCTTGAGGGGGCGAGCAGGAGTGTCAGGACGCCCACTAACACACAGCTCCTTTCTCTATCTGCAAAGTAGATAGCGTCCTGACCCTCCTGCTCACCCCCTCCTCTCTCAAGAGGCTTTCTCCACGCCAGGAAGAAAGCCTCGCATTACGGTGTGTAGTTACAGGCAGCAGAACAGGAAGTGAGGATTTCTCAGAAGAAATAAGGACATTTAAAAGCAAAATGGAAGGATGAGGTAAGTGAAGGAGGACTGCACTAAGGTGAAGGAAGCTATTTAGAGATTTTTTTTTTTTTGCGTTTACAACCCCTTTAAGTCAGAAATTCCTCTAAAATAAACTTAAAGTGAATGTAAATAGAAATATATATATATATTTTGAATAGAATATGGACAAAACAGACACTCTAGGGTTGATTTACTAAAGGCAAATCAACTGCACTTTACAAAGGGCAAGTGCAATTGCTCCAGAGCTTAGTAAATGAACAGAGCACCTGAAAAACAATCCAAAGCAACTCAAGCACAAGTCACAGCATCCCGAGGCACACACAATTGGAATTTCCGACAAGAAAAGTTTTTGGTCGGAAATTCCGACTGTGTGTAGGCCCCATCGTAATTTTTCTGTCGGAATTTAAGAGCTGGTTCTCGAATTTTCCTATGGGAAAAGTTCTTGTCGGAAATTCCGATCGTCTGTATGCAATTTCCGACGCACAGAAATCGCACAGAATCGCACAAAAATCCTATGCATGCTCGGAATCATTGAACTTCTTGTCTCGGCTCGTCGTAGTGTTGTACGTCACTGCGTTCTTGACGGTCGGAATTTCCAACAACATTTGGGTGACCGTGTGTATGCAACACGAGGTTGAGCCAAAATTCCGTAAAATTAGGTGCCTTGGCTTATGTTCGAGTTGGCTTTCACTCGAGTATTTATGGTAACTCCCTGTTAGTTTGTAAACAGAAGTGCAATACACACCAGCGGACCTTGAGAGCCGGTTCACACAGGGAATCCAACTTTAAGTCACCCCAAGTCGCGCTGTTGAGATAAGCAATGGAAGTGAATGGAGCCGTCTTAATGTATGTTAATGTTAATGTATGTTAGTGAAGTCGCTCCGACTTCAGAAAAGTTTCTTGTACTACTTCAATCTGACTTGTATCCATTGACTGAAAGAGAAACTTGTTTTCTCAGGCAAACTCCTCCCTCTGGAGAGCCTCATAGCAACTGTGAAGCATGGTGATGAAAATGTTATGGTGAAAATGAAGTCGCCTTGTAAGTCGCCCCAAGTCATGCTGTGGTCCACGCTCAGGTCGTGTTCAGGTCGCCTCGCAAAGTTGCGGCCAGAGTCGTGTCACCCCTGTGTGAACCGGCTCTGAAGACTGTCATTAAGCACCATTGACATAAAATGCTCACCAACTATTTGCTACCTTTTGGTAATGGGGGTCCTTTTAGATCCCTCAATTATCGAGCAGATTCAGCATTCAGATTCTACCACCTGCACATATCCGGATGTCCTATTCTTCATTTATATATTAAGTTATTGAGCACCCCGACCCACTCTCTATTATTCATTTATATGTTAAGTTATTGAGCACCCCGACACTACTCTCTATTCTTCATTTATATATTAAGTTATTGAGCACCCCGACACTACTCTCTATTCCTCATTTATATATTAAGTTATTGAGCACCCCCCGACACTACTCTCTATTCTTCATTTATATATTAAGTTATTGAGCACCCCGACACTACTCACTATTCTTCATTTATATATTAAGTTATTGAGCACCCCGACACTACTCTCTATTCTTCATTTATATATTAAGTTATTGAGCACCCCGACACTACTCACTATTCTTCATTTATATATTAAGTTATTGAGCACCCCCGACACTACTCTCTATTCTTCATTTATATATTAAGTTATTGAGCACCCCCGACACTACTCACTATTCTTCATTTATATATTAAGTTATTGAGCACCCCGACACTACTCTCTATTCTTCATTTATATATTAAGTTATTGAGCACCCCCGACACTACTCTCTATTCTTCATTTATATATTAAGTTATTAAGCACCCCAGACACTACTCTCTATTCTTCATTTATATATTAAGTTATTGAGCACCCCAGACACTACTCTCTATTCCTCATTTATATATTAAGTTATTGAGCACCCCGACACTACTCTCTATTCTTCATTTATATATTAAGTTATTGAGCACCCCCGACACTACTCTCTATTCTTCAATTATATATTAAGTTATTGAGCACCCCGACACTACTTTCTATTCTTCATTTATATATTAAGTTATTAAGCACCCCAGACACTACTCTCTATTCCTCATTTATATATTAAGTTATTGAGCACCCCCGACACTACTCTCTATTCCTCATTTATATATTAAGTTATTGAGCACCCCGACACTACTCTCTATTCTTCATTTATATATTAAGTTATTGAGCACCCCGACACTACTCTCTATTCTTCATTTATATATTAAGTTATTGAGCACCCCGACACTACTCTCTATTCTTCATTTATATATTAAGTTATTGAGCACCCCCGACACTACTCTCTATTCTTCATTTATATATTAAGTTATTGAGCACCCCCGACACTACTCTCTATTCTTCATTTATATATTAAGTTATTGAGCACCCCGACACTACTCTCTATTCTTCATTTATATATTAAGTTATTGAGCACCCCGACACTACTTTCTATTCTTCATTTATATATTAAGTTATTGAGCACCCCCGACACTACTCTCTATTCTTCATTTATATATTAAGTTATTGAGCACCCCGACACTACTCTCTATTCCTTATTTATATATTAAGTTATTGAGCACCCCCGACACTACTCTCTATTCTTCATTTATATATTAAGTTATTGAGCACCCCGACACTACTCTCTATTCTTCATTTATATATTAAGTTATTGAGCACCCCGACACTACTTTCTATTCTTCATTTATATATTAAGTTATTGAGCACCCCCGACACTACTCTCTATTCTTCATTTATATATTAAGTTATTGAGCACCCCGACACTACTCTCTATTCCTTATTTATATATTAAGTTATTGAGCACCCCCGACACTACTCTCTATTCTTCATTTATATATTAAGTTATTGAGCACCCCGACACTACTCTCTATTCTTCATTTATATATTAAGTTATTGAGCACCCCGACACTACTTTCTATTCTTCATTTATATATTAAGTTATTGAGCACCCCCGACACTACTCTCTATTCTTCATTTATATATTAAGTTATTGAGCACCCCGACACTACTCTCTATTCCTTATTTATATATTAAGTTATTGAGCACCCCGACACTACTTTCTATTCTTCATTTGCAAGTCTAGATCTTACATTTGCTGTATTAGTATGGAGAATGTTACAACTGGCAGTTGTGATGAAGGATGTACAAAGTGATTTCACCACAAAAGTAAGGTGCTTAGGCAAAAAAGTGCTTAAAAGGGAAAAAATTCAACGTTTTATCTTTTATTTTGAGGGTAAGTTTTGGAGGGACGCATTGTGGGGCATTTAGTGTACAATGAGGCTAATTAGATGGGTTTTTTTTGACAGGCACAGAAGTATAGGAAGCAACTTACAGTAACCATTGGAAGTAATTTAAAGCCCATTGCGCTATTAAAAACAACTTTAGTTTTGCTTTTCTAAATGACTCCAATACATTTTCCTGAAATGTTGAAATTTTATTTAAGTTTTCCAAGTGATGCAGAAGTTTCAGAGAAATTAATATAATGCAGAATATACAGTTGACAAGAAGACTGCAAGCTGCCCATGCTCTGAAGGAGCAAAGCGACCTCAATCCACAACAGTTTCATCACCATGCTTCACAGTTGCTATGAGGTTCTTCAGAAATACTGTCTTCAGTTTGCGGCAAATGTGTACTTTGTTTGTGACCACACAACATGACCAGCAGGGATTTTTTATATTTATTAATTACAGATACTTACAGTATGTAAAACCATCAATTTACACAGCACTCTACATATATAGTATACTGTACATTCATATTAGTCACTACCCTCAAAGAGCTTACAGTCTAAGGTCCCTAACTCACTTTCGAACTTAGAGAGTAACCAATTAAAGAGGGAGTAAACCCTGATTCCTCTTACTTCCTCTTTGGTTCCCTGCAAAGTAAAAGCATAATGGACTAGTATGCATCGCATACTAGCCCATTATGTGCCACGTACCTGCAAACGAAGCCCACGATGTCCCCGCTGGTGGCCACGTCCACCTTCACCCCTCTTTCTTCTGGGGCCGTGGAATCTGGCTCTGTGACATGACGTCACTCTCGTGCATGCACGAGTGCCCTTTCTTCAGAGCGCATGTGCCCATGATGTCGACACAAGCGTATATGGCAAATATCTCCTAAACCGCGCAGGTTTAGGAGATGTTTCCAGTACCTACAGATCAGCCTTATTAGAGGCTGATCTGTAGGTAAAAGTGATATGTAAGGGTTTACAACCACTTTAATCTACTAGCATGTCTTTGGAGTGTGGGAAGAAACCTGAATACCTGGAAAAAAAACCATGCAGGTACAGGGAGAGCATGCAAACTCTGGACAGGCAGCGTCGTGGTTGAGATTCAAACCAACGCCTAGAGCTGCCAGGCAGGAGTGCTAACCACTTAACCACTGAATATTTTTGGTGGGCTTTTAGCAGTGGACAAATGCTCTCTTACTTTGATGGTTAGTGGGAGAAGGACCATTTATACAGGTGGACAGTGGGGAAAAAGGGTGCTCTTACATTGGTGGTTAGTGGGAAAAGGACCACTTATAATGGTGGTCAGGGGGTTAGTGATGGTTAGTAAGAGAAGGACACCCTTACAGTGGTGGTCAGTGGAAAAAGGAAACTTTTACACTGGTGGTCAGTGGAAAAATGCTCCTTACATTAGGGGTCAGTGGGACGAACGCCCCCTTCTAAGAGCCAGACATTGTGTTACTGCTCAGGGAATCCCTAGCAACGTAAGGAACAGTTCCATGGATCCCTGGCTGAAAAAGACTAATATACAGTAGAGGATGCTTCATTGCTTTTCCTTCCACCATCAAATGAATTCCCAACAATTGTATAGTATGTAAACTATTCGAGGGGATGATAAGGGACTATATCCAAGAATTTGAAACAGTATCATTAGTAATAATCAACATGGGTTTATGATAGGTCTTTCTTATCCAACCAATCTGTTAACATTCTACGAAGAAGTGAGCTGCCATCTATATAAGGGAAGGCCGGTGGATGTGGTGTATCTGGATATTGCAAAAGCATTTGATACAGTCCCCATAGATGCTTAAAGTGGATGTAACCCCCAAAAAATTATTTTTATTTTTTTTGATGTCACAATGTAGAGTATAAGATTTCCTATCATCTGTGCCCAGTCTTGCCACATAGAGTTAATCCAGATCTGAGAAATCCTCTTTTATGTTCAGTGAAAATGAACAGCCTTCCAGATAAAACCCTGCCTAAATAAAAAGTCAGTTTTCTCTCTTCTTGCTTTGAGTGAGAGGTTATTTACATATCTATCTCAGACATGTTTATCATATGTTATGTTTTGTTTATCATAACATGAGGTGATATAACATCATAACACATCCTAGTAATATACAATGAACTTTGGATCACCTCTTGTTATAATAAACACGTCCAAGCTAGATATGTAAATAACCTGTTACTAAAAGCAATAACAGAGAAACGGACTTTATAATTTGGCAAGTTTTTATCTGGAATTCTGTTAATTTGCACTGAACTTTAAAAGAGGATTACTCAGCGCTGGATTAACTATGTGTGGCAAGACTGGGCACAGATGATAGGAAATCTTATACTCTACATTGTGACATCAAAAAAATAATTTTTTTTTTTTTGGGGTTTACATCCACTTTAAAGCAGAGTTCCACCCAAAAATGGAACTTCAGCTTTTCGGAACCCTCGGATGGGAAGAGGTTAACCTTAAACTGCGTAGAGGGCTTTTCACTGTCAGGGCAGTAACTATGTGGAATTCACTTCCACAATCGATGGTGTCACCGGATGGTATTGATAGTTTAAAAAAACTCTTGGATGGGTGTCTTAGCGAACACAGTATACAGAGATACGGGAAATGATTGTGAAAACGCACACCCAGTGGCGGGACAAGGTCATCCAGCGCCCAGGGCAAAGTTGCCAAACTGTGCCTCCTTTTCCTTAGGGTTAGGGTCGGGATACCCCCCCCCCCATCTCTGCAATAAACCATTGCGCCAGGGGCAGCCGTCCCTCCTGCCTACCCCTTGTACCGGACCTGCGTACACCTACACAGGTTGAACTGGATAGACTGGTGTCTTTATTCAACATTACCAACTATGTAACTGTGTAACAAAAAGGAATTTTAGCCTTTTCCTTTGTAACTACCAAGAATGAGCAGGGCAAGTGGCAAGTGGCGGGAGATGCTTACATATCTAGGTACAGATATATGCCTAGTCACCAAATTCTTATAAATATGTTCCCTAGATTAGTATGAGAGATGCTATAACAGACAATGTAGGCCTGTATGAGAGATCTATGGACTCCATTTATAGTACAATAGCTCTACATGATAGATGCTATGTTTATAAGCCCCTGGGGAGCTGTATTGTGTGTTATTTATTGAGCTCTTGCCGGACAATTTATGGACAATCTTATTTTTAGTAGCTGCAGCAAGAACTGATGAATCTTATATACAATAGTAACATAGTATATTGTGTCATAGCTACAGTACATCCAGAAGGAAGAGCTTGATAGACCACTAAGAGCCCACTGAATCTGTCAACATCCAAAATACGGACTACAAAGAAATTTAACCCCAACAAAGACTTTATAGAGAGATAGGGGGAGGGTGTGAGTAAGAAAAAGAAGCGTAATAATAGTAATTAATAAAAAAAGTATGACAAAAGTTTATTGGTTACAATCAACAAAAATGTGGGGACATGAATACGTAAAAATCACAACATGAATCGACATATATGCAAAATCACACTGATCATGAGGTAAACTGGAGCACCAAACCGGCCTACATGGAGTAAAAGACCGCCAGGGTTGGGAAGGGGCTCACAGCTGGACCCAAAGCCAACGCGTTTCTTAAATGTTATGTAATTTTCCTTCCTCAGGGGAGAGAATGAGGGTCCAAAATGCCTACAACTATAGTGACAAAAACAATCAATGTAATTTACAGTAAAAATACAGAAAATATGTAAACTGTGTTATGACAGAAAAACATAAAAACACACTAATGCGGTCGTAATTTCCGACAACAAATGTTCGATGGGAGCTTGTTGTCGGAAATTCCGACCGTTTGTAGGCTCCATCGGACATTTGCTGTGGGAATTTCCAACAAAAATTTGAGAGCTGGTTCTCAAATTTTCCGACAACAAAATCCGTTCCCGTACATTCCGATCGCTTGTGGACAATTCCGACGCACAAAATTCCACGCATGCTCTGAATCAAGTACGAGACGGAAGCGCACGGTCTGGCAAAACTAGCGTTCGTAATGGAGATTGCACATTCGTCACTCTGTAACGGACTGAAAAGCATGAGGCTGAAAATCGTCTCTCACCAAACTTCTACTAACACGACTGGCATTGAACTTTCCTTTAATAGTGCCGACGTATGTGTTGTACGTGACCGCATTCTTGGCGTTCAGAATTTCATTTGTGTGACCGTGTGTATGCAAGACAAGTTTGAGCCAACATCCGTCGGAAAAAAAATCCACGGTTTTGTTGTCGGAATTTCCGATCGTCTGTACGCGGCATTACATGTAATCATCATAGGTATAAATAACAGACGTATGTTAGTAGTATGTTCCAGCAGCATCCGCTGAAGAAGTCCCGCCCATAGAGGACGTAACGCGTACGGGAGGAGCGTCGTGACGTCACCCGCGGCTATCACTTTGCTCAATATACACGCTGTATACATCGGCACCGACCGTGGTGCCTTCGTTGTGAGTGTTTTTTTATCTTTTATTACGATTAAATCGTTTATCCAAACGAAGAGCACTATGTTTTGGCATTTGTTTATTACATGACCTGGAATGACCTATCGGTTTCTCTGTGACGTCTCCACTACTGCTGGATTTGCTGATATTTATACAAAAAGCGCATTTGACCCTCCATAATCAAAGGGTCCAGGTGGTGAGGTGAGAGACCATTTCATGTGGTGGTGGATGTGTGTCTAGCACATGTGAAGTTATCTACACAGTCATCTGTCTGTCTACATTGGCACTCACTGAAGGTGTTCGCGATTTTATGGACTTTCTATTCATATTTTATTATTTTATTTGAGCGCTGCACCATCTGTATTTGTTCCAGCAGCATATCCAGACCGGCTTAGTGTAATAGATGCATCCAAAGAGACCAACTCAGTATAACAAGTAAGATACAAGTGTATCACCTCTGATGCAAAAGGAAGGTGGGCAAGTCTGTGGATCAAATGGTATGTGATTAAAAAATAATGAGAAGCACGGAAGAAAAGTAGGGATTGAAAGGGATAAATGGGGGAGTTTGTCTCCGAAACGCGTTGGGTTTGAGTCCAGTTGTGAACACCTTTGCATCCCTGGTGGCCTTTTACTCCACGTAGGCCGGTTTTGGTGCTCCAGCTTACCTCATGATCAGGGTGCTTTTGTAAATATGTCGAATCATGTGAATTTTACGTATTCATATCCCCACATGGGAACATTTTTATTGACTGTAACCAATAAACTTTTGTCATACTTTTTTTTATTAATTATTATTATTACGCTTCTTTTTCTTACTCACACCCCTATATGTCTATAAAGTCCCTGTACTTTGTATAAAGTACTATGTACTTTGTTCTATTACTTTGTAATAGCTACAGTACATCTAACAGGACTTTGTAAGATTGTATTATAGCGTAACCATAGGCAGATGTTTAAGTGGGCATTTCATGAAGTTAGCCCCCCCCCCCCCCCACCTCCTCATCTTTAACACAAATGAAAAGGCTCTAGCTAACATGATGTTAGTTATATACATTTTATATATATATTATATTAAAATTGTTTTACGGTTGACGCTAACTTCTGGTCCTGCTGTACCATGTACTTATATGACAAAGTATCCTGTTCTCTTTGTATTGCTTCCTTTGTGTGAAATCCCTGGTGATCCTGCCAGTCCCTCTGCTTTGCTATTAAAAATTGACAACAGTAAGCCAGAGAGTACAGCATGGTCAGTTCTCCAGTTGGACTGGGGAATCCTCCAATGATTAGACTTGTCCTGACATACCCTCCCAGCAAAGCTTTTCCCTGGAAAGATCGGTGTTCTGATGTTTCTTCTCCCCCAGCTCTTATGCAGCTTAGAACTAAGGGAATGCAATCACTTATACAAGAGGTATTTGTAATTTTTTTATATATATATCTATACACAAATCTAGCTCAACAGAATTATGTAATTCTCTGTACAGAAGCATTCAGCCGAGTAGATCGAGGGGCAGCACTAGGAGTCAGAACAGGAGGGTAAAGTGGTCTGGGCTAATGGATGACCTTATCAGTGGACTGCTTCTTCTTCATTGTCCTTTCAGAAGGTTAGGGCTGTTGTGTTCTAGGGGAACATGGAAATTAGGATTTTACTTTCCCTTAGACTAGGGATCCTCAAACTACGGCCCTCCAGCTGTTGTGAAACTACACATCCCATGAGGCATTGTAAAACTCTGACATTCACAGACATGACTAGGCGTGATGGGAATTGTAGTTCCTGAACAACTGGAGGGCCGTAGTTTGAAGACCCATGCCTTAGACCCATAGGTGTGCACAGCCTATGGCATTAGGGTGTGCACCCCAAAGCTCAAACACATATGTGTGTGTATGCATGTGTATATATGCTCACAGTGTCAGTAGAGCAATAGATGGTGTCAGAAGAGCAGTGGATCGAGTCAGTAGAGCAGTGGACCGAGTCAGTAGAGCAGTGGATCGAGTCAGTAGAGCAGTGGATCGAGTCAGTAGAGCAGTGGACCGAGTCAGTAGAGCAGTGGACCGAGTCAGAAGAGCAGTGGATCGAGTCAGTAGAGCAGTGGACCGAGTCAGAAGAGCAGTGGATCGAGTCAGTAGAGCAGTGGACCGAGTCAGAAGAGCAGTGGACCGAGTCAGTAGAGCAGTGGACCGAGTCAGAAGAGCAGTGGATGGAGTCAGTAGAGCAGTGGACCGAGTCAGAAGAGCAGTGGACCGAGTCAGTAGAGCAGTGGACCGAGTCAGAAGAGCAGTGGACCGAGTCAGTAGAGCAGTGGACCGAGTCAGAAGAGCAGTGGACCGAGTCAGTAGAGCAGTGGACCAAGTCAGAAGAGCAGTGGATCGAGTCAGTAGAGCAGTGGGCCGAGTCCGTAGTTTTTATTTTTATTATTTTATTATTTTTTACAATATTTGTAGAAGCCCCGTTAGGGGGCCTTGGTGAAATGTCAGGGGTTTAAATTGGGAATCTGCGCCACACAGGGTGATTGGGGTGTGCCCAGGTACACCTGGCACACCTTGTGCGCACCTAAATGAGCATGTTACCCTTGCTGTGCAGGCACAGCCCCACTACAAGACTCTGACCTCTTATTCAGCCCCACATGGCTTAATCTTTCCACCTTAACCTCCGCAACATTTCCAAAATTTGCCCCTTCCTAACTAATGACACCACAAAACAACTTATTCACTCCTTGGTTATATCCAACCTGGACTACTGCAACTTCCTCCTCACTGGCCTACCTATACACAGGCTGCCCCCCCTTCTATTATGAATGCTTCTGCTAGACTAATACACCTTTCTTTGCTAATCTGTGACTGCTGCCCCCCCTCTGCCAATCAACATACAAGGCCATCCACAACATCGCCCCCAGCAACATCACCAACCTCATCTGCAGATATTGCCCAAATTGTCCTTTTTGCTCCTCGCAGGACTTCCTGCTCAACCTCATCTTGTTATCTCCTCCCATGCTCGCCCCCAGGACTTATCCAGAGCCTCTCCCATCCTCTGGAACTTCCTGCCCCAGTATGTGCAGTCAGCTTCCACCCTGCCACCTTTAGGCGATCCTTGAAAACTCACTTATTCAGGGAAGCCTACCCCACCTCCACCTAAGAACTGCACCAAGTCACCTCCATCAGATTATCCCCCTGTTGCTATTACCCAGTGCCGATCTTGACCTTCCTGGTGCCCTAAGCAAAATTCTGCTAAGGGGCCCTCTACCTGACCCGTGATGCCGTGCACACCATGCAGCCTTGTGCCCAGTGCCCACCATGCAGCCTTGTGCTCACCAAACACAGCCTTGTGCCCAGTGCACACCATGCAGCCTTGTGCCCATCATGCAGCCTTGTGCCCAGTGCCCACCAAATGCAGCCTTGTGCCCACCAAATGCAGCATTGTGCCCAGTACCCAGCAAATGCAGCCTTGTGCCCACCAAATGCAGCCTTGTGCCCAGTGCCTACCATGCAGCCTTGAGCCCACCAATGCAGCCTTGTGCCCACCAAATGCAGCTTTGTGCCTAGTGCCCACCAAATGCAGCCTTGTGCCCACAAAATGCAGCCTTGTGCCCACCATTCAGCCTAGGAGAAAGGAGAGGAACATGAGAGCCGCCCAGATGATCAGCATGCAGCGCAGGGAACACAGCCATAACAGCTTTCATTTCAATTGCCGTGTTTCCGCCACTCAACATCATATACTGCCCCGCCCCCTGGCTGGGGAACTTTGATTGACAGATCACCCATCACCAAGATTGGATGGGTGATGTGTCTATCAAAGTCCCAGGACCAGGAGGAGGGGCTGTATCTGGCAGCGAGCGGCGGGGAACACGGCAATTGAAATTAAACTGTTATCTCTCTGTTCCCTGCATGCGCTCTAAACATCTGGGTGGCTCTCTCTCTCTTCCCCTCCCCGATCGCTGGGAGAAGGACTCCCATTCCACCGGTGCAGCCCCTGCACCCACGAGGGGCCCTACGCAGCCTGCGTAGTGACCGTATATGGCAGATCGGCTCTGCTGTTACCTTTTGTACCACCTTTAGATTGTAAGCTCCATGAGCGGGACCTTCCTATTCCTTCTCTATTGAACTGTATTGTAATTGTACTGTCCCCCTTTATATTGTAAAGTGCTGCGTAAACTGGCGGCGCTATATAAATCCTGTATAAACATAACCTAGTCATGTCAGAAATACATAGGCTGCCACTGCTGACCTATTGCTAATACAGTAAGTGCTTTTTGCTTCAATATATTCGGCTTTGGTTCTTTCTGAGTCACTGATTTGGAGTAACATTCCTTAGCTTTTAGTAAATGTATTCGTTGGGGGATCATTGGAGAGGGCTTTAGAATTGGCTCCATCAGTTGGGTCTAGCTGGAAATTCTGATGGGGATGTCTAGCCTGATTTTCTTTTTGTTTTGCATAGCTTGGGTGAGGGTTAGAACCTCTGTCTGTTTTTTTAACACTGTCTGTCTCCCAAATGAAGAGATTCTCCTTCACTTCTTGCCCCTGAGATAGGAAAACTCTCACATAGCGGCTGGGATAGCAGTGAAAACATAGGCCCGGATGCACATACATCGGCGCATATTTATGCCGCCATAGTGTATCTCTTTTACGCTACGCCGGCGCAGCACGGAGAGGCAAGCATGGAATTCACAAACAAATGTTCACAACTCTGCACCGGCGTAGCGTATATTTCGTAGGCGTAAGTGGAAGTAGGTGGAAGTGGGCTGGAAGTGGGCGTGATCCATGTTAATGAAGCGTGACCCCATGCAAATGATGGGCCGGGCGCCAGACAAGTACTTAAAATGAACTGCGCATGTGTCGGGACATGGACGTATCCCTGTGCACATGCGCACAACCACGTCGGAACAACTGCCTAAGAGACGCTGGATCACTGTGTACACCGTGAACGTAATCTACGTCCAGCCAGACCCACGTCGCCCCATATTCACAGACGTCCAACGTACGGTACAATACGTAGGACTGGTCTGGTAAATACTCATTGGTTAGAAGTTAGCAGCCACATTGTTGGACACCATAGGCTGGTAAGTGCCTGTTTGTTAGAAGTTAGCTGCCACATTGTTGGACACCATGGGCTGGTAAGTACCTGTTCATGGGCGTCCGCTCCATAGGGCAAGGGGGGTCGTTTGCCCCCCCCCCCTGGAATCGCCAGGGAGAGCGAGGCCCAGGCTCCTGGCAGTGATGCAGGGTGCTGTGTAATGTAAAGGGGGCCAGTGATGCAGGGTGCTGTGTAATGTAAAGGGGGCCAGTAATGCAGGGTGCTGTGTAATGTAAAGAGGGCCAGTGATGCAGGGTGCTGTGTAATATAAAGGGGGCCAGTGATGCAGGGTGCTGTGTAATATAAAGGGGGCCAGTGATGCAGGGTGCTGTGTAATGTAAAGGGGGCCAATGATGCAGGGTGCTGTGTAATGTAAAGGGGGCCAGTGATGCAGGGTGCTGTGTAATGTAAAGGGGGCCAGTGATACAAGGTGCTGTGTAATGTAAAGGGGGCCAGTGATGCAGGGTGCTGTGTAATATAAAGGGGGCCAGTGATGCAGGGTGCTGTGTAATATAAAGGGGGCCAGTGATGCAGGGTGCTGTGTAATGTAAAGGGGGCCAGAGCTGTGGGGTGCTGTGTAATGTAAAGGGGTCCAGAGCTGTGAGGTGCTGTGTAAAGGGGTCCAGAGCTGTGAGGTGCTGTGTAAAGGGGTCCAGAAGTGCAGTTGTGGAGAGGGGGTACACAGTAGTGACAAAGAGATATTGAAAGATGCAGGGGGCACAGTGGGGTGTTTTTACATTTTAATATGGGGGGCGCACTTTTAACCCCCACTAGCGGTTGAAGAAAGAGTAAAAAGCGACTGTGTATCGCCGCTGCCAAAAAATTTCAGCGGACACCCATGTACCTGTTTGTTAGAAGTTAGCAGCCACATTGTTGGACCCCATGGGCTGGTAAGTACCCGTTTGTTAGAAGTTAGCAGCCACATTGTTGGACACCATGGGTTGGTAAGTACCCGTTTGTTAGAAGTTAGCAGCCACATTGTTGGACCCCATGGGCTGGTAAGTACCTGTTTGTTAGAAGTTAGCAGCCACATTGTTGGACACCATGGGCTGGTAAGTACCCGTTTGTTAGACGTTAGCAGCCACTTTGTTGGACACCATGGGTTGGTAAGTACCCGTTTGTTAGAAGTTAGTAGCCACATTGTTGGACACCATGGGCTGGTAAGTACCCGTTTGTTAGAACTTAGTAGCCACATTGTTGGACACCATGGGCTGGTAAGTACCCGTTTGTTAGAACTTAGTAGCCACATTGTTGGACACCATGGGTTGGTAAGTGCCTGTTTGTTAGAAGTTAGCAGCCACATTGTTGGACACCATGGGCTGGTAAGTACCCGTTTGTTAGAAGTTAGTAGCCACATTGTTGGACACCATGGGCTGGTAAGTACCTGTTTGTTAGAAGTTAGCAGCCACATTGTTGGACACCATGGGCTGGTAAGTACCCGTTTGTTAGAAGTTAGTAGCCACATTGTTGGACACCATGGGCTGGTAAGTACCTGTTTGTTAGAAGTTAGCAGCCACATTGTTGGACACCATGGGTTGGTAAGTGCCTGTTTGTTAAAAGTTAGCAGCTACAGTATTTGTAGCAGCTGACTTTTAATTTTTTTTTTTTAATGAATTGAATTTTCTCTTTAAATATACCATTGATGTTCTGTAGCACTAAAACTTTTCTTCCTAGGGTGACAATGCTACTCTATAGATTAGGGACAGAAAGTGTGTTACTGGCAGGATCACCAGGTGAAAATAAATAAATAAAACGAATGCATGCACTACATCTAAGGACTGGTAAGCTGCAATATTTTCACATTTCGTTTTTGGGTTTAGATTTGCCTAAAATGTGCCCCCTGCAAGAATAGTAAAACGTTGAGTGGCAAAAGAACACATTCTATGCTGCCTGACAATCCTGGGATAGGTTTTGCCGGAGTCTGTTTTAAGTCTGTTCCATCACTTTTTCCACTGTGTCTGACTTTCCAGATTCTTCAGCAGCAGAAAGAAAGAGAGAAGGGGGGAGAGAATGAATTATGGACTAAAAGTCATGAGGGGGGATGGAGCACAAAAAATAGCACAAGGAAAGGGAAGAATGGAAAGATATAGAGAGGCAAGGAGACTTGGGGGATGCTACAAAAAAAGTACAAATACGTTGTAATAAAAATGAAATGTGCAGACAGGGAGAGCTAGGCTTTCACAGCATATGGGTAAGATAATACAGCAGGGAAAGTCAAGAAAGGAGGAGGTCTGAAACTCCTGAAAGGGGAAATGACTTCAGGTTCTACAACAATTAACTGATTATTGTAAACTTTATAATATTGAAGCACGTCACTTTGATTACTTAACCCATGACTTCAAATTCTCTGGAGCAGGGCAGTTTAACTAGACATTCCGTAGGATATTTGACCTGGGTCGGCCATGACAAGGGTAAAAATATTAAGGAGGCTGCTATGGAGGTCATATTTTGGCTCCATGGTGTTAGCCGAGAGGAACTTTCTTTTAAGAAGGTTTTTTAACCAAATAACCAAAAAACCTGAACGGTGGCAATTGTGGCATCAGAAAGGGGGGGGGGGAATCCGATGAGCGGAAGTTACACTTTAGAGTGGAGCTCCGCTTTAATGCATAGAATGAGCCTTTAGACCCACTTTAAATTGGTTGCAAACCCACAAAAAATCAAGACAAAAGCATAATGAGCTAATATGCATAGCATACTAGCTCATTATTAAATACTCACCTTAGATGGAAGCCCCTGCATCGGACCCAGTACACAGCTCCGGCACGCGACATCGCTCCCGGAGTTACTTCCGGGTATCGCGAGCTACAGCGCTGTGATTGGCCAAAGCCGTCATGACGTCACTACCGCGCGAATGCGCGTGGGACCTACCAGTAATATCACACTAGCTGAAGCAACGGCACGAACATGCCAATGCTGAAACAGGGGATATCTCCTAAACCATGCATTAGAAGATATCCAGGGTAGCTACAGGTAAGCCTTATTATAGGCTTACCTTTAGTAAAAAGTGGTTTGTAAGCATTGGACAATAGACATGTGCATTCATTTTCGTTAGAATGCATTTTCGTCCGAAAATCTTTTTTTTTCGTTATCATTTTAACAAACGATAACGAAAGTGCAAGAAACGAAAACCAAAAGATCCGACATAAAAAATGCTTTGCCGATTCGCGGCACTCCCCCGCTCAACAACTCCGAGCCGCGGCACCCCCCCAGCTCAACAAATTTTAAAATGTTGGGAGGTATGCTAAAGGTTCGTTTTTTATTAGATCAATTGATTGCTGTAAGCTAGAGCATTTAAATATCACTTACCTTGTTTTTCCTTTTGACCTCCAAAATACAGTAATCCAGGTTTGAAAATGCCATTTCCTGTCTCTCCTCTTCTTGCTTTCCACCAGCACCTGAGCTGTTTTGCATGGTGGAAAGCAGAATGTGCTCACCCCATCCCTTTGACTACAGCCTTGGGTGAAGATGCTCTCTTATTCCTCACAGGCATGGAGGCTAAGCCTAATGGGAACTGTAGTTCCCATTAGGCTGTGATGTAGCAAGAATGAATGTGCACCGCAAACCAGGAAGTCAGTGAGAATAATGATTCAGGAGTGACGGAGGTGAATAAAACAGCTCGATTTCAACAGGTATCAAACTAGTTATAATGCAAAATATTACTTTTTACTTTATCATTTACTGTCAGACTTTCATTTAAGAGGAACATATTTTTGTCTTTACAACCCCTTTAAGCCATATATTAGCCCCAATTCCTACACCTTCACACCTCAGATGAGTCCCAATTCCTGCACCTTTTAATCTTGGACCAGCCCCAGGTCCTTCATCTTAAGACCCCAGGTCAGCACCAATGCCTGCTGCACCTTCAGACCCTTAGATCAGTCCTATTTGTACATCTTTAGAACGCATCCCCCATTTCAGCAACTTCACACCTCAAATCAGCCCCAATTCCTGCACCTTCAGACCTCAGATCAGTCCCAATACCTGCATCTTTGGACCTTATACCATGCCTAATTCCTGCACCTTTAGACCAAATATCATCCTCCAATTCCTGCACCTTCACACCTCAGATTAGCCAAAGTTTCAGCACCTTAAGACTTCAGATCAATCACAATTGCTATACCTTTATCCATCAGATCATCCCCAATTTCTGCATCTTCAGTCCTCAGATCATCTTGTTGGCAAGATAAATGCAGTATCTTATCAAAAAATACTGGAGGAACATTTTATTCATCAGCCAGGAAGCTGCGCATTGGACGATCTTGGACATTCCAACATGACAATGATCCAAAACACAAGGCCAAGTTGACCTGCCATTGGCTACAGCAGAATAAAGTGAAGGTTCTGGAGTGGCCTCTCAGTCTCCTGACCTCAATTATCATTGAGCCACTCTGGGGAGATCTCCAACGTGCAGTTCATACAAGACAGCCCAAGAATTTACAGGAACTGCCAAGAGGAATGGGCAGCTTTACCATCTGAGAACATAATAGACATGTGCATTCGTTTTCGTTAGAATGCATTTTCGCCCGAAAATCAGTTTTTTTTTCGTTATCGTTTTAACAAACGATAACGAAAGCGCAAGAAACGAAAACCGAAAGATCCGACATAAAAAATGCTTTATTTCCATTTTTGTTGCGGTAAAAATTCGATATAGAGAGATTCGACATTATAGGGAAAAGATTCGACATTATAGAGAAAAGATTCGACACTATAGAAATAATAGATTAGACATTATAGAGAATAGATTTCGATTTATGAGAAAATAGATTCGACATTATTACTAGTCATACAACATTAGAATTCTTGTAGGCGGAATATTCGAATGGAAATGTACGATTCGACGTAAAGATTCGATGTTCCGTCGAATATTATTTGCCAATTCGACAGCAACCAAAAAGATTCGACGTTCCGTCGAATATTCTTTTGACCATTTGACAGAAACCAAGTATTATTGGATTTTCGGACGAAAGCTATTCCCCAACGAAAAACAAAATAAATCAAAACGATTTTTGGGAGTAACTAAATAAATTTATTTTCCAAACAAAACTAAATATTCCCGTCTGCACATGTCTAGAAGATAAAGAGCCTCATCCACAAATACCTCAAAATATTTCAAGCTGTCATTGATGTTAAAGGGAGCAATTGCGCAAACCAATCAATATACGCTTATTAGGATTTTTGTATCAAAAATATGTATCAGAATACATATTGGCCTAAACTTATGAAGAAATTATTTTATGTTTTATTTTTTTATTGTATAGGTTTTATAACAAAAAGGAAAAATATTATTTTATTTATAAATTGTCTGTCTTTTTTTGTTTATATCGCAAAAAAAATAAAAAAAACATGCAGTGTTTATCAAATACCACCAAAAGAAAGCTTTGATTTTTGGTACAGCTTCGCATGACCGCACAATTGTCGTTTAAAGTAACGCAGTGCCTTTTTGCAATAAATGGCCTGGTCATGAAGGGGGTAAATCTTCTGGAGGTCAAATGGTTAAAACAGTCAGGCTTTTCTAGTGGCTACAAATAGACCTCTCTGGAGGGCTAGTGCAGTGCAAAAACTTTTTTTTGGGAGATGTTTTGAATGGGCCCTAAAATTGCCTTTAACCTGCACCACACCGCTTCCCCGTACTGCACTTGGTGTCCCATGAATTCTGAGAAAAGTCAGCCTCCCCCATTTTTGTATGAGTTCTGGGGCCTTTCAGCCTAATAACATTTATTGGGCTGTTTAACCTAATGTAACACGTGTCAATGTATGACAGCCAGGGCCTCCATCAGGATTTACTGCAACCTCAAATTGAGAAGTGGCTGGGCGGGGGGGGGGGGGGGGGGGGGGGGCCTGCCGCAAATTGAAAAGCCCTGGGGACCTCTGGGCCCTGTAATAATATATATATATATATATATATATATATATGCATATATATATATATATATAAAATATTTAACAAAAATGTCTACAAGAAAAAGGGGTGTTGCCATCTGGGGCCCTGGGTACCTCTTGGCCCTTTATAAAAGATGAAAAAATATATATATATATATATATATAAAATGATATATATTTTTTTTTAAAAGGGGGGTTGCCATCCGGGGTCATGGGTACCTCTGGGCCCTTTATAAAATATATATATATATATATATAAAAAAAAATTGTATACTTTTTTTTTAAAAAGGGGGGTTGCCATCCGGGGCATTGGGAACCTTACAGGTATACTGCCTGTACCCCCCTGATGGCAGCCCTGATGGCAGCACATGCAGCATTATGGTGTGAGTGGGCTTTTTATATACTTCAGGGGCTCAAGAGCTTACAGTTTCCAGCTCTACACTGCCTTATTTTTATCATATAATAAAAGTGGACGATTCACCTACCTCAGGGCCGTCTTAACAGCATCATGGGCCCCTGGGCAAAGTAATGCTCTGGGGCCCCTACAATGGATACAGTGCAGGTAAACATAAATCAAGTAGGTAGGAGGTAGGGGATATCTAGGGTGTAGAGGGGTCAGGGTGCTGGGGGGATATCTGGGATGTAGAGGGGCAGCCCAGGCTGCCCAAATTTTCTGCTGCAGCTGCTTTGGAGAAAGGGCAGGAGCCCCCATGCAGCTGGGGCTAATGGACAGTGCCCAGGTGTGCCCTCTCATTAAGACAGCCCTGACCTACCTACTGAGAGCTATACCAAGCTGGTGATTGATTCCAATGATCTGCATCCACCAAGTCATAAAGGGTATGTTTCACATAGGGGTCCCTACCTGTTTTGCGCACGTTAATGTGTATTATATTTCGGCAACCTATTATTTTACAGGGGGCTTCGAATGCACGTCAAAGCTACTTTATATTTTTTTTAAACCATAAATGCACTGCGGTGTACTACAATTCATGTCCGTTGGCATCTACTGTCCTGTACATTGGATTGTAACACTCGACAAAACGTACATAAAAGTGGCCTCGGCTCTGTACTCTGTTCACCAAGCCACGTCATTTCAGGATGGCCCTTTAACCCTACACTGTCTACAGCCATGTGTGGGCCTGACTCCTTGTGTGCATATGGAGAAGTAATACATTCCATATCGCTGCACCAGCCACGAGCACTGGGATGTAGGAGGGGGGAAGAGAGAAAATGGGAGAAAGAAAGAAAGAACGTAGATCCCACATCCCATGAATTCTGGCCAGAGTCCTGGTTTATAGATTACAGCTGGGATATAAAATGTGAGAGGGAGGGACCCCGCGCTGACGATCAGGGGGCTGCGTGTTGCTATGTAGAGAAGTGTTGCAAGATGTAAACTCTGCATTGCAGCCAGACTAGAAAAGAAAAGAGTGAAAGTAAAGAGGACCTATCCAAGCATGGTGAGGATGGCCAGTATTGAAGGAACCAATGTGACCCTTATTAAAAGGGTCAGTGCATCCACAAGTGATCATTTATATATAGGTGGAGCCTGGTGTGCCGAGTCTAAAGGTTAAATTTTTTTTTTTTTAAATAACAAACATGTCAGACTTACGGTTCAGCTCGTTTTGCACAGAGTGGCCCCGATCGTCCTCTTCTGGGGTCCCTCGGCGACTCTCGCAGCTACTCCCAGCATTAGATAACCCCCTAGGAGAAGCGCTCTCCCAAGGGGGTTACCTTGCGGGCGTGCTCCCGAGTCCAGCATTTGTGTCCATAGACACAAATGACGGAACTCGACCCCGCCTCCCCGGCGGCCTCGTGATTAGATTTGATTGACAGCAGCGAGAGCCAATGGCTGTGCTGCTATAAATCTATCCAATGAAGAGCCGAGAACCCCGGGCAGAGAGACTGCGCGTTCTCGGCATGGGCAATTCCAGGGCTCAGGTGAGTAAAACGGGGGGTTGGGGGCAGGGCCGTCTTAATAGCATCATGGGTCCCTGGGCAAAGTTAATGCTCTGGGGCCCCTACAATGGACACAGTGCAGGTAAACAGACCAGATATCCCCCCCAGCACTCTGACCCCTCTACACCACAGATATCCCCCTGCACTCAGATCCCTCTATACCCCAGATATCCCTCCTGCACTCTGATCCCTCTACGCCCCAGATATCCCCCCTGCACTCAGATCCCTCTACACCCCAGATATCCCCCCTGCACTCTGATTCCTCTACACCCCAGACATCCCCCAGCACTCAGACCCCTCTACACCCTAGATATCCCCCTAGCACCCTGATCCCTCTACACCCCAGATATCCCCCCAGCACTCTGATCCCTCTACACCCCAGATATCCCCCCTGCACTCTGATCCCTCTACACCCCAGATATCCCCCCTGCACTCTGATCCCTCTACACCCCAGATATCCCCCCTGCACTCTGATTCCTCTACACCCCAGACATCCCCCCAGCACTCAGACCCTTCTACACCCTAGATATCCCCCTAGCACCGTGATCCCTCTACACCCCAGATATCCCCGTAGCACTCTGACCCCTCTACGCCCTAGATATCCCCCCAGCACCCTGATCCCTCTATACCCCAGATATCCCCCCCAGCACTCTGACCCCTCTACACCCCAGATATCCCCCCAGCACTCTGACCCCTCTACACCCCTAAAATCCCCCCTGCACTCTGACCCTTTTACACCCTGCTTTGGGGAAAGTGAAGAGGCCCCTGGGCAGTGCCCAGGTGTGCCCTCTCATTAAGACAGCCCTGGCTGGGGGGCCACTGACTGACAAAAGTTTTTTCACTTTAATGCACTACCCTAATAACTGTCATATTTTCCAACTCTGATCCTGTCTACCTAAGATTTATGAGATTTTATTCCTGGACACCGTTGTGTGTTTTAGCTCCTCCTATTACAATCTCTATTATATAAAATATTGGAAATCCAACAGGGTTGGTGAAAATCCTGATAATGGGCACAGCAGGAGTGCAGAATCAGAAAAAGGGATCCCACCAATAGAGCCCCCGGGAGGCAGATGAAATTGTTGGGTGGTCTAACTTTAAAGTATTCACTAAAACAGCTAACAAAGCATGCAAAAAGTGGAGATTAAGCCAACACATTTGGACTCCCTTTCACTTTCCTGGTGCCTTCCATGGCAGCATACCAATGGTTAGTGACTCCGCCCCTAACCAACCCACAGGACCAATTATAACTCTTCAAATGAAGAGTCAGTGCCCTCATACACCATTTTCGTAACTAGATTAAAATACTTTTTGCAGCAACCCTCCCTGTAAGCGAGTTATTAACCATTGGTATGCTGCCATAGAAGGCACCAGGAAAACGGAAAATTGTATACTTACCTTTCCGTAATTTTTCTTTCCTGGTGCCTACCCATGGCAGCATACACCCTCCCTTCTATAATCCTTAAATGTTTAAGTCTAGTTACAAGAATGGTGTATGAGTGGACTGAGTCTTCTTTTGAAGAGTTTTAATTGGTCCTGTGGGTTGGTTAGGGGCAGAGTCACCAACCATTGGTATGCTGCCATATGTAGGCACCAGGAAAGAAAAAATACGGAAAGGTAAGTATACAATTTTCCGTTTTCTGTCTCATTGGCCACCAGGACAAACCAAGATGGTGGATCTTCCTAGAGGGGACACAGACAAACCTGATAATGCATCGAGGTGGGTTTACATAACTAACAACCTCACTTCCTGAATCCTGTGACATCAGTACCAGTTGGGGATCACGCCCCAGTGGCGGGAGTCACTGCATTGGTGGCCAGCTGAAGGAATACACTGCTGGATTTTACTGGGTGCTGACTCTAGGAACTTCAACATATTGTAAAAATTACTACAAAGGCATCTTTAGAAGAGTTTAGTAATGGTAATCCACAAACTCTTATAGATAATTGCAGTTTTTTTTTCATTCATTGCATTAAGAATTACATTTTCATTTTCCTCCCCAGTCTTCTCAAATTTTTCAGAAAAACTAGGTTCACGCTAGTTATTTAAAAAAGACGGTAAGCGCTAGATATCAAAGAAACAACAAAGCTTAGAATCATATCAATCTAAAGCCGGCCATACACGGTTCAAAATCAATTTTGAGGAATCGGACATGTTGGACATTTTTTGAAAGACTAACGATTTTCTAATCAATGATAGGAGAACCGTACGAGAAATGTAATAGAAAAAAATTTGCGCAAGTGCAAAAAAAGAAAATTTCCGGAGAGAAAAAAAGATTCCTGGCCACGAAAATTCTTTTCTGTAGCAACACGAAGGCTTGGTCGGCCGGATTTTGAAAAACCAATGGTGGTATCATCGGATTTTGAAAAGGAAATTTGTTTGAATTTGAATCTCGTCAAGCTTGACAAGAACCTAGTCAAGGAAAACAACGTTTCTTTTACGACGAGATTCTCAGTCGTGTGTAGGCAATACACACAACTGTTTTTCTCGGCAAAAAAGCTCTGCCAGCAGTTTTCTTGATAGTTTTTGCCGAGGAAAACGGTCGTGTGTACAAGGCATTAGATTCTGTTTTTGCTGAGCTCTTGAAAATTTTCCTGTCCCCCCAAAGCAGGCGGAAACCCTAAACCCAAGTGTGGGACTGGTATATTTTCGGTGAGCCATTAGTTCGTTTTGATCATACCAGGAATTATGGACTATTTGTTTACGTTTGCTGAAGAAAGCTGCTCTTTTGTTTGCTGTTCCTGAATTTCCAATAAAGTCTAGACCCGGATTCAGGTAGAGCGGCGTATCTTTGTGCGGGCGTAGCGTATCTTCTTTACGCTACGCCGCCGCAACGTTGAGAGGCAAGCATGCTATTCACAAAGCAAATGCGCTCAATGTTGCGCCGGCGTATCGTATAGTTGACGTAAGTCAAAGTAGGTGGAAGTGGGCGCGATATATTACAATGAAGCGTGACCCCATGCAAATGATGGGCTGAGCTTCAAAAAACGAACTGCGCATGCGTCGTATCTTGGACGCATCCCAGTGCGCATGCTCACAGTTACGTCGAAATTTCTGCCTAAGATACGCCTACGACATGAACGTAACCTACGCACAGCCCTATTCACGTAGTACTACGTAAACGGCGTGCGCAACGTAAAATTCAACAGCGTCGTTCCCTGGCCCATACCTTTGCATTACCTGTGCCTCATATAGCAGGGGTAACTTTACGCCGGACGTACGCCTTACGTAAACCGCGTAGATCACAGCGACGAGCGCAAGTAAGTTCGTGAATCGGTGTATCTTGCTCATTTACATATTCGACGCGTAAATCTATGGAAGCGCCCCTTGCGGCCAGCGTAAATATGCGCTCAAGATCCGACGGCGTAGGAGACTTACGTCGGTCGGATTAAGCCAAAATTCAGGCGTATCTAATTTCAAGAATAAGGCGCATAGGTACGACGGCGCATCCGTGGACTTACGCGGCGTATCAGTAGAGTGGCGTAAGTCCTTTCTGATTCCAGGCCTAATACTTTTACAAGCGGCTGGCTGGTGATGTGGAGTTCTCCAGATGATAATACCTACTTATCACTTTCAGATCTGTTTCACAATTTCTTCAGCGAGGAAGCTAAACAGAATTCTGCACAGGAGAGAAAACGATCTCGTGTTTCCATCTGATGCTGATACGTCCTCCAAATACCAGAGGATGAATTTTCCATCGACCATGCAAGGCTTAAACTCCCCGTTGTGACTTTTGATACCATGTTAACGTGTTAACAGTTCCTGTAGGAAGCTGCAGACGTGGTAGATGTACAGTCACCAGAATTACAGGAATGCAGAGATTCCCGAGGATCTACCATCTCCTTTAAAGATATTCTAATTAAGAATGAGAATAATTGAAGAATGAGCAGCTGCCTAAATAAATGAATACAACTGATTATGAATGTAAGCTCTCCTTGCAGCAAGAGAACAATTAGGGATTGATTTACTAAAGGTAAATAGACTCTGCAAGTGCAGTCGTTCCAGGGCTTTGTAAATGAAGTAAAGCTTCAGTTTGCAAAAAATACCCAATCACATGCAAATAAAACTAAAAGTAAAAAAAGCATTTTTGCTTGCATATGATTGGATGATAGAAGGCATCAGAGCTTTTGCTCATTTACTCATTTAAAGGGTCACTAAAGGAAAACATTTTTTTTTTGCTGAAATGACTGTTTACAGGGTATAGAGACATAAAAGTTAACTGATTCCTTTTCAAAATGATTAAAAATAGATAAAAATCAATCATATAATGTGCCTGCAGGTTAGTTTCACTTTTGAACTGGCTTCATGTTTCTGTGAAGTAGAAATAGACACACAGAAAAAAAAAAAACAAATCCAGGGCAATGTTTTGTTTTTAAAATGAATCTGATTGGTTCTGGGAACTTTTAGACGCACAGTAATGACAGCTTAGACCACCGTGAGAAAGCTCCCAGTATGGTGGTTTTAAGGAAACAGACATGCAGGAAGTGTGGAGAACAGAGCAGGATTACAGCAACTTCAAAGCAAAAAACGAACAACCAGTACCAGTACTGCAGTAAGGTAAAGGAAGCTATTTAGCTAAAAAAAAAATTCCTTTAGTGATCCTTTAAGCTCATTTAAGCTCTGGAGCAACTGCTCTTGTAGAGTGCAACTGCACTTTTTGCGATTCGGCACTGCGTCGCTTTAACTGACAATTGCCCGATCGTGTGACGTGGTTTCCAAACAAAATTTACGTCCTTTTTTCCCCACAAATAGAGCTTTCTTTTGGTGGTATTTGATCACCTCTGGACAAGGCGGTGGTCACCTAAAGGCACACTAAAAGCAAAAATGTTTTTTTTTTTTAAATAACAAACATGTTATACTTACCTCCACTGTGCAGCTCGTTTTGCACAGAGTGTCTTCTGGGGTCCCTCGGCGGCTGTCCCGGCTCCACCTTCATGCGAGCGAGCTTGCATGGTGGAAAGCTTTTGCGAGCGCGCTCCCGTGATACAGCGGCGGGCATAGCCGCCGACTGTATCGCTCAGCCTCGCCTGCGCCGCATCATCCGCTGTGATTGACAACAGCGCCAGCTAATGGTTGCGCTGCTATCAATCCGTCCAGCCTAGCAAATGAACGGCCAGGCTGGGAACCGAAGAGGATCACAGGGATGCGCGCAGGACTTTCAGGGGGTCAGGTAAGTAAAACGGGGGTTCTGGGGGGTGGTACCGTCAGTGCTCACAGTACAGCTGTGACTGGCACTGGTTATAAAATGTTCAATGTTCAAAATGTTATGTTGGCTTTTAATAAAGCTGTGGCCTTGCCCTTTCCAACCTAATGGTTGTGAGAGTGTTTATTTAATAGGGTGAAGGGGCAAGGGGGGAAGGTTTTTATGTACATACTGTATATATTGCAGTAAGGGGTACCTGGGCTCTTTGCGCCTCAGCAGTCAAGTCTTCTCATTGAGCACTTATCTTTTCATTTTTATTTTATTTTTTGGGGAGTTTCCCATTTTTTGGGGAGTTTCAACCTTAATTATAGCAGAGATGGCGGATCGACCCTCTTAGTCTGGATGAAGTACAAGCATTGCAGCTTTTTCGAAAGCTGTGGATTCTCTTCTGGATGTGTCCTCAGGCCAAGAAGTAAAAGTATGCTTAATATTTGCCCAATTTAAGAGCACGCCTACCCCCTTCTCAAAGTCAAGTCTTAAAGCCACAAGGAATAAGCACTACTAGCAGCCCTCTAGGCTTCCGCAGGTTTTAGCTTGTCCCCAGCCCATCTCTACTGGAAAATTGTGCTAAAAACTCCACAAAAGAAACTCAACTGTGCAATGAAGCTTTCACTCAATCTGTCTTTCTTCACCCTTACCTTACGCTTGTAATGGACTATCATCTCTATTGTCATATACATTTTACATTTAATTTAGTCATCTTTATTTTATAATGAAATATTATTTAAAAGGTTGCAGTAACAGAGAAAGAGAAATGGAAACCTGCATGCAAACAGACGTAGAACATTTTTGAATGTCTAAAAACAGCATCATTAACCCCGGACCATATTGCTGCCCAATGACCAGAGCACTTTTTGTGATTCGGCTCTGCGTCGCTTTAACTGACAATTGCGCGGTCGTGCGACGTGGCTCCCAAACAAAATTGACATCCTTTTTTCCCCACAAATAGAGATTTCTTTTGGTGGTATTTGATCATCTCTGCGGTTTTTATTTTTGCGCTATAAACAAAAATAGAGCGACAATTTTGCTATAATAAATATCCCCCAAAAATATATAAAAAAAAATGTTTTTTCCTCAGTTTAGGCCGATACGTATTCTTCTACATATTTTTGGTTTGCGCTAGGGTTGTCTTGTACTCCCGCAAATACCCCCGATGCCTAAATAGAATACTTCCCCCCCATGGCCGCCGCCGCCGCATCGATAGCCGCCGCATCGAAACAGCGTGCGGGAACATCACAGCTTTCATTTGAATAGCTGTAGTGTTCGCGCTGCGTATAGACACTCCCCCTTGCTTGGGATTGGATGGGTGATCGTGATCTGTCCAATCCCGAGCAAGGGGGAGTGTCTATATGCGCGGGCAAAACAGCTATTCAAATGAATGCTGTGATGTTCCCCGTGCGGCGGCGGCGGCTTTCGGCGGCTAGGTATGGGGGACATGGCTGGAGGAACATGGCTGCGGCGGGGACATGGCTGGAGGGACATGGCTGGAGGGACATGGCTAGAGGGACATGGCTGGAGGGACATGGCTGGAGGGACATGGCTGCGGGGACATGGCTGCATATGTGGGGGACATGGCTTGGGGGGACATGGCTGCATATGTGGGGGACATGGCTGGGGGGAAATGGCTGCATATGTGGGGGACATGGCTGGGAGGACATGGCTGCATATGTGGGGGACATGGCTGCATATGTGGGGGACATGGCTGGGGGTAAATGGCTGCATATGTGGGGGACATGGCTGGAGGGACATGGGTGCATATGTGGGGGACATGGCTGGGGGGAAATGGCTGCATATGTGGGGGACATGGCTGCATATGTGGGGAACATGGCTGGGGGGAAATGGCTGCATATGTGGGGGACATGGCTGGAGGGACATGGCTGCATATATGGGGGACATGGCTGGAGGGACATGGCTGCATATGTGGGGGACATGGCTGGAGGTACATGGCTGCATATGTGGGGGACATGGCTGCATATGTGGGAGACATGGCTGCATTTGTGGGGGACATGGCTGCATATGTGGGGGACATGGCTGCATATGTGGGGGACATGGCTGCATTTGGGGACACATTTAAAAAAAGTATCGGTATTCGGTATTGGCGACTACTTGAAAAAAAGTATCGGTACTTGTACTCGGTCCTAAAAAAAGTGGTATCGGGACAACCCTAGTTTGCGCAAAACTTATAGCGTTTACAAAATAGGGGGTAGTTTTATGGCATTTTTTTTTTTATTTTTTTTTTTACTAGTAATGGCGGCGATCAGCATTTTTTTTCAGTACTGCGACATTATGGCAGGCACTTCGGACACTTTTGACACATTTTTGGGACCATTGGCATTTTTTTAGCGATCAGTGCTATAAAAATGCATTGGATTACTATAAAAATGCCATTGGCAGTGAAGGAGTTAACACTAGGGGGCAGGGAAGGGGTTAAGTATGTTCCTGGGTGTGTTCTAACTGTATGGGGGGGTGGACTCACTAGGGGAAATCACTGATCTTCCGTTCATACATTGTATGAACGGAAGATCAGCGTTTCCCCGCTGACAGGACAGGGAGCTTTGTGTTTACACACATAGCTCCCGGTCCCCGCTCTGTAACAAACGAGCGCGCGTGCCCGGCGGCGATCGTGCCCGCCGGGCACGCGCGAGAGACGGGGGCGAGCGGGGGACGCGCGCGCCGGCGGCACGCACACGCCCCCTAATGCCTGTTTAAAAGCAGACGTATAATTACGGGCTCTCGCCCAGGAGAGCCGACCTGCCACAGTAAAATGACGGCGGCAGGGCGGCAAGCAGTTAAGTTTAATCTAAATTTGTAACTTTAGGTGATCAGTCTACAAGGTCTACTACCTGGGGCGAACTAACCATTTGGACTTTGGGGCACTGCCTGAGGGCCCCATGCCACTAGGGGGCCCCATCAGGGTTGCCAGCCTCAGTAAAACCAGGGACAGTATGCAAAAAGCTGTGTTTTATAGCCTTTCCAGTACCTTTTCATTGTGTGTATGTGTATTCTGTGTGTATGTATACTGTGTATGTATACTGTATGTGTGTACCGTATGTGTAAGTATACTGTGTGGCCCCATAATCTATTGCCTGGAGGCCCCATAATCTCCTATTTCCAGAGGGCCCCATAATCTCCCATTGCCCGGGGGCCCCATAAACACCTATTGCCAGGGGGCCCCATGAGTTGTCAGTCTGTCCCTGTCTACTACTGAGATAGTGACAATGGACTCTTATGCCGCTTACAGACGATCAGACATTCTGACAACAAAACCGTGGAATTTTTTTCCGATGGATGTTGGCTCAAACTTGTCTTGCATACATACAGTCGCACAAATGTTGTCGGAAATTTCGAACGTCAAGAACGCGGTGACGTACAAGACGTACGACGGCATAATTAAAGGGAAGTTCAATACCAGTCGTGTTAGTAGGAGTTTTGTGAGAGACAATTTGCGCTTTTCAGCCTTGTGCTTTTAAGTCCATTACAGCGTGACAAATGTGCTATCTATATTACAAACTAGGGATGTCCCGATACCTTTTCCGAATGGACAGAGTCAGTAATCACTGACTCTGTCCATTCACATAACTGAGCATCGTAACCTGTGTTTACGATGTTTCAGTTTATGAATGGAGAGAAGCTTCTCTTCATTTATTTCAGCAGAGGCTGCTGAGAAAGGGACTGGGGAATCTGTGTCCTTAGTCCCTTTCTCTGTCTTAAAGGGGAGATGTCAGAGGTCTGTTAAGACCCCTGATATCTCACCAAAGCCCACCCCAACAGGACTGTTTAAAAAAAATGAAAAAATAAAATGTAAATAA
This sequence comes from Rana kukunoris, assembly GCA_029574335.1. Taxonomy (NCBI): domain Eukaryota; kingdom Metazoa; phylum Chordata; class Amphibia; order Anura; family Ranidae; genus Rana; species Rana kukunoris. The sequence continues at coordinate 29,007,687 of CM056060.1, forward strand.
TAAACAAAAAAAAAACACACTGACAATCCACTACCCCCCCCCCCTTTAAAATAATATCACTGTAAAAAAAAAATAGTAAAAAATAAAAATTGTGTAAAAAAATAATAATAATAAAAAAAAAAGTCACATTTTAGAAAAGTATCGGTATTCGGTATCGGCGAGTATGTGAAAAAAAGTATCGGTACTTGTACTCGGTCTCAAAAAAGTGGTATCGGGACAACCCTAGTATAAACGCTAGTTTTACAAGACAGAGCGCTTCCGTCTCGTACTTGATTCAGAGAATGCGTTGGTTTGTCCACACACAATCGGAATTTACGATACCATACTCAGTTGTGACATGATGCTACTCTTGTATCAAGACATTGCTCGTATATCAAGTCAAAATGTATTTAAAAATGTTGCTTGTCTTGAAAAATGCTCTCAAACCAATCGTGTTTGAGCGGCATAAGAATCACAATATAAGACGCTAAATTTCGATACAAAACAATTGTTCCGCTTTGAGAAGCAAAAATCTGACATAATTATACCGCCAGGGTGGCTACAATAATTTTTAAGCCTCATGGATCCACTGCAAAAACAAAATTAATCGTGAGTCCTTGAGAGAATTGCCCTACGTTAAAAGTCAGTGGGATGAATTCCTTTACAGTGGTGGTCAAAATGCCACCCTTACCGGCAGTTAAAATGGCCATTGGCATCATGTTGCTGGCTCTGCCAAGTGGGGATGGACCTGGCCAGGGCTTTTTTTCTCTGAGAATAGGTGCAACTTCAGAGTCACCTGTTGTGTCCACCTACCCACCTCTGAGCACAATTGCTTGGTTCCACCCTCTACCCACCTTCGAGCATCATTCTTTGGTTCCACTCCCTACCCACCTCTGAGCACCATTGCTTGGTTCTACCCCCTACACACCTCCGAGCACCATTCTTTGGTTCCACTCCCTACCCACTTCCGAGCACCATTCCCTGGTTCCACACCCTACCCACCTCTGAGCACCATTCTTTGATTCCACTCCCTACCCACCTCTGAGCACCATTCCTTGGTTCCACTCCCTACCCACCTCCGAGCACCATTCCTTGGTTCTACCCCCTACACACCTCCGAGCACCATTCTTTGGTTCCACTCCCTGCCCACCTCTGAGCACCATTCCTTGGTTCCACTCCCTACCCACCTCTGAGCACCATTCCTTGGTTCTACCCCCTACACACCTCCGAGCACCATTCTTTGGTTCCACTCCCTGCCCACCTCTGAGCACCATTCCTTGGTTCTACCCACCTCCGAGCACCATTCTTTGGTTCCAATCCCTACCCACCTCTGAGCACCATTTCCTGGTTTCACTCCCTACCCACCTCTGAGCAACTATTCATTGGTTCCACACCCTACCCACCTCTGAGCACCATTCTTTGGTTCCACTCCCTACCCACCTCCGAGCACCGTTCCTTGGTTCAATTCCCTACCAACCTCCAGGCACCATTCCTTGGTTCCACCCCCCTACCCACCTCTTAGTAATGGATACAGAACCAAGTATAAATTTGTTGTTCTAAGTAATTTGTATATGATAGGAAGTAAAATAGTTCCCTTGTAGCCAGCAACAATGAAGCTCCCCCAGCAACAATAGACTCTGAACAGCTAGCAACAATAGACCCCTCACTCAAAAGTTGATGTTTCCCAGCAACGATTGTCTCCCAGTAGCATAAGAGTCCCCCGGCAACAATAGATCCCCTACCAGCAACAACTGACCTCCCCAGCAACAATAGACCCTCCCTCGTAATAATAGATCACCTCCAGAAACAATAGATCCCCCAGCAGCCAGCATTAATAGACCCTCCAGTACACTCCAGCACACCTTTGCCATTACATACATTCTAAACTGAAGGTGCCGGGACTGCGTTCACCCGCGTTCCTGCTGACAAAAAGCCCTAGACCTGGCTGGAACTATGGAGACACCATCAAATGGCAGGTCAACATGCCACAGCCCAAGGATCCCCTAGCGACTTGTGGAGGAACCCTATGGTTCCAGGAAGCCCTGGTTGGAGAATGGCTTGGTTAGATCCTTGTTAGAGCTGTTCGGAAAGAGTTCAGGACTTACCATTGAATTCTATCATTTCTCAGTACTTTTTAAAACGCTGTTTAAAAAGCTGTGGGCCAGATTCTCGTAAGAGATACGACGGCGTAGCTCCATATACGCCGTCGTATCTCTGTTTTTTCAGCTGGGTATCTATGCGACTGATTCTTCGAATCAGTTACACATAGATTTTGCTTAGATCCGACTTGCGTAAGTCACTTACACCGTCGGATCTAAGTTGCAATGTTACGCTGGCCGCTAGGTGGCGTTCCCGTCGATTTCTGCGTTGAATATGCAAATGAGCCTGATACGCCGATTCCTGAACGTATTTGCGCCCCGTCGTCGTAGTTTACGTCGTTTGCGTAAGCGTAAGGTTACCCCTGCTATATGAGGGGTAACCTTGCGTAGGTCCGGCGTACGCCATGTTAACCACTTAACCTCCGGACCATATTGCTGCCCAATGACCAGAGCACTTTTTGCGATTCGGCACTGCGTCGCTTTAACAGACAATTGAGCGGTCGTGTGACGTGGCTCCCAAACAAAATTGGCGTCCTTTTTTTCCCACAAATAGAGCTTTCTTTTGGTGGTATTTGATCATCTTTGCGGTTTTTATTTTTTGCGCTATAAACAAAAATAGAGCGACTATTTTGAAAAAAATTCAATATTTTTTACTTTTTTCTGTAATAAATATCCCCCAAAAATATATTTAAAAAAATTGTTTTTCCTCAGTTTAGGCCTATACGTATTCTTCTACATATTTTTCGTAAAAAAAAATCGCAATTAGCATTTATTGATTGGTTTGCGCAAAAGTTATAGCGTTTACAAAATAGGGGGTAGTTTTATGGCATTTTTATTATTATTATTTTTTTCACTAGTAATGGCAGCAATCAGTGTTTTTTTTCAGTACTGCGACATTATGGCGGGCACTTCGACACTTTTGACACATTTTTGGCACCATTGGCATTTTTATAGCGATCAATGCTATAAAAATGCATTGGATTACTATAAAAATGCCATTGGCAGTGAAGGGGTTAACACTAGGGGGCGGGGAAGGGGTTAAGTGTGTTCCTGGGTGTGTTCTAACTGTATGGGGGGGTGGACTCACTAGGCCCTAGTGACTAGGGGAAATCACTGATCTTCTGTTCATACATTGTATGAACAGAAAATCAGCGTTTCCCCCGCTGACAGGACCGAGAGCTTTGTGTTTACACACATAGCTCCCGTTCCCCGCTCTGTAACGAGCGATCGCCTGTGCCTGGTGGCGACCGTGCCCGCCGGGAACGCGCACAGGACTCGGGGGCGCTCACGCGGCCCACCGGCGACGCGCACGTGCCCCCTAGTGGCCGCAGAAGTCCTGACGTAGAGCTACGGGCTCTCGCCCAGGAGAGCCGACCTGCCGCCGTATAACTGCGGCGGCTGGTCGGCAAGTGGGACAGCGTCATGTTTTTCCGTCGTTTACGCCGTTTACGTAACTCGCCGCGAATAGGGATGTGCCTTAATTCTGTTCACGTCGAAACCAATGTATTTGCGGCGTACTATGGAGCATGCGCACTGGGCTATGTTTACGGCCGGCGCGTGCGCAGTTCGCTCGGCGCGGGGGCGCGCTTAATTTAAATACAAGCCGCCGGGCCATTTACACTACGCCGCCGCAAATTATGGAGCAAGTGCTTGGAGAATACGGCACTTGCTCCTTTAAGTTGCAGCGGCGTAGTGTAAATAGCATACGTTACGCTACGCTACGCCGCCAGGTATAAGAATCTGGCCCAGGAGCTTTCCAGATAGGGTTACCTGACACAAGTTTAACAACCAGACCCGTGTGTCTCTTACCAATCATTGGGCTCTGCATCTACCACCCTCTGTAATACATATCTGACTATTCCTCATCCATCTACGTCTTGTACCGGTAGAGGAGCCTGAGCCACTCTCTGTCAAAGAATCCACGTATGACATCCATCACACTTCCCCCCACAGGCTTTGTCTGTGCTCAGACTTGCAGCTGCACAGACCCCCACCTGGTGCATATTTCTCACTATATACCTTGTGGCCCATACCTGACCTGCTGGAGTGAGCTAATGTTACACCTATATGCGTGTGCACCCTGATGTCCTTCAAGAAAATATGTGCATTGACAGAAAGACGGAGGCTGCTAATATAACCCACTGCTGGAAAAGCCAGTTACCTTCCCCTGGTTCTCTGAGACCTGGGAAAAGTTTGCATGTTGGAAGTTGGGAAGATTGGACTGCCTAATTCCTCCCGTTTTTGGTGACAGGCGGTAAAATATGTCATAGGTGGTGATGGCCATATCTTTAGCTCATGCCAAATGTCTATCTCACAACTACTAACTAACCCCCGTTTACAGGGACCTCCTTTTATAACCACTTCAGCCCCGGAGGATTTGGCTGCCCAAAGACCGGGCCATTTTTTTGCGATTCGGCACTGCGTCATTTTAACTGACAATTGCGCGGTCGTGCGACGTGGCTCGCAAACAACATTGGCGTCCTTTTTTCCCCCACAAATAGAGCTTTCTTTTGGTGGTATTTGATCACCTCTGCGGTTTTTATTTTTTTGCGCTATAAACAAAAATAGAGCGAGAATTTAAAATAAAAAGCAATATTTTTTACTTTTTGCTGTTATAAATATCCCCCAAAAATATATAAAACAACACATTTTTTCCTCAGTTTAGGCCGATACGTATTCTTCTACATATTGTTGGTAAAAAATTGCAATTAGCGTTTATTAAATGGTTTGCGCACAGTTTTATGGCATTTTTAATCATTTTTTTTTTTACTAGCAATGGCGGCGATCAGCGATTTTGATGCTATTTTGGCACCACTGTCATTTATACAGCGATCAGTACACTGATTACTGTGTAAATGACACTGGCAGGGAAGGACTTAAAGGATTTTTTTTTTTTAGCTAAATAGCTTCCTTTACCTTACTGCAGTGCTGTTTTCATGTCCTCATTGTTCGTTTTTGCTTTGATGTTGCTGTAATCCTGCTTTGATCTCCACACTTCCTGGTTGTCTGTTTCCTTATAACCACAGTGCTGGGAGCTTTCTCTCTGTGGTCACTAATCAAGGAGGTGTGATTACTGTGCGTAAACTGAAACTGGGTTGGTGCTGAGGTTTTAGACAAACCATCACTGCCCACTATTGGCTCTCTGGCTCTGTACATCAGAGAGACAGGAAATAACAGCAAAAACGAAACTAGAACTGTAGGTTGATTATATGATTGATTTTTATCTATTTTTAATCATTTTTAAAAGGAATCACTTTTATGTCTCTATACTCTGTAAACAGTCATTTCAGCCCAAAATCTTTTTTCCTTTAGTGACCCTTTAACCCATAAGGGGCGGGGAAGCGATTAAGTGTGTCCTAGGGAGTGATTCTAACTGTGTGGAGGCTGGGCTACATGTGACACGACACTGATCACTGCTCCCGATGACAGGGAGCAGGAGATCACTGTCTTGTCACTAGACAGAACAGGGAAATGCCTTGGTTACACACGCACCTACACGATCGCGGGACACCGGCGGACATCGAGTCCCGTGGGCACGGTCACGGAGCTTGCGGCAAGGGCAAGCCCTACCCTGAAAATAAGACCTAGTGTGAGTTTCTGGGGTGGCTGCAATATAAGCCCTACCCCAAAAATAAGCCCTAGTTAACCACTTAAGGACCCTGCACTGTATATATACGTCCTCTTTTTAAAGATGGATATCTCGGTAACGGCAGCAGCTGCTGCCACAACCGAGATATCCATCTCTTCAGTGCAGGGTCCTGTGTACAATAACGGCGGTCTCCGCGGCGGATTCGCCGCGAGATCGCCGTTATCGGTGACCGGAGAGGTGCCCCCCCCCCTCCCGCCGCTTTCCCGTGCTCTCCGCCGCTTACCGTTGCCGTCGGTAGCGGCGGAGGCGATCGGGTCTGTGCGGCTCCTCTGCTGGGATACGAGTGAGGGAAAAATCGCCCCCACCCGTTCCCCATAGCAGCGCTGGGCGGAAGTGACGTCAAAACGTCATTTCCGCCCACTGTCTTAAAGAGATATTTTCTTTTTAAGGCTATTTAAAAAATGTCATTTTCCTTTTTTTTTTTTTTTTTTCTTTTTAAGCCTAAATATGAGATCTGAGGTCTTTTTGACCCCAGATCTCATATTTAAGAGGACCTGTCATGCTTTTTTCTATTACAAGGGATGTTTACATTTCTTGTAATAGGAATAAAAGTGATCAATTATTATATTTTTTTTTTTTTTCAGTGTAAAAAATGTTAAATTAAATACAAATAAATAGGAAAACAAAAAAAAAAATTTTTAAAGCGCCCCGTCCCGACGAGCTCGCGCGCAGAAGCGAACGCATACGCGAGTAGCGCCCGCATATGAAAACGGTGTTCAAACCACACAAGTGAGGTATCGCCGCGATCGTTAGAGCGAGAGCAATAATTCTAGCCCTAGACCTCCTCTGTATCTAAAAAAATGCAACCTATAGAATTTTTTAAACGTCGCCTATGGAGATTTTTAAGGGTAAAAGTTTGACGCCATGCTACGAGCGGGCGCAATTTCTAAACGTGACATGTTTGGTGTCATTTTACTCGGCGTAACATTATCTTTCACAATATATAAAAAAATTGGACCAAATTTATTGTTGTCTTATTTTTTAATTCAAAAAAGTGTATTTTTTCCAAAAAAAGTGCGCTTGTAAGACCGCTGCGCAAATACGGTGTGACAAAAAGTATTGCAATGACCACTATTTTATTCTCTAGGGTGTTAGAAAAAAAAAATATATAATGTTTGGGGGTTTTACGTGATTTTCTAGCAGAAAAAACTGTTTCAGTCTTGCAAACACCAAAACTGAAAAACACCCAAGGTCCTTAAGTGGTTAAAGTCCTTGTAAAAACATGTAGTCCGTTCTGTAAAAAGATTATATAATGTGTGTCTCCTTGTGTAACTTTATTGTGGAAAATACCTTATTTACCGCACTGCTGGGTTCTCACGTGACCCGCCGGAGCTCTTCTCTCCTCCTGGCTGATGTCAGCTGTTTTTTTTTCAATAAAACTTTATTAAGCCCTCTCCCACTGCAGTCCCACTGCAGTGGGGCTGATGTCTTTGACGATCTTGGCCCCTCCCTCTGCAGGATTTGGAGTGTGGAAGAAGAGCTCCGACGAGTCACGTGAGCGACCAGCGGCACTGTAAATAAGGTATTTTCCACAATAATGTTACACAAGAAGACACACTGCACCATTTTATAAGGTCTTTAAACAAAGGTTTATTTTTAGGATTACAGAATTTCACAATGCTGACCTTGGAGCTGACAGGGGAGAAACTTTTTTGTACATACTGTAAATAAAGAAGACATCCCCTGAAAATAAGCCCTAGTGTGTTTTTTGTAGCCAGGATTAATATAAGGCACGGTCTTATTTTCCGGGAAACACGGTATCAAGAAGCCAATCCAGTCCAATGTTGTGAAGCATCTGCTGGATGTGGCTGAAAGAAGCTGCGGGAGACCAGCAGCACTTGAATATTATAAAGGATATAAAAAAGTTGATAACACATTACAATAATTTATAATGGACAGTACTTTAGCAAACTAAATATCTTCCTGTTAGGATTTACATCTACTTTCAGGAAAGGGCGCGCCTATATTTTTGTATACGTTTTTAAAATTAATATGTAAAATATATTATTTTTCTTAATTACTAACTCATTACATTGTTTAACCACTTACTCCCCGGACCATTATGCAGGTTAAGGACCTTGCCCCTTTTTGAGATTCGGCACTGTGTTGCTTTAACTGACAATTGCGCGGTCGTGCGACGTGGCTCCCAAACAAAATTGGCGTCTTTTTTTCCCCACAAATAGAGCTTTCTTTTGGTGGTATTTGATCACCTCTGCGGTCTTTATTTTTTGCGCTATAAACAAAAATAGAGGGATAATTTTTAAAAAAATTCAATATTTTTAACTTTTTGCTATAATAAATATCCCCCAAAAATATATAAAAAATCATTTTTTTTCCCTCAGTTTAGGCCGTATTCTTCTACCTATTGTTGGTATAAAAAAAAACACAATTGGCATTTATCGATTAGTTTGCGCAAAATTTATAGCGTTTACAGTTTATAGTTTTATTGCATTTTTATTAATAATTTTTTTTTTACTACCGATGACGGCAATTTTTTTTCATGACTGCGAAATTATGGCGGACACATCGGACAATTTTGACACATTTTTGGGACCATTGTCATTTTCACAGCGAAAAGTGCTATAAGAAATGCACTGCTTACTGTGAAAATGACAATTGCAGTTTAGGAGTTAACCACTAGGGGGCGCTGTAGGTGTTAAATGTAACCTAAAATGTGTTTCTAATTGTAGGGGGGCGGGGCTGGACCTGTGGCGTCAGTGATCGTCTTTCCCTATATCAGAGAACAGACGATCGCTGACATTGCCACAATGAAGAACGGGGAAGGTGTGTTTACACTCACCTCTCCCCATTCTTCACCTCTGGTGACCGATCGGGTCCGCAGGGGTCCCGCGGGTGTGGTCACCGAGCTTCGGACCATGTCGCAACTCCACGGCTGGCCACTTAAAGAGGACGTACATGTACGTGCTTGTGCCCAGCTGTGCCATTCTGCCGAAGTATATCGGCATGAAGGGGTCCTTAAGTGGTTAAATAAATAGCCATTTCACTAAATATAGCCCCCCCCATGTATAATTTGGAATTACATATGAACATGAAAATGGTCTGGTGGCTTTATATACAATGCACATTTGGCTCTAAACAGCAACATTTGTTGTATGTGTGTATGTTATTTGTTATTGTTTATTTAACAATGTGGAATTACTATGATATACATCGATTTTGGCTTTTTTGCTCAGAGATCTAGTCCTGAGGACAACTGTAACCAGCTTGTAATGACCTTTTTGTGAAATTGTGTAAATTGTCTAGGCCAGTGGTCATCAAATTGTGACTTGGGGGCCGTATGCAGCCCTTTGCTTTCCTGTATCTGGCCCTTGAGGTACTATTCCTCCCACTGATAAGAGATACTATTCTGAAAACCGACACCAACAATGGGGCTTAATTCCTGCTACTGACATTAACAATGGGGCACTATTCTTCCAACTGACTTCAGCAATAGGGCACTATTCCTCCAACTGACTTCAGCAATAGGGCACTATTCCTCCAACTGACTTCAGCAATAGGGCACTATTCCTACAACTGACTTCAGCAATAGGGCACTATTCCTCCAACTGACTTCAGCAATAGGGCACTATTCCTCCAACTGACTTCAGCAATAGAGCACTATTCCTCCAACTGACTTCAGCAATAGGGCACTATTCCTCCAACTGACTTCAGCAATAGGGCACTATTCCTCCAACTGACTTCAGCAATAGAGCACTATTCCTACAACTGACTTCAGCAATAGGGCACTATTCCTACAACTGACTTCAGCAATAGGGCACTATTCCTCCAACTGACTTCAGCAATAGGGCACTATTCCTCCAACTGACTTCAGCAATAGAGCACTATTCCTACAACTGACTTCAGCAATAGGGCACTATTCCTACAACTGACTTCACCAATAGGGCACTATTCCTCCAATTACATATAAACAAATGTCGGTTATCTGCATTTCCTTTCCTCAGTGCTGTTAGAGTCTCATAATAATCGGTGCAGCATATCAGTGTGCCACCTATCAGTGCCCATCAGTGTCACCTTGTCAGAGCAGCCTCATCATTGCACATCAGTGCCTATTAGTGCAGTTTATCAGTGCCCTTCAGTGCCACCTCATCAGTGGCTATCAGTGCTGCCTATCACTGCCCATCAGTGCCCCCTATCAGTGCCCATCATTGCCGCCCATCAGTGCCATCTATCAGTGCTGCATATCGGTGCAGCCTCATCAGTGCCTCCTCATCAGTGCCCATCAGTACTGCCTATTAGTGTCCATCAGTTCAGACTCATTACACCTGTAGGGGGCCTGATGGTTGCCAGGGATCCGGCTGGCCCCCCTCCCATTTTTTTTTTACATAAAAAAAAAAATTGCATTACACCTGTTTTGTTTTTTTGCTTTACACCTGTAAGGGGTCCGATGGTTCCCAGGCCCAGCTGCCCCCTTTCCTTTTTTTTATGTTTATTTTTGTTTATTTATTTTTTGCATTACACCTATAAGGGGTCCAATAGTCCCCAGGGTCCCTCACAGGCACGGCTGGCCCCCTCCCGTTTAAAAATAAAATAAAATTTGCTTTACACCTGTAAGGGGCCCTATGGTTCACAGGGCCCCTTACAGGCCCGGCCGCCCCTCTTCCGTTTTTTTTTTTATGTTTATTTTTATTTATTTATTTTTTGCATTACACCTGTAAGGGGGCCAATGGTCCCCAGGGCCCCTTACAGGAACGGCCGGCCCCCCTCCCGTTTTTTTTTTTTTTTTCAATTTTTTATTTTATTTTATATTTTGCCTAAAGCTGCCTAAAGCTGTGTAAGGGGCCCCAACATTTGTGATGGCTGCCCTTCTCCCAGAAGTGTCAGATAGCAGTAGTGAACAGAACTCTGGAAGAGAGCAAAGTTTGGAGTTTCCACCTGATGAACAGGGTCTGAGATTTTTTATCCTACCGACAGGGTGACATTAATAACATCCCTGGTTCCTGCTGAGCCAAGTGGTAACATCCGCATAAATATCCCATATCAGAATCCCATTTGCATTTGTTTTCCTCCCACCGTTTATGGAAATCTGTTTATATTTTTGTGTACAAGTACACAGGGTTAAAAGCAGGAATGTCTCTTCTGAATTGGAGGCCCTCTGCCTGAGTCTCCTTTTATGGCATCTGCACATGAGTAAGTGCTATAGGAATGTGTGTGAGAGCTGTGCGGGGAGAAGGAGAGAACAATATTACGAGCGGGATTCATGGAAGGGTCTGCTGGAGTGTCTCTGCGTATATTATTATTATTATTATTATTAGTATATACATACCACAGCGTATCAGCATATGTGCAAGCGTTTTATACCGAGGTCCACATGGGCAATATATGGGAAGTATCAAGTTGCAGCTGGAAAAAGTAACACATTTGACAAAAAAAGGAAATTTGCTGTACAACGCTGAAAAAATGCCTCAGGAATTTTTTTTATAGCTCCCAATTTTCGAAGGTGACTACATTTATAGGCAAAAGACAAGCCCCTGCCACACCTCCACTCTTCTTCTAACAGAGGCTGAAGCAAACAGGACATTATTACATCATGGGGAAAAGTATGTAAATCAGTAAAAGATTTGCTCATCCCCTGCCCACCACGCTCTCCTAAACAAATAAACAAGTCTTGAAATGATTAAATTAGCTGGAGGAAACACTGTCCCAAAATCCCATAGAGGGTGATCACATGACCAAATGCCTAGGCCAATCTGGATACAGATCAGCTGAGATCGTGTGGCCAAATGACATTTGTCCAAGCGACCGGCCCCATGGGATCCCAAAATAGTAATCAGAACTCCTGATCTTCATAGTTGTTCCAGCTAAGTAACAGAAGCCACCATTTTGTTGTACTCCTGCCTAAAGAGACAGCCTTTTTTGTTGTAATTACAAATTCTGTTTAGAGCACTCCAACGTAGACCTTTGGCCCCAACGATAGCCACTGACTAGCATTTACCACTAGCCAGTGGGAGGGAGGAATAGTGCGGACTGCGGTTTACTGTGGTTTCCTGTGTGTATATCTCCTAGACATGTGCACAACAAAAAAAATCTTATTTTTGTTTCGTCTCGTTCCGTAGATTCGTAAAGATTCGTAATTTCGTAAAACTCAAGCTTCGGACCCGTTCGTATTTCGTAAGACGCAAGTTTTTCTATTCGGATCTGTTCGTATTTTCGTAACAGTTTTATTTTCGTTGATCCTGAATGATTCGTAATTCTGTCTAATTTATTTTCGTTGATTCGAAATTCGTAATTTTGTTAGATAATAATTTTCATTTAATGGATTTGTAATTTTGTACTTTCGTAAATACATAGCAACACGCGGCTAATCCATATTGAGATATACTTTCTCTTAAGCCCCGTACACACCGTCAGACTTTTTGCCAACAAACGTCAAAATGAGCGTTTTCCAAAAAAATCCGACCGTGTGTACGCTCTATCGGACAAACTTTTTCGGTTTCAAAAGTCTGGCCAACTCCCTTTAGAAAAAAAGTCCACGGAAAAGTTTGTTTGAAGTCCGATCGTGTGTACGAGGCTTTACACTGTACAATGTGACTCAGCACAAAAGAGATAAGCTGATTGGCTAAGATATTAAGTAAGATACATCACTGCCCATTCGAAATAACGATACAAATGCACAAATTTACGAATTTACAAAACACAAATGAAAATACGAACATATGAATGAAAATACGAATATACAAAGGATTTAAAATACGGAATGCAAATCGCTCGTTATAGATGTAATTTTCGTTCTTTTGCTTTTTCAGTGTTTCGTATTTTAGTAAGATTGTCCAATCGTACGTTCGTATTTTCGCTTGTTCGTTATTTTGCTTATTCGTAATTCCGTTATTCTCGTATTTTGGGTCTTTCAGCTTTTCAGATGTTCGAATTAATCCGAATGTACGAATACTAACAAATTTGTACGAAAATCCATTTGTTACGAATGGGAACGCACATGTCTAATATGTCCCATATTCAGGACGCCCCCTTTAGTCAGGGCCTAGGAGGTATAAACCTTACCCCCCTTAAACCAGGTTTTTCGTAGTAGTAGTAGTCATTTGCAAACTGTTATTGTTTACAAAAAAATCATACCTGGAGTTCATGGAAATGCAATTATTTTAGTAAATATACAGGAGGAGTTTTCATTCTCCTCTGACTGTCCCTTGAGTTTGAATGACCCCTGACCCTCTGTCTGAACACTGCTGATCACATGCAACCCCCCCCAAAAAAACGATCAATGCACACCAAACTGAGCATGTGCAGAGTGACCCCAAGACCCTGTACTATCAGGAGTTTGATTGTGGACTGTGGACCAAGGTGAGGACTAGACATGTGCAATTGTGCATTCATTTTTGTCCGAATGCATTTTCATCTGAATTTCAGGGATTTTCGCGTTCATTTTAACAAACGATAACGAACTCCCAGAATCCGAAAGATCTGACATAAAAAATGCTTTATTTTCGTTTTGTTGCGACAACAGTTCGATATAGATAGAAGTTTCGACATGACGTTGACAATAGCGATCTGTGTCTATTGAACCTCTGGTCGAAGATGCCTAACCTTAACTCTATTAATCCAAGATTATTCGACATAGAGAGAAAAGATTCGACATTATAGAGACAAGAAGATTCGACGAAGCAGCTAAAAACATACGATCGGCGCGGACATTTATGGTTAAATGCACAACCCAAAGTCTATAGGAAAATGGTTGACTAGGAATAATAATTAATAAATATAATTATTACTAGTCATACAACATTAGAATTCTACTACAGCTTGTGGGCGGAGCATTCGACAGTAATTGTATGATTGCGGCGTTGTACAGTTTAGCTGCTCCGTCGAATCTTCGTCTTAGGACATTCGACAGACAACATAAGCCTTCAATTGACAGATTCGACCTTAATTTGGATTTTGGGACAAATTTTTTTAACGAAATTATTAAATAAAAACAAATTTTGGAAATAACTAAATTAATTTATTTTTCGGACGAAAACGGAATTTCGAAACAAAATATTTCAGTGTGCACATGTCTAGTGAGGACCAGAGAAGACAGGATCTAACAGTATTGTTTACACAATGCGGAGGATTAACCCCTTAAGTTTCACGGTGAGTATAACAAATATAGTATATTGTACATTCTCACCGGTCCCTGCCTGCAATGAGCTTACAATCTAAGGTCCCTAACTCACATTTATACATATACATACTAGGGTCAGTTTGGAGAGGAGCAAAGTATTCTACCAGCATGTCTTTGGAGCGTGGGAGGAAACCCATGCAGACACAAAGAGAACACGTAAACTCCTGGCAGGTAGAGTCATGGTTGGAATTTGAACAAACGGCTCTAGTAGTGTCAGGCAAAGGTGCTAACCACTAAGCTATTATTACATTAAATAAAATAAAATTGTTTTTATTTTAATTAATTAATTCCTTTAATTTAATTAATTGTTGTGTTGAAAATATAAAGGAGTATATATTATGAAAAATAGATTAAACTATTTTTTAAATACCTTTCCCTTTTTCTTCTTTTTTTGTACTACTTTGTATCTGCTGTCGGTATAACATAACATGTGTTCACATGCTTTTGACAGCTACTAGCCCTCAGCCTTTTCTTTCAGCTTTTTCATATTTTTTTATTTTTTTTTCAAAATACACCTTTTAGATCTGGCTGTGGTGAGTTTGTTCATTAGGACATTCCAATGTAAATGAGAAAAGTGGAAGCACAGTATGGATGTCTGTATTTTTTTTTCTTTGATTGCTATCTATATATGGGAAACATAATTAACAAATGAATATGGTTCCTGCCAAAGTAACACTACACCCTGGTTCACGCTGGTGCGACGCCGCATCTGCACCGATTTCAGCTGAACTCGCATGGCTTCACTCCCGCAGCCCAGTGTGAACCTGGGCTAAAACTTTTTTTCATTTAAAACCCCCCTCCAGTGTCCAATCAGTATAGAATTACGATCTACAGGACTGTGCTCTAACGACTGACAAAAAAAAAAAAGTTTGGTAACAGGTGGTTTTCACTGCTGATTACTCAGCAATGACGGCATACAATTCAAAAGTGTATTTTATAGTTTGCTTGGGCTTTTTGTATCTTTAGGTCAACAGAATGAACTTACTGAATTTACTGCAGCTGGGCCTTATGCCACGTACACACGATCCGAATATCGTAACACAGATCGTAAGACATTTTTTTACTTAATAGTAGAAATTGAATAGGTTATCAAAGTCATGAAAATGTTTGTACGACGGAAAGAAAAATCGGAAGTATTGTCATGTGTTGTAATGTATTTGTATTGTGTTTTCGAGTGACAACTGTACTGACGGAAATCGCACCATCTGGCATCGTACAAGAAAAATTTCGTGCTTGTCCGATCAAATAATATTGGATGAACTGTCGTAATCAGCTCTCGAAAATAGTGTACACACGATCCAAAAATCGTACGGTTCTTCCTCGGACGATCGTTTTCGTCCGACATTCGGATCGTGTGTACGGGCCATTAGCTGCAACATTCTTAATGTGTACTGCAGGGTAAATCATGGTCTGTGTCTCCTAGTTTACAAAATATTCCAGTACTCTGGCATTCAACATTTCTGTTGGTATTGTTTCTAAAAAAGTACATTCTAATTCTTATCTCATAACAACTCCTTAATCGCCCCCTCTTACAAAGCTGTTTACCTACAATGCAGCAAATTAACTTTACTTGTAGATTATGTCTCTGAAATGATACACTCTAACCTTTATTTCATGATAAAACCTGTCTACTCTCTCCAACTTACATTGTGGCCTAATTAAGATGCCTACATGCCATGTAGCGACTGTACTATGGCTATTGTCTCTGAAATAATACACTCTATTTTTATGTAATAAAACCCACCTCTTCCTCTTATATTTCAGATTTTTCCAGTTGCTTACATACTTTGCCAAAACGGTACACTATTTGTAACTATTGTCTCTGAAAAAAAAAATGTATGATAAAAATTGCCTCATCTCATCTCTCCCTCTTACATTGTGACTTAATGAAGCTTCTTACATGTGTCCGCGACTCTTTAACCATGTGATCGGCTGTGTCCAATCACAGCTGATCACATGTAAACACGGAAATACCTGTAATTAGCGCTCGTCGCCTCACACTGACAGAGTGTGTGGCGAGGAGAGCCGATCAGCGGCTTCTCCTCTCAGGGGGGCAACAAACATGTAATCAGGGCATTGATCATCAGTGCCCTGATTACATTATAGCACAAACAGTGTCTTCAATCAGTGCCTACCATTGCCAGCAATCAGTGCCCACCAGCACCACCAATCAGTGTCCATTAGTAAATCCAGTCAGTGCTGGCTATCAGTGCCATCTATCAGTGGTGCCCATCAATGCCCATTACTTCTGTTTATCAATGCCCATCAGTGTCGCCCATCAGTGCCACCCATCAATGCTCATTAGTGCCCATCAGTACCGCCTATCCGTGCCACCTATCAGTGCCCACCAGTGCCACCTCTTAGTGCCCATCAGTGCCGCCCAACAGTGCCTATCAGTGCTCATCAGTGCCACATATCAGTGCCACCTCTCAGTGCCCATAAGTGCGGCATAATAATACCTCCTCATCAGTGCCACCTATTCAGTGCCCATAAGTGCCAACTCATCAGTGCCCATAAGCGTCACCTTATCAGTGCCCACCAGTTTAGCTTATCAGTGCCCATCAGTGCCACCTCATCAGCGCACATCAGTGAAGGAGAAAAATTACTTAGTTTCAATTTTTACTGACAGAAAGTAAAATAAAGCATTTTTTATGTTGGATCTTTCGGTTTTCGTTTCGTGCACTTTCATTTTCGTTTGTTAAAACGATAACGAAAAAAACTGATTTTCGGACGAAAATGCATTCTAACGAAAACGAATGCACATGTCTAACAATCAGTGGGAGATGTAAGTATTTCATTTCTTCTTTGCAAGTAAACCTTTTATTGTGCATTTTTTTTGTGAAAGAGTTGCTTTACCGTTTCATTAAACTATGTTTCTATCATACCCTGTGTGCCCTGTTCTGGTGACCCTGCCCAGTGCCCTCACCATATTCCTCTTGGTCGCACTTTCCATCTCTGGCATTACTTTCCCTTTTCTTTATGCCCTCCCAGTTCTCTCTCTCTCACTCTCTCTCTCTCTCTCTCTCTTTCTCTCTCTCTCTCTCTCTCTCTCTCTCTCTCTCTCTCTCTCGCTGGGATGAGTTTTACAGATCAGACTTTTTTTTTTTAACTCCTGCTATTTGTTATATTTTCCACAATGTCTGCCAGCCCCCACCCTCCCCCGTTGTGCAGCAAAAGTAGAAAGCACAGGCCGATACTGCCATACTTTCTACATACTGTATAAATATACATACGTCTATTACATATTAACACATTACACCTGTGTGTTATCGGATACATTCTTTCAGGCGTGCATGTTACTACCAGCGAGATGACTTTTGTTCCAGGTTTTACACATGGTGTATTTCTTGTACGTGGTACTTTTTTTCAGAGCCAGTAAATTTAAGTGTAAGTTATTTTAACCACTTGCCTACAGGGTATGTACACCCCCTTTCTGCCAAGGCCATTGTAGCACTTTGAATAACAATTGCGCGGTCATGCTACACTGTATCCAAATGAAATTTTTATAATTTTCTTCACACAAATAGAGCTTTCTTTTGGGGGTATTTAATCACTGCTGTGGTTTTTATTTTTACAAAAAAAAGTCCAAAAATAATATTTTCGTTTTCGTTGCGGTAAAAATTCGATATAGAGAGATTCGACATTATAGGGAAAAGATTCGACATCATAGAGAAAGGATTCAACACTATAGAAATAATAGATTCGACATTATAGGGAAAAGATTCGACATCATAGAGAAAAGATTCAACACTATAGAAATAATAGATTCGACATTACAGAGAATAGATTCGACATTATTACTAGTCATACAACATTAGAATTCTTGTAGGCGGAACATTCGAACGGAAATGTACGATTCAACTGAAAGATTCGACGTTCCGTCGAATATTCTTTTTGACCATTTGACAGCAACCAAAAAGATTCGAAGTTTCGTTGAATATTCTTTTGACCATTCGACAGAAACCAAGTATTATTGGATTTTCGGGACGAAAGCTATTCCCCAACGATAAACTAAATAAATCAAAACGATTTTCGGGAGTAACTAAATAAATTTATTTTCCAAACGAAAACGAAAAAAACAAAACAAAATATTCCAGTCTGCACATGTCTACCGATTGTGCCACCAAAAACCACTCCAGTGGGGGAAAATTGTTCTCCCGAAGTCTCTTTAGAAACTGCCACTTCTGTGCCTTCTCCTGAGCTCATTAGACTCTACCATCAACCCTGATGTTTCTATAGTGCCCTGAAGTGACATTGGGATTGGTGAAATAGGGTGACCACGTATCGGATTGCCCGGGATGGTCCCTCATTTTGCAGTTCTGTCCCAGGTCCCGGGCACCTTCATTCCAGCACAATACAGTGTCCCGGAATGAAACTGACACAGCCACCTGATGAGAAAGCGGGGCTGGGGAGCCGGCGTCCCTAACAACTGACGAGTCTTCAACTGTCAATGGGCTTTCCCGCTGACAGCTAAATAAAAAATAAAGCTGCCAGTAAAAAAAAAAACTTTGCACATTTGTAGAAAACAAAAGGGGGCTATGTGTGTGCCATGTTCTGGGTCCATGGGACCTACGACTGGTCAGTACCGGGTCCTCAAATTCACCAGAGAAATTACCGTTTAACATGGGAGTCTATGGAAGGGGTACCTGGTTTTGAAAAATTGGTGCTCCCCGGCCGTTTGTCCCCCGGACAACAAACTTTGCACACTTATAGAGGAGAAATGGGGCTACATGTGTGCCAGGTTTAGGGTCCAACTGGTACCATGTCCCCAAAGTCCGGGAGATCAGGCGCAAAAAGGTGATTCGAGTATAAGCCGAGGGGGGCATTTTCAACACGAAGAAATGTGCTGAAAAATTTGGCTTATACTCGAGTATATATGGTACCAGGGCCGTCTTAATAGCATCATGGGCCCCTGGGCAAAGTAATGCTCTGGGGCCCCTACAATGATGACAGTGCAGGTAAACAGACATTAAGTAGGTAGGAGGCAGACTGCCTCCCCTTGGCATCTATCACTCTCAGTGCCATAATGGGGCCCCCAATTTCTGGGCAGTGTGGGCTCAAGGACCAGCTGTTTTGGGGAAAGTGAAGGCCCCCCATGCAGCTGGGGCCCCTGGGCAGTGCCCAGGTGTGCCCTCTCATTAAGACAGCCCTGTATGGTACAAGTCTATAGATCAGACCAAAATGAGGGACAAAAGAGGAGGAAAGAGGGACAGAGGGACTTTGTTCCAAATCAGGGACAGTCCTTCGACATCAGGGACAGTTAGGAGCTATTGCCTTAAAGTGTGAAACGACATCATGGTAGAGTTACACCAATCTGTGCATAAAAAAAAGCACAGTAGCTTTTGTCATTTTTATTGTACCTTTTAAATAAAAAGAGCAAAAACTTAAAGGTACTAGTGGAATTCATAAAACAAAAACTCTTAAATGACCTTGCACTTAAATCTTTCCCGTTAGCTTCTCATGTATTTGAACAGACTGTCATGGCCCAGATGAAGGAAGTGATCTGCCACTTCCCCTGCGGGTCTCCATTTCTTCCTTGGGCCCCCAGGTTACGTATCTGCCGATCGTTCGATCTCCCGTGTCTTTTTATAATGTACACCTCTGATTCTCCTCTACACACAGCAATAAAATAGGAGCAATAAAATAGGAGGGGCTCTCCTATCCTTGCCCAAAAATGCTGACTGCTTTCTTCCATGTGGAAGCCAGGTCCAAGACACTTGGAAGCCATGTGTCTCTGATTATGCGCTAGCTATTCGGAGAGTCAAACAGTTTAATGTGTAAACCAGCCGCAGCCACATAGGCAGGCCAAGCTGACAGGAGCTTGAATACTGCCCAGCACGTCAGCAAGATGGATGAGGGGCTGTATTTGTCACCCTTCACCACTGGCATGTTACAGAACAACTCTTTTTACACTGAGGCACACAAATGTTAACCCTAAATAAATTAAATTTAGTTTTCTACATTTCTATATATCATAAAGATTACTTTTTATACAAAAAAAAAATATTTTTCACTTTTTTTTTTTCATTCTTTATTGCATCTCAGAACTACTGAACTTCTGCAGCCTATTTGTTGGCACTTTCTGTATAGATGGACTTGCATGGTATTTCTCAGAACCTGATGGTGCAGACAGTGAAACATACCCACATAAGGTGTGTCGAAAAGACCACTTAATTCCACCACGTGACTGGGTAGCAACCCAAAAGCACACCTGAGAGACAGAACATTGTCACCTTATACAGAGAAGTGTTTGATCAAGGACCTTCATAGAATAGGATGACCAGACATCCCCGGATTGAGGACACTGTCCCTGGACCAAGTCTGTCCCCAGTTTTGTCCCCGGGTGGGATTTGAACTGGGGCTGGGGCAATTTCAAAGACAGTCTGTGACCCCTTTTGATGATCATGTGCTGGACGGAGTGGAGGGACCAGTTCTTCAGTTTCAATGTCCACCGGTGCTGATCTTTATGTACAAAGGCCATATGCGTGCGCACAGGGTGTGCCGGATTTGCCTGGGCACACCCTAATCAGGGGTGGCACCAGGTGGGCGCTTAAGTTACCAGTGTAAATGCCCCTATTATATTAAAGCCTAGGTTTAACTGGAGGAACACATTACACCTATACTTAGGATGTAACGTAATATGCTCCCAATCAACTGTCTCCCACCATCAGAGCCTCCTCCCTGTGACAGCAGGTGGCGTTTATGTGTGTTTGAACTTTGGGGTGCACACCCTAATGCAATAGGCTGCGCACACCTATGTGGTGGTCTGCCTATGTAAACAAGGCAGATCGTCGTTCTGCCAGTATGGAAGACATTGATCCTGTGTTCCTGCAAAGCAGGTACAGGCATCTATGCCTTCCCTTAGTAAAAGCACCTCCCACAGTGAAAAAACACTTGTTAGGCACACATTTAACCCTTTTATTGCCCTAGATGTTATCCCTGTCACAAATACGCATGCTCAGAATCAATACTCACCAAACATGAAATTAGCAAAAGGGGCCCAAAGGGTGGCGCTACGTCACTACGTTCGTGTTTGTGGTGCAACAATTTGTGTAACGTTAGTATGCAAGGCACACGCCCCATTGACAAAAATCAGACGCTCGGTTGTCCAATAATCGAACCGTGTACCAGGCTTAAAGGGTTAATATAGGATTTTTTTTCTTTAAAATAACAAATATGTTATACTTACCTCCGCTGTGCAGTTCGTTTTGCACAGAGTGGCCCGGATCCACTTCTTCTGGAGTCCCTCGGTGGCTGTTTCTGGTTCTCCCCACAAGAACTCACCACATTCATGCGAGAGAGCTCGCATGGTGGCGAGTCCTTGCAGGCGTGCTCCAGTGATACAGCGAGAGGCCATAGCCGCTCACTGTATCACTTGGCCCTGCCCCTCGGTGCGCCGCGTCACTGGATATGATTGACAGCAGCGCCAGCCAATGGCTGCGCTGCTCTCGATCCATTCGCTCTGGCCAATCAGCGGCCAGGCTGAGCGGCGAAGAAGATCTCGGAACCGAGCGCGGGACTTTCGACGGGTCAGGTAAGTAAAACTGGGGCTCAAGGGGGGGGGGGGGGGGGCGGCATCAGCAAATATTTTTTCACCTTAATGCATAGATTGCATTAAGGTGAAAAAAAAAAATCCTTTACAACTCCTTTAAGTTGTGTCCCAAAATGGGACATGTAAAATAGCACCTATCTACTGTATGTGTACTTGGCTAGATTTATCCTTTAGTTAGTTCCGCATATTGAAATCAGTGGTTACATATCATGCAAACTAATTTAGTCCATCCTAATTTTTTAAACTGTGAAGGTGGAAACCGTCCCGCCTACAATGAAAGTTAAACAGCTTTAGAATTCTGCAGCTTGGACCCCGTCCAGACTCCACTCAGTTCAGCCCAACATCTGTAACTGGCTCTACCAGAGATGGACTACTATTGGATGAGCTCCACTAAGCCACACCAATCCTATTGACATGCCCCTCCTTAATGTCTGAACTTTTGGAGGGAGGTACTGTCACTCATACAGATGTGCGATCTGCTGCAGAACATCACTGCATGCGTCTTTGTTTCATCTATACAGCTGGAAGCAAAATGAATAGATACGAAAGTGGAAAAGAGAGAGAAGGAAGGCAAAGAAGAAAGATTGAGATAAGGGGAGAAAAGAATGATGGCTGAATGGATGAAAAGAAGGACTGATGAAAAAGAGAAAATAAGGGCAAAAAAGAGAGAAAGGGACAGACGAAAGAAAGAAAGAAAGAACGAAAGAAAGAAAAAAAAAGAAAGAAAGAAAGGAGAAGGAAGGACTTAGATCAAGAAAGATAAATAAGAGAAAGTAAGGGGAACAAAAACAGAAAAAGAAAGAAGAAATTAATGATAGGGTGGGAAGAAAGGAGGAACAGAAGGAAGGGACAACTGACTTGGAAAAACAGAGATGAACAAGTGAAAGGAAAAGGAAAAGAGAGAGAGAAAAAGACAGAAGGAAGAAATAATATGGAAAGGGGGAAGATATGAAAGATAAAAAGAACTTAGCAAAAGAGGAAGGAAAAAGGAGATAGAAAAGGATAGAGAAGGAATGATGGGGTATGAAGGTAAGGAAATGAAAGAAAAAAGAGAGATGAATAAGGGAAAAGAAGGAGAAAGGAGACAGAAGGGAATAGAAATAGGGAAGGAACTAGGAAGGACATAGGGAAATAGAAATGAAAAAGGAGAAGAAAGGGGAAAGGAGAAAAAATAACAGAATGCAAGAATAATGGGTAGAAAGGATGGAGGAAGAAAAAAGGGATAGACGGAAGGACAGACTTTGAGAAAAAAAAAGAAAGAAAGAATGAAAGAGCTAAACCATTAGGACGTGACATCACTTACTGCATGCAAGGGAGGAAGGAAGGAAGGAAGGAAGGGAGGGAGGGAGGGAGGAAGGAAGGAAGGAAGGAAGGAAGGAAGGAAGGAAGGAAGGAAGGAAGGAAGGAAGGAAGGAAGAAAGGAAGAAAGGAAGGAAGGAAGGAAGGAAGGACTTAGAGAAAAAAAATGAATAGGGGAAAGGACAGAAAAAAATAACAGAAGAGAAGAATAGGGTAGAAAAAAAGGAGGAAGAAAAGGGGATAGAAAGAAGGAAGGGGAAATGAGAGAGAGAGAGAGAGAGAGAGAGAAAGAAAGAGAGAAAAAGAGCATGCTAAACCATTAGGACGTGACATCACTTACTGCATGCAAGGGAGGAAGGAAAGAAGGAAGGGAGGGAGGGAGGAAGGAAGGGAGGGAGGAAGGAAGGAAGGAAGGAAGGAAGGAAGGAAGGAAGGATCGAAGGAAGGAAGGAAGGACTTAGAGAAAAAAAATTAATAGGGGAAAGGACAGAAAAAAATAACAGAAGAGAAGAATAGGGTAGAAAAAAAGGAGGAAGAAAAGGGGATAGACAGAAGGAAGGGGAAATGAGAGAGAGAGAGAGAGAGAGAGAGAAAGAAAGAGAGAAAAAGAGCATGCTAAACCATTAGGACATGACATCGCTTACTGCATGAAAGGAAGGAAGGAAGGAAGGAAAGGAAGGAAGGAAGGAAGGAAGGACTTAGAGAAATAGAAATTAATAGGGGGAGAATAGCATGGTAGAAAGAAAGCAGGAAGAAAAAAAGGATAGAAAAAAGGAAGGACAGACTTTGAGAAAGAGAGATGAACAAGGGAAAAAGGGGGGGGGGGGAAGAGAGAAAAGAGAGAAATAGGGAAGAGAAAGAAAGAAAGAAAAAAAGAAAGAAAGAAAGGGAGAGAAGGAGAGGAAGAAAGAGAGAGAGAGAGAGAGAGAGAGAACTAAACCATTAGGACATGACAACACTTACTGCGTGCAAGGAAGGAAGGACTTAGAGAAATAGAAATGAATAGGGGAAAGGACAGAAAGAAAGAAAGAAAGAAAGAAAGACTAAATCATTAGGGCATGACATCACTTACTGCATACAAATGTGGCCTGTTCATTAATAGTATCATTGGCGATAACATTGTCCGACAATACCAGACATCTCAGCCGTCTAATCACAGTCTGGCTCCCTCATTACGCCACATTGGAAGTAGCAATCCTAACAAATATTTATTGTTTCTCTGGGCTTATAATAATTTGTTGCATACAGTATATACATGTTGGCTTGTGTGTTTTACGTGGCGGCCAGTCCAGCACTGAAAATGAACATTTTAGATACAAATTGTGCCTAATACAACTCTTATCTCTAAAGCCGCGTACACACGATCGGTTCAAACCGATGAAAACGGACTGAAGTTCGTTTTCATCGGTCCAAACCGATCGTGTGTAGGCCCCATCGGTCTGTTATCCTTTGGTCGAAAAACAGATGGCTTGCTTTAAAATTGAACCGATGGACGGCTAACCGATAGGTCAAAACCGATCGTTAGTACGCACGAGCATCGGTAAAAAATCCACGCTTGCTCAGAATTAAGTCGACGCATGCTTGGAAGCATTCAACTTCGTTTTTTTCAGCACGTCGTTGTGTTCTACGTCACTGCATTCTGACACGATCGGTTCATGAACCGATGGTGTGTAGACACATCAGTCCATCAGTCAGCTTCATCGGTGAACCGATGAAAACGATCCGTCGGACCGTTCTCATCGGATGGACCGATCGTGTGCACAGGGCTGTGCACAGGGCTTAAGAGTCGTGTGCACAGAGCTTAAGAGTCTGCCCCCATACAGAGAGAATATTTGAACTGTAGAAATTCATGGAAGGATTAGGAAGTGGAAAGCAGATTGATAAATAGTGGTTTCATGGAAAGTAACCCAGATGCTTGGTATTCAGACATGAAAGCAGAGATTCCCTTTCATGTACCTCAATGATACGACCACCGCTGTCATATGTGCCGCAGCTCCACATGTCAGTGCGCACTATGTGCATCTCCGGGAGGACAGGAGACCAGTCATCAAGTGTTTTGTTCCACAACTAGTTGTTTGTGTTACTTATAGCAATTATAATGCCCAAATAACCCTACAAAAGAGATTCTAATGAATTATTATTATATAGTGCTAACAGTTCACGTTTTTTTCCCTTGTTGAGCGTTTTTGAGCTTCGAGCTACAAGCTACAAAATGCCCAAGCGTGAACCTGGAGACAATGTAAGGCCTGAAGTGGCCTAAAGTGTAAAAGTGGTGCTATTTTCCCTACAAAGGCATGGTAGTGATGTCATTGATCTTATAAGAGGGTCAGTGACATCATCAGTATTGGCATGTATGAGTTGCAAGAAATAGAAGTAACCCCCCCCCCCCGCCCCCCGGATTGGCGCCTACACTGCCTTTGATATAAATCTTTGACTTTTTATTGTCCAGTATTCCTGTTATCAATGCCAACATCCAAACCCTGATGAAGAGGGGACTGTAAACCCCCGAAACACATTGGGTGTACCTTTTGACTTTTTACCAAGAATAATCAACTTATACTAGACCCAGAGCTTTTTTTCTCAGAAAATAGGTGCAGGAACTCAACCACGACCCGTTCAGATTTCACAAACAGTAGAAGGGTCTTAAAGGGGCATTAAATACCAGGATTGCATTACATACAGAGTGCAGGGTTCTGGGGGTTACACACAGAGTGCAGAGCGGTCTCTTGTAAATAAAGAAACCAGACTTCTGTGTTTACAAGTCATTGTGGTGAGTGGGCACCAAAGGGTCTGAGCCAGAGGTGGTGGAACTGAGTTCCCCCAAGTTCCCCCTGAAAAAAAGCCCTGACTAGACCTACTAAACTTTTGGTGCTCTCATCCTTGGAAACATATTTCCGCCACTCTGAGGACCCATAGGGATACGCCGGTGGTTAGAGAGCGCAGCTTTTAAGGACGTTTGACTTTTTTTTCTGCCTCTAAAAACCCCCCCATGTTAGCCTAATGTCTATAAGCGTTTAGAGGAAGGAACAAAAAATGTGCGCGTCCAGGAGAAGTGTTTTGGCGGAAAAATAAAATTACACACCTAAACGCTAAACCAGGACTTGACAAACCCCAGGCGTCAGGTCGCCATGGTGACAAGAAATTGCATCCTGGTGCCTAGACTGGTGCCCAAATGTGCCACACACCCAGACCCACTATGTTTTCTGGGCTCTGGTGGCCCATCTGCGGGCCTGGGACCAGGATAGTGGATGTCGCCAGGTAGAGGGGAGGGAGGAGAGGGGACACACACTCTCCTCCCCTTCTTGTTGCTGACTGGGAAGTGTGTGTGACGTCGCTTCTGGGTCCCCGTTGACAGTTTCCACGGCCATCAAGGTCGGGAAACAATGTAATGCAGTGGAATGTGCATTGCATTACATTCAGTGGGGCACAGGAGAGACTGCATGTCTCATTAAAGAGAACCTGTCACCAAAAAAAATCATCACAAAGGGGACTTTTTGTCTCCTACATGACCGAAAAAAAATAAAAAGGAAAAAAGAAAATAAAATAAATTTGTAAAAAATGTAAGTTACACCCAAGCAAATAAAATCTCCACCCTCACATATATGCACATACAAGCGTAAACGTACATGGTGTACAAGCCCTGCGCTAGACGCATCTAGTGGTTGAGCGAAAATCCTTTTAAATGGCCAGAATAAATAGTGCAGTTAAAGTCAGCGATACTTACCTCTGACACCCATGAGGTCCCTCACTGGTGCCGGCATCTTCTCCTTGGCTTTTTCTGGGTGCCAGTCTTCAGAATGACTTTACTTCTGTGCATGTGCAGTTCAATCATTCATCCCGCCACACAGACTGAGCTGCGCATGCACAGATCAATGTACGTTCTACTGATGACTGCAAGCAGGCAGGTAGTTTTTTTTTATAGCATAAGAGACATTCCTGTTCTCATCTACATTATAAATCCAGCCTGCTGGCATTTTTTTTATTTTAGACTTTAGTTTAACTTTAAAGTGGTACTAAAGGTTACTCTCAAACCAAGGTTTTACTGTACTTACCTCCACTGTGCAGTTCGTTTTGCACAGAGTGAAACAAATCGTCCTCTTCTGGGGTCCCTCGGCGGCTCTCGTGGCTCCTCCCCGCAATAGCTAACCCCCTCTGGGAAGCTCTCTCCCAAGGGGGTTAGCTTGCGAGTAGGGTGACCACATTTCCAAACTACCATTCAGGGACACCCTCCCTTCCCAAAAATCAGCTTGTGCTGTAACGAATCACAGCACAGTGATTGGACACAAGAGGCGGGGTTTATGATTTCTCCAATCACAGTCAGGGGGCGGGAATTGTGCTCCTCCAGGCATTCCCGGCCAGGACAAATACTGTCAGTGAGTAAAGCGGTGATGTGGCGGCCTTTTTTGGGGGCATCAGATTGGCCCGGGGGGTGGCTGTGTCAGTTTCATTCTGGGACACTGTGTTGTCCTGGAATGTACCTGCAAAATGCGGGACTGTCCCGGGCAATCTGGGACACGTGGTCATCCTACTTGCGGGTGCTCCTCGTGTTATACACTCGGTGTACATAGCTGCCGAGAGTATGACACAGAGTGCGGGCAGGACGTCAACCCCCCACCCCCCCCACCCCCCAGTTGTGTTCTGGGAACACTCGGCTCCCAGAGCACAGCAGGAGCCAATCAGCAGGCACAGCGCGACTCGCACATGCGCCGTAGGGAACCGGGCAGTGAAGCCGGAGCGCTTCACTTCCTGGTTCCCTCACCGAGGATGGCGAGGGGGGGGGGCAGCAGAGTGACGAGCGATCGCTCGTCCTCTGCTGCGGACCACGCTGGACTCCAGGACAGGTAAGTGTGCTGATATAAAAAGTCAGCAGCTGCAGTATTTGTAGCTGCTGATTTTTAATATTTTTTTTTTCAGCGGACATCTGCTTTAAGCTCATCACACATGGTACAATCTGGTTGTACCATCTCCTGTACAACTTTATTGTACACAGAGCGGGCCTGATTGGATGAGTATTCATTGGATAGTTTAGGTAAGTGCTCATAGTTTTGGTAAATCTCATGTTGATAGTATAATAAGATTATAACGTGTATGGCGACCCTTAGGTCCCTTTCACACTTGTACTACTTCAAAGTCGCGCGATTTTACCACGATTTCGCAGCCGCAATTTTACCGCGATTTTGCCGTGATTCGCGGCCGCGATTTCAATGAATGTCTGTGTAAGTGGCATCAAAATCGGACCAAAGTAGTGCAGGGACTACTTTGAAGTCGGCACTACTTAAAGTCGTGCCACTATGAATGATGTTCATTGAAAATAATGGAGAATGACTTGTCATACGATTTTGCAGTTCAAAATCGTGAGACAAGTCGTATAAGTGTGAAAGGGGCCTCAGTGTCGTTGGTCCTTCGTTTTCTCAAGTATTAATCCTACCGACGTTTTCTCATTCCTCTCTTCTCATGATCAATGGGTCTATACTTTCTTGTTACGACCTGCCTTTCTTGCATTGTCGGCAGCTTTCTCTCTTCTTCCCTTACCCTCCCATTTGAGATCTGCCATGTGGAGAGAAGGCGAGCTTCCACTCCCCACACAGGGAGAAGGAGGGAGCGCAGGAGGCGTGTGAGCCAAAAAAGTGAAGGAGGGGGGGGGGGACAATGGGGAGGAGGGAGGAGAGAGGTCTGGACTGCATCCCAAAAACTTATTGTATCTGCCACATCAGCACCACACTGACGAGTCACTCAGATGGGGAGCAGATGGGAAGTACAGCGCTGGCTCGCATTGGGGTTAGATGGCTGGGATGCGGAGTCGCCTGGCACGAGATGGGTTAACGGCGAGATGCTGTGCTGGAAGAGCGAAGGGAACGTTTTCTTTTTTTTTCTTTGATACGTGGATCTTTCCAGGTGTCATTTACAGTAAAACCGAGGAGACGCTTTAAACCGCCGAAGATGCCTATGGTTTCTTGTAATTGAATGGCATTCTGTCAGATGTGGATCCAGATTACATAGTTGTAGGCCCCCCCGAGACCACTATAGATATGCGTGCTGCGGTTGTGGCGGCAATGAGGAAATGGTTTTGGTGCCTTCTCTTTAAGGAGACATTGGGGGTTATTTACTAAAGGCACTTTGCTCTACAAGTGCAAACTACAAGAGCAAAGTGCACGTGAAATTGCATTGAAAGTGCCCATGGAAGAACAGTCGCTGTAGATCTGAGGGGGGACATGCAAGAAAAATAAAAAACAGCAGTTTAGCTTGCACATGATTGGATAATAAAATCAGCAGAGCTTCCCCTCATTTCAGATCTACCCCTCAAATTTACAGCGACCGTACTTCCAAGTGCACTTTCAGTGCAATTTCAAGAGCACTTGTAGTGCAAAGCAGATTTGCCTTTCGTAATCAACCCCCTCTGTCACTTGGCCTATTTAGGGAAAACGTGACAAGTTCTCTTAAAAGAGCTGCCCACTCATGGAAACTCACCTTCACCTCGTTACACCAAAACAGTTTTTCCATTGCAGCTGGGAGTCCAAACCCAGTGGAAGCTCCACACTGGATGTCAGAGCTTACCAGGAGAGGGCTGGCAGCCTTAGGCCTGGGGGGCAAGTCCAGTCAAGTGGCCCATTGAACCACCAAATGAGCTCAGCATCCATGGCCCACCTGTTTTTTTAATGCAGCCTCACCATTGCCCATCAGTGCAGCCAACTCCAGTGACCATCAATGCAGCCTGATCACTGGGGCAGGTTACATGGGATGTATGGGGGGTCAGCTAGACGTGTCAGGGTCTCTCACCTCAGTGATCTCAGCTCAGCAGGTCCTTGTATGCCACGGCCTCCTGGGGGGGTAATGCTCCTGGTCCTGGGGTCAAGTTGCAGCCAGTGCCCAGCCCTGCAGGCGCTGCAGCCCTGCGTCCTGACTCCCTGGCACACACTGCCTTTGCTTGCTTCCAAGAATCTGGTTCCAGGGAGTTGTAATTTCCTCTGCGCTTCTCTGTTTTCCACCCACCAGGAGCTTGAGTGTGGACTACAACTCCCGGAATGCAACAGCTAGTGGTCAGCCACTGTGCCCGACTTCCTAGTGCAGAATAATAAAGAACATGGTAGAGGGCAGCGGCTGGCGGCCATTTTGAACATAAGTTAGAGTGGCCTGGGAGGCAATTGCCACCCTGCCCCCCGGCCCAGCCCTCCCCTGGAGCTTACACGGTAGTACTGACATCCTCCTTTCAATCATGTGATGGCATTTAAGCCTGGTGATTGGCCGTTTAGGTCTGAACTTGTCACCTGTTCACCAGGAGTAGAGACGAGAGGAATGATTTCTGCCAAATAGATTTTGCTGGAAAATTACATTCACCATATTACCAAAAGTATTGGGACACCTTTACACACACATGAACTTTAATGGCATCCCAGTCTTAGGCCATAGGGTTTAATATTGAGTTGGCCCACCCTTTGCAGGTATAACAGCTTCAACAATTTAAATATTAAAGATTCCACGCTTAGGTGTAGGCTCGGTTGCAGCCTTCCCTACAGAGCTCCACAAATGGGGGCTCTAATGAATGTAAGCTTGTGTATGAATTGGGGAAAGTGGCGCTACCTATGAACAGAGGAGTGATCTATCAGGTTGCTCTTCACAGATAAGTGTGTTCTAATTGATAACACCAATACCTGAGCCAGAGGTTTATGGTAACCCAGGGTTGCTGAAAGTATCCAGCATTTTATATAGGGTCAGTACCCTGTGTTACCGTAAACCATTGGCTCAGGTATTGGTGTTATCAATTAGAGCACACTTACCGTGTTACTCGCAACCCGAGGTTCAACTGTATAGTCAACAGTGTTGACTATGCTTCAGTTTGTAAATAACCTGGAAGCTCTTTACAGAGCTATTCCTGTCCATTCATTCTGTGCAGCTGAGACTGCAGAGATGGAGATAGAGGGCTGTGTCCTCAAAGCTTGACCATAGAGGTCTGTTTAGACCCCTTATATCTCCCCCAACAAGACTCCTGAAAAAAGTGTAAAAAATAATATTGGAAAAAAATATTTAATAAAAAAATAAAAAAATCCTAAAATAAAAAACTACTGACTACCAAGGGCACAAAGATCTCCCTTGCAACCGGGCCCTGGCATTCCGTCACCAGGCTCATAGGGAAGGGCCCAAGCTTTGGGTCAGGGGGGCCCTTCATGGTTTCTCGCACTGGGGCCCTGAAGGTTCTAGTTATGCCACTTGTCAGAAGGATTGCACTTGCCAAAAATATAAATATGCTGCACCGGTGGGGGGTACGCTTTGTTTTAAAGTAAGCATTTCATAAAAAGCTAAGAGGCATACTGGCTGATTATACAGTTTTTTTTTTTTTTTACCAGGGTTGACAACCTCTTTAAAAATTAATAATAATGAAGTTACCCTTAGAAAAAAAAAACAATTTCAGTTAGATTTCAGTTTTAAGTGCGCAACTGCCAATTTCTGGTCTGCGGCTGGTGACAGCCAATCGCTAAAGCTGGCTATACGCTCATACATTTATGAATTAAATCCATACAAAAATTCATACAAAAATCTGTACGTCAATTTGACCCTCTCTAATGATGAAAAAATTCTGAATGTTCTTAAATTGAAAAATGTCAATGAAATTCTGCTAGTGTATGGCCAGCTTCATTGGCAGACGACATGTTTATTCACACTAAGGGGGGGAGTCTTGAGAGCATCTCCGCTCAGCCACCCCACGGCTTAACAAGCTTACAAGCTGGAGAGTCAGTTTCCGCAAAACAAGGATCACAGAGGAGATGAGATGGAAAGTGAAGAGAAAGTATGTGCAGGATGGAGGGAGAGGGAGAGGGGAATGCTAAACAATCGCTGGGGCCGCCATAGGCCACCTGTACTTTAAAAATGGGACCCCGGTGCCAATTTATATTATTAGACACATAGCGAAAATAGAAAAACATACACAGTCATTTTCCAGAAGAATTGGCAATTGTAATTCTGACCGCTACTAATAAACTAAAAATGAGCCCTTCATTTAAAGAAACATTGCCATAAAAAATCAGGGACCTTCAAACTCTATACATGTGCTGAAGATTGGGACTCCATTTTTCTTATCCTACAATAATGCTGCGTACACACGACCGTTTTTCGGGTTGTAAAAAATGACATTGTAGGCAAGCCCGTTTTAAGGATCGGGTTGAAAAAAAGTGGAGAAGCTTAATTCTTCTGGATCTCCAATTGGGTCCTGCAAAAGTAAGCCTACTACAATTGTATACGCAACCTGCTTCCATGGACCTTTACCTAAGATAAAAGGAAATACCATGACTTGTTTGGGCCAAGCTGACCTAAACAAACTATTTAAAGTCATCTTATTCCTAGAGTTAGGCTTTAAGGAAGAGAGAGGAAGAACTTTCCAGATTATCTTCATTCTTTTGGATCTCCAATTGGGTCCCGCAAAGGTAAACCTACTACAATTGTACACGCAACCTGCTTCCGTGGACCTTTACCTAAGATAAAATGAAATACCATGACTTGTTTGGGCCAAGCAGACCTAAATGAAATCTTGTAAGTCATATTATTCCTGGAGTTAGGCTTTAAGCAAGAGAGAGAGAGGAGGAACTTTCCAGAGGAGCTTCATTCTTCTGGATCTCCATCTGGCTCCTGCAAAGGTAAGCCTACTACAATCTTAAACACAACCTGCCTCCATGGACTTTTACCTAAGATAAAATGAAATACCATGACTTGTTTGGGCCAAGCAGACCTAAATGAAATCTTGTAAGTCATATTATTCCTGGAGTTAGGCTTTAAGCAAGAGAGAGAGAGGAGGAACTTTCCAGAGGAGCTTCATTCTTCTGGATCTCCATCTGGCTCCTGCAAAGGTAAGCCTACTACAATCTTAAACACAACCTGCCTCCATGGACTTTTACCTAAGATAAAATGAAATACCATGACTTGTTTGGGCCAAGCAGACCTAAATGAAATCTTGTAAGTCATATTATTCCTGGAGTTAGGCTTTAAGCAAGAGAGAGAGAGGAGGAACTTTCCAGAGGAGCTTCATTCTTCTGGATCTCCATCTGGCTCCTGCAAAGGTAAGCCTACTACAATCTTAAACACAACCTGCCTCCATGGACTTTTACCTAAGATAAAATGAAATACCATGACTTGTTTGGGCCAAGCTGACCTGAATGAACTATTTTAAGTTATATTATTCCTGGAGTTAGGAAGAGAGAAGAGAAACTTTCCAGAGGTGCTTCATTCTTCTGTATCTTCAACTGGGTCCTACAAAGGTAAGCCTACTACAATTTTAAACACAACCTGCCTCCATGGACCTTTAACTAAGATAAATTGAAATACCATATATTGTTTGGTCCAACAAACCATTTAAAGTCATAGACCCTGATCCACAAAGGCTTTACGCCGGCGTATCTCCAGATACGCTGCCGTAATTTCAAATGTGCGCCGTCGCATCTTCACGCCGCACAAAGCACAAAGCAAGATATGCCGGAAAACATGGCTTCAGCCGCTCTACGTAACTTGCCTACGCCGGCGTATCGTGGGCGCATAGTTACGCTGAAAGTATTCGGCGTTCCCATAAAAAATCTGCAAATAGGTGGCCTGGATGATGTCGCCTTGGTGCCATGATGGAGTGATACTTGTACTTGACCCCCAATTCTTACCCCATTATCTCTCCCCCTTTTTTTCTGCCTCTGCTTCTTTTCTTTTTCTCATCGTCTGATTACATTCTTAGGAATCCATTAGTCCACATACATGTCTTTATCCTGCCGAATGTTACTGATTCGCTTTCTGACCCCATATGTTATTCTTTCATTTTTATTTTTCTATTTTTTCTCCCCCATACAACTTAACATGCACTCCCATATACTACCCTGTATGTGTGGCAGCACTGCTCCCCTACCTGTGGTGTAGTTGAGAGCTACAACAACCAGATCTCTCCCCCCCCCCCCCCCGTTTTTTTTTTTTTTTTGGTCTACAAGGATTGCTAACACTAACGGCCTTATGGTGGTCCTCATACTCATGCTTTTTCTCTCATTTATATGTAACATGGACATGTTTATGTTCTGTCATGCACGGTACCTATTGTTGATGCATTCGATTGTGCTGTTTGTAATGTTTGAGACGATATTTGTCTTTCTGCTTCTCTTTTCTTATCTTCTCTAATAAAATAAGATTGAATTAAAAAATCTGCAAATGAGCAAGATACGCCGATTCACGAACATAGCTGCGCCCGTCTCTGTAAGCTACGCCGTTTACGGAAGGCGTACGTCCGGCGTAAAGTTACCCCTGCTATATGAGGCGCAGTCCATGTTAAGGTATGGACGTCGGAACAGCCGTAGAATTTTACGGCGTTTACGTAAGGCGTACGTGAATGGGCCTGGGCGTAAGTTACGCTTACGTTGTATGCAGTGTTTGACGTATATTAGGAATTCTAGCCGGCGTTTTTCCGGAGCATGCGCACAGGGATACGTTCACGGACAGCGCATGCGCCGTTTGTTCGGCCATGCATCTACATGGGGTCACGCTTCATTAGCATACAACACGCCCCCTACCTGCCTTCTTTGAATTATGTGGGCTTACGCCGGCCCATTTACGCTACGCCGCCGTAACTTAGGACGCAAGTGGTTTGTGAATACTGCACTTGTCCCTCTAAGTTGCGGCGGCGTAGCGTAAAAAAAAAATACGATACGCCGCTCTAAAGATACGCCGCCCTACGCGAATCTGGGCCATAGTATTCCTGGAGTTAGGCTTTAAGGCAGAGAGAGGAGGAGATCTCCAGAGGAACTCCATTCTTCTGGATCTCTATTTGGGTCCTGCAAAGGTAAGTCTACTACAAGTTTACACGCAGCCTGCCTCCATTGACCTTTACCTAAAATAAAATAAATTGAACTATAAATATTCTTTTAAGCAATTTTGTTAGGGTCGATTGTGCCCCGATTTGAGCCCTGGATTTGGTCCCTGTATGAAATCATCACTGGTCCCTGACATATCAGGCAGGAAAGGAGGAAATAGCAAGGAGAAAAAGGGGAGATTGGACGCCACATCGCACGACCGCACAATTGTCAGTTAAAGCAACGCAGTGCCTAATTGCAAAAATTGGCCCAGTCATTTCACTTTTTTTATTTTACGCCAATATAAAACAAATGGCAGAAACAAATCATTGAAGAGTAGGAGGGTTTGCGGGAGCATTGCTTGCGCCCTGCACACGCCTTTAACACGGGCAAATCAGCTTCCCAGCTTGCAATTAGCTGATTGCAAGCTGGGAAGCTTCCCATTGACTGCCGTGTGTCCGGCGCCTGGTCACTCTTAACGTGCCCTTTTTTTATTGATAATAGCTTGGGGGGGGTGGCGCCCATGCGCCCCCCTATGGACGGACCTCCACTGCTAGTATGTCTAGACTGCTCAGTAAACGCATTAAACAGTCATCTAAAGAAATGTAAAATATCAAAGAAAAATAATTGCAGCAAATATCGAATTCTGCACTAGAGAGGTTTGACAGCTGATCATCATCAAATAGCATCCGTCATGTGACCAAGAAGGTAGAACGGCAGCTCAGCTAGAAAATGAGATCGCCAAAGGAACTTCCAAGTTGTGGATCTATGCAGCAGGTTGGTATCATTTTGAACACAACTTTACCAAATTACACCTACCAAAGCTACATAAGGAATTCCTCATTCAGGGCTCATTCACACTTGTTAGTAGGGGGGGTAAATCACATTCATGCTAATGGTGGCCATACATGCTTTGATTTTATTATCTGAGCACTGTTCAATTTGATTGAACTGGGAATAAGAGTAACTTTCCATTCAGTTGATTTAAATTTAATTTCGATCCAATTCAATCAGACTAAGTGGGTTGGCCAGAGTGGAAAATGATTGATCAATCCAAGTGGTACGGCCTAGTTAAAATCTGACTGTGGATCTATCAAAATCTGAAGACCTACCCAATCTTTTCAATCAATTAGAATTTATTTAGGCAGACCCTTGCACTACATTAGGGGTTCTCAATCAGGGTTCCATGGAACCCTAGGGTTCCTCCAGAGGTTTCTAGGATTTCCTTGAGTAATGAGCAATTTCTGCCTCTCAGATAAGTTCCTACTGACACCATTGATCTTTTTAGCTATCAGTAAGAGGGTAATTCTTCCCAATGACCACAAGGGGAAGGCTGCTCTAAATACTTATTGGTATATCTAAAGGTGACCTTAAGACCTTCTGCACACCATGATTAGAGCCCTTTGGCACCTCTGAGTCTTGTGACATAGGGGGTCAGAGGCAGGGGTGTATTTAGGTTTTGTGCTGCCCTAGGCCTGACTAAACTTGTGCACCTCCTAATTTAAATATGACCCACCCCTTCCTGTCAAGGCCACACCCCTTCGGTTTAAGACCCACCCTGAAATTTTCAAGTGGGGACACTAGTTCTCATGACCTGGGGGGGGGGCAATGGATTTCCTTAATTTGCATAGATTTCCTCTCACTTCCTGTTTGGCTATGGGAAAGGACGTGAAGGGAAATCTCTGCAATGGGACAGGGATGGTAAAAAATTTGAAGCGATGCCCCCCCCCCCCACAGTTGCAGAATGCCAACCGCCCACATACTGGAAGCAGTGCGCCCAATTTATGGGGGCGCTAAAAAAATTGCCTAACAGTGTAGTGCAAGCCGGCAGGGACACTGTCCGTGCTGCCCCCCTGCAAAGTGCTGCTCTAGGCCTGAGCCTTGTTGGCCTAGGCCAGGATACAGCATAGGTCAGAGGAAAGAACCACAGTGCAAGGTGGGGGAATCTTGAGGAGATGATAGAGGCCACAGCATTGGAGCAGAGGAGAGGTAGGAGACATGAGCTACCGGAGAGGTGACTATAATGACTTTCCTCTCATGCAGTACTTGACAGGATCTCTTTTATAATAATTGGACCAGCTGACAGATGTATCCATGAAGATCACTTCCGTCTTTGTTGGCAAAACAGGAATACATCTCTACAAGGAATAATGTCATGAAAACAAACAGAATGGTGGTTTGTGTTGCCGGACTGTAATGCACACTGGGCCTACTTAATTAAATAAGATCTGCGAGATAGGACATTTTGGCAGGATACTTATTTGCATAGCAAAATCTGTCTGCTGCAGATTTATTGGGAAAATAAA
Organism: Rana kukunoris; assembly: GCA_029574335.1. Taxonomy (NCBI): domain Eukaryota; kingdom Metazoa; phylum Chordata; class Amphibia; order Anura; family Ranidae; genus Rana; species Rana kukunoris. The sequence goes on from CM056060.1 coordinate 29,044,509, forward strand.
CAGCAGATATCGCACATTGGTCATAGCAGTCTAGGTGCCCCATGTGGTCATTCTTGGAACTGCGGGCCTAGAACAGCGTTTCTCAACCCTTTTTCAGTCTCAGGCCCCTTTTAAAAGTATGCAAAATCTCAAGGTACACAGTCATAAAATGTAATAATTTAGATGTCACTTATCAATGGGAAAACTGCCTGGATGAAATTCAGAAGACCATCCTCCTATCAGAGATTTCCCCATCACATTAGAGGTCCCTCATTATGTCAGAGGTCCCTCCTGCACATCAAATGCACTCCATCACATCTGAGGCTCCCCATCACTTTGGAGGCCGCTAAGCACATCAGAGGCCCACAATCACATCAAAGGCCCCCATCACATCAGAGGCCCCCACATCATATCAGAAACCCCCTTCATATTAGTGGCCCCTATCATATCAGAGCCCCCCATCACATCAGAGGTCCCCCATCACATTAGGGGTCCCCTTCATATTACAGGCCCCCCATCAGATCAGAGCTCCCCTTCATGTCCAAGGCCCCCCAGCACATCAGATGCCCCCTCCCCCCATCACATCAGAGGTACTACTATCAAATCAGAGGCCCCCCACATCACACCCCTTTACATCAGAGGTGCCCCTTCATATTAGAAGCCCTCCAACACATCAGAGCCCCCCTTTACATAAAAGGCCCCCATCACATCAGAGGCCCCTAAATCACATCAAAGGCCTCATATTACTGTCCCCTTCACATCAGAGATTTCCCCATCACATTAGAGCTCCCCTTCACATCATAGTCTTCCCTTCGCATCAGAGGTCATTCATTATGTTAGAGGTCCCCCCTTTACATCAAATTCCCCTCATCACATCTGAGGCTTCCATCACATCAGAGGTCCTCCAATCACCATCAGAGGCCCCAAATCACACTAAAGGCCCCCCCATCACATCTGAGGCTCCCCATATCATCAGAGGTCCTCCCATCACCAGAGGCCCCAAATCACATCAAAGGCACCCCTCACATCAGAGGTCCTTTTGTCAAAATAGGGGCCCCCAAATCACATCAGCTGACCCCAAATCACATCAGAGGCCCCCAATAAATCCAAAACCCCCTTTATATTAGTGGCCCCCATCACAGCAGAGCCCCTTTACATCAAAGGCTTCCAATCAAATCAGAGGTCCTCCCATCACTATAGAGGTCCCCCATCACATTAGAGGTCCCCTTCATATTAGAGGGCCCCCCATCACATCAGAGCTCCCCTTAATATCACAGCCCCTGCATCACATTAGAGGTACTACAATCACATCAGAGGCCCCTTCACATCAGAGGTGCCCCCTTCATATTAGAAGCCCTCCAACACATCAGGGCCCCCCATCACATCAGAGGTTCCCCTTCAAATCAGAGTTCCCCCATCACATCAGAGGTCCCCAATCATATCAGAGGTCCATTCATCACATCACAGGCCTGCCTGCACTATTGCAACTTCCCCTCTTTATTAAAACAGCCCTGATATTGCAGAAATATAATGCAGCCCCTAGTCAGTTTCTACAATCGGATTGTATAGTCAGACTACGATTTCCTGCGGGAGAAGTGTTTTTTTTTTGTTTTTTTGCGAACAGCTGCAGACAGGTAGCCCTATACAAAGCAATGAGAGGTGCCTGCAGCAATTACCTGTGTCCTGGACGCAGACTATAGAGAAGGTATTTTTTCCCAGAAAATGCAGAATTCTTAGTATCGTGTTGGTCATGATAAACCTCCAATTGTATGGTGTCACGGAGAAGCTTTTGATGCTGTTATATACATTTTATTTTCCAAGTAGTATTTTCTCCAAACAGGTCAAAAATGAAGCACCACACCAGAAATCTGCAGGCCCAAAAACAGCTTTATTCCAAAATCAGTGCATATACAAATAAAGTGCATAGTGCTCAATGAGTTTAATAATAATCCAGTGTAGAAATCACAATGTATCGAAATAATGAAACTCAAAACACAAACAATATATATATATATATATATATATATATATACAGGCAGAGCTTTTTTCCTTAAAAAATAGGTGCAGGAACTCAACCACGACCCGTTCGAATTTCACAAACAGCAGAAGGGTCTTAAAGGGGCATTAAATACCAGGATTGCATTACATACAGAGTGCAGAGTTCAGGGGGGGTTACACACAGAGTGCAGAGCTGTCACTTGTAAACACAGAAACCAGACGTTTGTGTTTACAAGTGATTGGGGTGAGCGGGCACCAAAGGGTCTGAGCCAGAGGTGGTGGAACTGAGTTCCCCCAAGTTCCCCCTGAAAAAAAGCCCTGTATACAGGGGAACTTGGTTTGTTCTATATGGTGTCTCTACAATTCTAAATGTGACTTCAGGGACTTAAAATGGATATTTTATCCCAACATTTTTTTCTTTTTTGATGTCACAATGTAGAGTGTAAGATTTCCTATCATATGTGCCCAGTCTTGCCACACAGAGTTCAGTAATCCTCTTTTATTGTTCAGTGAAAATTAACAGACTTCCAGATAAAAACCTGTCTAAATAAAAAGTCAGTTTCTCTCTCCTTGCTTTGAGTGACAGGTTATTTACATATATAGCTAGGATATGTTTATCATATGTTATGTTATGTTTATCATAATATGAGGCGATCCACAGTATAAAAAGTGAGAAATCCACCCCTCCCCCACATAACACATCCTGGTAATATGGACCACCTCATATTATGATAAACATAACATAACATATGATAAACATGTCCAAGGTAGATATGTAAATAACCAGTCACTCAAAGCAAGGAGAGAGAAACTGACTTTTTATTTAGACAGGTTTTTATCTGGAGTTCTGTTAATTTTCACTGAACAATAAAAGAGGATTGATTAGAGCTGGATTTCTCAGATCAGCCATCCTCCCTCCACTGTCCCTCGATGTCTTCTCCCGCCCTTGATGACACTTCAGCCAATCAGGTTACCGGTAACCAGACCCGGTGAACCTGATTGGCTGAGATGCGTGTCAGTGTTAACCTGCGTCCCCTGTATAACTATTTGGAAGCCGATTACAGCCCTCAGTGGCTCTGATAGACACTTCCAAAGCCAATCAGCTGCTGTCATTCAGATGGCCGGCGCTCACCAGGGGGCCAGCCATCTGAATAGTGGGCGGCAGTGACAGCATGTAATGCATGAATCTATGTATTGTTTCAGTGGCGGTGCAGGAGAGAGGGGGCGGCGCTCCTGCCCCCACTATCGACGCACCACCACTGATTGAAACCCTAGAAATAGAAATAGACCCTACAGACCCTGAAAATAGAATGCTTGAACTGTACAGAAGTACTTGACTCTTTAGTATAGTGAAAAACTCATAGGAACGTGTCTTTTGCATAGGTTTTCCATCACCAGTCTACACAGCAGGAGCACTGTTCAAAATACTCAATGAACCTGAAAAACAGTAGGAAGAAGATTCTGGCCCCGGTTTTGTCTGCACTGGTCCCAGCACAAAGACAGGTGGGGCTTGTATGACCTCCAGATGCAAGCGTTCACCAATTCATCACATACTTGACAGCTTCCAAGAAGCCTTCAACCATAGCAATTTGCATCCACTGATTTATTCGTTTTGACGGAAATTGTGGTGGAAATCACTGCAAACCACGGCAATTTTGATCAGTTGGTTACTTGAAACTAAAAAAGGATTGAAACCAGAGTATTGGAGAACATAGGGCCAGTCTCAGAAAGAATCTACGCCGGCGTATCTCTTGATACGCCGCCGTAAATTCAAATGTGCGCCGTCGCATCTTTACGACGATTCAGAAAGCAAGTTACGCCGAAAAACATGGCTTCAGTCGTCCGGCGTAACTTGCCTACGCCGGCGTATTGTGGTCGCATAGTTACGCTGGACACATTAGACTTTCCTATTAAAAATATGCAAATGAGCTAGATACGCCGATTCACAAACGTACGTGCGCCCGGCGTATTGATTTACGTCGTTTACGTAGGTGTTTGACCGGCGTAAAGTTACCTCTGCTATATGAGGCGCCACCCATGTTAAGTATGGACGTCAGAACAGCGTCGTATTGTACGTCGTTTACGTCGTTTGCATAAGACGTTCGGGAATTGGGCTGGGCGTAAGTTACGTTCACGTCGAAAGCATTGACTATTTGCAACGTGATTTTCGCGCATGCGCACTGGGATACGTCCACTCCCATTCAGCCACTAACTTTAGTGTAGTGCCCATACTAAAAGTAAGGGGGCGCTACATATATATACAGTGGAACCTCGGTTTTAGAGTAACTTGGTTTGAGAGCGTATTGATTTGCAAGCAACTTTTTTTTTTTAATTCTAAATCAAGCAGAATTCCAGCTAAATAGGCCTGCAGTACCTCATTTGGCCTGAGGTACAAGCGCAGAAGCTGAGCAGAGCCAAAAATAGGCCTGCAGTACCTCACTTGGCCTGAGGTACGGGGGTGCAGGACCCACGAAAAGCCAAAAATAGGCTTGCAGTACCTAATTTGGCCTGAGGTAGGGGGACGCAGGAGCCAAGAAAAGAAAAAATAGGCTTGCAGTACCTAATTTGGCCTGAGGTACGGGGGTGCAGGAGCCAAGAAAAGCTGAACATTGGCCTGCAGTACCTCATTTGGCCTGAGGTACAGAACTATACCTATTTCACAGCTACCAGGAAGGGGCAGGGGCCAATGCGCCAGTGATGCTCTGATCCAAGGCGCAGGAAACAAGCCGAAATGTGCTTGGGCCTTGTTGGACTTTTTTGGCGCTCTCTGGTGCCCCCCCCCCACCTCTGGCCGCATTCGGTATTGCATCCAATTGAAGTCAATGCGGAAAAAAAATATTTTCATTTCCTTGACTTCAATGGGAAAACTTGCGAGTACTTTGGATCACGAGCATACTCCTGGAACGAATTATGCTCGTAATCCGAGGGTTCAACTGTATATATAAAACGTCCATAAATCTTTTGTGATGCAACTTTGGTCTTTACACCATCACCAATTGCAACAACTTGATGAGACAACACCCAGTGGATAAGAGTGAAATTCCTACTCACCAGACCACCACAACCCCTTCAACTAAAAAGAAGGTCAGGTGGAGCTTTTTATGGTTGTGGGTCTGTGATCTTTGCTGGTACACACACTGGGAATGTGTCTGGAATCTTGTTAGTACTTCCACCGCAGTGTTATTCAGAAAGCAGGGCCATAGCATAATACAGTTTTATTTAAAACAAATAGTTTAAAACATGAATGGCTTCCTGATGACGTCATAAAGACGAAACGTACTTTGAGGTGCATCCCGGTCACGTTTTCACTTCAAGTCACTTCCGGTTTCTGTTCACTATGGAGGCGGAATGCATTCCGCCGATCTGCTCCATATCTCTACCTGATGATAGACGCCTTTTATCTTCAGTGACGAGGAAAGGCACTTATTAACCACTTAAGGACTGCCGCCTGTATATTTACATCATTAGAATGGCACGGACAGGAATAGGTACGTACAGGTACGTCCCCTTTAGGATGCAGCTGTGTGGTCGTTCGCGACCCTGCCGCCTTCTCTGTGAGTCTGACCGCGGGTCCCGATCGCCGCAGGGATAGCCACGATCGTCTCACGGAGAGATAGAGCGGGTAGATACTTATGTAAACAAGCATCTCCCCGCTCTGCCTAGTAACAATGGGGGTTATTTACTAAAGGCAAATCCACTTTGCACTACAAGTGCACTTGGAATGCAGTCGCTGTAGATCTGAGGGGGACATGCAAGAAAAATAAAAAACAGCATCTTAGCTTGCACATGATTAGATGATAAAATCAGCAGAGCTTCCCCTCATTTCAGATCTACCCCTCAGATTTACAACGACTGCACTTCCAAGTGCACTTGGAGTGCAAAGTGGATTTACCTTTTGTAAATAACCCCCAATGACAGTGATCACCGCTTCCTGTAATCAGAAGCGGCGATCACTGTCTTGTCACACACAGCCCATCCCCCTACAATTAGAAGCACTCTCTAGGGCACACATAACCCCTACAGTGCCACCTAGTGGTCAACCCCTTCACTGTCAGTGTCATTTTCACAGTAAACAGTGCATTTTTATAGCACTGATCGCTGTAAAAATGACAATGGTCCCAAAAATGTGTCAAAAGTGTCCGATGAGTGCGCCATAATGTCGCAGTCACAATAAAAATCGCTGATCGCCGCCATTACTAGTAAAAAAACAATTGTTAATAAAAATGCCAAAAAAACTATCCCACGCTATAACTTTTGCGCAAACCAATCAATAAACGCTTATTGCATTTTTATGTAGAAGAATACGTATCGGCCTAAACTGAGGGAAAAAACTTTTTTTTATATATTTTTGGGGATTTTTATTATAGCAAACATTTTAAAATATTGATTTTTTTTTTAATTGTCGCTCTATTTTTGTCTATAGCACAAAATACCAAATACCACCAAAAGAAAGCTCTATTTGTGGGGAAAAAAGGAATCAATTTTGTTTGGGAGCCACGTCGCGTGACCGCTCAATTGTCAGGTAAAACGACGCAGTGCCGAATCGCAAAATAGGGGAAAGGTCCTTAACCTGCATATTGGTCCGGTTCTTAAGTGGTTAAAGAGGCATAAAAGACAATTAAAATGCACTCTGTGCTGGCAGTACACAGGCTTTTCTCCCCAGGCTGCGGCTACCTTCTAAAGAAAATATTGTTATTTTGATGCGCCTTCAATGCATTTAGCTGATTAAAACGGAAAATGCTTTTGAGCTTTTAAAAGCAGCTGTACTTGGAGGATACACTGACGATGAAATCTCTTTTCTGCTGAGACATTTGACTACTACTTGTCTGTCTATCCATACATACGCAACAAGTTGATCTAACCGCCAGCGTAGCACTAGACTAATACTGAAGCTTCTCCAGACCGATATACCCGGGAGAGATCCTACAAATATAGATGCATTACTAACCTGCCAGTGACGGGCAAGGGATTAAAGCGGAACTGAATTAATTAAAGCTAAAACTCACCAGGAGGTAGAAATTTTTGGCAGAAGAGACATGCAGTGTCTCTTTTGCCAAAAAACATGCAGCGTATACTGCACAGCGCATGCGTTGGGTGCCAATGACAATGTAACTCTTGCGTGTATACGCCATCAATGGCTGTCCAGTGGCCAAAGAGGGACCTAGAATTGGCAGAGATGGAGGCAGCAGGGGATGCAACGATAACAAGATCCTGCTGCTGTGCATGCTTGGCGATTAAGGTGAAAGCTCACCTCCACCAATGAGTTCACTTTAAGAGGAGACGTCTGCATTAAAGTGCATGGAGGCAATAGATTTATATAAATGCTTTAGGGATAGCTGTGATTCCTTTATGTCAGCTTCTGTACCAGAAAGTTATAAAGACAGAGCACTGTGATACTCAACAATACCTTTCCAATTTTTTTCAGCAGCACAAAAAAAGAAAGAAAAATAATTCTGGAAAAGTGAGAATATGCTGCCATCTAGTGGTTATTTTTCATATTACAGGCCAATAACTTCAGACCACTTAAATAGCTTATTACTTTTTTTGTAAACTAATAGTTTACATTGCGGTTGCAATAGAAACTCTGGTAAGTAATTGCGGAAGCTTTAGAAAAATAAACGAAAGGCTGTAATTAGCTGCTAGTTCATAAATATCCTGCACTGCATTAGGATTGAGTACATTCCTGCTTTAAATGAGGCTGAGAGGGCATAAAGAATAGCACTAAATACTGTTTGCCTATTGAACACGGAAAGTATTATTATTATACAGCATATATATTGCACCATCAGTCTATGCAGTGACTAACAAAATGAAGGGAGACAGTACAGTTACAATACAAGAGGGCCCTGCTCATCAGAACTTACAATGTAAAGGATGTCTGAGTGCGACTGTCATGGGAAACACTTGAAAACCATTAAATGGTGGCAGTGTTAAGAAAAGGTAGATAAGCTGCATATCATGATGAAGTAGACACATGTGCATGAAGTGAGATTAATATCAGTCTCAGCCCAGCTTCCAGCCGAGTTACGTCACCAACGCATTTCGCTCTGCCCCTTGGAGCTTAATAATGGGGAGGGGAGTTCCAAACATAAGGGGGTGTTTATAAAAGCATCATTGCCTGTCATGTGTTAGAAATGGACTCACGGGTGCTCAAGCAAGTAATCAAGCGGATTACCTAACAGCGCCTATAGGCAGAAACCTAGTGCACATGTATCTTTAGCCAGGGGCGTAACTAGAAATCACAGGGCCCCATAGCAAAATGTTGGCCCCCCCCCCCCACAGCTGCCCAAGTGTCAATGCAGCGTGACCTGTGCCCCATACAGCGTGACCTGTGCCCCATACAGCGTGACTTGTGCTTTATACAGCATGACCTGTGCCCAATGCAGTGTGACCTGTGCTCCATACAGCATGACCTGTGCTCCATACAGCATGACCTGTGCTACATACAGCGTGACCTGTGCCCAATGCAGCGTGACCTGTGCTACATACAGCGTGACCTGTGCTCCATACAGCGTGACCTGTGCTACATACAGCGTGACCTGTGCCCAATGCAGCGTGACCTGTGCTCCATACAGCATGACCTGTGCTCCATACAGCATGACCTGTGCTACATACAGCGTGACCTGTGCCCAATGCAGCGTGACCTGTGCTCCATACAGCATGACCTGTGCTCCATACAGCGTGACCTGTGCTCCATACAGCGTGACCTGTGCCCCATACAGCGTGACCTGTGCTCCATACAGCATGACCTGTGCTACATACAGCGTGACCTGTGCTCCATACAGCATGACCTGTGCTACATACAGCGTGACCTGTGTCCAATGCAGCGTGACCTGTGCTCCATACAGCATGACCTGTGCCCCATACAGTGTGACCTGTGCCCCATACAGCATGACCTGTGCTCCATACAGCATGACCTGTGCTACATACAGCGTGACCTGTGCCCAATGCAGCGTGACCTGTGCTCCATACAGCGTGACCTGTGCCCCATACAGTGTGACTTGTGCTCCATACAGCATGACCTGTGCCCAATGCAGTGTGACCTGTGCCCCATACAGCGTGACCTGTGCTCCATACAGCATGACCTGTGCCCAATGCAGCGTGACCTGTGCTCCATACAGCGTGACCTGTGCCCCATACAGCGTGACCTGTGCCCAATGCAGTGTGACCTGTGCTACATACAGCGTGACCTGTGTCCAATGCAGCGTGACCTGTGCTCCATACAGCGTGACCTGTGCTCCATACAGCGTGACCTGTGCTCCATACAGCGTGACCTGTGCCCAATGCAGCGTGACCTGTGCTCCATACAGCGTGACCTGTGCTCCATACAGCTGACCTGTGCCCAATGCAGCGTGACCTGTGCTCCATACAGCGTGACCTGTGCTCCATACAGCATGACCTGTGCTCCATACAGCGTGACCTGTGCCCCATACAGCGTGACCTGTGCTACATACAGCGTGACCTGTGCCCAATGCAGCGTGACCTGTGCTCCATACAGCGTGACCTGTGCCCAATGCAGCGTGACCTGTGCTCAATACAGCGTGACCTGTGCCCAATGCGGCGTGACCTGTGCCCAATGCAGAATGACCTGTGCCCAATACAGCGTTGCCTGTACCCAATACAGCATGACCTTTGCCCAATACAGGATGACCTGTGCCCAATGCAGAATGACCTGTGCCCAATGTAGCGTGACCTGTGCTCAATACAGCGTGACCTGTGCCCATGCAGTGTGACCTGTGCCCAATGCAGCATAACTTTTGCCCCATACAGCGTGACCTGTGCCAAATGCAACATGACCTGTACCCAATACAGAGTTGCCTGTGCCCAATACAGAGCAACCTTTGCCCCATAGAGCGTGACCTGTGCCCAATGCACTGTGACCTGTGCCCAATGCAGTATGACCTGTGCCCAATACAGCGTTGCCTGTGCCCAATACAGCGTGACCTTTACCCCATACAGCATAACCTGTGCCCAATACAGGGAGACCTGTGCCCAATGCAGCGTAACCTTTGCCCCATACAGCGTGACCTGTGCCCAATGCAGCATGACCTGTGCCCAATACAGTGTTGCCTGTGCCCAATACAGCCTGGCCTGCCTGTGCCCAATACAGCCTAACCTGTGCAGAGGAAGAGGCAAGCCGGCTGGATCAGCAGAGAAGGGGATTGTCTGCTGTAATAGCTTTCATTTGAATTTCCCATCTTCCCCGGGCTCCCCAGGACATAGCCCCACCTCTTGGCCCGTCGCCTTTGATGGCGTCACATGTCCCGCATTGGACCGCCGTTCTGTCTATCAAAAGCTCCGGGCAAAGAGGTGGTGCTATGTGACGTGAGCCCCAGGAACACTGAAAGTTCTAATGGAAGCCATTACAGCGGGCAATTCCGCTCTCTGCTGATACGGACAGCTTGCCTCTTCCTCTCCCCTCTCTTCCCCTGTCGGCGGAGCTCTCATCCTCACTGGCCCCCCTTATCCTCATTAGGCTGCGTGGGTCGCTATAACGGTAGTTCTGCCACTGCCCTTAGCTAAGAAAGTCTTCATAAGGGCTCATTTACACAACAGGGCTTCAACAGGCTTTTTTAAAGTTCTCTGAATGCTAGTCAAAGCTCCTGTCACTAAATAAAATGCTTAGCTTACAGTCCTGTTTACACCTTGCTTTTGCTTTGCTTTGATTTGGCTTTGCTTCAAAAATTATACCCCATGTAGCTTCAGTGGTGCTTCAAAGCGTCTTTAAAGCCTCCATAGAAGTCTATGGCAAATCTCGCTTGAAGCCCCAATGAAGACTCATCGAAGCCTCACTGAAGCCCCACTGAAGCCTCACGGAAGCCCAACTGGAGCTCCACCAAAGCTCCACTGAAGATCCACCGAAGTATAACTATTTTAATTTTTATTTTTGGAAAGGGCGGAGAATTAGGGAGATTCACCCTCTATATTTGTCCTGTTTATCATTATCATTGAAAGTGAAGTTCAAGGGAAATACCACATTTGGGTTGTCACCAAAAAAGTAATAGAGGGGAAATCCTTCAACAGGGACACTAGTTCTGGTGACCTGAGGGTCCCCAAATTTGCAGGGATTTCCCTTTCATTTCCTAGCTGTCGGACAGGAAGTGAAGGAAAATCTCCCCAATGGGACACAGATGGCGGGAAAAAAAAATCACACCCTTCCCTTGCTCTATCCAAAATGAAAAAAAGTTACATAGTAGGTGAGGTTGAAAAAAGACACAAGTCCATCAAGTCGCAAGAACATTTTCACCCCCTACCACACTTTTAGAACTCCCTGAGTCCCTTCCACTAGTACAGAAGAACTGACCAATTTGTTTTCAAATATTTTATTGAACTTTTCAAAATATGAGAATAAGTGAATACAATTCATATTGTTAAACAAAAGATAATAGATGTGATAAATATTATAGATAATATAAAATAAACAGAATAATAAACTTTGTTATTATAGTAAATTTTACAGCAAAGGGAGGAGAGAAACAAAAAAAAAGGGGGGGGGAGGTGGGGTAAGGGAAAGGAAGGAAAGGAAAGAAAATAAGGATAAAGACCACGTAACATATTGTAAGGTGAAAGCAGAATCTATAAGATAGCAATTAACCTGAAAATATTATGAAGAATTGAACTGACCAATTTGAATCCTACACTGACCTATGTGATTCCTACACTGACCTATGTGATTCCTACACTGACCTATCTGATTCCTACACTGACCTATGTGATTCCTACACTGACCTATGTGATTCCTACACTGACCTATGTGATTCCTACACTGACCTATGTGATTCCTACACTGACCTATGTGATTCCTACACTGACCTATGTGATTCCTACACTGACCTATGTGATTCCTACACTGACCTATCTGATTCCTACACTGACCTATGTGATTCCTACACTGACCTATGTGATTCCTACACTGACCTATGTGATTCCTACACTGACCTATGTGATTCCTACACTGACCTATCTGATTCCTACACTGACCTATCTGATTCCTACACTGACCTATGTGATTCCTACACTGACCTATGTGATTCCTACACTGACCTATCTGATTCCTACACTGACCTATGTTATTCCTACACTGACCTATGTGATTCCTACACTGACCTATGTGGGAACTACACTGACCTATGTGATTCCTACACTGACCTATGTGATTCCTACACTGACCTATGTGATTCCTACACTGACCTATGTGATTCCTACACTGACCAATGTGATTCCTACACTGACCTATGTGATTCCCACACTGACCTATGTGATTCCTACACTGACCTATGTGATTCCCACACTGACCTATGTGATTCCTACACTGACCTATGTGATTCCTACACTGACCTATGTGATTCCTACACTGACCTATCTGATTCCTACACTGACCTATGTGATTCCTACACTGACCTATCTGATTCCTACACTGACCTATCTGATTCCTACACTGACCAATGTGATTCCTACACTGACCTATGTGATTCCTACACTGACCTATCTGATTCCTACACTGACCTATCTGATTCCTACACTGACCTATGTGATTCCTACACTGACCTATCTGATTCCTACACTGACCTATCTGATTCCTACACTGACCAATGTGATTCCTACACTGACCTATCTGATTCCTACACTGACCTATCTGATTCCTACACTGACCTATGTGATTCCTACACTGACCTATGTGATTCCTACACTGACCTATGTGATTCCTACACTGACCTATGTGATTCCTACACTGACCTATCTGATTCCTACACTGACCTATCTGATTCCTACACTGACCTATTTGATTCCTACACTGACCTATCTGATTCCTACACTGACCTATCTGATTCCTACACTGACCTATGTGATTCCTACACTGACCTATGTGATTCCTACACTGACCTATGTGATTCCTACACTGACCAATGTGATTCCTACACTGACCTATGTGATTCCTACACTGACCTATGTGATTCCTACACTGACCTATCTGATTCCTACACTGACCTATGTGATTCCTACACTGACCTATGTGATTCCTACACTGACCTATGTGATTCCTACACTGACCTATGTGATTCCTACACTGACCTATGTGATTCCTACACTGACCTATGTGATTCGTACACTGACCTATCTGATTCCTACACTGACCTATGTGATTCCTACACTGACCTATGTGATTCCTACACTGACCTATGTGATTCCTACACTGACCTATCTGATTCCTACACTGACCTATCTGATTCCTACACTGACCTATGTGATTCCTACACTGACCTATGTGGGAACTACACTGACCTATCTGATTCCTACACTGACCTATGTGATTCCTACACTGACCTATGTGATTCCTACACTGACCTATGTGGGAACTACACTGACCTATGTGATTCCTACACTGACCTATGTGATTCCTACACTGACCTATGTGATTCCTACACTGACCTATGTGATTCCTACACTGACCTATGTGATTCCTACACTGACCTATCTGATTCCTACACTGACCTATGTGATTCCTACACTGACCTATGTGGGAACTACACTGACCTATCTGATTCCTACACTGACCTATGTGATTCCTACACTGACCTATGTGATTCCTACACTGACCTATGTGATTCCTACACTAACCCATGTGATTCCTACACTGACCTATGTGATTCCTACACTGACCTATGTGATTCCTACACTAACCCATGTGATTCCTACACTGACCTACCTGATTCCTACACTGACCTATCTGATTCCTACACTGACCTATGTGATTCCTACACTGACCTACGTGATTCCTACACTGACCTATCTGATTCCTACACTGACCTATGTGATTCCTACACTGACCTATCTGATTCCTACACTGACCTATGTGATTCCTACACTGACCTATCTGATTCCCACACTGACCTATGTGATTCCTACACTGACCTATGTGATTCCCACACTGACCTATGTGATTCCTACACTGACCTATGTGATTCCTACACTGACCTATGTGATTCCTACACTGACCTATCTGATTCCTACACTGACCTATGTGATTCCTACACTGACCTATCTGATTCCTACACTGACCTATCTGATTCCTACACTGACCAATGTGATTCCTACACTGACCTATGTGATTCCTACACTGACCTATCTGATTCCTACACTGACCTATCTGATTCCTACACTGACCTATGTGATTCCTACACTGACCTATCTGATTCCTACACTGACCTATCTGATTCCTACACTGACCAATGTGATTCCTACACTGACCTATCTGATTCCTACACTGACCTATCTGATTCCTACACTGACCTATGTGATTCCTACACTGACCTATGTGATTCCTACACTGACCTATGTGATTCCGTACACTGACCTATGTGATTCCTACACTGACCTATCTGATTCCTACACTGACCTATCTGATTCCTACACTGACCTATTGTGATTCCTACACTGACCTATCTGATTCCTACACTGACCTATCTGATTCCTACACTGACCTATGTGATTCCTACACTGACCTATGTGATTCCTACACTGACCTATGTGATTCCTACACTGACCAATGTGATTCCTACACTGACCTATGTGATTCCTACACTGACCTATGTGATTCCTACACTGACCTATCTGATTCCTACACTGACCTATGTGATTCCTACACTGACCTATGTGATTCCTACACTGACCTATGTGATTCCTACACTGACCTATGTGATTCCTACACTGACCTATGTGATTCCTACACTGACCTATGTGATTCGTACATGTGATTCCTACACTGACCTATGTGGGAACTACACTGACCTATCTGATTCCTACACTGACCTATGTGATTCCTACACTGACCTATGTGATTCCTACACTGACCTATGTGATTCCTACACTAACCCATGTGATTCCTACACTGACCTATGTGATTCCTACACTGACCTATCTGATTCCTACACTAACCCATGTGATTCCTACACTGACCTACCTGATTCCTACACTGACCTATCTGATTCCTACACTGACCTATGTGATTCCTACACTGACCTACGTGATTCCTACACTGACCTATCTGGGAATTCCTACACTGACCTATCTGATTCCTACACTGACCTATCTGATTCCTACACTGACCTATGTGATTCCTACACTGACCTATCTGATTCCCACACTGACCTATGTGATTCCTACACTGACCTATGTGATTCCCACACTGACCTATGTGATTCCTACACTGACCTATGTGGGAATTCCTACACTGACCTATGTGATTCCTACACTGACCTATCTGATTCCTACACTGACCTATGTGATTCCTACACTGACCTATCTGATTCCTACACTGACCTATCTGATTCCTACACTGACCAATGTGATTCCTACACTGACCTATGTGATTCCTACACTGACCTATCTGATTCCTACACTGACCTATGTGATTCCTACACTGACCTATCTGATTCCTACACTGACCTATGTGATTCCTACTATGTGGGAACTGACCTATCTATGTGATTCCTACACTGACCAATGTGATTCCTACACTGACCTATCTGATTCCTACACTGACCTATCTGATTCCTACACTAACCATGTGATTCCTACACTGACCTATGTGATTCCTACACTGACCTATGTGATTCCTACACTAACCCATGTGATTCCTACACTGACCTGTGATTCCTACACTGACCTATCTGATTCCTACACTGACCTATCTGATTCCTACACTGACCTATCTGATTCCTACACTGACCTATCTGATTCCTACACTGACCTATCTGATTCCTACACTGACCTATCTGATTCCTACACTGACCTATGTGATTCCTACACTGACCTATCTGATTCCTACACTGACCTATGTGATTCCTACACTGACCAATGTGATTCCTACACTGACCTATGTGATTCCTACACTGACCTATCTGATTCCTACACTGACCTATGTGATTCCTACACTGACCTATCTGATTCCTACACTGACCTATGTGATTCCTACACTGACCTATGTGATTCCTACACTGACCTATGTGATTCCTACACTGACCAATGTGATTCCTACACTGACCTATGTGATTCCTACACTGACCTATCTGATTCCTACACTGACCTATCTGATTCCTACACTGACCTATGTGATTCCTACACTGACCTATGTGATTCCTACACTGACCTATCTGATTCCTACACTGACCTATGTGATTCCTACACTGACCTATCTGATTCCTACACTGACCTATCTGGGAATTCCTACACTGACCTATCTGATTCCTACACTGACCTATGTGATTCCTACACTGACCTATCTGATTCCTACACTGACCTATGTGATTCCTACACTGACCTATCTGATTCCTACACTGACCTATGTGATTCCTACACTGACCAATGTGATTCCTACACTGATCTATGTGATTCCCACACTGACCTATGTGATTCCTACACTGACCTATGTGATTCCTACACTCTGTCATTCCTACACTGACCTATGTGATTCCTACACTGACCTATGTGATTCCTACACTGACCTATCTGAATTCCTACACTGACCTATGTGATTCCTACACTGACCTATCTGATTCCTACACTGACCAATGTGATTCCTACACTGACCTATGTGATTCCTACACTGACCTATCTGATTCCTACACTAACCATGTGATTCCTACACTGACCTTATCTGATTCCTACACTGACCTATGTGATTCCTACACTGACCTATCTGATTCCTACACTGACCTATCTAACCCTACACTGACCTATCTGATTCCTACACTGACCTATGTGATTCCTACACCTGATTCCTACACTGACCTATCTGATTCCTACACTGACCTATCTGATTCCTACACTGACCTATGTGATTCCTACACTGACCTATCTGATTCCTACACTGACCTATGTGATTCCTACACTGACCTATCTGATTCCTACACTGACCTATGTGATTCCTACACTGACCTATCTGATTCCTACACTGACCTATCTGATTCCTACACTGACCTATCTGATTCCTACACTGACCTATGTGATTCCTACACTGACCTATCTGATTCCTACACTGACCTATGTGATTCCTACACTGACCTATGTGATTCCTACACTGACCTATGTGATTCCTACACTGACCTATCTGATTCCTACACTCACCTATCTGATTCCTGACCTATGTGATTCCTACATCTGATTCCTACACTGACCTATCTGATTCCTACACTGACCTATGTGATTCCTACACTGACCTATCTGATTCCTACACTGACCTATGTGATTCCTACACTGACCTATGTGATTCCTACACTGACCAATGTGATTCCTACACTGACCTATGTGATTCCTACACTGACCTATCTGATTCCTACACTGACCTATGTGATTCCTACACTGACCAATGTGATTCCTACACTGACCTATGTGATTCCTACACTGACCTATCTGATTCCTACACTGACCTATCTGATTCCTACACTGACCTATGTGATTCCTACACTGACCTATGTGATTCCTACACTGACCTATCTGATTCCTACACTGACCTATGTGATTCCTACACTGACCTATCTGATTCCTACACTGACCTATGTGATTCCTACACTGACCAATGTGATTCCTACACTGACCTATGTGATTCCCACACTGACCTATGTGATTCCTACACTGACCTATGTGATTCCTACACTGACCTATGTCATTCCTACACTGACCTATCTGATTCCTACACTGACCTATGTGATTCCTACACTGACCTATCTGATTCCTACACTGACCTATCTGATTCCTACACTGACCTATCTGATTCCTACACTGACCAATGTGATTCCTACACTGACCTATGTGATTCCTACACTGACCTATCTGATTCCTACACTGACCTATGTGATTCCTACACTGACCTTATCTGATTCCTACACTGACCTATGTGATTCCTACACTGACCTATCTGATTCCTACACTGACCTATCTGATTCCTACACTGACCTATCTGATTCCTACACTGACCTATGTGATTCCTACACTGACCTATCTGATTCCTACACTGACCTATCTGATTCCTACACTGACCTATCTGATTCCTACACTGACCTATGTGATTCCTACACTGACCTATCTGATTCCTACACTGACCTATGTGATTCCTACACTGACCTATGTGATTCCTACACTGACCTATGTGATTCCTACACTGACCTATCTGATTCCTACACTGACCTATCTGATTCCTACACTGACCAATGTGATTCCTACACTGACCTATGTGATTCCTACACTGACCTATGTGATTCCTACACTGACCTATGTGATTCCTACACTGACCTATGTGATTCCTACACTGACCTATCTGATTCCTACACTCACCTATCTGATTCCTACACTGACCTATCTGATTCCTACACTCACCTATCTGATTCCTACACTGACCTATGTGATTCCTACACTGACCTATGTGATTCCTACACTGACCTATGTGATTCCTACACTGACCAATGTGATTCCTACACTGACCTATGTGATTCCTACACTGACCTATGTGATTCCTACACTGACCTATGTGATTCCTACACTGACCTATGTGATTCCTACACTGACCTATGTGACCAATCTGATTCCTACACTGACCTATCTGATTCCTACACTGACCTATCTGATTCCTACACTATCTGACCTATCACCTATCTGATTCCTACACTGACCTATGACCTATGTGATTCCTACACTGACCTATGTGATTCCTACACTGACCAATGTGATTCCTACACTGACCTATCTGATTCCTACACTATCTGACCTATCTGATTCCTACACTGACCTATGTGATTCCTACACTGACCTATCTGATTCCTACACTGACCTATCTGATTCCTACACTATCTGACCTATGACCTATCTGATTCCTACACTGACCTATCTGATTCCTACACTGACCTATGTGATTCCTACATGTGACCTATGACCTATGTGATTCCTACATGTGACCAATGTGATTCCTACACTGACCAATGTGATTCCTACACTGACCTATCTATCTGATTCCTACACTGACCTATGTGATTCCTACACTGACCAATGTGATTCCTACACTGACCTATGTGATTCCTACACTGACCTATCTATCTGGATTCCTACACTGACCTATCTGATTCCTACATGTGACCTATGACCTATGTGATTCCTACACTGACCTATCTGATTCCTACACTGACCTATCTATCTGATTCCTACACTGACCTATCTGATTCCTACACTGACCTATGTGATTCCTACACTGACCTATGTGATTCCTACACTGACCTATCTGATTCCTACACTGACCTATGTGATTCCTACACTGACCATATGTGATTCCTACACTGACCTATGTGATTCCTACACTAACCTATGTGATTCCTACACTGACCTACCTGATTCCTACACTGACCTACCTGATTCCTACACTGACCTATGTGATTCCTACACTGACCCATGTGATTCCTACACTGACCTATCTGATTCCTACACTGACCTATCTGATTCCTACACTGATCTATGTGATTCCTACACTGACCAATTCTGAATTCCTACACTGACCTATGTGATTCCTACACTAACCTATGTGATTCCTACACCTGACCTATCTATGTTGATTCCTACACTACATGTGACCTATGACCTATGTGATTCCTACACTGACCTACTATTGATCTGATTCCTACACTGACCTATCTGACCTACACTGACCTATCTGATTCCTACACTGACCTATGTGATTCCTACACTGACCTATCTGATTCCTACACTGACCTATCTGATTCCTACACTGACCTATGTGATTCCTACACTGACCTATGTGATTCCTTCACTGACACTGACCTATCAATGTGATTCCTACACTGACCTATGTGATTCCTACACTGACCTATCTATGTGATTCCTACACTGACCTATGTGATTCCTACACTATCTGACCTATGTGATTCCTACACTGACCTATCTGATTCCTACACTGACCTATCTGATTCCTCACCTATCTGACCTATGACCTATGTGATTCCTACACTGACCTACACTGACCTATGTGATTCCTACACTGACCAATGTGATTCCTACATGTGACCTATGACCTATGTGATTCCTACACTGACCTATCTGATTCCTACACTGACCTATCTGATTCCTACACTGACCTATCTGATTCCTACACTATCTGACCTGACCTATGTGATTCCTACACTATCTGACCTATGTGATTCCTACACTGACCTATCTGATTCCTACACTATGTGACCTATCTGATTCCTACACTGACCTATGTGATTCCTACATGTGATTCCTACCTGACCTATGTGATTCCTACACTGACCAATGTGATTCCTACACTGACCTATCTGATTCCTACACTATCTGACCTATGTGTGATTCCTACACTGACCAATGTGATTCCTACACTGACCTATGTGGGAATTCCTACACTGACCTATGTGATTCCTACACTGACCTATCTGGATTCCTACACTGACCAATGTGATTCCTACACTGACCTATGTGATTCCTACACTGACCAATGTGATTCCTACACTGACCTATGTGATTCCCACACTGACCTATCTGATTCCTACACTGACCTATGTGATTCCCACACTGACCTATGTGATTCCTACACTGATCTATGTGATTCCTACACTGACCTATGTGATTCCTACACTGACCTATCTGATTCCTACACTGACCTATGTGATTCCTACACTGACCTATCTGATTCCTACACTGACCTATGTGATTCCTACACTGACCAATGTGTGACCTATGTGATTCCTACACTGACCTATCTGATTCCTACACTAACCTATGTGATTCCTACACTGACCTACCTGATTCCTACACTGACCTATGTGATTCCTACACTGACCTATCTGATTCCTACACTGACCCATCTGATTCCTACACTGACCAATCTGATTCCTACACTGACCTATCTGATTCCTACACTGATCTATCTGATTCCTACACTGACCAATTGTGAATTCCTACACTGACCTATGTGATTCCTACACTAACCTATGTGATTCCTACACTGACCTACTGATTCCTACACTGACCTATGTTGATTCCTACACTGACCTATGTGATTCCTACACTGACCTATTGTGATTCCTACACTGACCTATGTGATTCCTACACTGACCTATGTGATTCCTACACTGACCTATGTGATTCCTACACTGACCTATCTGATTCCTACACTGACCAATGTGATTCCTACACTGACCTATGTGATTCCTACACTGACCTATGTGATTCCTACACTGACCTATCTGATTCCTACACTGACCTATGTGATTCCTACACTGACCTACCTGATTCCTACACTGACCTATCTGATTCCTACACTGACCTATCTGATTCCTACACTGACCTATGTGATTCCTACACTGACCTATCTGATTCCTACACTGACCTATGTGATTCCTACACTGACCTATGTGATTCGTACACTGACCTATCTGATTCTACACTGACCTATGTGATTCCTACACTGACCTATGTGATTCCTACACTGACCTATGTGATTCCTACACTGACCTATGTGATTCCTACACTGACCTATGTGATTCCTACACTGACCTATCTGATTCCTACACTGACCTATGTGATTCCTACACTGACCTATGTGGGAATTCCTACACTGACCTATGTGATTCCTACACTGACCTATGTGATTCCTACACTGACCTATCTGATTCCTACACTGACCTATCTGATTCCTACACTGACCTATGTGATTCCTACACTGACCTATGTGGGAACTACATGTGATTCCTACACTGACCTATCTGATTCCTACACTGACCTATGTTATTCCTACACTGACCTATGTGATTCCTACACTGACCTATGTGGGAACTACACTGACCTATGTGATTCCTACACTGACCTATGTGATTCCTACACTGACCTATCTGATTCCTACACTGACCTATCTGATTCCTACACTGACCTATGTGATTCCTACACTGACCTATGTGGGAACTACACTGACCTATCTGATTCCTACACTGACCTATGTGATTCCCTACACTGACCTATGTGATTCCTACACTGACCTATGTGATTCCTACACTAACCCATGTGATTCCCTACACTGACCTATGTGATTCCTACACTGACCTATGTGATTCCTACACTAACCCATGTGATTCCTACACTGACCTACCTGATTCCTACACTGACCTATCTGATTCCTACACTGACCTATGTGATTCCTACACTGACCTACGTGATTCCTACACTGACCTATCTGATTCCTACACTGACCTATGTGATTCCTACACTGACCTATCTGATTCCTACACTGACCTATGTGATTCCTACACTGACCTATCTGATTCCTACACTGACCTATCTGATTCCTACACTGACCTATGTGATTCCTACACTGACCTATGTGATTCCTACACTGACCTATCTGATTCCTACACTGACCTATGTGATTCCTACACTGACCTATCTGATTCCTACACTGACCTATGTGATTCCTACACTGACCTATGTGATTCCTACACTGACCAATGTGATTCCTACACTGACCTATGTGATTCCTACACTGACCTATCTGATTCCTACACTGACCTATCTGATTCCTACACTGTGATTCCTACACTGACCTATCTGATTCCTACACTGACCTATCTGATTCCTACACTGACCTATGTGATTCCTACACTGACCTATGTGATTCCTACACTGACCAATGTGATTCCTACACTGACCTATGTGATTCCTACACTGACCTATCTGATTCCTCACTGACCTATGTGATTCCTACACTGACCTATGTGATTCCTACACTGACCTATCTGATTCCTACACTGACCTATGTGATTCCTACACTGACCTATGTGATTCCTACACTGACCTATGTGATTCCTACACTGACCAATGTGATTCCTACACTGACCTATGTGATTCCCACACTGACCTATGTGATTCCTACACTGACCTATGTGATTCCTACACTGACCTATGTCATTCCTACACTGACCTATCTGATTCCTACACTGACCTATGTGATTCCTACACTGACCTATCTGATTCCTACACTGACCTATCTGATTCCTACACTGACCTATCTGGGAATTCCTACACTGACCAATGTGATTCCTACACTGACCTATGTGATTCCTACACTGACCTATGTGATTCCTACACTGACCTATGTGATTCCTACACTGACCTATCTGGGAATTCCTACACTGACCTATGTGATTCCTACACTGACCTATCTGATGACCTATCTGTGATCTGATTCCTACACTGACCTATGTGATTCCTACACTGACCTATCTGATTCCTACACTGACCTATCTGATTCCTACACTATCTGACCTATCTATGTGATTCCTACACTGACCTATCTGATGTGATTCCTACACTGACCTATGTGATTCCTACACTGACCTATGTGATTCCTACACTGACCTATCTGATTCCTACACTGACCTATCTGATTCCTACACTGACCTATGTGATTCCTACACTGACCTATGTGATTCCTACACTGACCTATGTGATTCCTACACTGACCTATGTGATTCCTACACTGACCTATCTGATTCCTACACTCACCTATCTGATTCCTACACTGACCTATCTGATTCCTACATTCCTACACTGACCTATCTGATTCCTACACTGACCTATGTGATTCCTACACTGACCTATGTGATTCCTACACTGACCAATGTGATTCCTACACTGACCTATCTGATTCCTACACTGACCTATGTGATTCCTACACTGACCTATCTGATTCCTACACTGACCTATGTGATTCCTACACTGATTGTATTCCTACACTGACCTACACTGACCAATGTGATTCCTACACTGACCTATGTGATTCCTACACTGACCTATCTGATTCCTATCTGATTCCTACACTGACCTATGTGATTCCTACACTGACCTATCTGATTCCTACACTGACCTATGTGATTCCTACACTGACCTATCTGATTCCTACACTGACCTATGTGATTCCTACACTGACCAATGTGACCTACACTGATTATGTGATTCTATGTGATTATGTGACCTATCTGATTCCTACATGTCATTCCTATGTGATTCCTACACTGACCTATGTGATTCCTACACTATCTGACCTATGTGATTCCTACACTATCTGACCACCAATGTGATTCCTACACTGACCTATGTGATTCCTACATGTGACTGACCTATCTGATTCCTACACTGACCTATCTATCTGATTCCTACACTGACCTATCTGATTCCTACACTGACCTATCTGATTCCTACACTGACCTATGTGATTCCTACACTGACCTATCTGACCAATGATTCCTACACTGACCTATCTGATTCCTACACTGACCTATGTGATTCCTACACTATCTGACCAATGTGATTTCCTACACTGACCTATGTGATTCCTACACTGACCTATGTGATTCCTACACTGACCTATCTGATTCCTACACTGACCTATCTGATTCCTACACTGACCTACACTGACCTATGTGATTCCTACACTGACCTATGTGATTCCTACACTGACCTATCTATCTGATTCCTACACTCACCTATCTGATTCCTACACTGACCTATCTGATTCCTACACTCACCTATCTGACCTACACTGACCTATGTGATTCCTACACTGACCTATGTGATTCCTACACTGACCTATGTGATTCCTACACTGACCAATGTGACCTATCTGATTCCTACACTGACCTATGTGATTCCTACACTGACCTATCTGATTCCTATCTGATTCCTACATGTGACCTATCTATCTGATTCCTACACTGACCTATCTGATTCCTACACTATGTGACCTATCTGATTCCTACACTGACCTATCTGATTCCTACACTGACCTATCTGATTCCTACACTGACCTATGTGATTCCTACACTGACCTATGTGATTCCTACACAATGTGACCTGACCTATGTGATTCCTACACTGACCTATCTGATTCCTACACTGACCTATGTGATTCCTACACTGACCTATGTGATTCCTACACTGACCTATCTGATTCCTACACTGACCTATGTGATTCCTACACTGACCAATGTGATTCCTACACTGACCTATGTGATTCCTACACTATGTGACCTATGTGATTCCTACACTGACCTATGTGATTCTACACTGACCAATGTGATTCCTACACTGACCTATGTGATTCCTACACTGACCAATGTGATTCCTACACTGACCTATCTGATTCCTACACTGACCTATGTGATTCCTACACTGACCTATCTGATTCCTACACTGACCTATCTGATTCCTACACTCACCTATCTGATTCCTACACTGACCTATGTGATTCCTACACTGACCTATCTGACCTATGTGATTCCTACACTGACCTATCTGATTCCTACACTGACCTATGTGATTCCTACACTATCTGACCAATGTGATTCCTACATGTGACCTGACCTATGTGATTCCTACACTGACCTATGTGATTCCTACACTATCTGACCTATCAATGTGATTCCTACACTGACCTATGTGATTCCTACATGTGACCTATGACCTATGTGATTCCTACACTGACCTATGTGATTCCTACACTGATTCCTACACTGACCTATCTGATTCCTACACTGACCTATCTGATTCCTACACTGACCTATCTGATTCCTACACTCACCTATCTGATTCCTACACTGACCTATGTGATCCTACACTGACCTTGTGACCTATCTGATTTCCTACACTGACCTATCTGATTCCTACACTGACCTATGTGATTCCTACACTGACCTATGTGATTCCTACACTGACCTATGTGATTCCTACACTGACCTATGTGATTCCTACACTGACCTATGTGATTCCTACACTGACCTATGTGATTCCTACACTGACCAATGTGATTCCTACACTGACCTATGTGATTCCTACACTGACCTATCTGATTCCTACACTGACCTATGTGATTCCTACACTGACCAATGTGATTCCTACACTGACCTATGTGATTCCTACACTGACCTATCTGATTCCTACACTGACCTATCTGGTTCCTACACTGACCAATGTGATTCCTACACTGACCTATGTGATTGCTACACTGACCTATGTGATTCCTACACTGACCTATGTGATTCCTACACTGACCTATCTGATTCCTACACTGACCTATGTGATTCCTACACTGACCTATCTGATTCCTACACTGACCTATCTGATTCCTACACTGACCTATGTGATTCCTACACTGACCTATGTGATTCCTACACTGACCTATCTGATTCCTACACTGACCTATGTGATTCCTACACTGACCTATGTGATTCCTACACTGACCTATGTGATTCCTACACTAACCTATGTGATTCCTACACTGACCTACCTGATTCCTACACTGACCTACCTGATTCCTACACTGACCTATGTGATTCCTACACTGACCCATGTGATTCCTACACTGACCTATCTGATTCCTACACTGACCTATCTGATTCCTACACTGATCTATGTGATTCCTACACTGACCAATTTGAATCCTACACTGACCTATGTGATTCCTACACTAACCTATGTGATTCCTACACTGACCTACCTGATTCCTACACTGACCTATGTTATTCCTACACTGACCTATGTGATTCCTACACTGACCTATGTGATTCCTACACTGACCTACCTGATTCCTACACTGACCTATGTGATTCCTACACTGACCTATCTGATTCCTACACTGACCTATCTGATTCCTACACTGACCTATGTGATTCCTACACTGACCTATGTGATTCCTACACTGACCTATGTGATTCCTACACTGACCTACCTGATTCCTACACTGACCTATCTGATTCCTACACTGACCTATGTGATTCCTACACTGACCTATGTGATTCCTACACTGACCTATGTGATTCCTACACTGACCTACCTGATTCCTACACTGACCTACCTGATTCCTACACTGACCTATGTGATTCCTACACTGACCTATGTGATTCCTACACTGACCTATCTGATTCCTACACTGACCTATGTGATTCCTACACTGACCTACCTGATTCCTACACTGACCTACCTGATTCCTACACTGACCTATGTGATTCCTACACTGACCTATGTGATTCCTACACTGACCTATGTGATTCCTACACTGACCTATCTGATTCCTACACTGACTTATCTGATTCCTACACAGGTCAGTGTAGGAATCACATAGGTCAGTGTAGGAATCAGGTAGGTCAGTGTAGGAATCAGGTAGGTCAGTGTAGGAATCACATAGGTCAGTGTAGGAATCAGATAGGTTAGTGTAGGAATAACAGAATCTCCTCCTTGGCCGTTGTCGGTAGAAAAGGTGTCCCCATTGGAATGTTTCTACTTGGTTCCTGTTCTGGTGTCAATTTAAGATTTCTAAAATTTTGTTTTCAGTCAAGGCGACGTTGGTCACCAGGACAAATAGAAAGACAGACAGCAAGAAAAACCTGCAACAAGGTCTTAATATTGAGAGAACACAAAATATCTAACGTGTTTTTGTGGCCTCAAAGATCTCCACCTTCTTCAGGGCAAGAAAACAGACACAAAAACAACAGTTTATTCAAAACTAAAAAGTAAGTATTGACTTTACACTTTAAAGGCAGTGGCGGTGCGTCCATAAAGGGCGCATGGGCGCCACCCCTCTCTCCTGCCACCTCTCTCTGCCACCTCTCTCACACCAATAGATAGATTCATGCATTGCGTGAATCTATCTATAGTCGCTGCTGCCACCCCCTATTCATGTGCCGGCCTCTTTTTGGGCGCTGGGTGCCTGAATTACAGCGGCGGGGTATTTTTGGGAAGCACCTGATTAGAGCCATAGGCTCTAATAGGCGTCCAAAAAGGTGAACAGTGTTGTGCTGTGTGTTCGCTGTTTACTTAGCGTTGTGTTAGGAAAGCAAATTAATCGCTTTCCTAACACTAAACCGCCTCTCAGCCAATCATGTGCTTGGGTCTGTTACCTGTCACCTGATTGGCTGAAATGATAGGCGCTGTGATTGGACCCGGCCTATCAGGCAGAGGATGGGAGAAGACATTGAGAAAGCGAGACAGGTAAGTGCCAGGGATGCACACTAGCAGCATTTGATGGGCACAGTAGCGGAAATTGATAGGCACACTGGCAGCAATTGGTGAGAGCAGTAGCTGCAATTGATGGGCACACTGGCAGCAATTGGTGGGAACAGTAGCTGCAGTTGATAGGCACACTGGAAGCAGTTGATAGGCACAGTAGCGGAAATTGATGGGCACAGTAGTAGCAATTGATGGGCACAGTAGCAGCAATTGATGGGCACAGTGTCAGCAATTGATGGGCACACTGGCAGCAATGGATGGCCACAGTGTCAGTAATTGATAGGCACAGTGTCAGCAATTGATGGGCACAGTAGTAGCGATTGATGAGTACAGTAGCTGCGTTTGATGGCACAGTGGCAGCAATTTATGGGTACAGTGGCTGCATTTGATGGCTGCGTCGCTTTAACTGACAATTGCGCGGTCGTGTGACGTGGCTCTGAAACAAAATTGGCATCCTTTTTTTCCCACATATGGAGCTTTCTTTTGGTGGTATTTGATCACCTCTGCGTTTTTTCTTTTTTGCGCTATAAACAAAAATAGAGCGACAATTTTGAAAAAAAAGCAATTATTTTTTACTTTTTGCTATAATAAATATCCCCTAAAAACATATACATTTAATTTTTTTTTTCTCAGTTTAGGCCGATACGTATTCTTCTACATATTTTTGGTAAAAAAAAAAATTGCAATAAGCGTTCATCGATTGGTTTGCGCAAAAGTTACAGCTTCTACAAATTAGGGGACTGTTTTATGGCATTTTTATTAATAATTTTATTTTTTACGAGCTATGGCGGCGATCATCGATTTTTATCGTGACTGCAACATTATGGTGAACACATCGGACACTTTTGACACCATTGTCATTTTTACAGCGATCAGTGCTATAAAAATGCCCTGGTTACTGTAAAAATGACACCGGCAGTGAAAGGGTTAAACACTAGGTGGCGCTGCAGGGGTTAAGTGTTCCCTAGGAAGTGATTCATATTGTTAGGGGGCGTGGCTACACGTGACACGTCACTGATAACCATTCCCGATCACGGGGAACGGTCATCAGTGACAGTGTCACTAGGCAGAATAGGGGAATGCCTTGTTTACAAAGACATTCCCCTGTTCTGATCTTACCGACCGCAATTGGGGGCCTCCCGGGAACATCGAGTTCCTGGGACCAGGCATGTGTTCTGACAAAAACACAGGACTGCCATTGCTACCCTCCTCCTCCTGAAAATGCCAGGTGCTTGGCTGCCTCTGGCTTCAATGCTTTCTCAGTCACAGACCTGGAACAAGCATGTAGCTAGTGAAGTCAGATCTCCTAATTCTCACATTTGTTCCGGGTCAGTGACTCAGAAAGTCCTGTAAGCTTTGGGTCACCCTGATAGCCAGGACACTAGTATTTCCAGAAGAGATCCCAGCAATGGCAGCCTCCATATTTCTCTCTTTTATTACTGAATATGGAGGTGACAGAATGTGTAGAAATGGCGGTAGTAGATGTGTATAGGGAAGATCATGAGGACACAATGAATGTTATGATTACCTACAATACATTGTTATCAGCTGTGCCATTATAGGGGTGACAGGGTCACTTTAAGAGAATCTATGTATACTCTGATTATACTATATTTCTGTACCGCCCACAAAGTATTTCTTCATAACTTTATTAGTCTACTTACACCGACAGTTTATCTTAATTCTACCTTTGGAAAAAAACATTGAACACACCCACACAGATGAAAAAATTGCATTTATTTATTTTTGCATTTGAGCCTGAAAATCATTCCAATCAGGATCAGTGGATGGCGGGTGCAATGCTCAGCCTCCTGCAGACTATTCCTCCAGCTGCAGGTCTATACAGAGGTACGGACATTCAGTTACAGGGCTGGAGGAAGTGATCAATGGACTCCGGTGCTGTGATGTCCCACACTTATGTTCCATTCAGTGGAGGCACCAGGATGGGGGGCGCTATACCATCTTCAACATTTCTTTATCACCCCCATCCATTGGGCATCTGTCTGGGTATCCAAACACCAGAACATTCCCAGTGCAGTACAGGATCTACCTGTGTTCAAGCACAGAGGAGGGGCTACTGGAGCTGCCCCGCCTCCTTCCTCAGCTGATAACATGCTGTGAGTTGCCCTGGAAACGCCTCCTTCCTCTTCCTGAACTGTCACCACGGATACAAAGCTAGCCTAGGAGAAAAGCCAGGGGACCCAGTTGTCTGCCACTTCTCCATCTCCATATCATGTAGGAGGAGGAGAGCCTGACAGCAAAGGTAAGTGTCTATGACCAGCGCACAGGGATCTTGTCTTTGACTAGTTGGGTGACCAGTTGGGTCAGCGGTCCCCACCCCAGAAGTCATGGAATTAGAGGTTATGTGTGCGCTCATCTTTCCATTCCTACCCCAGTCATAGTTTGTCTTCTTCTGGGTGCCTCCTCTCCCCTCCCCCCAATCTGTTCCGTTCTCTCCCCCCTCTGTTTATCACAGGGGTAGGCAACCTGGGGCCCTCCAGCAGTTGTGGATCTACATTTGCCAATGATGGAGTGTACTTTATGCCCCCCGACACCAATGATGGAGTGTACTTTATCCCCCTGACACCAATGATGGGATTTATTGTATTCTCACTGACACCAATGATGTATCCCCCATGCCCCCCCCCCCCATGCCCTCCATTTCACGCACCTCATTTTTCTTCTCGAACTCTTTGAGGCGTCCCTCTTATTTATTTTCTATTGTTTGAATTTGTACTAAAGGAAATATCTTTACTGAGAGCCTCACATTTAATCGGAATAAAATGCCATTATTGCTCCTAGTAAACAATGTGGCCAATAGAAATAAAGATCACCTTCTCCCCTCTTCTGACACAAACTTCATCCATCTTGTTCCAGAATATTTCCAAAATCTGCACAACAGAATGTGCCGTGCGCCACAACAAGCGACTTTGCGCTGTGCGCTGTGCTGGGAGAAAATGATCTATAAATCAATGCTCTGCACATTGATATTCACCCTTTCCATATCAAACAAACTGTATAAAATGAGGGATGTTTGGTTCACATATATCGCAATACATGTTTAAGCCGGCCAACTGCGTCAAAGTAATCCCTCTCTGGCCAGTTTATTTTTTTTATTCACATTTTATTTACATACATTTAAATTACATACATTTAAAGCATAGCTTAGCAGTTCCAGTATAAAAACGCTGCACCTACAGGGAAGAAATTCTTGGTGGTTTCTTCTCTATGTATAGGAATTGATGGCTTGTATTACAGGTGAATTCCATAACACCCATCTGGGGTGAGCTGTCAGTGGGCACATGGCCTGTGTAGTGGCTTTGAAATCCCCACTCTTCAGAAGAGCGAGGATTACAAATCCCCCCCCACCACACAGGTTTCTTGGACACTAACAGTTCATCCCCCTGGGAGGTAAGTACAGCTGATTGTACAGTATGAAACTTGCCTGTAGATCCAGAGGAAGGCGAAAAACCCGTATGAAGCATGGTATAATTTACTCCAACAGGAAAATTCCTTCCTGACCCCCGAAGGCGATCGGATTACTCCCTGGATCGGCCATCTGTGGTGTAAACAATGGTGGTAACAATTCTGTGACATTAACAAATTGTATAAAATGCGTAGAATCGCTTCTTCTGAATCTTCGCAGGACGATGTCGTCATCTAATGCAGATTCACATGCGTGCCCACATACTGCTGATGTATGTGAACTTGGGTAGGTATATCTCCTCTCCTGGCTTCTCTGATGTATATGGCATTAGAGCCGATGGAGAAAGTCGCTCGTCTATATCCAGGTCCATGGGCTGTAAAAAGAAAACACAATGCGTCATATTCAATGTTTATAGATCTCTGGACTTATTGTTTAATAATGACCGGCATTGCGCCAATCTGTCGGATATATAGAAATATCGTCCCATTAGGATTTGGGTACTTACCATGTCCACTTGGAAAGGGGGCGCTGTATTCCCTTCCTCTACTTCTTCCCAGTCGATGCATTCCATGAAGATGTGGGATCGGATGTCTTCACTGATCCCCAGTCTCTCCTCTGGATCTTTGCAAAGCAGCTATAAAAGAATGAAGAGATATCTATTAGGACTTGTATACATGAGTAATAAAAGTTACATCACTTGGCTCTGTATAGATTAGGAAAGATCTGTGACTGCTGTGTGGCTCCTCCTGGGCGGACCCCAACCCAATAGACATCTTAGTGTGTGAAGACTCACATATAGACCAGTACAGGTGCTGGATGCAAACATACATGAGTTGTTTGGGTTCTGCTTTGATAGAATTATGAAATGTGCAGATCAGTGATTTACCCCCATGTGGCATCTTCTGCCCCCTCAGTCCCATGATAAAGTGTTACTATGGTTGTGTAACTGAACCTTTACCGCGGGGCAAAGAAGCTAAACTACCCAACAGTCAAGCCAATGAGCAGACTTGTCAGCAAACCTCCATTGTACCCCGAGAGCAGCAGCAGTAGTATGCCCACAAGTCTTTCCTCTTACTATTTAGAGCTAAAAAAGTTCTTCTCCTACTTACTCCTTTTATGAAGTCCTCCAGGTCCGGGTCCATGTCCGGGGGGTAATCGGGATAGCTGAAGTTCACCTCTCTCCGGTATTCATCAGTGGTCATGCTCCCAAATGGCATATGCTTTGTGGCCAAGATGTAGGTAATGACTCCCAGTGAAAACCAGTCGGGTTCAAACTGGTAAAAGTCATTGTTGACAACCTGCCAATCCAAAGAAAAGACATGAATAAGTACATTGGTGAGATAAATAATAATAGTAATAATAGATAAATGATGAGTATGGAGAAATGTACAAACCTCCGGAGCCATGAATCCTATGGTTCCAGCCATACCGGTGATCCTTTCCTCCTGTAGACCTACTGACAGTCCATAATCAGCAATGCGGATATGTTCTTCTTCATCCATCAGGATATTATCAGGCTTCAGATCCCTGCAAAGAGAAAGACGTCATTAGAAACATTTCTAAAACACATTCTGAGGATCACTTTCCCGCCAACTGATATTCCAATTCTAGGTGCTGCTAGTGACAGACGTTTCCCATTGGCTTCTTCTATCAGTTGGTTGGTAAAGTGGGAAGACTTTAGGTGCCCATGTATATATGTGCCTCTCCTCAATCTCCCCTCCCCCGCACACATTGGTCTACAATACAATAGAATACAATGACTTACCTATG
The DNA here is from genome assembly GCA_029574335.1 of Rana kukunoris. Classification (NCBI taxonomy): domain Eukaryota; kingdom Metazoa; phylum Chordata; class Amphibia; order Anura; family Ranidae; genus Rana; species Rana kukunoris. Next base: position 29,077,756 of record CM056060.1, read on the forward strand.
GAGGATCCCATTATAGTGAAGGAAATCCAGTCCACACGATATTTCTGCCACAAGGACTCTGTAAAAGAGAAAAGAAAGTTAGATTGACACAAAATGACATTTAAAAGAAATGAAATTCACTTGGTAATGAAACGTACTTGATGGCGTCGGTGCCGACTGGCGAATATTTCCAGATGTAGTCACTTAAACTCCCTCCGCTGGCGTATTCCATCACAAAGCAGGCGGTGAGGGGGGTCTGGAAGGCGGCATAGAGCTGAATTAGATAGGGGCCCCCTTTTGTCTTCTCCATGACGTATCGTTCTATGTGCAGGCCGTAGGTATCTCTAGACTTAATCACAGACTTGATGGCCACTTTCTGCTGGCTCTTTCGGTGAGTCGCCAGAACAACCTGAATGAGAGAGAAGAGAACAATTAGTGGGCTCCTCGGTGATGAAAGGGTGTTTTGTGGGTGGAGCTAGTCATTGGAGTAACGGGGAGTACTTACCTTTCCAAAGCTTCCTTCTCCGAGCTCATAGTGCAATATGAAGCTTGACAGCGTTATTCTCACGTCCTCGCTTGGTGCGCAGGAGTCGTATCCGGTGGTTTCAGTCTCTGAGGTGAGACATCCTGAAGGTCCTGAAAAGACACTCGCCATGCTTAGGGCAGTGTCAGGGGTTCCAGCCTCAGCCGAGGCAGGATGGGAAGGACTGCAAGGTCCTGAAGGGACACACTCTGTGCCCAGGTTGGTGTTGGGTGTTCCATCTTCATGTAGACATGCAGGGCTGCAATGTGATGCAGGTTGTGAATGGACCTCCGTGATGCTGGAGGTGCTGTTGGTCCCAGCCTTAGCCAAGGCGGGACAGGCAGGGCTGTGACACCCTGAGGGGATGGGAGATGACTGGTAGTGGTCCTCATCTCCAGCGATGGAATTGGTGGCTGCTGTCACCTCAGCCGAGGTGACACAGGAAGGGCTACCAGACCCTGAAATGACACTGATGATCAGGTTGGTGTCATTGGTTCCAGTCTCAGCTGGATAGACAGGGCTTGAATACCCTGAAGAAACCTCCATAGGGTTGGAGGCTCTGATGTTACTGGTCCCAGCCTTAGCCAAGGCGGGACAGGCAGGGCTGTGACACCCTGAGGGGATGGGAGATGACTGGTAGTGGTCCTCATCTCCAGCGATGGAATTGGTGGCTGCTGTCACCTCAGCCGAGGTGACACAGGAAGGGCTACCAGACCCTGAAATGACATCAATGCTGAGGTTGGTGTCATTGGATCCAGTCTCAGCTGGATAGACAGGGCTTGAATACCCTGAGGAAACCTCCTTCAGATTGGAGGCTCTGATGTTACTGGTCCCAGCCTTAGCCAAGGCGGGACAGGCAGGAGATGACTGCTGGTAAATGTCATCATCATCATCATTACTGATGCGCCGGCGAAATGTGAAGCAGTTTCCCATTGTTGGAAAATATGAGAAACACAAGAAAAACAAGCAAAACAAGGAGCAGAAAAAAGCGATGCTTCCTCTACAACTCTCACAGCTTGAATGAGCTTCACACACTGAGCACCCCTGGCCCTCAGCTATTTATAGTCGCCGAGCTCTGATGTCACAGTGACACTGTGACAGTTATTTTTCTTTTCCTTGTCAATATATCTTTATTGAGGTGAGTTATTTTTTTTTAAACATGTGAAGTCACATGGCTGAACATGTGACTAGCTTCAAAAACATGTGACGTCCAACAGTTAGGGACTTTCCCAGGAGCCAACTGCCATTTCTGGAATTCTCTGGAATTCTGTTGCCATGGTTACAGAGCTTCTTTTACACAGTGATGGTTGTTTGGGGGAGGGACTGGAGAATCTCATCTCTGATTACATACAGAGCCCGGGGGAGGGGACAGACACACCATTACTAATCATTTATAATAGAGGACTATGAGGGGGCAGGCTTATTGGTGGCAGTCTTTATAGTGTAGTTTCTCCAAGGGCTGCAGAGCATCGCACCTTTTACTGCAGAGAATCACGCCTTTCCCTGCAGAACATTGCACCTTTCACCCAGGGCTGCAGAGCATCGCACCATTCGCTGCAGAGCATTGCGCCTTTCGCTGCAGAGCATCGCATCTTTTACTGCAGAGCATCACGCCTTTCCCTGCAAAACATCGCTCCTTTCACCCAGGGCTGCAGAACATCACACCATTCGCTGCAGAGCATTGCATCTTTCCCTGCAGAACTTCACTCCTTTCTCCCAGGGCTGCAGAGCATTGCGCCTTTCACTGCAGAGCATCGTACCTTACCTGCAGAGCATCATGCCTTTCTCCCAGGGCTGCAGAGCATCACGCCTTTCGCTGCAGAGCATCGTACCTTACCTGCAGAGCATCACGCCTTTCTCCCAGGGCTGCAGAGCATCGCACTATTCGCTGCAGAGCATCGCGCCTTTCCCTGCAAAACATTGCACCTTTCTTCCAGGGATGCAGAGCATTGCGCCTTTCACTGCAGAGCATCTCACTTTTTACTGCAGAGCAGCACGCTTTTCCCTGCAGAGGATCGCACCTTTCACTGCAGAGCATCGTACCTTACCTGCAGAGCATCACGCCTTTCTTCCAGGGCTGCAGAGCATCGCCTTTCACTGCAGAGCATCGTACCTTTCTCCCAGGGCTGCAGAGCTACGCACCATTCTCTGCAGAGCATCGCGCCTTTCCATGCAGAACATTGCACTTTTCTCCCAGGGCTGCAGAGCATTGTGCCTTTTACTGCAGAGCATCGTACCTTACCTGCAGAGCATCACGCCTCTCTCCTAGGGCTGCAGAGCATCGCACCATTTACTGCAGAGCATCACACCTTTCCCTGCAGAACATCGCACCTTTCTCCCAGGGCTGCAGAGCATTGCATCTTTCACTGCAAAGCATCGCCCCATTCGCTGCAGAGCATTGCACCTTTCCCTGCAGAACATCTTTTACACCTTTTACCCAGGGCTGCAGAGCATCATACTTTACCTGCAGAGCATCACGCCTTTTGCTGCAGAGCCTTTCTCCCAGGCCTGCAGAGCATCACACCAATTCGTTGCAGAACATCGCACCTTTCTCCCAGGGTTGCAGAACATTGCACCTTTTGCTGCAGAGCCTCATGTTTTTCCCTGCAGAACATCGCTCCTTTCACCCAGGGCTGCAGAGCATTGCGCCTTTCACTGCAGAGCATCGTACCTTACCTGCAGAGCTTCACGCCTTTCTCCCGGGGTGCAGAGCTTTTTCTAAAGAGCAGCGCCTTTCCCTGCAGAACATTGCTCTTTTCTCCCAGGGCTGCAGAGCATCATGTCTTTCACTACAGAGCATCGTACCTTTCATTGCAGAGCATTGCGCCTTTCGCTGCAGAGCATCGTACCTTACCTGCAGAGCTTCATTTTTTTTCCTTAATATGGGGCTGCAGAGCATTCGCACCATTGTCTGAGAGCTGCCCCTTTAGTAGTGCATGCTTTCTTTGCTGCATTTGCTCTGACCAGTGCTCTTTTCAAGCTTGCTGCTTTGCACCAAATCGCACCTTTTCCCTAGAAACTCAATTTCCTGATAGCAGACCTGCACATAGTGTAGAACCTTGCAGCCCATTATAGGTCACAATATCTCATAGTAGTTTTATGCAAGGACATATAGGGTTCGAATGCAGTAAACATTTTAAACTCATTTTTTTTATGTTTGGTGCAGCATGCCCTAATTATCATAGTGTCAGAATGAAATTAATTTTGTCTTGTAAATACCTTTATTTTGTTCCTTCCTCCTCCTTATTAGCCTAGGCTATTAAGTCACATGGCTATTTGCAAGGGTTTCTGGGATAGGCATCATGTTTCCCAGTAGTCCTTGCAAACCTGACTGAAACCTATTACATTGCTTGTGCAGCACTGAGCATGTGCGAGATATGCAAAGCTGAAATCCAGGAAGTCATACAGTCTGGCTTCATGATGCCCACACTTAAGATGGCCACGGTCTATTTCTAGATTATAAACTATCTAAATGCTGTAACAACCTAACAAAATGGACCTTAGTTTACAGACTAACTTTACTAGAATACATTAAGCTTGTGTATTACAGGGGTATTTATATTTAAAAAGTGAAATTGTGGGTGGAACTCCCCTTTAAATAGGGGTGAGCTAAGCCAAAAGAGAGTAGATCCCAAATCAACCAGCGACTACTTCGGGGGTAGTGCTACACATAAAATTGCCAATCGCCATTTTATTCTCTAGATTCTCTGCTAAAAAAATGATGTGTATATATATATAAAATATAATATATATATATAATATATATATATATATATAATATATATATATAATATATATTAAAAAATATTTGGGGATAATTTTCTAGCAAAGAAATACAGATTTTAACTTGTAAACACTAAATGTCAGAAAAAGCTATGAAAGTACTATAGATATGACATATCTGCTAAAAAGGTAAACAAACTGGTTGCCATAGCAACCATTTTGTTTACTTGTTTACAAACCTGAGCTGTAATAGAGAGACAGCAAGAGGCTTTTTTTTTTTTTTACAGCTCAGGTTTGTAAACAAGTAAACAAAATGGTTGCTATGGCAACAAGGTTGTTTACCCTTTTAGCAGACATCTCATGTATAGGGCCCAAAGTTCTCTAGAACAAGTATACATACATGTTGCCGATTAAAGTATTTTCTGTGTGTGGGTGGTTTCTAAAAGTGCATAAGCAGCGCTGGATTAGTAAAATCCTTGACAATAGTCTTGTTTTAATTCTGCTTCAAATACAGAACATATTTTCCAGTGCATTTGTGTTTGCAAAAAGAAATGTTTTAATTGTTTTTAATGGCTGTCATACACAATATATTCCACTAGATGGCCCCCTTGTATGAATACTAAACCTCTTAGAAGTCTGTTTTATGAAAACTATGGGAGAAAAAGGGACATCGGTCATGAAGAGGAAGGAACACAGGCACCCCATCTGTGCCCACTAGTTCCGCCTGCCAGTGCCCACCAGTGCAAAAAAGTGCCACCAATCAATGCCAACGAGTGCCGCTTATCAATGCCTACCAGTGGTGCCAATCAGTGCCACCTACCAGTGCTGCCTATCAGTGTCACCTACCACGCCCATCATTGCCACCCATCAATGCCTATCACTGCCAGCTATCCGTGCCACCTCTCAGTGCCCACCAGTGTCACCTCTCAGTACCCACCAGTGCCACCTATCAGTGCCCACCAGTGCAGCCTCTTAAGTTTACTTCAATGAATTACCACGCAATTGTCAATCAAAGACTGAGAGCGCTGAAAGCTGAAAATTGGTCTGGGCAGGAGGGGGGTTTAAGTGCCCAGTAAGCAAGTGGTTAATCTCCAATGGTGTACAGTAAAGTAAAGCATTATAGATGCCCCATCTATCAATAGTGGTATCAAAGCAGAATTCTGGGGGTGCATGTATAGCCATGTATAAGGGTGACTATGATGTAATAGGGGCCTCTGATGTGATGGCGAGACCTGTATAGTGATGGGGGACCTCTGATGTGATGGGGGGGGGGGCCTCTGGTGTGGCGGGAGGACCTATAATAGGAAGAACGCTGATTTGAATTGGGGACTACTATTTTTAAAATGAAGAACCTCTGATGTGAAGGGAGAGACCTCTGATGGGGATGGGGGGCCTCTAATGGGGATGTAGGGACCTATGATGTGAAGAGGGGGACCTCTGATGGGGATCGGGAACCTGTGATGTGAAGGGAGAGACCTCTGATGTGAAGGGGGGACCTCTCATGTGGATGGAGGGGACCTTTGATGGAGATGGGGGACCTCTAATGGAGATGGGGGGACCTTTGATGTGAAGGGAGGGACCTCTGATGTGAAGGGGGGACCTCTCATGTGGATGGAGGGGACCTTTGATGGAGATGGGGGACCTCTAATGGAGATGGGGGGACCTTTGATGTGAAGGGAGGGACCTCTGATGTGAAGGGAGGGACCTCGGATGGGGGACCTCTTAAGGGGATGAGGGGACCTATGATGGGGATGGGAGGACCTCTGGTGGGGATGGGATGACCTCTGATGGGGATGGGGGACCTCTGATGTTAAGGGAGAGACCTCTAATGTGAAGGGGGGACCTCTGATGGGGATGTAGGGACCTCTGATGTGAAGGGAGAGACCTCTGATGTGAAGGGGGGACCTCTGATGAGGATGGGAGGACCTCTGATGTGAATGGGGGACCTATGATGGGGATCGGGAACCTGTGATGTGAAGGGAGAGACCTCTGATGTGAAGGGAGAGACCTCTGATGTGGATGGAGGGGACCTCTGATGGAGATGGGGGACCTCTAATGGAGATGGGGGGGACCTTTGATGTGAAGGGAGGGACCTCTGATGTGAAGGGAGGGACCTCGGATGGGGGACCTCTTAATGGGGATGGGGGGGGACCCTGATGGATGGGGATGGGGAGAGACCTCTGGGTGGGGATGGGATGACCTCTGATGGTGATGGGGGACCTCTGATGTGAAGGGAGAGACCTCTGATGTGAAGGGAGGGACCTCGGATGGGGGGCCTCTTAAGGGGATGGGGGGACCTATGATGGGGATGGGAGGACCTCTGATGGGGATGGGGGACCTCTGATGTGAAGGGAGAGACCTCTGATGGGGATGTAGGGACCTCTCATGTGAAGGGAGAGACCTCTGATGTGAAGGGAGAGACCTCTTATGTGAAGGGAAAGACCTTTGATGTGAAGGGGGGACCTCTGATGTGAAGGGGGGACCTCTGATGAGGATGGGGGGACCTCTGATGTGAATGGGGGACCTCTGATGAGGATGGGGGGGACCTCTGATGTGAATGGGGAACCTCTGGTGGGGATGGGGGGACCTCTGATGTAAATGGGGGGGACCTCTGATGTGAAGGGAGAGACCTCTGATCTGAAGGGAGAGACCTCTGATGGGGATGTAGGGACCTCTCATGTGAAGGGAGAGACCTCTGATGTGAAGGGAGAGACCTCTGATGTGAAGGGAGAGACCTCTTATGTGAAGGGAAAGACCTCTGATGTGAAGGGGGGACCTCTGATGTGAAGGGGGGACCTCTGATGAGGATGGGGGGGACCTCTGATGTGAATGGGGGACCTATGATGTAAATGGGGGGCCTCTGATGTGAAGGGGAACCTCTGGTGGGGATGGGGGGACCTCTGATGTAAATGGGGGGGACCTCTGATGTGATGCCCATAAGGGGGTATCATAGGGCCACCTGTAGGGGGCCAGGACCCTGTCACTTATCAGGGGGCCCAGCCGGCAGCTTCAGACTCAATGTAGGATGTCAATGTGTACAGTCAGTCAGTGTACATAATATACTGTTCTCCACCAGATTCCAGGGTATTCATAATCCCCGTTGGGCTGGGGGGGGGGGGGGGGGGGGCTGTACTGTGTGATTAGCATGAGGAAAATGATCATTGAAGGAAGGACAGTGAAATGCAAGCTCGCCCTAGATGGGTGGAATCCTGGCCGGTTCAGCAGGATCTGGCCAAGATTCGAACACTCTATGGGCAGACTGAATGTACTCAAGTCGATCCACTTGATCAACTTAGGTACAACCAGTCTGTCGGATTTTACATGCAATTATTGCTAGCAGCTATTATATCCAAAAGCAGTAATCACCATGTTTTACTGGTGGGGAAAACTCCCAGCACTCCACCTCCACCCCCCCCCCCCCCAGCATTGCCACTGCTCAGATCAATAGGAGTTTTCTGTCACTTAATGGGTCCCCTCACCTCCCCAGTCCATGGTGTCCAAGCAGTGAGGAGATGATGTACTGTAACCTTTAGCAACCAATCAGTGAGCAGTAATGATGTGCACTAACCTCTTGTAACCAATCATTAACCGGTAAGGATATGTAGTAACCTCTAGCAACCAATGAGTAGTAAGAATGTGCAGTACCTCTAGCAACCAATTAGTGAGTACTAAAGATGTCCAGTAACCTCTAGCAACCAACCTCTAGCAACCAATCAGTGAGCAGTATTGATGTACAGTAATCTTTAGCAACCATTCAACAAGCAACTAATCAGTGATCCATAATGTTTGCTATAACCTCTAGCACCAGTGAACGGTAACGATACACTGTAACCTCTGGCAACCAATCGCAATCATTACTGCCTGATCTGATTCAGGAAACTGCTATTTTTTGCATGTCTCAGAGCAGGTGGAGAACGAAATCGTATAGAAGGGGGGGCCAAAGAAAATGTTTGCCCAGCGTCCAATCAATATTAACCGTTTGCCGACAGCCTCACGCGGATATACTGCGACGGAGTGGCACAAAACCCTGTACGGTACGTCGTCCCCCTTAAGAGCCACCTGATGGTGGGCGCACACCCACTGCACTGTGGGGGACCCGATGTGCATGGCTGGCGATCACGTGCAGGAGAGCCAGCATGGGGTGTGTCAGGGGAGGAGACACAGATCGTAGGAACAACAATCTGTGTCTCCTCTCCTAGTCCGTCCTACCCCCTCCCCCCCCCACAGTTAGAACACACATTTAACCTCTTGATCGCCACCTAGTGTTAATACCTTCCCTACCAGTGACATTTACACAGTAATCAGTGAATTTTTATAGCACTATTCGCTGTATAAATGTCAATGGTCCCAAAAATGTGTCAAAAATGTCTGATCTGTCTGCCACAATGTCGCAGTGCCGCAAAAAAACGCAGATCGCCGCTATTACTAGTAAAAAAATTAAATAAAAAATTATAAAAAAGACATAAATCTTTCCCATAGTTTGCAGACACTATGGGCCAGATTCAGGTACCTTTATGCCCGCGTATCTGGAGATACGCCGCCGTAATTTCAAATCTACGCAGTCGCATCTTTGTGCCGATTCACAAAGCGAGATACGCCGAAAAACATGGCTTCAGCCGTCCGACGTAACTTGCCTACGCCAGCGTATCGTGGGCGCATAGTTACGCTGGACGCATTCGGTGTTCCCATTAAAAAGATGCAAATGAGCTAGATACGCCTGTTCACGAATGTATGTACGCCCGTCGCAGTAAGCTACGCCGTTTACGTAAGGCGTTTTTCAAGCGTAAAGATAAACCACCAAAAAGATGGCGCAGTCAATGTTAAGTATGGACAATGGAACAGCCGTCGAATTTCACGTCGTTTACGTCGTTTGCGTAAGCCGATTCAGAATGGGGCTGGGCGTAGGTTCCGTTCACATCGAAAGCATTGACTATTTGCGACGTGATTTTGAGAATGCGCACTGGGATACGTCCAGGGAATGGGAATGGGGCTGCAGGTAAGTTACGTACACGTCGTTTACATTGACTACTAGCGACGTGATTTGACGCTTGCGCACTGGGATACGTCCACGGACGGCGCATGCGCCGTTCAGAAAATACGTAAATTGCGTGGGGTCATGATTAATTTACATGAATCACGCCCCCACATTAATAATTTGAATTAGGCGCCCTTACGCCGGACACTTTACGCTACGACGCCGCAACTTATGGAGCAAGTGCTTTCTGAATAAGGCACTTGCCCATAAAATTTGCGGAGGCGTAGCGTAAAGATCATACGCTACGCCGCCGGATAGATACATATTTGTATCTGAATCTGGCCCACGGTACCTGCCTCTCTAAGTTACGGCGGCGTAGTGTATATGAGATACGCTACGCCCGCACAAAGTTAAGCCAGTCTTTCTGAATCTGGCCCTATAACTTTTGCGCAAACAAATCCGATTTTTTTTTTATACCAGAAATATGTAGAAGACTGGTCTAGTCTGATGAATAATTTATATATATATATATATATATATATATATATATATATATATATATATATATATTAGGGTTGTCCTGATGCTTCTTTTTTAGGACCGAGTACAAGTACCGATACTTTTTTTCATGTGTCCCCAAATGCAGCCATGTCCCCCCAGCCATGTCCCCCCACATATTGCAGCCATGTCCTGTCCCCCACATATTGCAGCCATGTCATGTCCCCCACATAATGCAGCCATGTCCTGTCCCCCACATATTGCAGCCATGTCATGTCCACCATATATGCAGCCATGTCATGTCCCCCACATATTGCAGCCATGTCATGTCCCCCACATATTGCAGCCATGTCCTGTCCCCCACATATTGCAGCCATGTCATGTCCCCCACATATTGCAGCCATGTCATGTCCCCCACATATTGCAGCCATGTCATGTCCCCCACATATTGCAGCCATGTCATGTCCCCCACGTATTGCAGTCATGTCATGTCCCCCACGTATTGCAGTCATGTCATGTCCCCCACGTATTGCAGTCATGTCATGTCCCCCACGTATTGCAGTCATGTCATGTCCCCCACGTATTGCAGCCATGTCATGTCACATATTGCAGCCATGTCATGTCCCCCACATATTGCAGCCATGTCATGTCCCCCACATATTGCAGCCATGTCATGTCCCCCACGTATTGCAGTCATGTCATGTCCCCCACATATTGCAGCCATGTCATGTCCCCCACGTATTGCAGCCATGTCATGTCCCCCACATATTGCAGCCATGTCCTGTCCCCCACATATTGCAGCCATGTCATGTCCCCCATATATGCAGCCATGTCATGTCCCCCACATATTGCAGCCATGTCCTGTCCCCCACATATTGCAGCCATGTCATGTCCCCCATATATGCAGCCATGTCATGTCCCCCACATATTGCAGCCATGTCATGTCCCCCACATATTGCAGCCATGTCATGTCCCCCACATATTGCAGCCATGTCATGTCCCCCACGTATTGCAGTCATGTCATGTCCCCCACGTATTGCAGTCATGTCATGTCCCCCACATATTGCAGTCATGTCATGTCCCCCACGTATTGCAGTCATGTCATGTCCCCCACGTATTGCAGCCATGTCATGTCCCCCACATATTGCAGCCATGTCATGTCCCCCACATATTGCAGCCATGTCATGTCCCCCACATATTGCAGCCATGTCATGTCCCCCACGTATTGCAGTCATGTCATGTCCCCCACATATTGCAGCCATGTCATGTCCCCCACGTATTGCAGCCATGTCATGTCCCCCACGTATTGCAGCCATGTCATGTCCCCCACATATTGCAATCATGTCATGTCCCCCACGTATTGCAGTCATGTCATGTCCCCCACATATTGCAGCCATGTCATGTCCCCCACATATTGCAGCCATGTCATGTCCCCCACATATTGCAGTCATGTCATGTCCCCCATATATGCAGCCATGTCATGTCCCCCATATATGCAGCCATGTCATGTCCCCCATATATGCAGCCATGTCATGTCCCCAATATAGGGTTGCCACCTCATCCCTTTAAACCCGAACACATATGAATTACACAGGTTCTGTGGCTGATTAGGGTGGTAATTAAACTCACTTGGTACCTTATCTGCATTAAATTCGCCTCAGAACCTGTGTAATTCATATGTGTTCGGGTTTAAAGGGATGAGGTGGCAACCCTACCCCCATACCTTTAGTACCGTAGATGATGCCGCATACCGCCGTGTATTGTAATCGCCGCATTACAGGCACCTGTTTGAATTCTCAATGGCCGCCACGTATAGACACTCCCCTTCTCGGGATTGGACCAATCCCGAGCAAGGGGGAGTGTCTATACACACGGCTCAGTGCATAGACACTCCCCCTTGCTCGGGATTGGACAGATCCGTTCAATCCCGAGAAGGAGAGTGTCTATACGCGGCGGGCATTAAGAATTCAAACAGGTGCCTGTAATGCGGCGATTACAATACACGGCAGTATACGGCGGTATGCGGCGGCGGCTTACGGTGGCGGCGGGAAGTATTCTATTTAGGCATCGGGGGTATTTGCGCGAGTACAAGTACTCCCGCAAATACTCGGTATCGATACCGATACTAGTATCGGTATTGGGACAACCCTAATATATATATATATATATATATATATATATATATATATATATTTATATTTATTATAGCAAAAAATAAAAACCGCAGAGGTGATCAAATACCACCAAAGAAAGCTCTATTTGTGGGGAAAGAAGGACGCAAATTTTTACAATATGTATCCTACAGATGGGTTGTCCTCTACTTGACTTCCATTATTCTAGTTTCAAGTTAATGTTTAGCTGAAACCTCCTATACAGTCATTCACTATTTTAGTTTCAATGTAAATTCCGTCTTAAACTTTTGTATTTTGTGATGTAATGCGTAAGATAAGGCGGCCCCTACATTTAATCTACTTCCTGTTTACAACTGCCACTTGTCTAAGCTTGTACAGTAACTGCCCTTCAAGGTCACACGCTGAGCACCAGATCTGACCACACAGCCATTTACTATCAGCTATCATTACTTCATTTCATATGTACAGAACTGTGCAAAAGTTTTAGGAACGTGTGAACAAATGCTGTAACCTAAGAATACTTTAAAGAATATATATTTTAATTGTTTCGTTTTTTTTAATCAATTTACAAAATACAAAGTAAACAAATAGAAGTCTAAATCAAATAATTATTTGGTGTGACGACACGTTTGTCTTTAACCACTTAAGGACCAGGTCTATTTTTCAAAGTTGTTTAGAAAATTACTTAGAACCCTCAAACGTATATATATTTTTTCTAACACCCTAGAGCAGTGGTCTTCAAACTGCGGCCTGGGGGCCAGATGTGGCCTTTTGCTTGATGTTATCTGGCCCTTGGGGTGCTTTTTTATTCATTGGCACCAATGATGGGGCAGAATTCCTCCCAATGACCCCAATGATGGGGCAGAATTCCTCCCAATGATGGGGCAGAATTCCTCCCAATGACATCAATGATGGGGCAGAATTTCTCCCATTGATAGGGCAGAATTCCTCCCAATGACACCAATGATGGGGCATTATTCCTCCCAATGATACCAATGATGGGGCAGAATTCCTCCCAATGATGGGGAAGAATTCCAATGAATTGTTAGGGGCAATAATGGGGCAGAATTCCTCCCAATGATGGGGCAGAATTCCTCCCATTGATAGGGCGGAATTCCTCCCAATGACACCAATTATGGGGCAGAATTTCTTCCAATGATGGGGCAGAATTCCTCCCAGTGATGGGGCAGAATTTCTCCCATTGATAGGGCAGAATTCCTCCCGATGATAGGGCAGAATTCCTCCCAATGACACCAATGATGGGGCAGAATTCCTCCCAACGATGGGGCAGAATTCCTCCCATTGATAGGGCAGAATTCCTTCCAATGATGGGGCAGAATTACTCCTATTAATAGGGCAGAATTCCTCCCAATGATGGGGCAGAAATCCTCCCAATGACACCAATGATGGGGAAGAATTCCTTCCAATGATGGGGCAGAATTCCTCCCAGTGATGGGGCAGAGTGTCTCCCTATGACACCAATGATGGAGTCCAATGACACCAATGATGGGGGATTTTGTACTCCTGATGGCCACAGTCCGGCCCCCTTAAAGTCTGGGGGACAGTAATCTGGCCCTTTGTTTAGACAGTTTGGAGATTCCTGCCCTAGAGAATAAAATGGTGGTCGTTGCAATACTTTCTGTCACACCGTATTTACAGCGCGGTCTTACAAGCGCACTTTTAAAAAATAAAAATAAATATTCTTAATTAAAAAATAAGACAATAGTAAAGTTGTGCAGCGGTCTTACAAACAAAATTTTGGGTGAAAAAATACACTTTTTTAAATAAAAAACAAATAAAATAGTAAAGTTAGGCCATTCTTTTTAAAATATATTGTGAAAGATGATGTTACGCCGAGTAAATTGATACCCAACATGTAACGCTTCAAAATTGCGTCCGCTCCTGGAATGGATACAAACTTTTACTTTTAAAAATCTCCATAGACGACATTTAAAAAATTCTACAGGTTGCATGTTTTAAGTTACAGAGGAGGTCTAGGGCTAGAATTATTGCCCTCGCTCTAACGATCGCGGCGACACCTCACATGTGTGGTTTGAACACCGTTTTCATAGGCGGGTGCTACTCACGTATGCGTTTGCTTCTGCACACGAGCTCGGCGGGACGGGACGCGTTAATTAATTTTTTTTTTTTTTTTTTCTTATTTTATTTTTATTTTATTTAAAAAAATGCACTGTTCTTTAAAAAAAAAAAAATGTTACACATCCCTTGTAATAGAAACAAAGCATGACAGGGTCTCTTAAATATGAGATCTGTGGTCAAAAAGACCTTAGATTTACCCAAAAATGCAATAGAAAAAAATATATATTTTGAGAAAAAAAATCCTGTTAAGAGCTATGGAAGAGACGTTTTGATGTCACTTCTGCCCTGCAATGGTATGGAGCCGGGTGGGGGACATCTTCCCCTCACTCAGCAGCCAGCCAAGCAGGGGACATGATCCGATTGCCTCCACCACTGCGGGCGGCTCCGGTAAGCGATGGAGGGCACCGGTAAGTGACGGGAGAGGGGGGGCTCTCTACCGCCACCTATAAAAGCAATCTCGCAGCAAAAATCACTTTTATCTGAAAGCGGACCACCTGCTGAAGAAGTGGATACAGGGGTTATGCAGCTAGCTGCTGCCATAATGATATTCCACTTCAAAGAGCCGCTGTATAATGACGGCGGGTGGTCCGAAAGTGGTTAAACCAGCATTAATCCTTACACTTGCACATTTTGTACACTTGCACAAAGTCAGTTTTTTTTTTTAGGATTAGAGTCAGGTGTATGATTAAGCTATTATACCAAGCAGGTGCAAATGATCATCAATTTCATATGTAGGTTGAAACATATTTGTTAACTAAAGCAGGAACAGCTGTATAAGAGGCTTAAACTGGGTGAGGAACAGCCAAACTCTGCTGCTAAGGTGAGGTTTTAGAAGACAATTTCATGTCACAGGTCATACACTGTGGCAAGACTGAGCATAGTAACAAGGCACACGGTAGATATACTGCAGGTCATTCTTGGATTTCCAGATGTGCTGTTCAAGCTCTTTTGAAGAAGCACAAAGGAACAGGCAATGTTGAGGACCGTAGCTGCAGTGGTTGGCCAAGAAATATTAGTGTGATATTAAAGTAATCATTTTTTTGAAAAATAACAAACATGTTTTACTTATCTGCTCTGTGCAGTAGTTTTGCACAGAGCAGCCCCAATCCACTTCTACTTGGGTCCCCCGCTGGTGCTCCTGGCCCTTTCTCCTGTCAAGAGCCCCCAGAGCAAGCAGCTTGCAATGGGAGCACTCAAGCAGGCTCGCTCCCGAGCCTCAGCTCTGCATGTCCATTCACACACAGAACCCCCTGCTCGGCCCAACATCTCTCATAGCCAATGAGAAGGGGGAGTCCCTTCGCTGATGGAAGATCTGGCTCAGGTGAGTATTGGGGGGGGGGGGGGGATCATGCACACTGAAACCAGTGGGACCCAGATACACCCATCTACTGTCTGGAGAATTCTGGCCAGATGTGGTCATCATGGAAGAATTCAGCCAAAAAGCCATACCTCTGACCTAGAAACAAGGCTAAGCGACTCAACTATCCATGAAAACATAGGAGTTGGGGTGTATAAAATTGGCAGCAGATGTTCGACTCCCACCCCCTCACTTGCCATGTCCTGGGACAAGTCACAGTCCGAGGAGACTGAGACACGTTCCCCTCACCTGGGTGAAAGGTTATTGACACAGTGAGAGACACTGAAGGATTGGGAAGATTGCATACTTTTTTATAGTTTGGAATTAAAGCACTGTCCATAGGCGTACGCAAGGGGTGTGCCTGGGCACACCCTAATCCTGGGGTTGGCAACCTGTCAATGGTGGGCAGGAGACAGGTAAACCACAATCCTTCCTTGCCAGTCCTCAGAACCTGGACAGGAGAGGCGGCAGGGGTGAAATTTAATGGAACCAATCTGTATTTTCCTCCTGCAGCAGCTGAAAGTGGGCTTCTCCTCCTCTTTCTTTTCTCAACATTCATAAGGACCTCCTTCCTTCTGCTGGCAATCCCTCTAGTGATAACGAACGATCTACAGTATATCGGAATCAGGACCGCCTTCCTCCTGCAGGACCGCCTGCTGGTGATCCCTCTAGTGATAACGAACAATCTATATCGGAATCAGGACCGCCTTCCTACTGTTGGTGATCCCTCTAGTGACATTGAATGATCTATATCTTAATCAGGACCTCTTTCCTCCTGCTGGTGATCCCTCTAGTGATAACAAATCATCTATATCGGAATCAGGACCTCCTTCCTTCAG
Source organism: Rana kukunoris (assembly GCA_029574335.1). NCBI lineage: Eukaryota > Metazoa > Chordata > Amphibia > Anura > Ranidae > Rana > Rana kukunoris. The sequence goes on from CM056060.1 coordinate 29,093,882, forward strand.
CTGGTGATCCCTCTAGTTGAAATTGAATGATCTATATCGGGAATCAGGACCTCCTTCCTCCTGCTGGTGATCCCTCTAGGGACAACGAATGATCTATATCGAAATCAGGACCTGCTTCCTCCTGCTGGTGATCCCTCTAGGGACAACTAATGATCTATATCAGAATCAGGACCTCCTTCCTCCTGCTGGTGATCCCTTTAGTGATAACAAATGATCTATATCGGAATCAGTACCTCCTTCCTCCTGCTGGTGATCCATCTAGTTGAAATTGAATGATCTATATCGGGAATCAGGACCTCCTTCCTACTGATGGTGATCCCTCTAGTGATAACGAACGATCTATATCGGAATCAGGACCGCCTTCCTCCTGCTGGTGATTCCTCAAGTAACAACGAATGATCTATATCAGAATCAGGACCGCCTTCCTTCTGATGGTGATCCCTCTAGTGATATTGAAAGATCTATATCGGGAATCAGGACCTCCTTCCTACTGCTGGTGATCCCTCTAGTGACATTGAATGATCTATATCGGGAATCAGGACCTCCTTCCTCCTGCTGGTGATCCCTCTAGAGACAACGAATGATCTATATCAGAATCAGTACCTCCTTCCTCCTGCTGGTGATCCCTCTAGGGACAACGAATGATCTATATCGAAATCAGGACCTGCTTCCTCCTGCTGGTGATCCCTCTAGGGACAACGAATGATCTATATCAGAATCAGGACCTCCTTCCTCCTGCTGGTGATCCCTTTAGTGATAACAAATGATCTATATCGGAATCAGTACCTCCTTCCTCCTGCTGGTGATCCATCTAGGGACAACGAATGATCTATATCAGAATCAGGACCTCCTTCCTTCAGCTGGTGATCCCTCTAGTTGAAATTGAATGATCTATATCGGGAATCAGGACCTCCTTCCTACTGATGGTGATCCCTCTAGTGATAACGAACGATCTATATCGGAATCAGGACCGCCTTCCTCCTGCTGGTGATTCCTCAAGTAACAACGAATGATCTATATCAGAATCAGGACCGCCTTCCTTCTGATGGTGATCCCTCTAGTGACATTGAATGATCTATATCGGGAATCAGGACCTCCTTCCTACTGCTGGTGATCCCTCTAGTGACATTGAATGATCTATATCGGGAATCAGGACCTCCTTCCTACTGCTGGTGATCCCTCTAGTGACATTGAATGATCTATATCGGGAATCAGGACCTCCTTCCTCCTACTGGTGATCCCTCTAGTGTTAACTATCTATGTAGGGAATCAGGACATCCCTTCCTCCTCTTACGGGTGATCCCTCTAGTGATAGCTAATGATCTCTATTGGGAATCAGGACATCCCTGTTGGTGATCCCTCTGGTGACAAATGCCAGAATTCTCTATGATTTCCCTACTGCCAGTCCAGACTGTTCGCTCATTTGGAGTACTCTAATGCGTTACTCATCGTTACTCTGCCGTACACATATTTCAGAAAGGCGGAGATGTGCTTAACGTTTAGCAGATCCCTTGGAATACAGATCCTTTGCACGGTGGAAGATTACGCCATGTGTTCAGATGGGATGCTCCAAGCGCTGAACAAAGTCTCCTGGGCAACTCTGTGTGGAGGACAAAGAGGGAAGAGCAGGAGGTGGAGTAACCCGGGATAAAGGCTGTATAGGTAGCCAAGAAGTCCCATGACAAAGAGAGGGAGGAGGAGGAGGAGGAGGAGGAGGAGGTGTGACAGAGGATGGGAGGTGAGGCTGGGGATGGAGGTGAGGCTGGGGATGGAGGTGTGAACCAGGAAAAGAAAGAAACACAGAAGGGCAATGAGGGTGAACTGGTGACTAATGAGGGAGTCTGGAAGAAGTTGAGAAGAGGAGGAGGAGAAGGAGGAGGAGGAGGGTGGAGGGAGGAGAAGGAGGAGGAGGAGGGTGGAGGGAGGTGGAGAGAGGAAGAGGCATAGACACAGCACACAGACAACAGAGGATATGAGAAAGACAGCAAAAAGTCACACTGAGAAGAAAAGAAGTGATAGCAGCGTGTACCAGCACTGACAGCGAATATACTACCATTGTGTTTGTGCCAGCACTGACAGCGGAATACCCTGAGATAACGTGTACCAGCACTGACAGCGGAATACCCTGAGATAACGTGTACCAGCACTGACAGCAGAATACCCTGAGATAACGTGTGCCAGCACTGACAGCGGAATACCCTGAGATAACGTGTACCAGCACTGACAGCGGAATACCCTGAGATAACGTGTACCAGCACTGACAGCAGAATACCCTGAGATAACGTGTGCCAGCACTGACAGCGCAGTACCCTGAGATAACGTGTACCAGCACTGACAGCGGAATACCCTGAGATAACGTGTACCAGCACTGACAGCGGAATACCCTGAGATAACATGTGCCAGCACTGACAGCGGAATACCCTGAGATAACATGTGCCAGCACTGACAGCGGAATACCCTGAGATAACGTGTACCAGCACTGACAGCAGAATACCCTGAGATAACGTGTGCCAGCACTGACAGCGGAATACCCTGAGATAACGTGTACCAGCACTGACAGCGGAATACCCTGAGATAACGTGTACCAGAACTGACAGCAGAATACCCTGAGATAACGTGTGCCAGCACTGACAGCGGAATACCCCGAGATAACGTGTACCAGCACTGACAGCAGAATACCCTGAGATAACTGGTACCACCACTGACAGCGCAGTACCCTGAGATAACGTGTACCAGCACTCACAGCGGAATACCCTGAGATAACGTGTACCAGCACTGACAGCGGAATACCCTGAGATAACTGGTACCACCACTGACAGCGCAGTACACTGAGATAACGTGTACCAGCACTGACAGCGGAATACCCTGACACAGTGTGTGTGCCACCACTGACAGAGGAATATACTACCATTGTGTTTGTACCAGCACTAACAGCGGAATACCCTGAGATAACATGTACCAGCACTGACAGCGGAATACCCAGAGATAATGTGTGCCAGCACTGACAGCGGAATACCCCGAGATAACGTGTGCCAGCACTGACAGCGGAATACCCCGAGATAACGTGTACCACCACTGACAGCGGAATACCCTGAAATAACGTGTACCACCACTGACAGCGGAATACCCTGAGATAACGTGTACCACCACTGACAGCACCATAGTGTGTGTACCAGCACTAACAGCAGAATACACTGGCATAGTGTGTGTACCAGCACTGACAGCAGAATACACTGGCATAGTGTGTGTACCAGCACTGACAGCAGAATACACTGGCATAGTGTGTGTACCAGCACTGACAGCAGAATACACTGGCATAGTGTGTGTACCAGCACTGACAGCAGAATACACTGGCATAGTGTGTGTACCAGCACTGACAGCAGAATACACTGGCATAGTGTGTGTACCAGCACTGACAGCAGAATACACTGGCATAGTGTGTGTACCAGCACTGACAGCAGAATACACTGGCATAGTGTGTGTACCAGCACTGACAGCAGAATACACTGGCATAGTGTGTGTACCAGCACTGACAGCAGAATACACTGGCATAGTGTGTGTACCAGCACTGACAGCAGAATACACTGGCATAGTGTGTGTACCAGCACTGACAGCAGATCGGGGCAAAGCGTGTACCAACACTGACAGCAAAATATACTACGATATTGTGTGCGGCAGAACTGACGCTGGATACACTGGCAAAGTGTGTGTGCCATCACTGACAACGGAATACACAGCTGCATTGTGTGTACCAGCACTGACAGCAGAATAATCCTTGGGAGTGGGTGATTGTGTACAAGCACTGAGTGGAGGACAAGGACAGTCATGACACTGTGTACATTTCACCAGAAAATCTATGCCAAGCTCCTGGCCGGCTGCCTGCTCCCTGTCACAGCCTCGGTAAGAACAGACAACCCTACCATATGACTTCCGTGCCAAGCTGACCACACACGTTACAATCTGATTGTACAATCTCTTGTAGATCTATTGACAACTATGTAGCGGGAGAACCTACCAGACTGGATCCGGACTGAATGGATTGGCTCAGTAGGCACTCACGTTGCATAGTTATTGGTAAAGCTAAAGAAATTGTACAATCAGATTGTATCATTTAGCAATACACAGTGGTAACAATCTGTGGGAACTAGAGCAGAATACGGGAGTCATTCCTGATAGTAAGCAACTGTTACTTTTATAGGATGAAACTTTTTTCAAGTTTTTTTTCTGCTTTATTTTTTTAACCTGGTGATCCTGCCAGTAACACCCTTCCTGTCCTTGGGTGACAACGCTCACTCATTGTACTGCCTCTGTGAAGGAGCAGCGTTGTCATCCTAGGGCAGTGATGGCGAACCTTGGCCCCCCCGGATGTTTGGGAACTACATTTCCCATGATGCTCCACTACACTGCAGAGTGCATGAGCATCATGGGAAATGTAGTTCCAAAACATCCGGGGTGCCAAGGTTCGCCATCGCTGTCCTAGGACATGACTACAGAACACCTCCCCCTCTACTCTTTTTTTAAAAATAGAAACGGGTCAGGGACGGTATAATTCAATGAAATTGACCACAGAAAACATACATGGGCAGTCGCCTTGCCAACAACCCTTCTTATGTCTAACCTGGTAAACACCCAACAGTAATGGCAATACAATCTATGATATCGTTGTCTGTTGCAGTGGAACCTCAGAATACTACCATAATCCGTTCCAGGAGAATGCTTGTAATCCAAAGCACTCACATATCAAAGCGATTTTCCCCATAGAAGTCAATTGAAATGAAAATAATTTGTTCCACATTGATTTCTATGGCATGCAATACCGTATGTGGCCAGAGGTGGGTGGGGGCGCCGGAGAGCCTCGATAATACTCAGAAAGGCTAAGGGAGCAGTAACTTTCTTTCTTTCTCCGATACCGCATGTGGCCAGAGGTGGGGGGCCATTCAGCTGTATTTGGAAAGGCTTGGAAACCCCAAAGTGTAGAGGAAGTTCACTGGGAATCACTGGATTTCTGGCAGGATCAACAGGTATTGTTTGTACTTATCAGACAAATATAACAAAATAATTTTACAGACCAAAAAAGGAGCAAACAAGATACATTTGCTGTCAGGGTTTTTTTTATACAAAGCCAAAACTTTTTTTTTTTTTTTTACAATTTAGGTATCCACTGTCAGGCATTGTTTTCTCACCTGTGTCCCCATTGGGAAGATTTTCCGTTACTTCCTGTTCCTGAGATACAACAGGAAGTGATAAAATATCTCTCCATAATGAGGGAGATCCCTCCTTAGACAGGTGACAGTCTTTTCCTTCTTGACTGACAGCTGTAATAGATTGGCTTTTCAAATACTTATGTCTTGATGACAACAGGACAAGGACAACTAGAGAAAGTAACTCACAGACAGCAATAGAAATCAGGCAGAGGTTCTAATCCTACGCCAACATTTATTTTATTGCTTAGATTCACTATAATGCCAAAGTTCCCCTAGTTTTCTGGGTCGTTGTCTAGGTGTGAACATAACATATAACCAACTTAGACATAAAGGATATAAAAACAAACAAACAAACTCTCAGTAGCTATAGTCAACATTAGGGAGGCAATGGTAAATTTTAAAAAGATACAGTAAACATTACAAAAGTATAGTAAACATTACAAAAGTATAGTAAACATTATAAAAGTATAGTAAACATTAGCTCAAATTACCCTGTGACACAGAGAGCCAAAGCGACACATTGTTCTGAAACCCCCACATTGTCCTGAATGCAGCACCCCCCTTGCCATGAATGCAGCACCTCCCTTGCCATGAATGCAATACCCCCTTGCCATGAATGCAGCACCCCCTTGCTATGAATGCAATACCCCCTTGCCATGAATGCAGCACCCCCTTGCCATGAATGCAGCACCCCCTTTCCATGAATGAAGCACCTCCCTTGCCCTGAATGCAATACCCCCTTGCCATGAATGCAGCACCCCCTTGCCATTAATGCAGTACCCCCTTGCCATGAATGCAGCACCCCCTTGCCATGAATGCAGTACCCCCCCTTGCCATGAATTCAGCACCCCCTTGCCATGAATGCAGAACCCCCTTGCTATGAATTCAGCACCCCCCTTGCCATGAATAAAGCACCTCCCCTGCCATGAATGCAGAACCCCCTTGCCCTGAATGCAGCACCTCCCCCTGCCATGAATGCAGAACCCCCCTTGCCCTGAATGCAGCACCTGCCTTCGCTTCCATGTGTCCCTCTATTGCAGGGGGTCTCAAACTGCTTGCCCTCCAGCTGTTGCAAAACTACAAGTCCCATGAGGCATTGCAAGCAGGGCTGTCTTTAAGGCAGGGCAAAAGGGGCAGCTACCCTGGGCCCTGTCATTGTTGTGGGGCCCAAAGCAGCTGCCTCATATTGCCAACTATGCCAGTTTAAATTCCCTTGTCCCTTGAAGATTTAGACCTTTACTGTGTCCTGATATCTCAGCGTGAAGTGCTGATACGAATGCTGCCCAGTTCTGTCCTATTGTTGTGTACAGGTGACTCACCTGCAGACCCTGTGTTTACATGTAAATAACCACCAACGTTCATTCATATGTAAATAGCTGAGGCCGACGGCATCCATATGTAAATTAAGGCGGGATTCATATGTATATCATGCCCCTCTGCAGTGAAGAGATGATGTGCTGTAACCTCTAGCAACCAATCAGTGAGCAGCAGGGCTTTTTTTCACAGAAACCAGGTGCAGGAACTCAACCACGGCTATTTCAAAAACGATAGAAGGGTCTTAAACGGGCATTAAATACCAGGATTGCATTACATACAGAGTGCAGAGTTCAGGGGGTTACACACAGAGTGTAGAGCTGTCACTTGTAAACACAGAAACCAGACTTTTGTGTTTACAAGTGATTGTGGTGAACAGGCACCAAAGGGTCTGAGCCAGAGGTGGTGGAACTGAGTTCCCCCAAGTTCCCCCTGAAAAAAAGCCCTGGTGAGCAGTATTATTATACAGTCATCTCTAGCAACCAATCAACAAGAAGTAATCATGTGCTGTAACCTCTAGCAACGAATCAGTGAGCTGTAATGTGTGCTGTAACCTCTAGCAACCAATCAGTGAGCAGTATTAATATACAGTAATCTCTAGCAACCAATCAACAAGAAGTAATCATGTGCTGTAACCTCTAGCAACTAATCAGTGAGGAGATGATGTGCTGTAACCTCTAGCAACCAATCAGTGAGCAGTATTAATGTACAGTAATCTCTAGCAACCAATCAGTGAGCAGTATTACTGTACAGTAATCTCTAGCAACTAATCAACAAGAAGAAATCATGTGCTGTAACCTCTAGCAACTAATCAGTGAGCCGTAATGTGAGCTATGACCTCTAGCAACCAGTCAGTAAGTGGTAATGATATGCTGTAACCTCTGGCAACCAATCACAATCACTGCCTGATCTGATACAGTAAACTCATTTTAAGTTTAGCTGATATTTATTGCAAAATTGCATGGCCCCCACCCCCCAAGATTTTTTTTGCCCAGGGTCCAATCATCATTTAAAGACGGCCCAGATTGCAAGGCTTACAGTCACAAGCATGACTTCCACAGGCAGAGGCATGATGGGACTTGTAGTTTTGCAACAGCCGGAGGGCCGCCAGTTTTAGACCCCTGATCTATTGGGACCAAATCCCTCTGTTTTTAGGTCTCTGGGAACTCCTGATACAATGTAATAATTGGTGGTCAGTGGGAGGAATGCCACATAAAGTGGTAGTTAGAATGCCACTATTACAGACAGCTAAACATATCATTGGTATCATGCAGCTGGCTCTGCCATGTGGTAATAGACCTTGAACTATGCAGGTACCACCAAATGGGAGGTCAACCAGTCACAACTCAGGGAACCCCTAACAATCTGGAGGAATCCTAGGGTTCCATGGGACCCTGGGTGAGAATGGTTGGTCTAATGCAGTGATTGCCAAACTGTGTTGCCCAGGGGCCGGATGTGGCCCTTTGCTTGCCTTTATCTGACCCTTGTGGCACTACTCTACCCTACTGATAGGACACTATTCCTTCCACTGAAACCAATGATGTGACTCTATTCCTTCCACTAAAACCAATGATGTGACTCTATTGCTTCCACTAAAACCAATGATGTGACTCTATTCCTTCCACTAAAACCAATGATGTGACTCCATTCCTTCCACTAAAACCAATGATGTGACTCTATTCCTTCCACTAAAACCAATGATGTGACTCCATTCCTTCCACTAAAACCAATGATGTGACACTATTCCTTCCACTAAAACCAATGATGTGACTCTATTCCTTCCACTAAAACCAATGATGTGACACTATTCCTTCCACTAAAACCAATGATGTGACTCTATTCCTTCCACTAAAACCAATGATGTGACTCCATTCCTTCCACTAAAACCAATGATGTGACTCTATTCCTTCCACTAAAACCAATGATGTGACTCTATTCCTTCCACTAAAACCAATGATGTGACTCTATTCCTTCCACTAGAACTAATAACGGGGCACTATTCCTTCCACTGAAACCAATGATGTGACTCTATTCCTTCCACTAAAACAAATGATGTGACACTATTCCTTCCACTAAAACCAATGATGTGACACTATTCCTTCCACTAAAACCAATGATGTGACACTATTCCTTCCACTAAAACCAATGATGTGACTCTATTCCTTGCACTAAAACCAATGATGTGACTCTATTCCTTCCACTAAAACCAATGATGTGACTCTATTCCTTCCACTAAAACCAATGATGTGACTCTATTCCTTCCACTAAAACCAATGATGTGACTCTATTCCTTCCACTAAAACCAATGATGTGACTCAATTCCTTCCACTAAAACCAATGATGTGACTGTATTCCTTCCACTAAAACCAATGATGTGACTCTATTCCTTCCACTAAAACCAATGATGTGACTCTATTCCTTCCACTAAAACCAATGATGTGACTCTATTCCTTCCACTAAAACCAATGATGTGACTCTATTCCTTCCACTAAAACCAATGATGTGACTCTATTCCTTCCACTAAAACCAATGATGTGACTCTATTCCGTCCACTAAAACCAATGATGTGACTCTATTCCTTCCACTAAAACCAATGATGTGACACTATTCCTTCCACTAAAACCAATGATGTGACTCTATTCCTTCCACTAAAACCAATGATGTGACACTATTCCTTCCACTAAAACCAATGATGTGACTCTATTCCTTCCACTAAAACCAATGATGTGACTCTATTCATGTCTCTAAAATGTAGGCATTATTTCTTCCACTTAAATCAATGATGTGACTCCATTCCTTCCACTAATACCAATGATGTGACTCCATTCCTTCCACTAATACCAATGATGTGACTCCATTCCTTCCACTAATACCAATGATGTGACTCCATTCCTCCCACTAATACCAATGATGTGACTCCATTCCTTCCACTCCATTCCATTCTTCCACTAATACCAATGATGTGACTCCATTCCTTCCACTAATACCAATGATGTGACTCCATTCCTTCCACTAATACCAATGATGTGACTCCATTCCTCCCACTAATACCAATGATGTGACTCCATTCCTTCCACTAATACCAATGATGTGACTCTATTCTTTCCACTAAAATGAAGACATTATTTCTTCCACTAAAACCAATGATGGGGCATTATTCTTTCTACTAATACCAAAGATGGGGCACTATTCCTTTCACTAAAACCAATGATGGGGAACTGTTCCTCCCACTGACACCAAAGATGAGGCATTATTCCATCTACTAAAACATATGATGGGGCATTATTCCTTTCACTAAAACGGGGCATTCTAGTCGCAATCGCGACCTGGCACCCGAATTTCGTCAAACCCTGCTGTAGGATCTCCGAATTTTCTCAAACTTATGTCATCAGCACAAGCCCAAAGCCGGTCAAAACAGGCCCTTAAGCTCGCCATAAACTATACAATCTGATTGTGCAACCTCTGTAAAATCCTCTTTTGATTTACCAAAATACTGTTTGTAATATGGGAACAGACCTAAACAATTTATTCCACTTCCACATCAAATCAGGCAGACCATTGCTCTACATAGTCGATGACAGATATAAGGAGATTGTAAAGTATATGGTCACCTTTAGAAAGCACGATGTGCCAATCCCCATGACAAATGCATATGAAGGACATTTTTCTGTGAGTAATGTCAAAATTCCAACTGAGATCCCGAAGTAAAAACGCACACACACTTATTTACAGTATATATTACATTATATCTTGTAGATTTATTTTATCGGCTTCTTTACAAGACGTAAAGGGTAAATAAACGATACAATCACGGTACACAGACTTATCTTCGCTGGAAGTCATTTGTCGTGAAATCGGCTTTGTGTGACATCAGCTCGGAGATCATACAGTCTGTGGATTACAATACATTCTGGGAAGGCAATGGTGCTCGTTATCTGTTAATGGGTGGAGAGATTGCTACTTACAAACTCGAGGATTAACCATTATTACTCTGTTTTCATTGTGTAATTAACTTAGTGACACCCTTGTCCACACTGGGGAAATCAACAGGTTAAATGGACTGTATAGGACAGGGGTGTCCAAACTTTTTTCACTTTTTGCTATAATAAATATCCCCAAAAAAGATATAAAAAAACATATGTTTTAGGCCGATACGTATTCTTCCACATATTTAAGAAAAAAAATCGCAATAAGCGTTTATCGATTGGCTTGTGCAAAATGTATGGTGTTTACAAAATAGGGGATAGTTTTATGGCATTTTTATTAATATTTTCATTTTTTACTACTAATGGCAGTGATTTTTTTCGTGACTGCGACATTGCGGCGGACACATCGGACAATTTTGACACATTTTTGGGACCATTGTCATTTTCACAGCGAAAAGTGCTATAAAAATGCATTGATTACTGTGAAAATGACAATGATTGGATACTATTCTTCCTACTGACACCAATGATAGGATATTATTCTTCCTACTGACACCAATGATAGGATACTATTCTTCCTATTGATACCAATGATAGGATACTATTCTTCCTATTGATACCAATGATAGGATACTATTCTTCCTACTGACACTAATGATAGGATACTATTCTTCCTATTGACACCAATGATAGGATACTATTCTTCCTATGGACACCAATGATAGGATATTATTCTTCCTACTAACACCAATGATAGGATATTATTCTTCCTACTGACACCAATGATAGGATACTAGTCTTCCTATTGACACCAATGATAGGATACTATTCTTCCTATTGACACCAATGATAGGATACTATTCTTCCTATTGACACCAATGATAGGATATTATTCTTCCTACTGACACCAATGATAGGATACTAGTCTTCCTATTGACACCAATGATAGGATACTATTCTTCCTATTGACACCAATGATAGGATACTATTCTTCCTATTGACACCAATGATAGGATACTATTCTTCCTACTGACACCAATGATAGGATACTAGTCTTCCTATTGACACCAATGATAGGATACTATTCTTCCTATTGACACCAATGATAGGATACTATTCTTCCTATTGACACCAATGATAGGATATTATTCTTCCTACTGACACCAATAATAGGATACTATTCTTCCTATTGATACCAATGGTAGGATACTATTCTTCCTATTGACACCAATGATAGGATACTATTCTTCCTATTGACACCAATGATAGGATACTATTCTTCCTATTGACACCAATGATAGGATATTATTCTTCCTACTGACACCAATGATAGGATACTATTCTTCCTGTTGATTCCAATGATAGGATTCTATTCTTCCTATTGACACCAATGATAGGATACTATTCTTCCTATTGATACCAATGATAGGATACTATTCTTCCTACTGACACCAATGATAGGATACTATTCTTCCTATTGATACCAATGATAGGATACTATTCTTCCTATTGATACCAATGATAGGATACTATTCTTCCTACTGACACCAATGATAGGATACTATTCTTCCTATTGACACCAATGATAGGATACTATTCTTCCTATTGACACCAATGATAGGATATTATTCTTCCTACTGACACCAATAATAGGATACTATTCTTCCTATTGATACCAATGGTAGGATACTATTCTTCCTATTGACACCAATGATAGGATACTATTCTTCCTATTGACACCAATGATAGGATACTATTCTTCCTATTGACACCAATGATAGGATATTATTCTTCCTACTGACACCAATGATAGGATACTATTCTTCCTGTTGATTCCAATGATAGGATTCTATTCTTCCTATTGACACCAATGATAGGATACTATTCTTCCTATTGATACCAATGATAGGATACTATTCTTCCTACTGACACCAATGATAGGATACTATTCTTCCTATTGATACCAATGATAGGATACTATTCTTCCTATTGATACCAATGATAGGATACTATTCTTCCTACTGACACTAATGATAGGATACTATTCTTCCTATTGACACCAATGATAGGATACTATTCTTCCTATTGATACCAATGATAGGATACTATTCTTCCTATTGATACCAATGATAGGATACTATTCTTCCTACTGACACTAATGATAGGATACTATTCTTCCTACTGACACCAATGATAGGATACTATTCTTCCTATTGACACCAATGATAGGATACTATTCTTCCTATTGATACCAATGATAGGATACTATTCTTCCTACTGACACCAATGATAGGATACTATTCTTCCTATTGATACCAATGATAGGATACTAGTCTTCCTATTGATACCAATGATAGGATACTATTCTTCCTATTGATACCAATGATAGGATACTATTCTTCCTACTGACACTAATGATAGGATACTATTCTTCCTAGTGACACCAATAATTGGATACTTTTCTTCCTATGATAGGGCAATATTCCTCCTACTAATACCAACATCCGGCCCCCCTAAAGTCTGAAGGACCATAGACTAGCCCTTTGTTTAAAAAGTTTGGAGACCCCTGACCAAGAGCAACCAATCAGAAAATCTCTTTATTTCTTTGGCTGACAAAGCTTGACTGGCTCCTAGATGACTCTTTACATTTTCTTAGCCATGTGTTCATCATGTATGCCAATAATATGGACAATGGAAGGTAGTGTTCCTTTACTATGAACAGGCTTGTATTTTCCAGCCCGTGTCCTGATACAATACTCTGCGAATAAGCTGCAATTAATGAGCATGGAAAATTCTGCCCTGGATGACATCATATGGGACAGAGCCAGCTGGAAGTGATGCGCTGTGAACCATATCTCCTGCGTCAATGATGTGAGCTAATATAAGGCTCACAAGCATAACTTTACCCTTCTAAAGCGAAAGTCACACTTGTTTTTCCGTTTAATCTGGTCACGTGCAACGCAATCTGATTGTACAATCTGCTTGATATTTACCAACAGCTGTGCTGTGCAATGACCTACCAAAATAATCACTTCAAGTTGTATCCAACCAGGATGGCCTTTACACTATATAGTTGTTGGTAAATTGGCCCCGTTCACACTTGAGCGTTATGTAGCGTTATGAGCGTTCAACAAGCAAAATCCCATTGACTTCAATGGCCCCTGTTCACATCAGAGAGTTCTGCCGCTTGTAGCAAAACGCCTGTCGCTCAGAAAAGTGCATGAGCTACTTTGTGCATTTTTGTCCCCATAGACTTCAATGGGAATGCCTAAAAACCAGTGGTGGCCGGGGGTAATTTTTTTGAGGTGGGCGGCAAACAGTAACAAGCGCTTCACCGGCTTTCATTTTCATCCTCTTCCTCTGCATCCAATCGGGAAGCCTATTCGAGCCTATGGCGCTTCAACAAAACACCCCAGCCGCTGTAATTCACACGCCCGGCGTCCTGAAATGGGCCGGACACATGAATAGGGGCGGCCGTAGATAGATTCATGCTATGCATGAATCTCTCCATTATTCATTGGGTTGGAGAGGAGAGAGGGGGCACTGCTGAAAACACTTAGGGCCAGATTCAGGTACACTTAATTTTGCGCTGCGTAATCGAAATACTCTACGCTGCCGTATTTTACCAGGCTCTACACCGAATTCTGGTAGAATTTTGCCCGTACGCTACGGCGGCGTAGTCTGTTTCTCGCCGCGTAATCGAAATATGCGATTAGGGTGCGTGTAGCATTTAAATTAAGCGCGTCCCCGCACGATCGAACTGCGCATGCTCCGTTCAGAAATTTCCCGCCGTGCATTGCGCGTAATCACGTCGTTACGTCATTCGTTGTTTGAGTAGCGACTTACGTAAAAAATAATAAAAGACGTCGGAAAACGTAGAAATTCGACGCGGGAACGACGGCCATACTTAACATGGGCTGTCTAATATTAGAGCAGCAAAAAGCTGGTATAGTGTTACGCAAAAAAAAAAGATGACTAAAGATGCCGTAAGAGATTGCGATTGAAGATCGTAATTTCGGGGATCGCCGGCAAAAGCTCATTTGCATACCCCGACGCGGAAAACGACGGGAAGTCCACCCAGTGGCCGCAATTTTATTGCAGCGTAGATCCGAAGGCGTACGAACACGTAATCCAGTCGAATTGAAGCCCGCAGCCGTCTATTCACGGTTTAAGGTTTTCGACTAGCTAAAAAAACGCGCGTAATTTGAAATTACTCCAGTCTAACACTAGTTAGACAGGAGTTACAGCTCTCTGAATCTGGCCCTTAATTTCAGAATTTCAGAGTTTTTCAGTCTTTTTTGGCAAATCTCTTTACCTAGTGTTTTCCATATGCAGTCATGATTTGGAAGTGGAAAAGATGTGATACTTTTTTCTCTGTCTTCATGATCATTTTATGGCAAAGCGTTTATAATGATGTCTTCTCTTTTCAGGTGCCATGCCGGGTTACAGAGTAAGTTCATTCTATTATAACACTAAGCTTACATTTCTTTCACCCTTATTCCCTCATTCTATATATATATATATACAGTGGATATAAAAAGTCTACACCCCTGTTAAAATGTCAGGTTTTCGTGTTGTAAAAAAATGAGACAAAGATAAATCATGTGAGAACTTTTTCCACCTTTAATGTGACCTTTAACCACTTCAGCCCCCGGAAGGATTTACCCCCTTAATGACCGGGCCATTTTTTGCGATATGGCACTGCATCGCTTTAACTGACAATTGCGTGGTTGTGCAACATTGTACCCAAACAAAATTGATGTTATTTTTTTCCCCACAAATAGAGCTTTCTTGTGGTGGTATTTGATCACCTCTGCTTTTTTTTTATTTGCGCTATAAACAAAAAAAGAGCGTACATTTTGAAAAAAAAAACAATATTTTGTACTTTTTGCTATAATAAATATCCCCTAAAAAATAAAAATGTCTTCATCAGTTTAGGCCATAGGCATGCGCACAGGGTGTGCCAGGTGTGCCCAGCACCCTGTGCTGCACAGATTCCCCCTTCTGCTTGGCTGCAGAGAAAGGGACTCTGGAATCTCTGCCCCCTTTCTCTGCCTCAAAAGTGAGATATCAGGGGTCTGTTTAGGTCCCTGATATCTCACCAAAGCCCCCCAATGCTGCTCCTAAAAAATTTAAAAAAAAAATAATAATAAAAAAAATGTATAAAATAACAAAAAATAAATAAAAATTGTAAAATGTAATTTAAAAATAAAAATAAACTACTGACAACAGTCCCTGCCCACTGACACCATCCACTGTTCTACTGACACTGTCCATTGCTATATATATATATATATATATATATATATATATATATATATATGTGTAAATATATATATACATATATATATATATATATATATATATATATATATACACATAAATAAATAAATATATATATATATATATATATATATATATTATATATATATATATATATATATATATTTATATATATATATATATATATATATATATATATATATATATGCATATATTTATTTATTTATGTATATACACACATGTGTGTTTGAGCCTTGGGGTGCACACCCTAATGTAATAGGCTGCGCACACCTATGGTTTAGGCCGATATGTATTCTTCTACATATTTTTGGTAAAAAAAAAAAAACGCAATAAGCCTATATTGATAGGTTTGTGCAAAGTTATAGCGTTTACAAAATAGGGGATAGATTTATAGCATTCTTATTATTTTCTTTTTTTTTTTTTTACTAGTAATGGCGGCGACATAGGTGTGCACACAGGGTGTGCCTGGGCACACCCTAATCACCCCATATGGAGAAGATTCCCCATGTTTAGACCCCTGATATTTTAACAAAGCCCCCTAATGGGTCTTCTGAAAACAAAAATATATATATAAAAAAATAAAATATATATGAAAAAAATTATAAAGAAAGTTATAAAACAAGTTGTAAAAAATAATAAAAAATAAAATAATAACAACTAAATCTATACTGTCCACTGCCCTACTGACACAGTCCACTGCTCTACTGACACTGTTAGTAGACAGTACACACGCACACATATGTGTTTGCTTTGGGGTGCACACTCTAAAGCAATAGGCTGAGCACACCTATCGACGGCAATCTGCGATTTATATCAGGACTGCGACATTGCGGCGGACACAGCGACACTTTTTTTGGGACCATTGACATTTATACAGCAATCATAGCTAAAAATAAACACTGATTACTGTCACTGGCAGGGAAGGGGTTAACACTAGGGGGTGATCAAGGGGTTAACTGTTTTCTATAGGCGTGTTCTAACTGTGAGGGATGGGACTGACTAGGGGAGGAGACCGATCGGTGTTAAAATATAAAATAGGAACACATGATTTGTCTCTACTCCCCTGACAGGACGCGTTTACACACACAGATCCATGTTCCTGCTTTGTCACTAGGGATGACCTCCGGCGTGTTCGCATACTCCATGTGCAAAGCCTGCCAGGAAGTCAGCACGGCGATGCGCTAATCACCGGCAGAGAGACATTTCCCGATCTCTGTAGCCGAGCATCAAGTCTCCCTGCCTGTGATTAGCGCAGCGCCGTGCCGACTTCCTGGCGGGCTCTGCACGTGGAGTGTGCAAACGCGCCAATGCTCATCCCTATCTGTCACAAGTGATTGCGGGTGCCCGGCGGACATCGCAAGACGCCGATCCGACTTTAGTGATATTCAATGGGCTGAAGTCGGACCAAAGTAGTGCAGGGAGCATTTTCAAAGTTGGACCAACTTGTTTTGGATCAGTTAACCACTTAAGGACCGGAGCACGACTATTTACGTCGGCAAGATGGCACGGCTGGGCACATGGACATACAGCTACGTCCCCTTTAAGATGCCCAGTTGTGGGCGTTGCAAGAGGTAAGTGTAAACAAACCTTCCCCGTTCTTCCTAGTGTGGCTGTCAGTGATCGTCTGTTCCCTGTGCTAAGGAACGACGATCAGTGGCGTCACACACACAGCCACGCCCCCCACAGTAAGAACACTCCCTCAGATCACAGTTAATCTTCAGCGCCCCCTCCTGGTTAACCCCTTCACTGCCACTGTCATTTTCACAGTAAAACAATGATGATTCTCCTGCGCTCCGGTATTTCTTACTTATGGGGTCATGCAGTTCAATTATAAAGTATCTTCCAGAGTCTTGCAGCCCTTCTCAGAATCGTGGGAATTCAAAAGAAACTAAAAAAGAAAAGAGAATGGAGGGCGCACCGACCTAGTGTGATACTGTAACACGATTTTTATTAAAATACTAAAATCAATGATAATACTCACAAAATGAGTTAAAAACAAGCCTTGAAAGACAGTTCAACAGCGCCAGCAGAACAGGACGGTTGCTTCAGTCCAAAAGTATCTGACCGATATTGAAGCTAGGCTTACGCGTTTCGGGGGCGTACCCCTTTCCTCAGAGCTCTGAGGAAAGGGGTACACCACCGGGGCTCTGAAGAAAGGGGTACGCCCCGAAACGCGTAAGCCTAGCTTCAATATAGGTCAGATACTTTTGGACTGAAGCAACCGTCCTGTTCTGCTGGCGCTGTTGAACTGTCTTTCAAGGCTTGTTTTTAACTCATTTTGTGAGTATTTTCACAGTAATCAGTGCATTTTTATAGCACTTTTCGCTGTGAAAATGACAATGGTCCCAAAAATGTGTCCGCCATAATGTCGCATGTCGCAAAAAAAAATTGCTGATCACCGTTATTAATAGTAAAAAATAAAAAATATGAATAAAAATGCCATAAACTATCCCCGATTTTGTAAACGCAAAATTTTCCTGCAAACCAATCAATAAACGCTTATTGCGATTTTTTTTTTTACCGAAAATATGTAGAAGAATAAAGCGGCCTAAACTGAGGAAAAATAAATTATGTATTTTTTGGGGATATTTATTATAGCAACAAGTAAAAAATATTGAATTTTTTTTAAAAATTGTCTCTTAATTTTTGTTTATAGCGCAAAAAATAAAAAACGCAGAGGTGATCAAATACCACCAAAACACGGCTTTCTCTGGTCAGAAACAATAACTCAGAACCCCCTATTAACCGCTAATGTCAATCACATTCTCCTCCATTTTCACAGTGACAGGATCTCGCTCTGTCTATATATCTCTATCTATCTCTATCTATCTATCTATCTGTCTGTCTGTCTGTCTGTCTGTCTGTCTGTCTGTCTGTCTATCTATCTATCTATCTATCTATCTATCTATCTATCTATCTATCTGTCTGTCTGTCTGTCTGTCTGTCTGTCTGTCTGTCTGTCTGTCTGTCTGTCTGTCTGTCTGTCTGTCTGTCTGTCTGTCTATACATCTCTATCTCTATCTATCTATCTGTCTGTCTGTCTGTCTGTCTGTCTGTCTGCCTGCCTGCCTGCCTTTCTGCCTGCCTGCCTGCCTGCCTGCCTGTCTGTCTGTCTGTCTGTCTGTCTGTCTATCTCTATCTATCTTCAATGGTCACTTTATTAGGTACACCTGTTTAATTGCTCGGTAACACAAAATGCTAATCACCCAATCACATGGCAGCAACTCAATGCATTTAGGCATCTAGATGTGGTGAAGACAATTTTTTGAAGTTCAAACCGAGCATCAGAATGGAGAATAAAGTGGATTTAAGTGACTTTGAACGTGGCATGGTGGTTGGTGTCAGACAGGCTGGTCTGAGTCTTTCAAAAACTGCTGATCTACTACTACACACAACCATCTCTAGGGTTTACTAAGAATGGTCCAAAAAAGAGAAAATATCCAGTGAGCGGCAGTTGTGTGGAGGAAAATGCCTTGTTAATGTCAGTGGAGAATGGTTTGAGATGATAAAAAAGGCAACAGTAACTCAAATCACGACTCGTTATAACCAAGGTATGCAAAATACCATCTCTGAATGCACAGCACATAGAACCTTGAAGCAGATGGGCTACAGCAGCAGAAGACCACACCAGACTCAACTCCTGTCTGCTAAGAACAGGAAACTGAGGCTACAAGTCGCACAGGATCACCAAAATTGAACAATAGAAAATTGGAAAAACGTTGCCTGGTCTGATGAGTCTCGATTTCAGCTGTGACATTCAGATGGACGGGTCAGAATTTGGAGTAAACAACATGAAAGTATGGATCCATCCTGCCTTGTATCACCGGTTCAGGCTGGTGGTGGTGTAATGGTGTGGGGGATAATTTGTTGGCACACTTTGGACCCCTTAGTAACAATTGAGCGTTTAAACACCACGGCCTACCTGAGTATTGTTGCTGATCATGTCCATCCCTTTATGACTACAGAAGTGGCGGTTTGTCCATAGAGGGCGCTGGAGCGCCGCCCCCTCTCCATTGCATGAATCTATGTATTTTCGCCGCTGCCACCTACTATTCAGATGGTCGGATGCTGAGCGCCGACCATCTGAATAACGGCAGCTGGTTGGCTGTGTGGAAGTGCCCATCAGAGCCAGCGACGGGGGGGGGCATTTTACAGGTCACAGTGGCAGCATTTTACTGGGCACAGTGGCGACAATTGCGGGGCACAGTGGCTACAATTGCTGGGCACAGTGGTAACAATTGATGGCACATACAAGTCACAGTGGCAGCATTTTACTGGGCACAGTGGCGACAATTGCGGGGCACAGTGGCTACAATTGATGGGCACAGTGGCTACAATTGATGGGCACATGGGCACAGTGGTAACAATTGATGGGCACAGTGATAACAATTGATGGGCACAGTGGTAACAATTGACGGCACAGTGATGACAATTGATGGCATGGCATAGTGACTGTGTTTGATGGCATGGCACAGTGACTGCGTTTGATGGCATGGCACAGTGACTGCGTTTGATGGCATGGCACAGTGACTGCGTTTGATGGCATGGCACAGTGACTGCGTTTGATGGCATGGCACAGTGACTGCGTTTGATGGCATGGGACAGTGACTGCGTTTGATGGCGTTTGATGGCATGGCACAGTGGTGACAATTGATGGCACAGTGGCTGCATTTGATGGCATGGCACAGTGGTGACAATTGATGGCACAGTGACTGCATTTGATGGCATGGCACAGTGGTGACAATTGATGGCACAGTGGCTGTGTTTGATGGCATGGCACAGTGACTGCATTTGATGGCATGGCACAGTGGTGACAATTGATGGCACAGTGGCTGCGTTTGATGGCATGGCACAGTGGTGACAATTGATGGCACAGTGGCTGCATTTGATGGCATGGCACAGTGACTGCATTTGATGGCATGGCACAGTGGTGACAATTGATGGCACAGTGGCTGCGTTTGATGGCATGGCACAGTGGTGACAATTGATGGCACAGTGGCTGTGTTTGATGGCATGGCACAGTGACTGCATTTGATGGCATGGCACAGTGGTGACAATTGATCGCACAGTGGCTGCGTTTGATGGCATGGCACAGTGGTGACAATTGATGGCACAGTGACTGCATTTGATGGCATGGAACAGTGGTGACAATTGATGGCACAGTGGCTGCATTTGATGGTATGGCACAGTGGTGACAATTGATGGCACAGTGACTGCATTTGATGGCATGGCACAGTGGTGACAATTGATGGTTGGGTGGCTGTGTTTGATGGCATGGCACAGTGACTTTATTTGATGGCATGGCACAGCGGTTGCATTTGATGGCATGGCACAGTGGCTGCGTTTGATGGCATGACACAGTGGTGATAATTGATGGCACAGTGGCTGCATTTAATGGGCACAGTGAGGCTACAATTGTTTTTATTTTTTTATTTTCGTTTGTGCCCCCCCCAAAAAAAATTGAGAACCAGCCGCTACTGGACTACAGTGTCCCCCTCTTCTGATGGCTCCTTCCAGCAGGATAATGCCCCATGTCACAAAGATCCAATCATCTCACCACTGGACAATGAGGTCACTGAACTCCAATGGCCTCCACAGTCACCAGATCTCATCCAATAGAGACCCTTTGGGATGTGGTGGAATGGGACAAATCTG
This sequence comes from Rana kukunoris, assembly GCA_029574335.1. Taxonomy (NCBI): domain Eukaryota; kingdom Metazoa; phylum Chordata; class Amphibia; order Anura; family Ranidae; genus Rana; species Rana kukunoris. The sequence continues at coordinate 29,115,285 of CM056060.1, forward strand.
CAGCAACTGTGTGATGCCATCATGTCACTGGACCAAATATTTCCAACACCTTGTAGAATCTATGCCATGAAGAATTAAGACAGTTCTGATGGCAAAAGGGGGTCCGACCCGGTACTAGCAAGGTGTACCTAATAAAGTGGCCGGTGAGTGTATGAATATAATTTATTGTTGCATGTAAAGTCTCCATAACCCTCGCTCTGATTGTCACAAACTATGCTCCTAAAAATTCCATTGCTAGCAAATAAGGCTTGATAACAATGTTGGGAGCAATTCCTTGCACAATAGTGAATGATGATTGGTATCATGGTGCTATTTTCGTGCCAATTGTATGACAAGTGGTAACGACATCTTATGTTTCCTGTGTAGGTGTTTCGATGGGTCTTCCTGTTGTGAGTCACAGAACAAAGCCTACCTGGACTACAGCTGGTATGGGTAGGTCTCTATGCACAAAGCTCCTCTGTGTTTGGTAGTCAGGACACTGAATTATAGATGACAGCAGTTCTGACATCACACATGTAACAAGGTCTTTTAACTCTTTAGGTCTAATGAGAGCCTCCAAGGCCAAAGAGAGCTGACATCCTTCAATATGTGGTGGACTGTGAGGCATAGTGGGTGCAAAGATGGTTGAAAGTCATTGGGCGCCAGACACTTCTTGGATGTAAAAGGGGTTTTATTTTTTTTGACATTTTTATATCTTTTGGGGGAAAGAGGGTTAGGGCCGGGACACCCTTAGATAAATGCAAACTTAATTGGCAGACTCTGAGATTTTAAAAGAAGAACAGCCATGCAGAGAAATGCCTCAGCAAGGCGCCACTTCTGCATGTGCAGGATTGCTGTCTCCTATGGTAACAGTCCTTTAACAGTTCCAAACTCAAACATATCAGTTCTTTCAGCTCCACTACAACTGCTCCTTGTAGTTCTTTAATACTGAGCTCCTGGTCTCTCACTAGACCCACTGATTTACTGACTATAAATTCCTTAAGTTCCTCCAAGGTCTGCGGTGGTATTCCCCTCAAGCGTCTCCCCTACTTCTCTGCTGGGTCCCTAGCTTGGCACTCTGTCAGGTCATCTGTGACCAGGTGACAAATTCGAAATTTAAACAATTCGAAAAATTTGAACAATTCGAAAAATTCGAAAAACTTGAACAATTTGAACAATTTGAACAATTTGAACAATTTGAACAATTTGAACAATTTGAACAATTCGAAAAATTCGAAAAGTTCAAATTCATTATAGAGACATGAAGATTCGACATAGAGAGAAAAGTGTCGACATAGAGAGAAAAGATTCGACAATATAGAGACATTAGATTCGACATAGAGAGAAAAGTGTCGACATAGAGAGAGAAAAGATTCGACATAGAGAGAAAAGATTCGACATTATAGAGACATGAAAGATTCGACATAGAGTGAAAAGATTAGACACAGAGAGAAAAGATTCGACATAGAGAGAAAAGATTCGACATAGAGAGAAAAGATTCAACATTATAGAGACATGAAAATTCGACATAGAGAGAAAAGATTCGACATAGAGAGAAAAGATTCAACATAGAGAGAAAAGATTTGACATTATAGAGACATGAAGATTCGACATAGAGAGAAAAGATTTGACATAGAGAGAAAAGATTCGACATTATAGAGACATGAAAATTCGACATAGAGAGAAAAGATTCGACATAGAGAGAAAAGATTCGACATAGAGAGAAAAGATTCAACATAGAGAGAAAAGATTTGACATTATAGAGACATGAAGATTCGACATAGAGAGAAAAGATTCGACATAGAGAGAAAAGATTCGACATTATAGAGACATGAAAATTCGACATAGAGAGAAAAGATTCGACATAGAGAGAAAAGATTCGACATTATAGAGACATGAAGATTCGACATAGAGAGAAAAGATTCGACATAGAGAGAAAAGATTCGACATTATAGAGACATGAAAATTCGACATAGAGAGAAAAGATTCGACATAGAGAGAAAAGATTCGACATTATAGAGACATGAAGATTCGACATAGAGAGAAAAGATTCGACATAGAGAGAAAAGATTCGACATTATAGAGACAGATTCGACATAGAGAGAAAAGATTCGACATAGAGAGAAAAGATTCGACGATTCGACATAGAGAGAAAAGATTAGAGAGAGAAAAGATTCAACATAGAGAGAAAAGATTTGACATTATAAGAGACATGAAGATTCGACATAGAGAGAAAAGATTCGACATAGAGAGAAAAGATTCGACATTATAGAGAGAAAAGATTCGACCAAGCAGCTAAAAACATACAATCGCCACGAGCGGACATTAATGGTCAAATGCTACACCCATAGGCTATAGAAAAATTATCATGTTGGTTGACTAGTAATAATAATTAATAAATATTATTTTTACTAGTCATGCAACATTAGAATTCTACTATAGCTTGTTGGCGGAGCATTCGACCGGAAATGTATGATTGCGGCGTCACACAGTTTAGCTGCTTCGACAGACACTATGAGCCTTCAAAGACAGATTTGACCTTAAAGTGGATGTAAACCCACTCTCGTCTTTTCTAAACTACGGCCATAGTGCTGATCTATAAGGATATAGATGCCTCCTGCATGTATCCTTACCTGTCAAATGTCTCCCCTCTCTCTGTTATAAGAACTGAAAAACTGCAGATTCTGTGGGTGGATCTGTTGTCTGGAGCTCGGTGGGTGGAGTCGTGATGTCAGTAGATTCCCCGCCCACCTCTACACTCCCCTTGTCAGCATGCATTTTATCCTGTGTATTCCTTAACTAAATTTTGCTATGATCACTAACGTCCAGTCAAAATCCAGAAAAGTAACCACATGAGTTCAGAAAAGCAGTGGGGGTGGGAATTGAAAAATAATGTCTCCAGGCTAGTGCATGAGATATGTTAATAACCTGTCACTCACAGAAAGGGGGCGGAACGGACTAAGGTTTTTCTCTGTAAGTCCGTTTTATTTCAGTGTGCACATGTCTAATACTTAGTGCTCCCAGGTATGAGGGTGTATGTGACCTCCTCCCATGATGCAATGGTTGCGTCTGAATGGACAATTGACGAGCCCAAACACTTTATACATATTAAAACCTCTGAATAGTTTGAGTGCATCTTCCAGCATGTGCTGCACCCACCCACACACTGTTAGGTGTCTTGGTTTATGCTTTACTTCATTCTACTGATGTGGCTATAAATCTTTGGACTTGAGAAATGTGAGTTATGTTGATACAACAAAGGCGGCAACATGTGAACTTTGTGTTGATGATGCAAGTAATTTAATTTTAAATACAATAGCAATGCACATATGTCACCACGCAATACACCCACAAGATCCTAAAACATATGGTTCCAGAAATGATTAAGTATAAATTAATAGTAGATTGTAAAAGTAAATTAAATAGTATAATTCAACACTTGCAGAGGAGTCATTTTGATTCAGGTAATGAAAAATAATATATGAGCGATTTGATGGTCGCCACAAACTAAGGACAATTATTAAGCTGATTTACATTTTTTTTTCTTTGCTGTTGAAGGCATTAAAGTGGATGTAAACCTGAAAAAAAAAGTTTAATTAAGGCTTGCACCTTGTACAGTATAGGATTTCATGTCATCTTTGTCCAGTCTTTTTACGAACAGTTATTCCAGTTTTGAGCAGTCCTCTTATCTTTTTTTCAGTCAGTTCTTCCCCCTTGCTGTGAGTGACAGGTGATTTATAGATCTCATTCAGGAGCCTGAGAGAGACATTCTGTGTACTTCAGATCCCCTCCTCCTTTCTTCTTCAGCTCTCCCAGGATTGGCTGCTCTACACATGCTGAAGTCATGTGGTGACTTTTCTGGCTTTTGACTGCATGTTAGTGACCATAGCAGAAGTTCAGTGTAAGATAGGAGAAAATGCATGTTGACAAGGGGAGTGTAGAGGTGGGCGGGGAGTCTACTGACATCACGACTTCACCCACCGAGCTCCAGACAACAGACTCACCCACAGAAGCTGCAGTTTTTCAGGTCTCGAAACAGACAGAGCGGAGACATTCGACAGGTAAGGATACATGCAGGAGGTCATGCTACACTGTACCCAAACAGAATTTTTTGCATTTTGTTCCCACAAATAGAGCTTTCTTTTGGTGGTATTTGATCACCTCTGCAGTTTGTATTTTTTGTTAAACAAATAAAAAAAGACAGAATTTTTTTTTTTTTTTTACTTTTGTCTCTATTAAAAGATTTTGTAAATAGGTACGTTTTCTCCTTCACTGATTAGCACTGATAAGGCAGCACTGACGGATACTGATAAAGCGGCACAGATGAGATGGCACCAATGAGGTGGTACTGAGAATGGGCACTGATGGGCACTGGTAGGCGGCACTGATGAGTGGCACTAATATGCAGCACTGACGGGCATTGATAGGCGACACTGATGGGCACTCATGGGTGGTACTGGTGGGCACTGATAGGCGACACTGGGTACTAAAAGGCTGAACTGATGGGTACTTATGAGTGGCACTGATAAGCGGCACTACTGGGCACTGATAGGCAGCACTGCTGGGCACTGATAGGTGGTACAGATGGGCACTGATATGCGTCACTGATAGATTGCACTGATAGGCATCCCTTCTGGCACTGGCATGCATTTTGGGTGTTCACTGATTGACAGCTGCCTGGGCATTGATTGGCAGCTGCTGGGCATTTCCCTGGTGGTCTAGGTGGCATACCTGGTGGTCCATTTCGGCATCCTGGTGGCCCTGGGTGGGCATCCGAGGGGGGGCTGGGCTCATAAACAATCAGCACAGACCCCCCCTGTCAGGAGAGAAGCCAATCCGCTCTCCTCTACTCACGTCTGTCAGACACGAGTGAGGAAAAGCCGATCGACGGCTCTTGCTGTTTACATTGTGATCAGCAATAATTGGCCTGATCACCTGCAACCTGGGCTTCCATAACACCTCAGCAGTGCCACATTCTGATCGCCTCCATGCCACGCCGCTTTGATGCAGTAATTCATGCAAAGGGAGCCCCGACCAAGTATTAAGTGCATAGGTGTGCACCCCAAAGCTCAAACACACACTACAGATCGCTCACTGTGTTCATTCAGAAAGAGAAGGGATCAGTAAATGACATATTTACTGGCCCCTTCCCCCCATTCATCCTAAAACATCCTGCAGCATCAGCCCCCGGGAGAGGAGGGAAGCCAGCAGCAGTGCGGATGGAAGGGATACTAGGGCAGTAGGGGGAATCTATGCTGCACAGGGTGATTAGGGTGTGCCTGGGCACACCCTGTGCACACGCCTATGATTGAGTGCGTACTATACTGTACATTTTGGGTTTTCACTAGCTGTAAGCCATAATCATCAAAATGAAAAGAAAGAAATGCCTGATATATATCATTCTGCGACAACGGTGTCATTTATCGTAATCTCAGTGTTATTTTCCCTCTGCGCTCACCAACGTCACCAGAGGCCTGTGTCTGCAGACTTTCTTTTGCATAAACACCATTGTGCTGGTGGGTAATTAATCCTCCGGAGAATTTTACGCAGTGTCAGATGTTTACCCAGAATTGTGACTTCCCAGCAATAGAGTCAGATCTGGCAGAGACTACAACCACTCTTGGCTCCTGTTAGTGAGACACGTGTTGCAGAATCTGGGCGGGGTCAGGCGATTGCTTCAGTAAATGCAAATATGTTAGAGGAATCCTGTCCATAGAGACATATGTACGCTGCCAAATTTAGGCAAGTTAGGACTTCGGACTTTTCTCTGAGTTCACTGAGCTGCAAACTTGTTCCTTGCCACTGGCTAAAGTACTGATGTTACAGCATTTAACATACCAGCCAGACGACTAGCATTTTCAAAAGGACAGCTCAGCAATGGCATTTCCCAAATTTCACTCATTCATGGGAGAAACTCTTGTCCTAAAATTCTAATTTCTTGGATGGCATGGTGATCCAGTGGCTTCATTACTATTTCTAAGCACATTTGATGCTTGGAAAGTTTTTCTTAAAGTAGATGTAAATATTATTTTGATGTCACAATGTAGGGTATACGATTTCCTAACATCTGTGCCCAGTCTTGCCACACAGAGTTAATCCAGCTCTGAGCAATCTTCTTTTATTGTTCAGTGAAATAAAACGGACTTACAGAGAAAAACCTTAGTCCGTTCCGCCCCCTTGCTGTGAGTGACAGGTTATTTTCATATCTCATGCACTAGCTTGGAGACAGGCATTATTTTTTAATTCCCACCCACACTCCTTTTCTGAAGTCATGTGCAGGGGTGGACTGACAACTCATTGGGGCCCCCAGGCAATAGAAGATTATGGGGCCCCTGGGCTTACTGATGGCCACCATGCCAGGAGGCAGGGCAGCTAAAATCTCAGGATTTTCACATCAAAAGCATGTCAGTTTCGGTCATTTCAGGGACAGATGTAAAAAAAAACACAGATTTTTACATACTGTCCCTGGTTTTACTGAGCCTGGCAACCCTGATGGGGCCCCCTAGTGGCATGGGGCCCTCGGGCAGTGCCCGAGTGACTCAATGGTCAGTCTGCCCCTGGTCATGTGGTTACTTTTCTGGATTTTGACTGGACGTTAGTGATCATAGCAGAATTCAGTGTAAGAAATACAAAGGAAAAAATGCATGTTGACAAGGGGAGTGTAGAGGTGGGCGGGGAGTCTACTGACATCACGACTCCACCCACCGAGCTCCAGACAACAGACCCACCCACCCACAGAATCCGCAGTTTTTCAGTTCTTATAACAGACAGAGGGGAGACATTTGACAGGTAAGGATACATGCAGGAGACATCTATATCCTTATAGATCAGCACTATGGCTGTAGTTTAGAAAGGATGAGAGTGGGGTTTACATCCACTTAACTGTTTTTACTGTAATCTCGGGAAGCTCTGCTAAAACCAATTCATTGGTGGTCAGTGGAAAGAATGCCCTTTACAATGGTGGTCAGTGGGAAGAATGCCCTTTACAATGGTGGTCAGTGGGAAGAATGCCCTTTACAATGGTGGTCAGTGGGAAGAATGCCCTTTACAATGGTGGTCAGTGGGAAGAATGCCCTTTACAATGGTGGTCAGTGGGAAGAATGCCCTTTACAATGGTGGTCAGTGGGAAGAATGCCCTTTACAATGGTGGTCAGTGGGAAGAATATTCAGTACGTAAGTCCCTTACATTGTTGAGAAGAATGCTCCTTACATTTGTGGTTAGTGGAAAAAAAGTTCCTTTACAATGGTGGTAAGTGGGAAGAATGCTCCTTACATTGGTAGTGAGTGGGAAGAGTAGCCCCCTTTCATTGGTGGTCAGTGGTAAGAATGTTCCTTATATTGCTGGGAGACACACAGGTCCCAGAAGACAGCCTGGGACCAGTGAGGACGCATGTGCATGTGCAGTATGGAATCAGGCTGTTAAGCCTCAAGGCTTCACTTCCTGATTCCCTTACTGAAAATGTCGGCGGCTGTACCCGGGAGCCAAGGGACAGATCAGGTTTGGATGAGGACATGGCGGGCGCCCTGGACAGGTAAGTGTTCTAATATTAAAAGTCAGCAGCTGCTGTATTTGTCAAAGTGATGTCCTCACTGACAGTGGAATTAGGTAGGACGTTTTATAGGTGTGCTCCTAAAGTTACTTTAATGAGAGCCAGATATGATGGGGCCTATGTAAGAGTCTGAATATACAGCCTTAAATTATTAAACAGTGCAGGCTTACCTATAAAAGATTTATACATATTCCTTTATTTAGCTGTGCTTATTTTATCTAATCCTAAGGTTTTAGGATGGGGTCAGAGGTTACCTGAAGTCTATATAAAGGTGTGTGTATGGGAGTTTAACAAACCACCCCCCCCCCCCTCCAAACCTGCGCAAATGCCAAAAATAATCAATAATAGTGACAATAAGAGCAGCTCGTTGTAGATAAGGATAAGTGAACGAAAAATCAATTAAAAATTAATTAGTTTGAACCGCGCTCTCTCTCAAGTAAAAAACTTTAACCACTTAAGGACCGAGCCTCTTTTTCAGACTCAGTGTTAAGTTAAAAATATTTTTTTTTTGCTAGAAAATTACTTAGAACCCCCAAACATGATATATATTTTTTTCTAACACCCTAGAGAATAAAATGGCGGTCATTGCAATACTTTTTATCACACCGTATTTGCGCAGCGGTCTTACAAGTGCACTTTTTGAATTAAAATGTAAAAATAAGACAACAGTTAGCCTATTTTTTTTATTTTTTTTTAATTGTGAAAGATAATGTTACGCCAAGTAAATTGATACCCAGCATGTCACGCTTCAAAAATTGCGCCCGCTCGTGGAATGGCGTCAAACTTTTACCCTTAAAAATCTCCATATTTAAAAAATTCTACAGGTTGCATGTTTTGAGTTACAGAGGAGGTCAGAGGCTAGAATTATTGCTCTCGCTCTAACAATCGCTGCAATACCTCACATGTGTGGTTTAAACACCGTTTACATATGCGGGCGCTGCTCAAGTATGCGTTCGCTTCTGCACGCAAGCTCGTCGGGACGGGCGCTTTAAAATAAAAATAAATTCTTATTTACTTTACTTTATTTTATTTATTTTTACAGTTTTAGAAAAAAGCATGGCAGACCTCAGATCTCATATTTAAACTTAAATGTTATAAAAAAAGAAAAAGTCGTGCGGCGGTCCGGAAGTGGTTAAAGTGCAAATGCTAAAAGTGCATCAAACAGTGTCAGCAAACACAATCATATACATAATGTGTAAAATGATATATATATATATATATATATATATATAGTCAGGGCCGCTGATGGGGGGGGCACCAGTCCTCCTGTAGGGGGCACGGGCTTACATGGGGGCCCAAACAGCAGAGGCAATCAGAGCGGTTGGATGGAGGGGCAATTACAGGATGCCCTATGTGACTCTCAGCAGCTAAAAACCGGTTTCTCTCCCTCCCACTGACTTTCAGCTGCTGCAGGGAGACACAGCTGATGGCTTCCTTGTCCCATTAAAAAAAATAACAAATTGTAACCCTGTATTAATTTTTTTTTTATTTATTTTTTTTGTAAAAAAAATATTTTAAAACATTTTTAAATATATATTTTTTCAAAATATTTAATCACTTAAGACCCAAACCTTTAGGCAGGTAAAGGACCTGCCAGTTTTTGCGATTCGGCACTGCGTCGCTTTAACTGACAATTGCGCGGTCCTGCGACGTGGCCCCCAAACAAAATTGGTGTCCTTTTTTTCCCACAAATAGAGCTTTCTTTTGGTGGTATTTGATCACCTCTGTGGTTTTTATTTTTTGCGCTATAAACAAAAATAGAATGACAATTTTGAAAAAAAATCTATATTTTTAACTTTTTGCTATAATAAATATCCTCCAAAAAATATATAAATGTTTTTTTTTTCTCAGTTTAGGCCGATAAGTATTCTTCTACATATTTTTGGTAAAAAAAAATCGCAATAAGCGTTTACAAAATAGGAGATAGTTTTATTGCATTTTTATTAATATTTAATTTTTTTACTACTAATGGCGGCGATCACCGATTTTTCTCGTGACTAAGGCAATAATGGCGGACACATCGGACAATTTTGACACATTTTTGGGACCATTGTCATTTTCACAGCAAAAAATGCATTAAAAATGCATTGTTTGGAAAATGTGGTCACCCTATCCACTGTCCATGTACACCCGACTACCCTTCGATTCGATCCACCTAAATGGAAGAAAACAGATTCACTTTTTTTTTTTGGCGGACTGGAGAGGACCGAGGGGTAGGCGATAGGGGTGCATGTATTATCTGATTAAGTCCACCTAAAAAAAAACTGGACTGAAAGGTTTAAACTGGTCCTGTAGGTAGGTACAAGGCCAGAGATCTATTGTTGGTATGCTGCCATGTGAGCACCAATAAAATGAGTTAAAGCGGAGGTTCACCCTAAATATACTCTCTCTCCCATGCGATCCAGCATACTGGCGTCAGCGCCAGTATGCTGTTTTTTTTTTTTAAATCCCCCACTTACTGTGTAATCTTTAATTTTTATATCTTTCCTGGATTTCGCGTGGATGGCGCTTATACAGCCCGTCACATCTTACGAAAATACCCGATTTAGGACTCGGGTATTTCCGGCGCAATGCGGCGCCTGCGCACAGACCTAGGAGCTGACTGCGCAGGCGGAGAAATACGGCGCCTGCGCAGTCAGCTCCTAGGTCTGTGCGCAGGCGCCGCATTGCGCCGGAAATACCCGAGTCCTAAATCGGGTATTTTCGTAAGATGTGACGCGCTATACAGGCGCCATCCACCACGGGGGAAAGAAATAAAAATGAAAGATTACGCAGTAAGTGGGGGATTTAAAAAAAAAAAACAGCATACTGGCGTTGACGCCAGTATGCTGGATCGTAATGGGAGAGAGTATATTTAGGGTGAACCTCCGCTTTAATATACTTATCCCTTCCGCTCATGACACCTAAGCGAGGGTAATGTCACCATCCTTCTGATTAGTGTTGCTCACGAATATTCGCATTGCGAATATTCGCTACGAATATTGCATATTCGAGTATTCGCGAATAACTCGAATATTCGTATTTTTTCAAATTTATTTGTAAAACAGATCACATCCTAGTGATCTCCATCGACGTCTAAAAGCATTGCTGGTATGATTAGAGAGAGACCCTGGGCCGAGTAGCTGATGCGATTCTTTTATGTTGCCGAAAAATCGCATTGCGAATTTTCGGCAACATAAAAGAATCGCATCAGCTACTCGGCCCTTCTTTTGCATCAGAGCCAATCAGAATAACTCGAATATTCGGCAAAAGGAATATTGCGCGATTATCTTCTCCGCCCTTCTTTTGCATCAGAGCCAATCAGAATAACTCGAATATTCGGCAAAAGGAATATTGCGCGATTATCTTCTCCGCCCTTCTTTTGCCCCCTTATTCTCCTTTCTTTTAAGTAGAGTTAGTGTTTAGTGCATATTAGTTTAGTAATACAGGAAATGATCTTCGTTTATGAGAATTTCGCAATCATTTTCGCATTAGCGAAATTTCGCAATAGCAAAATTTCACAATTTTTTTTTTGGATAAAATATCACGAATATTCGATATTAGCGAATATTCGCGAATATTCTTCTATATATTCGCGCAATATCGCGAAATCGAATATGGCGTATTCCACTCAACACTACTTCTGATGTGATACCAGTAAATGCTGAGTACCCAAAATCTCATGGGAAGATGCTGCTGCACTGTACCGTACTATAATCTCACAAGATGTAGGGTACTTGGCATTCCCTGGGCTCTCATTTCAATGTTGGAGATGTCAAAAAAGAGAGGTACATTTATTTTCCACCGTCTATTTAAAAAAAAAAATTGGTGTGGTGGAATACGATTAGGGAGGGGGGCCCCAATTAATAAGCGGACCCCGCTGTCTTTTACTGTTCCTTATATAATTCTGTTGGTTAGTATCAGGTATTTTATACTTTATATTGTTTAAATAATTGTCCCATTATTATTATTATCAAATACAGTTTGAACCATGAGTGTTACTCATCAAAGCCTCTACATGACCACGTGCTGTCTTGTCTGTAATTATTAAAGATACGTGTGCTGACAGCATTCTGCCGGGGTAATAGAGTGACACAATTATGTCATTCTCATACAACCACTCTGAGTATTATTACATGAGACAAGGAAGTCACTAAACTATTTTTTGTTATTTCATAAAGATGGCTGTGCAGCTTGGGATTACATTGAACAGCTAAATCTAGAATGACTTTAAAGTGTTGAAAGGTCATTCGAAATAAAACGTTTTAAGTTTTAGTTTTGCACGGAGTGGGTAAGGGTTAGAACCTTGGTTAGATTTTATTGCTAAAACAAACAAAAGTCACTGCCCCTACCTATAACTGGTCTATACAATAAGGAGCGCTGGAAAGGGCGCATATACATACAAAAACATGAATTATCCAGGCTCAAACTTACCGACCAATCAGCAACCAACCAAATTCATCTGTCTAACAGTGTGCGTTAAAAACAGAGGTTTAGTTGCACGCATTTGCACATGCATGTGTAAGCTGCAGGCCCCGTCAAGGCTCTCTGTATACTGCAGTCCTAAATATAACATTGCATTTTAAGTTAGGACTGCAGTATACAGAGAGCCTTGACGGGGCCTGCAGCTTACACATGCATTTGCAAAGGCGTGCAACTAAACCTCTGTTTTTAACGCACACTGTTAGACAGGTGAATTTGGCTGGTTGCTGATTGGTCGGTAAGTTTGAGCCTGGATATTTCATGTTTTTGTATAGATTTTATTGCTGTTCAAGACCTTCCGGAAGGGATTTCCTATCACTTCCTGTCTCAGCGGCAGTCACCCACACAGGATGTAAGGTTAAATACCCATCAGGGAAACAGTAATAAAAAAGATGAGGGCTTTAGTGTGACCATAAAGAAGAAGTAAACCCTGGTGGGTTTTACTTCCTCTTTATTTCACTTCAAAGGTAAAGCATAATGGGGTACTAGGCATCGCATAGTAGCCCATTATGTGTCACTTACTTAAAACCGAAGCCTGCGATGTCACCACTGTCCCCTGTACAGGAAGCATCCATCTTCACCCCTCTTCCTTCCGGGGGCCACGAACTCCGGCTCTGTGACTAGCCGAAGTTGCATGGTGCCACTCCTACGCATGCGAGGGAGCCGCCAGTCACGGTATGACCTCCTTTAGAAATGGTACAATCTCTGTTTCTAAAGTGCGCCTGCGCCGTTTGCACTGTAGACATTTTTTTCTGGTGGATACATTGGGCCTCTTTATGGGTCTCAAATCTGCTTTTTCAACCTGACCCCCTCGGACCTCTGAGGAGCACCACCACCTGGCAACCATATGTTGGACTTGGACATGGCAGGGTATCCAGCCTCCTTGTACATCATGTAAGAGGCTGGACTGCTGGTGGGTAGAGATGACTGTGACCAGCTTGACTTTAGAACTATTAACTACTACAGCGTGGACCTAATTTGCCGGCAGGGCGTCCATGGACATTCTACCGTTCTCGAGCGGCCTGCACGCCCCCTGCAGGGTGCACGCGGCACACTCTGTGATCAGCGAGTCTATGAGACTCGCTGGATCACAGATTGGAGTAACAGGTCAATCCCGACCCCTTACCACGTAATCAGCTGTCAGCCAATGACAGCTGTTTATGTTATGTAAACAGAGCCGGTAATCTTTTTTTTTTTTTTCCTCATGCTGATAGCGTGAGGAGAAAAAAAAGCCGATCATCTGCAACTGTCAGAGGGACATCGGTCCCAATCAAGGAGAGAAGCCGCCTGCTCATCTGTGGCAACTGCCAGTGCACAACAGTGCTGCCTACCAGTGCCCACAGTGCCAACCATTAGCGCCCACAGTGCCACCCATCAGTGTCACCTACCAGTGCCGCCTATCACTGTCAACTAAGAGTACTCATCAGTGTCACCTACCAGTGTTCATCAGTGTCACCTACCAGTGCCCCCCGTCAGTACCGCCTTATCTTACCTGTTTGCAAAATGTTATATCAAACTATGAAACATGATTTTTTTGGCAAAATATAAAAACCCTAGCGGTGATTAAATACCACCAAAATAAAGCTCTATTTGTGTGAAAAAAAATATAAAAATGTCATTTGGATACAGTGTTGTATGACCACGCAATTGTCATTCAAAGTGCGTCAGCGCTGAAAGCTGAAAATTGGTCTGGGCAGGAGGGGGGTTTAAGTGCCCAGTAAGGAAGTGGTTAATAAACCATGATGATGAGATCGAGCCTTTGGGGGAAAAGTCTAAATCAGATATTCAGAACCATATATTCCACAACTGTTTGCCCTTTCTTAGGTTATAATGAAATAACTACATATAGAAATATATACATTCTTGTTTTGCAGGCCCCTGTTTATCTGCATGTTGATTGTGTTCTCAGTGCTGTGCCTTTGTGGGATCTGCAATAATGTTTGCCGCTTCCGATCTCGATCTGAACCATCCTTGTCGCCAAGGGAGACTCCTCTTATAGAAATGAGCGCACCACCACCATACAGTGAGGTAAGTTGAAGAGGCGGAAATCCACTTAGTTGGGCAGACAAGGAAATGCAGTAACCTACTGTATAATAGCCGGTAAACATTCCTTTTCAATGCCGTCTGTAACTTATGCCGCGAACACATGATCAGTCCATCCGATGAGAACGATCTGATGGACCGTTTTCATCTGTTAACCAATGAAGCTGACTGATGGTCTGTCGCGCCTACACACCATCGGTTAAATAACCGATCATGTCAGAACGCGGTGACGTAAAACACAACGACGTGCTGAAAAAAAATGAAGTTCAATGCTTCCAAGCATGCGTCGACTTGATTCTGAGCATGCGTGGATTTTTAACCGATGGTCGTGCCTACTAACGATCGGTTTTGACCTATCGGTTAGGAATCCATCGGTTAAATTTAAAGCAAGTTGGCTTTTTTTAAACCGATGGCGCCCACACACGATCGGTTTTGACCGATGAAAACGGTCCATCAGACCATTCTCATCGGTTTAAACGATCATGTGTACGCGGCCTTAGATGTTATCAGTTGCTATGCTGGTGAAAGTGTTGGATGGCAAGCATGATCAGGTCATGTCACAATGGTCTGAGCTTTTGGCTCAGCTGGAAATCTAAACAGGAACATAACTCACAGAACGGGTTTGTGCTGAAAAGTGTCCATCTTTACCATCTTTGAAAGATGAGACATATGTATATGAAATTACAGTGCATCTGGAAAGTAGCCACAGCGCTTCACTTTTTCCACATATCGTTATATTACAGCCTAATTCCAAAATGGATTAAATTAATTATTTATTTTCTTAAAAATTCTACAAACAATACCCCATAACGACAACGTAAAATAAGTTTGTTTGAAATCTTTACAAATTTATTAAAAATAAAAAAGGAAAAAATCATATACATAAGTATTCACAGCCTTTGCCATGACACTCAAAATTGAGCTCAGGTGCATCCGGTTTCCACTGATTATCCTTGAGATTTATCTACAACTTGATTGGAGTCCACATGTGGTAAGTTCAGTTGATTGGACATGATTTGGAAAGGCACACACCTGTCTATATAAGGTCCCACAATTAAGCGTGCATTTTACAAACCAAGCCATGAAGTCCAAGGAATTGTCTGTAGACCTCTGAGACAGGATTGTATGGAGGCACAAATCTGGGGAAGGGTACAGAAAAACGTTTGCAGGTCCTAATAAGCACAGTGGCCTCCATTATCCATAAATGGAGAATTTTGGAACCACCAGGACTCTTCCTAGAGCGGGCCGCCCAGCCACACTAATGCCTCGTTTTCACTGAGTGGAACGGTTCGGTACGCTATTTTGGGTGTTTCCATTATGAAAGTGTGCAATAAAACCGAACCGTACCGGACCATTCTGGGTCCTGCTTCAGATGTGGGGCCATAGAAAATGGAAGGGTTCGGTTAGGGTAGAGCTACAATACATTCCACTGATTGGTGCACACGCTAGGCATTTTTTTTAAACTCTGACGGTCCAATTTGCAGTGGAAATGCTCACCAGAATAGACCGGACCATTCCAACTGTTCCAAACTGTACTGACCCGAACCGTTCCACTCAGTGGAAACGAGGCATAAGCAATCGGGGAAGACGGGCCTTAGTCAGGAAGGTGACCAAGAACCCGATGGTCACTCTGACAGAGCTTCAGTGTTTCTCTGTGGAGAGAGGAGAACCTTCCAGAAGAATAACCATCTCTGCAGCACTCCACTCATCAGGCCTGTATGGTAGAGTTGCCAGACAGAAGCCACTCCTCAGTAAAAGACACATGAGAGCTGTGAGTTTTGCCAAAAGTCACTGGAAGGACTCTCAGACCATGAGAAACAATAAAAAAAAATCTTTGGCCCAAATGGCAAGCACCATGTCTGGAGGAAACCAGGCAACGCTCATCACCTGGTTAATACAATCCCTACAGTGAAGCATGGTGGTGGCAGCATCATGATGTGGGGATGTTTTTCAGCGGCAGGAACTGGAAGACTAGTCAGGATTGAGGGAAAGATGAATGCAGCAATGTACAGAGACATCCTTGATGAAAACCTGCTTCAGAGTGCTCTGGACCCTTAGACTGGGGCGAAGGTTCATCTTCCAACAGGACAATGACCCTAAGCACACGGCCAAGGCAACTTTGTGGATGTCCTTGAGTGGCCCAGCCAGAGCCCAGACTTGAGTCTGATTCAACGTCCCAGGAGAGACCTGAAAAATGCTGTGCACTGACTCTCCCCATCTAGCCTGATGGAGCTTGAGAGGTTCTGCAAAGAAGAATGGGACAAACTGCCCAAAAATAGTGTGCCAGGCTTATAGCATCATACTCAAAAAACTTGAGGCTGCAATTGGTGCCAAAGGTGATTCAACAAAGTATTGAGCAAATGTGGGAATACTTATAAACATGGAAAATATTTTAAACAAACCTTTTTTACGTTGTCAATATGGGGTATTGTTGGTAGAATTTTAAGGAAAATAATGATTTTAATGCATTTTGGAATAAGGCTGTAACACAGGGGTCTCCAAACTGCGGCCCGCGGGCTGAATGCAGCCCTTTGCTAGCCTTCATCCGGCCCTTGGGGCAGTATTGCTCCCAACGATATGAGCCACTATTCCTCCCAATGGCACCAACAATGGGACGACATAGACAAATAGCAATGATGGAGCACTATTCCTCCTCCTACTGCCCACCAACACTGGGGCCATGTTTATTCTCACCGATGCTTGGCCCTTGGGCATTTTCTACCCTGACTGGTCAGAATCCGGCCCCCTGAAGTCTGAAGTCCGTAAACTGGCCCAGGGCTGAACTGGGACAAAAATTTGGCCCTGGACTTCATCCAGACTGGCCCACTTTGAAAGGGTCTCTCCCATGGCGGCCGGACAACTACCGCACCCCCCCCCCCCCTCGTGCCCACCCAAGCCCACTCTCCCACTGCACTAGCCACTAGCCATTCTACTTTATTAGAGTAGAACGGCTGGTACTGGTACTCTTATAGGAAGTACCAGTGGGAAAGCTAGACATTATTGTACCCGGGGCAAAGAATCAGTTCGTTGCCCCCCCCCTTGAACAAGATTAGCCAGAAGCGAGAAACTCCCAGGCCATAGCTGTTAAGCCAGCTGTCTGTCTCCTCCCCCATGCTCCTCTGTTCCCCCCCAGGTGAGCGCTGCGGGGAGGGAGAGGAGGTGAGCGCTGCGGAAAAAGAGAGACAGAGGAGCGGAGGGGGCGGCAGTACGCTGTCACTGGAGCCGGCCCACTGAGCCATCGGCCCACCGGGAAACTCCCTGTAGTCCCAATGGTCAGTCCATTCCTGAACTGGCCCTTTGCTTGAAAAGTATAGAGACCCCTGCTGTAACATAACAAAATGTGGAAAGTCAAGTGCTGTGAACACTTTTCTGATGCTCTGTATGCTGCAATACCAGTTTTCACCTGTAGCAGTACTGTCAGTGACCCCAGAGAGAGCAGAGCCCAATCCTGGAAAACTTATAAGTGTAGGAGAGTTGTAGACACCTTTGACTTGCTACATTTTGGTTTCTCCAGAGATATTTAGAAACAGATTACACAGGTGATCTAACATTTAGAAGACACTGAGAAACTTGTATAACTATATTCCACATTGTTTTATCTTACAGGTGACAGCCAAGCCTTACCTGTACCCTCCCAGTATGGTCAGCCCACCCTCGTACAGCAGTGTGGTTGAGAGTAACCCTTCACCCCCTACCTGGGAACATCAAAGCTGAAACGGAAGGCACATGGCGGACAGTTATGTGTATTCACAGATGAGTTGGAGGACTGCGCGGAGAGGCTATAGGATTTAATACTAAGCTATAGACAGACGTGTGATATGAAGTATCGGGAGGAGATCTAGCGTTGTTATTTGAAGAAATGAGAAAAGCTGTGGAGAAATGCTATGACATAGACTGCATCCAATTATCATCAGTCATGGAGAAGACATCAAGAGACCTAAAGCATATATTGGAGCACTGAATGGAAGCACCATACTAGGAGACCACTGAGAGCTGTGGCGGGATAGGAAGAGGATTTATAGGTAGGAAGCAGTGGGAGGAGTTATAGGAAGTGGTTATATGAAGAAATAAAAATAAGTTAGTGGAAGGGGATGCAGTGGTAATGGCAGGTTTTTCTGTAGAAGGCATAGAAGTCCAAGGAGCATCAAGAAAACAGAGACTAGGAATTCCTTTCGAGAAGCAGAAGATGCCACGTGGAATAATAAGAGGTGAAAAAAGTATAAATACACGAAGAAGGAATAACCCAACTTTGTATGGAAGCAGGAAATAATCTGCAGGCCTTTTTCTAATATTCAGGGATCCCGAATAATTTTCCTCTGCTCCCCACCCTATCTTAACCCATACAGAACTGAGTTAGGATAAAGGATGTGTTTTTGTGTTAAATGGAATGTTCAGCTTCGTGGTTGATGGACCAAATAAAATCTCAGCTTGACATATTTACATGCAATTGTTGTAGTATTTAAAAGAGAAGTATGTGTTTTTTTTTTAGATTCATTCTTACCTAGGTGGATGCAGCATCAGTGCGATGCTGCATCAGTCCCCTGGAGCCTTTAAAACTGGAAACTGAGCGGTCGAACACCATAGATCACTCGGTTCTCACAGCTCCGTGAGGAGAGAGCTGCTGACTGTCAATCAGCAGCTTTCTGCTCTACCCATGGGCGACTGCTCCATAGGGCAAGGGGGGTCAATTGCCCCCCTGGAATCGTAAGAGACTAAGGGCCAGATTCAGGTAGATGGGAGCATCTTTGCTCTGGAGTAACGTTTCTCATTTACGTTACTCTGGCGAAATTTTAGGAGCAAATGCTGTTATTCATGAAGCACTTGCTCCTAAAGTTGCGGCAGCGCATCGCAAATGAGCCGGCGGAATTCAAATTGGGCGGGTACGGGGCGTGTATTATTTAAAATAAGCGCGATCCCGCAACGAACGTACTGCGTATGCGTCGACTGGCAATGCATCCCAGTGCGCATGCTCCAAATTCTGTCAGTGAACGTCAATGACGTCAAATCCCCATTCATGGACGTTTTACGCAAGCGACGCGATTTTTTTTTTTCGACGCGATGACGACGGCTATACTTAACATAGGATACTCCACTAGGGGGCTGCTTTATCTTTACGCCGCGTATCGCTTACGGAAACGTCGGAAAGTCACTGCGTCGCGCCCGAATACGATCGTGAATTGCCGATTCCCGCTGATTAACATATTTTTTCAGCGTAAATCAGCGGGAACGCCCCCGGCGCCATTTTTAAATTAAAGTTGCGATGCGATGGCGAAATTCAATTACGCCGAACGCATCGGAACTCTAACCCGGCGTTTCTTGTTTTCTGGTTACAGAAAACAGAAACGCCGGCTTAAAGTGACAGTTAGGCTGGAGTATCACTGATACTCCAGCCTAACTCTACCTGAATCTGGCCCTAAGTGTTGAAGTCAGAGTGAAGAAGACACATCCAATCTGTCCCATCCTCAACCCTGGCCCGAGCATCAGATTGGCTCTGCCGACTGCCGCTCGGGCCTCCGCTTAACATCACCTGTTTTGTGATTGGCTGCTGCCTCAGCCTGCCTCTGCCTGTGTAAATGAACTTGTTCCTATACCGATCCGGGCCGGCGTGACGCTGGCTCCTCCCACAGGTCAAGTGAGTGGCGTACAGTGGCCGAGACAAGAGAGAATACGCTGTCTGGCCAGTGCCTGCTATGGGGAACTACAGGTAGCGCACTGACCGAAGTCGTCTCAAGTTCCATTCCCTGATAGGCACATGGCAGCCAGGCACACATTTCCCAATCAAAGGGAACAAGATGTACATGTGTTTTTTTGTTGTTATTTTTTGAGTAGAACTTGGATAGGGTGAGGTTAGACTAGGGATACTCCAATAACCATGAGCTTGACAATTAGGACTCTAATTCTGCACCCAGACTTTAGGGTGAAAGCACCCCCTTTTGAAGTGTTAAGCTTAGCAGTAACAAACAGGAATCCCTCAACTGGAAGAAAGTCCCTAATGTGGAAAGTAGTAGCTAGTGACCTCCAAGGATGGCTAAGGAAAGTCTTGAAATCCAGAAGGCTGGTACTCACTGTCTCCTGATCTCTAGGCAGCCATGTGCAAGATCAGCTAACTTCAGTTTACCAGGAGCCTGTGTCCTGGATCTTTGAGAATGCTCCAGCAGGATAGAACATATGTCCCCCAGCCAAACCATAGCTGGGACCCCACACAAGTGCTTGCAGTTCTAGGAAAAACTCCCAGGAATGCCACAGCTCTCAGGCTGTGTCTTACTCCCCCAGGGACAAGCAAGCTTTTCTCTGGGTTCCAGACTATTTATACCCCCCTCAGCCGCCTGCTGGCCACCTGCCATATTGACCTGGAATTGGCTGTGGAGATACAAACATGCAGGCTGGCGTCATAATTCTCCCTCCCACTATGTCCCATGATCCCCTTTGGAGATAGAGGGAAGCAATTGAGTCCATACTTACAAAAGGCAGACCTAACTAACCAAATGGTCTCCTCCCTGGTTACAGGGAGGCCACAAAATGAAATTTAACAAAACAATAGCTCTATAGGGCACACATATGTACCACACCCTTGAGCCCAGGAAGCATATTGTTCCTGAGATCGCCAAGGATAATGAGAGCAGTGGCCCTGCTGCTCCTGGGTTATGTGATTTGATTATCCAAGGAGGCAACAAGAGCATTGCACATCAATCGGTTCAGTAAAGTAAGTGGCACATCATCAGAAGGCTGAAACCAAACCTGGAAGAGACAGCTGCCTCCTGATGACATTACAGCTGAAGATGGCCGAATGTGACCCACACAGCGGCAGCTGAGATCCTTTTCTACTGGGTGGGTGAGTATCCTAATTGAGGACAACCCAGCATCAAGTAAGCGGGTAATTCAGGTAGCAGGTAATTCTTATAAGCCAGTCTTGTTATTGAGGCAACTCTACCACATACCACAAGCAAGTCTTGGACCTCACTGCAGACTACTTGTCGCTCTATTTTTGTTTATAGCGCAAAAAATAAAAACCGCAGAGGTGATCAAATACCAGCAAAAGAAATCTCTATTTGTGGGAAAAAAAGGACGCCAATTTTGTTTGAGAGCCACATCGCACGACCGCGCAATTGTCAGTTAAAGCAACGCAGTGCCGAATTGCAAAAAGGGGCCAGGTCCTTTACCTGCATATTGGTCCGGGTCTTAACCAGT
Organism: Rana kukunoris; assembly: GCA_029574335.1. Taxonomy (NCBI): domain Eukaryota; kingdom Metazoa; phylum Chordata; class Amphibia; order Anura; family Ranidae; genus Rana; species Rana kukunoris. The sequence continues at coordinate 29,136,506 of CM056060.1, forward strand.
TAAATCATGTTTTCATATCTATCTGGTGTTAAGCTTTAATAGTTTAGTTCACATGACAGTCCTCTACTTTTCTTGTGATGTGCCAGATAGAAGTCGTGGCAGTTCTGAAATTGTTATCAGTCCAAACAAGTTGTTATATAGAGACATAACTATTCCCTTACAAAGTGTCACAGTGGTTGCCCACCCTTAGACCATTTCCCTCTAATTTGGCTCACTGAACCCAAGAGCCTATTTTCCCACCCTCCTTCTATACTAGACAGAATCAGCTGTGAACTGCATTACTCTTAGTGAGCATTAGGGGGTCCTCGTGCTCATGTATAAAAAGAATAGAGTCATTACGCCGACGTAACTCACCTTTTCCTGGCGTAGCATAAATATGCACCAGACGTATGTGTGCGCCAGAGTCACAAACCAAGATACGCCTAAAAATAGGCCATCCTACCCCGACGTATCTCATTTACGGCGGCGTGATGTGGGCGCAAATATGGTCTGGACGTATGTTGCTTCTTCCATTAATTAGGCATTCAAATATGCAAATGAGGGAAATACGGCAATTCATGAACGTACTTGTGCCCGGCGCATGATATACGTGGTTTGCGTAAGTTTTACGTCCGGCGTAAAGTTATTCCCCATAGATAAGGCGCAACCCATGCAAAGGTATGGACCAGGGAACACAAGCCTACGTATTGTACGTTGGACGTCTGTGAATATGGGCCGACGTGGGTCTGGCTGGGTGTATACGAGCGGTTCCCGAGTGCATCCGAGCGGTCTCTGAGTATTTCCAGGTCTCTCCGGCGCCCCACCTCTGGCCGCATGCGGTATTGCATGCAGTAGAAGTCAATGTGGAATGAATTGTCTTTGTTTCCATTGACTTCTACCAGAGTGTATTGAGTGTCTTCCCTGGGAACAGCCCAGTGGCAGTGGTCTCTCCGCTGGGCATGTTGGGGAAGGATACTTAAAGGGTCACTAAAGGAAAAAAAAATTTTTGCTGAAATGACTGTTTACAGGGTATAGAGACATAAAAGTTAACTGATTCCTTTTCAAAATGATTAAAAATAGATACAAATCAATCATATAATGTGCCTGCAGGTTAGTTTCACTTTTAAACTGGCTTCATGTTTCTGTGAAGTAAAGAGACACACAGAACAAAAACAAACAAATCCAGGGCAGTGTTTTGTTTTTAAAATGAATCTGATTGGTTCTGAGGAGTTTTAGACACACAGTAATGACAGCTTGGACCACAGTGAAAAGCTACCATGAGATTTTTCATAAGGAGCCAGACAAGCAGGAAGTGTGGAGATCAGAGCAGAATTACAGCAACTTTAAAGCAAAAACGAACACAGAGGACATAAAACCAGGACTGCAGGAAGGTAAAGGAAGCTATTTAGCGCTAAAAAAAATTCCTTTAGTGATCCTTTAAGGGGCAGACGCCATTTTCTCGGGGTTCGTCTCACCTCGTGGCCCTCCTGGTTCGAGGTATGTGATGGTCCATTTTCAGCCCCGAGGCCACGTTGGCCTGAGGCTGCATTTCTGCCAGGTAGGCCCAGTTGTCTTGACTGGGGCCTGCACTTTGAAGGTGATCCTGTGCTGTCTGTCCTGTGGGAGGAAGCCACACAATGGAGGAAACCAGGGGAGGACCCGTCCTGGAGAGGACCAAGTGGAAGGCTGGTATCTCGGGAGAGGCCTGGTAACTTTTTTGGAGGATGCACCATATTCTATGATGCCTTACAGTGTTGCTGGGTCGGCTTAAAGGCTACAAACTGTACAGCTGGAAATCCGGGTGCTATAACCTGTGGCAGAGGATTCTGGAACAGTTTAATTTACTTCCAAAGAAAGGTCTGTGGCAGAGACTGTATTGCTTTTCTTTTGTCCGTGCATCATCCCGGCTGCAAGGCTAGTGAGAGGAGCCTCTCCGGGTGGGCAATACCCACTCTGAGGAAAGTGGTGAGTGTGACTTTGAAACTTAGAAGTTCCCCAGTGATCTGCATCGTGTGCCTGAACCTTTCCCTGACTCTCCATCCCTCTACCTATAAAAGTTTGTGTGAAGTAAAACCTACAGGAAATGGATTTACAACTTGTGTGGACATTGAAGTTCTTAGATGCTCATCTTATCCCCTAGACAACGAACAGCGAGGTAACGTGCAAGGCCCAAAATGAAACCAGCAGCTCCTACGGGGGTAGTGCTGCATCAGTTATACTGTATTGTGCTGCCACCTAGTGATCAAGTTTGGAAATCATTCAAGTATCTCAGTTACTGAGATAGTTTCATTGTTTGTTATTCCTCGTTCTCATAAACCAAAATATCTATGTACTTTTGCTTCGAATGCAGCAGAAAAAAAAATCTATTGTGTGGATTGGATCTGCCGCTTGATTGTGCAGCATCATTTCCCTGGATACTATTTTTCTCATAATGGTGTTTGGAGCCCATCTCATGGAGCAAGAATATTTCTTCATATACTGGAATGTAGGATTCAAATATTTTTATTGCAAATTTTAATTTTATTCATTCTGAACTGATATTGCATTTTTGAGTGGACATCAGTAGCTAAAATCATGTGCTGGCCTCTTACAGATCTTAAAATGTGGGATTTTCCATTAATACTTTGGCCCGGATTCACGTAGAGAGGCGTATCTTTGTGCGGGCGTAGCGTATCTTCTTTACGCTATGCCGCCGCAACTTAGGTATTCACAAAGCACTTGCTCCGTAAGTTGTGGCGGCGTAGCGTAAACTGGCCGGCGTAAGCCTACCTAATGCAAAGTAGGAAGGAGGTGGGCGGCATCTATTTAAATTAAGCGTGACCCCATGCTATTGAATGACCGGTCGAACTGGGCATGCGTGCGCATGCTTAGAATCACGTCGCATATACTCCCTAAAGAGACGTCGGCGCAATGCCTACGACGTGTGAACGTAACCTACGCCTAGCCCTATTCATGTAGTACGTAAACGACGTAAAATTCGACGGCATCGTTCCCTGGCCCATACCTTTGCATTAGCTGTGCCTCATATAGCAGCGGTAAGTATACGCCGGACGTAAGCCTTACAAAAATCGCGTATATGAAGCGGCCGGGCGGATCTACGTTCATGAATCGGCGTATCTTACTCATTTGTATATTTATAATGGGAATGCTGAATGCGTCCAGCGTAACTATGCGCCCACGATACGCCGGCGTAGGCAAGTTACGTCGGACGACTGAAACCATGTTTTGCGGCGTATCTTGCTTTGTGAATCGGCGCAAAGATGCGACGGCACACATTTGTACTTACGACAGCCTTTTTTTTGATACGCCGGCGTAAAGCCTTTCTGAATCCGGGCCTTTGTGTCTCGCCCCCTTCCACAGGGCTATAAAAACGTGTCAAGCCCTGTACACACGGGCCAGAATCTCGTCAGGAAAAAAAACGTTGTTTTTCCTGATGAGATTCTTGGCAAGAATCTCTTGCCGCCCGAGTGTACAGACACTCCATTCAAAAGAACCTGCGACGTCATTGCGTACGACCTATGCCTAAGAAGCTACCGCACATGCGTCAAAGTCATTTTGAGCATGCGCGGGTTTCCACGGCGACAGGTAAGTATACACATGTTCTCTATTTTTCTCATCTAGATTCTGGGCAGTTTTTGAGAAACCTGAAAGCCTTGTACACACGCTCGGTATACTTGATGGTTCTTGCCGAGTAAACTAAGCGTGTGTACGAGGCTTCACTCTTGCAGCTGGTTTACCTTACTATTTGTCAGTACCAAAGCAGGGAAACTGGGAATTCTGGTGAAGATCCCGAACGTAACGAAAGCCAGAGCGTGACGCCACTTGTCAAGAACCATACAAAACAGGTAAAATATGAGTTCTGGGTGGAGCTGTCTGTAAACGCGTACTAAGAAAAGTTGTAACCTTTCTGGCAATGTTTCTGTCTCTATTAGCAGCACCTCTGTTGCTTGCGGCGTTTAATGCGCTTTTTTAGCATCATTAAGTCGATGTACAAGATACGGTTCAGAACGGCACAGGCGCAAATCAATCCTCCATGTACAGCTCCCGCCACTCCGCTGCTAAATACGTCTTGCCCTGAAACAAAATAGTGACATGTGTTAAAACATTTTAGAAGAGCTCTGTACGGCAGGCAACATCCACAGTGAGTGGACCTTTTTTATTTGCAACCTCCCCAAAAAAACATATTTCATTTTTTTTCTTTTAGTATGTAATGGTACCCCCGCAGGGGGGTCTCCTTAGTTAGGCAGTCCCTATCAGCACAAAGACCTGATTATGGATACAGTGTGATGAACACGTGTGTCTAGCTTACCTGTTAAATACAGTCCTGGCACTGAGGTCTGTGCCCTCGTCCGGCTGATAATGTCACATTGGTACCGGCTACAATTCTGTTCAGCTCCATACATTGACCCTAGAGGTGCCCGTAGGTAATACTCATTACTTACTGGGGTTGCAGCTTCCATGTATTCAATCTGTGTATTAAAACATTGCAGTCACCAGTCACAATCCATTTCTGCCATGACAGTACATATGTTGGGTATTCACACAATAAAAGGTGAGGGGACATGGCTGCAATATGTGGGGGGACATGGCTGGATATATGTGGGGGGACATGGCTGCAATATATGGGGGGACATGGCTGCAATATATGTGGAGGGACATGGCTGGATATATGTGGAGGGACATGGCTGGATATATGTGGGGGGACATGGCTGCAATATATGTGGAGGGACATGGCTGGATATATGTGGGGGGACATGGCTGGATATATGTGGGGGGACATGGCTGCAATATATGGGGGGACATGGCTGCAATATATGTGGAGGGACATGGCTGCAATATATGTGGAGGGACATGGCTGGATATATGTGGGGGGACATGGCTGGATATATGTGGGGGGACATGGCTGCAATATGTGGGGGGACATGGCTGCAATATGTGGGGGGACATGGCTGCAATATATGTGGGGGGACATGGCTGCAATATATGTGGGGGGACATGGCTGGATATATGTGGGGGGACATGGCTGGATATATGTGGGGGGACATGGCTGGATATATGTGGGGGGACATGGCTGCATTTGGGGACACATTTAAAAAAAGTATCGGTATTCGGTATCGGCGAGTACATGAAAAAAAGTATCGGTACTTGTACTCGGTCCAAAAAAAGTGGTATCGGGACAACCCTATTTTATATAGATCAGACCAAAATGAGGGACAAATGAGGAGGAATGAGGGACAGCGGGACATTGCTCCAAATCAGGGACAGTCCCTCGAAATCCGGGACAGTTTGGAGCTATGATGTTGTATTGAGTTGTTAGAGCGGAGTTCAACTTTAGGGCTCATGTTGACGGATGTTCATATCAAATGCATGTGTTTGAATGGTGAACACAGCGGTTGAGAAGGAAAGGCTGTGCTTGATTTGCATTGCTTGCAGTTAAAATGCACATCAATAGAATATCCAAAGGAAGCATATATGTTGAAGCTTTGAGGTGCACATCCTAATTGCAATAGGCTCCGCACACCTATGAACACAGCCAGTGCCGTCTTAATAGCATCATGGGCCCCTGGGAAAAGTAACGCTCTGGGGCCCCTACAATGATGACAGTGCAGGTAAACAGACATCAAGTAGGTAGGAGGCAGACTGCCTCCCCTGTGTATCTATCACTCTCAGTACCATCATAGGGCCCCCAATTTCAGGGCAGTGTGGGCTCAAGGACCAGCTGCTTTGGGGAAAGTGCAGGAGCCCCCCATGCAGCTGGGGCACCTGGACAGTGCCCAGGTGTGCCCTCTCATTAAGACAGCCCTGAACACAGCACAATGCAAAACAGTTCAAACAGGACTTCTGAACTGTCACTTGTACTCAGTTAAAGTCAATGGGAGTTTGTTGAAATGCGATTAACAGGTGGAAAACACAAGTCAAACCTATGAAAACAATGCCCATCATCGTGAGATTTTTTAGCATGCTAAAACAGATATCCAAGCCCTACTTGTGCTCTGTACCTTGCCCTCAAGCTGTGGGAATTCCTGTATGGCTCTCTCAACCATGTGTTGTGCCAGCTTCATCTTCCTGCTGTGATACTCGTCCCCGCGGTGCCGTGGTGTCTGTCCACTCCACTCGGAAAACCACTTATAAGGAGCCATGGTCAGTAGAGTCATACAGGAGCGGCCTGTGATAAAATAGGTACATTGTTACAACACAAAGAATGTTGTATAACAGAGTTAAAGTGAACCAGCCTCATAGGCGTGCGCACAGGGTGTGCCAGGTGTGCCCAGGCACAGATTCCCCCTACTGCCCTAGCCTTTCCCCCCACAGCACTGCCAACTTCCTGCCTCTCCTCTCCCGCCAGCTGTTGCTGCAGGGATGTTTCAGGGTAAGTGAGGGAAGGGGCTGATAAATATGTAATTTACTGGCCCCTTCCCATTCTCACGTGAGTGATCGGTAGTGTGTGTTTGAGCTTTGGGGTGCGCACCCTAATGCATTCGGCTGTGCACACCTATGCCCAGCCTAGAAAATAACAGTGGTTGAGTACTTTGGAACCTGGGTGAGTAGGGCCTGATGTGAATTCAAAGCTATTGGTTCCCCAACAGGTCTGCTCCCCTTGTGACTGACAGGCTCAGCTGGCAGTGGGCAGTTTCCTTAGCCAATAGACAGCCTGCTATCTAAAAAAATAAATCTCATGGGGAATTAGTCCTTTAGCTTCCCAATCAGGCTCCTCCTACTAACAGCATCACTGGTTGCTAGGGCACTGTCAGTTATGAAGCTGTTCTTGACAACCAATGACAGGTGGGGAAGGCAGAGGAGGAAGTACCAGCAGCAAACGTGCCAATCTGCTACTAAGTGTACAGAGACAGGCACTCTGCTGGTCTCTGTATGCCAAGTGTGAGTTGGCCCTAATTACTTCCGGGTTTCTTATCTACAAACTAATCATTTTTAATTTAGCAGCCATTGTGCCACTTTGTAAAAGTGATTAAATTAAGAGCTACCTGAATCCACTGCAAGTGTCCGGGCAATCCGGGGCACGTGGGCACCCTACTCTACCTCCGACCACAGCTGGTTCTCAGTCCGGCTTAGGGGAGGGCTGGCAGCCTTAGGCCTGGGGGGCAAGTCTAGTCAAGTGGCCCATAGAGTGTGGAAAAGTGATGGATCGAGGAAAACAGTCTAAGATTTTTCATGATCACAAGAGTCCGCACAGAGGCCCCCTTTACATCAGAGTCTGCATAGAGGCCCCCCTTACATCAGAGTCCACATAGAGGCCCCCCTTACATCAGAGTCTGCACAGAGGCCCCCCTTACATCAGAGTCCGCACAGAGGCCCCCCCTTACATCCTGCTCTGCAAAAAACCTTCTCACCACGGTTGGACTCCAATCCTGCAGTCCCAACCCTACACTGCTTCTACTGGATAGGCTTCAGGCAGCCAAGCAGCCAGGTGTCCCCAAGATAGGCCTCAGACTAAGAGAGGTCTTATTTCACTTCTGGTACCACTGCTGGGACAGTGTGGCCCAGATTCACGTAGAGAAGCGTATCTTTGTGCGGGCGTATCGTATCTTGTTTACGCTACACCGGCGCAACGTTGAGAGGCAAGCATGGTATTCTCAAAGAATATGTGCTGAACGTTGCGACGGCGTAGCGTATAGTTGTCGGCGTAAGCAGACGTAAGTCAAAGTAGGTGGAAGTCGGCGTGATATATTATAATGAAGCGTGACCCCATGCAAATGATGGCCACAGCTTAAAAAAACAAACTGAGAATGCGTCGTCTCTTGGATGCATCCCAGTGCGCATGCTCACAGTTACGTCGAAATAGCTGCCTAAGATACGTCGAACACTGCCTACGACGTGAACATAACCTATGCACAGCCCTATTCAGCTAGTACTACGTAAACGGCATACGCGACATAAAATTTGATGGCGTCGTTCCCTGGCCCATGCCTTTGCATGACTTACCCCTGCTTTATGAGGGGTATGTTTACGCCGGACGTACGACTTACGTAAACCGCGTATATTAATGCGCCTGGGCGCAAGTACGTTCGTGAATCGCCGTATCTTACTAATTTGTATATTTAACATGGGTACGCCGAATGCGTCCAGCGTAACTATGCGCCCACGATACGACGGTGTAGGCAAGTTACGTCGGTCGGAAGAAGCCTATTTTCGGGCGTATCTAGTAATGTGGGCATGGCGCACAGATACGACGGCGCATATTTACACTTACGCTGCGTATCTCGAGATACGGGCCTGTATCTACAAAACATCTACAACTATATCCCAGTAACAAAGTTTAAAGGTTAAGGCATACTTGTGTCGGTATTTAAAACACATTCCCTACCTGGGTGTCTCTGCTGGTAAGTCGGATCCTTGCCAGATGGGAATGTGATAAACATCAGAGGTAAATCCTCACAGATCTCCTCCCACTCCAAGGACCAGAACTTCTCCATCCTAAAAAAAAAACTCATACTAAAAAATAGTAAAAAGGACACATTTTAAAAGACATATTTTCTCTTTTTGTAAAGTTTTGATAGTTTAACGTCTGGTAGATGCTGAAGATTAGGAATGACCTGAGGCCTTAAAGGAGTTGTAAAGGAAAAATATTTTTTTGCTGAAATGACTGTTTACAGGGTTTAGAGACATAATAGTTAACTGATTCCTTTTAAAAACGATTAAAAATAGATAAAAATCAATCATATAATGTGCCTACAGTTTCAGTTTCGTTTTTCATCTAGTTTCATGCTTGTGTGAAGGACAGAGACACAGAGCCAATACAGGGCAGTGTTTGTTTTTAAAATGAAACTGATTGGTTCTGAGGGGTTTTAGACACACAGTAATCACACCTCCTTGATTAGAGACCACAGAGAGAAGCTCCCAGTACTTATTTCATAAGGAAACAGACAAGCAGGAAGTGTGCAGAACAGAGAAACAGCGAAACAGCGAAAATGAACAATGAGGACATGAAATCAGAACTGCATTAGGGTAAAGGAAGCTATTTAGCTAAAAAAAAAAAAAAATTCCTTTAGTGACCCTTTAAGCCCCGCCGCACGACTACATATGTCCTCTTTTTGAAAAGGGATATCTCGGTAACGGCAGCAGCTGCTGCCACAACTGAGATATCCACCTCTTCAGGAGGCGGGGCTGTAAACAATAATGGTTGTCTGCGCGGCGGTTTCGCCGCGAGATCACCGTTATCGGCGGCGGGAGAGGGGCCCTCTCCCGATTTGATTGGGTCCTTCTTCCTGTTTGCCATGGATACGAGTGAGGCTAAGATGGCCCCCACCCGTCTCCATAGCATAGCAGCCGAAGCGACATTAAAACATCACTTCCGCCAATGTGTCTTAAAGGCACATTTTTTTGTTGTCATTTTTTCAAATGACAAAAAATAAATTTTTAGTTTTTTATTGCATTTTAGTTTAAATATGAGATCTAAGGTCTTTTTGACCCCAGATCTCATATTTAAGAGGAACTGTCATGCTTTTTTCTATTACAAGGGATGACGCACTTGACCAGAGGTGTGGGGGCGCCAGTGACACTCGGAATGGTTCGGAGCCGTTGGGAAATACTTGGAATCACTCGGAAATACTACAGTGTTTCCGAGCCTTTCCGAGTACAGCTCAGCTGTCCCTGAGCTCTCCGGTGCCCCCCCCACCTTTGGCCACATGCAGTATTGCATGCCATAGAAGTCAATGCGGAATTAATCTTTGTTTGGGGAATCTATGTGGAAACTCGCTTTGATATGCGAGTGCTTTGGATTACAAGCATTCTCCTGGAATGGATAATGCTCGTAATCCATGGTTCCACTGTAGTGGGATGTAAGGTCCTTTAAGTTGGGTTCTTAGCATGGGTTAACTGGCAACCTTCTCCTGCCTCTCATCCAGGGTATATAAGCAGTGTGGAGTAGAGTAACTGGGCATTTTGGTAGGCAACAGAGGGACCACCTGGGTGGCACTGGCAACCATGGCCCTCTCAACAGATACAGTGGAGAAGTGTGTGTGGCCACTTAGAGTTTGGATATCCATAAAAAAAATCTATGAAATGAAGTTGTTTCTGAATTCTATGGATGACATTTGCGTGTTAGCTAAAAGTCAAAACCTTTTTTACAAGACTCACAAGCCATTGAGATCGTTCTCGGGGTAGATCCAGAGATTGGTGGATTTCAACTCAAGTTCCTCACTTGTCCCGCGGAGACCAACGAAGGTTAGAAAGCAGCCCATTCCATGCTGGAGCCTGGAGAGGAGCGAGGCCACTTCTAGTGCAGGAAGACAGAGGAGATAATGGTTATGGAGACAAGTAGGGAAGCCATCACAAATTTTGGGGCCCCTTACACAGTTTTAGGCAGGGCCCCCCTGGAGCAAAGAACCGGGAGGGGGGGGGGGGTTCTGACAAAAAAAGTGTAATCTATTTTCTCCTGACGCAAGATAATAAGCGGGGTGGGGGACCTGGGGACCATTGGGCCCCTTTCAGGGGTAATACAAAAAAATAAAACAGGAGGGGGGGCGGCCGGGCCTGTAAGAGGGTGGGGCCTGGGGACCATTGGGCAGGTGTAATGCAAAAAATATATAAAAAAAAAAACGGGAGGGGGGCCAGCCGGGCCTGTAAGGGGCCCTGGGCACCATCGTGCCCCTTACGGGTGTAATGCAAAAAAAAATAAAAAAAATTAAAAAAAAGCGGGAGGGGGCCAGCCGGCCTGTAAGGGGCCCTGGGCACCATCGTGCCCCTTATAGGTGTAATGCAAAAAAATAAAAAAAATAAAACAAAACGGGAGGGGGCCACCCGGGCCTGTAAGGGGCCCTGGGCACCATCGTGCCCCTTACGGGTGTAATGCAAAAAAAATAAAAAATAGAAAAAAAAAAACGTGAGGGGGCCAGCCGGGCCTCTGGGGAGTGGGGACCATTGGGCCCCTTACAGATGTAATGCCTGTACCCCCCTGATGGCGGCCCTGGAGACAAGAGAGGAAGACAGGATGGTTATAAAAATGTTTTTGGCCTCCATTACCTGGTGCTGCTTTTATCTCCGGGGGCAGGAGTCGATTGTAAGTGTTGAAGATGCCAGCATCTGATATGACGATTGGTGCGTTAATGCATACCTCTCCCTCTTTTCTCTGTATTGCCACACCTAATGATGAAATAAATATGTTGGATAATTGCTACAGCTAGAACTTCCAGGTATTAATTACCTTTCACAGAAACCACAGTACAAAAACTTCATCTGCTTTTCTTTCCAGAAGGATGGATCCATCTTTGGCACCATCAAGGATCACCATCTAATTCCTGGACTGAGATGGTGACTCAGTGACGATGAGGCCATGTAAAAGCCTTATGCCTGTGTAGTTCTTTACAAAAAAAATACATAACCCAATTTGGTACAATTTAAAAGATGAAGTTACGCAGAGTAAATAGATAGCAAACATGTTGCACTTTAAAATTGCGCACGCCAGTGCAACAGCGACAAACAACGTAAGCTTTACTGTCCATTGGCGATGTTTTATAAGCCTTTACAGGTTACCACTTTACACGGGTGGTCTGGTGCTAGAATTACTGCCCATGATCTGACATTCACGACGATACCTCACATGTGTGTAATGATCGTTCTTTGCACGTGTGCGGGACCGATGCATGTGTCCACCTTTGCGGTCGAGCACATGGGGATTTTTTTTTTAATTATTTATTTATTTACTTTTATTTTTACACTGTCACTTTATTTTTTATCATTTTTATTGCTGTCACAAAAAATGTAGACATGTAAACAATAGGCATGTGACAGGTACTCTTTGTGGAGGGATCTGGGGTCTATAAGATGTGACATTGACAACTGTTACAAAAATGGATTGCTTGCAACCTTCCATTCTATTGTGTTTGGCTTTCCATGTTTTATTCACCTGTAGCTCTGCCATTGGTCAGCAGGATCCGTGAGACTGGGGCCCGTACAAGCACTCTTCCTCCGGCACGCTCAATAACGGGAATCATATGAAATGCGATTTCGCTGCTCCCTCCCCGCGGGTACCAAGCGCCTCTTTTGTAATGGTGGATCAGGAGGGCATTAATCATGAAACTGGAGTCATTTGGAGGCACACCTGTGAAGGAAAATGTTTAAAGTTAAACATGAGCCAAAAAAATTTTTTTTTTGCTGTCTATGTCCCTGTTTAAGGCATTTTCATGTACATCCTGTTGTGTCTCCAAGAGTGGAAGTGTGAGAATTTCTCTAGTGGTGGCACAGGCAGAAATAAAAACCTAATTACGCTAATTCCAACCCTTCCAACCCTTCCCCACTTGATCCTCTTGACTTGAAGCTGCATGGGTCTTCAAACTACGGCCCTCCAGTTGTTCAGGAACTACAATTCCCATCATGCCTAGTCATGTCTGTGAATGTCAGTGTTTTACAATGCCTCATGGAATGTGTAGTTCTACAACAGCTGGAGGGCCGTAGTTTCAGGATCCCTGAGCATTGACATTCAATACAGAGTGCATTGCAATTAGGGTCGCCGCCTGTTTGAGATTCACCCGGACAGTCCGGGTTTTCTTTCGATGGTATTTGATCGCCTCTGCGCTTTTTATTTTTTGCGCTATAAACATAAAAAGACTGTTAATTTTGAAAAAAATACATTTTACTTTCTGCTATAATACATATCGAACAAAAAAAAAATTAAAAAAAATTAAGAGATCCTCCAGTAGCCAGCAACTCAACAGAGACAACCCACCCCAGCAACATAAAACCCACCCCCACCAAGAATAGATCTCCCACCAGTAACAACAGTCTTTCTCAGCAACAATAGACCCCCCATGCTAAAATATACCCCCCCCCCCCCCCACCTACAATAGATCTCCAGCAGCCAGCATCAGCAGACCCTTCCAGGAGCAGACTGACAACACATGGGGCCCCCGGTCAATAAGGAGATTATAGGGCCCCCAGGCAATAGATTATGGGACCACACAGTATACACACACACATACAGTATACACACACTGAAAAGATACTGGAGAGGCGGGGCAGCTATAATCTTAAGATTTTTTTTAAAAAACACAGATTTTTACATACTGTCCCTGGTTTTACTGAGGCTGGCAATCCTGATGGGTATGGTGACATTTTGTAACCTTGACTTGCTGTAGCATACTTTCTGTATACGTTGTTACATTATAGATAAGACCAGTCCCCAACCCCTGTACTTTGGAATGAAGGTGATGTATCTCTTCCCAGTGTCAGCATTAATTGGTTTATTAGGTAAGTAATCAGAATATCAGTAAACTGTCCCTTGGATTGAAGGAACAAACTGTCATTCATTATCTTCACTAATTGGTTTATCAGTCTTGTAATCTGAACATGAGTAAACTCATTATGATAAGTTAATTAACACGCAGGGCTAAGATAGCTACTCAGTTATGGGCAAGGTGGGCTGCAAGGAACTGACTGACCCTTCTTCTAAAGCCCAAAGCACTGTAAATTACAGAATACTTTCTAAAAGTGGAATTCAACTTTTTTTTTAATGGACCTCCAAGAGGTTTACGCCATAATGTGCTAGTATGCACCACGTAGTCACACAATGTGGCCGACTAACCTGTCAAATGAAGCCCTCCAGCACTGCAGTGGCAGCGGTCCTGCTGGTCCTATGTGCTTCCGTCTTCGCCCGGTCTTCCTTCTGGGTTTGCTATTTTCCATTGGTTGCAATGAGGCATCCTGGGGTGTAGGATAAATATTTGGGTAGTCTGCCCTGTTTGGCCTGTAGCCTTTATCGGGCCTAGCATGTGCTCTGTACTAAGAGCTTTAGTGGGGCCAGAAGTGACCTTTGGAATAGGGTGACCACATTTCCAAACTACCATTCAGGTACACCCTTCCTTCGCAAAAATCAGCTTGTGCTGTAACGAATCACAGCACAGTGATTGGAAACAAGAGGTGGGATTTATGATTTCTCCAATCACAGGACACGTGGTCACCCTTTTTTGGAAGCTGTCCTGCCTGGTCAAAAGGGAGTCTGAACAAGGACTGAGAACTAGTAGTAAGCCCCTGGTGGAGCAAGGAGCGAGGAAGAGGCTGGTTTGTAGGGCAGGCGGGTGGTACTTACTCCATGTTCCACATTAACTCATTGGGTTCTCTGGGCTACACCAGGCGTTGAACGGGTTCACTCGTCCTAGCACCTTCTAACCTCACCCGAAAGCATGGTAACCAATGCCCGGGACCAAGTGAGGGCCACGGTCATGTAAAAGTCAAACATTAAGGCAGTACCCTAACTCAGAGATGAGCCGTTTGTGTGTGGTACCATATGTGGAGTTCCTCCAAAGATGTTGTTGTCCTACACACACAGGTATATGTGTTTCATTAGAAGGGGCATACAGAGTCTATGCCCACTCCACCTGTCAGCGTACCTCTGTTACCTCACTCCCAGTAACAGAATTGGGTCCACACCGAACACATAGAGCAGACTTTATGCGTGACCCACTAAATAGGGTGACCACGTGTTCCGGATTGTCCCACATTTTGCGGGTCTGTCCCGGGCACCTCATTCTAGGATAATACAGTGTCCCGGGATAACTCTGACACAGCTACTCTCAGGCCAATCTGATGCCCCCAAAAATGGCCGCCACATCACTGTTTTACTCACTGACAGTACTTGTCCTGGCCGGGAATGCTTGGAGGAGCACAATCCCCGCCCCCTGTTTGTGATTGGAGAAATCATAAATCCCGCCTCTTGTGTCCAATCACTCTGCTGTGATTCGTTACAGCACAAGCTGATTTTTGGGAAGGAGGGTGTCCCTGAATGATAGTTTAGAAATGTGATCACCCTACCACTAAACCCTTCTAGTTCCGTACCAAGTGACCAGGTATTTAGGTCTCTGTAGGGCTAATCCACTCTTGATGACCAGCGGAGACAGACAGCTAGGGAGGTAGCCAAACACCGAACCCCCTCAATACCGGAGAACCTGTTGCCTATACAGATACTAGGTCAACAACTGGTTGCTGTTCTTTATGGTTACCCATAGCTAGATACTTCCTTGCAAGTTAACCTTTTGTAGTGATGTTTCAAATTCAGACGTTAGTTCCGTAGAGAGAGAGAGACCAGTACTCCACATTCATTCCTTGAGTAACTTCAGATCAGTGTTTGAGCAGTGTAAACAACTTTACTGAACTTTTGGCAGAACATGTACAACATGCATCCTTTGCCTAGCTAGACCTAACTGTGGCTGCCCCAAGTTACTTGTAAGGGTGTAGTGGCTTTTCGAAGAGTCTAAGCTGGAGATAACTTGAGCAAATAAGTTCTTGTCCTTGGGAGTATTACAATGGATCATCATTCCAATAAGCTTCTTAAGACATAATTCCAATGGCGTATACACACGGTCGGAATTTCCGATTACAAATGTTCGATGTGAGCTTGTTGTCGGAAAATCCGACCGTGTGTAGGCTCAATGGGACATTTGCTGTCGGAATTTCCAACAAAAAATGCTTGAGAGCTGTTTCTCAATTTTTCCAACAACAAAAGTTCTTGTGTAGCCAATTCTGACGCACACAAATCTATGCATGCTTGGAATTAAGCAGAAGAGCCGCACTGCCTATTGAACTTCATTTTTCTCGGCTCGTCGTATGTGTTGTGCGTCACCGCGTTCTTGACGTTCGGATTTTCCGACAACGTTTGTGTGACCTTGTGTATGCAAGACACACAAAGGAAAACCCACAAACACCAAGGAAAGGCAGCACAAGCATTAACTCCTTCCCTCTAAACCCGGGCAGCCAGGTAACCATACATACAGTAGGCTACCTGCCTACAGATTTCTCACCGGAACCAAGTGACTCACTTGGCAGGATGCACAGAGGCCTAGGAGGCTGCATGGAGAAGTCTGCAAGCTAGCTGGAGTGTGCTGTTGCATAAGAAGGTCCTTTGCACTGGACAAGTGGATCTGGAGTCTGTGAGTGTTGCATCTGTAAGTGTGGGTATTTGCAGCCCCAACCTCGAAGCAAAAAAAAATATTTAAAAGGACAGTAAAGTGACTGGCACCCAATGCTTTTTGTTCCTCTATTACTATCTACAGACTTCACAATCCGTGGATTAATGTTAGTTCACCCTGCCACTGGGGGTCCCTTACATGCTTTTGGGGGTCAATGGGTGGTACAATGGAATGAAAAATGAAGCCTTTTTGTGGATTTACAGGATAGAAATAGGAGCCAAAGGATGGAACCACAGCTCATGGCAGGGGTCACAGGCGTCCGACACTCCCAGAAGTGTTGAATGTTGGAAAGTCTAACAGGAGGCTGCATCAATGGAGCAGAAGTAGGGGCTGTCAAAGACACGAATATAAAACCTACTTTACTGCAGAGAACCTTCAAGGCTGAAAAATTGCTTCATTATTGCAATAAACGTAAAAGTTGTTTCCATTGTTTGGTTTTCCTGATCATGCATGGGATTTATTGTCACCATCACTAGACATGTGCAGACTGGAATATTTTGTTTTGTTTTTTCGTTTTCATTTGGAAAATAAATTTATTTAGTTACTCCCGAAAATCGTTTTGATTTATTTTGTTTTTAGTTGGGGAATAGCTTTCGTCTGAAAATCCAATAATACTTGGTTTCTGTCGAATGGTCAAAAGAATATTCGATGGAACGTCAAATCTTTACGTCGAATTGTACATTTCCGTTCGAATATTCCGCCTACAAGAATTCTAATGTTGTATGACTAGTAATAATGTCGAATCTATTCTCTATAATGTTGAATCTATTTTCTCATAAATCAAAATCTATTCTCTGTAATGTCGAATCTATTATTTCTATAGTGTCGAATCTTTTCTCCATAATGTCGAATCTTTTCTCTATGATGTCGAATCTTTTCCCTATAATGTCGAATCTCTCTATATCGAATTTTTACCGCAACGAAAACTAAAATAAAGCATTTTTTATGTCAGATCTTTCGGTTTTCGTTTCTTGCGCTTTTGTTATCGTTTGTTAAAACGATAACGAAAAAAACAGATTTTCAGAGGAAAATGCATTCTAACGAAAACAAATGCACATGTCTAACCATCACTCACCATAGAAGAGATAGCTGAAGATAGTCTGCAGATCCTTATTACTGGTCAACCTGCTGATCACCTCCTGATGACGGGACTCTGCAAGCCGAAATACTGGTGAAAACCAATGGAGAAGACCAGATTTCACCAGAAGCAAGGCAAGCCACTGAGGCATCATCTTCAACACTGCCACCAAGGGCACATGGCGAACTGCGGTCTACCAACAGAAACATGACACAATTGTTACCAGTTTGGCAGTGACTTACTGTCATCATTACTGTATACTGTCACAAAATACAAATTTTTTACTGTCCAATACAAAAAAATCAATTGTCACAACTAGGGTTGTCCCGATACCGATACTAGTATCGGTATCGGGACCCATACCGAGTATTTGCGCTAGTACTTGTACTCGCGCGAATACTCCCGATACCTAAATAGAATACTTTTTTTTTTTTTTTTTGAGTGCGGAGTGGAGTGCGGAGCACTCAGAGGGACCATGGCTGAACTCAGAGGGACA
Source organism: Rana kukunoris (assembly GCA_029574335.1). Lineage (NCBI taxonomy): Eukaryota > Metazoa > Chordata > Amphibia > Anura > Ranidae > Rana > Rana kukunoris. The sequence continues at coordinate 29,153,976 of CM056060.1, forward strand.
TGGCTGCATTTAAAAAGTATCGGTATTCGGTATCGGCGAGTACATGAAAAAAAGTATCGGTACTTGTACTCGGTCCTAAAAAAGTGGTATCGGGACAACCCTAGTCACAACTCATAATCTTCTCTTTTGAACCTGCATTGGGCTACTACTGTAATGTCCCGTACACACGATCAGGCTTTTGCCCGGCCAAACTCACATTGGAATTCTGACGGAATTCCATCGGAGTAAAAGAGAACATGTTGTCTATCTAAATTCGGGTTGTCCCGATACCACTTTTTTGAGACCGAGTACAAGTACCGATACTTTTTTTCAAGTACTCGCCAATACCAATTTTTTTTATTGTCATGTGACAGTGGCAGTATTTTTTATTTTTTTACAATTTTTTTTTTCTTTAACAGTGCTTTCTTTTTTTTTTTGGGGGGGGGGGGGGGTGGATTGTCCGTGTGTTTTATTTTATTTACATTTTTATTATTTAAAAAAAAATGCATTTTTTTTTCTTTTTTATCAGCCCTGTTGGGGGGTCTTTGGTGAGATAACAGGGGTCTTAACAGACCCCTGACATCTCCCCTTTGAGACAGAGAAAGGGACTAAGGACACAGATTCCTCAGTCCCTTTCCTCAGTCCCACAGATTCCTCAGCTAAAATGAATGGAGAGAAGCTCCTCTCCATTCATAAACTGAAATATCGTAAACACAGCTCAGTTATGTGAATGGACAGAGTCAGTGATCATTCGGAAAAGGTAGGATCTGGATTTAGCGGCTCCTACCTCCTCTCTCCATCGTGACAGATCGAGGGGGAAGAGCAGCACGGAGGGGGGAGAGCAGCACGGAGGGGGGAGAGCAGCACGGAGGGGGAGAGCAGCACAGAGGGGGAGAGCAGCATGGAGCGAGACAGAACTGAGGATGGAGGGGGACAGCTTGGAGGGGGACAGCACTGAGGACGGAGGGAGGAAAGGAGAGCAGCACGGAGCGGGACAGCACCGCGGACAGATGGGGAGAGCAGCACGAAGCGGGACAGCACTAAAGACGGAGGGGGAAAGCAGCACATAGTGGGACAGCACTGAGCACGGATGGGGAAAGCGCGGAGGGGGACAGCACTGAGGACGGAGAGGGACAGCACGAAGTGGGACAGCACAGGGGCAGTCAGTGTTGATCGATGCGGCTTTGGGGGAAGTTACAAGCACTGATCACCGCTGTATAACTTTAACTAAAGCAGCTGAAAAGGGGGCAAATCAGTGCTTGTAACTCCCCTGCCGCACGATCACCCTGACTGCCCAAGTATCGGTTAAAGCATCAGAGCATTTCCCTGAGTACAAGTACCCGGGGAAATGTTCGGTATCGGTACCAATACCGATACTAGTATCGGTATCTGGACATCCCTAATCTAAAGTCAAATGGGGCATACACACGGTTGGAATTTCTGATGGAAAAAGTCAGTTGGACTTCAGAATTTCCATCGGAAATCCTGCTTCGTGTGTACGGGGCTTAATTCTCCTTTCGTAAAAACACTTGGAATTCCGGCGCTCAGATGAACACGTAAATGCATATAAATGAATTCTTCTATCTACCCAAATGTTTGTAATTATCTGACCCAGACACCTCGTCAACCAACATGTCTTGGTCAGTGACCCTACTTGACCAGCCTACTGATTGGGCAATGACTGAGCATTAACACACCAGAGAGGTTTCCTCTCTACTCATCCTGCTATTTTCTTGTGACTACAAGCTTTCAATATTAGACTGACAACTCAGCAAAAGCCAGCAGAGACTGACTAGCTTAAAATGCTACCCTTGCTTTACCAGTCCTTGCTTTACCAGTCTGCCGCATACAGGGATTACAGGAAGCTGGGTTGATATACACTAATAATGTCTCCCCCATGCTCACCCTGCTGTTGTCAAGTTCACTCTCAGGGCCCTCTCTTAGTCTGAGTATTAGAGGAAGCTGATATAAAGATATATTCTGGTTATTACACGCAGGGGCGAACTGACCATTAGGGCACTTGGGCACCGCCTGAGGACCCCATGGCCAGTAGGGGGCCCCATTAATTCCCTAGTGCCCGGGGGCCCCTTGAGTTGTCAGTCTACCCCTAATTACACGCACACAAGAGCTGACATTGTTCTAATCCCTTACCTTCATCGAGGCAACAAACTTCTCAATAGCTTCCTCCTCTCCAGGGAACTGCTTCTTCAGCATGTCGGGGAACTCAGCTTTTCCTGCATACAGTCTATAGACCTTATGGCCTATCTTAATAGAGTCATACTGAGGTCCTAAGAGGTTCCATTGAAGTTGTCCTTCTGTTAACTGATCCATGATCACCCGTAGCATTCCTCCTTCATGCATCTGCCCCACATAGTGCAGTCCTGGCCCAAAACAGACAATTCAAGGATTACCTTCTCCATATTTCTTAGCAAGCCGGAAGCCTTCCATATACTTTACCAGTAAGAATGTCTGACAAGCACACTCACAGTGATCAGATCCTCCAATCACTCCTCTGGGGACTTGACCCTTCCCTCCAATCCCCTCCCCCCAACCCCATCCAACCCCCCACTCTCCATCCAATCCCCCCCCAACCCCCTTCAATCACTCCTCTGGAGACCCTAGGGTTGCCATCTGTCCAGGATTCACCAGGACAGTTCGGGTTTTGAATCATGTTCCAGGTTTCAGTCAACCTGAACCCCGGACACATTATTCAAACCGTGCTGTGGCTCCGCAAATAACCGAGACAGTCATACACAAATCTGTTACTGCTGCAGGCGGCTGTTTGGGGGCCGGTTTGGCATCACTAAAGGGTGGGGTGATCATGTCAGCAGGAGCAATTTGGCGAAACACCCACTTGGGCGCTCTGTGCGCTACATTACTACTCCCCCTGGAGCACCTAAATGTGTTCCAGGTCTTTTATAATCCTATAGGGTTTCCTGCAAAAAAATATATAAATAAATTGCCCTGTGGCGCAAAAGTGTTCGGGTTTGGCTCGAAGAAAATGTGGCAACCCTACTGACAACCCTGGTTAGTATTTCATTGCAGAGCAGGAATTTAGGGGGACCAGAATAAAGGGCTTAAATATGGGGAAATATTTTGCCCTGACACTTTATGTTCCCAAAATTTGGCTAACCGTTTTTCTGAAAACCTACAAATCTTACCTGCCCTCCGAAACTGTAATGCCATTTCCAATATCATAGTGAAGAAAGGGCACCGCTCGTAAACTCAGTGCATTAGTATGTAGATGAATGTGGCCTCAGCCAGCGTCACTCCAGTCACGTTCCCCTTGCATGTTTCGTCCAAGCTCACTGGAGCTGGGTCACGGGCCTCTGTGACCTAGCCCCAGTGAGTGAGCGTGTGAAAATTTTGTAACATCTACATTTTTAATGCACTTGGTTGGTGAGCTGTGCCCTTTCTTCTTTTTGCTAATGCTCTTACGCCCTGACGCCAGCTCCCTTCACTGTAACCTGCGGGGAGATCTTTATCTCAGCTTAGAGCGGCATTGCAAGTTTAATTTGGCCCGTTTCCAATATAATGTAATGGGCAGGCCAGCATATCTGAAAAGTTGGAAAACCCTGATAAATATTCTAAGACAATATCTAGCCACCTAATCAATTAAATATGGACATTAGCACTAGACTAAAGGTCAATCAAAACCTTCCCAGTTTGTATAATCACACACTACAGGCACCAAACATCTAGACTGATACAATTTTATATCGCTATAAATATACGGTATATATACTGTATGTAACTAGTACCATAGCTCCCAACTGTCCCTGATTTCGAGGGATTGTCCCTGATTTGGAGCAAAGTCCCTCTTTCCCCCCTTATGTGTCCGTCATTTTGGTCTGATCTATATAGTTGTATATAAAATTTACTTTTTATCTTTCAAAAAGTGTTTCCCAGTGCTAAACCTTTCATCCAAATTCAAAATTTCTGCATTTGTACATTTTAAAAGCCAATATAAAGGAATAGTAGTGGTAAAAAAAAGCCCTTGTGGATTTAATGAACCTTTCTTGGGTTAATTTTCCTTTAAGGGGGTTTGGCAGGAGGCTTGTCCTATGCCTACATATGTTTGCTGGTAGGTGTTGGGAGGTATGTAGTACCACACCACATTCAGTTATTTTAATCCACTAGGGTGACCAAGTGTTCCGGGTTGCCCGGGACAGTCCCACATTTTGCAGATCTGTCCCGGGGACATTCATTCCAGGACAATACAGTGTCCCGGACTGAAACTGACACAGCCACCCCCAATCTGATGCCCCCAAAAAAGGGCGCCACATCACCACTTTACTCACTGACAGTACTTGTCCTGGCTGGGAATGCCTGGAGGAGCACAATCCCGCCCCCTGCTTGTGATTGGAGAAATCATAAATCCCGCCTCTTGTGTCCAATCACTGTGCTGTGATTCGTTACAGCACAAGCTGATTTTTGGGAAGGGAGGGTGTCCCTGAATGGTAGTTTTGGAAATGTGGTCACCCTACAATCCACCACCCTTTATATAAGCATAAAACCTTTATATAAACACACTCACCCACATCAAACTCAAATCCATGTTCTTGGAAAGTGTGACAACTCCCTCCAGCCTGGTCATGCTGCTCCAGTACAAGAACCTTTTTACCAGCCTTAGCAAGAGCAGTGGCCACTGCCAGGCCTCCGACACCGCTGCCGATCACCAACGCATCCAGGTTTGGGGGGATCTTGTCCTGGGAGAAACCTGCACTAGACAAGCAATCGGACCTATCAAAGGGCCAGCAGACCTACAGTACAACATTCCTTGTATACAAAGACATTACTTATTTCAATTGTATTAAATATAGAAATAGACTGTATATTCCCACACTAAACACTCTGGGTCAGATTCTCAGCGGCGATACGACGGAGTATCTCAGATACCCCGTCGTATCGCCGTTTTTTTTGCCTCGTATCTATGCGCGTTATGCTTAGCATCACTTTTGCATAGATACGCTTCAACATCCGACAAGTGTAAAACCATTACACTTGCGGATCGTAGTTGTAATGACAACTCCGGCCACTAGGTGGCCTTTACGTTGTTTTCTCATTTGCAAATGCAAATGAGGCTAGTACGCCGATTCCCGATCACTTTTACGCCGCCCCGTCGTCGCGTACATCGTTTTCGTCCGCGTAAGGTTACCCCAGCTTCTATGTGGAGTAACCTTACGAAGTACCGTCGGATGCCGTCGGGTGCCGTCGGATGCCATGTTAAGTATGGCGTCGGGTCAGCGTCGGCTTTTTCCGTCGCTTACGCCGTTTTACTAACTTGTTCGCGAATAGGGGCATTGCGTAGTGACGCTCACGTCGTTTTGACGTCGGTTTCAACTACGCTTTCCGACGTGAGCTGGAGAATGCGCACTGGGCTTTTTCCCCGGCCGGCGCATGCACAGTTCGTTCGACGTGGGGGCGCGCTTAATTTAAATACAAGCCGCCTCATTTGAATTACACAGGCTTACGCTGGGCCATTTTCGCTACGCCAACGCAAACGACGGAAGAAAATGGTTAGAGAATACGGCACCTGCTCTAGTACGATGCGGCGGTGTAGTGCAAATGGCTTACGATACGCAAGCGAAATTCTATGAGAATCTGGCCCTCTGCTGTATGTTATTTCATTTATCACAGTCTGCACTGTTTATTGTAATTTACATTCAATATACTTTACATGGATGCACATACGAGACGAGGGGGTGCGGAGGAATAGCACGACACGGGGGCCCGGAGGAGGAGGACAAGGAGGGGAGCCAGAGAAGGAGGAGACAAGGGCCTGTCAGGGATGATCGGTGTGGCGGGAGGGGCAGCTGCAAGCACCAATCTCCCTGTATGGCATTTCAGCTGACAGCCGCGGGAGGGAGAGGAGGAGAAGCGACTGTGAGCTGCTTCACTGAAGGCTATACAGATATTGATGCTTGCAGCTGTCCCTCCCGCCGCACCGATCGTCCCAGGCTGTCAACCAGGGTATCATCCATGTGTGCCGTGTGGGTCACAGTGCCCCCCTGCACATATGGACTCAGAGACTGGTGAGACAGACAGCAGGTCACTGATCACAGAGGCGCGCAGGGGATGTTGTTTGCTTCCATTCCGGCATCGGGACACAGTCCTCCGCCGCCACTGCGCCTCTGACACTATGGACGGATGAAGCGGCTGCCTGTGGAGAGTTAGTTACATGCTACAGAGCCAGAAGTTAGAAACACCAGCAGCTGGGCGCCCTAGGCAGCTGCCTAGTTTGCCAAGTGGTAGCACCGGCCCTGGCTGTGCTGTAAGCTACATACTCCAAATTCTGTTACCATTACTGGATCAGTTCACCCAAAATTATTTTTTGGTAAATGTGAGTGAGCTGAGCTCCTACCTCCTTGTACCAGCAATTCAGAGGTTTCAACCTACAATAGATTGTAGACCGTGGATAGCCTATCATTGCACTAAATTAAATAAGAAAGTGGTCACACACATACCTTGTTTAAGTACTTTGTCTCGGCTCCTCTTGTCATGGACAAGCGGCTTGGGTGGCTGAACAAAATCTTCTTGAAACAGACTACCCCATCCATAATAAAATCGTAGAATCAAATACAGCAGCAGCAGCAGAGGTACACCTAGGAGTACGCACATCATCCACAGTGCCATTGTAGGGTGTACTTACAACAACTCCACCTACAAGCTGGGGAGGTCTAGTGCAGAAAAGAGGCTCTGTCGGTACACTCTCTTCACCATGTACTGTCCTAACATTACACAGATATGAAATATAGCTATATGCAGAATACACAGACAGCAGTAGAACTCTCACAGTTGTGGTACAATCTGAATAGGCCATGTACTTACAAATGTTTGGAATTAAAGGGAACAAAGGTTCTTTCTTATCTCAGCAAATCCAGTGGAAATGCTGGGAGAGCCACTCCCCTATATAGAGCAGATATTACAGAAACAATTCCACACATACCCATCGCCCTGAAAAATAGGAACCCTATCCCATGGCTATGATATAGGGTGCTTGTTAGCCCCCTTGTGATAGCAATGAAGTTAATTAAAAGGAAAAAAGTGTCAAAAATTCAATAAAATTAATACAAATAATAAAAAAAGAAAAGCATACCTCCCAACTGTCCCTGATTTCGAGGGACTGTCCCTGATTTGGAACAAAGTCCCTCTATCCCTCATTCTTCCTCCATTTGTCCCTCATGTTGGTCTGATCTATATAATTGTATATAAAATGTACTATTTATCTTTCAAAAAGTGTTTCCCGTTGCTAAATCTTTAATCCAATTACTAAATTGCTGCATTTGTAAACTTCAAAAGCCAATAACAAGAAATAGTAGTGGTAAAAATAAAGCACTTGTGGGTTTAACTAATATTTTTTGTATAAATCTCTTTCAAGGGGGCGTGGCAGGGGGTGTGTCCTATGCCAACATACATTTGCTAATAGGTGTTCCTCGTACCTGTCTCAAAAAGTTGGGCGGTATGAACATGCACATGCAAATGCAACTCATAGGGGGTGCATATTTATGTAAACATCAACTGACATTTGTGGCAATACATGATATGCATGGAGCGGAGTGAGAACAATAATTCTAGGGCAGTCATCCATGGTTATTGTTATACTAAACACACACTGTTTCATTTACATTGTCTCTTCTATTTCTGTATATGGATGATGGCACTGTAATTATTTTAATAAAAAAAAAAAAAGTACCTTTTTACTAATCAATATACAGAAGTCACATGACCCAGATCTTTCCCAGTCTGTCTGCAGGGAAACATAAGCAGGAGGAGCTTCTAATCCTCTTCTGTCGGTCACATGTTCAAAAAACAAACAAAAAAAACCTCTCTTTGGAATACAGAGTAAAAATAAATACCGTATATAGCCCCCCCTCGGCTTATACTCGAGTCACCTTTTTGGGCCTGATCTCCTGAAATTTGGCACACCTCTACTAATGTGCAAAGTTTGTTGTCTAGGGCAGTGATCATCAACCCTGTCCTGCAGGGCCCACTAACAGGCCAGGTTTTATGTATTACCTTGGGGAGATGCAGACTGGAATACTGCAATCACTGAGCAGCAAATGACATCACCTGTCATGCATTTCAGTTATCTTACAAACCTGTCCTGTCAGTAGGCCCTGCAGGACAGGGTTGATGACCACTGGTCTAGGGGACCTATGGCCAGGGAGCACCGATTTTTCAAACCCAGGCACCCCTTCCATAGACTCCCATGTTAAACAGTAATTTCTCCGGTGATTTTGGGGACCCGGTACCGACAGGTCGTAGGACCCCTGGACCCGGCACTTGGCACACATGTAACCCCATTTCTTCTCTATAAGTATGCAAAGTTTGTTGTCTGGGGGGAGCTCAAAGCCGGGCACCCCTTCCATAGACTCCCATGTTAAACGTCAGTCTAGTCATGGACACAGTAAGGCATGGGCGCAGTGAGGCATGGGCACAGTAAGGCATGGACACAGTGAGGCATACACATGGACACAGTGAGGCAAAGTAAGGCACAGCGGGGCATGTAGATGGACACCCTAGGCTTATACGTAAAATTATGTCCCTCGGCTTACATTCGGGTCGGCTTATACTCAAGTACATATGGTGAGTAATATAAAAAAAAAGCATTCAATTGTCATACAAATATTTATCTGAAATCAAATCTTTATTATTTTTGACAATAACATGGTGTGGGCAGATTTCTGCCAGTGTCACGCCCCTCCAGCCTGTGTCTTAGAAAAAGAGGGAGGTGAATCCTCCATTAATCTACATGTCATATCCCAAAACAGTACAAAGGGGGAAGCTCTGTTTCTGTATATAAATCCGACATTACAAAAAAGTTTGGAACAATAAAAATATTAATGGACTAATGCCATAGAACAGAATCCATAGCCTTGCATGGGGAAGAAATAAATACAGTGCAACGCACATCTTGGGTAGAGGCTACAGCTGTGCCTGGTGGAATGGATGGCTGCCTCCATGGCCTGGAACTCTTGGGTGTGGGCAGATGCCCCGATGGATGAAAGCTCCAACCACGGACCTTGTGGGGCTGATCACTGCTGTCAGGATAGGGTCGCCAGAACGAGGAGCTTGCTCAACTGCGGTGACTGCACTCAGAAACCAGTATGGAGACGCCAGGCAGAGCGAGAGCCGAGACCAGTGGCTGCAGGACTGGGCTATGATGAGTGGATGGGAATGAGGAAGACAAATTGCTACATGAATTTTTGATCAATAGAGTTATTAACATCAGTGGCACAGCAGCTTTATTGAATTCCTCCTATGAGTTTAGTGTACATAGTTGTCAGAGCATTAGACATTAAATGGAACACTGTGCACCTTTTTTTGTGTCTTATGTTTGCTAATCCTGAACACATGACAACATGCTCTGGATTTCCGACTAAATTCCAGCTGAGCCAAATCCCTTCACTCGCAGCAGAAAAAGGTTTTATATGTTGTGTGGAATTAACAGGTTAACTTAAATCAGATTTTTTTTCTCTAGTCCATTTTATTTTTGGATGGCATAGAGAAGAATTAGGGGCTCTCTCAGGCTTTTATTGCTCTTTGTGTTCTGGGTAGATTTGGCCATTTTCTTGTCCTTGGGACTATTGTCACCCAAACAGCGTGATAGGAAAACCTGAAATATTACAGTTGTTACCAGAACATGAATAGTGAGGATGACTTATTTTAGTGTAACTTGACAACTGTAAGGAAAAGCTTGGGCTATATATAGAGTATACTGTACATTATTAATTTCCTTGACCTGTAATTTGTTATTTGTTCTTTTTGGATAAAGTAAGCCTCTAACGGCAGAAATATGTAGGCTGCCACAGGAGATCCAGTCTTCTAAAGATCATTGTAGCCTGGCAATTTTGCTGATCCACTAACTTCAATACTTTGAGTCAGTAACTAGCAACCAGTATGCAGATCAGGAATTTTGAATGCACTCTTAGCACATTTTATACATGCTTGCTCCAGATCAGTGATTAGCAAAGAAGAGGTCAACAATGGCAGTTCTTGTATATATGTTAAGCGTAGCAGGTGCCCTGCATCTCTTGCAGCCTTGTCAAGCTGGTCACCGCCGAGTACACAGGCTCTCCTGAGGGAGAAAGTGCTTGTCAACTCCTGAGGTTGATTTCTCCCCCCTCACTCTCCTCACTGACTGATAGTTAATGTGAGTGGCACTCGCAAAGGCATCCGCCCACTCCCCTGTGTCCCTATTGGCAGGAGGAGGAGAGACAATTACAGGCGCAAGTACAGGATCCTTTAACAAGCAGTAGCACCTACAAAGGATCCTGGGATATGTAGTCCATATCACAAACAGCCCTGTTGGCTTATATGGGGGCAGAAACTACAAAGCCCAGCATGCTCTATGAGAAAAGGAACTAAAGACTCCATCTTGTTGTCTGAGGGGCTTTCAGTCACAATGAGGCAGGAGAAGATACCTAGGGGAGAGGTGTTGCCTCCCCGGTCACTCCTCCGCTTCTCTTCTGCTAGCCGCATCTTTGTAGCGGTGAAGGAGCGGTGTGTATACCGCTGCTGCCCATTGAAATCAATGAGACAGCGCGGCTATACCGCCCACAATGTGCTGCTTTAACAACGCATTGAGGGCGGTTTTATTCCTTTGAACGGCTTAGTGTGAAAGGGGTCTAAGTGGTCAGTGGGAAAAATTCCACTTACATTGGTGGTTAGTGAGAAGAATGCTCCTTACATTGGTGATCAGTGGGAAGAATGCTCCTTACATTTGTGATCAGTGGGAAGAATGTCCCTTACATTTGTGGTCAGTAGGAAGAATGGCCCTTACATTGGTGGTCAGTGGGAAGAATGGCCCTTACATTGGTAGTCAGTAGGAAGAATGGCCCTTACATTGGTGGTCAGTAGGAAGAATGGCCCTTACATTGGTGGTCAGTAGGAAGAATGCCCCTTACATTGGTAGTCAGTAGGAAGAATGTTCCTTACATTGGTGATCAGTGGGAAGAATGTTCCTTACATTGGTGATTAGAGGGAAGAATGCTCCTTCTATTGGGGGTCAGTTTGAAGAATGTCCCTTACATTGGTGGTCAGTGGGAAGAATGCTCCTTTTGTTGGTGGTCATTTAGAAGAATGCCTCTTACATTGGTGGTAAGTGAGCTGCTCCATTACATTGTTGGTCAGTAAAGAAGGGTCCCCTTGAAGTGGTGATTGGTGGGGAAGGGCTTCATTACACTGCTGGTCAGTAAGAAGAATGCTCCTTCTATTGGTCAGTTAGAATAATGCTCCTTCTATTGGTGAGTAAGAAGAATGCTCCTTCTATTGGTCAGTAAGAAGAATGCCCCTTCTATTGGTCAGTTAGAAGAATGCTCCTTCTATTGGTGAGTAAGAAGAATGCTCCTTCTATTGGTGAGTAAGAAGAATGCCCCTTCTATTGGTCAGTTAGAAGAATGCTCCTTCTATTGGTGAGTAAGAAGAATGTTCCTTCTATTGGTGAGTAAGAAGAATGCCCCTTCTATTGGTCAGTTAGAAGAATGCTCCTTCTATTGGTGAGTAAGAAGAGAATGCTCCTTCTATTGGTGAGTAAGAAGAATGCCCCTTCTATTGGTCAGTTAGAAGAATGCTCCTTCTATTGGTGGTCAGTGGGAAGAATGCCCCATATATTAGTGGTCAGTAGGAGGAATGCCCCTTACAGACAGCTGAAAAGATTGTTGGTGTCAGTGGTTACTTACGGGATGAACCCCTGGTCGAGAAAGGTTGTTATAGAGGAAGAGGAGTGGGAACGGAACTAAAGTTGCCACCTGGTCTGTATTTTCCTGTGATTTGTTGCCTGTATTTTCCTGTGATTTGTTGCCTGTATTTTCCTGTGATTTGTTGCTTGTATTTTATTTTTAGGAAAGTCACCAACAAGGCTGGAATTTTTTCGGCACACCCGTTGTATTAGATTGAATGAGACTCAGACTGGGCAGGAATACCCACAAACTCAACCAATAATCAAAAAGTAACCTTTTCATCTTGTGTATCTTAAATTGCGGTTAAGTTTTTTGCACCTTAATACAAATTACCATAGGAAAACAAATTCTCTATATATCATTTTTATTTAAAATCAGACAAGAAGAGAACAAATACAAGGATATCACAAAGAGGACACACTAATTACACTCGGTGTGATATATTTACTTATTTAAAGACAGTATTTCTTTTTGGCAGTGTTACGCTGTAGAGATCACAGGTCAATAGACAAAACAGTATTAGCTACAAAGGCCCCAGAGGTCTTCAGTATATTTCCTATTGTTGAAATACATGTGGGCTTAGTTGTTATAACAGTACAAAAAATAATGGCGTGTAAGGGAACAGAAAGCAACCAATCAGGCTTTAATTTGTCCAAACTAATCCATCCAGATCAATGATAGCTATTTTGAGCTTATGACAAACTTGTTGACTCTTAAGCCTGTAGGCAGCTACCAATAAAATTGTTCCTTTCATTTTGTAACCTGCGCTACAGACAATACAAAATAATCTGATTGGATGCCAAGTGGGTCCCTGTTTCAGACACTTTCTGTCACGAGGTGTTATTAAGAAACAGATTCAGAATTGTATTACTGACACCCAAATGCTACATGGGTTTGACCTCGAGTACCCTAAAGAATCTGTCACAAGAAACAAGTAGAGAGCTTTATGTCAAAAGTGGCCAAAAGTAAAATGCCAGTGTTGGCCTGTCTATTATATTTCAGCTGAAAGAATGAATTTGATTGGATAGCTGTCATGTACAGCACAGACAGGTATATTTTCAGATACACTATATTACCAAAAGTATTGAGACACCTTCCTTTACATGCACATAACTTTTAATGGCATCCCAGTCTTAGTCCGTAGGGTTCAACATTGAGTTGGCCCCCCCTTTTCAGCTATAACAGCCTAAACTATTTTGGGAAGACTGTCCACAATGTTTAGGAGTGTGTCATTGGAAATGTTTGATCTTTCTTCCAGAAGCACATTTGTGAGGTCGGGTACTAATGTTGGACAAGATGGCCTGGCTCGCAGTCTCCGCTCTAATTCATCCCAAAGGTGTTCTATTGGATTAAGATCAGGACTCTCTGCAGGCTAGTCAAATTTTCCACCCCAAACTCACTCATCCATGTCTTTATGGACCTTGCTCCTAAACCTTGTGGACAGCCTTCCCAGAAGAGTTGAAGCTGTTATAGCTGCAAAGGGTTGGCCAACTCAATATTGAACCCTACGGACTAATGCCGCGTACACACGATCGGACATTCCGACAACAAAACCTTGGATTTTTTTTCCGACGGATGTGAGCTCAAACTTGTCTTGCATTCACACGGTCACACAAATGTTGTCGGAAATTCCGAACATCAAGAACGTGGTGACGTACAACAAGTACAACGAGCCGAGAAAAATTAAGTTCAATAGGCTCTTCTGCTTGATTCAGAGCATGCATGGATTTTTGTGCGTCGGAATTGGCTACACGTGATCAGAATTTCCGACAAGAACTTTTGTTGTCGAAAAAATTGAGAACCAGCTCTCAAACATTTGGAGCATACACACGATCGGATTTTACAAGCTCACATGGATGATTTGTTGTCGCAAATTCCGACCGTGTGTCTGGGTTGCCATTAAAGTTCATGTGCATATAGAGGCAGGCTTCCCAATACTTTTGGTAATATAATGTAAGCCTGGTACATAAGTCCAGCTGGTAAATATGGATATAGCCAGAGGCAACCCTTGCATTAATAGATGCTCATGAATGACAGTCCAAGACCTTCAAAAAAAAAAAGTCTGAAAAATAAGCCTTAGCTCTGAAACTGAAGCCAACTTTCACTGACTCCTGCCCAAACGTAACCATACTTTGCAAACAAAACCAACTGTTTTAAATAGACTCAAGCATGAAAATGTTGCATTAATACTTGTTCAGAAGTGCAATTTAACACTCGAAATACAAAATAGTCTTCATGACTAATCCTAAGTGTTTTTATCAGTACAATGTAATATTTCTTAGCATTAGGCCTCGTACACACGACCGAGGAACAAAACTGTCGTTTTCCTCGTCGAGTTCCTTGTTCGGCTGTCAAGAAACTCGATGAGCCAATTTTCTTCATTCCCGTCGAGGAAAAAGAGAACATTTTCTCTTTTTGGCTCGTCGAGTTTCTCGACAGTTTCCTCGTCGAAAAATGTACACACGACCGGTTTCCTCGGCAAAACACGTCTCCCAACAAGTTTCTTGCTGGATTCTGCCGAGGAAACCAGTCGTGTGTATGAGGCCTAACACTGAAGAGCTGGTCCATCCAAAAGTTAAAAAGATGGTGTGCTGACCTCACCCTACTTTTTTTTTTTTACCTCTTGGGTACTGGGTACTCCAGTGGTGAGCTCTATTTGCCATTATCCTTGGTTTTCTTCCTACCCATCGTAGGGTTCTCCTGACCAGTTTGGCATATTTTCACCTCCTTTGTTATATTCATAATGTAGAATAAATTATATAACAGGATCAAAGGAATTCCTCATGAAGGTCTTTAAATATATGCTGGCTTAAAAACCCGATTATGTAAAGCTCAGCACTGGTAGACCTAATGCCTTGTACACACAACTGGTTTTCCCGATGAGAAAACTGCCATTTTTTAGATTGGTCGGGAAAACCGATTGTGTGTATGCTCCATACTAGTCTTCCTGATGAGAATACTACCTGCAAATTTTTTTAAAACCTGCTCTATTTTTTCCAGTCGTGTTTCCCGCCAGTCTTTTTTTCACGAAAACCGCTTGTGTGTATGCTTTTCCGAGGGGAAAAAAACGTGCATGCTCAGAATCAAGTATAAGACTGTTAAAACTAGCGTTCGTAAAGGAGATAGCACATTCGTCACGCTGTAACGGACTTTAAAGCACGAAGACTAAAAAGCACGAAGACTGAAAAGCACGAAGACTGAAAAGCGCAAATCGTCTCTCACCAAACTTTTACTAACACAAGGATCAGCAAAAGCAGACCAAAGGGTGGCGCCATTTGAATGAAAAGTCTCCTTTATAGTCAGGGCCGTTTAAAGGAATTTGGGGGCCCCAACAAAATGGGGGCCCAAAGCCCCCCCCCCCACACGCAAAGCCTACATTAGCGCTACACACATTTTTTACACCCATGTTCTTGCCCCCCCCCCCTCCCTAGTCCCTATGTTTTTCTATTCTCACCTCCCCTTCTTCCCAGTATACTGCCGCTGTAGTGTGGCCAAGATCCTCTTCCTCCTGTCAGTCCGGTGTTCTATTATTATGGGTCCCCAGTCCCATATCAGGGCCAAGGCCGAGCCGGGTACCACGCCGTTTGGGAGATTCAGTTTCCTGTGTTCCCGGCTGGACTGAAAGGAAGGGAGCACTCAGTGTGCACTTCCCGTCAGTCCGGCCGGAAACAGGAAACTGAATCTCCTGTACCATGCGCGGTACCCGGGCCGGACTGACAGGACTCCAGGAGGAAGGAAGAGGAGCTCGGCCACGCTACAGCCGGGAAAGAGAAAGTTCGGTGCCCCAGGCCAGCTCGGGCCCCAAGCAATTGTTTGTTTTGCCTGTCCTGTAGCGACGGGCCTGTTTAGAGTACCATTGTACGTGTTGGATGTCACCACGGTTTGGTCGAGCGTTTTTTTTGACTGAACGTGTGTATGCAAGGCAGGCTTGAGAGGAATCACGTCGGGAAAAACGTTGGGTTTTGGCATGTCAGGAAAACCGGTCGTGTGTACAGGGCATAAGAGTTATGAGACCTTTAGGAGGTTCAGTTCTCCAGCATCTACCAGAAACTGAAATATGGGTTTTAAATATACTGACTTGAAACATCTGTCACAATACTATTAATTCAGTGCTTTTATATTTATTATCAGCATTCAAAACAGTACAGTTAAGGTTAGTTACTCCAAAAAAACACCTATTAGATTCCTGTAAAGAAATTTGTTGGGTATTACGTGTAAAGGAATACAGGTTTTGCATATAGTAGACAAAGACAAACTGGGCCTGTAGCACTCTAGCAGGTATGCAGATATGTGTCTGTCCCATGCAACTTTGTTTCCGGTAATGTATTCTGGGGAATGCAACACCATATTGTTTGGAAAGACAAGCCTGGTCTATGTCACAGTTTGCTCTATAATTAATATATTATAACCAACACAACAATCCTCAGCTAATCAATGTACAACATATAAATAAATATATGGATAGACTCTCTATAAATATTAGTTTCTGTATATATACAAAATAATTTACTTCCCAACATTCACTGACCACAGCATTTTATAACCCCTATACAAAGACATTGCTCAAACATTTGTACCAGTTTGCTATAGACTAGTCTGTGTTATTGGTAACTGGAAGGCATACCTTTAGAGCCGGTTCACACAGGGGCAACTCGTCAGGCGACACAGCTGCCTGAGAAGTCGCACTCCGCTCTATTCAATGGAACCCTTCTAATAGGAGCGACTCAAGTCGCTCCGACTTAGAAAAAGGTTCTTGTACGACTTTGAGGGCGACTTGCATTGACTTTAATACAGAAGTCATTTTGCAAGTCGTCTTGAGATCGCCTTGCAGAGTCACCCCCAAAGTCGTGCCGCCCCTGTGTGAACCGGCTGCCACCTGACAGTCAGTCCAGTTTTTCCAAACCACTGTCTGGTTTTCAAGTTCCTATGGAGAATGTTTATTCTGGACACTGGACCAACTCCTTGCCACCATGCCCAATCTGCTTGAGTCCTATGCTCTATATCAGGAACATTGGCAGTAGATTCTGTGTGGATTTTGCAGGCTTCATTAAAAAAGCCAATGTTACAGTCTTGTCTATTATATAGTGCAGGTCAGATATTTGTTCTTTGATCTGCACATTATTTCACAAATATGCAAATGTAAAAAAAAATAACAGGATTTGTTTTAATTAAAATAAAACATGTTCTTTTTAACCCATTATTACCTTATTAATTTCTTTCTGACATTTTTTCTTTATCTTTATAGGCAGAATGCCTACAAAGCTTTTGTATATAAACTCTATTTTTTGTACATTGTGTAATACTGCATTAAAATTCAACAAAATTAAAGTCGTGCTTTTCGATCATTTGTAGATATTTTTGCAGTTTCAATGTAAAGGAAAGGGATCTCAGAATAAAATTTGCACTTTTAAAAACAAAACCGAAAGACAATGGGGTTTATTTACTAAAATCTGGAGCAGTAGGGTGACCACGTGTCCTGGATTGGCCGGGACAGTCCCACATTTTGCAGGTCTGTCCCGGGCACATTCATTCCAGGGCAATACAGTGTCCCGGAAAAAAACTGACACAGCCACCCCCCGGGCCAATCTGATGCCCCCAAAAAAGGCCGCCACATCACCGCTTTACTCACTGACAGTACTTGTCTTGGCTGGGAATGCCTGGAGGAGCACAATCCCCGCCCCCTGCTTGTGATTGGAGAAAATCATGAATACCGCCTCTTTTGTCCAATCACTGTTTCATTGGGAAGGGAGGGTGTCCCTGATTGGTAGTTTGGAAATGTGGTCACCCTATGGAGCAGTTGTACATGGTAGCCATTCAGCTTCTAACTTCAGCTTGTTCAATTAAGCTTTGACAATAAAACCTGGAAGCAGATTGGTTTCTGCTCAGAGCTCGACCAGATATTGCACTCTTTGATTTTAGTAAATCAACCCCAATAACTACATTAGTTCCCAGGATGAAGCACATTTTATTTTATTTTAATGTTAATAAAAACGTCAGCCTGTTTGACCACGCTCACGTGCTTATTATGACTATATCACATTTGCTTAACCCACTTTAAGTAGTCTATACCAACTTGTCACCCTGGTATGCTTTCCATGGACCAAAAGATAGCAACCCTAGGTCCATCCAACAAAATGGTTTTCATCACAAGTAAGTAACTCTAACCTGGCCTAAAATGTTTCAAAATTAAAGGGGTGTTCCAGCCTTTTTTTAAGGTTTATTAAAAGTCAGCAGCTACAAAGTGTAGCTGCTGGCTTTTAATAAACAGACACTTACCTGTTCCACTGTCCAGCAACGCGGCCGCCCAAAGCTTAACTTCTATCCCCCCCTCTCCGCCGGCGCCTCCATTCTAACTGTGGGCACCCGGCCGTGACAGCTTTCCACTTCATGGTCTGGCACTCACTGGGCATGCGCGAGTGGCGCTGCTCTCCTAGAGTGGACAGGCGATCGCCTGGGACCTGTCACGTGTCCCAAGCAATCGCCTGCAGGGAGCGGCTGCCAAAAGGCGATATGATGAGTCGCCTAAGCGGTCCCTGGGCGGAAGGAGGAAGTGGGACAGGAAGTCCCACTCCTAAAAAAAAATACATGCAAAATGTGGCTACATGTGAATTGAGTTTGGTGGTCTCAGACCGGCTCCCGGTGGGTGTGCTATGCAAGGTACGCCTGTGCTTAGTACACCCACCCCCCCCCACAAAAACCACCACACTTGCACACACACGAAATTGGTTTAACACGCACGCACTTTGACCATGCAGTCTCCTAAAAAAGAGAGGTGAAAGACCTGCGGGGCTGGCTGAGCGGGCTAGACCCCCTCACTTCCTCATAGGGGGAGTCCCTCTGCCCCGTTGGGGTCCCGTTGGGCTCCCAAACGGAGCAGGTAGGGCGGAGTGAGTGGGAGTCCCTCCCTCACACCCGCCATTGCCACCGGGGGGCATGGAGAAGGATGGCAGATTGCCTCCGGGGGGAGGGTCTGCCTACTCCAAACTCCTGCAGTCTGGCTCCTCTCTCTCAAGTTCACGCACAAAATACACTTTAAAAACAAAAAAGAAGAAAAGAAAAAAAAAATGTGGCATGTAAGGTGGCGAGGAGTGGTTTAACTGATTTATACAACCCAGTGCGCCAAAACCATTCTCCCAGCAAAGATTTCCCATTAACAAACCCTCTATATCTACTTTGAATCCCACCATCGTTGGACAATATTTTCAGCAAATGTGTATACACTTCAAAGACTACAACACAATTCAAAAAAAAAAAAAGTTTAGGTACGTATCATTTTACCAATTTTGAAAGACGAGTCCTGCCTCGGACAAAATGAAAGATCAAAAATTCTTACAAAAACTGATTAGAAACTACGATTCCCAACATGCTCTGCTTGTTCTTGGGCTTATCGTAAACAGATGACTCTGAAAGTTTACATTGGACTGCTACATTGTACAATTTTTTTATAAAAGAACTTCATAATATTTGTGTTGTTTTTTTATGTTTTTTAATTTTCAACACAAAACTTTTTCTAACTTTACTAGAACTAAGAACTGGAAGACGCAAACCGTGTGTAGGAGGAGATAGATAGTATGCAAAAGATATTTAAAATGATGAATTAACTGTATTTCTTTTGAAGTGGAAGTTCACCTTTCCTCATTTGTTAAAGCTTCGCTATCAGCCTTGCCAGGATGGATATAAAGGCCCGGATTCACATACATCGGCGCATATATATGCCGCCGTAGCATATGTCTTTTACGCTACGCCGGCGCAGCGCAGAGAGGGATGCATAGAATTCACAAAGCAAATGCTCCCAACGTTGCGCCGGCGTAACGTAAATTTGTCGGCGTAAGCCGGCCTAAGTCAAAGTAGGTGGAAGTAGGCGTGATACATTTAAATGAAGCGTGACCCCATGCAAGTGATGGGCCGAGCTTCGGACAAGTACTTAAAACGAACTGCGCATGCGTCGTGCCTTGGACGCATCCCAGTGTGCATGCTCACAATCACGTCGAAACAACTGCCTAAGATACGTCGAATCACTGCCTACGACGTGAATGTAACCTACGCCCAGCCCTATTCATGTACAATGTAAAATTTGACGGCATTCATTCCCTGGTCCATACCTTTGCATGAGTTGTGCCTCCAATATGGGGAATAACTTTACGCCGGACGTACGACTTACGCAAACCACGTATATTATGCGCCGGGCGCAAGTATGTTTGTGAATCGCCGTTTTTGACTAATTTGCATATTGGCATCGAAAATCAATGGGAGCACCACATGCGTCCAGCGTAAATATGCGCACACTATACGCCGGCGTAGGAAAGTTATGTCCGGCGGCTGAAGCCTATTTTTCAACGTATCTTGGTTTGTGGGTCGGCGCATAGATACGACGGCACACATTTGTACTTACGTCGGCGTATCTGAAGATACGTCGGCGTAAGTGCTTTGTGAATCCGGGCCAATAAGCGTAATAAATTGTGACCTTTCTCTGAGAAAAGGCTGTTTTAGGTTCTGTTTAGTGATTTATATTAGGGCCTAGGCACTGGGTCATGTGACCTCTGCTGAGAGACAAAGTCAGAGTTCACATGACCTAGTGATAAATAAAATGAAGGAAAAATCTTTTGCGCTACCACGTTTAGGGTGTGTAAAAGTGAAATACGTGTTAAAAAATTAACAATAAGTTAATGGAGGTCATTGCTAAATCGAAAAGTGTACATGTGCACAAAATTAAGATATAAGAAAACGGTGATCAGCGCGACTACCTGAAATGAACGTCTGACTCTAAATGTAAAACCAATAACGTGTGTGTAACATGTGCAAATTACATAAGTGCAAAAGTAGCCAAATGGGCTCTTACTTGTTACCTTTGTTTTTATGTAAGGCCCCTTTCACACTGGGTGCAGGAGGTACGCTGGCGGTATATTCGGCCACTAGCGGTGCGGTTTTAACCCCCTCTATTGGACGAAAAAGGGTTAATACTGCCGGCAATGCGCCTCTGCATAGGTATTACCGCAGTTTCCCATTGCTTTCAATGGTAAGGAGCGGTGGAGGAGCGGTAAACACCCCGCTCCTTCACCGCTCCAAAGGGCTTTTGGAGCGGTCCTACTAGTACCTTCGGGCTTTCACACTGAAGACTGCAGGGAAGTATTTTTCAAGCGGTATTTAGGCGCTATTTTTATGGACTCGTTAGTAGGCACGACCATCGGTTAAAAACCTGCGCATGCTCAGAATCAAGTCGACGCATGCTTGGAAGCATTGAACTTCATTTTTTTCAGCACGCCGTTGTGTTTTATGTCACCGCGTTCTGATACGATCGTTTTTTTAACTGATGGTGTGTAGGCACATCAGACCATCAGTCAGCTTCATCGGTTAACCTATGACAACTGTCCTTCAGACCGTTCTCATCAGATGGACTGATCGTGTGTACAAGGCGTTTGAGTCAGTTGTTCATTTTAGGTAGATCACCATTTTCTTACACATGACCTAGTGCCTACACTTTTTTACATGTGGCATTTTAGTAAACCGTAGGTCTACTTTATATGCCAAAAATCCCAATAGACCTTGCCCGTCCATATTTTAAAATAGCGTATGCTTGGGTCTGTTCTCCTTTTTATTTTAATTAGTTGTGGGTAGGCCTTAAACTGGCCACAAATGATTCGATCTTATTGCGTAATCTCTTTGAGATTTACTAACAGCCATACAAATTGAGAACCTACCTTAAAATAAACGTATAAAGTTATTTAGGGAGAGCTCTGACCAACTTTAGTGTTAAAAAACTCAGATTTTCCTGCATGTTCTATTCCCTCCTGAGCTTGTATTAGGCCGCGTACACACGATCGGATATGTCCGCTGAAACTGGTCCGCCGACCAGTTTCAGCAGACATATCCGATCGTGTGTATGACCTAGCGGACAGGTTTTTCCAGCGGACAAATTTCAAAGCATGCTTTGAAATTTGTCCACTGGAAACCTGTCCGTGGATTTGAAGCAATGCGTGGAAGTATTTTACTTCCTGGAGTAGTGATGTGGCGGCGTCAACGTCACTGCCACGTCACCGCGTCCTCAGTCCGAGGGGATTTTCGTCCGATGGTGTGTACACGCCATTGGACCAAAATCCGAGGAGACATGTCCGCTGGAAACGGTCCTTCTGACATGTTTGAGCGGACATGTCTCATCGTCTGTACGCGGCCTTAAGCCCCGTACACACGGCCGAGGTTCTCTGCAGAAACCAGCGAGAACCTCGCTGGGAGCCGCATTCTGCCGAGAACCTCGGCCGTGTGTACGCTCTCGGCGAGCCCCGCCCGTCGGGAAACCCGTCGAGCAAAAAGAGAACAGGTTCTCTATTTGCTTGACGGTCCGTCGGGATGAATGGCTGGTTGCCTTTCCCGACGGGCGGGTCGCCGATTCTGACGGCCGGCAGAGAACCTCGACGGGAGGAACGATGTGTTCCGCCCGTCGAGGTTCTCTGCCGTGTGTACGGGGCCTTACAGTCAGGTCAGGGTGATTCCAAAGAACTTTTTACTGCACATATAGGGGCTCTATATATGTACTGACCCCCCTACTGCAACCAGCAGAATTTAAAACCAGTATGAGACGGACAGAATAAAATAGCTTATTCTGTAAAGGAGATAAAAAAAGTAATAAACCAGAACTGAGATAATACACAATTATGCTGCAAGTAAAAAAGATCATTAAAGGGGAATTTGCCTTTTTAAAAGGAACCTTTGGCACCCTTTAATACAGCAGCTTATCACCTTGTCATAAGCACACATGTTCAGTTGATTGGCAGGTAAACTGGAGAAACTGCAGAATAATAACAAGAGAATGGAAGAAATATATGGTACAAAAGGTAACAGCTGACCAGGTAGGAGTTGTGTAGAATGAATTACAAGAGGGGTAATATGGGGGAAAGGGAACATCGGAGTTGTACCCAGATCCCTGTCCATGTTTTATACACTGCTGTCTGGCTCTGAGGTCCTAGAGGTAATACGAGGACATTCGGTCACCTAGTAGACCCAACTGACGGGAACCCACTGGGGCTCAGTGCGAAGTTTCTCAAGAGCCACCTGCAGCTCATGGAAACTTTTCTCCAGATCCGAGTTCACCAGACTAAGGTCAAAGTAATGGCCATAGGCTTGCTGGAGCCGTTCACTTTCCTCCACAATGCGTAGGAGCTCACCGTCCTGTAGGAAAAGGGCAGGCATCACACAGTATCACATAAAGGCAGGCATACATTAAACACACCAGAAGTATCAATAAGGGGTTCACCAAGAGCACATTTGTAAAACATCTCTTTTCTTGGGTGTAATTGTGCTACAGAGGAGATATTTTAGGCAAAATGACTTAATGAATTTAGTCAGTAGATAATAATAAGCCCATCAGGGTTTCTACGGTCAGTAATAGACAATTTAACCCATGGGCTCTATAATTTGTAGCTTTCCAGTTACCATTAAGGATGAGCCGAACACCCCCCCCCCCCCCCTTCGGTTCGCACCAGAAACTGCGAACAGACCAAAAGTTCATGTGAACCTTTAGAACCCCGTTAAAGTCTATGAGACTCGAACGTTTAAAATCTAAATTGCTCATTTTAAAGGCTAATATGCAAGCTATTGTCCTAAAAAGTGTTTGGGGACCCGGGTCCTGCCCCAGGGGACATGTATCAATGCAAATAAAAGCTTTTCGGGAGCAGAGATTTTAAATGACTTTTTATCCTTCAGAAATTACACTTTGTGCAGGGACAGTTCTAAGCACTGCTTCAGAGGAATACCATACCACCCCCCCTCCCCAGGTACGAAATTTAAAGACATATTACACTTTTATTGTTTCACTTTAAGCATTATTAACCACTTCCCGCCCGGTCAATAACAGATTGACGTCCAGGAAGTGGTTCTGAAATCCTTACTGGACGTCTATTGACGTCCTGCAGGATTTAATGCCGCACGTGCCCGTGGGGGCGCGCAGCACAGCAATCGGTGATGCGGGGTGTCAGTCTGACACCCTGCATCTCCGATCTCGGTAATGAGTCTCCGGCAGAGTCTCGTTACCACGTGATCAGCCGTGTCCAATCACGGCTGATCACGATGTAAACAGGAAGAGCCGTTGATGGCTCTTCCTCACTCGCGTCTGACAGACGCGAGTAGAGGAGAGCCGATCGGCGGCTCTCCTGACAAGGGGGGGTTCACGCTGATTGTTTATCAGTGCAGCCCCCCCTCGGATCGCAACACGGGACCATCAGGGAAGCCCACACTGGACCACCAGGGAAGGGCAAAAAAAAAAGGGGCAATAAAAGATGCCAATCAGTGCCCACAAATGGGCAATGATTCGCAACATAGATCCATCAGTGCCACCCCTCAGTGTCCATCAGTGCCACCCCACAGTGTCCATCAGTGCCACCCCTCAGTGCCAATACATGCCCAGTGCCCACCTATCAGTGCCCATCTGTGCCACCCATAAGTGCCGCCCATGAGTGCCCATCTGTGCCACCCATGAGTGCCCATCTGTGCCGCCTATGAGTGCCCATCAGTGCCGCCTATGAGTGCCCATCAGTGCCACATACCAACGCCGCCTATCAGTGCCCATCAGTGCCACCTCACCTGTGCCCATCAGTACTACCTCATCGGTGTCCATCAGTGCCACCTCATCAGTGCCGCCATATCAGTGCCCGTAATTGAAAGAGAAAACATACTTATTTACAAAAAAAATTACAGAAAAAAATAAAAACATATTTTTTTTCAAAATTTTCAGTCTTTTTTTAGTTGTTGCACAAAAAAAAACTAATCGCAGAGGTGATCAAATACCACCAAAAGTAAGCTCAATTTGTGGGGGAAAATGGACACCAATTTTGTTTGGGTACAGTGTAGCATGACCACGCAATTGTCATTCAAAATGTGACAGTGCTGAAAGCTGAAAATTGGCTTGGGCGGGAAAGTGCCTGGTATGGAAGTGGTTAAAATCACTGCTCCCTGAAAAAACGACACTTTTTATGACAATAACTTGCATATAAGCCTTTAAAATTAGCACTTTAGATTTCTCCCATAGACTTTTACAGGGTGTTCCATGGCTTTTCGAATTTGCCGCGAACACCCCAAATTGTTCGCTGTTCGGTCAAACTCGAAGCTCATCCCTAGTTACTAGCTTTTATCTTCCTGGGATAGAAAACATAATAAACTTGACAAAGTTCTAAGGTGTGTACTACCGGTAGGCACTCAATTATTAATATCGAACAAAGGACTAAACTGCACTCTACTGCAACCACAATTGTCAACTACAAATATCATATAAAATAGCAAAACCACCATAGTGTTAGGACTGTGCATCATTTATGACCCAGACCATAACAGTTTACAGCTCAGCGTAAGTTCCTTTTTTTTAGCCGAATACTATAAGGCATATCTGGATTGCAACAAAATTTTGCGGGTTTGTTTTTGGCAGTTTTTAAGTCATACATAGTAAAATATGTGTAGGGTTTTTACACATGAGAGGTGTTTATACAGTCTTACCACAATGGTTGTTTTATGATTTTATACAACAATTGTAGTTTATAAAAAAAAATGATGTTATTTATTTGCAGTGGTACATTTTTTTTTATGGGACAGAGGTAGGTGTCATTGTCCTGGTAACACTGTCGTGCTAATTTTTGGTATTTTTTGTAATTTTATGGGGGACCACAGATGGGAGCAGATTTAAAATCAAACCTTGAGACCAAATTTCCTGCATTTTGTAGCATTCCCCAGTGGCATGAAAAAAAACTAATCACTCAGGGACATTTATATTATTTTAACATAATCCCTGTCCCCTATTGTAACAAGGCATGTCCTATCCTAGTTGCATCTCTTGGCTTTAAAGGGTACCAAGGACAGGGCTGTCTTAATGAGAGGGCACACCTGAGCACTGCCCAGGGGCCCCAGCTGCATGGGGGGCCCCTGCCCTTTCCCCAAAGCAGCTGGTCCTTGAGCTCGGGCTGCCCCTCTGCATCCCAGATATCCCCCCAAGCACTCTGACCCCTCTACACCCTAGACATTCCCTACCTCCTACCTACTTGATTTCCATTTACCTGTCTCCATTGTAGGGGCCCCTAGAGCATTACTTTGCCCAGGGGCCCATGATGCTATTAAGACGGCCCTGACCAAGGACGATAGACAGTATATTAGCCCTTCTACATCCAGGCCAGCCATACACAGAGCGAATTTCTGGTTGCAGGAAAGAAATTAGCTTGATTCCCCCATCAGCACAGTCGGTGTTGATGCAGGAATCCCTCCTACCGGGCCATTGTCTTCTCCCGATGGGGGACAGGGAGGGCAGGAGAAGCTGTCCTCGCTGGGAGAAGACAGTGATTATCACTAGTGGGTATAGCAGCAAGAGAATCCGGCAGGCTGGTTGTACCCAAGTTGATCCATTGATCAACTTGGTATATTCAGGCTGCCCATTAAGGGTTTGAATCGTGTATGGCCAGGTCTAAGTCTCTTATTATAATGGTCCAAAGAGATATGGAAGCCATTGACCCTAAAAACCTTCGTACATTCCCGCCTAATCCATTAACAAATAATCAGATTAACACTTACAGACAATTGTTTTGCTGTCAGACCGGCATGAACTGCTGTCTGGTTGTTGGTTTTTAGGGTTTGGAAATCCGGAGCTCCAATGAACACAACGTATGGCACAAACTCTGCGGTCCTGAGGACTTTCACTGCCTGTTGAGAAATCCAGGAGTCAGAAAAACTGATAGCATCACACATCTACATACCGGTTTTTATTCCTGCTACCCAACAATGCAGCTTACTCAATCAGGGTGAAAAACATGTATGTGCTACATGCGATAATGCTAAGACAGTGAAGAGCCTGCGTCTCTTTTCAGGGGGGTCATACCATATGATTTTATTAATTACAATGGTTTCAGGGGTCCATATCTCTTTTTGGACTATGCACCGCTCTTCTGCCTGATTGCAGTGAGGCTTTTTTCTGTTTCAGTGATCACATATATGGAACTGACCTTAAGGCGCAAGACTAGGGTGACCACGTGTCCCGAATTCCCTGGGACAGTCCCGCATTTTGCAGGTCTGTCCCGGGCACCTTTATTCCAGGACAATACAGTGTCCCAAAATGAAACTGACACAGCTACTCTCGGGCCAATCTGGTGCCCCCCATAAAGGCCGCCACATCACTGTTTTACTCACTGACAGTACTTGCCCTGGCCGGGAATGCCTGGAGGAGCACAATCCCCGCCCCCTGCTTGTGATTGAAGAAATCATAAATCCCGCCTCTTGTGTCCAATCACTGTTCTGTGATTCGTTACAGCACAAGCTGATTTTTGGGAAGGGGGATGTCCCTGAATGGTAGTTTGGAAATGTGGTCACCCTACGACAGACAACTCTAAGGAAATATATATTGGCTTCTGAATTAGTCTTTCAAGTACCACCACTCTGCCTCCCTCCGCTTATTGTCTGGCTTCCTATTTTGTTGAACAATACCAACAACATAACTTGCTATATGGGGCATTTAAACTAATAGCTGGCTCCTTTAAAACACCCAAAATATCTCATATACCACTGGATGTGATATTTTAAAACTCCATGGGTAAGATTATCTTACACAAACTCCTCCTCTTTACAAGACAGTGAGACCTGTTTCCTTTCCCAACAATTCCTGAATGTGTCCTGACGAAGCTAGGCAGTGAGACACGTCAACACACAGGGTCTCACTCTTTATCATGTATTTTATATATGTGCTTTTTTAACTCTCTTAAGTTTAGTTTTTGTACCATGTACTACATTTAATAAAAATTATTTAAATACATTTGTATACTCTCCACTGCTCATTGTGCCCTTAAAGTCCAACCTTGGTCTACTTTTGCCCCCCCCTTTTTTATTTATATACAAAAGTGAACTCAATTGGTAAAGCCAAGATAAAGCCAGCACTTGTTTTAGTTTAGGGTAGAATAGGGAAGATAAAGAACCTCTATATGATTTTTCTTGTGTGTGTGTATGTTGGTCTAATTAGGTCTCATCGTATCACAATTGTGCTTATCCTTTATCAATGAGACCCTGTGTGCTGGCAGCCTTGTAAGTAATAAATTCTTAAAGACACAAGGATCAATTCCTTGACAAAGAGGAACTTCTATGTGTAGTGTGTGACAGCCAGACTAAGATTATTTAGTATTTTATGTATTTTTTGTCTTTCTCACCTGCGGGTTGACATCCAGCACACACATCTTTCCTGATGTCACCACTTCCTGTATGGAACTAATCTTTGTGCCATACAGATTGCCCTCATATTCACCATGCTCCAAATAGCGGGCAGCTTTTATGTCTTGTTCCATCTCCGCGCGGGACGCAAAAATGTAGGACTGACCATCCCATTCTCCTTCTTTCCTCTTCCGTGAGGTATCTATAATGAGATCAGAAAGACCGGCTGAGCATATATAGCTAGTTATCCTTTTCTTCACAGTACATCAGCTGGTTCTACAAAGGAGGTCGAGCAATTTTGAAGGTTTGACGGTTGATCCAAGGTTTAGCCTGTTAGTTCAATGAGAATAGAAGCAGAGCTCGTCTCAACTCAGATGATTTCAGCATTGGTGCAGGGCCAGTGAAAAGATTTTTGACACCCTAGGCAAAACCTAATTTTGCCGCCCCCTTGGCTCCACCCTTGACTCCACCCCTTTGCCCTGCCCATGTATACACCACCTTTCTAATGTCCATCAAATGCAGCCTCACTACAACCCTTCAAATGCAGCCTACCGGCACTCATCAATGCAGCCTACCGGCACTCATCAATGCAGCCTACAGGCACTCATCAATGCAGCCTACAGGCACTCATTAATGCAGCTTACTAGCATCCATCAATGCATCCTACCAGCATCCATCAATGCAGCCTACCGGCACTCATCAATGCAGCCTACCGGCACTCATCAATGCAGCCTACAGGCACTCATCAATGCAGCTTACTAGCATCCATCAATGCATCCTACCAGCATCCATCAATGCAGCCTACCGGCCCTCATCAATGCAGCCTACCGGCCCTCATCAATGCAGCCCACCGGCACTCATCAATGCATCCTACCAGCACTCATCAATGCAGCCTACCGGCACTCATCAATGCATCCTACCAGCATCCATCAATAAGGCCTACCGGTACTCATCAATGCAGCCTACCGGTACTCATCAATGCAGCGTACCGGCACTCATCAATGCAGCCTACCGGCACTCATCAATGCAGTCTACCGGCACTCATCAATGCAGCCTACCTGCACTCATCAATGCAGCCTACCAGCACCCATTAATGAATGTTCGCTTGCTTCCATTCATTCGGGAGTCTGGACACAAACACATACCTCCGCTAGGCGCTGTGACTCTGACACTATGTGCAAACAGAGCGGTAGCTGCCTGCTGACGCTGAGACTTAGTTACTTGCTGCAGAGAATATAGAGTAGGAACACCAGTGGCCGAGCGCCCTAGGTGGCTGCCTAGTTTGCCTAGTGATAGCACCGGCCCTGCATGGGTGAAAAGTTGAAGAGTTTGATTCCCCGCTGGGAGCATTTATCCCTACTCCCACCACAGCGCAGCTACAGTCTATGCTTGGCTAATAAGATGAACTTGCAAGGTTGCTGGACAAAGTGGGTTCCCTGTATACTGTGCGAAATCCACATATGTTCCAATAAAGATTTCACAAGGTGATAGATTCTTTCTTGAACAAATATTCAACAAAAGTGAACTTAGTATATTCTCTTGAGGTTATATTGTAAATATGCTGTGTTACATTGTGTAAGCAGATATCGGCCTACAGAAACTTACATGGTGTTGTGGTGCCGTATCTCAATGTGTCAGAAGTCAGCAGTTTGTTCTTCAGGCTCCTCCTCCCAACTCCTTGCGCACCAATGAGAATGAGGGTCTTTCTTCGGAATGGGGGCATCTTTGCTACTTCTTCGTAAATGAGAAGTTCATGGCGGTCGAACTCTACAAAACAGGAATTAGGGTGATATTTTTAACGCTGCATGTTTAGAACAATCAATAGCTATTCTTTCGGTGAAGCCAATGCTCATTTTATGACATACTAATGCCATGAAGGACACATTTTGAATATAATTCAATTTTTTCTTTATATGGGTTTTTGTGGGCTCTCATATTTAGGAAGGTAAGTCTCATCTTAACAAAAACTAACTCTAGTTTATGTCTGTATGCAGTGGCGGCTGGTACTCAAAATTTTTTGGGGGGGGGCACAAACAAACTAAAAATAAATAAAAATTGCCGCCACTGTGCCCATTAAATGCAGCCACTGTGCCCATCAAATGCCGCCAGTTTGCCCCCTCAAATTATACCAGTTTTCCCTCAAATTCAGCCAGTTTGTCCCCAAATGCAGCCAGTTTGTCCCCAAATGCAGCCAGTTTGTCCCTCAAATGCAGCCAGTTTGTCCCCCAAATGCAGCCAGTTTGTCCCCCAAATGCAGCCAGTTTGTCCCCCAAATTCAGCCAGTTTGTCCTCAAATGATCCCAGTTTGTCCCCTCCGCCCAGCACTTACCTTTCTCGGGTCAGCGCTGTCCTCCTCCCTTCACTCCCTCCAAGTCCTCGATGTCTTCTCCCGTCCTCGATGTCGCTTCAGCCAATCAGGTGACCGATAACCAGACCCGGTGCACCTGATTGGCTGAGAGGCGGGTCAATGTTAGGGAAGCGATTCCCTAACACAGCATGGTTTAAACAGGGAACGCACAGCCGTGCGCCCACTGTTTAACCATTTGGAAGCCTATTAAAAGCTCACAGGCTCTAATCAGGAAGCCTAGTAGAGCTGATGGCTCTAATCAGGCACTTCAAAAACACATCTACCACTGTAATTCAGATGGCCGGTGCTCAACAGGGGGCCGGACACCTGAATAGTTGGCGGCATCGGCGACGATAGATATATTCATTCAATGCATGAATATATCTATTGCTGAGTGACGGGTGCAGCAGAGAGGGGCGGCGCTCCGGCGCCCACTATGGATGCAACGCCACTGTCTGTATGACTGTGAAAGGATCTAAGAAGGAAAGTCCTTTCAGGGTAGGACTGACATAAATTGATCTAATTGGCTAGTTTTGAGTGAACTGATGCATTTAAGAAATTAATAAGATGAGACATGATTTATTCTCAGAGGTGAAAGATTTTTCCCACTTATTCAGATCCCCCATATACACATACATACGTATATATATATATATATATATATATATATATATATATATATATATATGAACACAATGACCCTAAGCATGAATGAAATGTTTACCTGCATTTTTGGTGGTTACATACATTATCCTCTTCTTTTTTTTTCCTCCCATACTTCCGCAAAGAGCACCTATCAACATCAAAAATTTGTTAGAAAAATCGGATCCATAATTATATACATAGAATTTGTATAGCACACTATTACTGCTTTCGAACTACCTTTGGATGCACATAAAGACTTTTTTGCGACGGGCACGTTTCTTTCTAAATTTGCCAAAATCCAAGTACAGTGCATGTGTTAAAAATTGACTGTTCCTCCTTTAAAGTGGAGGTTCACCCAAATAACATTTATATCAGACCAACTTCTTTATACTTCTAACATGTACAGTCCGCAATGTATAATTTTTTTTGGCTTCCGGGTACTTTCTCCCGCGGGAGTAGGCGTTTCTATGCTGAGGAGGCATGTCACCTGGGAGGTCACCCAGATGATTGACGTCCTTTCAGAAAAAGTTCCCCCCCGGCGGATAAGGCCCGGCCCCCCGTATTGCGTAGGCACGTCACGAGTCACGGCGTTTCCGAAAGAAGCCGAACATGAAGAAGTTCTATACGGCGCCTGCGCAGTCAGCTCTACACGGCTCCTAGTCGGAGCTCTGCATGTTCGGCTTCTTTCGGAAACGCTGCGACTCGTGACGCGCCTGCGCAATATGGGGGGCGGGGCCCTATCGCCTTTCCAGTGCTGCTGTACGTGGGATTACAGGAGGCTGAAAACCTGATTGGCTAAGATGGCTGCCCCTCGCCTTTCCAGCCTTTCCAGTGCTGCTGTACGTAGGATTACAGGAGGCTAAAAACCTGATTGGCTAAAATGGCTGCCCCTTTCCTTTCTAGCCTTTCCCGTGCTGCTGTACGTGGGATTACAGGAGGCTGATATCTATACAAATGTTGATATTTAAATATGTTAAGAAATACTTTTTAAACCACACATAACTGCCAACAATAATTTTATATCTGCCTAGAGTTCAACTTTAATAGGGTTTAAAGGGAAATGTAAAGTGCAGTACCCTACAAGAACCAATGAGTAACCTTTAAACTGATGAAAGTTGAAAACTGAGTGGTTATTTATACTGCAGATCACTGCTGATTGGGCAACCTTTACTAAAAAAGGCCCAAAGTGCTCAAACCACATAAGGGCAGGAGTGGAACATTACTCACTAGAGTTTGGAGTCAGCTCACCATCTCTTTTAACAAATGCTTTTCTCTTCTCCTCCAGTAGCTGGCTGGGAATGAGACCTGCGGAGCCACCTTTCACTAGACACGCCTAGAGAAATAGTGAAAAAGGAAAGGTCAGTAAGCCCTGAAGGGGCCCTAAGCAAAATAGTTGTATTTTAGCACAAGACATCTCTTTGAATTTCATACGGTTCAACAAACTGGGCAAAATTTGCTTAGTGGGTCGTCCTGTCGGCCCCCCTCTTGCCTGGTATCCTTCAATTGAAAATCAAAGGAGCCCAGAGAATTGTAGACTGAACAACAGCTGCATCCAATCAGATGCAACCATTGTTCAGATATTCTAACAGCCGCTGGTGTCGGCAGCAGGGCCGCCATCAGGCAGTACACCTGTAAAGGGCCCGGGGGTCCCCAGGGGCCCAGATGGCAACCCCCTTAAAAAAATAAAAAATTTTGATATATTTTTATTTCATTTTTTATTAGGGCCATTTTTTTTTTATTTTTTTTTAGGGGTCCGGAGGTTCCCAGGGTTCCCAGGTGGCAACCCCCCCCTTTTTTATTTATTTTTTAATATATTTTTATATTATTTTTTATTAAAGGGCCAATTTTTTTGTAGGGGTCTGGAGGTCCCCAGGGGCCCAGAGATCCCCAGGGCCCCGGGTGACAACCCCCCTTTTTTATATAAAAAATGTATATTGTTTTTTATATATGTTTTTATTTCTTTTATTTTTAAAATATATTATTATTATTATTAAACATTTTTTTTATATTTTATTTTATATATATATATATATATATATATATATATATATATATATATATATATATATATATTTTTTTTTATTAAAGGGCTCAGATGTCCCCAGGGCCCCATGTGGCAACCCCCTTTTTTTTTATAAATGTTTATTTTTTTATTTTTGTTTATATATATTTTTTTATTTATTTTTTATTAAAGGGCCCAGAGGTTTCTTTTTTTTTTTTTTATTATTAAAGGGCCCAGAGTTCCTAGATGGCAACCGCCCTTTTTTTGTAATTTCTTTTTATAAAAAAAAAATATTAAAGGGCCCAGAGGTCCCCAGAACCACATATGGCAACCCCCCTTTAAAAAAAAAAATGTATTTTTTATATATATTTTTTCTTTCTTTTTATTAAAGGGCCCGGAGGTCCCCAGGGCTCCGGATGGCTACCCCCTTTTATATATATATATATATATATATATATATATATATATAGTTCCTTATTTCTTCTTTTTTTTTGTAAAGGGCCCCCCCGCTTCTCAATTTGCAGCAGCCCCCCAGCCCCCCCCCCCCCCCACTTCTCAATTTCAGGCGGCCCATGCAGTTGATCCAGAAGACCCGTATAAAACCTGATCAAATTAGCTGTAAGAACGAAAACTTTAATTTATGATCTAAAAAAAATACTCCCTGGATCAACAAGGATACTGGCTGGACCAACAATCTTACGTTTTAAAAATTTTAAATAGCCATTTATTTTGCATTTAGAAACATATACATCTCCTTTGTCTACTGAGTTGGCTAGATCCATCTCCTGTGGAGGGCTTTTCTATAATATGCATTTCTCTTAAGGCCCTTTTACACTGGTGTGCTTAAAAACTCGATATACATTTTGCGAAAATGCATATTGTTTTTTTACATTTTTCATTTGAATGTGTATATGGTGCATATTCCAGACTCCCAGCAGCCACCTGTGAAAATTGGACACGTGACTTAATGTGGGCGTGTTTTGATGCATTTTTGGTGCGTTTCATTTAGAAATCAATGGGAGGTGCATTTGTTGTGCGCCAAAGTGGCCCAAAGATGCAGTATGCGTAACTTTTCAAAATGCAGTGCAAACACAGAGCAGCAATGTGAACAGTTACATAGGACTTAAAGAGGAAAATTTTCATGTGCTCTAGTCGTGTTGGAAAGGTGCGTTTTTACGTGTGAAAGGGCCAGTTTCCATTGTAGACATTAAACCTCATTTACTCAAGGCACAAGGAGTGTCTTTTACAACATTGTAAGACCGCATCCAACCTTTTTATCTTTGGAATATTTGAAACAGACAGTGTCAGGCAGGAGAATATCTGCCTGCCGTGGAGAGCTTAGACCCACCACCATTCTCGGTCAATGTGTGACAATAACTATATTCTTATTGGCTCTTTGAAACTGATGAGAAAAAGATCAAAGCTTCTGGAAAGGCAATTTTAAAACACACAATGCAAAATCACTGTGTGTGATAACATCTGGTAGCTGAGCTGCTCATTATGGCCCTCAAGGGAGGTCATAAATGGTCCAATTATTGCACGTGTTTCTTGAATCTTAAACATTGATTGCAAAAAATAACCCTTTTTCTGGCCATACTTGTGTCTGCTAACTCTTTACATCCTAAAAGCCATCTGATGTCTATGGGTAGTGTAACGTTATGGCCCGTGGGACCCAGAGGCCCTTGAAGGATGTGGGGTACTCCTGTTTCAGCTTCACCAACGACTCTTGTGTCTAGGGTCATCCTATGTCCACTAGGGGCATAGGATGACTGAGAAATTATATATTGGATTACATGAGATGGGACAGTAATGATAATTCATGTATTGCAGGATATCTTGAAATATTACAAGTTGTTCATTCTGAATCCAACAGGTCAATAGAGTGTCTCCTTCAATGTGAAACATAGACTGTTGAGGTGCTAATTAAGTCTGCTACTGTGGTGATGTGAAATGGAGCTTGGTAGACAGCCTGGCTTCTAAAGACCTTTTTATTGTGTATGCTAATGAACGCTGTATTGTGTGAAAGGTCTATTGATGATAGATGTGGAATGTGAATTAACACAATCTAAAAGGTCAGATGTCTGACTTATGTTTACTAAAGGAATGTGTATTGTGTAGCAGGTGAGAATAGCTCATCGCGGAGTCGGAATGTCTGGGTAAATGACTAATAATTAACTCATGTAGACCTGGCACCAGAAAGTCTGACTAAAGATGTGTATTGAGTTCCTTGTGTCATGTTGTGGGTGGAGTTGAGTCATTATTCACTCTTGGTTTCTACTGTATAAAAGACTGAGTTTTACCATTAAAGATTTGTCTGGAACCAGAGAACAGAGTCGTCTCTCATTATTCTGGGGGAAATCCAATGGGTCCTGTCTGCTGGATTGTGGAGTGACGGAAGCGGTCTTGGGTTGGTGGAATGGAATATCGTAAACGGCGTTAACCCCTGACCGTTACAGGTAGTTTAATATGAACAGAGAGGAAGGAAACATAAATAGATAAAGTATTGTTGTTACTGACCTGCCACCAGTTAGGGTCTTCCTGGTTGACAATCTGCAAGAGGTCACCTGCCCGGAAAGCCAACCCTGCCTCCTTACATGGGATTAGACTGTCATTAGAAGGGTCGTAGCTGAAATGACACTTTACGAACACCTGCAAAGTAAAAGATGTGCTTTATTATGTATGGTATAATGAAGCTCAGTTTCTTTACCATATTAAAGTGAGTAAGCATGGACTTGAAGAAGGTGGGCTGGAGATATCAGCTTCTTCATGCACAATTAAAGTGTAAGAAACATCAAAAGTGGGAGGACTGTATATCAACCTATATCCCTTCCATGATAGCGGCCAAGGATAGATTTATCCAGTTGAAGTTTATTCACAGGGCGTACTACACCCCACATAGGATGGCCACCATCTGCCCGAACTTAGACCCTTCATGCCCCAGATGCATAGCAGAAATAGGCAAATTCTGGCATATGGTGTGGGCCTGTCCTAAACCTACTGGGAACACGAAGCAGGGAAACTGAGCGAATTGTTGGGGACTCTGGTGCCAAGGGAACCACTGGTGCTCCTGCTGAGATACTTGGGGGGGGTTGAGGGGGACATGTATGCTAAACTCTGCGTTACTTTCTCACTATTCTATGCTAGGAGAGAGATAATGATCCACTGGAAGTCAGCGGCACCCCCTACACTGAAAGCCTGGCAAAGGGCGGTTGATTTTGTACTTCCCCTGCACAAGCTCACATACGAGAACAGGCAATGCCTGGATAAATTTGATAACGTGGGCTGCATGGGGGCAGACGCGAGTGGGTAAGGAGCTGGAGAGGTGGGGGACCAAATGATGGATCCCCCCCTTTTTCAGATGGGGGTTAACAAACCCCCCCTTCCCAACTGACCATACCAAATAACAACTATTTTAATACACAGGCTAGGCAGTTGTTGGCCTGCCCCCCGTCCCCCAGGAGGAGGGAGATCGAGTACCCTAAGGACCGGACCTAGTTGAGAATATTCTTGGGAATTATCACCAGTTGAGAAATGGTAGAAATTACATTTTTTATGGATTGGTAGGATGCTCATTATGGATATTTCAAACTGATACTGTAACTAAGTAGTATCTGAATGTTGGATTCGGACTGTATTGTAATACAGATTTGTATAATAAAAAAGTTTCTGTAAAAAAAAATAAAGAAACATCAAAAGTTCCCCTATTATTTCATTATTTATAAGACATGTACCAAATCATCGCTGTATGTACTTCTGCTCTTCTGTTGTGTACCTGTCTCAGAGGATGCTGCTCCTGATAGCTTGGGAGTATTTTCAGCACCACACTCCCGCTGGCATCCCGCAGCATCTCCTGTAGAGCTTGAGGGTCACTTCCCACCTCCTGTCCATTCACCTCCCTTATGACATCTCCCACATGAAGAAGGCCTTGCTGATCTATAACACCACCATGCAGGATACGTGCAATCACCAGCTCACCACCCTCCACACGAAAAGTCACACCCTGGAGGAACAGATGGAAGAAAGGCACTTTAACAACAAAAATAAAAGTTTTAACAGCAGTGGAAATTGGCAGAGAACAGGGACCACTTTCCAGCTTACCAAATGCTCTCCTGCATTCTTTCTGACACCCACCATGCGCACAGCATCAGGTGGAACGGGCTGGTTGCTCAGGGTGGGATCCAGAAGTGGGCTTGGTGGAGGTGTCTCATAGTTCTTGGAAGCCACCGAGTCATGAGTTTGTAAAAGAGACTATAGAGGAAGAAGATCGAAACTAGCAAAACTGTACGATTTATTACAATCAATAAATAGTTTTGAAAACTGAGTTTATGCCGCCACTGCTTTAATTTCAGATGAAATAATACATATTAGAAATTAAATGTAACTGTATGGAGAGTCCATAAGATTGGCATTAGGGAACCACTGATAGTGTGCAAGGGTAGGGTGCTGTTTTTTTTGTCACGTCCTCCATATTTTCCTACCTGTTGGGTGCTAAGTAAGGGTCACATGAGAGGCCTACCCTGGGGTGGGATCTTCTGGGCTATGCTAGCAGGGCCGGACTGGCCCACCGGGATACCGGTATAATTCCCGGTAGGCTGCCTGTCCTGGGGCTGCATGGAGCTGCGGCTGAATGCAGCACTCCCTTCCCTCACTCTCTCTCTCTCCTATGTGTCATACAGTATACATGGGGCATCTCCCAGGCTGTGTGTGAGAGCTGAGTCTGTGTTCGGCTGTGCTGCCTGTAGGAAGGTCCTGCCCCTCTAGACCTGCTTGTGTGATAGTAGATGGATCATGGAACACTGATTGGACCTTTCTACAGGCAGCACAGCCGAACACAGACCCAGCCAGCTCTGACACACAGCACAGGAGATACCCGGTGTATATGTGATCCAGGCAAGTATGTATTGATGGGCTCAGTAAGACTGCATGCATGGACAGTAATGCTAGGCACTTTGTGCAGTGTCACTTTACTGCACAAAGGTACCCCTGCTTGGTGCCATCTTCATCAATACCCTGGGACAAGGCTGATGGGAATACTCAACCTTAAGGCACACCTCTACTCGGATAATGTACACTTATATTGCAACTGTTCTCCAGTTAACTCTTGGGTTCCCTATGACAATGTACACCTTCCCTGTAATCTGCATTTAGGAGGGACACACTGAGCCATGAGCGGAATGGACCTGCTGTGCATTCTGTGCAGGCTCCACACATGCATTTATAGGGGTTGTAAAGATTTGTTTATTATTTTCTAAATAGGTTCCTTTAAGCTAGTGCATTATTGGTTCACTTACCTTTTCCTTCGATTTTCCTTCTAAATGTTTTTTTCTTTGTTTTCTTTGTCTGAATTTCCAACTTCCTGTTCATTCTCAATAACCTGTTCTGGCTGACTAACCCCCAGCCAGAACGGCTCGGACGTTGGGGGCAAGCTTACTGAGGAGAAACAGGAAGTGAGAAATTCAGACAAAAAATAATAATTTAGAAGGGAAATCTAAGGAAAAGGTAAATGAACCAACTTAAAGGAACCTATTTAGAAAAAAAAAACCTTTACAACTCCTTTAACTTAACTCTCCAACCTCCATACCTCTATACGGGATAGGAACCTCTGCAGTGCAATCCGCTCCCATTGCTTTGGGAGACAGACCGCTGGTGGAAGGAGTGGCTAAAACATCTCCCTCGCTGGTAGAGGCTGTTCAGCCTATAACAGGTACATGCTATTGACAGGCTGCTTGTAACACTTCCGTTACTCTTGGTAACCACTATGTTTTCGCATGACTCCACTCCACAAGAGTATCTTCATACCCTAATGTGTTAAACTTTGTGTGTGCCGGTTACTTGCAATACAGTTCTTTGGGTGTATTGCAAGTAAGACCAGGCAAGGACAACGTTTCAATACTTTACATTCCAAAGTCCAACATAAAATTGCAAGTTTATTCCTACATCCCTACACCTAACTACAGGCTTGTGCTGCCCCAGCATACCTGCAAAGGTGAAGTTAAGCAAATACAATACTTCAGAGACACGCTCATGCAGATGTAAGTCCTTCAGAGGCATACTCCAGTGCTGCTGTCTTTAGGGTGAACCCCAGGTGACTTTACATACTGGTGATAATTGATGGCCTGCTTCTTCTCTTGACAGATATCATTCTCCATCTCTCTCTTGGTCTTTGCCTTGATCTTGGCTACTGTTCTCTCTTTCTCCTGGGCTCACCACAGGGAAAAAATCCCAAAACTCTCCCAACTACCCCTCGGGGGTCCTCTCTCTCAGGGGCTAATCTCTCCACTCCAGGGTCCTCTCTTTCCAGAACACTATCCCATAATTATATATCACAGGATTAGTGGGCCAGACCCAGAGAAGAACCCGCCAAAAAGACCAAAGAACTGGGAAAGGCATTAACTTCTATCCTCCCAGTTGGATCAGCACCAATCTCACTATTTCAACCTGATGACAAGTGGCTGTATCCAGGTCAAGAGATGGGAAGGAGAATATTCACATAGGTAAAACTGGAATTTTTCTTTCAGGAGGATCTCCTGGAAAACTGGAACATCTCTACAATTTGAAAACAGCATCATGGAAGGGTTTTCTCCACTTATACAGCTCTTGCCAGAGCTCCTTTTATATTTCCCAGTTCTGCCTTGTGACGGGAAACTGATCTACTGCTCCCTGTCATCGGGAGCAGTAATCAGTGTCCTGTCACTGGTAGCCCAGCCCACACACAGTTAGAATCACTCCCTAGGATACACTTAACCCCTTCCGCGCCCCCTAGTGGTTAACCCCTTCCCTGCCAGTCACAATTATACAGTAACAGTGCATTTTTTTTAGCCCTGAACGCTGAATAAATGACAATGGTCCCAAAATAGCGCCAAAAGTGTCTGATGTGTCCGCCATAATGTCGCAGTCACGATAAAAATCGCTGATCCCCACCATTACTATTAAAAAAAAAATAGTAATAAACATGCCGTAAAACTATCCCCTATTTTGTAGACGCTATGGGCCAGATTCACAGAGCCCTTACTCCGGTCTATCTCACGTTAGACCGGAGTACTTTCAAATTACGCGCGTCGTATCATTAGTTTGAATCCTCAAACCATGATACGACGGCTTCGGGCTTCAATCCGACTGGCTTACGTGTTCGTACGCCTTCGGATCTACGCTGCAATAATTTTGCGGCCGCTGGGTGGAGTTCCCGTCGTTTTCCGCGTCGGGGTATGCAAATTAGCTTTTTCTGACGATCCACGAAGTTACGATCGTCCTTCGCAATCTCTTACGGCATCTGTAGTCATCTTTTTGCTGCGTAAAGTTATTCCAGCTATTAGCTGGTCTATAGTTAGACGGCCCATGTTAAGTATGGCCGTCGTTCCCACGTCGAGTTTCAAAATTTTTTTTTTTTTTTGCGTAAGTCGTCCGGGAATAGGAATGTACGTAACGACGTTATTTCGCGCAATGCACGGCGGGAAATTTCAGAACATGCGCAGTTCGATCGCCGCGGGGATGCGCCTAATTTAAATGCTTCACGCCCCCTAATCGCGTATTTCGATTCCGCCGCGAGAAATACACTACGCCGCCGTACCTTACGGGCCAAAATCTACCTGAATTCGTCGTAGAGCAGGTAAAATACGGCGGCGTAGTGTATCTCTGATACTCTGCGCCGATGTAATTGTACCTGAATCTGGCCCTATAAGTTTTGCGCACACCAATCAATAAATGCTTATCGGCCTAAACTGAGGAAAAAAATATGTAGAAGAATACGTATCGGCCTAAACTGAGGGAAAAAACATGTTTTTTTAATATATTTTCTGGAGACATTTATTATAGCAAAAAGTAAAAAATATTGCTTTTTTTCAAAATTGACGCTCTATGTTTGTTTATAGCGCAAAAAATAAGAACCAGCAGAGGTAGTCAAATATCACCAAAAGAAAGCTCTATTTGTGGGAAAAAAAGTACGTACATTTTGTTTGAGAGCCACGTCACACGACCGCGCACTTGTCAGTTAAAGCGACGCAGTGCCGAATCGCAAAAAGTGGCCCGGTCATTTGCCATCCAAATGGTCCGGGGCTGAAGTAATGTTTTACTGTATAAAAGTGAAAGTGTGATAAATACGTAAAAAGAAAAGGGGTGTTTGTCCTACCTGGAAATGTGGCTCCTGCAGGATCTTCCGCAGCTCAGCTGCTGCCCCATTGGGTTCTCTGACTGCAGGCTTCAGATCTTGGAGGATCTCCTGGACCAGCTGCAGATTATTTTCCCTCACGGCTTCCAGTCGGATTTCCTCAATCCGCTCATGGGGCTATGGCAGAAGTAAAGGGCAGTTTTGGTTAAATAAGGACAAACGCATAATAAAATAACATAGCAGTCGGAGGAAAAAAAAAAAACACTCTTATTGACTCCGAGCCAAGAAATTTCAGACAAAATGTAAAACCGACCAGTGAAATTCAATTTCTGTTTAGCAATTGTGCAAGACATTGTAACATCCAATCAATTTACCTTCACCTGAGTTTAGTGCAATCCATACCATCTGGAAGGCAGGGAGCACCCTTACAGGGTGACTGGCAGTGGTGTCCATGATTTGTTTCCATGTGGATCATTTGCAGTTGCAGTTTGGCAATTTCGCCCTGGGTGCTATATGACTTTGTCCCGACACTGGGTAGGTGCAGGGCCGTCTTAATAGCATCATGGGCCCCTGGGCAAAGTAATGCTCTGGAGCCCCTACAGTGAAGACAGTGCAGGTAAAAACATCAAGTAGGTAGAACCAGCGCTGTATCCTGGCCTAGGCCAACAAGGCCCATGCCTAGGGCAGCACTTTGCAGGGGGGCAGCACGCAAAGTGTCCCCACCGACTTGTGCTACACTGTTAGTGTAGTGCCAGTCTTATGGGCCGGCAAGGCTGAAATCAGGGGGGTATAGGCATTTTTTTTTGTAAGGGACCCAATGGTCCCCAGGGCCCCTTATAGACCTGGCCGGCCCCCTTCCTTTTTTTTCTTTTTTGCATTACACCTGTAAGGGGCCTAATGGTCCCCAGGGCCCCCCTGCTTACGCTTATTATCTTGCGTCAGGAGACAAGAGAATAGACAGGTTTTTTTTTCGTCAGCACCCCCGCCCCCGGTTTTCTGTTCCAGGGGGCCCTCCCTAAAGCTGTGTAAGGGG
Organism: Rana kukunoris; assembly: GCA_029574335.1. Classification (NCBI taxonomy): domain Eukaryota; kingdom Metazoa; phylum Chordata; class Amphibia; order Anura; family Ranidae; genus Rana; species Rana kukunoris. The sequence continues at coordinate 29,195,931 of CM056060.1, forward strand.
CCCCAAAATTAGTCCAGCGCCCCCATAAAGCGGCCGCACTGCCCCTTGCAGAAATTTCCCTTCACTTTCTGCCCCATAGCCAAACAGGAAGTGAGAGGAAATCCCTGCAAATTAAGGTAATCCATTCCCCCCCCCCCCAGGCCCTCAGAACTAGTGTCCCCACGGGTCTAGGGTGGGACTTAAACAGAAAAGGGTGTGGCCTTGACAGGAAGGGGTGGGTCATATTTAAATTAGAGGGTGCACGAGTTTAGTCAGGCCTAGGGCAGCACAAAACCTAAATACACCCCTGAGTAGGACAGCTCAAGGACCAGCTGCTTTAAGGAAAGGGCAGGGGAGCCCCTGGGTAGGGTGACCACATTTCCAAACTACCATTCAGGGACACCCTCCCTTTCCAAAAATCAGCTTGTGCTGTAACAAATCACAGCACAGTGATTGGACACAAGAGGCGGGATTTATAATTTCTCCAATCACAAGCAGGGGGCGGGGATTGTGCTCCTCCAGGCATTTTGGCCAGGACAAGTACTGTCAGTGAGTAAAGCTGTGATGTGGCGGCCTTTTTTGGGGGCATCAGATTGGCCCAGGGGTGGCTGTGTCGGTTTCTTTCCGGGACACTGTATTGTCCTGGAATGAAGGTGCCCGGGACAGACCTGCAAAATGCGGGACTGTCCCGGGCAATCCGGGACATGTGGTCACCCTACCCCTGGGCAGTGCCCAGGAGTGCCCTCTCATTAAGACAGCCCTGGGTAGGTGCACAGAGTACTAAGGCAACCACTGTTATCTGGCCCTAGCCTTATTTCCATCCGGTCCTAGGACAGCAGACTGGGAAGGGTGGTGGTGTTGGGACATGGAAAAGCCATTGTGATTTAGTCTTAATCTGCATGTTAAAACAGAGCCAGATTTACAATAAAATGATGGTAAGAAATGTTGTTCAATCTTGTAACTAAAGTAGCTTGTAATTCACTAAAATTATATTTTTGGTACAAAGTATTTTATTAATTGTTTTACAAAACTAACACATGCAAATGTACAAAGAAAAGCAAAAAGTAATAATAGCTGAGAGATAAAAAGGGTTAATAAAAACGAATTAGCTTTAACCTAATAAGGGCCCCAGCTGCGCCCCCACCATCAGCACAGTGAGGCAGACGCCTTTCCTGTCTCTGCATACAACCTATGTATCGTCCAACATAAGATGGACTCATCTTTCATATAGAGCTTGCTGTTTTTTTCTAGGACATTTTGAATTATAAGAATGATACAGTGCGATTCGGAAAGTATTCACAGCGCTTCACTTTTTCCACATTTTGTTATGTTACAGCCTTATTCCAAAATGGATTAAATTCATTATTATCCTCAAAATTCTACAAACAATACCACATAATGACAACGTGAAAGAAGTTTACTTGAAATCTTTGCAAATTTAATAACATTTTATAAAAGTATTTTTGGAGTATGATGCTATAAGCTTGGCATGCCTATTTTTGGGCAGTTTCTCCCATTCTTCTTTGCAGGACCTCTCAAGCTCCATCAGGTTGGATGGGGAGCGTCGGTGCACAGCCATTTTCAGAGCTCTCCAGAGATGTTCAATCGGGTTGAAGTCTTGGCTCTGGCTGGGCCACTCAAATACATTCACAGAGTTGTCCCATAGCCACTCCTTTGTTATATTGGCTGTGTGCTTAGGGTTGTTATCCTGTTGGAAGATGAACCTTTGTCCCAGTCTGAGGCCCAGAGCACTCTGGAGCAGGTTTTCATCAAGGATGTCTCTGTACATTGCTGAATTCATCTTTCCCTCAATCCTGACTAGTCTCCCAGTTCCTGCCTCTGAAAAACATCCCCACAGCATGATGCTTCCACCACCATGCTTCACTGTAGGGATGGTATTGGCCAGGTGATGAGCGGTGCCTGGTTTCCTTTAGACATGATGCTTGCCATTCAGGCCAAAGAGTTTAATCTTTATTTCATCAGACCAGAGAATTTTGTTTCTCATGGTGTGAAAGTGCTCCAAGTGCCTTCTAACAAATATCCAGGCGGGCTGTCGTGTGCCTTTTACTGAGGAGTGGCTTCCATCTGCCCACTCTACCATACAGACCTGATTGGTGGTGAGCTGCAGAGATGGTTATTCTTCCGGAAGGTTCTCCTCTCTCCACAGAGAAACCCTGGAGCTCTGTCAGAGTGACCATCGGGTTCTTGGTCACCTCCCTGACTAAGGCCCTTCTCCCCCGATCGCTCAGTTTGGCCGAGCGGCCCGCTTTAGGAAGAGTCCTGGTGGTTCCAAACTTTTTCTATTTATGGACGATGGAGGCCACCCTGCTCATTGGGACCTTTAATGCTTCAGACAATTTTCTGTACCCTTCCCCAGATTTATGCCTCCATACAATCCTGTCTCTGAGGTCTACAGACAACTCCTTGGACTTCTTGGATTTTGGTCTGAATGGGCGTTGGCCGTGAACTTGGCTGTGAACTTGTACAGACGGTAGGACATTTTCAGCCAACTTTCACCAAATCACATGTTTTTTCAGCTCTTTACCGCCACCCTTTAGACAACTTCTGCTATTGTTGACTTGTGTTTAGCATTGGTTCTGAGCATGCGTGTTTTTTACTTTAGACTTTAGACAAGTCTGATGGACTTGTGTACACACGATAGGATTATCCTTCATCGGACATTTGTTGCTGAAAAGTTTGAGAGCATTCACAGCGAACATTTGTCCGATGAAAAAGCGAAAACAATTGTCCGATGGAGCATACACACAGTCGGATTGTCCGATCAAACACGTCGTCGGAGCGTTGTTGTCAAAAAGTCTGATCGTGTGTATGGGTCTTAAGATGCCAAATGGCGCCCCCCCCCCCCGAAATGTATGAACATTATGTGTCAGCAAACCTCCCACCTAAAAAAAAAAATTGAGCTCTAATCCTCACACTTACCCCCTGAGCATAAATTCCCTTTGTAAACCTAAATTAGCCCTAAACAATTCCCCCTCTTCCAGGACTAATCCCACCTCCTGCCTCAAATCCTCTCTCTCCCCAATCCCTCCTCCTAGCACCAATACTCTACCACTCAAATGTAACCTCTGAGCATAAATCCCCCTCCCCACAAACCCCCCTCTCTCGGCACGAATCCCCCACCCCAAATACCCTCTCCTAGCACATACCCCCCCCCCCAGATTCCTCTTCCTAAAATAAATCCACACTTCTAGTACAATTCCCCCCTCTGAATTACCCATTTTAGCACAACCTCCCAGTTCCTCACGGCGCCTAGGGCAGCCTACCCTTCTGCCCACCCCTTATGTCAGCCCTGCTTTACTGCATCACATCTCTGATTCTCCTTTTTACTTACTGTAGGACTCTCCATGATGCCTTTGAGGAAGATGAGATCCAGATCGGAAGAAGGAGGGAGATCAGAAAACGGCTGCAGGACTTGCTGCATCCCTGCAAGACAAAAAGCAGTAGAAGCATCTCAGTGACTGAAGGAACCCTAAATGACCAAACATTTGTGGACACCATATCATATCAACTTGTTGGACATTCTAAAACCATGGGCATTAACCACTTCAGCCCCGGACCATATTGCTGGTCAATGACCAGGTCACTTTTTGCGATTCGGCACTGCGTCGCTTTAACTGACAATTGCGCGGTCGTGCGACGTGGCTCCCAAACAAAATTGGCGTCCTTTTTTCCCCACAAATAGAGCTTTCTTTTGGTGCTATTTGATCACCTCTGCTGTTTTTAGTTTTTGCGCTATAAACAAAAATAGAGCGACAATTTTGAAAAAACATTTTTTTTGACTTTTTGCTATAATAAATATCCCCCAAAAATATATATAAAAATTTTTTTTTTCCTCAGTTTAGGCCGATACATATTCTTCTACATATTTTTCATTAAAAAAAAAAATCTAAATAAGCGTTTATCGATTGGTTTGCACCAAAGTTATAGCAATTACAAAATTGGGGATAGTTTTATGGCATTTTTATTAATATTTTTTTTTCACTAGTAATGGCAATGATCAGCGATTTTTATCGGTACTGCAACATTATGGCGGACACTTCAGACACTTTTGACACATTTTTGGGACCATTGGCATTTTTATAGCGATCAGTGCTATAAAAATGCATTGATTACTATAAAAATGCCACTGGCAGGGAATGGGTTAACACTAGGGGCGAGGAAGGGGTTAATCATGTTCCCTGGGTGTGTTCTAACTAAAGGGGGGGTGGAACTGACTAGGGGAAATGACAGATCGCTGTTAATACATTGTATGAACAGACGATCAGGCATTTCTCCCCCCTGACAGGACCAGGAGCTGTGTGTTTACACACACAGCCCCCGATTCACACTCTGTCACGAGAGATCGTGGGTGCCAGGCGGTGATCGCGCCTGCCGGGCACTTTCTTCGGGGGCGTGTGCGCCACTATTGGCTAAACGGCGAGATGACATATATCTACGTGATCTCGCTCAGCCGAGCCGACCTGCCGCCGTATAACTGCGGCGACTGGTCGGCAAGTAGTTAATATGAAGTTGACTCCAATTGGGTTATAAGAGCCTCCTCTGCTTCCCACCAGATTTTGGGGTGTCTATGTAAATTTGTGTAAATTCAGCCAAAAGAATATTTTTGAGTTCAGGAATTTGGAGAAGAAAAAACATCCGACGCATTCCAGGGGTCAGAAAACACTCCGCCCTTCATCAGGGCTACATCTACTGCTGTTAATGCATATGCTGGGGCTAGTAACTCTCCTTGTCCAGCAGGTAACTTCCTTCCATAGATTTACACAAGAAAGTCCTATTTTGAGTTCCATCAAGTGTCTTACTTTATCTCAGGCCCTGATGAAGGAGGAAGATTTTTTCAACCCGCCAAAACACGTTGGCTGCTTTCTAAGTGCAAAGTAATGAATCAGTTTGGAGTCCTTTATTATTTGCTTTGGTGCTCCTTCTAATGCACAGGTGTCAAACACAAGGCCCGCGGGCCCAAATCCGGCCCTCCAGGCCATTTCATGTGGCCCTCGCACCTCTCCTGCAGCTGCAGGAGAGCTGCAGAAGATATCTAGCCCTACTCTGGTTTTTCTCCAGACCCTTACTTTCTGCTTTCAAGCAATGCATCCAGCTTCTTCCCAGCAGCAGCATATGGAAAGGGGGTGCACTGTGATGTAAGGGAGAGTGGGGGACTCAACTTCTGATGGTGGGGTGGCCCTTGACATCTAATGTAAAGGGGAGGGGATGCGCTGGACATCTAATCTTACAGATACAACCGGCTCTTTCGAGGGCAATCATGATGCCCATGCGGCCCACGATGAAATTGAGTTTGACACCCCTGTTCTAATGTTTTTTTTTTCTAGTAGCCTGCTATGCACCCACTGGAGGGTAGCCCAGTCTGCCTAGAGCTGCCTAACTTGAGCCAGTGAGCTCTTTCAATGTTTAAAAAAATAGGCGGCCTTATGCCACGTACACACGTTTAGGCTTTTGCCCGGCCAAATCACATCCATCGGAAAAATATAGAACATGTTCTATATCGAAAGTCCAAAGGAATATATTCGGAATGTCTGATGAAAAAACTCAGATGGGGCTACACACGATCGGAAAAAGTAAATCGGAAATTCCAATCGTGTGTACGGGGCATTAGAGCAAAGCACAGCTTAACTCCCATTACCCCATGTATGCTAACGCACTGCACAGACATGAAGCCAGAGGATGGGCAGGGTCATTACATCTTTGGTCACTTGGCACACCAAACAGTTAAATGGGACTGCGTCCTGCCGCTTCAAGTAGTTGCTCTAAAAATGTACGGTGGAGCCTGGCTGCTTTCCTAACATTTTAATAGTTTTGTCAATTCCTGCAAAGTAGGCAAACATTTGAAATATCTAAGTAATTATTCTTGAAGAAAAAATAAAAATTACCTTCCTGGTGTGAATTGGACTCCTCTGTAGGATCCATAGATACCTCCTCTCTGGACAGCTCAGGGCTGCTCATAATGTCTCTTCTGCTATTCCCTCTTACCGATCTTCTCTCTGTTGCACTCTTTCTGACTTTATTCCATTACCACTACCACTCTGCCCCTGCTGGTTCTCTCTGCGCTTTCTACGCCCATCCCCGTCCTCACATGTTGGAGAAGGGGCATGGACAGAGATGGAAAGCCACAGTGACAGCAACAAGCTAGCCAGTGCTGAGAAAAAGCCATCAAACACCACCTACAGCCTTTCAGTGAGCCCATCAAAGGGTTAAAAAAAAAGCCAACTGTAGAGACATTCAACCAGTAGAAACCCAGGGCAAGAGGCATGCTACCTCTCCATTGGTCAGGGCCAAAAAGTGTTCATACTACGGAATGGAAAGGCAGGGAGGACCTGGTGGGTTTCCTGCTTTACGGGAAGCAAAGCCCACCATCCTTTGTCCCCCTATCACCAAGCCCCCTTTAAGGCTTGGTGCTTTGAGCATCCCTCTCTAGTTTCCATGGTAACCGGAGGATTACCCAGGATGGGTACCAGCCATGATGCTGGCTCGGTTTAACCCTTCCACCGCTGAAAAGCGAGGAGCTACAGGAGTTATTGTACGCTGCCATATTGGTGACCTACTTTTCATGCCGTGCCGTCATACAGAACATCGCAATGTCAGAGATGATAAATCTGTGTTATCTCTATAAAAAATATATTTTATATATATATATATATATATATATATATATAATATATATATATATTAGTATCCAAGGATAGATAAAAAATGTTATTGTATGTTTTGTTTTATATACTGTTTATATATGTATTACATAATTTACAATAATAAATGTAATATAAATATACATACATAAACATAACATAAAATAAACTTATCAATGTAATATACCCTTTAAATTATATATATATATATATATATATATATATATATAATTTAAAGGATATATTACATTATACGTTTATTTTATTTATATATATATATATATATATATATATATATATATGTATATATTAGTATACAAGGATAGATTACATTTTTTGTTGTATGTTATGTTTTATATACTGCATATATATTTATTACATAATTTACAATAATAAATGTAACCTAGCCTTTACATTATATCTATATCGATCTTTTCATAAATACAGTATATATATATATATATATATATATATATATATATATATATATATAATTTAAAGGATACATTACGTGATATTTTTATTTTATGTTTTGTTTTATTTATATATATATATATAACAAAATAAACTTATCAATGTAATATATCCTTTAAAAAAAAAAAATATATATATATATATATATATATATATAAAACACATAACAAAATATATATATATATATATATATATATATATATATATATATATATATATATACATAAAACAAACTTAGATAATTACATTTTTAATTGTATGTTATGTTTTTCATACTGCATATATATTTATTACATAGATTACGATAATAAATGTAACCTAGCCTTTACATTATATCTATACCTATCTTTCCATAAATACAGTAATATATATACAGTATATATATATATATATATATATATATATATATATATATATACATAAAACAAACTTATCAATGTAACATATCCTTTAAAAATAATAATAATAAATACATATATATATATATATATATATATATATATATATTTATATATATATTCTGTATATATGAATTTCTATAAAACATACTATAATAAATGTAATCTATCCTTTAAATTATTCAATTAAAAATTATTATTAGAAATTATTTTATTTATCTACTGTATATAACTGTATATAATGTACCATCCAATAATAATTCAGATTTATCCCTTAAATTCTATCTACCTATAATAAAACATACAATAATAACTGTAACATATCCTTTATATCATATCTCTTTATTTGGATAGTGATGATGTAATCAGTTGTATGGGGGGGGGGGGCAGGTGATGTCACTGTAAATATGAGTACCATAGAGGTGGTGCATGTAATTGCAGAATCTGTATATAAATGCGTAAATACGTGGATTTATTTTCGGCTAAGACATTTATAAGGAATGAAGTAGAATGTGGAAGGATATGAAAGGTCACATTAGAGATATAAAATAAAATGTTCTATTTTAGGGACATGGCGTTCTGGGTTAATAAAGAGCACCGGTTGTGGCGATCGCCTCCTATGGTGCTGCGTATACGGTTAGGACGCACGCAGTTTATGGAAGACAAGGGCTATGTACATGCCTGGTACTGATGTAACTAGGGCAGATGTATTAATATGTGCTGGGAGCCCCACCTACCATCCAGTGAGGGGAAGGAGGGGGGGGGGGGGGCACACAGAGAGACTGTACAGTGACAGAGGTAGAGGTTATCACTGAGCTAATAAGAAGACAGACATAGACGGGGAGAGGAAATATCTAAGGAAAGGACGTCTATGATCCCTTCACATTCATCATCCTGCATACAGAGATCTACAAAATACATGACAGTGATTGGATGCCGTGTACGGTCTGCGCACTGGGAATCCGGCGCGGTATATTAAAGAATGGAGCGTCTAACATCAAACACACATCTGAATTACAAGTATCACCGATTGCCAATGGTGACCATACACGCTGCAGTTTTATCATCTGATCGATGTGTGATTCAATCAAAACAATCAAATCGTCACGCAAATCGCATAGTCGTAATTTCTCTTCCGATCGGTTTCGGTCAAATTTGAGTCAATCGGCCACCCATCATTCTGCATACCTGGTACATGAATATGATTGTATTCCGATCGATCAGATTATGAGGCTACATTGCAGAAATGGAGATGCGATCGATGATTTCTGATTGTAAGTTGCGATTGTATCTTTACGATCGATTTGAAATCCACTACGTGGCATATGGAATGGGTTGTGGACTACAGATCAATTATCATTATCAGAAGAGATCGGTCAGAAAATAAAACGATCGTTTATCGAAGCGTGGAACTATTAGAGTCAATGTAAAAGAAGACTGTACTGGGAGATTATTTAGACTTTTTCAGCCTCATTGAAACTCCTTGTTTAAGTCTAGGATCACATCTATGCGGTTGATGCGGCTTTTAGGCGCATTTTGTGGTGCGTTTTTCATTTTTAAACCCAAGTTTTTGATACGTTTTTGCATGCAGTTTTCATACACCTTGGGGTTTTTTCTTCTCTTTAAACACACTGAATATAATCTGTTGCTAAGGAACGGGCCGGTAAGCTGGCTGCCGCGTCCCTAACAACTGATGAGCCAACCGCTGACAGCTAAAAAAAACAAAAAAATGGGAATTGCCCAAAAAAAATTCAGGGAAAAAAAAACGGCATGGTCCCCCCAAATCCATAATAGCCCCCCCCCCCCGGACGATACCAGGCTGCTCGCCCCAGAGTTGTTGTGCTTATTGAAAAAAGAAAGACACTGAAGTCAGGGGCGGACTGGACTGTCCATTGAGGAACTCGGGCACTGCCCGAGGGCCCCATGCCACTAGGGAGCCCCATCAGGGTTGCCAGGCTCATTAAAACCAGGGACAGTATGTAAAAATCTGTGTTTTTTTTTACATCTGTCCCTGAAATGTCCAAAACCTACATGCTTTCGATGTGAAAATCCCGAGATTTTAGCTGCCCCACCTCTGTACTGAAAGTACGAAAAATTGGTCTGGACAGGAAGGGGGTGAAAATGCCCGGTATTGAATTGGTAAAATAAAATAAGTTTGGAAGGAAATCCTCTGGTGTATGGCCAGCTTTAGGAGTCCTGACCTTACAGAATGGGGAATGGCCTCCAACTTACCAGAATCCGAGTGGATAGACGGCACAGCCACAGGCATTGAGGATCCTCCAAAATATTCAGCGCTTGTGTTGGGAAACTGCTGAGGAAAAGACTGGAAGGATGACTGCAGAGTTCTGCAATGAAGGAAAACACATTCATTTTCATTAAAAGCTGACCACCAGCCTTACCTACACTGAAAGTGCTGCACACTGTGAGCTTCTTACAGTATGCATGAGAAGCTGTAGCTAGTCAGATAGAACCTGCCTCATTTCCTGGTTAGAAGTCTCCCAGCTTTATTAAGCCTGACTGTCCCTACCCCGCCAGCATCACATGTGGGCGATACCCACATTCTAGAAACCCCCACTCCTCCAAACTGACATCCCCGTCAAGGCATCTTGGTATTAAAATAACTCCTCCCATCAGGGCCGCCATCAGGGGGGTACAGGCATTACACCTGTAAGTGGCCCGATGATCCCTAGGGGCCCAGATGGCCCCTGTCCCGTGTTTTTTTTTTCACTACACCTGTAAGGGGCCCGATGGACCCCAGGGCCCCTTACAGGCCCGGCTGCCCCCCTCCCGTTTTTTATTTTTTTATTTTATTTTTTGCATTACACCATTAAGGGGCCCAATGATCCCCAGGGCCCCTTACAGGCCCGGCTGGCCCCGTCCCTTTTTTTTTTTATTATTATTATTTTTTATTTTTTTTTGCATTACACTTGTAAGGGCCCCAATGGTCCCCAGGCCCCCCCGCTTATTATCTTGCGTCAGGAGAGAAGAGATTACACTTGTTATTTTTTCGTCAGCACCCCCCCAGGTTTTTGCTCCAGGGGGGCCCTGCCTAAAGTTCTGTAAGGGGCCCCAAAACTGCCCTGCCGCCCATGAGCCAGCCCACTGCTTGCATCAGGAGAGATAAAAAAATAAAATAAAACGATCTATAAATGATGTATTACATGCTGTTCATACTCCTGTCTGATCCCGCCGCTCTCTGTCTCCCCCTTCTGTTCATGTCCCCAATGCAGCGAGGGATTTTGCAGAGCAGTGTTGGCAGCTCTGCACATGCTCAGTTTTCACTGAGTTTCTATGCTGAGCATTTCCTCCCTATCACATCTGAGCAACCCTATAGCATACCTCCCAACTTTTTGAGATGGGAATGAGGGACACCTATCAGCAAACATATGCAGGCATATTATTATTATTTAGGTACTTATATAGCGCTGTGAATTTACGCAGCGCTTTACATATACAATGTACTTTCACATCAGTCCCTACCCTCAAGGAGCTTACAATCTAAGGTCCCTAACTCACATTCATATACTAGTGCCAATTTAGGCAGAAGCCAATTAACCTACCAGCATGTCTTTAGAATGTAGGAGGAAACTGGAGTACCCGGAGGAAACCCACGCAGGCACAGGGAGAACATGCAAACTCCAGACAGGTAGTGTCGTGATCGGGATTCAAACCAGCAACCCTTTTTACTGCTAGGCGAGAGTGCTAGCCAGTACACCACTGTGCTGCCCATGGCATAGTACACACCCCCTTGCCACACCCCCTTAAAGGAGAATTGTACAAAAAAACAAGATTGGTTAAACCTACAAGTGCTTTTTTTTTTACCACTACTATTCCTTTATATTGGCTTTTGGAATTTACAAATGCAGAGATTTAGAAGTCAGATGAAAGGTTGAGCGCTGGGAAACACTTTTTGATAGATAAAAAGTGCATTTTATATACAACTCTATAGATCAGACCAAAATGAGGGACAAATGAGGAGGAATGAGGGACAGAGGGACATTTCTCCAAATCAGGGACAGTTCCTCCAAATCAGGACAGTCCCTCGAAATCAGGACAGTCCCTTGAAATCAGGACAGTCTCTCGAAATCAGGACAGTCCCTCTAAATCAGGACAGTCCCTTGAAATCAGGACAGTCCCTCGAAATCAGGACAGTCCCTTGAAATCAGGACAGTCCCTCGAAATCAGGACAGTCCCTTGAAATCAGGACAGTCTCTCGAAATCATGACAGTCCCTCGAAATCAGGACAGTCCCTCGAAATCAGGACAGTCGGGAGCTATGCTATAGACCATCGATAGCGAACCTTGGCACCTCAGATGTTTTGGAACTACATTTCCCATGATACTCCACTACACTGCAGAGTGCATGAGCATCATGGGAAATGTAGTTCCAAAACATCTGGGGTGCCAAGGTTCCCCATCACTGCTATAGAGCCACACATGTAGGCATATACACAATAGTAAATGACAGCCCACTCCCTCCCTCCTCCATTAATGCCCATTAACTAGCTTAACACAATGGGGGAGATATATATTACATATAGATTAATGGAGACTTCACCTCCCTGTTATTCTAAGACACAGGCTGGAGGGGCGTGACACAGCCGATGACTGGCAGAAATCTGCCCACACCATGTTATTACCAAAAAAATAATAAATGTTTGATTTCAAATATATATTTGTATGACAATTTAAAACAGTTTATTAATATTATTTATTTATTTTTATTCTATTCCAAAGGCTGTTTTTTTTTTTTATTATTTATTTTGAACATGTGACCAGCAGCAGCTCCTCCTGCTTATGTTTCCCTGCAGACAGGTTGGGAGAGAGCTGGGTCATGTGACAGCTGTATATCGATTAGGAAAGAGGTACTTCGATTTTTTTCTTTTATTATTAAAATAATTAAAGTGCCAGCATCCACATACGGAAATCAAAGGAACAATGTAAAAGTAAACAGCGTGTGTTTAGTATCACTTTAAGGAATCTATGTACAGCAGCCTTCTGTCCCCTCCCACCTGCCATGATCTGCTTGCATTGCGTAGAGAAGCACAGTGATAAAATAAGGGAATGTAAACGCTTTATGGGCATGTTAACGAGGATGGAAAAGAGAAAATATATATATATATATTCAGCTTTAATGCCCCTTTCCCACTGCTCTGTAGCAAAACTGCGGTTAAAAACGTATATGCGATTTTGCTGTGTTTCCCATGAGTTGGCTGTGCGTTTTTGGGGTTGCCTGTACCTGTGAAGAATGGACATGTGACTCAAAAACGCACCAAAAGCTCAAAACCACGGTGCGTTTTTACTACGATTTTATGACAATTCTGTCACAATTTCCATTCAATTCAACGGGAGCGTGCGTTTTTGGTGCAGTTTTCAAAACCGCACCTGACTGCACGTTGCGTTTCCAAATGCTTTCTTTCTTTTTTTTTCACTGGGTTTCTGATGTGCTCCAGACAAACTTTGCACAAAATCTATAATTCCTGCTATGATGAAGTTACATGAAGACAAAGAAAAATGGATAGCCGCACTCCAAAACCTGATGGGTGGTCTTTTATTCAATAGACAGCATGTACAAAAATAGGGTCACAGCAGTAGAAACAAGGAACAGCCGACGCGTTTCGCACTGGATCAGTGCTTATTCATGGCTAATGAAGCATTAAAACTGTTAGGTATATATAGAACATAGGGTGAACATGTGACCAATCTCAATTAATTGCCCGGGAGGAGCCTATGATATTAGGACAACCCCTGATGCCAATGAGATAGTCACATTACACCTGTGCACACCAAAGCAAGAAAAAACAAACAAATACTGCCATGCATAAGCACTGATCCAGTGCAAAACGCGTCGGCTGTTCCTTGTTTCTACTGCTGTGACCCTATTTTTGTACATGCTGTCTATTGAATAAAAGACCACCCATCAGGTTTTGGAGTGCGGCTATCCATTTTTCTTTGTCTTCATTTTGCTTAGTGCACCGCCAGCACCCTCGGTATCCTGCACCACCTGTAACCATTTAGTGATCCCACCTGGAGCGGTGACTCCTTTCTCTCTATGATGAAGTTACCTTCTTAAAAAGCAGTTACACTATTGTATAAGAATATACCAGCCGGGTAAAAACAGTAAACTTGTGCTGAGGAAAGTAAAGTTGTAGAAGAGGAGAGAATAGCAAATTCAGGTTGTAATGATAGGAAACAGTCCTGCTTCCAAACGTAACACTTCTCTTCACCACTCCCGCCGGAGTGGGCTTAGTGTACCTGGACAGGCCTTTCTCACTGACCTGGCAGCCGGAGTATCACTCCAACAATTGTAGGATGAAGTCTGCCACACCCCCCCCTCTCAGAAGCCTCAGAAAGATACTCTGCCAAGGAGGTTGAAAGCAAGGACTAAAGTGACAGGCGTCCGTTATAAATAATACTGCTGAACTTTTAATGATAAGTTGCTGTAACACAAAAGCACTATGGTAGAGTTCACAGGCATAGTAGTGAAAATGAGGGGCATGGATCGTCAACCAGCCGAAGATGAGAAGTGTCCCAGAGAAAAAACATCCAGCTGGCATCCGCTGTGCGGGGAAAAGTAATACCAGCAGCGCTGAATCCGGAAGTATGTCGGCGCTGGCATGCAAGTATATACCAGCAAAGGAGCTGGAACGCACTCTGGAGCACAAGCTAAAGAAGCTATAATTGCGGCTTGGTGAGGGGGGATGACGTCATCACGCAATACCTCATAGATGCGACGCGTTTCCGTGCAATTGCCGTGTAATAAATGTCAGTCATACTTCCGGATTCAGCGCTGCTGGTATTACTTTTCCCCGCACAGCGGATGCCAGCTGGATGTTTTTTCTCTGGGACACTTCTCATCTTCGGCTGGTGTGACGATCCATGCAGACCCTCATTTCACTCTATGCCTGTGAACTTCATTTACCATGTGAGTGCTTTTGTGTTATTTATCATTAAAAGTTCAGCAGTTTTATTTATTGGCGCCTGTCCTTTTGTTTGCTTTTTACATGTTTATTGGAGCATTGCTTCGGCTCCCCACACAAGGCTGCCTTTCATCAAAAAACTGGGACTCACCATCAAGCTTGTTACAGCTTATAGGACTTTATACTGAGGACAGTCTACATGACAGTAGGTTCTTGTTTGCGCCAGCATTGTGTATATTTGTATACCTCTCTGGGTTGAATTCTTGGAGATATCCCTCCTTAGATGAGTTACGCCTGGATCTCCTTCAACTTGTCGGTCAGGTACCGACTGACAGGTGATCAGTCATTCAGTGTCCGGCTACCTTGATCCCCGGTGGTTTGTCAAAGCCCCTTTGGATCGCCAGCCTCTCAATGGAGCTCCTCAGACTGACTCCCCACCGAACAGCAGTACAGCTTGGGATCCTCAAAGATGGGAACCCAGTAGCTCGCCGGGTCCCCGTCGCTGTTCAGATGCTCCGGGCCAACATAGCCCCGGAACCAGGAACACCGCGTAGCACGCATGCCCCAGCCAGGTAGGTCATAACGCCGGGGCGCCGTGATGTGACGCATGCACAGCGAGGACAAACCTTCTTGATTGTCTGCTGGGAAAAATCATCCAAACCTTGACTCCGCTGCTGCCACCTACAGCACCGGGGCTGGAAGAACACCCCAGTACAGCAGAATACGCCTACAGCACAGGCAAGCTGAGACAGAGACCCTGTTTTGCATTCAACAATCCGGATCAGAGTCTAACTACACTCTGATCTACCCTTAAATGTAACTTGCACCGGTACCGAAAAATACACAGGCACTACACATGTTTACACCAAATTCTGACCCGACCATCTGAATGTGCGTGAATGAGTAAGTATGCATGAGTGAGTGAATGAGTGTGAGTGAATGAGTGTTTGAGTGTGTGTGAGCGTGAATGAGTGAGTGAGTGAGTGTGTGTATAAGTGAGTGAATGAGTGTGAGTGAGTGAAACCCAATCGTGCCTTGCAAAAGTATTCACCCCCCTGGCATTTTACCGCTGTAAATGAGTGAGTCAATGAATGAGTGTGAGTGAGTGAGTGAATAAGTGTGTATGAATGAGCATGTGTGTGTGGGTGAATAAGTGCGTAAATGAGTCAGTAAATGAGTGAGTCAATGAATGAGTGTGAGTGAGTGAGTGAGTGAGTGAATAAGTGTGTATGAATGAGCATGTGTGTGTGGGTGAATAGGTGCGTAAATGAGTCAGTAAATGAGTGAGTGGGTGAATAAGTGTGAATGAGTGTTTAACCCCTTAAGGACCGCCTAACGCAGATATACGTCAGCAAAATGGCACGGCTGGGCACAATCACGTACCGCTACGTCATTGGTTAATGCCCAGTCGCGGGCACGCGCCCACAACCCGGTCCGAAGCTCCGTGACCGCGGGACCCGCGGACCCGATCGCCGATGGAGTCCCGCGATCGGTCCCCGGACCTGAAGGACAGGGAGAGCCGTGTGCAAACACAGCTTCCCCGTTCTTCACTTTTCGCGCGTCTTTGATTGTGTGATCCCTTTTATAGGGAAACCCAATCGATGATGTCACACCTACAGCCACACCCCCTACAGTTAGAAACACAGATGAGGTCATACATAACCCCTTCAGCACCCCCTTGTGGTTAACTCCCAAACTGCAGTTGTCATTTTCACATTAAACAATGCATTTTAAATGCAATTTTTGCTGTGAAAATGACAATTGTCCCAAAAATGTGTCAAAATTGTCCGAAGTGTCCGCCATAATGTTGCAGTCACGAAAAAAATTGCTGATCGCCGTCATTAGTACTAAAAAATAAATAATTTATAAAAATGCAATAAAACTTTCCCCTATTTTGTAAACGCCATACATTTTGCGCAAACCAACCGATAAACGCCTATTGTGATTTTTTTTTTTTACCAAAAATATGTAGAAGAATACGTATCGGCCTAAACTGAGGAAATTTTTTTTTATATATTTTTGGGGGATATTTATTATAGCAAAAAGTAAAAAATATTGATTTTTTTTCAAAATTGTCGCTCTATTTTTGTTTATAGCGCAAAAAATAAAAACCGCAAAGGTGATCAAATATCACCAAAAGAAAGCTCTATTTGTGGGAAATAAAGGACGTCAATTTTGTTTGGGAGCCACGTCGCACGACCGCGCAGTTGTCAGTTAAAGCGACGCATTGCCGAATCGCAAGAAGGGGCAAGGTCTTTTACCTTCATTTTGGTCCGGTTATAAGTGGTTAAGTGATGATATGAGTGCTATTACTAATGATATACACACTGGTAGATAATAATGAATACACAGATATAATATAATATATACAGACACGCAGATATAATATACCGTAATATATATAATATATACACACAGATATAATATAATATATACAGACACGCAGATATAATATACCGTAATATATATATAATATATACACGCAGATATAATATACCGTAATATATATAATATATACACGCAGATATATTATACCGTAATATATATAATATATACACACAGATATAATATAATATATATAATATATACACACACAGATATAATATTATATAATATATACACACAAATATATAATATAATATATATATTATACACACACATATATATATATATATATATATATATATATATATATACAGACAGATAATAGGCTCCGTTCGCTTTGCCATAATAATGTTGTTTTCAGCAACAATCCCAATTTCTATAAATAGCGATGTTTATGGCAAACAACACATTCCTTGTCGCTGGAATGGAATCTTATCCGTCTTATTCTGCTCGACCACGGACAGAAATCGTGATCTCCAAATTCCAGTGACCAATCCGATTCCTTCTACAGCAGTCAGATCAGTGAAAGAATTATTCTGATTGGTCACTATAGGGTATTGTATTTTGCATTTGCGCTCTGCCCTACCAAATACTGTCAGGTACATGCAAAGTGGAAGGCAGATAAACACACTGACACGTATGGCTCACACATATGCCATAGCGCACACCCCTCAGTCACGTCTCACCTGACCCATCCACATCTGACACAGATCTCTGCCCTCTCTACCCACCTGGGCTCTCTGATGATGTCAGGATATGCAGGATTTTGATGTCTATGTTGTGATATATCGCTTATCACCAGCTGTAGCTCAGCTTAGACGCCACTGGTTCTTAAAAGGGTAACAATGGCGAGCGGGCCCACCAGGGGGGAATAAGAGGGGTACTGTGACATCTCACACCGACCACTTTGTGTCATCTCAGGCAGGGAATATTCACCAATTTATAAACCCAAGCCGGATGTCGCGTTTGGATTTTGTAATCTCCCAGAGCGATGTACGTCCTATTTAATCCACGATTGTCCAACGAATGGAATAATAATACAATAATATTAATAATAACAATACCATAACAATATAAATGATAATATTAATAGCAATAATATTATACTAATACACTAATATAAAATACCACTACTAATAATAATCATCTTATTAATAATAATAATAATTTTTTACTATTATTATAAAAAAAGAATAATAATACAATAAAAAGCGTGAAAATCGCTTTTAGGAAGCGTCACAACACAGGAGTTTTTAACTCCTTCTTTGGTGTTAAAAGCACCTCGCTAACAGCCGAAAATCACTGCTAAAACGAGCGGCGCTTTAGCGCTAACACTCATTTTAGCTAATGCAGCAAAATGCACCAGAACACACAATAAAAAAAAAAAAAAAAACAGGCAAAGTTTAATGCCTGAAAAGCAGCAGGAGCTTCTTTGGCATGTTTCTCGCACACAAGAGCAGCCCATTTATTTAAATGGGCTGCTCTATGCTTGTCACAAAAACGCACATTTACGCTAGATACGAACAGAGTTTAAGTCCCTGTCCACATCTATGCCCTGCTGCGATGCATTTTTTTTTTATGTGTTGCATTATGGCTGCTTAAAATATGTCCCTTTATATATAAAAAAACAAGATGCATCTCACTAAAATGCATGGCAATAAGTTACTGTGCGTTTTGGTACACTTGTACTGATGGCGCACTATTGCGCAAAAGCATAGATCTAAATGGATGGCACACTGGCTTAGTGGTTAGCAAGACACAAGTGCCAATCACTGATCTGCCCATTTAAATCTATGAGTTTACTGTTTGGTCTCCCAACAGGAAGTGAAAGGAAATCTCCCCAGTGGGGACACTGAAAAACCTAAACAGAGGTTCTAACCCTATCCCACTCTATCCAAATAAAGAAAGGTCCATTGTATATTTGCTGAACGGTTTTGTGATCAAATGAGTAAAAATTAAGTAAAAACACAGGCTTCTGTGTGTTGGGGTTGTGGGTTGGTGATGGTCCTCCTTGCATTGAGATTGTGGGTTGGTGATACTCCTCCTTGTGTTGGGATTGTGGGTTGGTGATGGGCCTCCGTGTGTTGGGATTGTGGGTTGGTGATGGGCCTCCTTGTGTTGGGATTGTGGGTTGGTGATGGTCTTCCTTGTGTTGGGATTGTGGGTTGGTGATGGGCCTCCGTGTGTTGGGATTGTGGGTTGGTGATGGGCCTCCTTGTGTTGGGATTGTGGGTTGGTGATGGTCTTCCTTGTGTTGGGATTGTGGGTTGGTGATGGTCTTCCTTGTGTTGGGATTGTGGGTTGGTGATGGTCTTCCTTGTGTTGGGATTGTGGGTTGGTGATGGGCCTCCTTGTGTTGGGATTGTGGGTTGGTGATGGGCCTTTGTGTGTTGGTATTGTGGTTTGGTGATGGTCTTCCTTGTGTTGGGATTGTGGGTTGGTGATGGTCTTCCTTGTGTTGGGATTGTGGGTTGGTGATGGTCTTCCTTGTGTTGGGATTGTGGGTTGGTGATAGGCCTCCGTGTGTTGAGATTGTGGGTTGGTGATGGTCTTCCTTGCGTTGGGTTTGTTTTTTTGTTGATGGTCTTCCTTGTGTTGGGATTGTGGGTTGGTGATAGGCCTCCGTGTGTTGGGATTGGGGTTTGGTGATGGTCTTCCATGTGTTGGGATTGTGGGTTGGTGATAAGTCTCTGTGTGTTGGTGATGGGCTTCCTTGTGATGGCATTGTGGGTTGGTGATGGTCTTCCTTGTGTTGGGATTGTGGGTTGGTGATGGTCTTCCTTGTGTTGGGATTTTGGGTTGGCGATGCGCCTCCATGTGTTGGGATTGTGGTTTGGTGATGGTCTTCCTTGTGTTGGGATTGTGGGTTGGTGATGGTCCTCCTTTCGTTGGGATTATGGGTAGGTGATGGTCCTCCTTGTTAAAAGGAAAACCGCCACTCCAGACGACACTCTTCAGTGGTAAGTAAAGTTCAAAAACTCAAGTGGGTGCAGGCAATGCGTAGTGCAATGTAGGGAAAAAGAAATGGACAGCCGCACTCCAATGGATGAAAAAACTTAAAAATAGCGCCTGTTTATTCCAGTCCAAAAATATAACTAAAACAGCAAAAACAGCAAACAGTGGGGTAACAAAAGCTGACGCATTTCACATCGACAACCGATGCTTAGTCATAGCTGACTAAGCATCGGTTGTCGATGTGAAACGCGTCAGCTTTTGTTACCCCACTGATGGTCCTCCTTGTGTTGGGATTGTGGGTTGGTGATGGTCCTATTTGCATTGGGATTGTGGGTTGGTGATGGGCCTCCGTGTGTTGGGATTGTGGGTTGGTGATGGGCCTCCTTGCATTGGGATTGTGGGTTGTGATGGGCCTCCTTGCATTGTGATTGTGGGTTGGTGATGGTCTTCCTTGTGTTGAGATTGTGGGTTGGCGATGGTCTTCCTTGCGTTGGGTTTGTGTATTGGTGATGGGCTTCCTTGTGTTGGGATTTTGGGTTGGTAATAGGCCTCCATGTGTTGGGATTGTGGGTTGGTGATGGTCTTCCTTGTGATGGGCCTCTGTGTGTTGGGATTGTGTGTTGGTATGGTCTTCTTTGTGTTGGGTTTGTGTATTAGTGATGGTCTTCCTTGTGTTGGAATTGTGGGTTGGTGATGGGCCTCCGTGTGTTGGGATTGTGGGTTGGTGATGGTCTTCCTCGTGTTGGGATTGTGGGTTGGTGATGGGCCCCGGCCTCCGTGTGTTGGGATTGTGGGTTGGTGATGGTCTTCTTTGCGTTGGGTTTGTGTATTGGTGATGGTCTTCCTTGTGATGGGCCTCTGTGTGTTGGGATTGTGTGTTGGTATGGTCTTCTTTGTGTTGGGTTTGTGTATTAGTGATGGTCTTCCTTGTGTTGGAATTGTGGGTTGGTGATGGGCCTCCGTGTGTTGGGATTGTGGGTTGGTGATGGTCTTCCTTGTGTTGGGATTTTGGGTTGGTGATGGTCTTCCTTGTTTTGGGATTTTGGGTTGGGGATGCGCCTCCGTGTGTTGGGATTGTGGTTTGGTGATGGTCTTCCTTGTGTTGGGATTGTGGGTTGGTGATGGTCCTCCTTTCGTTGGGATTATGGGTAGGTGATGGTCCTCCTTGTTAAAAGGAAAACCGCCACTCCAGACGACACTCTTCAGTGGTAAGTAAAGTTCAAAAACTCAAGTGGGTGCAGGCAATGCGTAGTGCAATGTAGGGAAAAAGAAATGGACAGCCGCACTCCAATGGATGAAAAAACTTAAAAATAGCGCCTGTTTATTCCAGTCAAAAAATATAACTAAAACAGCAAAAACAGCAAACAGTGGGGTAACAAAAGCTGACGCGTTTCACATCGACAACCGATGCTTAGTCATAGCTGACTAAGCATCGGTTGTCGATGTGAAACGCGTCAGCTTTTGTTACCCCACTGATGGTCCTCCTTGTGTTGGGATTGTGGGTTGGTGATGGTCCTATTTGCATTGGGATTGTGGGTTGGTGATGGGCCTCCGTGTGTTGGGATTGTGGGTTGGTGATGGGCCTCCTTGCATTGGGATTGTGGGTTGTGATGGGCCTCCTTGCATTGGGATTGTGGGTTGGTGATGGTCTTCCTTGCGTTGGGTTTGTGTGTTGGTGATGGGCTTCCTTGTGTTGGGATTTTGGGTTGGTTATAGGCCTCCATGTGTTGGGTTTGTGTATTGGTGATGGTCTTCCTTGTGATGGGCCTCTGTGTGTTGGGATTGTGTGTTGGTATGGTCTTCTTTGTGTTGGGTTTGTGTATTAGTGATGGTCTTCCTTGTGTTGGAATTGTGGGTTGGTGATGGGCCTCCGTGTGTTGGGATTGTGGGTTGGTGATGGGCCCCGGCCTCCGTGTGTTGGGATTGTGGGTTGGTGATGGTCTTCCTTGTGTTGGGATTGTGGGTTGGTGATTAAGGATGAGCTCTGGCGTGTTCGCATGGTACACGTGCCCGCCAGGAAGTGTGCATGGCGCTGCACTAATCACAGGCAGGGAGACATTGTCCTGATCTCTGCAGCCAAGGATCGGGAAATGTCTCCCTGGCTGTGATTAGCGCAGCGCCGCGCACACTTCCTGGCGGGCTCTGCACGTGTACCATGCGAACACGCCAGAGCTCATCCTTATTGGTGATAATCCTTCATCCACCAAGGCACTCTGATAATAATTACACCATGTCTGTAGTTATACGCCCATGGGAATTAGAAAGTAGAATATGGTTGGTTGAGGTGGTGAACGCAAAAGGCCTCTGAACGAATACATCTGTGTTATCTTAAAATCCATTCCACGTAATTCAGGGACAGACGGGACCAGTCTGCTTAGACTGCACCACTCCAACTATTACAATGTTATCGTACCCAAATCTACTCTGCAGACACAGCTGTGGCCTTTCATCCAGCGCACCCCCACGCTTTATTGAACACACACGCCTGAAAAGTCGGACTCCATAATCAGTCACAAACTTGCCAACTGTGTCTGCTTTTCAAGGACAACCTTAATAGACCCCTCAGTCATTAGTATATAAGAAGCTGGTCTGAGAGCTCAACTAAACCCATTGACTTCATCGTTTCAAGGCAAACCATAAATGATAACTATCACAGTTGCTTGTGCTCTGAATTGAGCTCCCAGGCTAGGTTCACACTGATGTGGTGTGGTGCGAATCTGATGCGATTTCACAGTGCAATTTCTGTTGTTACATGTGTGAATCTAATGCGAATGAATGCGATTTCTTAGGATAATTGGCATAGTTGGAGATAACATTTGCACCATAGCTGCACTAAACTTGCACAGAACCCTTTTTTTAAAAGTGAGAACCCAGCCTTAAGGTTAACCACTTCAGCCCCGGAAGAATTTAGCCCCTTCCTGACCAGAGCACTTTTTGCAATTTGGCACTGCGTCATTTTAACTGACAATTGTGCGGTCGTGCGACGTTACACCCAAACAAAATTGTATTTCTTTTTTTCCACAAATAGAGCTTTCTTTTGGTGGTATTTGATCACCTCTGCAGTTTTTATTTTTTGCGCTATAAACAAAAAAAGAGCGACAAATTTGCAAAAAATAAAATATTTTTTATTTTTGCTATAATAAATATCCCACATTAACCACTTCCCGCCCGGCCAATAGCAGATTTACGGCCGGGAAGTGGTTATGAAATCGTGACTAGCCGTTCTCAAACGTCTAGCACGATTTCAATGCCGCGCGCGCCCGTGGGGGCGCGCAGCGCGGCGATCGGTGATGCGGAGTGTCAGTCTGACACCCTGCACCTCCGATCTCGGTAACGAGTCTCCGGCGGAGCCTCGTTACCACGTGATCAGCCGTGTCCAATCACGGCTGATCACGATGTAAACAGGAAGAGCCGCCGACGGCTCTTCCTCACTCGCGTCTGACAGACGCGAGTAGAGGAGAGCCGATCAGCGGCTCTCCTGACAGGGGGGGTTCGCGCTGATTGTTTATCAGCGCAGCCCCCCCTCGGATCGCCACACGGACCACCAGGGAGTGCCCACACTAGACCACCAGGGTACTAAAAAAAGACAACAAAAAAAAAAGGACAAAAAAAAAAAGGGGCAGTAAAAAAAAAATGATGCCAATCAGTGCCCACACATGGGCACTGATTGGCAACATTGATCCATCAGTGCCACCCCTCAGTGATCATCAGTGCCACCCCAGTGTCTGTCAGTGCCAATCCATGCCCAGTGCCCACCTATCAGTGCCCACCTGTGCCACCTATCAGTGCTCACCTGTGCCACCTATCAGTGCCCACCTGTGCCACCTATGAGTGCCCACCTGTGCCACCTATGAGTGCCCATCTGTGCCGCCTATGAGTGCCCATATGTGCCGCCTATGAGTGCCCATCAGTGCCGCCCATGAGTGCCCCATACCAGCGCCGCCTATCAGTGCCCATCAGTGCTACCTAATCGGCGCCCATCAGAACTACCTCATCGGTGCCCATCAGTGCCACCTCATCGATGCCCATCAGTGCCACCATATCAGTGCCCGTAATTGAAAGAGAAAACATACTCATTTACAAAAAAATTAACAGAAAAAAATAAAAACTTTATTTTTTTTTCAAAATCTTCGCTCTATTTTTAGTTGTTGCGCAAAAAAAAAAAAATCGCAGAGGTGATCAAATACCACCAAAAGAAAGCTCTATTTGTGGGGAAAAAAGGACGCCAATTTTGTTTGGGTGCAGTGTAGCATGACCGCGCAATTGTCATTCAAATTGCGACAGTGCTGAAAGCTGAAAATTGGCTTGGGCGGGAAGGTGCGTAAGTGCCTGGTATGGAAGTGGTTAAAAAAAAAAAAATAATGTTTTCCTCAGTTTAGGCCGATACGTATTCTTCTACATATTTTTGGTAAAAAAATAATAATACAATAAGCGTATATTGATTGGTTTGCGCAAAATTTAAAGCGTCTACAAAATAGAGGATAGTTTATGGCATTTTTTTTTTTTTTTTGACTAGTAATGTGGCGATCTGCGATTTTTATTGGGACTGTCAACACGGGGGAAAAAAACAGTTTTTAACTAGTAAACACCAAATCTCAGAAAGAGGCTTGGTCCTTGAGTGGTTGGGTACAATATTATATGATCAGAGGAGTGTGGAGAGCCTTTACAGAAACACAACACCACTGGCTTTCACAGCTGTCAATTAATCAATGCACAAACCTGTTCCTAATCAATAGTGGGCGGAGCCTGTCTACACCTGAGCACACTGTTGGGTTGATGGTGGCTGAGTGCTATTCCAGTATAGCAGCAATGTAAGTCTTTGTTTCTAATAGTTCCTATTTGTTAGTCTGTTATCATAGTACTTATTGTATTGAAGGTGAGCTGATGACAGTGGTTTGCATGCTCACTGTATGGTAGTTGGGATGGAAGGGTTGTATAAAGATCCTGTTTTATTATCTGGTATTCTAAAGCATCATACAGGAGCACGTCTTTGGTGCCGCTTTGTCAGTTCAGCCATATCAGTGCCAATCATTGAAGAAGAAAACATACTTATTTACAAAAAAAAATTAACAGAAACAAAATAAACGTTGTCTTTTTTCAAATTTTGGTCTTTTTTTATTTGTTGCGCAAAAAATAAAAACAGTAGAGGTGATTAAAATACCAACAAAAGAAAGCTCTATTTGTGGGAACAAAATGATACAAAAATTGTTTGGGTACGATATAACATGACCGCGCAATTGTCATTCAAATTGTAACAGCGCTGAAAATTGGCCTGGGCAGGAAGGTGCGCAAGTGCCTGGTATTGAAGTGGTTAATGTATATCTTAGGTCTCCTATCAATCACGACACATGACTTTTATTTGTAACATAGAAGGTTTTATTCAGCTGGATATAAAAAGATCTGTTTACAGCACACAGCTGAGATATGCGACACCTGGAATGGAGGTCTTTTATCTTCTGCCCCGTATGTTGTCACTGACCTAAAAGAGGAAGAGACTGTTATTTAGTGTTGTATACTTGGCAGGAGAGAGTAACAAAATGTCAGTTTATTTATTCAATTATGATTTATTAGTCTCCTAAATTATTTTATTTAGAATTACCTGTTTATATTTGTATGCTCCCACTAGATGGCGCCCCATTGTTTGTGACGCCTTAAAGCAGGGATCCTCAAAGTACTGCCCTCCAGCTGTTGCGGAACTACACATCCCATGAGCCATTGTAAAACTCTGACATTCACAGACATGACAGGGCATGATGGAATTTGTAGTTCCTCAACAACTGGAGGGCCATAGTTTGAAGACCCATGCCTTAAAGCGTAGTTCCCTGTTTTTTTTTTTTTGTTAAAAGTAAGCAACTACAAAAAGTCTAGCTGCCGACTTTTAATACACACACTCACCTGTCCCACGGTCCAGCGATGCAACTGCACGGAGCCTAGCTTCTCTCCTCTGCGCCTCCATTGAAACTGTGGGCACCCGGTCTTGACAATTTGCGGCTTCACGGCCGGGCACACTTTGTGCATGCGCGATTAGTACTGCGCTCTCCCAGTGAACAGGCAATCTTTTGGGAACTTCCTTGTTTACATAGGCCAGGGGTCTTCAAACTATGGCCCTCCAGGTGTTCAGGAACTACAATTCCCATCATGCCTAGTCATGTCTGTGAATGTCAGAGTTTTGCAATGCCTCATGGGATTTGTAGTTCTGTAACAGCTGGAGGGCCGTAGTTTGAGGATCCCTGACATAGGCAGTTCCCGTTCTGCCTCACCACGATTACGAAGGGAAGTACGGGTATGCACCTGTGCCATTCTGCCGACATACATCAGCGCATAGCAGTCGGGAAGCGGTTAAATATATATATATATATTTTTTTGTCATTATTTTCAATGCTGGTGTGTGTGCGCATCTATACTGTTTAACCACTTTTCCAAACAATGGGATATTTTATTGTGTTTGTGTACACTTAAATTCATTAGTGTGTTGTGTTTTTTTTTTTTGCAACATCAAACATTTTTGTGGTGTGTGTTTGTGCGTTTTTTTTTTTTTTTTGTAGGGCCTTTGCTTTTAGAAAAGAAAAAAATAACTTTTGGGGGTTCTAAGTTATTTTATTCAATAAAACAAAATGTGTGTGTTGTTTTTTTTCTTCCATAGTATTATCAGTATGCCAATGGCATCCCAAAGCACCTACATTGGAGCACAATGTGGGGTGATACATGATCGCATAGCTCCCACCTGTCCCTGATTTGGTGTTGTGTCCCTCATTCCTTCTCATTTGTCCCTCCTTTTGGTCTGATCTCTATAGATGTATATAAAATGCACTTATCGATCAAAAAGTGCTTTCCAGCACTAAACGTTTCATCTGATTTCTAAATTGCTGCATTTGTAAATATAAAAGCTAAATTTAAAGGAATAATAGTGGTAAAAAAAAAGCACATGTGGGTTTAACCAACCTTGTGTGTTGTGGGTTTTTTTTTTTTTTGTACAATTCTCCTTTAACCACTTAAGACCCGGACCAATACGCTGGAAAATGACCCAAGGGGTTTTTGCGATTCGGCACTGCGTCGCTTTAACAGACAATTGCGCGGTCGTGCGACGTGGCTCCCAAACAAAATTCGCGTCCTTTTTTTCCCACAAATAGAGCTTTCTTTTGGTGGTATTTGATCGCCTCTGCGATTTTTATTTTTTGCGCTATATACAAAAATAGAGCGACATTTTTGAAAAAAAATCAATATTTTTTACTTTTTGTTATAATAAAAAACCAATAAACTAAATTTTAGTCAAACATTTAGGCCAAAATTTATTTAGCCACATGTCTTTAGTAAAAAAAAAAATCGCATTAAAAAAAAATTAGCTACCTAGCGGGAACAGCGACACTAATACAGCGATCAGAAAAATGATCGCTTAGTGACGCTGGCAATAGGGAGTGAAAGGGTTAACTAGGGCAGTGATCAAGGGGTTAAAACTTTATTGGGGGGGGGTGGGGGGGCTACCCTGACACTAACACTGACTGACTGTCACACTGTCTGTCACACTGACACTAAATACAGTAATCATACATGTATGATTACTGCATTTAGTGACACTGTGACAGGGGGGAGGGGGCGATCGCGGGGGTTAAATGTGTTTGTGTCTGTGTGTAAGTGTGCTGTTGGTGCAGACTTACTTGTTGTGTTGTGATCTCTCCTCAGCGGCGCTTGAAACAAACGCCGAGGGAGAGATCACGTCACTTCCTCCTTCCTGTGTTTACACAGGAGGAGGAAGTGACAGGGCGGGCGGGCGCGCGCATTGGCTGGGAGCGATCCAGAGGGGGCGGGTGAAAACGGATAGCCGCCCCCACTTGTCGGATCGCTCCTGCAGCCGCGCGGACCGCCGCATGTACGGGGGGGGGGTCCGATCGGACCCCCGATCCCCCCCCAAGGCACCAACGTATATATACGTTGATGTGCCTGTCGGTGCCATTCTGCCGACGTAAATGTACATGCGGCGGTCCTTAAGTGGTTAAAGGGGCATGGCAAAGGGTGTGTCGTGTGCTTACCTACCTTTTGCTGATAGGTGTCCCTCATTCCCATCTTAAAAAGTTGGGAGGTATGATGATCGCGTTGTACTACAAAGTGTTGCGCCTAACCCATGCCACTGTCTTGCCTACATAAGTGTGAATAAGCCTAATGGAGTGTACACGCGATCGATTTATCCGATGAAAGCAGTCCGATGGACTTTTTTCCTTGGACAAACCAATCGTGTGTGGGCCCCATCGGTGTAAAAAATATAGAACATGTTTTAAATTTTTCCTATGGATAAAAAAAAACGATAGTAAATTCCGATCGTCCATCGGAGAAAAATCCACGCTTCCTCGGAAGCATTTAACTTAATTTTTTTTGGCTCCTCGTAGCCTTTTACGTCACCGCATTTTTGGCACGGTCGGGATTTAGTCTCATAGTGTGTATGCAAGACTGATGAAAGTCAGCTTTATCGGATTTCCGACTGCATACACTGCATAAGTGTTATGATAGGAAGTTTTCTATAATGAATTGGTAAACATGGCACAGATAAACACAAGGCCAGGGATTCTACTCACCATGGACGTTTAGTAGCTGGGAACGTCTTCCACTCCAACCTCATCCCATCTCTTCCCAAATCTATAGCATGAACACACAGTAATTACTAGGAATCTCATTTCATCAACATAACTATATCTTCATCTGAGCACCATCTGCACAGCTGGCAGTCCTATTAAAGAAAATCTGTCTGGGGCTAAATACTTTAGAAGCCTCTGATGGAAGCTACCACTCTGCTTGTTTAGCTGTATACTAGTCCTGGTGATTTAGAAGCAGAATCCTTGGATGTTTAACCTGAGACCGGACAACTCGGTAAGGAGGGCGTAAAAAGGGCATAACCATTTGGGTATGATGAGATAGATATCTATCTCTGTATCATTTACATTTTCTACCACGAATTGGCTCAATGCCTAAGTTGGCTTCTCCGTGCCTAACCCACGTTGCCAAAGTCTGTACATTTTTTTTTTTTTTTGGGCGGTGGGCAAGCTCTGTTATATAACATTTTAAATTTGGATGGCAGGCAATTTATGATCCCTACCCATTGGCTAATTTTGGTTAAAGTAGGTCCTTTCTAATTTTAAAAGAATAACTTTTCTACCATAGAGTATCAAGAGTTAGAGGTCGACCGATATGGGTTTTTCTCTGGCCGATGCCGATATTTAGAAATCTGAGCGGCCGATGGCCGATTATATGATGCTGATTTTTGCGGTCGATATTTTAGGCGATTTTTTTTTTTTTTTTTTTTTTTCATTGGTGGCACTGGCTCGTGGCACTGGATGACACTAATTGGCACTGGAAGGAAGATGGCATTAGCAGAAGGCACTTATTGGCGCTGGCAGGTTGCACTGGATGGCACTGAAAGATGGTACTAGCAGGTGGCACTGGTTGGCACTGGCAAGTGGCACTGGTTGGCGTTGGCAGGTGGCACTGATGGCTTTAATTGGCACTGGTAGGTGGCACTGGATCGCACTGGCAGGTGGCACTGGATGGAAGGTGGCACTAACTGGCACTGGATAGTGCCACTGGTATTGGCACTGGCAGGTGGCATTGGCGGATGGCACTGGATGGAAGGATAGTGATGAAACCCCTACAGCTTGCAGATTAGTGATGCCATGGAAGGTTAACAAGGGGGAGGCCAGGGTTGCAGGTTAATGAAACGCCAAATAGTGAAGGAGGAAAATGATGATGTAACCCCCCCCTCCCCTCTGCTCCCCTCCAGATTGACGGTCCGTTCCTTAAGTAGAGAAGAAAGGCCAAAGATCACGACCCTGCAGGTTCTAGTACTAAAGGAAAGCTAAAGATGACAGCCCCAGTGATGCCAAGTAGCAAAAGAAACCTAAAGATGACAAGCCAAACTTTTTCCCCCAGGTAATAAAAGGATAAGTCAGGCCAACATTTTACAGATTAGTGTCTTGCCAAGGAGTGATGTAGGGATAAATATGACGTCTTTCACATTGGTGATGCCAAGTAGTGAAGGAAGGATAAAGATGACAGGTCAATGAATTACCAAGTCGTGAAGGAGCAGAATGATGATGATGCCCATCTCCAGACTGTAGATCAGTTACTTGTCAAGTAGAGGAAGGATAAAGATGTTGACCCTGTAGTTTGCAGATCAATGACTTGCCAAGTAGAGAAGGGTTGATAAAGACAGGCCAGCATTGTATAGATTGGAGACTTGCTAATCGGTAAAGGAACATCAGGATGGCAGCCACTTAGCTTGCCCCTTCAGTCCAAAGTGGGCAGTGGCCTCCCCTCTCTCTCCTTCCCTTTTTTTTTTTTTAATTATCACCACTTTTAAAAGGAATCAACCTGTAGAGCTGGTTTCAGAGGTTTTCCAGGAAGGTGGGCAATTTTTAGGACCAAATACGCAGTGGCCAGTTTAATTTCCACTTTTCCCACAATAGAAATGGATGGCATTTTGTGGCAGACGGTGAATACGACCCTGCAAGTAAAACACTTGGCTGTATATCTTGACTGGCATCCTGGAGAATCACCAGCTTTACAGAATCGCTTCATGGTGTCCAATTGTATCTAGAAATGACTTAAAGGAGTTGTAAAGGAAAACATTTTTTTTGCTGAAATGACTGTTTACAGGGTAGAGAGACATAATGGTTAACTGATTCCTTTTAAAAATAGATAAAAATCAATCCTATCATGAACCTACAGTTTAGTTTCATTTTTTGCTGTTGGTTCCTGTCTCTCTGATGTGCAGAGCCAGAGAGCCAATAGAGGGCAGTGATGGTTTGTAAAACGAAACTGGATTGGTGCTGAGGGGTTTTACACACACACACACACACACACCTCCTTGATTAGAGACCACAGTGAGAAAGCTCCCAGTACTTTTTTCATAAGAAAACAGACAAGCAGGAAGTGTGCAGAACAGAGAGGAATTACAGAAAAAACAAATGAGGACATGAAACCAGGACTGCAGTAAGGTAAAGGAAGCTATTTAGCTAAAAATAATTTCCTTTAGTGACCCTTTAAGTGCTTGTATTTCTGGATGGCAACTTCAAACTTTTTTTTGCTTTTTAACCTGACGCCCTCCCACAGAATATATACAGTCTAAATCTTTTTATCTTGGTTTTGATTTTTGGGCATAACTTGGTAAATTTTTACGGAAGCTACCATCTTCTTCTCTTTTTTTTTCTTCTCTGACCATGCTGAGACTATAGAGCTCACTAACCCCCTCCCCCCCCCTCCTCACCCTCCTCACCCCCAATGTTTGGGTCTGGTGGTCAGATGTGAAGGTAGGACCCAGATATCCTATTGGTACCAGTGAGCTACCTATAAAGAAGGTGGCTCAGGTCAGCCAAAGGTTCATATTTATGCCAGGGGATGAGTGTAGGAGAGCAGTTTCCTCGTATCCCAGGGCTAACACTAGTAATCAATGCAAGTTCTCTTATCTGGTTAGTTAATATTCAGCCGAAAAACTGTTAATAATTGAACACTGATTGGTAGTAGGGAGCAAAACCTCTTACCTTGGGCGGGTGACAAAGGTGATATACTGATACAGATCTGAATAGTATTGTGCCAGCTGATCCGGGGTGGCCTGGTCTCCAGGATGATGCGGCTCGCTGGGAGCTGCTGATGTGGCTAAGCTCAGAGCCAGGAGAATGAAGACACAAGCACAGAGATATCTTAGCAGGGAGGTCATCTGTATAGAAAAATGAAAAATGGATTTGTCTTATTTACTGTCATAAACAGGGCCGTTGAAGAAATTTGGGGGCCCCAAGCAAAATGGGGGGCCCCCAAGCACCCTTCCCCCCCCCCCGCATGCATACGTTAGCACTACACACAATTTTTTTCTATTCTTACCTCCCCTTCTTCCCTGTAGGCTGCCGCTGTAGCGTGGCCAAGCTCCTCTTCCCCAGTCCCCTATCAGATAGGGCCGGGCCGGGTACCGTGTGGTACAGGAGATTCAGTTTCCTGTCTTCCCGGCTGGACTGTGAGGAAGTGAGCCAGGAACAGGAAACTGAATCTCCTGTACCACGCGCGGTACCCGGCCAGACTGACAGGACTCCAGGTGGAAGGAAGAGGAGCTACATCCTGGGAAGGAGAAGTTGGGGGCCCCAGGCCAGCTCGGGGGGGGGGGGGGGGCCCATGCAATTGTTTGTTTTGCCTGTCCTGTAGCGACGGGCCTGGTCATAAATACAACAGATTAACGTTTGTTTTGTGTGCTAGGGTGTTATTTTTATGTTTTTGTTTTTTTTTGCACCCTCTGTTTGCTTAGTCTTGCCACTTCTCCACTTTCCTCTTGCAGCCATTGTGTATCTAAATATGAATGTGTAGTCCAATAAGCACCAGAGTAGACTCTGTGTACTCAGTAAGTGTGAAGGGGGCTGTCAGCTCATCCCTTTAAACCCAAACACATGTTAACCACACAGGTTCTGTGGCTGATTAAGATGCTAAATAAACTCTGTCTTGGCTGCATTATATTGGCCTCAGAACCTGTGTAATTCATATGTGTTCATGTTTAAAGGAATGAAGTGGCAGACCTAGCTATGGCTGTTGAGGTGACCAGATTATTTTTTTAAATAAAATCCGAGGACATATTATTATCATTTTTTTATTTTTTTTTTACTAGCAATGGCGGCAATCAGCGACTCTTGCTCGTCGCCGCCTGCCTCACAGCCTTTTAAAGTGGAGCTCCACCCATATAAACAACATTTTGCCATGTTGTTTAAAAAAATAAAAATAAAAAAACCTGAAAAAAAAAAATACTCACCCGAAATAGCTGTTGCTATGCGGAAGTCCGTAATCTGCCTCACCTGCACCGCGGTCCGATTTCTTCTTCTCCTTCTCCTTGTGAATGGGCGCGCTGCTTTCTGGGAACTGTGTGTGTTCTCAGAGAGCAGCGCGCCCATTCACAAGCCAGCGTGAGACTCGCGCAGGCACAGTAGGAAACGGGCAGTGAAGCCGTACGGCTTCACTGCCTGTTTCCCATAGTGTGAATGGCGGCGCGGGACTCGGAGCGATCGCGGGACCGGCATCGGGGGGGCCATCAGCGCGGGCGCCTAGGACAGGTAAGTGTCCTTATTTAAAGTCAGCAGCTACACTGTTAGTAGCTGCTGACTTTAAAAAAAAAAATGTTTGCGGCTGGAGCTCCGCTTTAAGTCTCACTCTCCGGCCCCGGCTGCTACTGGGTGGGTAGCAGAGGAAGATCACTCCGCCAGGGAGGGCAAGGAGATAGGCAGGCGGCTGGCCAAGACTTAAGCCAAGGCAGAAGATCATGCGAGCGGAGCTAGATGGGCATGCATCCGAAACTGAAGAAATATTCCCTCCTCTCCATACAGCACATGATCATCAGAAAGGGGCAGAGATGATGGAAAAAAAATACCCCCCCCCCCCCCCTAAGCTAGTAGGTGCGGCAGAGTGTAATTCAGATTTTTATTGTTTTTTATTCTGCACTGACTGTCTTTGAAATTGCCCCAGCCCCTGTTCAAATCCAATCCGGGGACAGACTTGGTCCGGGGACAGTGTCCTTAATCCAGGGACTGTCCCTGGAAACCGGGGCTGTCTGATCAGTGATCACCCTACAGTTACTCTGCTAATGCAGGGCAGTACAGTGTGAGGGCAGCAAGCGTAATTGCCAAATCTATTATCACTGATACAGAAACTCCAAAATTCATTTATTGGGACCGCTTAGGCAAAATTTGCTGGGAAAAAAATTGACTTTACATTTTTTTATATATATATATATTAATGCGTATTCAGACTGATTTTTACTGTTTCTTCTCTCTAAGATATTTTGCGAACATTTCTAGAACAAATCCATGGTGTCAGAAGACCCTCTGCCCACAACCCCACACCCTGATATCCATGTTATCAAGGTTCGGGTGACTTTGATCTCAGAACTGTAATCTTAATAAAAAGCGGGTATATATTGAAGGCCAGAATGGGCGATCATTTTTTAATGATTCCTGGAAACATAGGTCATATAATCGTTAAGAAAAATTTGAAAGTCTTGAGCGATTTGGCTCGTCTCGAATTACTAGGAGCGCTATAGCAAATTGGGAGTTTTCATTGCCCCGTAATTTTGACATCCTTTTTTTTTGTTATGGCTTGGTTCACGCTATTGCGGGTGCAAGAATCGCACCTCCAACCACCCACAGCCAAATCTTTAATAAGCACCCGCATCATAAAATGCAGCGCGTTTGTGGGTTCAGGAACTGCGGGGAAATGGCATGGTGTGATTTCGCTGCCGCTGCATTTTCAAAATGGTCTAGGAACCTGTTTTCCTGCATGAAACCAAAGCACAACAAGCCATTAAAATCGATTGACTTCTGTGCCAGCATAAATTGGACTTGTCCTACAATAATATGAACCTGGTTATAAGAGTGCACTAGGATTTAATTGGCTACTGTGTTACAGAAGCTCCTTTCAACTATTCTTGGGCCTGTTTTTTGCCCAAAAAAACTGTTCATCATAACCTTTTTTTCAAAAGAGGGGAGAAAAAAAATAAACAGCAAAAAAAGGAAAAGGGAAGTAATTAATAATAAAAAAAAAGCAACAACACACAACTACAGTAACAAATACGCAAATAACATTTTGTATGAAATCAAGATATACTGTACCCCAAAAGAAACTTGGGGAAAAATGTATTAATATTTTTTATTTATTTTTTTAAGTATATTTCAGTCCTATCGGCTCAATGAGTAACTCTGCTATGGTTAGGTTTCACCAAAGGTAAAACTTGAAATTTTCCAGAAATCGCTCCTGTTATCCTGGCATAGGAATATCTACCTTGTACCTCCCTCCCTATCCTCCTTTATGCTTTATTTATAAAGGTGTGTACTTGGCCGGGCATACATGTTTTTTGGCACACTCCTAACGGGTTTGGCTGAAAATGGCCAAATTATGCCAGCATGCTAAGCTTCCCCCATTATTTTTGGAGATGGACAGATATTGTAACATGGTTGAATAAGAACATCGGTTCAACCTGGGAGCGTATGTCTGAGTGTTTTATGTCACTACCATTTTCCATAGCCCTGTACATTGTCTGCTTTAACTTATCTGCACTCTCCACCAATTGTGGAAGGGAGTTCCACATCCTCATCACCTTAACAGTAAAGAACCCCTTACGTAGTTAAAGCTTGAACCACTATTCGTCCAATTTGATTGTGTGGCCACATGTCTTCTGTAGAGACCTTAGATCAGTGGTTCTCAACCTTCTAGTGCCGTGACCCCTTGATAAAATTTCCCAAGTTGTGGTGACCCCTAACAGTAAAATTATTTACGTAGCGTGGGTTGTCAGCACCCACCCAAGGCAAGACAAGTAATTTGCACCCCTAACCCACGGACATTTAGTGCTCCCTGGGTCCTTTTAATGGCAACTATATTCACAGCTAGTGTCACTTACTGTGTCTCCGGCTTCACTGTGTCTTCCAACTTTGTTGTGTCTCGTGGCAGTGACACCTATGCCAAAATCAGGAGATGGGGGTCTCCTCTATCCCCTCCCACTTCACATTTCTCACCAGTCAGCTGACCTCTAGTCTTTGCCCCCCAGCCATGCCATGAACTGAAAGGGCACCTGCGAAGAGGCTGAGTGGGCGGCCACGTGCTCCAGGGATAGCCCTGCTAGGTGGTTGCAAAAGGGCTGGGAGAGTGATGCGGGCTTCAGAAACAGCCCAGGATTCAGTGACCCCTGGCAAATCATCATTTGACCCCCAAGGGGGTCCCGACCCCCAGGGTGAGAACCACTGCCTTAGATTAAAACTTTTCTCCCAATGCTAGAGTCACTATTTTAAGG
This sequence comes from Rana kukunoris, assembly GCA_029574335.1. Classification (NCBI taxonomy): domain Eukaryota; kingdom Metazoa; phylum Chordata; class Amphibia; order Anura; family Ranidae; genus Rana; species Rana kukunoris. The sequence goes on from CM056060.1 coordinate 29,231,496, forward strand.
ATTTGTATATCATTATCATATCCTCCTCTTAAGCGTCTCTTCTCCAGGGAGAATATGTTTTAACGTTTGTAATCAATCCTCATAACTGAGGTCCTCCAGTCCCCCTTATCAGTTTTGGTTCCCTTTTTCTGGATTCTCTTTAGTTCCCGCACCTCCCTCCTTGAAGACTGGTGACCAGAAGTGGACAGCACACCAAGCTGTGGCCAGAACAGGGTTTTGGAAAATAGTAGAATTATAGTTTTATCTATATTTAATAGACATGTGCAGACTGGAATATTTAGTTTAGTTTTTTCGTTTGGAAAATAAATTTATTTAGTTACTCCCGAAAATCGTTTTGATTTATTTTGTTTTTCGTTGGGGAATAGCTTTCGTCCGAAAATCCAATAATACTTGGTTTCTGTCGAATGGTCAAAAGAATATTCGACGGAACGTCGAATCTTTACGTCGAATCGTACATTTCCGTTCGAATATTCCGCCTACAAGAATTCTAATGTTGTATAACTAGTAATAATGTCGAATCTATTTTCTCATAAATCGAAATCTAATCTCTTTAATGTCGAATCTATTATTTCTATAGTGTCGAATCTTTTCTCTATAATGTCGAATCTATTTTCTCATAAATCGAAATCTAATCTCTGTAATGTCGAATCTATTATTTCTATAGTGTCGAATCTTTTCCCTATAATGTCGAATCTCTCTATATCGAATTTTTACCGCAACGAAAACGAAAATAAAGCATTTTTTATGTCGGATCTTTTGGTTTTCGTTTCTTGCGCTTTCGGACAAAAATGCATTCAAACAAAAACCAATATTTAATGCATACTAGTAGTCTGCTAACCTTGCTTCATGCAGCATGTCATCTACTAGGGCACCCAGATACTCCTTCTTCATCCTCAGTCCCCCCCCCCCCCCCCCCCCAGAGGTTCTCCTCACATGGAGTCGCATGCATGCAAATTATTACATTTTTCTATGTTGAACCTCATCTGCCATATAGCTGTGCACCCTTCTCTTTTTTTCTAGGTCTTCTTGAATTTAAGGCGTTATGAAATCTGCCTACTTGCGGTCTGGTCAAATCCATGTTAGCCAGCCCTTCCTAAAAGTTGTGTTTGAAGTTGGTTGGTAATGAAAGCATCATTAATTGTTGTCCCCTGTGTATGTATGATGGCTCTCCTTTGATATGTGTAGTTCCCTGCTGTCACCAGCCAAGAGAAATGACCCAATTATTACGCTGCTAAAAGTATTCCCAAGGGCTGCAACCTTGGCTGTGGAAGCAGATGGTCGATATTCCCATGCGTAAAAAGTGGGTGCTCTTACCTTGGTCATTATGTCGGCTGAGTTTGGAATGATGACCCTGAAATCCCACGTAGTTTTTATCTTTGTTCCAGCGCCCTCCCAAAGTTTTCGTCATCGTAGAAGACCACCCATACCTTATCTCCAGGCTGCTGCCCCCTCCCATTACGCACCATTAATATGTCAACTGTTCACTTTGGTGACTCAGATTTCCCAGTGCATCACGCTGAAGAAGTAGCCGCTTGGAAAATTCAAGTTTTTGGATTATACTAATCAAACAAGACCGTTACTCAATCTAGTACTCTGGGTGTCTGGGAGAGAAGTTGTTTCCAGTTACTTAGAGACGGTGCCAATCATTGGTTATGCAGCCCTCATTTCCAACAAGGGGTTGTCTGAAGTCCTTGCCTGAAACCAGCTGTGCCAAGAAAGACTGATGGGGGGCAACAACAAATACTGTGTATAAGTATACACTATATAAAACTGGAAATGAAGCCTAATGCCGTCTACACACGATCGGAAATTCCGACAACAAAACCATGGAATGACTTGTTTTGCATACACACAGTCACACAAATCTTGTCGGAAATTTCAAACGTCAAGAACGTGGTGATGTACTACACTACGACGAGTCGAGAAAAATTAAGTTCAACGATTCAGAGCATGCGTAGGATTTTTGTGCATACAGACGATCGGAATTTCCGACGAGAATTTGAGAACCAGCTCTGAAATAACGACAGCAAATGTCCGATGGAGCCTACACGCGGTCGGAATTGGTGACCAAAAGCTCACATCAAACATTTGTTATTGGAATTTGAAATCGTGTGTACGCGGCATTAGAAGGGAAACTGGAAAACCATCTGGCCAGTTTTTTGTTCTCCATTGCAGTAATGCACCAAACCACCTCAATGATGATCTGGGCACCCCTTTTTGCTTATTTGTTTGTAATTCAGTTGAGCTGTTCACAAATGGTGATGCTCGCATTGAAAAAAAATCAACCAAAATGTTGGTGAATATGGGGGTGAGCATTCTGTCCATCCAGGATCTTCCCTTTTTTTTTTGGTTCTGCTCAGTCCAGGCTGACTGATGACCTGTCTTCCATCTACTACAGCTAAGCAGTACAACTTGGTCTTCAACAGCCTGTAATTGGACAATAAAGGAATGGTAGCAGGCTAATGAGCTCCTCTCTCTGCATACCCTGACCACTTTTTTTTCCTTTTGGCTATTTTCCTTTTTGGCACATACACAGCACAACTGATTTGCTGCCAGTCCCTCTCCCAGTCTTATTACATAGGAGCTGTCTGCTCACCCCCTAAGCTAGACATTACAAATGACAATAAAATAATAAAAATAACTGTATTGGTAATTTTTTATTTTTTTGAGTGAATCCCTGACCTTGAACAAACATTTGAATATCGGGTGTGTAAACAATTCATAGTTGCATACTTGCATGGATCAGTTATTGAGCAGGTAGTTGGGTAATGAAGGATTACCCCCCCCCCCCCCTTTATCTCTCTTGACATGTTCCCTTTAGTAAGCCATGTATTCTCTCATGATAACACTAGAGGGCACTGTAGGAATAGTATTTGTACATTGCATTATGTCTCCATTGACTGTGTCCTCATTCTAGGATTTGGTTGTCATGCTGTTTTCATTTGCGTTTTTTTTTGTATGCATGATCGTCATCCCACTTTTTTTTTTGCCGGTATTGGAGAGTCTACCAGTTATGCCTTGTACACACGATCGGGTTTCTTGGCGGTCAAAAGACCGCCGGGAAAATTGAGAACCGGCTTTGTTACTTTCTCCCCATGTATACACGGCCAGTTTTCCCGACAGGAAAACTGTCTGAGAGCTCTGGTCAGGAAAACCGGCCAGCCATGGGAAAACTGCGGGAAATAAATGCAGCGATTCGCAACGGGAAGAAATAGAAAGCACTTTTTAGCGGCACTTTTGCGGCGCTATTCGGCGCCCTGCTAGCAGCCGAGAGGGTTAAAACTGATGCAAATCGCCTCTGCAGAGGTGCTTTGATGGCGGTATAGCCCCAGTGCCCCATTGATTTCAATGGGCAGGAGCTGTATACATTAAGGTGACCAGATTTTTAAAATGAAATCTGGGGACATATTTTTTTTTTTACTAGTAATGGCGTCAATTAGCGACTCTCTGCCCATCGCCGCCCGCCTCACAGCCTGATGAGTCCTAATCTCTTGGCCCTGGCTACTACTGGATGGGGAGCGGAGGAAGATCACTCCACCAGGGAAGGCAAGGAGATAGGCAGGTGGCTGGCTGGGATTTGAGCCAGGGCAGAAGAAAATGCGAGGGAAGCTGAATTGGGCAAGCACCCGAAACTGAAGAAATATTCCCTCCGCTCCGACCATCACATGATCATCAGAAAGGGGCACAGATAATGGGAAAAATACACCCCCCTATGCTAGTAGGCATGGCGGAGCGGGGTGGGGGGGGGGTGTAATTAAAATTTTTTTTATTTTAATTCTGCACTGACTGTCTTTGAAATTAAATCCAATCTGGGGACAAAATCGGGGACAGACTTGGTCCAGGGACAGTGTCCTCAATCAGGGGACTGTCCCCTGAAACTGGGGATGTCTGGTCACCCTAGTATACATCGCTCCTTCACCGCTCCAAAGATGCTGCTAGCAGGACTTTTTTTTTACCGTCCTGCTAGCGCACCACTCCAGTGTGCTGGAGAGACATCAGCGGCTGTTTCGGGTCGCTTTGCAGCTGCTATTTTTAGCGTTTTTAGCACCTGCAAAGCGACCCAGTGTCTCGTATTTAACCACTAGGGTACTGCTGGCCGCCGGGCACCCGCGATTGCCCAGTAACTGAGCAGGGACGTGGAGCTCTGTGTGTACACAGAGCTCCACGTCCTGTCAGGGAGAGGAGACCTGTGTCCCTTGTACATAGGAACACAGATCGGTCACCTCCCCCAGTCACCGCCCCTCCCCTACAGTTAGAACACTCACTAGGCTACACATTTAACCCCTTTCCCTACCCCCTAGTGGTTTACCCCTTTACCTGCCAGTCACATTTACACAGTAATCAATGCATATTTATAGCACTGTTTACTGTATAAATGTGAATGGTCCCAAAAATGTTTCAAAAGTGTCCGATGTGTCCGCTATAATGTCGCAGTCCCGAAAAAAAATCGCAGATCGCTGCCATTCCTAGTAAAAAAAAAAAAAAAAAAATCATAATTATATCCCCTAATTTTGTAGGCAATATAACTTTTGTGCAAACCAGTCACTATACGGTTATTGTGATATTTTTGAAAAAAAAAATGTAGAAGAATACGTATCGGCCTAAACTGAGATAAAAATTATTATTATTTTTTTTTTTTTAAATGGGATATTTATTATAGCAAAAAAATATTGTGTGTGTTTTTTTTTATTTTTTTTCAAAATGTACGCTTTTTTTTTGTTTTATAGCCCAAAAAATAAAAACCACTCGGCGATCAAATATCACCAAAAGAAAGCTCCTATTTGTGGTTAAAAAAAGGACGTAAATTTTGTTTGGGAGCCACGTCGCACAACCCCCACAATTGTCAGTTAACCACTTAAGGACCGCCGCATGTACATTTACGTCGGCAGAATGGCACCGACAGGCACATCAACGTATATATACGTTGGTGCCTTGGGGGGGATCGGGGGTCCGATCGGACCCCCCCCGTACATGCGGCGGTCCGCGCGGCTGCAGGAGCGATCCGACAAGTGGGGGCGGCTATCCGTTTTCATCCGCCCCCTCCGGATTCGCTCCCAGCCAATGCGCGCGCCCGCCTGACCTGTCACTTCCTCCTCCTGTGTAAACACAGGAAGGAGGAAGCGACGTGATCTCTCCCTCGGCGTTTGTTTCAAGCGCCGCTGAGGAGAGATCACCACACTACAAGTAAGTCCTGCACCAACACTACACTACACACACACAAAATCACATTTAACCCCCGCGATCGCCCCCCCCCCCTCCCCCCTGTCACAGTGTCACTGAATGCAGTAATCATACATGTATGATTACTGTATTTAGTGTCAGTGTGACAGACAGTGTGACAGTCAGACAGTGTTAGTGTCAGGGTAGCCCCCCCACCCCCCCCAATAAAGTTTTAACCCCTTGATCACTGCCCTAGTTAACCCTTTCACTCCCTATTGCCAGCATCACTAAGCGATCATTTTTCTGATCGCTGTATTAGTGTCGCTGTTCCCGCTAGGTAGCTAATTTTTTTTACTAAAGACATGCGGCTAAATAAATTTTGGCCTAAATGTTTGACTAAAATTTAGTTTATTGGTTTTTTATTATAACAAAAAGTAAAAAATATTGATTTTTTTCCAAAAATGTCGCTCTATTTTTGTATATAGCGCAAAAAATAAAAATCGCAGAGGCGATCAAATACCACCAAAAGAAAGCTCTATTTGTGGGAAAAAAAGGACGCGAATTTTGTTTGGGAGCCACGTCGCACGACCGCGCAATTGTCTATTAAAGCGACGCAGTGCCGAATCGCAAAAACCCCTTGGGTCATTTGCCAGCGTATTGGTCCGGGTCTTAAGTGGTTAAAGTGACGCAGTGCTGGAAGCTAAAATGTTGTCTGGGAAGGAAGGGGGTGTAGGTGCACAGTAGGCAAGTGGTTAAAGTGGCAATTCTGAAAAAATTACGTTTTTGTATATGAAAACCACCTTGGCGCACACCAGATGTGACTTGTTTTCATATAATTGGGCATTCCTCTATTAAAGTTCAATATGGCCTGAGCCTAGTGATCTAAATCGTAAAATATGGCACCACAACGTGGTGTCTCCCTCACAGCCATAAATTTCAATGGGAAATTTTGAATAGGAAGCCAATCTATTCCTATATGAAAACCATCTTGGCTCGCCCAAATTCCCCCTTTTTTTTTATTACTCATTGGGCATCCTTCTATATAGAAAAGTTCAATTTGGCCCGAGCCAAGTGATATAAACCATGAAGAATGGCACCGAAATTGTCGCCTTTGCATTTCAATGGGAAATTTTGAATAAGAAGTTAAACTATTCCTTCATGATTTATATCATTTGGCCAAATTGGACTTTCCTATATAGTGGAATATGGGTGAGCCAAGATGGTGCCATGTTTTATGCTTTATATCACTTGGCTCAGGCCAGTTTGAACTTTAACTACCGTATTTTTCGCTCCATAAGACACACTTCCCCCCCCCCCCCAAAAAAAGGAGGGGAAATGTCTGTGCGTCTTATGGAGCGAATACTGACCAGCTGCCGCCATGTTACAATATCGGGCACCTCCCCTCTCATTTACCCTTTATGTCTTCTGGGTACTGTAGGCTGACTGAGGTTCATGTCACTGGTGCATGCGCAGTGAAGATTTCTCTCAAGCATCTTCCAGGACAGCCCATGAGACCTAGGGCTCCTCCTACCAGGACAGGAAACACGTTACCCCCACCAGATAAAAGAGCGGTCCTCCAGGCCCCATGTCAGTATTAGTGTTTCCTCCGGACGGGGGGTAACATGTTCCTGGAACTGGTTCCCCTGGGTCTCAAGAGCATGGCTCCCTGAGCGATGGTTACGTTTTCCTACCTCTTCCTTTAGGTCCCAGAGCGACACATCCACGGGGGAGTTGGTTTGTGGTTGCTGTCCCTGTTTCTCGGGACATTCCCCAATGTACCGTCACGGCGTCCGAAGCTCCCCCCTGCAGAACCGCATGGTTTTTGGCTGCTGTAGCAGATGTGGCGGCTTGTTTCCCTGCCAGTACAGCCAGGCTAGAACATGCAGGGGAAGGAGGAAGCCGCGCGCAGGAAGGGGCGGAACTTGCGTTCCAAGCTGGCTTACAGGAAGTCCCGGAGGGGTCACTTCAGGGGCGTGTGACATCATCGACGGGCGCCGGAGACGCTGGTTCCAGTCTCAGAACGGCGCGAACAGGGATGCTGGGAGGCTGGTCGTTTGAAAAGTGAAACCCAGCAAAGGCTGCAGATCACTACAGGGAAAGGATGGACTCCTTTTGAGATACCTGCACAGGCAGTGGAATCAAACCCTAATGCCAGCTCCTCACAGGTAAGCCTGAAAGTGTATGTACTTTTCTTGCACTAACCTGTGAGTGTCTTTTTCCCTTGTAACTAGTAAGGACTAGGTGAAGGGTGCACATGTTTCTTTTTCTCCTGCACGGGGTGTTATGGGGGGTATGCGGCTGTAGATTTACAGGGTCAATTTTGTTCTCTTGCAGGCAAAGCCCAAGCGCAGCCACCAAAAAAGAAATGTGCAGTGTGCGGAAGTAAACTGAGCTCCCCATGGAGTAAACCAGTTTGCCGCTCTTTTGTATTATAAGCCTAATAAAAGATGACCCGGTAGCCTTATGTCAGAAAATACTGACTTCAGTTAGTGATGAGCTTAAATCCACTTTTAGCTCTTTCAAACTCTAAGGCCGCGTACACACGATCAAATTTGTCCGCTGAAAACGGTCCGATGGACCGTTTCAGCGGACAAATCCGATTCTGTGTACGGGCTAGCGGACAGGTTTGTCCATCGGACAAATTTCAAAGCATGCTTTGAAATTTGTCCGCTACAAACCTGTCCGTCGGATATGTCCGCTGGTTAGTACGGGAAACCAGCGGACATATTCTCCCGCACATGCGTCGTATCCTGTGAATGGATCCGACGCATGCGCGCGGAAGTGTTTACTTCCTGGTGCGTGACGTAGCGGTGACGTGGCGGCGTCAACGTCACCGCCGCATCACCACGCTGTCTGCCGGCGGGGATTTTGATCCGATGGTGTGTACACGCCATCGGACCGAAATCCGATGAGACATGTCCGCTCTAAACTGTCCGTCGGACAAGTTTGAGCGGACATATCTCATCGTGTGTACGAGGCCTAATTGATACATTTCAGGCTCCCACAGAGGGTCAAACAGGAAAACTTCAGTTAGTAGCATTCCGCAACAAAATGTGGAGAGTGAAGACTCTGAGACTGAAGTTAGATCTACCCGTTCTTCTCCTGAAGAATCAGGGTCAGATACAGGGCCCAGGGTTAGAGAATCCTCTAGGGGCTCATGATTTAGGTGTCTTTGGAAGACGTGGACAACTGATTAAAGGCTATTTGTACAACTCTGGTAATGGAAGAGGAGGAGGTACAATCCCACGGTAGCCAGATTCTTCAAATCCATTTCTAGGGCCAGGCCAGTTGTGGTAAGAAGTTGTCCAACTTGGGACCTGTCCCTGGTACTTCAAACTCTGGTAGAGTTTCCTTTTGAGCCCTTAAGAGGATATTTCTATTAAGTTACTTACTTTAAAAACTATCTTTTTGGTAGCAATTACCTCAGCTCGTAGAGTAAGCAAGTTACAGGCCTTATCAGTCAGGGAGCCATTCCTCACGATTTTGGAGGATTGAGTTGTTTTAAATACTGATCCAGGTTTTTTGCCTAAGGTAGCCAGTACATTCCACAGATTGCAGGACATTGTACTGCCATCCTTTTGTAGTTCGCCACAGGGCGACCAAGAAAAGAAGTTTAGTTTTTTAGTTGTGAGAAGAATCCTTATCGTCCATCTAGAGGTCACCAAGACTTTTAGGAAGACAGATGCTTTATTTGTCTTTCTTTTCAGGTATGCACAAGGGTAAGAGTGCATCTAAAGCAACATTGGCTAGATGGATAAAACTAGCCATCTCGGAAGTTTATAAAATTAATGAAGTTCCTACACCTTTTTGTCACTGCGCATTCAACGAGAGCTTTGTCTGCGTCTTGGGCTGAGAGGCCTGGCGCCTCTTCGGAACAAAATTTGCAAGGCTGCCACATGGTCCAGTTATTCGACCTTCATTAAACATTACCGCCTGAATCTATCTGCTCAAGAACAGGCGTTTGGTCGAAAGGTCCTTCAGGCAGTTGTCCCACCCTAGACTGGTAAGTTCTGGCTCATCGTCTCATGGGCTGTCCTGGAAGACGCTTGAGAGAAAAGCTGAGTTAGGCTTACCGGTAACTCCTTTTCTGAGAATCTTCCAGTACAGCCGGATTCCCACCCGGTTTTGTATGGAAGTTATGTGTATTATGCATATGTTTTTTCAGGGAAGTCCTACGGTTCTCGAGAATACTGACATGGGGCCTGTAGGACCGCCCTTTTATCTGGTGGGGGTAACGTGTTTCCTGTCCTGGTAGGAGGAGCCCTAGGTCTCATGGGCTGTCCTGGAAGACTCTCAGAAAAGGAGTTACCGGTAAGCCTAACTCGGCTTTTTTCATCCCTGCTCAATTGGTGACGTCAGGTGCCGAGCTGGAGATACAAGAGACGGCATCTCCAACGTGTCACCTGCTGGAGTGACCATGCGATGTGTGTACATGGCAACAGGTATCTAATCGTTCTCGGGTCTTTCTTTATCGGACTGCACCTGCAGTGCTGTGCTCGTAGCCGTAGTGAATTAGTTATAAGATGGTGATATTATTTCTAATGCCGCGTACACACGACCATTTTTCGGGTTCTAAAAAAATGAAGTTTTTCTTTGTCATTAAAAACAATCGTGTGTGGGCTTCAGAGCATTTTTCAGGTTCTGAAAAACGGGCAAATCTTTTTTTGAAAATGCTCTATTTTTTCACAACGTTTTTAACGTTGTACTTTTTAGGGTTGTAAAAAATGGTCGTGTGTGGGCTTTGACGTTAAAAATCTGCGAATGCTCAGAAGCAAGTTATGAGACGGGAGCGCTCGTTCTGGTAAAACTACCGTTCGTAATGGAGTAAGCACATTCACCACGCTGTAACAGACAGAAAAGGGCTTTTACTAACACGAAATCAGCTAAAGCAGCCCAAAGGGTGGCGTCATCTGAATGGAACTTCCCCTTTATAGTCCGGTCGTACGTGTTGTACGTCACCACACTTTGCTAGAGCATTTTTTTTTCATGATCGTGTGTAGGCATGACCGTTTTAATGATCAAGCCTGAAAAAACTTCATTTTTCACAACCCAAAAAATAATCGTGTGCACGTGGCAGAACACGCAAACTACTGTTTCACAATCCCTTCTTGTAGGATCTCAGCCCACTGAGCTCACAGCCCCTCTCACTAGACTTGCTGATTCGCTTCCACTGAATCCCGTGAGCTCCTCTAGTAGTCTTTAGTTTAATATCTTCCTCAAGCATTACTCCAGCTTTCCTGCTGGGCCCCTGGCTTGATACTCCTCTTCAAACATCACCCCACTGCCTGGCTTGGCATCTCCTGAATTTTTCTGATTTCTTCCCCATCCCCCGTTGGTGAGAATACTGCTCCGGTACTTGCTTCAGCTATTCACGGTGGTCCCTTAGTGGCAACGGCTTCCCCTCTACCTCGGACCACGATAGGTTCTCTGGCTGGCAGTTCTGGTTGGACTGCAAGCCACAGTCTCAACCCCATGCTGCTCTCTTGCTTCTGGAAAGGTCCTCAGACAGTCTAGCGGCCAGATGTGCCCAAGATAAGACCAAACTCTGGCCTAGCAGCCCAGGCAGCACAACGCACTTCCACTCAGAAAGCTGTCCAGGTGGCACAGAACTCCGATCACCTGACTCCACCCAAAAATATAGGTTCACTCAGCAGGCCAAGGGATTTAAGAAAACCCCTGCCAATTGGCTGAGATACTCCTAATCTGTCCTTGCTTTGCCCTTATCCTATCTAATGCCACAGGCTACCTGGCTACCTGGCCACCCAGTGGCAGAAGAGAGAAGTGAAGCAATTCCCAGACATAGGGTGAACTCAATTCATCCTAACAAATGGCCAAGGCAATCACACCTGGCAGGTACATTTAGGAGCAACACTGCCTAAACATCAGGGTGCTACATATAAATATGGGAGAAGGCTGGGTTTGGAGGCTGCTGTCACTCTCCTCTGCTTTCTGTCAACTCTCAGACAAGATATTCTGTAAATCATGTGGAAAAAGCATGAAGGTTCCGGACGTCATCCAAGCATGGGAAACGCTAAGGTGGATTACTACCATACAGAAATATGCCTGGGCCTGCCTATTTAGTTGTAGTTAGGATTAGTAAATCGACTCTGTTCACATTCAAAAGGGTGCAGGTTGGTTCTAGCATATCAAAAGAACCAGGGTCTGTAAAGCACAAAGTGGTATGAAGCTCCACTACTTGGAATTGGCTTGGCAAGATGAGGAGGAGGCAAGCAGTTGCTATGAGTAACCAAGTACTAGCTCATGACATATTCTGGATCGGCTGCAAAGGCTATGAATGTGATTTTCAGGAGCACATGGCGCTCATTGCCCTGATGAGATTATCCATACCAAATCACCTTTCCAGTTTATTCAGTCACAACTCACATGAAAGAAGATCTGGCAATGTTTATTCGTCATATGATCCGTAGAATGTGCAGTTACAATAGGTAAAAGAATGATTCTTCCATGCAGGTTTAGAAGATGCAACAGGTCACACTGATAGTACAGCATAAAATGACTGATGCAGAGAAGAGGGGAAGGCGAAAACTCAAGCAGCATGCAAACTACGGAGTGGCACAAGAGACAAACTTAAGATGAACATTAAAGAAACAGTACATTATAATAAAACATGACATGACACAAGCAACCATTTGTTAGGTGTGGTACCTGGTAAGGTCACAAGTCCTCCATGAATGAGGGGGCGATGTTTTGGCTCTGAGAAACCGAGCCTGCTTTACAGATCCATGGAACATTACAAGAGGATCTCTCAGATCTGGATTAACTCTGTGTGGCAAGACTGGGCACAGATGATAGGAAATCTTATATTCTACATTGTGACATAAAAATAAAAAAAATATTACAAAAATAATATATTGCTTTTTTTAATAAAAAAATATTCATAATAATAAATGTTCACAAACTTGACAGTATTAAAGAAACAAATTAACTAAAATAAAAATTATGCTTTGAAACCTTGTGTCACATTGCATTCCAACACCATTTTTACAGATTTTTATTTTTCATGCTGACAATTGTGTGATTTAGTGTTGCTGGAATTTTGGATGCTCAAAATGGTTGAAAACTCTGCTTCATTGAGTGTCGCAGCTTGATTTAATTCCATAGCATTGGTGTGTTCTATTCATATATTTAGTGATTTGTTTGCTTCCCCCCTCAGATGCTGTGGTTATGAAAGCTGGACAGATAGACTTCTCGAATCCTTAGTCTTCTCCTGAATTCTTCCCATCCAGGTAGTACATTTCAAGGTAAATGGAACATTTTTTTATAACCATTAAGGAATCCTGGTGTTGTGTGCCCATACATACTAAAAGGCTTGTAATGCTTTGCTCTACTATTCATTTAATATGGCACCCCATAGCCCATGGATCTGCACTGCAGGTATGTACATTGTGGCGAATAGAAGACAAGTTGCAACTCCATACATGCTCTTCAATAAGCCCAAATTTATTGTAACTCCTTATAAGATAAATACGTACAGCAGAAATTAACGCGTTTCAGCCATAATGGCCTTGTTCACAAATGTATTGTGGTGCAATGCAATAAAAAAAAGGCACAGCTCTAGTTTTTAAATGTCAATAGGCTGCCATCTTGCAGCTTGTTTTTAATGGTATGAGTGGGATTTTAAGTGTTATAAACTTTCTGTAGCTATAGCTTTCTAAAGTCGTTGACAGCAGCTATCAGAGTATAGGGAATTCACTGTTGGTCTTTCAGACTCTTGGTGTTGCATAGTGCTGTTGGTCTAACCTATTTTTCAGGCCCTGTGAGATAAAGGGTCTAAGGTGAGGGATTGACCTGTTTTTTTGCTGTTGTACTACTGGCCCCCAGTCCAGGGAGGGTGAGGGGGGGTGGGGTGTAACAAGTTATTTGAGAGAGGTAAAAGAGGAGATAAGAGGGGGGGGGGGTGGAATAAGGAATTGGAGTTTTAGTCCACTATAAAGATTTAATCTTTATTGAATAAAGGTACCTGAGTATAAAAGCCTCTAATGATATTAAGACAGTAGGATCTAATGATGAGAGAAGGGGTAAGGAGAAGTTTTAATGATATTGGGGGCATTATTGGTTGAGAATGCAGAGGAGTGTGGAGATAATGATTGAATTACTGTATTTATAACACTCACTTTTTTACCCTGAAAATAGAGGGTAAACTTTGCCTGCGTGTTGTATGCAGGGGGCTGTGGAAGTTTTTTTTCCCCTGAAACTTCCCTCTAAGGCCTCGTACACACGATCAAATCTGTCTGCTGGAAACGGTCTGCCAGACCATTTCAGCAGACAGATTTCTTCGTGTGTACGGGCGAGGCGACGGATTTGGCCACCCGACAGATTGGAAAGCATGCTTACCAATCTGTTGGCTGGGAACCCGTCCGCCCGACATGTCTGCTGGTTAGTACGCTAACCAGCAGACATGTCTTCTCGCACACGCGCCGAATGATTTCGACGCATGCGCGGAAGTGTTTTACTTCCTGGTGCGGTGACGTGGTGGCGTCAACGTCACCGCCACGTCACCGTCATGTCAGCGCGATGTCTGCTGGCGGGGATTTTGGTTTGCTCGTGTGTACACGCGAGAAAACCAAAATCCAAGCAGACAGATTTGTTCAAATCGGTCGGTCCAACCGATTTGAACAAATGGATTGCCTCGTCTGTACGAGGCCTTAAAGTTAGGATGCATGTTATATGCCGGTAAATTAGTGCCTAATTACGTAGAAAACCCTTGGGAGATTTATTTAAACTTTATAAGCCAAAATCTTTTTTAAACCTGTTTCATGAAAAAAAAAAAACTTTTTATCAAATGGTATATTCAGATCAAAATGTGTGTAAATAGCAATAAATTGGGGTCATTGTCTAAAAAAAAAATTACAACAAAAGGCTCTTGTATGGCAGTCTAAAAGAGTACCAAATCCAATTGCTGTAATGCAGAAATCTCAGTGTACAAAAAATCCCCCTCACTTTCCCTGATTGACCTGTGTCCTCCCTTTTTTGTGTCTCGCGCTTCCCCCCTCCAGCCACTGCAGCTCACAGTGGGAGGGTTTTCGCAAAAGGGGCAGTGCTGTCAATCCTGAAAATGGTGGGCAGGACTAGCTGTGGCCAGGTGCTGATTGGCAGGCTACAAGCCTGTGAATCAGCACTGCCAATTCTGATAGCCACGCTCCCTGCAATATGATCATATCCCACTGTAGTGTAAGCAGGCACAGCCTACATGAGAGTGGCAACTCTGCTCTGAATTCAAGAGCAGTAGTGCATTGTTGCCACCCCTTCACAAGCTGCATTTGGTGGACATCTTTGGCAATATCCACAGGTAACTATGAGACTTTGCAGGGGGACTACAATAAAACTGTAGGTACAAGTCCACTTCTATTTAAGTGATCCAGCAGGCATTTTTTTTTTATGGAAAGTCTTGGTCCTCCTTTTAAATGTGGTAGAACAGAAGACCATGAAAGATATGATGGAAAAGTAGGATTTTTCTCCTGAATGCTGAGGACTGCCTTGCATGCTGCCTGCTGTGGATCAGCATCATTTGTTGCAATGGCCCAGCCTCTAACACCTGTCATGGTGCTGGCCCACCCGCACCATAGCAAGTCATGAGGTAGGACATACTGGGCCTTGTGCTCTCGGTATGTCTGAAGAACCCAAATGGCATCCCAGATTACCACGGCATTGCAGTTGAGAAACACTACTGGATCAGCCTCATGAGTTGCCATGGTGCTGATAGCCCAACCATTACACCATAGTAACGAATGGTACTGTGCATTCTACCCTAGAGCATTATTGGGTGTGATGGTGCTGGCAGCTGATTAAAGTGGCATCTCGGTGTACCCCAGTTGAGAAAAACTGCCCTGGAGAGTCTCAGACATGAACCCACTGCAGATCTTCCATATAAGTGGATCTGAAGCACGCATATTGATCATAAATGTATGTTTTGTTTTTTCATAGTACTTTTAATAAATGTTCTAGAGATCTATTTCAGTGCACTATGGGTGTTTTCATGTACTACTGGCTCCTATGCCTGGTGTGCTGGTAGAACCCAATTATAAGTACAAGTAATCCCATTTTACAATAATGCACAGCTGTGACTGTGAAAGGGCTCATATGGGCAAGTTTGATGCTTTGGGAGCAGTCTAATTTAGAAGCAGGAACTTTTCAAAAGGTCAAGCTCTTGAGCAGAGCTATAGAGAATACCAAAGTTGCTTTGTTTTGTAGCAATCGTCTGTGAATCTATTTATGTTGTATCAAGTGAGTCTGAAAGTACACCACTCAAGAATTTTCATGTAAGCTTCCAATTTACTGTATCCCAATGGAATTTCAGAATTTTGAACATCTTACTATTAACCATATGGTTCTGAAAGGCCAACCACTTATACAATATGGGATATTTCGGGGGCAGATTAATGGTGGCTTTTCATATACTATATGGCCATAAGTATAAATATCAGACTAACGCACCCACACTATATGGTCAAAAGTATGTGGCTACTCCAAATTGTTGAGTTTCGATATTTACTGGAAACAACTGTTAGTGCTATGGCATACAAAGTGCTCTCCCAACCTTTAGTGACACTATCCCTGTGCACAAAGCCAGCTCTATAAAGATATGGTTTGCTGTGGAGGAACTAGAGTGATCTGCATAGGGCCAGGATCTGAACAGCTTTGGTGTGAACTAGAATGCCGATTGTGAGCCAGAACTTCCCATCCAACATTAGTACCTAACCTCCTGAGAGGGCACAAATTCCAACAGTTAGTATTAATTCCCATGGATTTTTATTCATGTCCAGCAAACTCGTATAGGTGTGGTGGTCAGGTGTCTACAAAATTGGCCAAATTGTGTACATCTTGGGGGTTGTTGTCAGTCAACTGCTGCTTGCATGCAAATTGAAATGCTGGGTCATGTTTGCTGATGGTTGTTTTGAGTAATATAGACTATACAAATAAATGGGAAAACCAGTTGAGAGATAAAGACCCCTATGGCTTTGCAAGAGGTGGGAGACCAAACTTTTTTCAGGTTTCTGATGAATTAACAGTAAACCATCCTATATGGCCCACCACTACCTACTCTATCAAAGTCTCGTGCACTGATGAGTTGCTGGTTTCATAAAAGGTAAAACTCGGATTTATTTTTGTCCTACAAGCCAAGAGA
Source organism: Rana kukunoris (assembly GCA_029574335.1). Classification (NCBI taxonomy): domain Eukaryota; kingdom Metazoa; phylum Chordata; class Amphibia; order Anura; family Ranidae; genus Rana; species Rana kukunoris. The sequence goes on from CM056060.1 coordinate 29,247,802, forward strand.
GATGTTCATCACCGGGGGAAGAGTTCGGTCTTGATTTCAAGGACACATGATTGGGCTTCTCGTCCTGTTTTTTTATTTTTTGTGTTTTTTGTTTCTGCCATTCATTTTATTGTGCTCCTCTTGCTTCAGAGTCCTATCTCAAGCGGCGTTCAAACCAGGTTTGTGCATTTTTTTATGTGGACTCCTTTGTGAAAAGACTTTTACACACAAAATATGGCAAAAACTATAAAATAATGCGCAGTACTGCAATAAATCTCATCTGTGTGGAAAGACCTCCTGCCAAAAATATAATTTTAATTTTTATTTATTTTTTAAATGCGCACTACCTAAAATTAGGCAAATTTGGTGGATTTGAGCTCATAATGCATCGGACTGTAAGAAAAATGTTCATAACTTCAGTCTCTGAACCGGAAGGTCACGTTGACATTCTGTTTTCACTGGTGGTAACTGCGGCTTATGAATTTTTTTTTTTTTCAATATACTTTCATTTAGTATTGGTTAGTTTTTATATGGGTTTGCATTTAATGCCATAAGATGTTAGGTATTTAATTATGATTTGTAGGGATACTGCAATAGTAACCTAATCGAGACTTTTCAGTATTGCGATACTCTGTCATTCGCCATAATACATGGGTAGGCAATCAATCTGGTTGGTTGTTTTGTGATCATTTCTTGCCTCCAGTTTCTATAAATCGGTCCCCATGTTTGTTGGGTTGTCACTTAGAAGGGTGTTACTTTGCATATGACCGTTGCCAGGGCAAGGAGCTTAAAAATATGAGACCTTGCTATTCCATTCAGAGATTGCAGCAGTTCTTTCAGCCTATATACAGATGAGAATTTCCCTCTGTAGAAGTCTCCTTGTAAAACATATTATTGTTTTAAATAAGGAGCTTTGGAAAGCGGTAAATAAAACCAATTAACCCTCTGACCTCTTTTTTGCTTGTTATGTGAGAAAGATTAATATGCCGAACCCGCATTCACCACCTGTACTGACAATGGAAGAGGACTTATAAAACTGGCACAGGCTGAAAGCAACGCAATGGATACTCTTTTTTCACAAAATATGCATTTATTTTTAATTTATTTTTTTGTGTAATTTTTTTAATTCTCATCAAAAGCTTTTGCCATTTTCTATAAAAAAAACTGTGTCTACTTTTAGGCATTGAAGACTTGGTCTGCAGTTCCTTTTAAGCTTTGTCTATGTGGTCTTTTATCTAGTAAAGGTTCTAGTTGCACCCACTAATTCACCAAAATTTGCTTGATTTAAATTGTTCAGCCCTGCCCACGCTTAAGTAAAACCCACCTCCTTTTTAGTAATATCCACCCAGTCTTTTGTACGAAATGTCTCATTGAAATGGGGGTTTAAATGGGGTTACTAATGGGGAATTGTACTATAGGTAATGCCTATGATTTATATATATGTTGCTGAGTTGCAACAGCTCTGCCCGAACCTTCATACTGTCAGAATGTGCAGTGGCATTACAACGCTCCCAAGTTAAACCCTATATTATGATGTCACATCATTTTTAAAAGTCTAATTTATTTAGGAGCTAGCAATGTTGACGGTATCGGAATGATATCTATAAATTTGTATGACATGTAGTCCATTGTTTAAGGGTCAGAGCCCCTCCCCCCCACCCTTGGAAGCTTTTATTTATAAGTAGAGCCTTGTGGGCCAATTTAGACCCTGGTTGATTGTAAATCTTGGAAACTCCAGTAGCCTGATCTCTCCTTAACCATAAATCTGTTCCCGTCCACCTGGGCATTGTTGGGGTTTTCCCGTCCACCTTGGTGTGTTCCAACACTCCTTGTTCTATTCTCCCAGTATTTAAAATACATAAATCCAGCAAGTGATATTCTATTTCTGTATGGAGGCGTGAACTTTTCCCTTATGGATGCAAGCTGAAGTCTGCTGCAGGAGTGTCTGAGACGTATGAGACTTGCTGGTGGCGGTGGGTAATATAGCTCATCCTTGTCCATGCAAAAGTCAAATATCGGTTTTGCACGGAGAGAACTTTAAATTGAATGCACAAATGCATTGTGTAAAGTACAGTGGCCCATAATCGCCAATTCAATTTTACATTTTTTCGAGTCAGTTTACAGCCATCAGAATGAGAATAGGCACCAGGTTGCTATGCGTGAGCGCGCTTTTTACATTGCTCTTTGACATTTTGAGTGTAGAAAGTGTTGGTGCAAAAAAAATCGGACAGACGCACACTCGGAACTGTGTCACTTCCATTAAACTTGCTTTTATTATCTGGACATGGTGAATTTCTCAGTCAGACATTACGGATTGTGTGTTATGGGAGAGGCAGCTCTGGAAGAAATGGCGCACACACACACGACACGCACATGCGTGCTCTGCACACACCCCCCGGGGAGGGTGTCGCTGACCACTCTGCACTCTGTTGGATGGAGAGACGAGATACAGGAACCAGTCAGAATGCAAAATGGCGTAAAAATGATATACGTTTAAAAAGAAGGGAAGGCGGGATAGCGGTCACCTGGGGAGCAGAGGGAGGGGAGGGCTCCAAGGGTCACCATTTATAGTAGGAGTCGTCGTACCTGGGAAGAGATGAAAAGGGCAGGGTTATTCAGGCAGAATAGAATAGAATTCTTGTATTGTGTTAAGCTGGCCATGCACTAGTAGAAATATATGTTCAAAATTCATTTCAAGAACATTTTGTTTTTCTAAGTGTTATTGGGGTGTTGTCAATGTTCTTTGGCAGTGATGAGAACATTTTGAAAGAGGGGGATGGAAAATTGTTGCGCAAATAAATTTCTAACAGTGTATTTGGCTTTCTTTCCGTCTAATTTAACAGCAAAATTGTAAAGTACTATTGGATGACGATAATTTGTCAAGTCATTGAATGTACTGAGAATTTCTATAGGAATTATAGCATGACTGTTCGTTCAAAAATCTACTAGCGTTTGGCCACACTTGGCTTAAAGCTAGAGTTTTAAGGTATGGCAATTTTGATTGGGTGAGGTGGAGGTTGTGACATCACTTCCATCTCTTCACCTCATCCAATTAACATTGCCATACTTAAACTTCAGCTTGAGAAAATGCAAAAGTGTTCCTTAAATGGCACCTACAGTATGCCAAGCAAGTGACCTCCTGTGTTCACAGGTAGTGGTGCCTACTACAGAAATTTCCAGCTTCCACAGGGATCCCACAGGTATGGCACATATGTAAACCTTGCCATACCTAAACTTCAGCTTTTTAAGGTATTTTTATAACTATAAAAGGATTGTTACAATGTGTAACCTACAGAATATAAAGAGAATCAATTTGGACAGGGATGAGCCTAGCTCTTTGTGTCTTATGGACACAGCTGGGTTGAGAACAAGCATGCATGAGTACCCTCATAGAAAGTGGCTTGCTATGTGGGCATTCGGTAAGGGAGAGGTGCCCAAATTGGGGTAACCGAGAATAAACCCTTTAAGCTCCACAAATCTGATTGTGCAATCATGTTTTTAGATCTTCAAACAAGTATGTAGTGCTAGGGCTTGTCGGAGTAGATAAAAATTGATTGGATAGTTCATAATGCATATCTATGTTCTCAGATGGTCATTTTTGTTTTTATAATATTCTTTTTAAAGTCTTCAATGCAAAAATCCTAATTGGTAATGCTGATTTATTTTAATCAGCAGCCAATTATAAACACAATTTTGGTATTGATTGGAAGTCTCTATGATTAAGTCCCACACTGGGTGAAACGCATTTGATTCTCCTATGGGCCGGAGACTAAGCAGAAGTGATTGTTGACGAAAAGGTGCAGTGTATGGACAGTTTAGATTAGGCACCATTTTGTTGTATAAGATAACTGCTGCTGGGTTCCATCCCACCTTTGCAGTCTGAACTGCTTTCATCAAATATGGCTGCGTATGTTGTGCAAACACCTACCGTGATCTGCTATTGTAGTTTCCGTTGTCGCCATACAGAAGATCAGAAAGCAGGTTTTCAGCGGGACTGTCTCTCTTTCCATACCTGCAATATAAGTAGACCATTAGTAGGAATAATTACAATGCCTGTAAATTCTAACCAGATTATGTTCTTCAATGCTCACATACCCAGCCAGGACGGGGGCTTTTGGAGGTGACTTTGGAGTAGCCTCTTGCCTACTGACTGTGGGCCCTCTATTCTTTGGGGGGGGGGGGGGTGCATGGGGAACTTTTTTTGGCATGGTTTTGCTTCAGATTCGGGTCAATGTCCCCCCAAAAACAGATTCTGGAAACCTAGAACCTGGATACAGATTTAAGGGCCCCTGTGTCCAAACCTGTGCCCAAACCAGCATTGACTGCTTTAACCCACCCAGACTCTGACTCCAAGTAGAAGATTATATTTGGCTTAAAAAACCTGATGCTGGGGTCTTCTGTTTGTTAAAGGGGTTGTAAAGCTTTGCGTTTTTTCACCTTAATGCATCCTATGGATTAAGGTGAAAAAACATCCAAAGCTTACAAGCCCCCCCCCCCCCCCCCCCCGGTTTACTTACCTGAGCCTTGGAAAGTCCCACGTCTTGAATGCGCTGGCTACATGCCCCAGATTTCAGGCTGTTCTCTTCATTGGAGATTGATAGCAGTGCTGCCATTGGCTCCCGCTGCTGTCAATCTAATAAATGACGTGCCAGGGACTATAGCCACCGGCTGTATCACAGGAGCGCGCCCGCAAGCTTACCCCCTTGGGAGAGAGCTTCCCATGAAGGGGGTTAGCTCTTGCGGGGAGGAGCCGAGACAGCCGCCGAGGGACTCCAGAAGACCAGGATCGTGGCCACTCTGTGCAAAATGAGCTGCACAGGAGAGGCAAGTATGACATGTTATATATATATATAAATGTAGAGAGGCTCCCGCGATACCGAGGGGGGTGGGCTGGGAAGTAGACTGAGGGTACTGCAGCAGACGCCTGACAATCTGTCCTAGGCAGAAAGAAATACAAATGAAAAGAAGGGGGGGGGGTGTCTGCGCTGTAGGGTGGGGTAGGAGGTGACACAATATCTAGGTGAATGGATGGGATAAAGGGAAGGTGAACTTAGAACAGCATGATAACCAACATAGTGAAAAAAACAGTGTAAATCACAAAAATACACAATAGGGGTGACTCCAAATAAAACACAGTGGAGTGTGTTCAGCACCGTGTGTCTATTTTTCATTGCATTGACTTTCTCATTTGCTTTACACTGCTCGGGTAGTGTATCTGCCACCACTGTGTTTTATTTGGAGTCACCCCTATTGTGTATTTTTGTGATTTACACTGTTTTTTTCACTATGTTGGTTATCATGCTGTTCTAAGTTCACCTTCCCTTTATCCCATCCATTCACCTAGATATTGTGTCACCTCCTACCCCACCCTACAGCGCAGACACCCCCCCTTCTTTTCATATATATATATATATATATATATATATAATATATAATTTTTTTAACCTTTACAACCCCTTTTTAAAAGGTGTCTTTCTCTCATTGTAGAATTTCCTGTTGTGTGAATCCCCATTGTTAATTGAGTTGCCTATTGTCGCCTCGTTGCCAAACTATTGTGGGATGTTTGTTAAATGTACTGCTAACAGTAATCTAATAAACATCCATAATGGTTTGCATTGTTTAGGCTAATGTAATCCTATCTGATTTTGTGTGGTGTGTGTGTGTGTGTATGTATGTGTGTGTGTATATATATATATATATATATATATATATATATATATATATATATATATATATATATATATATATATATATATTATGTGAGCGGTTACAATTAGTGCAAAGTCAGTTCCAGCTTGCAACTAAGCTAGTATCGTCTAGTTCTTGGATGCAATTCCACGCTATAATTTCTGGTTCCAGAGTGGAGGAAGCTGCATTTCGGAGGAGGCACCAAGGCTTGGTGCCAGGCAGGGTTAGTCACGGTGCTTAAAGATGCATTTTTGTAAATGTATTTACTATTTAGGTGCTTGGGCATGAATTTTAATTTTATTCTGGCCAGTGAAATCATTTGACGCTCAAGGGCTACATGCACCTAGACACTTTTACGTTTTTTATTTATTTATTCAGCCAAAACACTGCCGCTCCTGGCGGAGGTTGCTGCCTAAAAAACATCTGTAAAGGCCTGTGTGCATAGATACATAGAACAACATTGAGTGGCATTTAGAAGCAAAAGAAATGCCAAACACTCCTTAAAATTGAGTTTTTAACGCTCAGTGCAGATGAGGCATTAAGCCTATTACCAAGTAAAACCGAAAAGATTAAATAGACCCGTTGTTCCAAAATTTCAATATGCCACCTTACAAAATGCATTGAAGATGCATTCATATACTACTAATTGACAAACCTGTATATAAAGTGAACCTGACATAGCAGAAAGAAGGAGGCTGCCATTGTTGACTTCTCCCATGGAAATTGCTTATTGACTGGCTGTTTGCTTCAGCACTTTGTTTTAATGACCCATCGTAAGTCTGCAGTTAAAGATTTCTATAATTCTATTTATTCAGATTTTTGGGGTCTGTGACTCAGTTTGAGTTTAAAATTAAAGCCAACGTTTTTTGGAGTCCATAATCGCCCGCCTGTAATTTCTAATGGCAGGCTTATATTAAAGGGTTTGTGTCTCTATTTTTATTAAAAAAAAATTCTCTAATAGCAGTGTTAGCAGTTATTTTGAGACTACATACACCCCTATGTTATAGAGGAGAGAAGTGCTCTGTAATCTAAAATCCTTCTTGGCCTAGGGTGACACCACTGTACCTCCATGAATACAGTACAGTGAGGAAGTGTTGTCACCCTAAGACAGAAAATTAGTTACTAGCTGGATCACTAGGTGGAAATAAAGGAAGGAAACCTGAAGGAAAAAAATGCAGAACATACTATAGTGTGAAAAGTATTCTTAGCCTTAACAAACATTTGTCGGCCAAACTGCGCCAAAGGAAACGGCTATTCACCTCTGCCGTGTCACCAGGTTGATGTAATGCCGCAGGGCTGTCAAATATTTGGTCATTTCTTCTGGTGAAGCGTCTTCTCCAGGGTTTTCCGGTTTGGGTGGATATCCCTCTACTATCGTTCCTAGGCATATTAAGACGCAGATTGTGATGGCTACCATCATTGGCCAGAGCTTCAAGGAGGTCACCATCTAAAAGACAACACAAAAGAAAAGACCATTTAGTAGGTTTGTGGGTGTCCACAGACCTTGAAATACAGGATGGCACAATCTGGGAATTTACTATGAAATTCGTACATCTACCAATTTCTTGCATGGTATGAGATGACTACTGGATAACATAATGAGATCTCCCCTGAAAAATTAGTGTCCCCTTCAACTAGATAGTTGGACCACAAAGCACGCCAAACAAATGTCGTAGAAATCCAAAGCCTTTTATTTTACAACTAATGCCAAAGAAAGAAAAGGCAGCTAACGCATTCATTTGTTGCCGACGCTGGAACAACTAATTGACTGTTCTGAATTTTTACAGCCACAGATTTGTGTGTCTATACTTTTGATATGTTATTGAAGCCCCAATAAAGGGGAACCATCTTTGGCCCTGAGTGGTTCATGGTTTCTTGTTACTTGTGAAATTTTAAAGGCTTTGGATTTCTGCCAATCTTATTTGGTGCTCTGTTCGGCTCAAATACTTTTGAATTTCCTGATTTGGATGACCCCCTAATTCTTGGTGGGGCCATTTTATTTTTATAAAGAGCTGCTGAACTCGAGCTATCAGGCGTAAAATGTGTCCAATGCCTTGATACTTCTACTCTTCCTTGAACCCCCAAAACTGGATATTGCAGTCTTTCATTTCTAGCCCCTCATCTATTGGTTATACGATTCTTTCTTCGTCATGAAGTATGTCAATATACAAATGTGCAAGCATTTTATTTTTTTACGTAGGTCCAGGTAGCTAGGATGGGGGTTACAGACAGTGTAGTGATAAGAATACAGGAGTAATCTATAACTAAGGTAGTAAATTAAAATGCCTTGCACACAGCGTAATATTTTATTTTTTTAGCAGATGTTGGACATACCTCAAAACTTTTTGAGAGGGCCACCTATTGGCAAAAGTATGGAAGCGTAGGACACGCACCCTTCCACGCCCCCTTTAAAGTAGAATGCTACAAAAAAGATTTGTTAAACCCACAAGCGCTTTTTTTTTTTTTTTTTTACCATTTTTTGGCACTGCGAAACCCTTTTTTGAAGGATAAATATATACAACTATATAGATCAGACCAAAATGAGGGTCAAATGAGGAGGAAAGAGGGACTTTGTTTCAAATTGTGGATGGTTTGGGGCTATGTATTGCAGATAACCCACTTTTAATGTACCTCTTTGGAACTTTAGTGGTCAATTACTACACTTGAAATCCTAAATTTACAACAAGAGATGCTGGATCATACACATCAGAAAGGAGAAGTTTCAGGAATTACTATTGGGAGAGGGGGGCACTCGGAACATTTTTTTTTTTTTTTTATTATTTATTTATTTTTCTATTTTTCTATTTTGAGATTTGGTCATTGGTTATCACTGCAGGAATTCCATATGTTTTACCCCAACAGGGATCTCTTTCTGCTGTAAAGATGCATCAGGGAACCCAACTGCTACTTTGGGGGTGCAAGGGGGATCCCAGTGCCTAATGTTAGGATTCCATGGGGTACTCTATTCCTACTGTCAGGATACAGGGGATAACGTTGTTCACAATGTCAGGATGCCACGGGGTACAATATTTATACTGTCATGATGAACGTGGGGAACCTGGCCCCTACTGCCAGGGTGCAAAGGAGAAGCTGCTTACTGTCAGGCCGCCATAAGGTACCCTGTCCCTACTATCAGGATGACACAGAGAAGCCATGTCCCTTCTGTTGGATTGTCATGGGGAACACTGTCCTTACTGTTATATTCCACAGCACTTTGTAAAAGGGGTATCTCACCCGTGAGTGTGTGTGTTTGTTTGATTTTTACCTAGAAAATAAGAAAAAATTATGAACTTCCAAGGAGTGAGACACATTACAAATTTACTGGTTAGTTCTCCAGTTAAATTTAGGCTGGTAAAATTGATGATTTTTCTATTTCTGGCTATTTTAAAGGGCTTTGAAACCAGGTGAATTTTTAAGTAAAAACCGGATGAGAATAAAAAATTCAGGTCAAATCTTAAAGCCTAGGTCTGCACAAAACTGACCTTTTACCTTTTGAGGGCACTTCGCTACTTTTGGATTCACTAGCAACTGCTTTGCAGTGGCCTCGGGGGCCAGCAGGAATGTTTCCACATCATTTATTTACACAAATTATGTGGAATCCAATAGAGGAGAATGGCGTAAAATCTACATCCATGGAGTAGAGCCAAGACCTCTGCTTTGAGATTTGAGACCAATGAGGCAACTAAAGTAGCCAGCTTGTATTATGGTTTACCAGAATCTAACAAGTCAAAATTCTGATATTGGATAGTAGTTATTGGAGGAGGGGACATTGGAATTCAACTTTTTTTACAGCTACCCCCCAACAAGTAATCCCATTATAGGCAACCTCCTCATTCTGTGGCTGAAGATAAGCAGCAGTAAGCTACAAAGGGACTATTCACATTTGTCCATTTTATTCTCAAATTGAATACATTTTGCTGCATGAAAATTTTAATTTCAAGTAGTGGCGGCTTCAGATCCATGTGCTGCAGTGTAGCATGTTCTAAAAGGGAATTTTTTATGGGCCAATTCACGCCTACACATGTGCATTACCACATGTATAGAACCATGTGACCCACTCTAGGTCTGGTGGAAAGCCTTCCCGGAGGAGTGGTGGAATGATAACTTCTATACCTGCTGAATAAACCTGACCAATCGCTGCAAAAATACATGACATCTGAAAGGGTAAGGTTGGTCATAGATGAGCTGAAGCTTCATAGAGAAGAGCAGGTAATGGGGATATTGGCTTGTGACTTGGCCAATGAGCAGACACGAAGCAAGCATGTCTAAACACATGCTTCTATTGGCATATGATCCGCACCCATTGTACAGAGATTTTCCATGTGTATATGTGATCAAAGTATCCTCCAATAGCCAACAGCCCTTGTCGCCCAGCACCTCCTACCAGGGAAACCCCATACAGGTAGATTAAAAACAACTGTTGCATTAACTAAGTACTTGTATATTCTTTCTTGGTGCATATGGGTAAGTCCATAGGGGATACAAGGTAAAAGGCTCCATATCACATAGTGATACAAGGTAATAGGCGTCCAATCACAGCCCACATAGTATAAGTATAAGCTGCTGCTGGGGTTGACAGTAAAGGAAACCTATTGCATGGACAAAGCACATGTCCATTTTAAGACATTAACCTGGCAACATGAATAGATTACCTAAGTAATGTATGGGAACCTTAGCTTGTAAGCTCCTTGAGGGCAGAGAGATTGAAGTGAATGTATAATGCATATCATTGTAAAGCGCTGCATAAATCGATGGCACTATACAAGTACCTGGGAAAAAAATAAGCAATAATATGCAGCCATGTAGCCATGCAGCACATGTGCTAGCTGATATTTACACACACAACAGAGCAAAACTTTCTACAGACATCATGTCTGATCATCATGATTGGTTGGTTGGTTTGATTAGCAGCTGTATCTCTGTGGCCACTATGTGATCATTCCCTTGGTGCCCAATCTCTGGGATTACCCAAGATCCCAAAATGGGTTCTGTGGTCGGTCGCAATTAATCGACCCACATGGTCTGCATCAGGAATTTTAATTGGCACATAAACACGCACACCTGACCTTAAAGTTGTGCTTTTACTGTATAGCAGAAATACACCAAGAACCTCAGAATGTATGCAGAGGCAAAATCTCTTCAGTTTACTTTTGCATAGGGTGGAAAGGGGTTAGAACCACTGTCAGGTTTTTATTGCCTTTTGTGTGCCAGTTAGGGAGATTCGCCAATCTAAATTTGCACCGATTGTTCATTGTCCTCGAAACGGTAAGGGAAAGTCCAAAATTTACTGCTGCGACTAGAACAGCAGGTGAGGGAAATCCTTCTAATGGGAATACCTGTTCTGGTGATGGTTGCATAGGTAATTGCCTTCATTTTGTCATTTTGTAGAGATTTTCTATGACTTCCGGTTGCATCACTGGTGTATAGGAAGTAGAATAAAATCTCCCCAATGGGACACAGACAGCAAAAAATGAGCTGATGGGTTCTAACCATTCTTTACTATCCAAAACCCCAAAAATGTAATCCCTACTCAATAGTATACATACATTACACTGATGGCCAAAAAGCCTGAAACGACGTCGTGAAATTTTAGAATGGATGGTTCAGAAATATTGGCCTTTATTATTTCTACCAGTGGTTCTGGATGTAAATTTTGGCTTTTTGGAATGATTTGCATGGCCTTGTCAACTGTCCTGAAATGAAGAATAGTCATCTATTTTGGGACATATTATGGAATCGGACATGAGATTACCTTTCTGTTTTAGGAAAGCTTTACTGTGCAGATTTTGTTTAGAGAGCTTTTTAATTACTTTAGTCCCTTTTAACCATAACCTGCATGGTTATACTGTCTCGAAACAAAAAAAAAAAAGATATTGTATAAATATAATATATATTCTAAAAAAAAAAAAAATGATATATTTATATTTAACTTTTTTATATATATAATATATATATATATATATATATATATATATATATATATATATATATATATATATATATATATATATATATATATATATATATATAATATAACTTTTTTTTTTTTTATATATTTAACTTTTTTTTTTTATATATATTTTTATATATATATTTTTATAATTTAATATACCGGTATATACATATAATATAAAAGCAACAAGTTTCTGATGCAGGGATGACATTAGGATTAGTATTACACAGCCTCAGGATACACATACATATGATATTATACAGAATACTAAAGTATAGACCCGTCAATAGGATTAGCAGAACAATTACCGAAGACGGTGTCTTGCAGATCACCTACAAATTATCAAGAGAGAATCGCCACTAATTATTTTGTGAAGGTTCAACAAGTTGGAACAAGTACAGATTATCTGGGCTGGGGCACGTTGGGGCTGATTTACTAAAACTGGAGAGTGCAGAATCTGGTGCAGCTGTGCATAGAAACCAATCAGCTTCCAGTATTTTTTGTCAAAGCTTAAATGAACAAGCTGAAGTTAGAAACTAGCTACCATGCACAGATGCATCTGATTTTTGCACGCTCCAGATTTAGTACATCAACGCCATTATATGCACATTTAATTCCTATTGGACTAGAAACACGCTCTGGTGTCCTATGAATGTATTTATAATACTACTAATTTATACAACATAAGTAATGTAATTGTTCATCTGGAGTTAAGTATGGTACCATTAAGCTATTAAGGGGCCAGTCTACCCAAAAATGATGTTATAGATGGAGCTTGGTGCTTTTTGAGTCAGCCCTGACTTCTTGTATATCTTCAGCAGTGAGATTTCCTAGCTTAAATACAAATCTGTGTTCCTGTCCACCTGGGCGTTTAGGTGTGCCCATCCTCCATTGTGTGTTCTAGTTCCTCCTGTTACTTTCTCCTTAATATAACATGCCAACCGGGATGGTTGGAGTATACCGAGTATGTAGACCTGGGATCTTACTAATACCTGGGACCCAGAGAAACCTGTTTTTATATGGTTAAACTCTCCCAGCTCTGAAAGCTCATATCTGTTTTGGGTGGACTGGCCTTCTAAAGCAGCCAGCAGTCAAAGCTGATCAGGGAATTTTTTTTGTTTGGACTAATCGCACAGAGCAGGGATATGCAATTAGCCGACCTCCAGCTGTTGCAAAACTACAAATCCCATCATGCCTCTGCCTCTGGGTGTCTTGCTTGTAGCTGTCAGTCTTGCTATGTCTCATGGGACTTGTAGTTGTGCAACACCTGGAGGTCTGCTAATTGCATAGCCCTGGTATAGAGGTTCTCATGTAAGAACATGCATACTACCCGTGTGGTTAGCATGGTGACATGGTGGCCAAAGCTGGGCATATACAGAGTCATGTTTCCTGCAACCACATGTAAAACACGACATGCTGTTACGTTCGTGCCCATACATGGTTTGAATTTTGTCTGGTTCAGCAGGAATCAGCCAAAATTCGAACCATGTATGGCCAGCTTTAGGGTGCGTACCTTGCTGGCTGCACTGAGGTTCTTTCATAATCGAAACACCTTAAGCATGGCTTGGTTTGTGCAAAATTCCACAAGGCGCTCAGGCTTACTCTCACAATCCCCCAAAAATATTTTGTCTTCAGTCCATATGGACTCTAGAGCAGCCATTCTCAAACAGGTTTCTATTGAACCCTAGGGTTCCTCTCGAGGCTGCTCGGGGTTCCTTGAGCATTGCTGATGGTACCAACAAATTGCTAAGTCCATTTGCATGACACAAATGATCTTTTTAGCTGTCTGTAAGGGAGGTATTCTTCCCAAAAGCCACCAATGCAAGGTCCTTTTCGCACTAACCTCCCCCCCCCCCTTTCCTCCAACAATTTTTTATTTATTTTTTTAGTGGTTTCTTGAGACCTTAGAAAAAGGGCTGATCTAGGGTGTTGAAATATTTATCTGAAACCCAAATACTGTGGTTAATTTACTAAAACTGGGGAGAGCAAAATCTGCTGCAGCTCTGCATAGAAACCAATTACCTTCCATTTTTTTGTTTTATTTTGTCAAAATATAATTGAACAAGTTGAAGTTAGAAACTGGCTACCATGCAGAGCTGCACCATATTTTGCACTCTCCAGTTTTAGTAAATGAACTTCAGCCCTGTATTGCATTTATGCGTTTTTTTTTTTTGTTTTTGTTTTTTATGCGGATCAGATGCAACCTAAAAAGCACAAGTCGCCTAAAAAAAAAAAAAAAAAAAGCATTATTTCCAATGAAGGCTGTTCGCATATGTCATGTGAATTTGATGCGGTTAAAAAAAGGGTCCTGTGCGAGGTTAGTGCGGTGAGAATTTTTAGCTTCATAGACTTCTATGGCACCCGATTGAAACCGCAGTCCAGTGTTCACATCGCTGCAATTTTTTTTTATACGTATACTTTTTTGCCTAGTATGTGTGTGTGTGTGTGTATGTGTATATATATATAACTAGGCAAATTCTGAAAATATGTCCTGCTGGGAGTACTAAAGAAGGAGTGAATTTAAAGCGGTACACGGTGCGATTTTAATTTTATATAAAAACTTTTTTATAATAATTTATATATATATATATATATATTTATTATTATTATTATTATTATTATAAAAAAGTTTTTTATATAAAATTAAAATTGCAGATGTGACCACTCCCCTCACAAATTCGCACTGCAATTGCACATGGCAAGCGGAGATCGCAATGCAAATTTGCACCGTGTACCGCTTTAAATTCACTCCTTCTTTAGTACTCCCAGCAGGACATGTTTTCAGAATTTGCCTGATTTAGTAACTATTGAGCCAGGAACCTGTGCAAGAATGCTGCATGGCCAATTCAAGAATTTAAGGGGTGTAGAGCTGGTGTTAAAGCAAACCCGTCAAGAGAAAAAGGCAAACGCTGCCATCGCTGATCCATCTTGAAAATGCTAGTCGCCTGGCACGCATCGCTCTTCTTAAATATATATATCATTTTTTAATCGCTGACCCGGAACGAGTCCGCAAATAAGAACTTCCAACTTGTCTGGTGTCCTGAATAGTAGACTTTTTTTTGGTCAGTGACTCGAAGTTTAAAAGCCAGTGGTTCAACATGACAGACAGGTAACTAGCATTTTTTAGTGGAGGAACAATGACCAACCCCAGTATATTTTCCATTTTAGGTTTCCTTTTAAGAAACGCCTAAGTATACATGCACCACATTGCAAATTGTTGTGTGCACTTTGTAAAGTGCTGCGGTATATGTTGGTGCTATTCATATAAGCCATGGCATAAGAATAAGTTACTTACTGTCTGTTGGAAGGAAGGGGATGTGCAGGAAGGTAAGGATGCTTCAGGTTCCTCTGTATCCCACTCTCTGTCTGTCTTTGTAGGCTGCTTAGAAGATTCTGCTTCATTCTCTGATGTCTACGGCTTTATAAGTCTTGTGATTGCTGAAGAATAAGCCAGACTCCTCCTCCTTCCTTAAACTTGCCTTGCTTCCCCTATGAGCACACACTCACTCATCTCTGATTGATCAATGACTTGTCTATTCTGGTACCTTGTGCGTGTCATGGGGAGAGAGGGGGGGGGGGTAAGGACCAAAGATGTTGGGTGGGGGCATCAGAGGTGTGCGTGGGTGCAAAATAGACAGTCTATTAACCTTCAGGTATAGGGCATAATCTGCTTTTACAACTCAATTGTTTTATCATTTGATCGCCGTAGATGGCAGTTAATTAGTTGATAATGTTTGGGAGGAGGGTTAAGATATTTGCCTTTATTTGTTCATGTATGAAGAGGTCCGCTTGTGATTGTTTGGGTTTATTGCCCGTAAAACACTCCTATCAGTGTATGCGAACATTAGCGTCCTCATTCGTGTTTGTACGGGCTTGTGATGCCAGCATTGGGTGCTCATTAGCATTCCGAGTTTGTTATTTTAGCAGCTGATTAGACCAAAGAATTTATAGATGTCCATGGGGTTGGCTTTGAAAGTTGGACTTCTAAGCTGTCCATATATTCCTATAGATTTTCCTACTCTAGGGGTATACTAGAAGGGCTAATAAAGTAGAAGAAAGCCCTAATGCCCCGTACTCACTTTCCGAAACTCTGACGACAGATCGTCCGACTTTTTTCGTTTACTAGTCCCAAGTAGAAATTGAATAGGTTACTAAAGTCACGAAAATTCTCGCACAACAGAAGAAAAAAAAATCGGAAGTGATGTCATGTGTTGTAATGTATTTGTGTTGTATTTTCGGACGACAGCTGTACTCGCTAAACGAAAATCGTACAAATGGGTATCGTACGAGGAACATTTTCATGCATGTCCAATAAAATAGTATTGGATGAACTGTCATGATTGGCTCACCGAAGCCCTGTACTAACGATCCGATTGTCGTATGATTTTTCCTCTGACGACATTTTTCGTACGATATTCGGATCGTTTGTACGGGCCATTAGGCTGGCCATAGATTTATTTATTTGATTTATTTAAAAAAAAAAAAAAAAATTCAATCGGTGAAAAAACCGCTTTTTCCATTCATACCAGCAAGATGGATTAAGGAATCCTCCCCATAGTGCCATTGTGTATTGACTTATCTGCTGTCAGAATGCAGTGATCAGCGCTGCAACCACTGATCAAATGAAAGTTTCCCAAGAGTCCTGTTCAGGGCCGTCTTCAAGGCAGGGCAAAAGGGGAAGCTGCCCTGGGCCCTGTCATTGTTGTCGGGTCCAAAGCAGCTGCCTCATGCTTCTCAACTATCCCAGTTTAAATTCCCTTGTCCCTTGACATTTTAGTCCTGTGCCCCAGTATCTCAGTGTGAAGTGCTGCGACTAATGTTGCCCAGCTCTGCCCTATTGTTGTGTATGGGTGACTCACCTGCAGACCCTGAGTTTACATGTAAATAACTGGCATTCATATGTAATATGCGACGGCCAGTGGCATTGATATGTAAATAAATGTGGCATTCATGTATATTATGCCCCCCTGAGGTCATATTCACCATCGCCTTTACTGAATGCTGCCCACTGAGGAGGTAAAGGGGCATGATTGAAAGTCCTGCTCACCTTCCCAGTCCATGATGTGCAGGCAGTGAGGAGATGTGCTGTAGCCTCTAGCAACCAATCCGTGAGCAGTATTGCTGTACAGTAATCTCTAGCAACCAATCAACAAGCAGTAATCGGTCAGGAAGAGGTAATATATAAATACATATATCTCTCCAAACTTCGGGTGGGTTACTTGCCTTTCTTATTTGAGAATTTACTGGAGAAATGTCACGGTGGGTTCCTAATCATCCACCAATATTCCTTCTTCTCCCCCTTTTCTCCCCCCCTTTTCTCCCCCCCTTTTCTCCCCCCTTTTCTCCCCCCTTTTCTCCCCCCTTTTCTCCCCCCTTTTCTCCCCCCTTTTCTCCCCCCTTTTCTCCCCCCTTTTCTCTCCCTTTTTTCTCTCCCTTTCCTCTCCCTTCTCTGCTTATTCCCTTCTATTTATGAAAAAAGTATCTCAGTGATGACCAGCTCAATTTATAGCAATCTGCTCTTTTTATCAAATTGGACATTGATCGGATTTAAAAAATATTTGCAGTGCATGTGGCCAGCATAATAGGAATTCTTATGGTGGCCATACATGCTTTGATAAATGATTGATTTGTGTCTCCTATAGCAATAATCGATAATCTGCAACCTGTTGATTGATTTTCTGCAGTTGGGGGATTTCAATTGATGGTTAAGATCTTAACATATGATTGTATGTTATTGATTACATCTGTTTGCACGAGATGTGCCTCATAATATAATCGATTGAAATACAATTGTGTGTACGGTCAAATTATCTATCTCAATGGGAAAGCATTTGGCACCCTGGCCGATTGACTCAGACTGACCAAATCTAAATTTTGAGTCTGGATTGATCAGAAAGGTAGTCATGGTTATTCAAATGTAGGAGGATTTGATTGATGTGATCTAATGGCACATCGACTTAGATAAAACAATAATTGACTCGCGTGTGTGGCTACCATTAGACAGTCTCTCAAACATATTGGATCTGCTGTTCATGTGACAACTGTAAAGTTTTGAATCTGGTGACAATGGTCCCAGAAAGGCGGAGGCAAACACCCAAAACTCCCAGGGGGACAAAAAAGTTGGGAATACTCGTAAGCTAGTTGGTTTATTTAGCCCACTATCCATCTAGAACCAAAAATATTTTTGGGTGGATGGACCCTTTAAACCAATGATTATCAAGGATATCAAGCTGTTGCACTCCAAAAAACTAGTTGCGTTTGTCAGTCACTGTGATGTTTCAAGTGAGTGAAAGGCAAAGTATAGGTGACATCTGGGGTATTTTGGGACTAAAAAGCAGCTAGAATAAAATTAATGCGTGCAATTATTTGCTCTATCAATGTATGATACTTGACCATTTAGATACAGGCGCTGAGAACCAGACACATTTTACAGATGTATTAAATATAATAAAGAAATGAACAGAAATTAAATTGGGAGTAAATGGATACAGAAACTTAATTGTACCTTTTAGCAGCACTATCCACTATTGTGATGTGCTTCATCTATTAGTAGGTCATAAATTGTATTGCTTTTCCAGAAAGACGTGAAACTGAACAGGATCACCAAATCAACCATTGTTTCCCGAAACCTCGCCTAAAATCCACTAACAGGTCACTTAGTTCATGGCCAAAAGTTTATGGACAACTACCGCCATTCCCACCTATATGGCCAAAAGTATGTTGTTGACCCTTCAAATTCTTAAGTTCAGATGTTTTCATTGATGGGTTATGTTGGTGTTACTGCATAGAACATTTTAGACATTTTGTGCTCTTCCAACAGTTTTAGGAAGGTTATTGTGACCGACCTAGCCAGGATAGAGACTTTTGGAGAGGACTAGCCTCTTGTAATGTGTCTTGTACCTTCAATGATTCGATAAAGACCAACCTTGTTTGTTAAAAAAAAAAAAATGCTAGCCTCTTGCCTTGCGATCATGGGCCCTGGCATTTGGAGGAATGGTGCTCTTTGTGAGCTCTATGCCTGGGACCTTTGAGGTGGTGTTACTTTGGATTCAGGTCCATGTCCCCCCAAGATGCACAGACTCTGGGAACCCTGTATATGCCATATTAGAAAGAGTGACTGATTCATATTGTTGGGTCACGTACTGTTAGACGATGCTAATGTCAACTCCAGCCACCTGTCTGTCTGTTATAATGTAAATGAGTCTAGTATAACTCCAGAGTCTTTCACCCATTGTTGCTTGTGCTAATTAACCCTGTAATTGTATGAAGGAGTTCTGTGTTGATATGTATAATAATGTGTATTGTAGTTGGCTGCTTTAAGGGATTAGCTCATGTTAGTTTATGTTTCTGTGTATTGTTGGAGTAATATGAGCATGGTGTAGGAACCTCCTTCTCAACTGTATATAAGACTTGTATTGTACTGGTAATAAACTGATATTTTACCCTACACTGAGCTATGACTAGTGAATGGGAAAGCTACGGGGTCTTGGATTAAGTGGTAACGGACAGAGGAGCGAAATGGCGGACAGACTCATCTTGAGTACGGTGGTCCGTCAGTCATCTTCTGCTTTAGTACGACTGTGTCCTTGTGCACCAAGTCGGCTCTATAAAGACATGGTTTGGTGTGGTGGAAGTCAAGTGTCCTGCTCGGGGACGGAGACCTGACCTCAACAATACTGAACACCTTTGGGAAGTGCATGTTCGGTCTTTTGTCCACCATCAATACCAGACCTTGTTGAGTAAATGAGACCAAATTTCTACAGACACAGTCCAAAAAAGTATTTCCAGAAGACTGGAGGCTTTTGTAACCACAACATAGGGGGGGGGGCTTCATATTAATGCCCACTGTTTTGGAATGGGCTGTCCCACAACTCCTATAGGATCCTTGTCCTGTTGTGATTACCCACTGGGGTTTTTTGAGACAATTGGACAGCAGGGCCTTTTTTAGGAAAACAATGAACGGTCCCAATTAAATGGCAGGCATTAAATAAAACCGAGCATTGTGAGGAAAGCTACACACAGACTACATACAGATTCCAAGCAGATATCGACTGCTCTAACCCAAGGATCGAGTGTAACTAGGCATGGGTACTAATTGGACTCCATGCTGCCAATAAACTTCAGGGGTTGACAAATGAGTTAATCCAGTCTTTCCAATCCAGAAGCAAGTTGCCAACATAGGAGCCTGAGAATATTATGTGCATACATGATGATGGAAAACAAAGATACCAGCCATAGCTTTGCAGGTGTATTGACTACTTTACCCCCAGACTTGGCCCAGCCTCAAAAATAACCACTGCAATTATATCACCCTATGGGTCTCCAGACCAGCTTAATAAAAATGAAACTGGACCTGCTGCCTAGAGAAGTAATAAAGTATCATCACTTTTTGCCCTGATGACCGGCGCAGATCATTGTTATCCTGTAATAGGAAAGACCTACACAGTGACCATTTATATTAAAGAAAGCTGTAGATTAAAAAAATATTGCTTTTCCAATACTATTGAAGTGGTGGGATTTAAAGACCCCGACCTCTGGTATAGTGACAGGGTCACCCTTAACATGTTGGTGTACATGAGATTTTCATTTGGAAAAGATTATGTTGGTAGCAGGTTGAATGTTATGTTTTATAGGTACACTATATTGCCAAACGTATTGGGATGCCTGTCTTTAAAAGCACATGAACTTTAATGGCATCCCAGTCTTGGCTCGTAGGGTTCAATATTGTGTTGGCCCACCCTCATCAGTGCTGCTTTATCAGTGTCCCCCCCCCCTGCTGCCTCATCCTCTGCCCTGCGAACCCTGTCCTATGTACTGCTGACCCCATCCTCTGTTTCATTGACCACATACATTATATCACCAAATATATTTGGGAAGCCTGCCTTTACAGACACATTAACTTTAATGGCATCCCAGTCTTGGCTCGTAGGGTTTAATATTTAGTTGGCCCACCCTTTGCAGCTATAACAGCTTAAACTCTGGATGTGAATTCCTGGCTCACATTCTCCACTCAACTCGTCCTAAAGGTGTTCTATCTGGGTCGAGGTCAGGACTCTGTGGCCGGTCAAGTTCCTCCACCCCAAACTCACATCCACCTTGCTTTGTGCACTGGTGCACAGTCATGTTGGAACAGGAAGGGGCCATCCCCAAACCGTTCTCACAAAGTTGGGAGCATGAAAGTGTTCATATGCTGATGCCTTAAGAGTTGCCTTCACTGGAACGAAGGGGCCAAGCCCAACGCCTGAACAAAACCCCATATATGATCTTCCCCCCCAAATTGATTTGGGCCACTGCACAAAGCAAGGTCCATAAAGATATGGATGAGCGAGTTTGGGGTGGAGGAACTCGCCTCAACCCGATGGCATACCTTTTGGGATGAATTGAATTGGAGACTGCGAGCCAGGCCACCTTGTCTAACATCAGTGCCTGACCTCACAAATGCACTTCTGGAAGAATGGTCAAACATTCCCATAGACACACTCCTAAACCTTGTGGACAGCCTTCCCAGAAGAGTTTAAGCTGTTAGAGCTGCAAAGGGTGGGCCAACACTGTATTCAACCGTACAGACTAAGCCATTAAAGTTCATGTGCGTGTAAAGGCAGGCAGGCATCCTAATGCTTTTTGGTAATCTAAGGTACATTCCAGAGACAACTTCCCAAAAATGGATTGGTTTTCCTTGTAGGGTTGGCTGTGGCTTAATTTTACCCTTGCTGCTACACAAAGGTTTACTGATTTCATTTGCTGTCTTGAATTTCTATTGCGTGCATGCGTGCATATGTACATATGTCATACAATGATGATGTCTAAAGCTGAACTTTTAGTAAGTTTGGTGAAATTCATACTTTTAATAAAAAAAATGATAAATCCCTTTTGCAACCCAGGTGTTGTCTTTACTACTGTCCATGATTCTCCCAGCCTTTACTGTTTTGTCCATTGTGCTGAACCCTGCTGCTGTCCATGGCTCTCCTGGTCTTTACCAGCCAAGATTAAGCTAGTCCATTGTTCTCCCAGTCTTCAGTTCTGTCCATGGTGCTGAAACCATTCGCTACCACTGCCCATACACATGTTAGTCTGCACTGCTGTCCATTGTGCTGAACTCCTTCCTTTTAGTAAAGTGCAGAATTACCCTCTTAAAGGGGTGCTTACAAGTCAGCACCTCTATTACAAATACAAAAGCAAAGGGTTTTATTCCCCAAGATTTTTTTTTACACATAGGCCTGCAAATCACTGCATTATGCCATTGTGACCAATCTCTCTTTATGGGTTACATCCCATGCTCTGTGCCCTGCCTAATTGAACAAGGCCATAATGTATGAGAAGGATAACATAGCGAAATAGTTTTTACTATGGCCATGAAATGAATACAGATTGCTTTGCCTTGTTTAGTATTTGGGTAGTAAGTCCAATAAGTGCAACCCAGTCATATTTCCAGACGCAGTCTAATTCTGTATATGGCAGGGCTTAGAATGTATCGGTATGTTTCCCTCTCCCTCTGTAGGGTCGGGTCACTAAGGCCCCTTTCACACTTGTGAGACTTTTCCTGTGACTTTGGACATCAGAGTCGCATGACAAGTCGTACCCAATGATAACCATTTATATCTGTGCAACTTCAAAGTAGTACCTGTACTGCTTTGGTCTGACTTTGATGCGAGTTGAGGGCCATAGACCTCCAAGTTTACATTAGCATTCCCTGAAATCGCGGCACCTTGGGCTCCATTCACGCTTGTATGACTCCAAAGTTGCGCCAACTTTGGAGAGCAACTTTGACACAACTTTGGATGGGTACAACTTGGATACAACTTTGTCCATTATCACTGGTCAAAGCCAACTGTTGCACTGTCTAAGATTCAGGTATGACTTTCATGCAACTTTTGAGGGTTAACATTGAAGTCGTCTATGGCCTTCAAGTTGCAAAAAAGTCGGACCAAAGTAGTGCATGAACTACTTTGAAGTTGCTGCAACTTTAAGTCATACATAATATAAATATATAATCATTGGAAAACATGGGGAACAACTTGTCATGCGACGTTGATATTGCACAAGTGTGAATGGGGCCTAAAGCATAAAACAGGTTGTCTTCTCATTAACATGCACCATCTCCAAGTTTGTACAATCAAGGTATTTTTTTCGGAAGATTTTTTTATTTTTTTTATCACATAGATCAATTTATTTTACCCATGTTGAGATATTTTGCCTGTCAGTGCTCAGACCATACACCGTACACTGCATCAAATTGGTCTGCATGGCTGAAGGAAGCCTCTTCCAAAGATGATGCACAAGAAAGCCCACAAACAGTTTGCTGAAGACAAGCAGACTAAGGACATGGATTACTGGAACCGTGTTCTGTGGTCTCTGAGACCAAGAAATTTGTTTTGGTTCAGATGGTGTCAGGCATGTGTGGCGGCAACCAGGTGAGGAGTACAAAGACAAGTGTGTCTTGCCTACAGTCAAGCATGGTGGTGGGAGTGTCGTGGTCTGGGGCTGCATGAGTTCTGCCGACACTGGGGAGCTACAGATCATTGAGGGAACCATGAATGCCAACATGTACTGTGACATACTGAAGCAGAGCACGAAGCCCTCCCTTCGGAGACTGGGCCACAGGGCAGTATTCTATTAGAACAACCTCAAACAACTACTGCCTTGCTAAAGAAGCTGAGGGTAAAGGTGATGGAGCATGTTTCCAGACCTAAACCCTATTGATCATCTGTGGGACATTCTCAAAAGGAAGGCAGAGGAGCGCAAGGTCTCCAACCTCCACCAGCTCTGTGGAGGAGTGGAAGAGGACTCCAGTGGCAACCTGTGAAGTTCTGATGAACCCCAAGAGGGTTAAGGCAGTGCTGGTAAATAATGGTGGCCACACAAAATATTGACGCTCTGCAGCTCTCATTGGCCCTCGTATGACTCCCCTCCCTTCCAGGCAAACTTTCACGAGAGTGAGAGAGCTGTGCATGATGTCATAAGCCTAGGCTGTATAAGGTATTTGCTGGTAGAAAACAAAATGTGCTATCCAAAGTTAAAACAAGGGCAGAAGATTTAATAGATGGAAAGTTTAAAAATGACTGAAGTTCCGCTTTAATTACTTACACAGCCTATTTTAATGACACTTCTTATTGTCGCATATTCTCTTCAGCCTCCCCAGCCCCTTTCTCTTCATCACTTTTTTTCTTTTCATCTCTTCTGCTTTCGCTATTTTTTTTTCCATCTTTCATCCCCTTCTTCTCTTCCCCTCATCTTTCTCCATTTCCCCATCATCTTTCTCCTTTTTCCCCCTCTCTCTCTTTCTCCTCTTCCCCCCCTCTCTCTCTCTTTCTCCTCTTCCCCCCCTCTCTCTCTCTTTCTCCTCTTCCCCCTCTCTCTCTCTCTCCTCTCCCCCCCTCTCTCTCTCCTCTCTCTTTTCCTCTTCCCCTCTCTCTCTTCTCTCTCTCTTCTTCCTCCTCTCTCCCCCCCCTCTCTTTCTCCTTTCTTCTTCCCCCCCTCCTCTCTCTCTCTTTTCTCTTTCTCTCTTCCCCCCCCCCTCTCTCTCTCTTTCTTCCTCTCCCCCTCTCCTCTCCCCCCCCCTCTCTTCTCTCTCTCTCCTCTCTTTCCTTTCTCCCTTCCCCCCCTCTCCCTCTCTCCTCTCCTCTCTCTCTCCTCTCTCTTCTCTCTCCTCCTCTCCCCCCCTCTCCCTCTCTCCTCCTCTTCTTCTCCCCCTCTCTCTCTCTCTCTCTCTCTCTCTCTCTCTCTCTCTTCTCCTTCTCCCCCCCCCCTCTCTCTCTTTCTCTCTCTCCCCCCCCTCTCTCTCTCTTCTCCTCTTCCCCTCTCTCTCTTCTTCCTCTTCCCCCCTCTCCCTTTCTCCTCTTCCCCCCTCTCTCTCTTTCCTCCTCTTCTCTCTCTCTCTCTCTCTTCCTCTCTTCCCCCCCCCCTCTCTCTTCTCTCTCTCTTCCCCCCCCTCTCTCTTCTTTCTTCTTCCCCCCCCCCTCTCTCTCCTCTTCTCTCCTCTCCCCCCTCTTCTCTCCTCTCTCTCTCTCTCTCTCTCTTCCTCCTCTCCCCCTCTTCTCTCTCCTCTTCTCGCTCTTCCCCTTTCTCCTCTCCCCCCCCCCCTCTCTCTCTCTCCTCTCTCTCTCTTTCTCCTCTTCCCTCCTCCTCTCTCTTTCTCCTCTTCCCCCCTCTCTCCTCTTCTCCTCCCCCCCTCCCCCTCTCTCTCCTCTCTCTTTCCTCCTCTCCCCCCTCTCTCTCTTTCTCCTCTTCCCCCCTCTCCCCTCTCTCTCTTCCTCCTCTTTCCCCCTCTCTCTCTCTCTCTTCCCCCCTCTCTCTCTCTCTCTCTCTCTTTCTCCTCTCCACCCCCCCGCGCTCGCGCTCTCTCTCTCTCTCTCTTTTCTCCTCTCCCTGCTCCCTTCCCCTCTTCCCTTCTCCTTTCTCCTCTTCCCCCCCTCCCCTCTCTCCTTCCCTCTTCTTCCCCCTCTTTCTTCCTCTCCTCTTTTCTTTTCTCCTCTTCCCTCCTCTTCCCCCCTCTCTCTCTCCCCCCCCCCCCCTCTCCTCTTTTCCCCTCCCCTCCCTCCTCTCTCTTTCTCCTCTCTCCCCCTCCCCTCCCTCTCTCTCTTTCTTCCTCCCCCCCCTCCTCTCTCTCTCTCCTCCCTTTCCCCCCCCCCTCTCTCTCTTTCTC
The DNA here is from genome assembly GCA_029574335.1 of Rana kukunoris. NCBI lineage: Eukaryota > Metazoa > Chordata > Amphibia > Anura > Ranidae > Rana > Rana kukunoris. Next base: position 29,273,064 of record CM056060.1, read on the forward strand.
TCTCTCTCCCCTTTCTCTTTCTCTCCCTATCTTTCTCTCTCTCCTCTCTCCTCTCTCTCTTTCTCCTCTTTCCCCCCCCTCTCGTCTCTTCCTCTCCCCCCCCTCTCTCTCTCTTTCTTCCCTTCCCCCTCTCTCTTTCTCTCCTCTTCCCTTCCCCTCTCTCTCTCTCTCCTCTCTCTCTCTCTTTCCCCCCCCCCCCCTCTCTTTCTTTTTCCCTTCCCCTTTCTTTCCTCCTCTCCCCCCCCCCTCTCTTCTTTCTCCTCTTCCCCCCCCCTCTCTCTCTCTCTCTCCTTCCCCTTCCCCCCTCTCTCTTTCTCCTCCCCCCCCCCCTCTTCCCCCCGCGCTCTCTCTCCTCTCTCTCCTCTCTTTCTCTCTTCCACCCTCTCGCTCCCTCTCTCTCTCTCTCTTTCTCCTCTTCCCTCCTCTCTCTTCCCTCTCCTCTTCCCTCTCTCTCCCTCTTCCCTTCCCCTCTCCTCTCTCTCCCCCCCTTCTTCTCTCCTCTTCTCTCCCCCCCTTCCTCTCTTCTCTTTCTCTCCTCCTCCCCTCCTCTCTCTCTCTTCCCCCCCTCTCTCTCTTTCTCTCTTCCCCCCCTCTTCCCCCCTCTCCTCTCTCTCTTTCTCTTCTCCCCCCCCCCTCTTCTCTCTCTTCCTCTCCCCTCTCTCTCTCTCTCTCTCTCTCTCTCCACCCTCTCTCTCTCTCTCTCTCCCTCTCCTTTCCTTCCCTCTTCCCTCCTCCCTTTCTCTTTCTCCTCTCCTCTCCCTCTCTCTTTCTCTCTTCCCCCCCCTCCTCCTCTTTCTCTCTCCTCTCTCTCTCTTTCTCCCTTCCCCCCTCTCTCTCTTTCTCTCCTTCTTTCCCCCCCCCCCTCTCTCTCTCTTCTCCTCTTCTCTCTCTCTTCTTCTTCTTCCCCCTCTCTCTCTTTCTCCTCTCCCCCCCCCCTCCTCTCTCTTCTCCTCTTCCCCCCCCCTTCCTCCTCTCCTCTCTTTCTCCTCTTCCCCCCCCTCCTCCCTCTTCCCTTCTCTATCTCTCTCTCTCCCTCTTCCCCCCCCCTCTTTCTCTCTCTTCCCCCCCCTCTCTCTCTCTCTTTCTGCCCTCTTCCCCCCCCCTCTCTCTCTTTCCTCCTCTCCCCCCCCCCCTCTCTCTCTTTCTCTCTTCCCCCCTCTCTCCCCCCCTCTTTCTCTCTTCCCCCTCTCTCTCTTTCTTTTTCCCTCCCCTCCTCTCTCTCTTTCTCCTCTTCCCCCCCCTCTCCTCTTTCTTTCTCTCCTCTTCCCCCCCCCCTCCTCCTCTCTCTCTTTCCTCTCCTCTCCCCCCTCTCTCTCTTTCTCTCTTCTCTCTCTCTTTCTCCTCTCCACCCTCCTCTCCTCTCTCTCTCTTCTTTCTCCTCTTCCCCCCTCTCTCTCTTTCTCTCCTCTTCCCTCCTCTCTCTCTTTCTCCCTCTTTCCCCCCCCCCTCTCTCTTCTCCTCTTCCCCCCCCCTCTCTCTTTCTCCTCTTCCCCCCCCCCTATCTCTTTCTCTCTTTCCCCCCCTCCTCTCTCCCCCCCACTCTCTTCTCTCCCCCTCTTCTCTCTCTCTTTCTCCTCTTCCCCCCCCCCCCTCTCTTCTCTTTCTCTCTCTCCTCTCTTCTCCTCTTCCCCTCTCTCTCTCTCTTCTCTCTTTCTCCTCTTCCCCCCCCCTTTCTCCTCTTTCCCCCTCTCTTTTCTCTCTTCTCCTCTTTCCTCCTCTTCCCTCCTCTCTCTCTTTCTCCTCTTCCCCCCCTCCTCCTCTCTTCTCTTTCTCCTCTCTTTTCCCCCCCTCTCTCTCTCCTCTCTTTCTCCTCTTCTCTCTTTCTCTTCTTTCCCCCTCCTCTTCCCTCCTCTCTCTCTCTTTTCTCCTCTTCCCCCCCCTATCCTCTCTCTCTCTTCCCCCCCCTCTCTCTCTTTCCCTCCTCTCCCCCCTCTCTTTCCCTTTCCTCTTCCTTCCCCCCTCTCTCTCTTTCTCCTCTTCCCCCCCCCCCCTCTCTCTTTCTCTCTCTTCCCCCCCTCCCTCTCTCTCTCTTCCCTCCTCTCTCTCTCTTTCTCCTCTTCCCCCCCCCCCCCTCTCTCTTTCTCCCTTCCCCCCCCCTCTCTATCTCTTTCTCCTCTTCCCCCCCTCTCTCTCTCTCTCTCTCTCCCCTCTCTCTCTCTTTCTCCTCCCCCCTCTCTCTCTCTCTCTCCTCTCTCTTCTCTCCTCTCTCTTTCTCCTCTTCCCCCTCCTCCTCTTCCCCCTCCTCTCTTTCTCCTCTTCTCTCTCCTCTTTCTCCTCTTCTTCCCCCCCCCCTCTCTCTCTCTCTCCTCTCCCCCCCTCTCCTCTCCACCCTCTTCGCTTCTCTCTCTTCCCCCTCTCTCTCTTTCTCTCTTCTCTCTCTCTTTCTCCTCTTCCCTCCCTCTCTCTCTTTCTCCTCTTCCCCCCCTCTCTCTCTTTCTCCTCTTCCCTCCTCTCTCTCTTTCTCCTCTTCCCCCCTCTCTCTCTTCTCTCTCTCTTCTCCTCCCTCTCTCTCTTTCTCCTCTTCCCCACCCCCTCTCTCTCTTTCACTCCTTTCTTCCTCTCCCCCCCCCTCTCTCTCTCTCTCTCTTTCTCCCTCTCCCCCCCCCCTCTCTCTCCCTCTCCCCCCTCTTCTCCTCTTCCCCCCCCTCCTCTCCTCTCTTTCTTCTCCACCCCTCTTCCCCCCCCTCCTCTCTCTCTTTCTCTCTTTCTCCTCTTCCCCCTCCTCTCTCTTTCTTCTCTCCTCTTCTTTCCCCCCTCCTCTCTCTCTCTCCTCTCCCTCTTCTCTCTCTTTCCTCCTCTTCCCTCCTCTCTCTCTTTCTCCTCTTCCCCCCTCCTCCTTTCTCTCTTCCCCCTCTCTCTCTTTTCCTCCCTTCTTCCCCCCCTCCTCCTTTCTCCTCTTCTCTCTCTCTTCTCCTCTCCCCCCTCTCTCATCCTCTTTCTCCTTCTTCCCCCCCCTCTCTCTCTCCCCCCTCTCTCTCTCTCCTCCCCCCCCTCTCTCTCCCCTCTCCTCACACCTCACCCTCTTCATCTCTTTCCCCCTCCTCACTCCCCTCTTCTCTTCTCCTTCTTTCCCCCCCTCCTCTCTCCTCTCCCCCCTCTCTCCTTTTCTCTTTCCCCCCCCCCCTCTCTCTCTTTCTCCTCTTCCCCCTCCTCTCTCTTTCTCCTCTCCCCCCTCTCTCTCCTTTCTCTTCTTCCCTCCTCCTCTCTCTCTCTTTCTCCTCTTCCCCCCTCTCTCATCTTTCTCTCTTCTCTCTCCTCTTTTCTCTCCACCCCCTCTCTCTCTTTCTCCTATTCACACCCTCTCCTCTTCTTTCTCCTCTTCCCCCCCTCTCTCTTTCTCCCGCCCACTCTCTCTTCCCCCTCTCTCTCTCTTCTCTCTCTCTTTCTCCTTTCTCCCCCCCCTCCTCTCCCTCTCTTCTTTCTCCCCTTCTCCTCTTTCTCCCCTTCCCCTCTCTCTCTTTCCTCCTCTTCCCCCCTCCTCTCTCTCTCCTCTCTTCTCTCTTCTCTCCCTCCCCCCCTCTCTCTCTCTCTCTCTCTCTCCCCCTTCCCCCCCTCCTCCCCTCTCTTTCTCCTCTTCCTCTTTCCCCCCCCTCTCTCTCTCTCTTCTTCTCTTCCCCCCCTCTCTCCTCTCTCTTCTTCTCCTCTCTCTCTCTCTCCCTCCTCCCTCTCTTCTCTCTCTCTTCTCCCCTTCCCCCCTCCCCTTTCACCCTTCTCTCTCTCCTCCTCTTCCCCCCCCCCTCTCTTTCTCTCTCTCCGCTCTCTCCCTTCCCCCCCCCCCTCTCTCTTCCCCCCCCCTCTTCCTCCCTCTCCCCCCCACTCCCCACCCTCTCCTCCTCTCCCTTCTCTCTCTCTCTCCTCTCATCTCTTCCCCCCTCTCTTCTCCTTCTCTCCCCCCCCCCCTCCTCTCTCTCTTCTCTCTCTTCCACCCCTCTCTCTCTCTTTCTCTCTTTTCCCCCCCCCCTCTCTATTTCTCCCTCTCCACCCCTCCTCGCTCTCTCTCTCTTCTCCTCTTCCCCTCCTCCTCTCTCTCTTTCTTCCTCTTCCACCCTCTCCTCCTCTCTCTCTTTTCTCCTCTTCCACCCCTCTCTCTCTCTCTTTTTCTCCTCTTCCCTCCTCTCTTTCTCGTTCCCTCCCTCTCTCTTTCTCCTCCCCACCTCCTCATCTTTCTCCTCTTCTTCCCCCCTCTCTCTCTTTCTCCTCCTCCCCCTTCTCCTCCTCATCTCCCCCCCTCTCTCTCTCTTCTTCCTCTTCCCCCCTCCTCCTTCTTCTCTTCTCTCTCTCCTCTTTCTCCCCCCCCCCTCTCTCCTCTTTCTCCCTCTTCCCCCTCTCTCTCTTTCTCCTCTTCCCCCCCCCCCTCCCTCTTTCTCCTCTTCCCCCCCCCCCTCTCTCTTTCTCTCTCCCCCCTCTCCTTTCTTCTCTCCCCCTCTCTCTCTCTTTCTTCCTCCTCCCCCCCTCTCCTCTCTTTCCTCCCTTCCCATCCTCCTCTTCTCCTCTCTTCCTCTCCCCTCTCTTTCCCCTCTTCCCCCCTCTCTCTCTTCTCTCTCTTTCTCCTCTTTTCCCCCTCTCTTCTCTCTCTCTTTCCTCCTCCTCTCTCTCTCCTCTTCCTCTTCCCCCCCCTCCTCTCTTTCTTTTCCTCCTTCCCCTCCTCCTCTCTTTCTTCCTCTCCCCCCTCTCTCTTCTTTCTCCTCTTTCCCTCTCCTCTCTCTCTCTCTCTCTCTCTCTTCTCCTC